>JALAZF010000477.1:0-2400000 GCA_022829125.1 Lathyrus tuberosus
GAGGTTGGGAAGACCATTGATGGCCTTGACAGATATGATCTTTCTCATGCTTTTAAAATTCAAATGATTAACTTTCTTGTGCCACAACTTGGTCTCGTCTTCTCTAGTGATCAGACAGGTTAGGGGTTGATCACTTGATTGAGATCTCCACATGTAATAGTTATCAGGAGACCTAGTACCTTTCATGATTTCCTTATGGTTTTTGTTCATGACAATGTATTCAGAACTAGTGAAGTTGACACAAAACTTATGGTCAGACAGGTGACTGAAACTAATGAGGTTAGCCATCAGTCCTTCAACTAAAAGAACATACATATTCTAAATTTGGAAGACATATATACATTAGTATTCTTCTCCCTGCATTTTTACCTTTAACGTCATCACCAAATGTAATATAGTTATTAGTGTAGGGTTTTACCTCCTTTAGATAGTTCTTCTTTCTTGTCATATTCCTAGACCATTCATTATCAAAGTATCGGTCTTCCCGAGAGGATGCTCTTTGAGAAGTGTGAGTAATATGACTAGTAGTTGGCTCCTTAACCTTCCAGACTTGTTGAACATGATCTTTTCTTAGTATCTACTTGGTTGGTTGTTGTTTGTAATGATATAAGGGTCTATCATGCAGCTTGTCACAGTAAGGTCAAATGTGCCCGAATTTTCCACAATAGTGACATCTCCAAAATTGTTTCCTGAAAGTACTTTTGCAATGGTACTAAACTCTAGCAGGTTGCTTTGACATGTAGTCTGATATCTGGAACTCAGTTTTATATTCAAGAGGGACAAACTCTTTCTCTTCTTCATTCATAGAACTGTAGTTTAAAACCAACACCCCCCGTATCTCTAGGTATTTTACCCACACCAAGGATTTCATGAAGAATCTCACAACTACAGATGAGCATACGAGCTGACTTGGTTATGCCTTCCAGTTTAGAGTTTAGGAGAGTGACTTCTTCCTGTAGGTCAGTAGTGATTTGTGTGAGATTTTTTTTCTCTTGAAGTAATGTACTAATTTGAGACTTTTGTTTCTCACTTGATATGCATTATTATTTCCATTTGACATACATCAATCTATATGCTTCATCAACATTTTCATATGAGAGTTCTTCATCACCGTATTCACCATCATTTTGATCATTTGTCTTGTATCCAAGGCGTGCAGTGAAAGCAGTTACATTCTTAGCCTTTTCGTCTCCACTCTCATCTTCAGTTTCTTTATTAAAAAGAGTAGCAGAGTATCCATTTTTTTAGCTTCTGAAGGAAGTTCGTACATTCTTCTTGGATGTGACTAAAGCTTTCACATTCATGACATTGTATCCTATTGCCTTTGTTCAGATTGTCTTCATCTTTGATCCTGCATTGGGAGTTGAAACCTCTTGAACTGTTAGGAACTTTGCCTTTCACATTTGTCATGACATTTTTCCTAGAGCGTCTTTCAAGTATTTCATTACTTTGTCAAATCTTTTTGCAAGTAGCGTAATATAGTTAGACAAGTCCTCATCAGTATCTTCTACTTTTTGCTTATTTTCTTTCTCCACGTCAACTTTGAAGGAAACTCCATTGCTTTTCTTTTTAGTTTTATCACTAATAGTCATCTCAAAAGTCAATAAAAAAGTCAATGAGATCATCCACTTTGATAGAGTTGGTGTCTTTAGCTTTCTCTATTGTTGTAACTTTCATGTGGAACTTCTTTGAAAGTAATTTAAGCATTTTTCTAGCCAGTTTTTCTTCATACATTTTTTCACCAACAACAAATAAGATATTTGCTATCTGTCATACCCTAATTTTTTACCCCTAATATGCCACCACAATTGCATCATTAGTATAACAGTCATCATTACATTTATACATGTCTTTATGCATCACTAACCCATCACAAGAACAAGATATGTGTGCTTACTTGCTTCACAGGTTAGGTGATCCTCCTATAGTTCAAGCAGATGAATTATAAAAGAATGGGAATTATATTCAACACCACAAGTCCCTATATCATTCATGAAGATCAAGATATTTCACTCATCAATAATCAAGTGCAAAATTACATCATGAATATGCTCATCAAAGCTCAAGATCCTCAGTGCATCCAAATTAGGGTTTTGACATAATTCAGTCCCTGGGTTGACTTTTGAAGCAAGGCATTGATCCCAAATCTCAAAATATGTTCCAAGGACCTCAAATTTCTCATATCAATTCCTTCATATGATTGGATTAACCTAAAGTACTTGATTCATAAGCTATGGAAGAAGTTAAAATCTTCTGGTCCACAAACTAGGGTTTTTGGGGAAAAGTCGATTGTACATTTGACTTTTGACCAAGACATGATTTTAAACCTTGGGACATGACCAAAGACACTCAAAAACACCTTTGTACTCCATCCATTGTGTTTAATTAGCCCAAGGGTTTGATTTCATAAAAGATCACAAAGTTCAAAGTTCATCTGATGCAAAAGTCAACTGTGGTCAAAATTAAGTTTGAGTTTTGAAGTTTTTGGCCAAACATAGTCTCTTCAAGTCAAGAATAATGTTAATATGTGATTTGGATCATGGTTGATCAAGAAAATCAAGAAATGAGAGGTTACTTGTAAAAAGGGCAACATTGGAGAAGTTGAAAATTTTCTAAGTTAATCCCCTTAATACTTACTATTATTATCTTTTATAAAAAAAAATAGAAGGGTGGTCAAAATTTGGGATACGACAATAGGTAGAATAACTAATATATTTTGTGAAACAAAAATATTAAAAAAAAATGAGAGAACTTCGTTTTACCAAGAAAAATTACAATATTTACATTTCTTCAGGGATGATTTTTATTAAGAAAAATTACAATATTTGCAATCCTTTCGGGATGCATACCATCAAATTATGAAAAATAATTGGATCACTTTTATTCAATTTTATTTCTAAAAAATTTATGGTACAACTCTTTACATCAATAAAAGAAAAAAAAATTCTTTGTGAAATCCTTCTGAGATACTTCATTATTATTTATTCAATCCTACTAGAATTCGATAATATTATTTATGCAATCATTTTTAATTTTTTTTTTTACATAATTGATGCAATCCTTATGGGGATTCATTAAAATTATAGACGTAATCCATCTAGAATTCAATAATATTATAGATGCAACCTTTTTAAAGATGCCTGCATGTTGAATTTTTTTGGAATTTATTAATTATGTATAAACATAATAATCAGTTAAATCTAGTCTTTAAATAATACTTTAGAGATAATTTAACATTAAATTTTATAATATTAAATTTTAGTTCTACAAAAACCACATCACAGACTATTTCCATAAACAATAATCAAGAAATATTATTTTTTGTGCAATCCTCCAGGATGCTTGAATGTTAAATTAACACTTTGACATGTAAAAGTTCAATTTCGGACAATCATATAAAAATGTTTTAATGTTAAATTCTTCCTGAATTTAACAAGAATGATCATGAATTATATTATATCAGTTCAAATATATTGAGAGTAGAAAAATAACGTAGAACCTGGCATATTATCACTTGCACGATAGAGTTTCTTACTGATAACGTGTTATGAAATTAACCAAAATATATAGAAATGAAATAGACGGAGAAGAAGAAAAGTGATATTATATTATTCACTTCAAATTCTCTTAGCATTGCAACCTGGACCATATTTATATTACATGACCATAAACAACCATTAACTTAAAAAATACGCAAAGATTAGAAAATTAACTCATAGGCGGTAATGAATATAAAAAATTGAATAAATAAACATACATATTTATTTACTATTATTCATAACACAATCATCTTTCTTTATATTTATAGCAGATCAAATGTTTATTTTGATTCAAATGTAGTTGTGGAGTTTATATACCTCCTTTGTTAATAATTTGATTTGTTGATGATAGATATAAAATATGTATTTTAGATATATATAAATATTTGATTTCTAAAGTAATACATATAATCAATCGGGTGGTTAATTATAGGAGAAGAACAATAGAAAAAAAAATAAAAACAATAAAATAGAAAAAAAAAATTATTTTTTTGTATTTAATTTTTCTAATCTTTTATTCTTTAGTTTTGTATTATTTTTTACACAATTTTTTTTACTAGTATATTATTCTTTTGTTTTACAAATAAAATGGAGTAGTTAAAAAATTGAAAATGAGAATACTAGACATTTTTAATATGCATATATAAATAATTAAATATACTGTCAAGGAATAAAATTTTTAATATGCATATTTAATTTCTAATATAATGCCTATAGCTTAACAATACACGTGGCAAATATTTACGGGTAGGTATAAGGATATTTTTGTCATTAAGTTGGCACAATCTATATATACGACTCTTTTCAACCGTATCTTTCATTCTTTTTTTTGAGTTAGGATCTGCTCCATTTTCTTATTATCTATTTAATCCATTTTATATAACATATTTTTGTCATGTGCTATTAAAGAATTTCAATGGTCCAGATTAAAAATAGGATATATGATTAAAAATATTAAAGGATTTTAATGGTCCATATTTAATTAAAATAATTTTTTAGTTTTTAATCCTGACCGTTCAAATCATTAAATTTTACGTGACAAAAATCTATTAAAAAACTTGAACAAATAGATGATAAGCAAATGGAGTGAATCTAGACTCCTTCTTTTCATACTCAAAATTCTAAAAACTCTTTTTCTTAGAAAAATCGACGATTCAAGGTAAATTACCCTTTTCTATCTATTCTTATTTAATTCTTAATACATGTGAGATTCGGTAACTGATATTTTCAACAATTTTTTACTAGTAAATTATTATTTTGTTTTACAAATAAAATATAGTAAAGAAATTGAAAATGAGAATATTAGACATTTTTAATAGAAATTAATTATTAAGTTTTATAATATCAATACATCACAAACATTTATTTGTATTACTTTTTAAATTGTTAAAAAAAATAAATATTTTAAATAAATTAGTGGGCATAATTAATTGACGGTATAAAAAATCTTTACACTATTAATACATATCAATTAAATTATTTTAATATGTTTATATAAATATATTTTTAAAGAATAATTGATTTAGGTAAAAGATTTGTTTTAGAAACAAAATATTTGATTTTGGATACAAAATATTTAACTTCTAATCTAATACCCATAGCTTAACAATACACTGTGGGAAATATTTATTCCTTTGACATAAGGATATTTTAGTCATTGAGTGTGCACAACCTATATATAAATATGAGTCCTACTCACTGTATCTTTCATTCTTTTCTTTTCCTACTCAAAATTCTAAAACTCGTTCTTTCTTCTTAGAAAAATCAACCATTCAAGGTAAGTCAACCTTTTCTATCTATTCTTATTGAATTTAGTATATTCTTTTGCTTATTGAATATGCTTAGGTTTTCGATATTATTATTACATACGAGGTTCAGTATTCTGATTTTCCACTTAATTGTGTTTCTGATTTGCTATATGTCACCTATGTGAAGCTTTTACCCAAATTTATAATTGATTTATATTTTCTGTTGTAATAATTTGTGTTTCTGTTGTGATTTGTTCTAATTTCTGTTGATTAAGGTTTGTGTTATGAAATGTTCTAATTTCGGTTGATTAGGGTTTGTGTTGTGATTTGTAGTGTTGTTTATGATGTTTCTATATTGACTTGTACAGATACAAATATTTGTGAAAGCATTGACTGGCAAAACTATCACCCTTGAAATCTTATAAAAACTTTTATTCTTCATTTATATTGCATAAAACAATTTTATTATACTCAATTAAATGTATCCTAATTTATTTATAATAAAAAAATTTCTTTAAAATCTTGTACAACTAGCAACTTATAATTAATATCTCCATCTGGGTATAACGTGTTTGCAGAGTTGTTGAATATCTTGTGACGGCTTTGGTTTCACTTTTTTTGGCTTTTCATTTTTGTGTTTTATGTCTCTTTTATTGATATGTTCCAATTCAAAATTAAAGACTAATTAGCTGTATGATTTATAATGGGAGTCCTAATTCACAGCAATATAAGTATTAGAGTTTAGATGAATGAGTAACTAGTAGTATTGTGTATGAGTATAGGAAGTAGTATAGACATTAGACACTTTACCCATCAAGATTTTCTTACAATTAACATTTTATTATTTTTATTTTGGGCATGCAGGCATATCTTATGGCTAATGATAGAGTCTCATCACCAGATTTACCTAAGATACAAAGAGATGACAATGACATGAAAGATATGATAACCAACTTGCCTGAAGAGATTCTTCTTTATATTCTTTCTTTACTCCCCACTAAAGACGCTGTTAGGACTTCCATATTATCACCAAAATGGAGGCACTTGTGGACTCATCTATATGTCTTTGATTTTATATTTCACCCCGATTTTAGTCGATCATGGTTCCAAATTCAAGACTCTAGAAATTGTATGTTAGATCTTGTGGGAAGACTTATACACAAATCCAATCATATAAAAAGGCTTCGCATTGAAATGTTTGACGTTCTTATTAAACCCGACAAGATTACTTCTCTATTATCTTCTGCCGCCAAGAGCAATGTGCCTCATCTTCAACTTCACATAGATGATCTATATTGTATACCCCATAGGGTTGTGTTACCCAACTTTTTATCAGCACCCAAGTCATTGACTAACTTAAGTTTACAAATTGGTGTCGTTCTCGATATTCCTCATGTTATCTGTTTCTCCGCCCTCAAGACGTTAAATCTTTCCTATGCTAGATTTGCAAATGAGGAGTCAGTTCAACTACTTTTCTCTGGGTGCACTGTCTTACAAGAGTTAACCTTGTATAAGTGTGTTTGGAAGGACATGAACCAGATCTCTATTGCAATTCCTACATTAAGGAAGTTGACCATTCATTCTGGCAGTTATTCTCTAGGTTTACCTTGTTTTGATCGTTGTACATTCAAGATTGATGCTGTCAATCTTATGTCTTTAACTTGCAAAATTACTCCAACCCTAGAATTAGTCTTTGTTAATCCGAACTCCATAGTTGATGCAAATGTTTGTCTAGAGTTTTGCCATCCACCAGATACACTATATGCTGCTCATTGTGCATTTCAGCTATTGAGTGGACTTTGTAGTAGTGTTGATTCTCTCACACTAGCAAATGATACTTTTCAGGTAAAAAACACTATTTTTCACATCATCTTCGCTTTCTTTAATGCTTATTCACATTGTTGCCTTTTGTTTTGTGTTTTTTATAACCTAGTGGCTGTATTATTCTGTGGATAAACTCCATCTCCTACCCATGTTTCTCAAATTGTTATTGGATTAAGTGGGGCGGTGGGTTATTAGAGTTTCCTATTTCCCTATGTGGTTTCTCTTAGTCATCATCATAAGTAGGGCCTCAATGTGTTGTCACCATGGCATCATTTGCATGTAACAGTTCATCAACCCGTCGTTTTCCTTGGAGAGGCATGGGTCAGCGAGTGAGAGGACAATATAGGCAGTGGCATGCGTGTCATTTTAAGAAGGGTCCAGCGTGATGATGGGTAGTTGCATGTACACCCTATATATCTTTTGGCTTTCCACTTTGTAGTTGTGACAAAGAGTGTTGTGACATAGGCAGATCAGTACAAGAGTTGCGCCGCTTTAAGGCCCAATTGATACACCCTTTAGGCTTAATGGGTTGGTTTGGGTTATTGTTTAATGGAGCTTATTTCTTTAGTGAACTTAATTAAAACGATTTTTTTTTATTAATCTTAATAGTAACTACCAATAATGTTCATTTGATTATAATCAATTCAATATAATCCAAATTATTTTCCTAACTAAACTAAAATCATAAAATCTTTAGAGTAATACTTCTAAACCTTTTTCTTAATTAAATTATGGAAGTAGTGGGCTTTTGGAGTCTAGCGCTCCTTGGGTCCTTGAACGACCGCTCTTGAGGCGCACGCCTTGGGTTGTGCTCGTTCCGATCTTCTATTCCTAAAAAATTATAAAACTCTAATCCTACTAAAATACTCAACCCTCCTTAAAACTTTTTTTTTTTTATTCATTCAAATCTTAATCAAATTACTTAATCTTTAAAAATATATTTTCTTAACCAATTAAAAAAAAACATTACCTAATCTTTTACAAATTTTATTTTAACTTAAAATCATAATCGACTTTGACATACTTAGGTTATTTTCTTATATAAAACATTTAATTAATCTTTCTAAACTTTTTTTTCAAAACTAATCATTGGAAGTAGTGGGCTTTTGGAGTCTAGCACTCCTTGGGTCCTTGAACGATCGCTCTTAGGGCGCACGCCTTGGGTTGTGATCGTTTCGATCTTCCATCCCGAAACTTAAAAAACTATCAACCCTTTTAAAATACTTAACCCCCTTTTTTAAGAGCTTATCTTATTCAAATCCTAATTCCATTAACGCATCTATTAAGATACATCAAATTCAAATCTTTTTCTTAATCAAACTACGAAAGTAGCGGACTCTTGAAGTCTAGCACTTCTTGGGTCCTTGAATGAATGCTCTTGAGGCGCACGCTTTGGGTTGTGTTCATCCCGAACTTTTTTCCTAAAACGCTCGTTCTAATTATATGGATATGTAAGCCAATTGTCCAACAAATACGATTTCGTAATTAATAGAATGAAAAAGGTGTCGTTGAGATCTAGCATTTCAGTCATGCCCCGATTAATTGGTTGCGAGACCGACGCCTCATTTATCGAATAATCGTCATTCTCGCTCAAAAATACTTGACAAACTAAACGCTTCCTACGTAACCAAAACCCTAAAAAATACATACGCAAATCCAAACTCTTTTCTCAATCAAATCTCTAACACACTTAATTCATATTCAAACAACTTTTCAACAAAAAAGAACATTATTTAAATCCATTCTTCCGCGCATATGAACTAGTGCTTCAGCCTCCTATGACGAGCAGATAAGCCAACGTTTAGCAGTTAGAATGCGAATTAAACACTCGTTCGCCTAAAAAACACAAACCAATAAACCGTAGCCCCACGAACTACGAATGCTCTGACTTTCCCATTGCACGAGGGAATACGTAGGCACAAGGATCGTAGTCCTTGCCGAGCACACTAATAAAAAACCACCCCATTTCCCCCTTAAAACTAATCCTATTACCTTAGAAGATAAACAAACAAACCTAGCTAACTTTCTCACGAATCGAATCAAGAGGTTCCCGTTGAGTACAACAGACGTAGAGAGTGCTAATACCTTCCCTCTTGCGTAACCGACTCCCGAACCCGTAATTTGGTTGCCATGACCAAGTTCTTATCTTCCTTTAAAGGTTTTCTCGATATTTTCCTCTCCCTCTCTTGGGATAAATAAAGTTCGGTGGCGACTCTGTTTCGAGCGGTTTTTTCCGCGTCCATCGCGAGGATCGTATTTTTCGAGGTACGACACACAGTAGAGTGTGAAGTTGGATATATTAAAAGTGAACTGTGATTTTTGGTGAATAAGAGAAAGAGTTAGACTTTGGACGTGAAATTGGTAGTTTTGATGGTTACGAGTAATCAGAGTGTGCAACGGAGGCGTGAAGTGGCATGATTCGTATATGTGTGTGGGACTGGTAAGAGTTCATAGGTTGAACATTGGAAACATGTAGGAGTGTTGAGACCATTGGACGTTTCAGGATGGAAGTGATATGTGAAAGGTTTAACTATTATTCATGGGCTACTGTGTAGATGGATGTTTTGGTTATATGGTCGATTTGAAAATCGTAGCATGGTTGTAATTATGTTGTGTGACAAGGATGTTGGTATTATGGTTATGTGGAGGTTGTTTAATCGATATTGTGTCGTGGAACTTGTGTTCGTGTTTGTGTTGTTGCCTCGTTTCCATCGTGTTGGTTCGAGTGCGAGTAGCTAATTCCGGTGTGTGTTCGTAACTTGGGTATTCTTTGAGTCGTGAGTTGGTCGTCAAGTGCATTGTATGGGCTTTGCATCTTGTTGTTGTAGTTGTCGTCGTGTCGTGTTGTTGTAGTAGTTGTTGTTAGCAAGGTGGTTTGTCGGTTTGTGTTATTCGTGGTGTGCTTTTGTTGGCCTGATAGCTCGTTAGTCGTTTGCGAGGGTCGTATCCGGAGTTGTTCGTCTCAGTTATATTTTCGAGGACGAAAATTTCTAAGTGGGGGAGAGTTGTAACGCCTCGATTTGTTCAATTCTATTTATTTATTTCATTTATGTGAATTTTGAGAAATGTGTGAATTTATTGTATTTTACCTGCTAATTGAGTTAATTGGTTAATTTCTCTGATAGGTAAATATTTGCAATAAATTATAATTTCTTTTTAACTTTTATTTCCCGAAATATATTTCATCGGTATGTTTATGTTTTATCGCATTTTGAGAGCGTTTGGGAGATATTTGAGCTGAGGGGTATTTTGGTCTTTTTGGGGTTAGATATTTTGAATAAATAGTAAGTGGAGAGAAAAAGAGAGAAAAGAAAGGAAGAGAAAGAAAAGGAGAAGAAAGAAAAGAGAGAAGAGGAAAAAGAGGAGAAAGAGGAAAACTCGGGAAAGCTCCGTTTCAAGCACGATTAATCGGGTAAGGGTGAGAAGTTTCAATTATATCTTGCTTCTGTATGTATATGTGTATGTTTTCTTGGATTGTTTTGAATATTTCTTATAGTTTTCAATTTTAGGTCGAAATGAGAAAAACGATTAGAAATCGATGTTTTTACGGACGAAAGTCAGAATAAATTGCGTAGTAGAGTCGTGTGATGTTGGATCTTGATTTAGCGTGATCGTTTGATTGAATCGAGTTGAATTTGTAACTTTTGAGTTTTTGATATATATTGATGTTTTTGTGCAAATTGATGTGTGATCGAGTAAAAGTGTTTGGATATGTCTGGTAACATTGGTATAGGTTGATATTTAATCGGGTAAGGATAGGAATTAATCGGGAATGGTTATTTGTGTGTTTTCGAGTGGTTTTGAGCGAGTTTGGAGTTGGGATAAACTGATAAAATTATGTTTCAAAATATTTCAAAAATGGAAAATGTGTTAGATGGCTTTTTAATGGTGAAAATATTGTAGTATGTTGAATTCTGAGATCGCATCTTTTTACGGAATCGAAATCGGAGGTCTAGAAGTCATTTAACGATCGAAAACTGAGTTTTTATCAAATTCTGCGCAGTATGCATCGACCTAAAGCATCTTTGCGTCGACCTAAAGAACCTTTGTGTCGACTCATGAGTCGACCTGAGCATACTCGCGAGTGACACAAATTTTCCGAAATGTCCGATTTTGTTTTCTTCATAACTTTTGAACCGTAAGTCCGTTTTGACCCCCGTTCGAAGCGTTTGAAAGCTAATGAAAAGTTCTTTCTATTAAAGATGGTTTGGAGGGTAAAAGATGATTTAATTAATTCGTGTTTTTGGAAAAATAGTCGGGTTATCGGGTTTTTATCGCGTACAATGTGTGCGATTGATGTGTTATCATGCTATATGCTTTTGATATGTAACGTGTAGCTTGTGTGCCGTTATATGATGTAAATATACATGAGGGAATGTTGTGATGATGGTTTGTGGCTTTATGGCAAGTATGTGCATTGTTTTGGATTAGACTTCGATGTGTGATTAATGATGTTGTTGTGTGGTAAAATACATTGTTTGATTGAATATCAATGTATGTTGTTATGATGTGTTGAGGGTAGTCTTTGTGGTGTGAATCCCTTGTGGAAGTAATTGTGATGGCATGATTGTTGTGGTTTGTGGTTTGTGGTGAAATGCATTGTTTATGTGAAATTCAATGTATGTTGTGTGGTGGCCTTTATGGTTTGAAATGCATTGTTTGAATTGATTTGCAATGCATGAGTGTGATGATGTTGACTAATTCATATGGTTGAATTGTGAATGTATGGAATTGATGAGTTGAAATATATGCATGATTATGGTTGCATATATGTGTGAAGATGCATTTGATTGTCATGAGTTCTTGTGTGTCAAGCATCATGATATGCATCTTGTGGGATCGTGTGCCCATGTGGGGTGTGAACGATCCATAAACGTCGTGTGCCCATGTGGGGTGTGAGCGACGGATTGATTCCTGAGGGAATCTGCTATAACATCGTGAGCCTTAAAAATAAGAGGACTGAAAACGATGATTATAGACGATCGTGAGCCTTATACAAAGAGGACTGCAAGCGATCGGATCGTGAGCCTTATACAAAGAGGACTGCAAGCGATCCATAAACGTCGTGAGCCTTATACAAAGAGGACTGCAAGCAACGGGTGAACATCGTTGGCCTGACGGGGTGTTACTTCTAGTAACAAGTGATGGTTCCAGCAGAGTTCCTGATTGAACTAGTGATGAGAAATGATGGAGTCGGTACCGCATGGCATTTGCATAGAGTCGTTGTGTCGGTCTCTGTGCATTTGCATAAATCATGGATTGATTATGTGTGAGAATTGTGAATGGATGCATTATGTGTGGAAAATCATGATTTGACTGATTATGTGTGGAAATTGTACATTGATTTGTGATGTGTTGAGATTGTGATAGCATTGGTAATTTGATGTGCATACGTGATAAATGCATTGGTTGTGGGCAATATATTTATACGTAGACATATGTTATGTGATGTGATGACGTGATTCTTTATGTCATAACTTTGGTGTGCATTATGTGTGAATATGTGATTATGTCGGTATAATTGATATATGCTATATTTTGTGGTGATGCGGTGGTGTGGTTTCATATGTCATAATTGTGGTTGGATTATGTGTAATATGTTACGTATATGTGGTATGCTATATGTGTTAGTATGTGATGGTATGGGTGAGATGATTTATACATGTGTTTGAATATGTGTTTGCATATTATTATGTAATCTTGATTTTAGTTGTTATTTCTCACCCTTCTGCTGTTTTATAATGCTCTATGAGGCATTGCAGATTAGTAGTCTTGGAGGCTTTTGTGAAGATTAGTCCTCCATTCTTTCGTCGGTCTTGGTGTCTGCTCTGATACGTAGCACGGGAGTCGGGGAACGATTATGTTATATATGTATACCTTTGTTAGATTTATTTTGTATTACGTCGTATGGATATTTTGTTGTTATAAAATAATTTATTTTGTAAAACAAGTCGGTTATGGATCTTTCCGCTTTATTCCATAATTGACCTTTCCTTTTATATAGAGAAAGTTTCTCTTTGAGGCGATTCCATTTTGTGTTATGTATCAAACTGTATGAGCAGGGATTGCGTATTCTTTCTTTAAATGTGGCATTCTTGTTCCTATTGGAAAAATAAATTTTTAGTTACTCTGATTTTATTTATGTATTATTTATTCGCGATGGGGATTGGGGTGTTACAGTCATGACAGTTGAAGATGTTTCAACATCAGGTTCAGCATCTGTAGTGATGTCTGAGTAACCATGTCAGGACTTCTGATCTGACATCGTGTACCACTTTCTATAGATCATCATCTGTTCTGACATTGACACATCCTGCAGTGATGTTCTACTCTTATGTCAAGACATTCTTCATAACATTTTCCTGAGCAACATGTTTTGCAAAAATTGCTGCCAACTCAGAACTTACACTCCAGATAATTGCTGGGTACGTAAAAATATCCTTCATGCGTTGAGAATTCTTTCAGGTTCAGGATAACCACTGTAAACTGGTTATAACCACCTGCGCATGCAATAGCTTAAGCCTGTCGTGACATCAAATCACTCCAAACATTAACAGCTCAAATACAATCTTAAACAAAAATAATACAATGTTTCAAACTTTTATACACTTCCCTGGAAACGGCGCAAAAAACTTGTTCTCTACTTTATATGTAACGCTTTTCTTTTAAATGGTTTAACAGGATTTACAGAACATTCTTCAAATAAATGTGGTCCTCCACAATAAACACAAGCAACCTCAGTAGCGTCAGTAACCACCTTAACTGTTTCAGGCTTCATCACTTCAGGACTCATCAGATTCTTCATCATTTGGTGGATCTGAGCCACTTGAGCAGCAAGACCCATGGTCTCAGTGACTTCATGAACTCCAACAGGCTTCTTTTGAGTTGAACTTGCAGTGGCCCTTATGACCGGCCATTGATAAGTGTTAGCAGTAATGCTCTTAATCAACTTGTAACCATCATCATAAGATTTAGACAAGAGAGCTCCACCACTGGATGCATCTAACATATTCCTTGAGGATGGAATTAATCCATTATAGAAAGTCTCAAGTTGTATGCAGATGGGAATCCCATGATGAGGACATTGTCTCAACAGCTCCTTAAATCTTTCACATGCATCAAACAACTATTCATCATCTCCTTGCCTAAATGATGTGATCTTATTTCTCATCTTTGCATTCTTGGAAGGAGGAAAATACCTGGCCAGAAACTTTTCTGCCAAAGCGTTCCATGTAGTGATGGAATTTGGTTCTAAAGAATTATGCCAGCTCTTGGCTCTATCCCTTAGAGAGTATGGAAACAACCTTAACCTAAAGGTATCCACATGCACATCAAGGATCTGGAAGTTGTCAGCAACATCCATAAGTTATTTTAAATGCAGATGTGAATCTTCATGAGGAGAGCCTGAACATTGACCAGCAGCTTGTAACATCTGGAACATCATAGACTTGAACTCAAACTGTGGTGCTGTGGTGGCTGGTCTAGTAATACCAGTATTCATAGCATTAGGGTCAAAGACAACATAGTCCCTGATGCTGCGTGCTCGGTCATTGGCAATGCCAATGATGTATGGCTCCACCATGTTTGTCTCGTACAATGACTAGTCTGAAGAAGACGATGAACTTTCTTCGTTCGTGTCCCCCTCGTGCACTTTTCCTTCAGGTTCAGCCACAACCGAGGTTGAGGAATCTCCAGATAATTGTTGGGTACGTAAAAATATCCTTCGTGCATTGAGAATTTTTTCAGGTTCAGGATAACCACTGTAAACTGGTTGTAACGACCTGCGCATGCAATAGCTTAAGCCTGTCGTGACACAAAATCACACCAAACGTTAAAAGCTCAAATACAATCTTAAACAAAAATAAATACAATGTTTCAAATTTTTATACACTTCCCTGGAAATGGCGCCAATAACTTGTTCTCTACTTTATATGTAACTACTAGTATTAATTTCTTTGTTTAAGAGAAAGTATGAGCAAGGTGACAGAATAATGATAATAAAGAACAAGAGCAACACACCAGTAACTAAGACAAAATTGATAACTAAAAGGAGTTAAAATATCAGAGAGAGAGAGAGAGTAGTTGATGAGCTAAATCCATTAGTATAGTTATTGCTAAAATGCTTCTATGATGTGAAGTGTCGGGCCTCAAAAGGTCAGAACGTGATCTACTGGTGTATCTCTACAACATCAAAAACATGCATAACTAGGGCAAGGGAACAAATCTCTAAGTCTCACTTATAACCCTAAAATACGTCTGGTTTTAATTCTGAAATTCTTTATGGTCTCAACCTCTTATCTCTAAGCAAGTTGAATTAAGTGAATATCTCTATCCTACTTTATTAACCACTTTTGTTATGAAATCCACTTGTTTGTTGGATCTCTCTCAACAACAAGCTTTTAGCTTTTTCCTAGTTGATCACTCTAAGAATCAAGTATATAGCATAAAAACACATAACAAAATAAGACACTAAACATCACATCATTTCAACATAAAAGCAACGTTTATACGAAGTTCATTGGGCTCATCAAACAAGGGTTTAGCTCATAGTGAGCTGAGTACAAACTACTGAAGTGAAACTAACAGGAAACATCTTCATACAAAGTGAAGTAAAGAAATGCAACCTAAAAGTAACTTGGAAATCTATTGCTTTGAGTAAACAGCAACAACTCTCTTCAGTCACGACAGCTTCCAGCAGAGTGTATAGGACCGGATGAGAATAGAAAACCCTCTACCAATGCTCTAACTCTTGGAATAAAAATAAACTAGAACTACAACTGAAATAAAAATTGTTTTGTTGTGTGTAAAATCACCCGCTCTTGCTCTCAATGTGTGTGTCTTCTTTATATAAAGGTGAGTAGAAGTGAGAGTTGCTACTTTCTTGGATCATGGGTTTCTTGATGAAAATAAGGTTATGCCCATATAAAATCTGAATGTGGTCCAGTTGTCCCTCAATCCTTCCTTTACAAGTTATCTGGTATATATGTTGGTGGGAGACAAAGTTGCTTTTGCAGGCGGCTGTGGCAGAGTGATAGAGCAGTGCAGACGGCTGGTGGTTTGGTGTTGGGCGCTCCTTTGCAGCGTGGTCCACACCGTACTACCATTTGTCTTCTAGCTTCCTTGATCTTATCCAATTTCTCTTGCTCCATTGTTCTCCAAAATAATGGTGCTGTGATGGCTGGTCTAGCAATACCAATATTCATAGCATTAGGGTTAAAGACAACATAGTCCCTGATGTTGTGTGCTCGGTCATTGGCAATGCCAATGATGTATGGCTCCGCCATGTTTGTCTCGTACAATGACTAGTCTGAAGAAGACAATGAACTTTCTTCGTTCGTGTCCCCCTCGTGCACTATTTCTTCAGGTTCAGCCACAACTGAGGTTGAGGAATCTCCAGATAATTGCTGGGTATGTAAAAATATCCTTCGTGCATTGAGAATTCTTTCAGGTTCAGGATAACCACTGTAAACTGGTTGTAACCACCTGCGCATGCAATAGCTTAAGCCTGTTGTGACATCAAATCACACCAAACGTTAAAAGCTTAAATACAATCTTAAACAAAAATAAATACAATGTTTCAAACTTTTATACACTTCCCTGGAAACGGCGCCAAAAACTTATTCTCTACTTTATATGTAACGCTTTTCTTTTAAATGGTTTAACAGGATTTGCAGAACATTCTTCAAATAAATGTGGTCCTCCACAATAAACACAAGCAACCTCAGTAGCGTCAGTAACCACCTTAACTGTTTCAGGCTTCATCACTTCAGGACTCATCAGATTCTTCATCATTTGGTGGATCTGAGCCACTTGAGCAGCAAGAGCCGTGGTCTCAGTGACTTCATGAACTCCAACAGGCTTCTTTTGAGTTGAACTTGCAGTGGCCCTTATGACCGGCCATTGATAAGTGTTGGCAGTAATGCTCTTAATCAACTTGTAACCATCATCATAAAATTTAGACAAGAGAGCTCCACCACTGGATGCATCTAACATATTCCTTGAGGATGGAATTAATCCATTATAGAAAGTCTCAAGTTGTATGCAGATGGGAATCCCATAATGAGGACGTTGTCTCAACAACTCCTAAAATCTTTCCCATGCATCAAACAACTATTCATCATCTCCTTTCCTAAATGATGTGATCTCATTTCTCATCTTTGCATTCTTGGAAGGAGGAAAATACCTGGCCAGAAACTTTTCTGCCAAAGCGTTCCATGTAGTGATGGAATTTGGTTCCAAAGAATTAAGCCAACTCTTGGCTCTATCCCTTAGAGAGTGTGGAAACAACCTTAACCTAAAGGTATCCACATGCACGTCATGGATCTTGAAGTTGTCAGCAACATCCAGAAGTTGTTTTAAATGCAGATATGGATCTTCATGAGGAGAACTTGAATATTGACCAGCAGTTTGTAACATCTGGAACATCATATACTTGAACTCAAACTGTGGTGCTGTGATGGCTGGTCTAGCAATACCAATATTCATAGCATTAGGGTCAAAGACAACATAGTCCCTGGTGCTGCGTGCTCGGTCATTGGCAATGCCAATAATGTATGGCTCCACCATGTTTGTCTCGTACAATAACTAGTCTGAAGAAGACGATGAACTTTCTTCGTTTGTGTCCCCCTCGTGCACTTTTCCTTTAGGTTCAGCCACAACTGAGGTTGAGGAATCTCCAGATAATTGATGGGTACGTAAAAATATCCTTTGTGCGTTGAGAATTCTTTCAGGTTCAGGATAACTAATGTAATCTGGTTGTAACGAACTCCGCATGCAATAGCTTAAGCCTGTCGTGACACCAAATCACACCAAACGTTAAAAGCTCGAATACAATCTTAAACAAAAATAAATACAATGTTTCAAACTTTTATACAATTCCTTGGAAACGACGCCAAAAACTTGTTCTCTACGAAATAAAAACTGTTTTGTTGTGTGTAAAATCTCCAGCTCTTCCTCTCAATGTGCATGTCTTCTTTATATAGAGGTGAGTGTAAGTGAGAGTTGCTACTTTCTTGGATTATGGGTTTCTTTATGAAAATAAGGTTAGGCCCATATCAAATCTGAATGTGGCCCAGCTGTCCCTCAATCCTTTCTTTGCAAGTTATCTGGTACAGATGTTGGTGGGAGACTAAGTTGCTTTTGCAGGCGGCTGTGGCAGAGTGATGGAGCAACGCAGACGGCTGGTGGTTTGGTGTTGGGCGCTCCTTTGCAGCGTGGTCCCGACCGTACTACCAATTGTCTTCTAGCTTCCTTGATCTTATCCAATTTCTCTTGCTTCATTGTTCTCCAAAATAATGCCACGTAAGCCCTAGTAACTTTCTCCTCCAATTCTCTTGATGAAATAATTGATTAATTTATCAACTACTTCCTTTTCATTAGCTCACCATTCTGCTCCAGAGTCTGTCTCTTAGGGTCACGCCTCATCACGCCATCACCTATCTTCCTTTTAAGACAAAAACACATTGAAAACCATGAAATAAGCACCTTGCGTGCTTAAAGCTGAATCATGTTGAAATAAGCTAAATTCACATCAAATCAATAAATCCTAAACTAAAAATACCACATAAAATGGGTCAAAGTAATATACTAAAATAGTGCTATCAGGATCCTAAGTTAACTTGTAATGGGTAATTGTTAAAAATCCCATTAGTTTAGTATGTTAGGTTTATTATAAATAACATACTGGTCTCTTTTCACAAGGTGTGGCAAATCCTTATTAGGTTGAGAGGTTAATTGTTGGTATTCACTTGTAATCTTTGAACCCTATTGAGAAAGTGAATAGTAAAATAGATTTAACTAATTCTCTATTCTTCTTCCTCTTTTCTCTTCCTTTGTGAACCCTAATAGGGCTTCGTTTGTTTGTTCAAGTTTTTCCGTCTTTTTTTACCCTTGTGGATTTCTTGGTGTTCAAGAAACCAAATATACTTTGTTATTCCGGCATCGTTTTTCACAACAAATACAAATGTTAATTTTTGGCACTGACACAATATAAGAGCCTAATGGCATCATTTTATACAAATGTCCAGCTAAAATATATCTATGGCACATGTTATACAATAGTGCCAAAAAATAAAACAAAATTCTCTATACAATCTCTTCATTACACACGATCCCTAGTGGAAGATTACAACAGTCATAATCCTTTGAAACATCATTTGTCAACTTCTCTTGGATATAACCTACGAACAACACCCAGAACCCAACAACAATAATTGAGTGAGGTAATAATCTCAGTGAGTTCCATTATCCTATTGGTCCACTCGGCTCTACAAGGTTTCTAACCGATTCCTAACTCAAGTCTTTATCCGGTTACTTGCGTATCACTCACACCATATAACCCGGACTTAAGTATCTATGGGATATTCGCAATGTATGGAAACATGTCACTTGAGTTCTTATAACTCAAACAATTACTATTCGGATTCACGAAACAATCACTATTCAGAATGACCAAACATCCACTGGACTCTTAGTCACAGGGAGGTTACTTATCTACATGACTTGTAACTAACAATCTTTGTCGCCTCCTTATGAGTTCATACAATGTAGTTTGTTTCACGTTCCACACTTAGCTCCGTACTCATTCTTGACTCGTCTTCCGTTGCTTACCACAGGCTCAAATTTCTCAGGACATAAAACTTGTTGCTCAAAATAAAGGGTGTGATACTCCACAACCATCCCAAACAAGGTAGTCAATTTCACATGCATCCGACCATGATGCTACTATCACATGCTCCTTAATAACAAGGTATAACTTTCTCCACTTCACTTTTTACTCTAGAAATTTTTGTATGTGAACAATCATCAACTGCATGCTCCCATCTTAGCCTCCATGAATTCTTAATGATCCATTTGTGCATTTATCTGAAATGCATCTCATTACAATAGTTGTATTGCAAGATTTACACTACTCCTAACTCTACGACTGCTTCTTGTCCCACCTGTGAAAATCAACCGGCAGAAAGGAACAGAAGAGTCGTCACCGAATGTTATTTATCCCAACGTAGGGAAAGGAAACGATCGAAGAAAACCTCAACAAATGGAAAGGAATGGTCATCGCAACCATAGCCTAGGTTCGGGAGTTAGTTACACGAGATGAAGGTATTAGCACCCCCTCGCGTCCATCGTACTCGATGGGATCCACGCTTGTTATTATCGATCAAAGGGTGTAGTTTATCTAAAGCTTAACTGCTAACTGGAAACGGAACGGGATAAAAGGTAAGGTGAAAACCAAAAGAGGACTCACAAGGATCATTGCAATCCTATGCCTACGTATTTCCGTGGACGAACGAAGAATCAGAGTCGACGTAGTTCGAAGGACTACGGATTTGTGGGGGAAGGTTGCTCGCCAAGACATCGCTGTCTCGTGCCTACGTATCCTTAATATAACGCGAAGGAGGAAGTCAGAGCAGTCTTAGTTTGACCTACGGGTCAGTTTCGTTTGCTTGGTGAAAGAGTCTTGATCGCACTCGGGCAAGAGAAAAGGTTTGCTTGATTGGTTGGTTGACGTCTTGATCACACGGGTGCGAGAGAAAAGGGAAAGTTAGTTGTTAGTGTGCTCGCTGAGATATCGCATCTCGTGCCTACGTATCCTCAATCTGAAAAGAAAGAGGAATCAGAGCATCCCGTAGTTCATGCTACTACGGAAACTGGGAACGGTCTCGATCGCATGGGTGCGAGAGAAAAGGTTTTGAACTTATCGAAGAAGTGAATTGAATTTGTTTGAGATGCGCATTGCACTAAAGCCTATGACATAGGAGCGAATGCGTCGCATGGTCGCCCCTAATGGGACGTATGCTAAACACTCTAGAAAAGTGAGGGAGACCCCTTATTCTTCATTTCCCATGTACTTAAGGCTCATGGCGCACAATGCACATCGCCTTTATTAAGTGTTTTGATTTTTGTTTTAAGGTGAGAAAGAAGACTCAAAGAGCAAAAGAAAATCTAAGGGGGACTCACCTAAATGTTGTCATGCAATATGGCCCTAAGGTGGAGGATGAGAAATGAAATTCTATCCTAACGTTAGCATGCAAAAGCAAACCAAAACCAAGAAAATAAACCAAAAACAGTAGCAACAACAGCGCTTCAGCACCTGTATAGCTATAAATCCAACCACAAGCCCAAACAACTTTCAACAACACCTATTTTCAGAAATGAATAGGTGTAAGAAACTCTGGGCAGAATTTCAACATTTAACAGATCACCTTGTGCACAACAACTATGTATGTAGCAACACTTCCTACCTTTAAACAACTTAGGAAATCAAGTGTGAATCACTACAAAACAACTCAACAATTAGTCTAAGCAATCAACTAAAATAACCAAGGTTAGCAACCAAAATTCAAATGGGAAATATCAACAAGAATTAAGTGAAATCGATACCAAAATGTAAGCAACGATTAGTCAAAACTAACATTTAAGAACCATTAACAAAATTAACAAATGAAACTACTATGAAGATTAATCGATGTTAGCATTAAAATCTAAGTTTGGTTAATGTTAGAACAAAGTCAATTCAAACTAAGTCAATGTCAACTAGTTCAAAATTAGTTTCTAATTCTAAAAACAATTAGTAAGCAATTAAGCTAAAAACGATTAGTAAGTGATTAAGCCAAAAATCAATTAATAAATGATTAAGCCAAAAATCATTAGTGCAATTAAGCAAAAAATTCAATTAGTGCAATTAACGATTAGTACAATTAAGCAAAAAACAATTATTGAACTAGTAAGCCAAAAACAATTTCTAATTCGAAACTAAAAGCTAAACGAAGCTTAAACAAGATTATGAATTAATCCAAGAACAAAATCAATCTAAGCTAAGATGAAAAATGAAAAATTAGTTCGCAATTCAGATTAATAAAAAGAAATTAATCAAAATGAAATCAGCAACACCAAATTCAACAAAATCAAAATTAAAATCTAAGTTCCTAAAATCTTAGTGTGAAGAGAAAGAACATGGGCCTAACCTTATTCTTAAATTCAGAGAGGGTGCGAGCGAAAAAATGGGGGGAAGTGAGAGGCACAATTATATGGGCTTTGAGCCTGATCCCAAACCTTGAAACGAATAGGTTTAAAGAAACCCTAAGGGGTAAGGGGGTGTTTGTTTCAAGTTTAGAAATAAGATTTCTGGGAATATATGAATAAGAAATGAGTATACTCATGTTTGTTACAAGATTGAAAATAATTATTCCTGGGTATAAAGATTCCAAGGAAGAAAATAACTTCTCATAACTTCCCATATTCCCATGAAATTATTCTCAAGTAAAAGGATGGGAATGTGGATTCCCATAAAATTTTATAAACTTTTTTTTAAAAATTAATTAAAACCTTATTTTTTTCAAGGAATATCAAAATGTTTGCCAAACAATTTTATAAAAAATTTCTTAGAATAAATTTTCTATCTTTATTTTTTCGGGTAAATAATTTTTGGAAATAATTTTTTGATTCCGCGAAACAAACGCCCCCTAAGTTAGTGAACGGTTATCACTCTTCTCTCCTTCCGTGAGCCGTTCCAACATCCTGTGCAAACCTCTCTGTCTACCTCGCCTTCAACAAATTGTCGCCGTCAAAACGCCTCTCTCCGTTCACTCATCATCTTCGAAAAACCGCCGCCATGACATTCTCCTTCTCCTTCGCCATTTGTTTCTCATAAACTCTCCTCCACCGAATCCGACGAGGCTCGCTCGATCCCACTCGGTTTCTCTGCAATACGTATCGCAGTGAAGGCAACGATGGATGAAAATGCTTCGAATCGCTGCGATACAATGAAGATGGCGGCAATGCTGCGAAACTTTGGGTATGATTCAACTTTACTCTTCTTCTTTCTTTCTTCGTGTGTTCTTCTTCGAACTTTCCTTTTACGCGCTAAATTCTTTGAGTTGTGGAGTTGTAGATATTGAATCTTCTTCTTCAATCTTTCTATCCATGTACCTTTCAGTTGCGGTTGTCATGTTGTGTTTATTGATGTGAATTGCTTGTTCAATCAGTTTGCAGGTGTTGGAAGGTTTTGAATGGTGAATTGATGATGAAGTGAATCACAGGATTATCGATTCAAGATCTTTGTGAGGTTGCAGTCTGAAGGCTATTGAAGATGATACTGAGGCGAATTGAAGATTGAAGAAGATAGATGGTGATTGCTTATGGTTTCTGGAGATTGAGAATCGATGATTAAAGGTTGAAAATTGGAGAAATCTGTTACGGTTCTGTTAGAAGTTAGTTAGGTGATTGTTTTGGTTAGTCAAAATCTGTTAGGATGTGATGACAGTTAGGAGAATCTGTTAGGGAAAATTGAGTAGGAAGTTATTGTTCTGTAACTGTTATGTAATTGGTTCGGCGTTTTGTGTAGTGAATCAGTTAGGAGTTTTGTTAGAGGTGGTGAGTTGTGTTAGGATTTTTTTCTGTTGAGAGCTTTCTGAATGAATTCTGTTAGCAGTTCTGGTGTAGAACTTGGTTTTCGAAATGTTCGACTTTATTAGATTTGTGATCAATGATATATTTTCCTCCTTTTTTTTTATTATGAATAACACCTGCTATATATTTCTTCTTTTGTTATGAAAAACCTGCATAACTGATATCACCAAACAAAATCAGCAATTGGGTGCCTTTCTTTTGTCTTATTATTGCGAAACTGCTATGGACTTGACAATATTCTTTATACTCTAGGAGTTGGAGTAATAATCTCTCCAGCGTCATCTAAATCTGAATGCGCGGAGACCATGCTATGCAATATGGACAAAGCTGTGTCCCCAACCAGAGGTGGGGTAATGACATCTAAATCTGAATGCGCGGAGACCATGCTATGCAATATGGACAAAGCTGTGTCCCCAACCTGAGGTGGGGTAATGACGGGAACTCTACTTGCAAGTGCCCAACGAAGCTCACGAATATCACGCAATTTCTTCCAATCTAGCATCCCAAAAGCCCAAAACCTTGTTGTCCAATCAATAGCTTTCTTGGACCATAACCTTCTACTAGCATCTTTTTCCATAGGCCCAACTTGAGAACCATCTTTGTCAATATACATCCATTCCTTAAGTGGTTCCATAAAAGCACTAGCTGCCATCAAATTTGATTGCAAGGGAATAGATGTCCTCTCGGAGGTTTCATGTACTACTGTAATCAGATCAACGGCTAAAACACTACCTCCAACTAGAACACAGGCCTCAACATTTGATAAAACCTTCAAAGATTCAAACACGGCCGATTTCGTTGGACATGTTTTAAAAATTGGTTAGGAAATAAAGTTGGTCAAGAGTTCTAAAGAAATGGATCTTGAACAATGGACATGGGTATTTGGAAATAAGTCCAAGAATAAATTAATGAAAAATGGTTTTAAATGTGAACAAGGAATTGGATTTTGATTTGAAGTTGGATAATGTTTGAATGGAAGTGGGTTTAACTTTGGAATTTGAATTTTGAATGGATATGACTAAAAGCTAGAAATTGGATTTAAAATTTTAAATTGATCTAAAATGGAGCTAATGGGTTTGAAATGGATATATGAATTTGGTTTCAAAATGGATATGGATTTCAACAAAATGGATATGAATTGGGAATGTGAATTTTGGAATTGGATTGGATCATGATTGGAAAAATGGATGCAAAGAATTGTTTTAGAAAATGGATAATTGATTTTGAAAAGAATGAACAAGAAAAAAATCGGGAATATGGACATGGACCAAGGATGAATCTAAATGTGGATATTGACCCTAAAAATGGTTGAAAATCGGATGGTACAAATGGTTACTAGAATGGGTGAAATGGTTAATTGAATTTTGAGAAATTATTTCTAAGAGTGGAACAGTTTAAGGTGAATATGGATGTTAATGTGAATTGAAAATAGAGATGGATGGTTAAAAAGAAGTATGTGAACATGAATGATAAGGATGGAGATATGGAAGACCGCCCTCGTGTCCAAAGATCCTCAGTTGACGGAATGTCCACAAACTCAAACATAAGTAAGAAACCTGATCCTCATTGATGTACACTGATGAAGATAGTAGCCTGAGATGTTGAAAATGAAACAACCCTAATCCTTAACACCTGATACTATTGAGAAAACTTGAATGAGATAACCTTGATGCCTTGAGATAGGGAAAACCAGAAATCATAAGAAAGATGCTTTGATCCCATGTCTCAGGAGCTCATGCAAATGTATGATTAATGCAGTCATGGCCTACTAAAGATGCAGAATGAATGGGAAGCGAAAGCCAGAAAAAGGTTGAAAAAGTTAGGGCAAATCTTGGGGTGTTACACTTCTCTTCTAAGGTAATTCTCTTAACTCCAATTATAGAACCATCCTACTATAATTTCCTTGAATCAACATACTCGCTCTTTCTCTCAACACAAACCTTCTTCAGCAAATCCTTAGGTAACTCAACATTTCCACAACGTCTCCTTACTAACGCTGAATCTTTAACAAGTTATCCCGAATCCAATCTCCCTTTTAGGACTGGGCATACTTGGTTTATCTTCTACCCTTCTTCTGATGCATACATGTTCCACTTAAGCCTCTTCTCATACTTCACTACTACCTTAGACCCTTACAATGATGTTGAACATCCCTATCTCTCAAGCCCTCAACCACTTGGAAGGTACCATTCTGAACTTATTCCCTAAAGTACTCCCGTTCTTCCAAGATGATCTAGTGACCTTAGAGGCTGAAACACCGATGCACTACCTCACTTCTAGACCGAGTGGCATACGTGGAACAAAACTGTCCTTTCTCCTTCGCTGTATGGAATTACTTACAATACTTATTCCATACCAGTGGTTCAATCTTGTTCTACTAACAAATTCCCATATTTTTCAAACTCCGACAAATTCATCCGATAGAAATCCTCTACTTCCCGGCTCTTTTAGAACTACATGGTTGCTTGAACCATACACCACCCTTCTATTCCACAATACCCGAATTACAACTCCCACTAAGACTTCAACTGAGCCAACTGGTTCTCCTTACTTTCAAACTTTTGACTTAGGCCTACTCCCACAGTACAAGGTCTACTAAATTTCAAAGTCCTCGTGGTCGCTCAACCATGATCCTACCTGAAGATGGCTGGTTTATACCTGAGTCAATCGCACACGCAAAGATAATACAAAGTCGCCACTGAACTTTATTTAGTCCTAAAGGACAGGGAAAATATCGATAAAACCCAAGGGGAAGAGAAACGGGAACGGGGGTCAGTTATGCGAAAGGAACGTACTAGCACCTAACGCATCCGTCATACTCGACGAGAACCATTTCGCTTGCTTCTAGGCTTGGATGGCTAATCTATCTAAAGGCTTCTAACTAAAGGAAAGGAGAAAGAAGGAGAAAGAGGAAAAGAAAGAAAGAAAGGAAGTGCTCGCGGAGGATTGGGGCCCTCGTGCCTACGTACCCTCATAGTGCAATGAGGAAATCAGAGCGTCGTAGTTCAGGGAACCAGGGGGCAGAGAAAAGGGAAGGAAAGAAGGAAGGGTGGAAGTGTGCTCGCCAAGACATCGCGTCTCGTGCCTACGTATCTGACATTCGAAAGAATGCAGAATCAGAGCTTCCGTAGTTCGGGGAATCGAACGGAAAACCAAACAAAGAAGGGAAAGTGGCGTTAAAACCAAGAAAGCAAGGAAGGAAAGGAACTCCACTAGGGAACGCTGAACAATAAGAACGATTGCACAAGAAATTAGAAAGGAATGGTGTCAAAACCAAGAAAGAGAGGAAGAGAAAATCCGTTGGGGATAATAAAGAGGATTGGTGTCAAAACCCGGAAAAATAAGAAAGTAAAGGAATAGAAAGGACTCCAATGGGGAGAACATAAAGAACAGCAAGGGATCAGAGAATAAGCGACCCGACTGGGGATCAAACTAAAGGGGATGGTGTCAAAACCAAGAGAAGTAAGGAAACTTGGTATATTAACTGGCTGGCAGTGGTTAACCAAAGAGATAAAGAGATTTAGAAACTCTGTGGGGAAAAGGAATTGGTGTCAACAGACAGACTGCGAAAAACCAAAAGGGAGAGTACTGAACCAAGAGAAGGTGTTTGACTCTGAGGGGCATCGGTATGTTAACTGATAAACAGTGGTTAACCAAAGAAAGAAAGGGATTGCAACTCTGGGGATAGAGAAGCGTTGGTTGTGACAGGAAAACTGTGATCAACCATACGAACGGGTGTAGGACCGATCGAAGGTTGTGACCCAAAAGGATGTTGGTATTGACTGAACAAACAACACTTGACCAATGAAGAAGGGTATTGAACCAAAAGAGGTTCCTAACCGCTGGAGGATTCGGTTTTAACAGAACACTGTGATTCACCGAGGAGAATGAGTGATTAACCAAAAGAAGGTGATTAACTTAAAAGGTTCAGTATTTTAACAGACAGACTGTGGTTAATTGAAAAAACATGGGTTGGTGTTTTAATTGACAGGCAGTGCTTAACCAAACAAAGGGAGAAGAACCAAAAGAAGGTTGCGAACTCCGGGGATTATCGGTTTTAACAGACAGACTGTGATTAACCGAAGAAAAGGAATTGAGACTCTTCAGGGGAATCGAAAAACAATGATTGACCACAAGAAGAAAGGAATATTGAAACAAAGAGAGTTTGCCTGTGCAAAGACAATGATCTCAACCAAGAAGGGGATTGATCCAAAGGGAGAGATTGAAAGAGATAGGAGTGATCAAGGATCGACTCGACTGGGGAAGAAAGGTACACTATCGCATGGGGAATAGAGGTGACTAAGCCAAGCACAGGGTCATTCGCCCCTACCTGAAGTAGTCAGAATGAGAGTAGGAATTCTCCTTTCTCATTCCTTCTCTAGCACACAGGGTGTAGTGCAGAAGTTGAACTAGACAGCACAACAGCTCCAAGTTGTACAGTGCTTCTTGTGTTGCAAAATAAACGGCGTAACAACTTATTTTGTTACAGTGCTCCAAGGCAATGCATAACACGAAACTCCAACTCCACGGGGGGAAAAGAGAGAGCTCTAAAGGAAACCTAAAGAGAGGGACGGGGAAGATCAACTAATCAAAACATGGTTTCGATCAATTAATCAAAGGGAAGACTATGCTAACAACTTTCCAAAGGGAATGGAAAATCATTAAAGCACAAAGGTGTAAATTATTGATTATACAAGATTAAGCTCATCCATAAAGAATGAACCTAACGGAAATCTGAAATGGAAGGTGAAAAACAGTGCCAAGTGATCATAAAAAATGCAACAAAAAATCATGTATCATGTGACAGAAGATAGTGCAAGAATGATTATAATGCTAAGAATTTGAAACAAATGAATAATAAAAAATGTGCATCGAAAGTTCATGAATATGCTTCAACCATAAGTGGAATGACACTTAAAACATCCATAAAATCAAGCATGATAATCAATGGAAGTTAAAAGGAAGAAAGCATGGCAAACACACTTGAAAACGCAAGAAATTGGCCAATCTGTCCAGTGGTAACCGGTTACTCACCAGGCGTTAACCGGTTACTTGCTTGAAAATTTGCGTATTTTGGTGAAAGTTGCACTGAGTAACCGGTTACTCACCAGGCGTTAACCGGTTACTTATTTGTAAATTTGTTATTCTTGGTGAAATTTACACTGAGTAACCGGTTACTCCCCATGTGTTAATCGGTTACCACTGTGACAGTGGCAAAAATAACAGAAAAACTGCTTTTCAAAAGTGATTTTCAGCACATAATCACTTATACCCATCACCACACACTAGATCATGAGTTTGTGCACGAAAATTACACCATATGAGAGCAATTAATTCACATTGCAAGCCTCAATCATGGAGATCATAGATCAAGCAAGTGCAAAATAAATTAAACCAAAAACGATCAAAATTACATCGTAAATGCGCGAAAACGATCGAAACAGAGAGCAAAGTAAGATTCACCAACCTACAAGGTTGAGATGTGCCTTGGTAACTGTTGCAAAGGATTCTTGACGCAGAAAATTAAAGAAAACCAGAGGAATCTTCAATTTGTTGCCGAACCGTGTCGAAATCGAGAAAAATGCGATAAAACTCCGAAACGCGAATCCGAACCGTTGGAAGTTGTAGAAAATACTCAAGATTAATCCACAAACCAATAGGATTCCAGAAATCCAAGTATAATGGCAAGAATGATGAAGGTTTGAGCTCAAGAAATAATCACTTTTGATGTAAAAGTGATTATCCTTTAAAGTGGAAATGAGCTTTGGTGAGGTTTTGGGAAAGAGTTGAGATGAAATAAAGATGTAGTAGAGGAAAATCAGAGAGAATGTGAGAGAATTGAGAGTGAAATGGAGAAAATGGTTGAAGGTCCTTGAAATTGAGTGGAAACTTGCTTATATAGATTTTAGGTTTGGAGTGTAATAGCTTTGGAATGAGGTTTGGACTTAGCTTTGGGAGGTTTGGAGTGAGGGTTGGAGTTAGTTACACCTGACTCACTGAGTCAAGGTGGTTAACTTGGTTAGTTAGAACCAACTCGGTAACAATCCCAATGTTAGCTCCAACATCCAAAGGTTGATATGCTTGGACAACAAGAAACATGGTGCACTTGATTCAAAGAGAAGCATGGGAATAACTGCACTTGTAATGCCTTGAAATGTCTAGAGATGTCTAGAATATTCCACTCATTGCTAGAATTGAGTAGAATTAAAGACCAAAGAGAGTGCGCAGCTGCTGTCCCAAAATGCAGCAGGAACTGCAAATTTGCACTGAGTAACCGGTTACTCACCAGGCGTTAACCGGTTACTTCAGTCAATTTTTGCCGAAATTTCCTGGGAAATGATACTGAAGTCCCGGTTTCGATTTTCCACCTTTTGTCTAGATGAATAAACATGGAAACCTTTATTTTGAGCTTATTTTGATAATGACATAACCTTGAGAGGATGCGATTAATCGGGCTTAAAAGACTTGAAAATCTTGCAGCCAGAAACACACAGAAAAATGCGAATGCGTATGCTGACGATGCGAATGTGCGTGCTTATACAAAAAAGCAAAAGGGGAGGTCAAATTTCGGGTTACGACAGCTGCCCCTATTTAATCCTCTTGGACCTGAATGTACGAATTGCGCCAGCTTTTCGATGATTCGAGGTAAAAGGGGATTAAATAAAAGAGTAGCTCAAAAATTTGGCCGACGGCGACAAAAGAAGTGTGTTAAGAGGCTGAATATCTGCAGGGGAGATGAATCAAGCCAAAAGAGATGGAATATGCTCGATGCATATGCTATGTATGCGTCGATCTACATGGTGCTTGATATCATGCAATGCGAAAGTGCAGGTTAAGGTAGTGTGCGGCGGTAAGGTAGAGACTCTAGCAAAATGAGTTTGACATCCTCAGCTGGGGAGATAACCCATAAAATACCGATCCTACCGGAGGAAGACCCTTGAATGGTGACAACTCCACTGGGGAAGAACCTGAGAAATCTCAGACTCCTAGAATATCACCATTGGTGTTGCGGGGGATAGGAGAATCATGACAACCTTCACATCACTACTGATTTTGCTAGGACATGAAACCCAGGGAAATCCTAGTTCTAAGCTTCCACTGACTCTGCTGTGGACGTCCCCATTGTCTCTGTCTGGGGAATTCATAAGGCTCCGAGAATCTTCTCTGCTTGGGGAAGACGAGGAGTCAAGTCTTACCATTGCTAGTGCCTAAATGCTGGGAATGATGTGCGGCCCATGCTGGGGAAAAGAACAGCCAAGTCTCTGGTTGAAGTACCTCATTCGGCCGCTCTACGGGGAACGTTATAGATCTGCTAGGGAAATGGGCTGTAATCAATCCTTCCTGAGAACCACAATGGCGATTGCTGGAGAAATGACGACCCTGCTGAGAACCCCAATGACGACTGCTGAGGAAATGATGAACCTGCTGAGGAGCATCAACTTCTTCAAAGAACCATCTTATTGTATGTCGGGTATTAAGTCTTGCAAATGAATATTACCGATTATCCTGCAGGGATCACCAGTAAACTATGCAATGCATAATGCTTTCCCGTTTGATTTAGCTTTTTATTGTTCTCAACATTTTATAGTATTATGTGATCACAAATAATTGTTTATTTTGCAAACAAAATACTGGAATGAAAACAATTGAGAAAATGAATAATGCAATTTTATTGAATGTGAAAATATTTGTACATAAGATGTGTACAAGGATGCAAAAATCCTTGATGAGGAAATTTGCAATAACATTGAAAAACAAGTGTAAATGGCAAAGGGAAATTATGCTTTACATTGATGACAACATTGGCTCCCATCCACTAAAAGTCTAGGTTCCAACGCTTTGCACCAGTTGATGATGATTCGACTGCTCTATTACCGTCTGAGGTCTAGCCATGATGAAAAGAGGTTCAAGTGTTCACAGTCAATGCCTTTATCCCTAACTTTTTCCTAGACATGTTTTCTATTTTTTTTCGTCCACCGGGATACCCATTTTTGCCTAAGTCGCCCTTTCGGGTTTTCAACTTAGCGGGCTATTATTGTTTCTTTTTTCATTGTCCCTAACTTTTGCATGGACATCTCTTTTTTTTGGTCCATCGGGACGTCCATTTTTGCCTAGATTGTCATTGAGGATGTCAATCTAGCGGACTTTTATCCTTTTTTTTCCAGGCATAATATTTTTTGACTGTATCGGAGTTCACGGGCGATGGCAACTCCTCCCCATCCATGGTGGTGAGGATCAGGGCTCCGCCTGAGAAGGCCTTCTTGACAATAAAGGGTTCTTCGTAATTGGGAGTCCACTTGCCTCGTGGATCCGAGTGAACAGGTGAATATCTCTTGAGCACGAGTTCGCCTTCACAGAACGTTTGAGGGAGAACTTTCTTGTCAAAAGCTGGCTTGAGGCGTCTCTGATACAATTGACCATGACAAACGGCTGTAAGGCGCTTCTCTTCGATGAGATTCAGCTGGTCGTATCTGGATTGAACCCATTCAGCTTCGTCAAGACCTACTTCCATGATGACTCTGAGCGAAGGAATCTCGACTTCAATGGGTAGAACTGCCTCCATACCGTACACAAGCGAATACAGAGTTGCCCCAGTAGAAGTGCGAACTGAATTTCTGTAGCCATGTAGCGCAAAGGGAAGCATTTCATGCCAATCCTTGTAAGTCTTGACCATTTTCTGGACAATCCTCTTGATGTTTTTGTTTGCTGCTTCAACAGCGCCATTCATCTTGGGCCGATATGGTGAAGAGTTGTGGTGCTCGATCTTAAATTCTTGACACAACTCCTTCATCATATTGTTGTTCAGGTTGTTTGCATTGTCTGTGATAATGTGGCTAGGAATGCAATAGCGACAGATTATCTCTTTCTTGATAAATCTGGTAACCACTTGTCGTGTAACGTTTGCATAAGAAGCAACTTTAACCCACTTGGTGAAATAGTCGATAGCAACTAGAATGAATCGATGACCGTTGGAAACCTTCGGCTCGATCATTCCAATCATATCTATACCCCACATAGAGAATGGCCAAGGTGAAGTCAAGACGTTCAATGGACTTGGAGGCACATAGATCTTGTCTCCGTAGATTTTGCACTTGTGACATCTTTTGGCAAAGTTGTAACAGTCTACTTCCATCGTTGTTCAGTAATACCCAGCCCGAAGGATCTTCTTGGCCATAGCAGGACCTTTAGCATGTACACCCTCGCAGCCCTCATGTATGGACCTTATGATCGTGTTTGCTTCGTGTCTATCCACGCATCTGAGCAACACGGAATCATAATTCCTCTTGTACAGTACACCACCACTTAAGAAGAATTTGGCGCAAAGCCGCCTAAGAGCCTTCTTGTCAGTGATAGTGATACCCTCGGGATATTCCTATTTTTCCAGATATCTCTTAATATCGTAGAACCAAGGCTTGTCATCAGACTCATCCTCGATTGCTAAACAGTGTGCTAGCTCGTTCAAGTGATCAATGCGGATATGAGGAGCTTCATTCTTCCACTTGACCTTGAACATGGATGCTAAAGTTGCAAGAGCATCCGCTAGTTGATTTTCCTCTCTAGGAATATGATGAAAAGAAATCTCATCAAAGTAAGGAATCAACTTCGCAATGTGTTGTTGGTACGGAACTAACTTGGAATCCCGAGTCACAAAGTTCCCTCTGACTTGACCGATGACCAAGGCAGAATCTCCATAGACCTCAAGAATCTTAATTCTCATGTCAATTGCCGCTTCAATACCGTAGATACATGCTTCGTATTCAGCCATATTATTGGTGCATGCAAAGCATAATCTGGCGGTGAAGGGAAGATGAAAACCTGTTGGAGAGATGAGGATAACACCGATTCCACGACCTTTAGAATTAGAGGCACCATCGAACACGAGCGTCCATCGCGCCCCTGGTTCGGGTCCTATGCCAGGGTCTGGAGTCTCATAATCTCTGATACACAGAACATCCTCATCGGGAAAGTCAAACTTCATTTGTTGATAACCCTCTACAGGTTGATGGGCAAGGTAGTCATACAAGACGCTCCCTTTTATTGCTTTCTGGGTAACATGCTGGATGTCATACTCAGTTAACAACATCTGCCATCGAGCAATCCTTCCAGAGACAACAGGCTTCTCGAATATGTACTTTATCGGATCCATTTTGGATATCAACAAAGTAGTATGGCAAATCATGTATTCTCTTAGGCGTCAAGCTGCCCAGACCAGAGCACAACAAGTTTTCTCCAAAAGTGGGTATCTGATCTCACAATCAGTGAACTTCTTGCTCAGATAGTAAATTGCATGTTCTTTTCTGCCAGTGTCGTCATGTTGACCCAATACACATCCCATTGATTCAACGAGAACAGTGAGATACTTGATTAATGGCCTACCAGGAACCGACAGTACTAAGATCAGTGGTTCTTGCAAGTATTGTTTTATTTTGTCAAATGCTTCTTGACAATCATTGTTCCATTCAACCGATTGATTTTTTCTTAGTAATTTGAACATCGGTTCACAGGTAGCCGTCAAATGGGAAATGAACCTTGAGATGTAATTGAGCCTGCCCAGAAAGCCACAGACTTCTTTTTCTGTTTTGGGAGGCGGCATGTTCTGAATTTCCCTAACCTTGTCAGGGTCAACTTCAATACCTTTCTGACTCACAATAAAGCCCAATAGTTTACCAGATCGAACTCTGAAGGTGCACTTCGCAGGATTCAACTGTAATCTAAACTTCCGGAGTCTGTCAAATAGTTTCTTCAGATGAACCAGGTGATCATCTTCAGTTTTAGACTTGGCAATCATATCGTCCACGTAAACATCAATCTCTTTATGGATTATATCGTGAAAGAGGGTTGTCATGGCACGTTGGTACGTTGCCCCTGCATTCTTTAGACCAAATGGCATGACTTTGTAGCAATATGTACCCCAAGGCGTGATGAAAGTAGTCTTCTCCATATCAGCTGGGGACATTTTGATCTGATTATATCCTGAAAACCCGTCCATGAATGAAAAGATAGAGAACTGCGTTGTGTTGTCTACCAAGACATCAATATAAGGCAAAGGAAAATCATCCTTCGGGCTTGCCTTGTTGAGATCTCGATAATCCACACACATTCTGACTTTACCATCCTTATTTGGAACTAGGACGATGTTGGAAACCCATTTAGGATACTCGGAAGTGGCGAGGAACCCAACATCAAACTGTTTCTTTACCTCTTCTCTGATTTTGAGTGCCATGTCAGGTCTAGTCTTCCTGAGTTTCTGCTTGACAGGAGGACATCCGGGCTTGAGTGGCAAGTGATGTTCAACGATGTTGGCATCCAACCCAGATATATCTTGATAGGACCAGGCAAAGATATCAACATACTCTTTCAATAACTTGACCAACTCGGAGTGTACATGCTCTGCGAGGGATGCGCCAACCTTGACTTCTTTTCTGACCTCATCAGTACCAAGATTGACCACTTCTACTGGCTCTTTGTGTGGCTGAATCTCGTTATGCTCGTGCTCAAGGAGCCTTGCTAGTTCAGCCGATAATTCACAATCTTCTTCACCATCTTCTTCGGCTTGGTTAATTGGAATTCCAGAATTACAATGGATGTTTTCCATGTTGTTATCAATGCTTTTATTATTTTTGCATGTTTATGAATATGTTTTAGAATGAGCTAATTTAAAGGTGAAAATGAAAGAAACTTTTGCCATTTGTTTGTGAAAAAGTAAAATAAAGAAAGAAAATAGAGCATGATTTTGAATACAAAAAACTTTTATTTATTGATCACATAATATTGACAAAAAGTGATGCCCTTACAAGCTATCCACTCGTCTCGGGCGAGGACGAGGGAAAGGAAAAAGCAAAATGCATTACATGTTATATGGGAAAACCACAGGAACCACAGTAGATGTCCAATTGTTGAGCTTAAAACCCGATGGACACTTGCGCACAAAACTTGGAATCTGATTGCTAGGACCGGCATCACCAATGGTGGCTACGATGTCACCCTATTGAAAACCCGCGCTACTGAACTTGATTGAACTGCACTGATTCTGACCATGTGACCGTCGACTCGGATGATAACCCAATCCAAAACGATTATGCTTTTCAACCACATCAATTACATGCCCCCAGCCCGGCAAGGCACCTCTCTCAATGGTCTCTTTAGCACTCTTAGTAGATGCTAAAGTCACTTGTGGTGATCTTCTTTGACTAGTGGAAGCAGAGCTGACATCTTCGAACTCGAGACACTGCAACGGCACCTCAGCTATACCTTCCTCGGTCTCGATGTATCGAAAAGATGATAACTCGCTCACAATCAGATCCTCTTCACCACAGACGATGACTAGCTGATCGTCGAACATAAATTTCAATTTCTGATGTAAAGTGGATATAACTACCCCTACGGCGTGGATCCACGGATGACCCAATAGGCAACTATAGGCGGGATTGATATCCATCACTTGGAAAGTAATGGTAAACAATGCGGCCCAACCTTGATGGGTAGATCCACTTCTCCAATGATCTGCCTTCGAGAACTGTCAAAGGCTCTGACAGCTAAGGCGCTCGGCCTCATCTCGCTCCCTTTTACCAGTAATTGACTCAATGTGCCCTTAGGCATTACATTGAGGGAAGAACCGGTGTCTACAAGAACACGAGATAAGAGAATATCTGTACAAGTGATGGATATGTGCAGTGCTTTGTTGTGGGCAGTCCCTTCAGGAGGTAATTCTGGTTCATTGGAACCCAAATACCGACTTGCTGTTATATTGGCCACTACATCATCGAACTCTATGACGGATATATCATGCATAACATGGGCAACATTCAAAACCTTTAACAAAGATGTTCTGTGCGCGGGCGAACTCATGAGTAAGGACAAGATTGAGATCCTTGAGGGTGTTTGCCCCAGCTGATCCACAATTTTAAAATCACTTTTCTTGATCGACTTTAGGAACTCTTGATCATCTAGCGTCTCTTTTCTCTTTGAAACATCCTCAGACGGAATAGTCGGTACTGGAATGGTAGTAGAAGATGCCCCTTGTTGACCAATAGGGGGTGCAGATGTTTCTTTGGGAAGAACAACGATTGGAATTTGAACAGGCTTTGTAGTGACCTTCGGAGAAAACACACGTTCACTATGAGTCATGCCTGCAACAGCTGTAACATTTACGATCTCAGATTCCGCAAACCTTATCTCTTGATTACCAGAAAACACAGTCGATCCATATCTCCAAGGTACCTCTTTAGAGTTCTGATACGGAAATGGCTTTGGCGGGAAAACTACGATGGGTTGCACCTTCTTCTGTTTAGGGGATTCGACAGGAACCTTCCTATAGACGATGGTGAATGGCTCGATAGCAGTAACTTCCTCAACAGGTTTAGCTCTGGCAAACTGAACTTCACCTCGATTCATCAAAATTTGGACACAACCCTTCAGCCTTCGACACTGGTTAGGATTATCGTCACAAATCTGACACTTACCATGCAACCCTTTCAACACCCCATGCTCATTCAACTTCTTGAAAACCACAGTCATCGGGGTCTTCACTCTGTCAACATCCATGATCAATTCAGCCTTTGAATTATCCTCAGTCATGTTAACCGTGGGTCCACCGTGATTTGGCAATGGATTATTCTGAATGTTAGGTCTTTCCTCAGCGAAGGTGAGAATCTTCTTATCAATAAGTTCCTGAACCTTGTTTTTGAAAACAAAGCAATCCTTGGTTGCATGTCCTATGTATCCAGCATGATAAGCACATGACGCATTTGGATTATGCTTCGGGCCAAATGGAGGAATCGCGGGTGCAATCTGCTTGGGGATAATTGCCCCTTGGTGAACCAAGTAAGGAAACAATTCGGTGTATGACACCGAAATCCTGTCGAAATTAGGACGCTTGCGGTTCCCTTGATTGTTGTTGTTTTTCCGGTTTTGATTCTGATGATTTTTGTTTTGTTGAGGCTGTTGCTGGTTCTGAGCATTCTGAGCTGGTTGTTGCGGATGATACTGATATTGGAGGTTGTTGATATTGCGCAGCTGAAATGTACGGATATGGATAATATGGCATGGGAGCCATGAGAGCTTGATACTGAGGAGAAACTTGAGCTGTCACAGCGTTGGCTTCACCTTCTTTTTTCTTGGACTGACTGTTCTGAGATTTTCTGGTAGCCGGCTGCTGGGAAGCAGTTCCAGGAATCTTTCCAGTCTTCAAACCGTTTTCAATCCTTTCACCAATGGTTACAAAATCAGCAAAGTTCGATGAAGAACTGCCCACCATTTTCTCATAGTAGAATCCTTGCAGTGTACCCATAAAGATGTCAACCAACTCATTGTCAGAGAGAGCAGGTTGCACACGAGATGCCATCTCACGCCATCTTTGTGCATATTCTTTGAATGTTTCGGATGAGCGTTGAGATTGGTTTTGCAACTGCAATCTAGTAGGCGCTAGATCAGGGTTGTATTTGTATTGTTTCACGAATGCTTCGGACAAATCCCTCCAAGTACGGATCTTGCTGTGCTCTAAGCCCATGTACCAATCCAATGAGGCACCAGAAAAACTATCTTGAAAACAATGAACAAGCAATTCATCATTATCAATATAGGATGCCATCTTCTTGCAGTACATAGTGATGTGACTATGCAGGCAGCTCAAACCTTTGTACTTTGGCAGCTCAGGTATCTTGAATTTCTGCAGCAGCACAACATTCGGAACCAAACACAAGTCCTTGGCCTCTATGCCAAAAGTAGCAAACCCTTCAATAGCTCTGATACGATCTTCCAACAACTTGTAGTCCGCAGGTCTGCTTTGATTAGTGGGCCTGACAAGAATCTGAGGATTTGGCAGTTGAGATACGGCAGAACCAGTCACTTGCGGAGTGGCAAACTGAGACGGATACACCAAACCTGGATTAACCATCTGACCAGCATTCTGACCCATCTGAACACCAAACGGATAATTCGGAGGAGGTACCACAACAGCTGAGGAAGACGCCCCAGGATAGAACATCCCAGGATGAACATTCTGAACAGCAGTTTGACCAGCTTGAGATGAAACCGAAACATGAATAGGAGGACCCCTATACACATGCTCTTCTTCGTCAGGAGTTTCAATGTCAGCCAATCCGACAGTTTGAAGATTCTCATGATCATCATTCACCACTGGAGGTGGGACTGGAGTAGGCATGACACATGGATATGCAGCAGCATTCCCATTAGGCATGGGCACAACATAGGGCTGATATGGTAGGGAGGCGCTACCATTATTTACAATCTGAGGAGTGTAATTCGGAGGCATCCCCCATGGGAAACCAGCAGGCATCTTGTTTAAACCAGATTGAGAATTTATCGGATGAACAACAGACTGATTCACATGCTCGACCGGCACTTCCACCATAACAGGAGAAGGAACAACAGCAGGAGTAGCTGTAACAACAGGAGAAGTAGTCACAACAGGAGTGACAACGGTTAAATTAGTAGCAGTTGCAACAACAGTAGTAGCAGCAGCAGAAGCGTCCCTCTGAGCGCGAAGGAGTTCCATAACGACATCTATGTTCGTCTGAAACTGATCCATCCGACCTTGGAATTGAGCCAGAGTTTCCTTGTAAGCAGCATTCTCAGCTTCGAAGTCAGCCATGATTCTGGATTTGTTTGATCGAGTGACATACCTATGTCGAGTCGTCGTCTTGCTACAAGGGGAAGATGGATGAGGATGACCAACGGTTTTGGATGAAGGGATGTGCATATGTGTGTAAATGAATGTATGATATGCATGCAAAAATAAAGTTTTAAATTCCAGGAATTCTTAAACTTATCTTTGTTGACACTAATCATAAAGTATATAAGTAAAGGCGCGAAAGATAAAATTGCCAGGCAACTTCATTCATTCATTCAACCATAAAAGAAAGAAGTTTCAGTCAAGTACAAATCAAATATCTGCCTTTTGGGCTACAACAAAATCCGCATGGATCCTATCAAAGACCACCCTGCAAACAGACAAGAAATGGAAAACAACCCAAGGAATTTGGTGCGGCAATACATCAGCATATGCATCCCTCAACAACCCAGGCAAGTCCTCGAGTGCATGCTCAGCAAATCGAGCTAGACGGCCATGTCTCTCACTCCAATACTTTGTATCCTTCATGAGGTTGCGTAGTAAAGAATGGTTAGGTCCCTGAAGAAAGGCTTCCTTTTGATCCAAGAGGTTCTGCAGATGACGACTTTGTTTCTCCCAATGAGTACTCTCTGTGTTGAGTTGACTGATCTGCTCTCGGCTCTGATGTGCTTGATCTTGCAGCTTCTGGATCTCACCGAAGACTTTGTCGAGCTTGGCTTGACACTGAGAATGGTCCTTTGCTAACTGATTAGCACGGTCTTGCTCACTTTGCCACTTTGTCTTGGACTCAGACAACTTCTCTCGAAGCTCTTCAAGTTACTTTTTGTAGCTCAACTCCTCTTTGTAGGCTTGATAGTGGGCATCAGCGAGTTATCTTTTCTTTGAAGCAAGTCTCTCATAGGTGCTCTTCAAAGCATCACCCACCTTCCTACGCTTGTTCTGTTCAACCTCCACCTCTTTTAGCATGCGCTCGCGCTTCTGGCGGAGCTCAATCTGTAGGCTATCCTTCTCAAAAGTGACTCTATCAAGGTTGAGACGAAGATCAACATTCTCCTTCTTTAATTTCTCAATAATCAGCTTGAGTTGGTCGACCTTAGATGGAGGAACAATGGCAAGTTCAGGAGGCTTGGCATTCATGGAAGGCTCGGGAGAAAATGGCAACAAGATTTCTTTGACGCGCTCTTTGACCCAAAGTGTGTAAGCTTCCTTGGCTACGCAATTCTTCTTACCCAAATCGGCTCTTCCTTCGAGGTGAATCTGAGTCCAAGCGACACTAAACCTCTTCTGCAAACCTATGTCATCAGCCCCTTCGTGAAAGATGAACTCTTCCACTACCTCAGGATCAGGCTTGGCAACCATAGGATATCCCAACTGTATGAAGGCCATTCTCGGATTATAGTTAATTCCAACCCTCGTACCCAAGAGAGGCACATTGGAGAATTTCCCACAATGAAGAATGATCGGAACGTCATCGAAGACTCGGGAATACCAAGAAATGTCATCAGCAGTAAGAGACATGATTCGTTGAGACCACTTGAGATTACCCTTATTCTCAACAAAAGGACCCTTTTGTGGAAGGTGAGACATGAACCATCGGTACAACAAAGGAGCACAACAGACAATGGTTCCCTTCTTCTTTTCATTCCTCAAATGAATAAAATGGTAGGTATCAGCAAGAAGTGTCGGAACAAGGTTCTTGGACAAGAAGATATTGATGGCAGCCTGATCTACGAAATCCTCCATGTTCGGGAACAAGACAATCCCATATATCAGCAAAGCAAGAACGACGTTGAAAGCTTTCCAATTTCCAACCTTAGCAAAAGAAGCGGCCTTATCAACTAAGAACTTTGAAGCAAACCCTCGAATACCTTTCCCTTTGGTCTTGAGATTATCCTCCACATCCTTCTTACTAATGCAAAGTGCATCAGCAATCAGATGAAACTTCGGACAACCACTAGTGTAAACATAAGGAACCTGCTTCTTGATCTCAACCCCCAGAATATAGGCATACTCCTCGAGTGTAGGTGCTAGATGGTAATCCTGAAATGTGAAGCACCTAAGTGGCGGATCATAGAACTGAACCAGAGTATGAATAGCAGTGATGTTGACTTCAGTATTGAGGATGGACAACAGATTACCATAAGTGTCTATGAAAACCCCTCTGTGATCTTCAACCAACAGGGATGCTAGACCTCTCAAAATACCCAGCTTAGTCTCCACAAACTTGTAACTGAAAATGCCTCGGCAACCAGTACTTATCTCTATGATAATGCCAACAAAGAATAAGTCTTCGAAAACCTGGAAATGCACATGTAAAAATTAATTTACATGATGTAATGATATGCAACACAAACAACAAGAAGCCAACACTATCTGAACAATCAAATCTGAATATCCATATATCTGCATAGAATTTTGTGTCGGTGTAACATAATCTGGTGTGTGAGCATAATCTGACGTGTGTGAGAGAACAAAGGTATGAAGTGGCTTAGTTTCCTGCAAAAAAACCCATCCCCCTCACAGGTGTGATCTAGACACAACAAGGTGGTCCCTAGAAAGGTCGCCCAAACTATATGACTCAGAATGAAAATCCCCCGCCGTAGTGAATTCTCACAAGACGGAAGTATTCTCAAGCGAATCACGATCTGGGATGTGGCTCTCGTGATAACCCAACGCGCAAAACGCAGGCCTCACGACTATCCACGTTCTAGTCTATGTGTATACTAGGCCCGGTGTTAGGACATTTCTCTCCAATAATATCTACCCATCCCAACAATAACAGAAAATAGCAGATATCCAAAATATGCAGCATATGAATATTCATAGCAGTAAAGAAATGCAGCAAATAAACATAAAGATAAAGCATAAAAATAAAGCAAGTAAAGCGCGAAAGATAAACACCCAAGCAAGCAAGAAAAGCAAACAAAACTAGGCGAGACCCCAACCTGCAAGCGCAAGGAATCCCCAGCAGAGTCGCCAGCTGAAGATGGCTGGTTTATACCTGAGTGAATTGCACACTCAAAGATAACACAGAGTCGCCACCGAACTTTATTTAGTCCCAAAGGACAGGGAAAATATCGATAAAACCCAAGGGGAAGAGAAACGGGAACGGGGATCGGTTATGCGAAAGGAAGGTACTAGCACCTAACGCATCCGTCGTACTCGGCGGGAACCATTTCGCTTGCTTCTAGGCTTGGATGGGTTATCTATCTAAAGGCTTCTAACTAAAGGAAAGGAGAGAGAAGGAGAAAGAGGAAAAGAAAGAAAGAAAGGAAGTGCTCGCGGAGGATTGGGGCCCTCGTGCCTACGTACCCTCATAGTGCAATGAGGAAATCAGAGCGTCGTAGTTCAGGGAACCAGGGGACAGAGAAAATGGAAGGAAAGAAGGAAGGGTGGAAGTGTGCTCGCCAAGACATCGTGTCTCGTGCCTACGTATCTGACATTCGAACAAATGCAGAATCAGAGCTTCCGTAGTTCATGGAAACGAACGGAAAACCAAACAAAGAAGGGAAAGTGGTGTCAAAACCAAGAAAGCAAGGAAGGAAAGGAACTCTACTGGGGAACGCTGAACAATAAGAACGATTGCACAAGAAATTATAAAGGAATGGTGTCAAAACCAAGAAAGAGAGAAAGAGAAAATCCGTTGGGGATAATAAAGAGGATTGGTGTCAAAACTAGGAAAAATAAGAAAGTAAAGGAATAGAAAGGACTCCACTGGGGAGAAAATAAAGAACTGCAAGGGATCAGAGAATAAGCGACCCGGCTGGGGATCAAACTAAAGGGGCTGGTGTCAAAACCAAGAGAAGTAAGGAAACTCGGTATATTAACTGGCTGGCAGTGGTTAACCGAAGAGATAAAGAGATTTAGAAACTCTGTGGGGAAAATGAATTGGTGTCAATAGACAGACTGCAAAGAACCAAAAGGGAGAGTACTAAACCAAGAGAAGATGTTTGACTCTGAGGGGCATCGGTATGTTAACTGATAAACAATGGTTAACCGAAGAAAGAAAGGGATTGCAACTCTGGGGATAGAGAAGCGTTGGTTGTGACAGGAAAATTGTGATCAACCATACGAACGGGTGGAGGACCGATCGAAGGCCGTGACCCAAAAGGATGTTGGTATTGACTGAACAAACAACACTTGACCAACGAAGAAGGTATTGAACCAAAAGAGGTTGCTAACCGCTGGAGGATTCAGTTTTAACAAAACACTGTGATTAACCAAGGAGAATGAGTGATTAACCAAAAGAAGGTGATTAACTCAAAAGGTTCAGTATTTTAACATACAGACTGTGGTTAACTGAAAAAACGTGGGTTGGTGTTTTAACTGACAGGCAGTACTTAACCAAACAAAGGGAGAAGAACCAAAAGAAGGTTGCGAACTCTGGGGATTATCGGTTTTAACAGACAGACTGTGATTAACCGAAGGAAAGGAATTGAAACTCTTCAGGGGAATCGAAAAGTAATGATTGACCACAAGAAGAAAGGAATATTGAAACAAAGAGAGTTTGCCAGCGCAAAGACAATGATCTCAACCAAGAAGGGGATTGATCCAAAGGGAGAGATTGAAAGAGATAGGAGTGATCAAGGATCGACTCGACTGGGGAAGATAGGTACACTATCGCCTGGGGAGTAGAGGTGACTAAGCCAAGCACAAGGTCATTCGTCCCCTAGTGCAGAAGTTGAACTAGACAGCACAACAGCTCCAAGTTGTACAGTGCTCCTTGTGTTGCGAAACGAACGGCGTAACAACTCATTTTGTTACAGTGCTCCAAGGCAATGCATAGCACGAAACTCCAACTCCACGGGGGGAAAAAAGAGAGAGCTCTAAAGGAAACCTAAAGAGAGGGACGGGGAAGATCAACTAATCAAAACATGGTTTCGATCAATTAATCAAAGGGAAGACTATGCTAACAACTTTCCAAAGGGAATGAAAAATCATTAAAGCACAAAGGTGTAAATTATGGATTATACAAGATTAAGCTCATCCATAAAGAATGAACCTAATGCAAATCTGAAATGGAAGGTGCAAAACTGTGCCAAGTGATCATAAAAAATGCAACACAAAATCATGTATCATGTGACTGAAGATAGTGCAAGAATGATTATAATGCTAAGAATATGAAACAAATGAATAATTGAAAATGTGCATCGAAAGTTCATGAATATGCTTCAACCAGAAGTGGAATGACACTTAAAACATCCATAAAATCAAGCATGATAATCAAGGGAAGTTAAAAGGAAGAAAGCATGGCAAACACACTTGAAAACGTAAGAAATTGGCCAATCTGTCCAGTGGTAACCGGTTACCCACCAGGCGTTAACCGGTTACTTGCTTGAAAATTTGCGTATATTGGTGAACGTTGAACTGAGTAGCCGGTTACTCACCAGGCGTTAACCGGTTACTTATTTGAAAATTTGCGTTTCTTGGTGAAATTTACACTGAGTAACCGGTTACTCCCCATGTGTTAACCGGTTACCACTGTGACAGTGGCAAAAATAACAGAAAAACTGCTTTTCAAAAGTGATTTTCAGCACATAATCACTTATACGCATCACCACACACTAGATCATGAGTTTGTGCACGAAAATTACACCATATGAGAGCAATTAATACACATTGCAAGCATCAATCATGGAGATCATAGATCAAGCAAGTGCAAAATATATTAAACCGAAAACGATCAAAATTACATCGTAAATGCACGGAAACGATCAAAACAGAGAGCAAAGTAAGATTCACCAACCTATAAGGCTGAGATGTGCCTTGGTAACTGTTGCAAAGGATTCTTGACGCAGAAAATTAAAGAAAACCAGAGGAATCTTCAATTTGTTTCCGAACCGTGTCGAAATCGAGCAAAATGCGATAAAACTCCGAAACGCGAATCCGAACCGTTGGAAGTTGCAGCAAATACTCAAGACTAATCCACAAACCAATAGAATTCCAGAAATCCAAGTATAATGGCAAGAATGATGAAGGTTTGAGCTCAAGAAATAATCACTTTTGATGTAAAAGTGATTATCCTTTAAAGTGGAAATGAGCTTTGGTGAGGTTTTGGGAAAGAGTTGAGTGAAATGAAGATGTAGGAGAGGAAAATCAGAGAGAATGTGAGAGAATTGAGAGTGAAATAGGGAAAATAGTTGAAGGTCCTTGAAAATGAGTGGAAACTTGCTTATATAGATTTTAGGTTTGGAGTGTAATAGCTTTGGAATGAGGTTTGGACTTAGCTTTGGGAGGTTTGGAGTGAGGGTTGGAGTTAGTTACACCTGACTCACTCAGTCAAGGTGGTTAACTCGGTTAGTTAGAACCAACTCGGTAACAATCCCAATGTGAGATCCAACATCCAAAGGTTGATATGCTTGGACAACAAGAAACATGGTGTACTTGATTCAAAGAGAAGCATGGGAATAACTGCACTTGTAATGCCTTGAAATGTCTAGAGATGTCTAGAATATTCCATACATTGCTAGAATTAAGTAGAATCAAAGACCAAAGAGAGTGCGCAGCTGCTGTCCCAAAATGCAGCAGGAACTATAAATTTGCACTGAGTAACCGGTTACTCACCAGGCGTTAATCGGTCACTTCAGTCAATTTTTGCCCAAATTGTCTGGGAAATGATACTGAAGTCCCGGTTTCGATTTTCCACCTTTTGTCTAGATGAATAAACATGGAAACCTTTATTTTGAGCTTATTTTGATAATGACATAACCTTGAGAGGATGCGATTAATCGGGCTTAAAAGACTTGAAAATCCTGCAGCCAGAAACACACAGAAAAATGCGAATACGTATGCTGACGATGCGAATGCGCATGCTTATGTAAAAAAGTAAAAGGGGAGGTCAAATTTCGGGTTACGACACTACCTACCACGCACATAGAATTAGGTTGATCAGGCCTAATAGTATATACTATGATATTAAGAGTCATGTTAGCTAAACACACATATGAGGCAGGAATATATTTACTTATGATGTTTCAAGGCTAGGTCGAGAATCGACCTGCTCTAATACCAATTGTAGCACCCTGTATAATATACATCTAGAATAATATCATGCAAGTGTTAATATTTTGTACTGACACAACATAAGATCCTAATGGCATCATTATATACACATGTCCAACTAAAATACATCTATGGCACATGTTATACAATATTTCCAAAAAAAAATAAAACTAAGATCTAGTACAATATCTTTATTACACACGATTCATAGTGGAAGATTACAACAATCATAATCCTTTGAAACATCATCCCTCAACTTCACTTGGATATAACCTGCAAACAACACCTAAAAAGTAATAACAATATTAGGGTGAGATAATTATCTCAGTGAGTTCCCCTATCATATGGATTTCTCTTGATGATGAACATTTTATTATGTTCCTAGTCTCTAGGACTAAAATCAATCACTGCTACGGAAAACCCATTTAACAATGGTTGGGAAAGGTATGTAATCAGGCGTGCACAGGCGTTCTTATGTAGAGTGTCGTTGTATATAATACGTACAATCACGGACCAGTAATTGTTGTATTAAACTGGAAAGAGCGCTACCTATCACAACGGTTGAAATAAACAACCGTTGTGATAAAGTAATTTTCCTATGTTCAATTCCCAGTTGTGCTATTTTGATATTTATTTTTTCTGGACAGCGCGTGAGATATTATAACGGTTGTGTAATATAACTATTGTTAAAGCATAAGATATTATTACGGTTATCATGTATAATCGTTATTACATATTCTGCAGAATTAAGAAAAAGATTACTGATTTTATAATTAATCCCTTTTTAAAACCTGTATTATTGTTCACCATATCACAGCAGAAAATACAACTAACATTTGTGATAAAGTAATCATAATAATGTTAATTGTATTATATTCATAATATCACATAACTGTATCATATGCAATTGTAACAAATATCTTACAATTTATCAGAACAAACAACCGGCAGTTTCACATTACATAATATTGCATAATTGTATCATATTCAATTGTGACAAATATCTTACAATTTATCAAAACAAACAACCTACAGTTTACACATTACATAACATCACATAGTTGTATCATATTCAATTGTAACAAATATCTTACAATTTATCAGAACAAATAACCTATAGTTTACACAGTACATAACATCACATAATTGTAACTTGGTGTAGCGAGTGATTTTTGGATGTGGTTGCGAAGCACGATCGCTCTAGTACTACAGTTCGATTCATCTTTTATCCTATTAAAGCTGATGAAGGAAGGGAAATAGATGTCTCCAATTAACCCTGCTTGCATACTGAGATTAAACAGTCGAAACTGTTGGTTTACAGATGCTACAAAGATTCGGGGTTTGTCCTAGGGTATTTTGTTGACGAGGGGTGCTTTAGGCTATTGGTTGAGATGTTAGGACCGATATATATGAAAGTATGGGATTTTAGGTTTTTGTTTAGTGTGCTCGCTAAGATTTTTCTTTCAATCTTATGCCTACGTATTCCCGTTTACCGAAACAGGGAAATCAGAGCATTTGTAGTTCCTCCTATTCTACGGGAGGAAATGGTTATTTTGGTGTCTTGTTCAAAGCCCAAGACGTGAAGCGAATGGTGGTTTGTATCTTGTTCAAAGCCCAAGATGTGAAGCTGAAGGGTCTATTTGTATCTTGTTCAAAGCCCAAGATGTGAAGCTGAAGGTGTTGACTTTAGAGAGAATTTGTCATCTCTAAAGAAGGGTTTGTCTGTTACGACTGTTTATAAAGGAGAATTACTTTAATCGAGATTTGTGAATCCGACAATGCCATAATTTCCTTTATAGGGGATTTCAACCTGAAGGAGAAGACTTTAACTCAGTGTAGAGTAATGCCATCTTTCCTTAGGAATTTCTCATACTAAAAGAGGGACATTGGCATGGATGTAGATGATCCAGAGCCTTGCCGCTTACAGCAATTAGATGGAGGGGAAGGAGTTGTTGATGTTTGTGTACTGTGAACGAGGCACAGCTTTGATGCTAAAAGGTTAATTAGATCAACCAGTGGTTTTCTTATACAAAGCCTAAGAGAAGGCTATTATGTGTCTCGTATAAAGCCCGAGAGAGAGGCTAAAAGGTTTTGACTCAACGAGGGAATCTTTTGGTATCTCGTATAAAGCTCGAGATGGAGGCTACTTGACTTAATAAGAGAGTTTTTTGTATCTCGTACGAAGCTTGAGATGGAGGATAAAATTTTTTTGGCTCAATAAGAACCTTTTTGTATCTCGTATAAAGCCCGAGATGGAGGCGAAAGGGTGAGTTGACTCAACGAGGGAGTCTTTTATGTGTCTCGTACAAAGCCCGAGAGAGAGGCTAAACGTTGTTTGACTCCACTGGGGAGAATCATTTGTACAAAGCCCAAGAGGAGGCTAACTTCACTGGAGAAGGATCATTATACAAAGCCTAAGAGGAGGCTGTGGTTACTGTTTCAGTTAAGTGACAGGTCCAGTATACTGATTTTTAAAGAGAAAATTAGTTCTTATATGAGCAACACTGTACTCAAGGATTTGATTTAAGGATCCGGGTTATTCCTGTTCTCTAAGGAAGTGGGAAATCCGAAGGGTATTGAGACTGTCCGAGTCTACGGGTTTTCTTCCTATTCTTGAAGGGGTCACTTGAGAATGTCTTTGAGACTCAAGGAGATTAGACTGTCCAAGTCTAGAGTGTCATCTTTTGTACTGTGCTTTGAGAAACAGTAGTAGACTCTATGAAAGGACAGTTCTATGCAGATGACTAATTTATGTTCCTATACCTCTAGGAGGTCGTCGAGACAATTTGTACGAAGCCCAAGAGGAGGCTGGAAACTTTTAAGAAGTCGATCGGTCCTTGTACTAAGCCCAAGAGGAGGCTATCATTCCCGGAGGAAGAGATCATTATACGAAGCCTAAGAGGAGGCTGTGAATACTTCTAAGAAGTCGTAGGGTCCTTGTACTAAGCCCAAGAGGAGGCGGGGTTGCTTTTAGGAAGCCTGTGGGTCCTTGTATGATGCCCAAGAGGAGGCCGATGCTTTTAAGAAGCCCGTGGGTCCCCAAACCCCGAGAAATTCAAGGCAAGCTATTCACAAGGAATATATCAAGTCAGGAAAGTTCGAGAATTTGGAAGAAACTCAAAGATGCCATTCACGGAGAATACATTCATCTATGGGAATAGAGTTTCTTGACAATTCCTAATGAGGACAACCGAAGAGAAGACTGTATCTGGTGATCCTATTGGGGGTCTAGTTGTCTATTTCTACGAATAAAACGGCGTCACCTAGTTCTAGACGTAGTTGCCGGGGAAACTCGAAATATCTATACTATTATTACACAGTTGATATGAGTTTATGAAAGAAGACTTACAGTGAAACATCCCCACAATACAGTTATATGTATATGAAAGCGGATAAACACTTACTCGGTTGTAGAGCTTCCATGCTGTTTGGTTAGTTGTTCAACAAAGAAAGATTGAAAACAATAGTATATTCAAAATCAAAGGAGAAAGTGCTTTGAAAAAGAAAGATTTTGGGGCTTACAGCTCAAGGAGAGGCCCAGGGTTTTATCAGTGAGCGTACTATTATTTTTGTACAGAGGGACTTATACAAGTGACTGAGGCCCAAAATTATTTTCTGTACAAAGGGATGAGTCTTACACTCTCTCAAGAGGCCCAAAAGGTTTAAAGAAAAAAGAGTGGGGCTTATAATACGAGGGTAGGCCCGGATGATTTTTCCGTTACAAATGGCGATCGCACCGAGATTTTCTTTTAACGCGAAGGGACTTATACAATAAGTGAGGCCCAAAATGTTTTGGTTAAAAAGGGGGTTGGGTCTTACACTCTATTAGAGGCCCAAAAAGTTTTGAATGAGTCTTATAGCTCAAGGAGAGGCCCAAAAGGTTATTTTTCAAAAGGCGACGATCGTGCCGTTTGTTTTTGACGGTATCGGGACTTATACAATACACTGAGGCCCAAAAATGGTTTTGTCAAAAAAGGATTGAGTCTTAAACTCTATTAGAGGCCCATGAGTGTTTGACAATGATTTGTTTGAGTGAAAATCAATGAAACCCTAATTTTATTCTTTAAAAGTAAATATTTAAAGAAAATCAATGAAAAATACCAAATAGGTTTGAATAAACCACTTGTGATTTTTATTTAAGGTTTGAAAAATGAGGTATAAATCACAAGAGATATTAAAACTCATTTGGTCTTGATTTTTCAAGATGAATATTCATTTTAAAATGTTTAAAAACAAATAAAAATGAATTTATTCACAAAAATACTAATTATATTAAATAAATAATATAAATTCAATTTTTTTGTGGAATACAATATTTCAATATTTTTGTGATTTTTTGCAAAAAGAACCAATAAAAAATAATTAAAATTGAAAGAGTTATTAATTTTCCAATTAATTAATAAACCATGAAAATATTGGAAAAAAATGGCAAAATGTGAAAAAACACAAAATGGCATGGGTGGTGTTTGAACCCAAGACCTCAAGGTTACAAGGCGCGCGCCTTACCACTGGGGATGGTGATACATCCATTGTTTGAAACAAAACAACAAATATACAAGGCATGACTTGGTTTTATGCCTGGCCCAAGGCAAGTTTTGGCAAGTTTTGGCTCAGAAACGTGAAGGTCATAACTTTCTCAATTCTTAATGGTTTGAGACAAAATTTATATGCATCTGGACTAGAATTTCATAAGGAATCCAATGGTGATGGTAGTTTTTTCAGATCACACTCCCTCCTCAAAACCCGATAGTGGTTTTGAAATGACCTATAAATGCATTTTCTATGCTACAACTTGGTACAAGCATGGATTACATGGTGAATTAGCTCAAACATAACATATACAACATGTATGAGATGTTTATGATCAATGGACTTCAAAGCATTGCATGTTTGAAAGATTCCAAGTTGTGAGGCTTACCTCTTTTTTGAGATTTTGGAGTTTTGTGCAATCTGTCAAACCTCTTGTTCCAGAAATGATTTGATGCTTTAGACACACTCAAATGATCCCTTAGAAGCTTTTAGGATGATTGGAATTGACTGGTACTTGCAAAAACACAAACAGTCCCTTTCTTGCAAAAGGGGTTAAAAGTGACCAAAATAGCAACTCTCTCAAATGGTGTTCCAGATGAGGGGAACCATTTGGGACAGTTCAAGGATGATATTTGGAGTGTGCTTGAGGTTTTATCTGGTTTGGAAAGTGACTGAATCAAGACATGGCTTGAAAAATGCAAACAAAGCCTATTTTGAGGTTTTGAGAGGTGACTTTGTGATTTTGTGATTACAGTGTGATAGTTTGCACAGCTTACATATGATATATATGAGGTGTGTGTGTGATTGATTGTGATGAAAAAGATCTCAAGCTCAAAAACTCAAAGTTGCCTTGCTAAAGAAGGCATTTTTGCCAAGAGAAAGAGGTTTTGAGGAAAGCATCTGTTTGATGGCTTTGGTGTACTCAAACTGATCATAATTGAGCTCTATTTATAGTAGAGCAAGTTTGTTTTGGGATCCACAGTGAATGGCAACTGCAGCAGGTGTTTGTTCAATGTTGGCCAATGGAAATGCAAGTCTCCTCTAGCCATTGACTAGAGGTTAGGGCACAGGGCTGTGGTTCCCTTGGTCTTGGATAAGTCTTGACTGAATTCAGTTGCAAATGGCTCAGTCCATGCCACCTTGATGCTTCCATTGAATGCTCCAATCCAAAATTGGAGTCTTGTCCCTATTTTGGCCATTCTAGGTTCAACATGCTATTTCTTATTCCAAAGACTTTGGAGGCTTGGCTCAGTGATTGTCCCCTTTGGATTTAATCCTCAGAGGTGTCCAAGTGGATATGAGCATTTGGATTTGGCTGATTTTGGCAAATCGAGCAAAAATGCAAATTCTGCCTTGCCTTGGCAGATTTCAGCAAGGCAACTTTCCAATGTCATATCTCATGACTCAAATTGAATTTGGTAATGTTCTTGGTCATTTTGGAAAGCCCTTACATGATATAACAACTGTTTGAACATATTTGGTTTTGATCTCTTTTGAATCCAAGTGAAAAATCCCTCTACATTTGGCAAAAAGTAGGGTAAAATCTGACTTAGTGAAATTTTCACTAAGTGTTGGAACAAAGTGACTTTTCTTGATTTTGATCACTCCATAACTCAAAATCCACAATGAATTGGAATTAGGTCTAGTTGAAGTTTTTGTAGAGGGCAATGAGATCTACAAATTAAGCCTTGGATGGGAGAAAATGGCTTTGTGGTTTAGGAGTTATGACCCTCCAAAGTTGGTACCCTAGCCACTTTATTTTTAACTTAGAAAATTTTCTAAGTTTTGTATGGTTACCCCTTTTACAAGTTATCCAAGTTTTCTTGATTTTTCTTGATGAATGATGATTCAAATCATACATTAACATCATTTTAGGGTTAAAAATCCATTTTGGTGAAAAATCTCAAAAAGTCAAAGTTGACTTTTGTGCACAGTTGACTTTTTATCAGATGAATTCCAAGCTGTGCAATTCTTCAGGAAATCATGTCCTTGACCTAAATCAAACTTGATGGACATGTTCCATGGGTGTCATAGGGTATATTGATGCCTGTCATAGGGCTTGGGAGCATGTCCTGGTCAAAAGTCAAAGTTACAGTTGACTTTTTCCTTAAAACCCTAACTGTGGTGCAGATGAAATTGAGACTTGTTGCTCAAGCTTCTTGGATTAATCCATTGTTGCAAATGGATCAATATAGTTCATTAGAGACCCTCAAACCCTCTCTTGAGGTCTTGGCTCATGATTTGCCCTAAAAGTCAACTTAGGGGTGAATTAGGTCAAGAAACCCTAATTCCTGATTTTTAATGAATGCATCCCCTGAGGCAAAATTGACTTGAGGATTGGGTCCATGAGGTTCCATGGAGTATATTAGGTTAGGTTTTGGATCATTGGCTTGTGCCCAGATTAAAAATTTCCATCTGGAGGCCCTGGTCGACCAAAACCCTAATTTGGTGACACTGTCGATCTTGAGACTTAATCCACCTAGAAGGGAGCAGCCTTGTGCTTAATCCTTAAAGTGGGAGTCCTTTTGATCCATTGTTGATGTTTGAGAGGTTAGACAAGTTGAAGATCATGTCATTCCTTGATTGATCCTTTGTCTAAGCACTCAGAGAGGGCTTGAAACCCTAATTTTGATTGTAGTGAATGCTCACCCATCTTTGGGGAGACTGATAAAGTATGATGGCCCATCCATATTGTGATGATGATTTTCATAATGATGGGAAATCTTAGTGGTCAAAATTTGGGGTATGACACTTGGTGTTTTGGTTTCTTGTCTCTTGGTGTCTTGACTCTAAGGACCTATAATTTCAAATAAGTATACTTGTTAGAAAAAAATTCAGAAACTATAACATATAATTAATATATTATGAATAAAGACTAAATTACGTACTTGTTAATTTTCCCATATGCCTTCTTCATGATCGATTCGAATAGCGTACACGGCATCTCCATCAACTTCATCATATGAGGTAAGGACTTGTGTTGTGTAAGAAGGTGTGGACGGAATATCAAAACTTCCATCACTATGATGAATTTGTTTTCCTTGGAGAATGATTGACCATTTCCCCGATATGTCCGATGGGTCGGTAACATAGAAAACTTGTTTTGCTTGAGAAGCCATGATAAATGGTTCGGTCATAAAAGATGCCTTGTCAAGGTCGACCCGTGTGAATCCTAAGTCATCAATGTGTACACCATTACTATTATTGGGAACCCATTTGCATTTAAATAAAGACACTTTGAAAATAACATAATCAATCTCCCAAATCTCATCAATGACACCATAAAACGCGGTAGTTGCCAATACAGGATTCTTATCTTTCGAACTAGAGAAATATATCGATTCGGCTTCAACCATAACCCCACTATTTTGCATTGTACTACGATCTTCTTTTGATTTTGTATAAAAGATATAATGACCAATTTCGTATGCGGTCCAAGTAATGACACAAAATTTTGGCTCGTACGACAACCATTTAAGTATCTCAGATGCACTACGATCATTAGATACACTTTTATTAAACTATTCTATGAATCTCTTATTATGATCTATCAACAACAACTTGTCATTTATTCGGGGATATTTTTTCCTCAAAATTCTTTTGTGAGTATCTATGAAAGGTTGAACTTCATCTATATTATTCAATATATAGAAATATGCTTGAATAACTACATCCTGAGCCATTGACTTAACATTTAGACCTTTAATACCTCTTCCGTCTGTGTCAGCATGGCGAGAAATTGGAATTCCTATAGAATCTGCGTCCGACGAATAGTTTGTACAAAACTCAACAGCTTCTTCTGTGATGTATATTTCAATAATCGAAGCTTCTGGCCGATGATAATTCTTCGTATATCCTTTAAAGATCTTCATATATCACCCTATTGGATACATCCACCTTAAATAAACTGGACCACAAATTCTGATTTCTCTGACTAGATAAACAAGTAAGTGAACCATAATGTCAAAAAATGATGGAGGAAAATACATCTCTATTGACACAAGATTATGGCAGCCTCATCTTCTAATTCATCTAATTTTTTGAAATCAAGAACTTTATTACATATGGCATTGAAGAATAAGCACAATCTCGTTATAGTTACCCTCACATTTTTTGGTAGGATCCCACAGATATCCACTGGTAGAAGTTGTTGTATCATACATGACAATCATGAGATTTTAAACCAATTAACTTAAGATCTTTCATTGATACAAGTTTCTTGATGTTTGATGAGTAACCTTACGGAACTTTAATACCTTGCAAACACTTGCAGAAAATTTTCTTTTCTTTTTTAGAAAGAGTGTGACATGCTGGAGGTAGATAAGTTCTTTTTCCTTTCTCTATTGGAGCCAACTGTTTTCTTATACCCATCTTTTCCATATTAAGACGGGAAGTCTTACTATCTTTAGTCTTGCTTGGAATGTTTAGAAGTGTGCCAATCAAACTATCACACACATTTTTCTCCACGTGCATCACATCAAGACAATGTCTAACATCAAGACTTGACCAACACGGAAGATCAAAGAATATGGACCTCTTTTTCCAAATAATTTTAGAAACTGCCCATTTTTCTTTTTTTCTCTTCCCAAAGACAACATTAATATGTTCCTACCGTTGATAAACTTCTTCCCCGGTTAAAGGTTCAGGTGCCTCATCAAACTCTTGCTCTCCATTAAAAGCCTTCTGCAATCTATGATAAGGATGATCGGGTTTTAGAAATTTTTGATGCCCAAGGTAAACAGTCTTTTTTCCAAACTCAAGTTGGTGATAACAAGTATCATCTTCACATATAGGACACGCTCTATGTCTTTTGACACTATATCTAGCCAAGTTACCATAAGCAGGAAAATCGTTGATTGTGCAAAATAACATTGCACGCATCTTAAACTTTTCCCCAGAATATGCATCATTAACTTCAACGCCTTCATCCTACAAGAGTCGTAAATCATTAATTAATGGACTTAGATAAACATCTATGTCGTTACCAGGCTTTCGTGATCCAAAAATCATCATACTTAACAATATATACTTGCGCTTCATACTCAACCAAGGAGATAGGTTGTAAATAGTGAGAAGAACAGGCCACGAAGTATGATTAGTGCTCAGATTACCAAAGGGGTTCATTCCATTGGTGGAAAGGCCAATCCTAAGGTTTCTTGGCTCAACTCTAAAATCCAGAAACAACGAATCAATTTTCTTCCATTGCAACGAATCAATAACATGGAGAATGTTTCCATCACAAGTCCTTTCATCTGTATGCCATCTAAGATTCTTTGCATCATTCAAATTAGCAAAAAGTCTCTTAAATCGTGAAATTATTGGCAAGTACCATAACACTTTAGTAGGAGGATGCTTCCTACTAACATTGTCATAGTCATTGTCATCACCACTATTGGCCATCAGCTTGTAACGCGACACACCATATTTCGGACATTGATACAAGTCTTCATACTTTTTCTGGTATAATATTAAATCATTAGGGCAAGCATGTATTTTGATATACTCCAGACCCATTGGACACAATATCTTCTTGGCCTCATAACAACGATCCGACAATTTGTTATCTTTTGGAAACATTTCCTTTAGCAGTTCAAGTAATTCCGTGAAACTTTTATCCGACCATCCATTTTTTGCCTTCAGATTAAACAACTTTAACACCGCTGACAATCGTGTAAAATCTGTGCATCCCTTATATAAAGGAGTGTCTTTATCACCATATAAAGTATCATAAATATGAGCATTCTTAAAAGAAGATTCCCTAATATCACGGAACATATCCTCTAGTTGTTCTTCCATATATTCATCTTCATCGACTCTTTGACTTTGTGACGCACGACTTTCCTCCACTTCACCATGCCACGCCCATATTATATAATTTTGACATATACCGTCACAACAAAGGTGATGGAATATTTCATCCTTTCTACACTTTTTGATATTCACACAAAGAACACAAGGACAATAAAAGATACCATTATTTTTTGGAAGATGTTTATCAGTGTATTCAAGAAATTCAAGAACTCCTTTCTCATAAACCGGACCTAATCTATCGGCTTTCATCCAACTACAATCCATAACAACTTCTGAAATTTATACACATATAATAATGTGAATGACACCCCAAAATGTAATCCAAAAATTTAATGCATATGCAAATCTAAACCTAAAGCATATAAAACAATTACTCTAATACTGACTTGAGCATAAACAACATAAGAATACTAACTTGAGCATATAAACAAAGAAAAAAGGAATGAAGATGTTGAAGAATACCGTACTTCGAAGCTGAAGAATCAAATGAACAAAGAGGGTAAAGTTTACGTCGCTGCTGTCGTCTCTGGTGGCTCGCTTGTTCAACTAGGGAATATTTTGAAAGAAATAATACATAATAAGTTTTATTTTAATTTATCAGTGAACCCTTTAATTACGGTTGGGAAACACAACCGTAGTGAAATTGAAGACCTCTTACAATGGTTTTTTACTTCACCGTTGTAAACTATTTTACAATTTATTTTTAAAATAATGGAGTTAAGTTCTATAACAACGGTTGGTTTAAAACACCATTGTAAAATCATTTACAATTTATTTTATAAATAATGGACTTAAGTGACAAACTCTTAATGTACTCTAAAAAATGGAAAAAGTGTAACTGTAGGGAATCGAAGCTTGCTGCACAATATTTATTACTACAGTCTTTTAAAACAACTGTAATTATATTTCTATTTATACGTACGACTAGTTACTGGGCACGAAAATTTTAACCTATTACAACAGTTTAGATGAATCCGTTGTAAACATGACATTGTTGTTTGTGCGTTTTGTAGTAGTGAATCTGCCTCAAACCATGTTCAATTATCTGAAAGAATAGATACTTGCATCTCGTGAGAAAATATCTTTTCTCATTTCTTTTGGTAGGGTGTGTTGTTGCTCATATGTAATGAGTTGGGTTGGATGAAAAACTTGTTCCTGGCTGGTGTTCGACTTTGAATTGTTCAGAAACCATTATTAATCGCTGAAGTCTACTTTTTTTTTTGTCTTTTTATTGATGACAAAAGGGGAGAAATGGGTTAAGTATTCTTCTTGATTAATCTTGGAGTGGATTCAATTATTCTATATAGGGGGCTTACAAACCTCACCTCTTAGACTTCAGATATAAAACTCAAGGGAGCTTACAAACCTCACCTCTAAGACAGTTTGACATAGGGGGAGCTTACAAACCTCAGACCCTGAAAATTGTTGAGTAATTAATTTACAACTGATTGTTTTAAAATACTTAAGGTTGTCATCATCAAAAAGGGGAGATTGTTGAGACAAATTTGGTTCATACCATGTATCCTCCAAGGTTTTGATGATAATAAAGTAGTTGAAGAACAATTAGGATTTCTAACTAGATGGTTTTTGTGTACAAAATTATATTTACTTGATGAAACTAGTTCTGTCACGGAAGAAGCTATGGTTCAACTCTAATTGTGTACTTGTGAGAGAGCCTGGTCATAAAGTTATCAAAAGTACATCTCAGACTCAGAAGCGTGTTGTACTTGCCTCTAAAATTGAGTAATGTCAACTCATGCTCAGAAATCATGGGACTCGAGAATAGTTGATACTATCTTCAAAAGATTGTGTTGTACTTGTTTCACATAAAAGTTCTCTAGACAAAGGCCTTGTTCACCGAATAATTCTTTGGTTACTAGTTCCAACACCTAATTTATTGGAAAATAAGATGTACAAGGAGATTTGATCTGAATATAGTCGTTGAGTTGCTGTAACGACTCTATTTCTTCAGCTATAAAAAGAACAGAAGAATTGAATATCAACCAAGATAATAACACTACAACTATAACTGAAATATACACGCACTTCACACAACTTGTAATAGGTTAAGAATCATTAGTGTTAAAGTGTGTTGTATTATATTTGAACACCTATGATTGTTAATCAAGTGTTGTTGTAAGTTATTCATTCTCTAAATAGTCAGTTTGGATAAAAGTCTCTTGCCTTGGGCTTGAGCAGTGAAGTCTTGGATTCATGGAATCTGAGCAGGAAGTCTTGAATCCGAGGGGTTTAAGCAGGAAGTCTTGGACTGGAGGTCTAAGCAAGGAAGTCTTGAACATGAGGAGTTTAAGTAGAAAAGTCTTAGGATCTGAGGATCTAAGCAGGAAGTCTTGATTAAGTGCTGATTAAGCAGAGAAGTCTCGGGCTAAGGGTCTGAGCAGAAAAGTCTTATACTTGAGTGTATAAGCAGTTGTAATCTAGTTGATTATAATGGAAATCTCTTGTGCTGCAAGGGGACTGGATTACTCTTAGTTGGAGGGGAACGAGGATAACTTTTGTGTGTTCTCTGGCAATTTAATTACTTATGTCTTTCTATCCGCTGCATTTATTAGTCAAAGTCTAAACTCTGACCATAAGTAGAAAAGATTTGGAAAACACAATTCAACCCCTTTTCTTGTGTATTTTTCTCACCTTTAACGTAGACTTAAGTATCTATCGGATATTCGCAATCTGTGGAAACATGTCACTTGAGTTCTCATAACTCCAACAATCACTATTCGTATTCACAAAACATCAATCCCTGAACGGACGTACATCTAGACCAGTCTCGGTTCATACATGCTCATATGATTCAACTTTCATGGTGGATATCAGGCCCTCTATAGGATTCAAACGCAATTCAAGCGATTGTCACTCGTATGGGACTTGAACTCACTTGGAATACCTTGAAGGTGTAAAAAACACAAGAAAGGGGGGGTTTGAATTGGTTTTTCAAAATAAAATTGTTTCTTTAAAAAAATAAATCCCTTTTATAAGACTCTTTCTTTTAGCAATAATAACCTTTGTTGAATGGTAAAGAGATAACACGTTATGTTTATACTAGTTCACTTGAGAAATACTCAAGTTAATCTAGTCCACCAGCCAAGGTGATTTTGCCTCTCTCAACGAGGTCTTAATCCACTAATCAATCAGATAAATACACTGCACGAGCCAAACAGCTGGTGACTAACACAACCTCTAAAACTCTCAAGTTTTAGACTTCTCAAGTAATACAACCTCACAGGTCTTACTCAAGGAACAACCTCTAAGACAACACATCCTAGACTTCTCAAGAAATACAAGCACACTGTCTTTCTTAAGGAACACGAACCTAATTTTGAATAAGTTACGTTTACAGACAAGTGCTTCTTATACAAGCTGAAAGTGTAAACAAGTTTCGACCAGAATGACTTAAGAAAGATTTCAGTTAGAAAGTATTTTTGCAGTTCGTTCGTGTGTACTTTCTTCAAGTCTTTTGCTTCCTTATATAGCCGTGTAGAAAGAGCCGTTGAAATGTAATCATGATAGCTATCTAGGCTGGAGGCTAGAAGCGTGAGGACAGATAAAAACTTTTGCGTCCTGTCTTGTCAGAATATCTTCGTTTGTACCGTTGCACTGTTACCAAGATATTTTTGCTTGTATTATGGTACATCTGTACTATGTAGCTTTGTCTTCTTGGCTTCTCAACTTCAGAGGCTTTTTACGAGCATGAGTAAGAAGGGAAAACATAGCTTGGTTCTTAAGAATGTCAAGTCTTCGAATCCTTAGAGCAACGCCTTCAGAGTCTTCAGCACTTGGTCTTCAAAACCTTGTTCCCTTGGTACGTTGTCTTCATATCATCAGAGGCTTCTGATAGTATCTGGTTGAAGCATGACTAGAGACTATAGTTAGGTCTTCAGAACCTTGATCAGAGAACATAAGTCTTCAGCATCTGGACTTCGTTCAATCAGAACCTTTGTCTTTAGATCTTCAGAATTCGTTCTCTTTTCCTTTTGTATCAGAGTCTTGTGTACTTCTGCTTTTCAAGTGTATAGGCGAAGTATTTTCCTTTGAGAATTGTGTTCGCGCCAATATACGGAAGCATAACCTATTTGTTAGGTTCTCACAAATAACAAACATTAGTTGTACAAAATTGTTCATGCAGAAATACTCATTTGATATCATCAAAACTTAGAGATAATATTGCAGAACCAAATCTTGTTCTCACAATCTCCTCCTTTTTGATGATGACAAAACTATGTATTTTTATGACACAATTTTGATATATAATGCAGGGAAAATAACGAGTTCTAAAGATTGCTTATCCTTTATATGAAGTACTCCCCCTGAGTCTTAGACTTGATGAATATCTGTGCTAGGGCTCCCCCTGATTTCATTATGTCATATACTGAAATCATCATAGTCTTGATTCTCTTTTCCACAAAGTTCTGATTCACTTAGTGAGGCTTGGATTTGATCAGGATTCCTGAAAAAGAAAAACAATCTAATAGAAATAACAGTTTATCTGTTAGCATGTAAACAACATTGTTTTTCAGAGATTGACTATGGAATCAAAATATCACATTATATTTCTTCTCCCCCTTTTTGTCATAGATAAAAAAGAATAGTGGTCCAAGGGTGAAAAACAGAGATCTAAAATCTTAAAAACAAAAGACTTAAACTTAGGTGCTTTTAGAGGACATCTTGTTCCATATTTTCTAAAGCATGCTCTGAAGATTAGTATTGACAGTGTTTTTTTCCTCAAAGTTTTCTCTGAACTTCTGTTGTTTTTCTCTGATTTCTTCAATTGCGATTTCCAAACGTTTTACAGCAGGATCAGAGGTATGAACAACTGCAGCATCTTGCTTGGCCTTTTCCATGGCTTCAGCTTCTTGTACTACTCTGGCCTCTTCAGCAGCCTTCTCTGCTAGAAGTCTTGCTTCTTCAGTAGCTTTTTCTTTCGCTTATTTCTGTTTAGCGGCCAAGAACTTGAGTTCCCTGATCCGCTCTTCAGCTTCTGCTCTTTCCTTTTCCAGCTGAATTCCAACAGTTATGGTTGTGTCTGAGAAGCTTACAATTCTTGCAAGTTCAGTATCCAACCATTTCTGGAAGTTTTGATAAGAACATTCAAGCTCCAAAGGCTTGGCACTTGTGCTGATTTCTTCTTTTAATTTCGCAAACTTCCTCAATGCCTTGTTATGAAATTCACCTATGCTTTCTTCAAAAGATGTTGGAGGTGGTACATCATAGATAACCAAAGCGAGGTCAGGCTTGGCAGAATTTGTTTCAGGAGGTGCTTGCTGAGATGAACCGATCTCAATAGGAGCATGTTCATTGATTTGTTGATCAGCAGGAGATGTCACTTCTAGAGTGTCTGAACCTATGAGAGTTTCAGGTGTGACAATCTCTAGAGATTCAGAGATGATTTCCTCAGAGTTAGACTCGATGCTGAGGATTTGAGATTCAGAAATTAGGTTCGTAGAACCTTGCTCATTCGGCTGAATGGTTGAAACGGTTATTGTTGATGTGTAGGTTGGAACAACTTCAGACGAGATATGAGTACTAATTGATGAGTTGGGTGAAGATTGGATAGTGGTAGTTGGAGGAGGAATTGAAAAAGATGGTGGTTTAAACTTCACTTGTGAATTGGAGCTAGGAATGAAGGTAGTTTGAGATGGTGATGGTGTAGTTACAGTCTCAGTGGCATTCATGGACCCGGAAGAGTTTATAGCAGATTTATTGTTTTTCTCAAGAAGAAGAGACTCCAGTTTGGAAGTTTTTGAGGTTTCAGTTTCATCCCTTTTCTTCTTCTTAAGCTCAGCATCCTCTTCAGTTTGCTTTCTCTTACTCCTGGTGATATATTTAGATTTAGGAGCGACATCTTCAACTTTGAATTTTGGCATGTCATGCCCTTCTTCTCTCATTATAGCAACATACGAAGCAATTGCTGTTGGATTATCTTCTTTGCGATAGAAGGGGTAGTTCTTTACTGGATGTCTGTTGTTGATCACAGTGTCGTGAGGGATAGATATGGGTTTCACTTCAACACTTGTAACCATTTTCATATGCTTAAGGTTCATAGCATTGAAAACTTCTCCTACTCTACTCGTCAGATACTCTGTATATTTAGCTTACTTGACTAGATACTCTACTAATCCACTTTCAACCAAGATATCAGAGAGAAGTATTCCAAAGGGAATATAGTTTACAATCTTCCGATCTGGTGAGGCTGTTGTTCTTGTCTTGCGCACCATGTCTCTCAGGTAGTAGAATAGAATGGATGGAAGACACATTTTCTCATTCTTGTGCAAGTACTACAGCATGTACTTTTGATTTGTGTTGAAGAAATCTGCAGCACTCTTTAGAGGTCTTGGATTGATACATCCAAGAATAATTTTATGACAGATCCTCAGATTGTCACGCAAATTCTTGCTTTTGTACTCTGTTGTTCCAGGTTGACAATTTTTAAAAATTGCTTTGTTGATGACAGAGTCAGATTTTTCAATTTTTCCATAAACCCTTTTTCCTTCCAAGAACTGCATCCATAGCAAATCTGAAATAGATTTTTTAGTGTTAATAATCTTTTGATCCATAACAAAGGATACAACATGATGATCGTCTGTTTCAGCGTGTCTCCAGAATTCTTTTACCAGGTCATCAAAGGTTGGACCTCTAAGATTGTCAAAGTAACTTTTCCATCCTTAAGTATTTAGTTGATCAATTAGGTTAAACCCATTATCACGAAGATTGTTGAAGTCGACATCTAGCTCTTTCAGAACGATTAGTTCATCTGCATGCACAACACAAGTAACAGAGGAATTTCTCTGTGTTACGTGGTTTGCATCGATCGTGGGAAGAGATAATGGAGTTGAAGCAATCATCGCGGCGGTCGCGGAAGTTGTAGACAGTGCGATATATGAAGATGGTAGCTCTTGAGAGAGGCGAACAATTTCTTGTTGAATGGTGTTCATCATGAAGATAGTTAAGATCGGAGAGGATGAGAACAAGGATTGAGTTGATTTGAGGGAGTGAGAGAGAGAGAGAGAAAGAGAGAGAGAGAGAGAGAGAAAGCGATTAGGGTTTTTAGGGTTTCTTTTGAGTGAGAGTGGGAATAAAATTTTTTTTGAAAACTTAAAAAGATAGACACCATATAGGGGATAAGTAAATAATTGTAAAAAAGTTTTGAGTCAATCTCGAGAAAATTGCTGTTTGTTTGATTTGGATAAATATAGTGATTTAGAAATAATTAAATCACGTGCAAAAATTATTTTCTAATTAAATGACACGTCATGATTGACTTGACAATTCATAAATATTTCATCAGAACTGAGATACGTTCACAAAGGTTCTGATGATTTTAAAAATACTTATTTTCTTTGACTAAACACATGTGGTTCTGAAAAATGTTCTCATTCTGGACAGTACTCCATTTTCATGTTTTAAAATAATTTGAAATCTATCTTCAGCCAAGGGTTTTGTAATGATATCAGCCCATTGATGGTTTGTATCAATAAATTTTAAGCATAAGGTTCCCTTCTGAACATATTCTCTGATAAAATGGTGTTTTATTTCAAAGTGTTTAGCCCTAGAATGTAAAATCGGGTTTTTACTTAAACAAATAACAATAGTATTATCACAGAAGATAGGAATGTTACTCTCGTATATCTTATAATCTTCCAGCTGATTTTTCATCCATAGCATCTGAGTACTGCATAAGGAAGTGGATATGTATTCTGCTTCTGCTGTTGAGAGTGCAATTGTAGATTGTCTCTTGCTTGACCATGATATTAAGTTGTTCCCTAGGAACTGACAGTTACCGGATGTGCTCTTTCTTTCTAATCTGTCTCCAGTATAGTCTGCATCGCAGTAACCAGAAAGAGTGTACTCTGATGTTTTCTCATACATCAAGCCAAGATTAGTTGTTCCTTTCAAATACCTTAGAATTCGTTTAACAGCAGTTAAATGAGATTCTCTTGGATCTGATTGGAATCTAGCACATAAATGTACGCTGAATAATATATCAGGTCTAGAAGCAGTTAGATACAAGAGAGAGCCTATCATACCACGATAGTGCTTCTGAAAAACCTTAACTCATGTTTCTTCTTTTCCCATAATACATGTTGGATGCATTGGTGTTTTAGCTGTATTACAATCCATCATGTTGCATTTCTTCAGAAGTTATTTTGTGTACTTACTTTGATGAATGTAGGTGGCCTCTGGTTTCTGATCAATTTGAATTCCCAAAAAGAACTTTAGCTCACTCATCAGACTAATTTCGAATTATGCTTGCATTAACTTTGAAAATTCTTCACATAAAGAGGGATTAGTAGAACCAAAAATAATATCAACATAGATTTGAACTATAAGAATATCATTCTTATATGTTTTACAGAAGAGAGTTGTGTCAACCTTTCCTCTGGTGAAATTGTTTTCTAAGAGAAATTTGTTCAATCTACCGTACCAAGCTCTGGGAGCTTGCTTTAAACCATAGAGAGACTTTTTAAGTTTAAAAACAAAATTTGATTTTTTTGAATTTTCAAAACCAGGAGGTTGTTTGACATAAACTTCTTCTGATATATAACCATTTAAGAATGCACTCTTAACGTCCATCTGATATAAGGTGATGTTATGGTTTACTGAAAAGGAAATTAATAATCATATTGCTTCAAGTCTAGCGACCAGAGCAAATGTTTTGTTGTAATCAATTCCTTCTTGTTAACTGTATCCTTGAGCAACAAGTCGTGCCTTGTTTCTGACAACTTCTCCCTTCTCATTTAGCTTGTTCCTGAATACCCACTTGGTTCCAATTACATGAACATTCTTAGGTTTTGGAACTAGATCCCAAACATCATTCTTTGAGAATTGATTAAGTTCTTCTTCCATAGCCAGAACCCAGTCCTTGTCCATAAGAGCTTCTTCAACTGTAGTTGGTTCGATTAACGACACCAGTCCCAAGAGTGTTTATTCTGATGGTCTGAAGGCTGATCTGATTCTGATTGGACCGTCCTTGCTACCCAAAATTAGTTCCTCAGGATGAGATGTAGACATTCTTCTTTTCGTTTGATGTGGAGTATTCTGAGTTACATCAATAGTGTCCGGAGTAGGATCTTGTTGTTCTTTAACTTCATCTGCCTTTTCTTTAGGTTCTGAAAAGCTAATTTCCAAATCTGCAAGTTTTTCAACTAGCTCTGACTTTTTAGAGTCAGGCTTATCATCGAATCTAACATGAATTGATTCTTCCATAATCCGTAATTCTGTGTTATAAACTCTGTAGCCTTTTGAGTTTTCAGAGTATCCTAACAGCAGACACTTCTGTGCTTTGGAATCAAACTTGCCAAGATTCTCTTTAGTATTTAGCATAAAAACAAGTACATCCAAATGGATGAAAATAGGAAATGTTGGGAATTTTATTCTTCCATAATTCATAAGGAGTTTTATTTAAGATAGGTCTGATAGAGATTCTATTTTGAATATAACATGCTGTGTTAATTGCTTCTGCCCAAAAGTGCTTAGCCATGTCAGTTTCCTGGATCATGGTGTGAGCCATTTCTTGTAAAGTCCTGTTCTTTCTTTCTACAACTCCATTTTGTTGTGGAGTTCTAGGACAAGAAAAATCATGAGATATTCCATGTGAATAAAAAAGTTCCTCAAAATCCTTGTTTTCAAATTCTCCACCATGATCACTTCTGACTTTAACTATTTTGCAATTTTTCTCATTTTGTACTTGAGTGCAGAAGGAAGCAAACACGGAATGTGACTCATCCTTGTGTCTTAAAAATTTTACCCATGTCCAACGACTGTAATCATCAACGATGACTAGTCCGTATTTCTTACCATTGATAGAGGCAGTTTTCACTGGTCCAAAAAGATCAATGTGAAGAAGTTCTAATGGTCTAGAGGTCGAAACAATATTTTTTGCTTTAAAGGAAGTTTTTGAAAACTTGCCTTTCTGACATGCTTCACAAAGAGCATATGAAGAATACTTCAGATTTGGTAAACCTCTGACAAGTCCTAGCTTGTTCAGCTGAGAGATTCTTCTCAAGCTAACATGACCAAGACGTCTGTGCCAGACCCATTGCTCTTCATTTACAGACAAAAGACATTTTACATTCTGATGTTTTAAATCTGATAATTTAATTTTGTATGTATTATTTTTCCTCTTTCCATTGAACATGACATATCCATCTTTTTGACTTACAGCTTTACAGGACATTTGATTAAAAATGAGGTCATAACCATTGTCACTAAGTTGACTAATTGACAATAGGTTATGCATTAGACCTTCAACTAACAAGACATTATTAATAGAAGGAAGCTTACCCTTTCCAACAGTTCCAGAGCCAATAATTCTTCCTTTCTGATTTCCTCTGAAACCGACGACACCTCCGGGTTTAAGTTTCAGATCTTGGAACATATGCCTTTCTCCCGTCATGTGTCGCGAGCATCCACTGTCTAGGTACCATGATTGGTGTTTCAATGGTGCCATTAAGGATGTCTGCAACATAAACTATCTCATTCTTAGGTACCCATTTTGTGGGTCCTTTCACATTAGCTTTTCCAGAGGTTCTGACACCTTTGGACTTCCTTTCATTAGAATAATAGTGTGGAATTTATGCATAGTGTTTAGGTTTAGGAGTTTTCTTCAGTGTCTGTGTTTGTGTAATAATTGATTTTGAACCTTTTTGTTCAGAACATTTCAAGATAGTGCCAGAGGACACAAAATGTTTGGACAGAGGTATTATCTTGATACTCTTGGTCTCATCATATGGTTGTGATGGTCCTGAATATCCCAGACCTCTACTACCATTCATGCTAACTCCATAGATCAATGAAGCCATTTTTCTTCTATCTATGCTTTTGGCAAGGAACTGTTGAAAGGCTCTATCATATCTGACTACTTCATTAGTGTTAGTTATGTTTGAAGTGATTTCTTCTTCTAACTTGGAGACTTTATTTTTTAAGATAATATTTGAATTTTCTAAGACAAATAATTTTTCATTTAATTCAGAGATGGTTTGCTTGCTTTTAGCAAGATCTTCTAAAGGAACCACAAAAGTCTTTTTCAGAGTTTTGTGTTTTCTTAGAAGGGTTTGATATCTTTCCATAAGTTCAGATAATCCTATTTCAAGTTCAGAACGGGATAAGGAAGAAAGTACCTCTCTTTCATCGTCAGAGTCGATAGTTCTTCTTCTGATAAAACATCTTTGGTTTCTGCCATGAATGCCATGTTGACACGTTCTTCATCAACATCATCCTCAGATTCTGAATCATCCTAGGTTGCCATGTGACCCTTTTTCCGAGGTCTCTCTTCTTTCTTAAATTTTGGACAATCATTTTTTATATGTCCAGGTTCCTTGCATTCAAAACATGTAATATCTTTTCCATAATTTCTCCTTTGACCATATGTAGATTCAGATCTTCTTCTTGGTCCTATGAACTTATTCTTTCTGTACTTCCATAATTGACTTATTTTCCTTGATATGAGAGATATATCATCTTCATCTGAATCTTCTTCAGATTCTTCCACTTCTTCCTCTGCCTGATACACCTTTTTCTTCTCAGACTTGGCCTTTAGTGCAATGGATTTATTTTTCTTTTGAGGTTCATCTCCTTGAAGCTATATTCATGACTTCTTAAAGAACTTTGTTAGTTCTTGTAGTTGGCTGGAATTTTGGTAAAACAATGTGGATGTCATGGTTGATGTTTCAACATGAGTTTCTAGCATTCTGGTTGTGTTAAGTTGTAAATGGTTGCAGATTCTGTGTTGATGTCAAACCCGATGTTAAGACAACAGTTGATAAAACATCAGTCCGAGTTGTTTTATTAGGGCTGCGTGTTTATGTTATTGGAGAGATATTCTCCTGAAGAGAGTGAGAGATTGTAGGCGAATATCTTGGTAAAGATATATTCAGTTGCAATCAGATTTGGAGCAGATCTTGTTGCTGTTTTTAAGGCTAAAAGATATGAAGATTTAATTGAAGATTTAATTGAAGATTTGATTGAAGATTTAATTGAAGATCTATTTAGTAGCAGAATCTTCTGCAGATTTGTAGCAGTTAATATGCTGAGATTTAAAGCCTAAATCCAGTTGGGAAAAAGGTTATAAATAGAAGCATTGTAACCTAGTTTAATGGAAGCCAGCCATCATGTAAATTCTAAGGGGTTAGTTTGTGAACCACTCTCTAGGAGAGTTGGTATGTGTGAACCACTCGGATTGTGAGATGGTCATTGTTCTTAGAGGAAGCTGTTAAGCAACTCTAAGTATTGTTCTTAGTCATGAGGGTCATGTTTAGGTATTGTTATAGGAGTGTGTCTTCTATGTGTTTGGAGAGTTTTTGGAAATCAAGTTGTTGATGCAGTGACTAAGATGTTGACTGCTAGACATCATTGCGATGATTGGGAGTGAGATGAAGTCTCTTATCTAGGGAGGACTTAGATAGAAGGGTCATTGGGTAGTGATTAAGTTAGTGGATTGTCAACTGGTTTGTTGAGTCTGTAATTTGATACTGCTAATAGTGGACTTCCTTCCTGGCTTGGTATGCCCCCAGATGTAGGTTGTTAGACCGAACTGGGTGAACAAATTCTGTGTGTTGTTTACTGCTTTTTCTGATTACTATTATTGCCTTGTTCATACAACAGATATTGATGTTGTGACATCGCACTTGACATCACATATCTGATACCAGAATTTCAATTGGTATCAGAGCAGGCATCCTGTCTGTTTTTGGATGAGATCCAGGGAAGATACTTTCTGGTTCATGAGCAAGGAAGATAGTTTTGCTGTGATGGTGTATTGGACCTGTCTATTGTTATCAGGCTTGTAGCTTTGGTGGTGAGCTGCTGTATGGTTTGACTTATTTTCAAACCTATTTTGACCTAGTGCACATGGAGTGTCGTGTTTATGCAAGGGTTATTATGTTTTGCCTGAAGGTTGTAGAGGAGTTTTCTGGTGTGTGTTCCGCTGCATACATATATCTTATGGAAAATTCCTGGTGGTTTTGTGTTAAGGCTGCAACATTCTGTTCTCCTCTGAAGATGTATCACATGGTGTGGTGATACTTGAGGATATCTTCAACTAGTTTGTTAGAGTTGCCAAAGATACTTGTGGTTCATCCCAAGTCCACTCATAAAGGAACTCTTATATGAGCTTGTTGAAAAGAGATCCGAAGAAAGTTAGAAGCAATTTATTCTTGCCTCCAACCCTACAAGGTCAATCTCTGGGCTGTGTTAAAGGATCTTTTGGTGTGTTTCTTGTGAAGAGAACTTATGTCCTACCAGATGTTGGAACATAAAACCAGCAGATTGTGCAGAATCTTGTTGGATAAAGGTATTGCATAACAGATGCTTGGGGGCTAAACAAATGTGTATTGATCACATCTGTTTGAAACCTACTCCTGGCTTGGAAGAGGAGGCATCTGGGTTGTGTGTCTAAGAAGTTTCCTTCAAGAAACATGTCTTAGATATGTATGTTGGTCAAGAGATGATTAATATAGTGTCACTCATTGGATTAGTGTATTTCTGATCTAAGTGAGTAGGTGTTCATAGGCTATTTGTTTTTGTGGAGGTCAAGCTCAAATGTCAAGGACATTTTCTCTGATATCTGAAAGTTCCTTCTGATCAAAGCAGCCAGTTGTTTACAATCTTGTTTATGGCCATGGAGCAGATTCTGTTTGAAAGGAGTTATATGTGTGTACCAACCATAAGATGAGCATTTCAGATATCTGCATGAGAAGTTTCCTCTAAAGTTGGAGTCCAGTTATGTGGTGTCCTCACATAATGGAACATCTTTTTGTAAGGATTGAAGGGCATCCTTGTAGGTTGAAGTGTTGGGAGAAGCATAATTGTCTATGCTGTTTGTGATGACCAGTCAATGGTTTCTCTCCTTTAGGTACAAAAGGATGGCATCCAACATCTCAAAGACAGACAGGAGGTCTGAACATTAAAAGTTTAAAGATTCTTGAGATGTAGATTATGCTGGTTCCTGTTTGTGTGTATGTTCTGGGTTTGAAGGTTGATCAGCTACTGACGGTCAATCCTCTAGTGTCTCTTGAAGAGATTAAATCTCAGTAAAGCTGAGAATTTGTGGAGTCTGTGAGCAGTTTCATACCAGTCAGGATACTTGAATGTGTTCTCCAAGAGTGAAAGTACAATATGTGAATGTGCTCAGCAAGTGTGCTCAAATGTTCATCTCCATCTAGAGCTTTAGTTAACCATGATAGGGAGAGTACTTGTCTATGGATTTTGTTGCAAAGGTACACATATTGTGAAGCTTGCATGATGATCAAGCTTGTGGAGATTGGTTGCCTCTTCTGAGGATATAATGTCAGATAACATGTTATGACATTAGGCTGTTGGATGGCATGTTGGTGTGGACATGAATGGTTCTAGCCATGTGAAGCTAATTGTTTGAATCATATGTGCACATGCTTCTGTGGAGGAGTCTGAAGGATGATTTTATTTGTGCAGATTTTGAGATTACTTTGTGAGGGTCTTTGTTGATGGGAGATGTCACACTTGTCTTGGTGTGTGAGTTCAGTGGAAGATATTGTGTGTGTATGATTGTGTGAAGCATTCCGGACTGGATGGATGAAGACTGTGTCTGGTTTTTCCAAATGTTATGATCAAGGAGTTCATTGTGATCATTCCTATGGATATTACAGAGAGAAGTTGATCAGCTTGGCAAGATGTGAGTTTTGGAGCATGAGAAGATAACAAACCAAGAGGGAATCATGTGAGTTCTGGTATTTGGATTATTTGAGGATTAAGCATTAAGTGAATGCATTCAGCAGGTGTGTTGAACAGAGGGTGCGCTCTTGAAGACATGAAGATGAGTCTTATGTTTTCCATTCATTTAAGGTGTTCTTCTTGCAAATGAGCACTGGTTATCTTAGATAGGGAGAATTGATCTTTTGTTGAAGAAGTTGTTTATCCAGATTGTAATGTCAGACAAGATGTCGTGACATTGTGTTACTGGTGAAGTTCATGGTGTTCTTGACAGTTTAGACCTGGTTCTATAGATTTGTGGGTCAATGGATTGAATCAGAAGTATACATTTACACTAATGTTTGTCAATTTTTGGCCATAAAGGGGGAGAGAATGTACAGTAGTAGCTGCTGAGTCTGGATTTTGTTCTGAGTATATTGGTTGGATGATTCTGAGTTTGATTTTGGAATTTTTTGTGTGCTTGCTGCTATGTTCAGAGTTTGTCCAATTGTGGCTAAAAAGGGGGAGAGTTAGCCCATGTGTTGCCTAGTTTTGTTAGTATAGGCTTGAGGGGGAGTAATCGTGTTTGAACAGCTGGTATGATGGTTCTTGCTTTGAGGGGGAATTTGTTTTGTGCTGAGTTACTAGTTGTTGCAGCTGGTTGGTATTGCTGCAGGTTGTGCTGTGAATGTTAGTAAGTGTTTTTCCGCTGCAAGCTGAAAGTGTTTTAGCCAAAATTAGCCAAAGGGGGAGATTGTTAGTTCTTGTAGTTGGCTGGAATTTTGGTAAAATAATGTGGATGTCATGGTTGATGTTTCAACATGAGTTTCTAACATTCTGGTTGTGTTAAGTTGTAAATGGTTGTAGATTCACTGCTGATGTCAAACCCGATGTTAAGACATCAGTTGATAAAACATCAATCCGAGTTGTTTTATTAGGGCTGCGTGTTTATGTTATTGGAGAGATATTCTGCTGAAGAGAGTGAGATATTGTAGGCGAATATCTTGGTAAAGATATACTCAGTTGCAATCAGATTTGGAGCAGATCTTGTTGCTGTTTTTAAGGCTAAAAGATATGAAGATTTAATTGAAGATTTAATTGAAGATTTGATTGAAGATATAATTGAAGATCTATTTAGTAGCAGAATCTTCTGCAGATTGTAGCAGTTAATATGCTGAGATTTAAAGCCCAAATCCAGTTGGGAAAAAGGTTATAAATAGAAGCATTGTAACCTAGTTTAATGGAAGCCAGCCATCATGTAAATTCTAAGGGGTTAGTTTGTGAACCACTCTCTAGGAGAGTTGGTATGTGTGAACCACTCGGATTGTGAGATAGTCATTGTTCTTAGAGGAAGCTGTTAAGCAACTCTAAGTATTGTTCTTAGTCATGAGGGTCATGTCTAGGTATTGTTATAGGAGCGTGTCTTCTATGTGTTTGGAGAGTTTTTGGAAATCAAGTTGTTGATGCAATGACTGAGATGTTGACTGCTAGACATCATTGCGATGATTGGGAGTGAGATGGAGTCTCTTATCTAGGGAGGACTTAGATTGAAGGGTCATTGGGTGGTGATTAAGTTAGTGGACTGTCAACTGGTTTGTTGAGTCTGTAATTTAATACTGCTAATAGTGGACTTCCTTCCTGGCTTGGTATGCCCCCAGATGTAGGTTGTTAGACCGAACTGGGTGAACAAATTCTGTGTGTTGTTTACTGCTTTTTCTGATTACTATTATTGCCTTGTTCATACAACAGATATTGATGTTGTGACATCGCACTTGACATCACATATCTGATACCAGAATTTCAATTGGTATCAGAGCAGGCATCCTGTCTGTTTTTGGATGAGATCCAGGGAAGATACTTTCTGGTTCATGAGCAAGGAAGATAGTTTTGCTGTGATGGTGTATTGGACCTGTCTATTGTTATCAGGCTTGTAGCTTTGGTGGTGAGCTGCTGTATGGTTTGACTTATTTTCAAACCTATTTTGACCTAGTGCACATGGAGTGTCGTGTTTATGCAAGGGTTATTATGTTTTGCCTGAAGGTTGTAGAGGAGTTTTCTGGTGTGTGTTCCGCTGCATACATATATCTTATGGAAAATTCCTGGTGGTTTTGTGTTAAGGCTGCAACATTCTGTTCTCCTCTGAAGATGTATCACATGGTGTGGTGATACTTGAGGATATCTTCAACTAGTTTGTTAGAGTTGCCAAAGATACTTGTGGTTCATCCCAAGTCCACTCATAAAGGAACTCTTATATGAGCTTGTTGAAAAGAGATCCGAAGAAAGTTAGAAGCAATTTATTCTTGCCTCCAACCCTACAAGGTCAATCTCTGGGCTGTGTTAAAGGATCTTTTGGTGTGTTTCTTGTGAAGAGAACTTATGTCCTACCAGATGTTGGAACATAAAACCAGCAGATTGTGCAGAATCTTGTTGGATAAAGGTATTGCATAACAGATGCTTGGGGGCTAAACAAATGTGTATTGATCACATCTGTTTGAAACCTACTCCTGGCTTGGAAGAGGAGGCATCTGGGTTGTGTGTCTAAGAAGTTTCCTTCAAGAAACATGTCTTAGATATGTATGTTGGTCAAGAGATGATTAATATAGTGTCACTCATTGGATTAGTATATTTCTGATCTAAGTGAGTAGGTGTTCATAGGCTATTTGTTTTTGTGGAGGTCAAGCTCAAATGTCAAGGACATTTTCTCTGATATCTGAAAGTTCCTTCTGATCAAAGCAGCCAGTTGTTTACAATCTTGTTTATGGCCATGGAGCAGATTCTGTTTGAAAGGAGTTATATGTGTGTACCAACCATAAGATGAGCATTTCAGATATCTGCATGAGAAGTTTCCTCTAAAGTTGGAGTCCAGTTATGTGGTGTCCTCACATAATGGAACATCTTTTTGTAAGGATTGAAGGGCATCCTTGTAGGTTGAAGTGTTGGGAGAAGCATAATTGTCTATGTTGTTTGTGATGACCAGTCAATGGTTTCTCTCCTTTAGGTACAAAAGGATGGCATCCAACATCTCAAAGACAGACAGGAGGTCTGAACATTAAAAGTTTAAAGATTCTTGAGATGTAGATTATGCTGGTTCCTGTTTGTGTGTATGTTCTGGGTTTGAAGGTTGATCAGCTACTGACGGTCAATCCTCTAGTGTCTCTTGAAGAGATTAAATCTCAGTAAAGCTGAGAATTTGTGGAGTCTGTGAGCAGTTTCATACCAGTCAGGATACTTGAATGTGTTCTCCAAGAGTGAAAGTACAATATGTGAATGTGCTCAGCAAGTGTGCTCAAATGTTCATCTCCATCTAGAGCTTTAGTTAACCATGACAGGGAGAGTACTTGTCTATGGATTTTGTTGCAAAGGTACACATATTGTGAAGCTTGCATGATGATCAAGCTTGTGGAGATTGGTTGCCTCTTCTGAGGATATAATGTCAGATAACATGTTATGACATTAGGCTGTTGGATGGCATGTTGGTGTGGACATGAATGGTTCTAGCCATGTGAAGCTAATTGTTTGAATCATATGTGCACATGCTTCTGTGGAGGAGTCTGAAGGATGATTTTATTTGTGCAGATTTTGAGATTACTTTGTGAGGGTCTTTGTTGATGGGAGATGTCACACTTGTCTTGGTGTGTGAGTTCAGTGGAAGATATTGTGTGTGTATGATTGTGTGAAGCATTCCGGACTGGATGGATGAAGACTGTGTCTGGTTTTTCCAAATGTTATGATCAAGGAGTTCATTGTGATCATTCCTATGGATATTACAGAGAGAAGTTGATCAGCTTGGCAAGATGTGAGTTTTGGAGCATGAGAAGATAACAAACCAAGAGGGAATCATGTGAGTTCTGGTATTTGGATTATTTGAGGATTAAGCATTAAGTGAATGCGTTCAGCAGGTGTGTTGAACAGAGGGTGCGCTCTTGAAGACATGAAGATGAGTCTTATGTTTTCCATTCATTTAAGGTGTTCTTCTTGCAAATGAGCACTGGTTATCTTAGATAGGGAGAATTGATCTTTTGTTGAAGAAGTTGTTTATCCAGATTGTAATGTCAGACAAGATGTCGTGACATTGTGTTACTGGTGAAGTTCATGGTGTTCTTGACAGTTTAGACCTGGTTCTATAGATTTGTGGGTCAATGGATTGAATCAGAAGTATACATTTACACTAATGTTTGTCAATTTTTGGCCATAAAGGGGGAGAGAATGTACAGTAGTAGCTGCTGAGTCTGGATTTTGTTCTGAGTATATTGGTTGGATGATTCTGAGTTTGATTTTGGAATTTTTTGTGTGCTTGCTGCTATGTTCAGAGTTTGTCCAATTGTGGCTAAAAAGGGGGAGAGTTAGCCCATGTGTTGCCTAGTTTTGTTAGTATAGGCTTGAGGGGGAGTAATCGTGTTTGAACAGCTGGTATGATGGTTCTTGCTTTGAGGGGGAATTTGTTTTGTGCTGAGTTACTAGTTGTTGCAGCTGGTTGGTATTGCTGCAGGTTGTGCTGTGAATGTTAGTAAGTGTTTTTCCGCTGCAAGCTGAAAGTGTTTTAGCCAAAATTAGCCAAAGGGGGAGATTGTTAGTTCTTGTAGTTGGCTGGAATTTTGGTAAAATAATGTGGATGTCATGGTTGATGTTTCAACATGAGTTTCTAACATTCTGGTTGTGTTAAGTTGTAAATGGTTGTAGATTCACTGCTGATGTCAAACCCGATGTTAAGACATCAGTTGATAAAACATCAATCCGAGTTGTTTTATTAGGGCTGCGTGTTTATGTTATTGGAGAGATATTCTGCTGAAGAGAGTGAGATATTGTAGGCGAATATCTTGGTAAAGATATACTCAGTTGCAATCAGATTTGGAGCAGATCTTGTTGCTGTTTTTAAGGATAAAAGATATGAAGATTTAATTGAAGATTTAATTGAAGATTTAATTGAAGATTTGATTGAAGATATAATTGAAGATCTATTTAGTAGCAGAATCTTCTGCAGATTGTAGCAGTTAATATGCTGAGATTTAAAGCCCAAATCCAGTTGGGAAAAAGGTTATAAATAGAAGCATTGTAACCTAGTTTAATGGAAGCCAGCCATCATGTAAATTCTAAGGGGTTAGTTTGTGAACCACTATCTAGGAGAGTTGGTATGTGTGAACCACTCGGATTGTGAGATAGTCATTGTTCTTAGAGGAAGCTGTTAAGCAACTCTAAGTATTGTTCTTAGTCATGAGGGTCATGTCTAGGTATTGTTATAGGAGCGTGTCTTCTATGTGTTTGGAGAGTTTTTGGAAATCAAGTTGTTGATGCAATGACTGAGATGTTGACTGCTAGACATCATTGCGATGATTGGGAGTGAGATGGAGTCTCTTATCTAGGGAGGAGTTAGATTGAAGGGTCATTGGGTAGTGATTAAGTTAGTGGACTGTCAACTGGTTTGTTGAGTCTGTAATTTGATACTGCTAATAGTGGACTTCCTTCCTGGCTTGGTATGCCCCCAGATGTAGGTTGTTAGACCGAACTGGGTGAACAAATTCTGTGTGTTGTTTACTGCTTTTTCTGATTACTATTATTGCCTTGTTCATACAACAGATATTGATGTTGTGACATCACACTTGACATCACATATCTGATACCAGAATTTCAATTGGTATCAGAGCAGGCATCCTGTCTGTTTTTGGATGAGATCCAGGGAAGATACTTTCTGGTTCATGAGCAAGGAAGATAGTTTTGCTGAGATGGTGTATTAGACCTGTCTATTGTTATCAGGCTTGTAGCTTTGGTGGTGAGCTGCTGTATGGTTTGACTTATTTTCAAACCTATTTTGACCTAGTGCACATGGAATGTCGTGTTTATGCAAGGGTTATTATGTTTTGCCTGAAGGTTGTAGAGGAGTTTTCTGGTGTGTGTTCCGCTGCATACATATATCTGATGGAAAATTCCTGGTGGTTTTGTGTTAAGGCTGCAACATTCTGTTCTCCTCTGAAGATGTATCACATGGTGTGGTGATACTTGAGGATATCTTCAACTAGTTTGTTAGAGTTGCTAAAGATACTTGTGGTTCATCCCAAGTCCACTCATAAAGGAACTCTTATATGAGCTTGTTGAAAAGAGGTCCGAAGAAAGTTAGAAGGAATTTATTCTTGCCTCCAACCCTACAAGGTCAATCTCTGGGCTGTGTTAAAGGATCTTTTGGTGTGTTTCTTGTGAAGAGAACTTATGTCCTACCAGATGTTGGAACATAAAACCAGCAGATTGTGCAGAATCTTGTTGGATAAAGGTATTGCATAACAGATGCTTGGGGGCTAAACAAATGTGTATTGATCACATCTGTTTGAAACCTACTCCTGGCTTGGAAGAGGAGGCATCTGGGTTGTGTGTCTAAGAAGTTTCCTTCAAGAAACATGTCTTAGATATGTATGTTGGTCAAGAGATGATTAATATAGTGTCACTCATTGGATTAGTGTATTTCTGATCTAAGTGAGTAGGTGTTCATAGGCTATTTATTTTTGTGGAGGTCAAGCTCAAATGTCAAGGACATTTTCTCTGATATCTGAAAGTTCCTTCTGATCAAAGCAGCCAGTTGTTTACAATCTTGTTTATGGCCATGGAGCAGATTCTGTTTGAAAGGAGTTATATGTGTCTACCAACCATAAGATGAGCATTTCAGATATCTGCATGAGAAGTTTCCTCTAAAGCTGGAGTCCAGTTATGTGGTGTCCTTGTAGCGAGCGATTTTGGACGCGGTTCTTAAGCGCTGGTCGCTCTCTGCGGTTTGAGCTTAAACTACAGGTCGATTCATTTTTTATCCTATTGTGAGCTGAATAAGGAAGGGAAATAGATGTCTCCAATTAACCCTGCTTTGCATACTGAGTTTAAACAGCGGTCTGTTAGGTTACGGATGCTATCAATGTGGGGGGGCCTTTGTACTGGTTATTTGTATTTTCGCCAATACTGTTTTCTTTCTTTCTAGGACTTTCTAGCGGGGAACAAGGATTAGGATGTTAGGACTGATGCTTTTGAAATACTGCTTTTGATTGATGGAGATATGGGATTTGGGTTTTTTGTTGATTGCGCTCGCTAAGATCTTTTCTTTCGATCTTATGCCTACGTATTCCTGTTTACCGAAACAGGATAATCAGAGCGTTCGTAGTTCCTCCTATTCTATGGGAGGAAATGGGTGTTTTGGTGTCTTGTTCAAAGCCCAAGACGTGAAGCGAAAGGTGGTTTGTATCTTGTTCAAAGCCCAAGATGTGAAGTTGAAAGGTCTATTTGTGTCTTGTTCAAAGCCCAAGACGTGAAGCTGAAAGACCTCGACTTTAGAGAGAATTTGTCATCTCTAAAGAGGGGAGAAGGAGAATTACTTTAACTGGGATACGTGGATCCGAGCAATGCCATAATTTCCTTAAAAGGGGTTTTAACCTGAAGGAGAAGACTTTAACTCAGTGTAGAGCAATGCCATCTTTCCTTAGGAATTTCTCATGCTAAAAGAGGGACAGTGGCATGGATATAGATGATCCAGAGGCTTGCCGCTTACAGCGATTAGGTGAAGGGAAAGGAGTTGTTGATGTTTGTGTACCGTGAACGAGGCACAACTTTGATGCTAAAAGGTTGATTGGATCAACCAGTTGTTTTCTTATACAAAGCCTAAGAGGAGGCTAATTTCTGCTAGGAAAATCATTATATAAAGCCTAAGAGGAGGCTATTTTGTGTCTCGTACAAAGCCCGTGAGAGAGGCTAAAAGATTTTGACCCGACGATGGAGTCTTTTGTGTCTTGTACGAAGCCCGAGATAGAGGCTATTGTTTGTTTGACTCAATAAGAACCTTTTTGTATCTTGTATAAAGCCTGAGATGGAGGCGAAAAGGGATGATGGACTCAACGAGGGAGTCTCTTATGTGTCTCGTACGAAGCCCGAGATAGAGGCTAAAAGTTTGACTCAACAAGAGAGTCTTTGATACTCAACAAGAGAGTGTTTTTGTATCTCGTACGAAGCCCGAGATGGAGGCTAAAGGTTTGTTTCAGTTGAGTGACAGATCCAATATACTGATTTTAAAAGAGAAAATCAGTTCTTATATGAGCAACACTGTACTCAGGGATTTGATTCGAGGATCAGGGATATTTCCTTCTCTTTGAGGAAACGGGAAATCCAAAGGGTATTGAGACTGTCCGAGTCTGCGGGTTTCCTTCCTATTTAACGAAGGGGGTCACTTGAGAATGCCTTTGAGACTCAAGGAAGTTAGACTGTCCAAGTCTAGAGTTTTTTTCTTTTGTACTATGCTTTGAGAAACAGTAGTAGACTCTATGAAAGGACTGTTCTATGAGGATGACTAGGTTCTGTTCCTATACCTCTAGGAGGTCGTCGGGACAATTTGTACGAACCCCAAGAGGAGGCTAGAAACTTTTAAGAAGCCGACGGGTCCTTGTACGAAGCCCAAGAGGAGGCTATCATTCCCGGAGGAAGAGTTCATTATATGAAGCCTAAGAGGAGGCTGTGAATACTTCTAAGAAGCCGTAGTGTCCTTGAATAATGCCCAAGAGGAGGCCGATGCTTTTAAGAAGCCCGTGGGTCTATCATCTCCTTTCTATTAGGAGAGATAACTCTTTTAAAGATAAAAACCACTGGTAAACGTGCGAGGTTTACTATCTAGCGACTTTTAACTTTTAAAGAGGGTTCCTTAGTTAAGGTCCAAGATTATGACCGTAGTGGGTACCCAAACCCCGAGACATTCAAGGCAAGCTATCCACAAGGAATAGATCAAGTCAGGAAAGTTCGAGAATTTGGAAGAAACTCAAAGATGCCATTCACGGAGAATACATTCTTCTTGGGGAGTAGAGCTTCTTGACGATTCCTAAGGAGGACAGCCGAAGAGAAGACTGTATCTGGTGCTCCTATTGGGGATCTAGTTGTCTATTTAAACGAAACAGCTATTACCTAGTACTAGACGTAGTTGCCGGGGAAACTCGAAATATCTATACTATTATTACACAGTAGATATGAGTTTATGAAAGGAGACTTACAGTGAGCAGCCCCACAATACAGTTTATAATATGAAAGCAGTAAATGAAAGCGATAACCACTTACTCGGTTGTAGTGCTTCCATGCTGTTTGGTTAGTTGTTCAACAAAGAAAGATTGAAAACAACAGTATATTCAAAATCAAAGGAGAAAGTGCTTTGAAAAAAGAAAGATTTGGGGCTTACAGCTCAAGGAGAGGCCCAGGGTTTTATCAGTGAGCGCACTGTTTGAATTTGTACAGAGGGACTTATACAAGTGACTGGGGCCCAAAAAGGTTTTCTGTACAAAGGGATGGGTCTTACACTCTCTCAAGAGGCCCAAAAAAGGTTTAAAGAAAAGAGAGGGGCTTATAACACGAGGGTAGGCCCAAATGATTTTTCGTTTAAAAATGGCGATCGCGCCGAGGTTTCCTTTTAACGCAGAGGGACTTATACAATAAGTGAAGCCCAAAATGTTTTGGTTAAAAGGGGGATTGGGTCTTACACTCTAATAGAGGCCCAAAGTGTTTTGAATGGGTCTTATAGCTCAAGGAGAGGCCCAGATGATTTTTATTTTTAAACGGGCGACGATCGCGCCGTTTACTTGTACAGAGGGACTTATACAATGAGTAAGGCCCAAAAATTTTTTGTACAAGGGGGGATGGGTCTTACACTCTCTCAAGAGGCCCAAAGAGTTTTGAAAATGATTTATGAGGGTTGAATTAATCCAAAACCCTAATTTGTTTTCAAAATGTATTTAATTGAATAAAAATTCAATTAAAATGATCAAAAATTGTTTAACACATGGAAAACAAATTGTGATCTTGGATTAATGCTTCAAAAATTAAGTATTGACCTACAAAATAATTAGAAAGCATTAAAAGTTGCAAAATCAATGTAGAAAAAATATTTAATATGTCAAAAACACTTAAAATATTAATTCTTTGCAAAAATATCAATTATATGAAATAAATAATATTTTTGGGATTTTTTGTGAAAATAAAATATTTTAACATTTTTGTGAATTATTAAAAAAAGAATCAACTCAAAATCATTAAAACTCAGAGAGAAATTAATTTTTGAATCAATTAAACAAAATCACAAAATTCAAATATTTGAATTATTCAAAAATGGCGCCAAGAACAGGCTGAAGAACACGCGCGTGTTCTTGAATTCTCAGATTTGCATTTTCTATCCAATCTCCATGAATACGTAATCATATCATGCAATCCACATATCATTATGCTCGTCTCAACGTCACGATCATGTTTATGTACTTTAATTTCATTTAAATTAAACATACAACAAGAAATCACGAAGAGATCTCAAGAACCCTAATTTCTGCATGAAGGCTAGGATTTTTGATACACGATTCAAACAATGCAATTAATTGAGGGAAAACATTCCAGGCATGATTATGAACATATGGCCAAATTATTGTGCGAGGAAATATGCATAGATTGAGAGATGACCAAGTTTAGGCTTACCTCCAAGTCGTGATAGCAAGTTCAAAGTGATTTTTGATTTGGAGGTGTTACAGATGAGTGGTGATGATCTGGACAGCTTCCCTACACCCTATGGATTGTGTTTGGATGGTTGGACTTGATTGAAATTGGCTGGATCATTTTGTGGCACCTCAGCTGCAACTTGATTGAAAATTTGAGCAACCAGCTGGTGATTTCATGAAATTGATGTTTCAGAAGTAATCTAAGTGTTTGGATCACTTCTATATGATGTATGTGAGGTGTGTGAGTGATTGGTTTGATTGGAATTGCTCTCAAACTCAAAACCCGATAGCTACCTTGCTAAGAAAGGCATTTTTGCCAAGAGAAAGAGATTTTGAGGAAAGCATCTGTTAGATGGCTTTGGTGTACTCAAACTGACCACAATTGAGCTCTATTTATAGTAGAGCAAGTTTGTTTTGGGATCCACAGTGAATGGCAAATGCAGCAGGTGTTTCCTCAATGTTGGCCAATGGAAATGAAAGTCTCCTCTAGCCATTGACTAGAGGTTAGGGCACAGAGCTATGGTCCCCTTGGTCTTGGATAAGTCTTGACTGATTTCAGATGAGAATGGCTCATTCCATGCCACCTTGATGGTTCCATTGAATGCCTCATTCCAAATTTGAAGTCTTGTCCCTATTTTGGCAACTCTAGGTTCAACATGTTATTCCTTGTTCCTTGGACCTTGGAGGCTTGGCTCAGTGATTGTCCCCCTTTAGATTCAATCCTCTGAGGTGTCCAAGTGGATTGGAGCAATTGAATTTGGATGATTTTGGCAAATCGACCAAAGTTGCAAATTCTGCCTTGCCTTGACAGATTTCAGCAAGGCGACTTGGCAATGTTGTATCTCATGGTGTAGGTTGAATTTGGCAATGTTCTTGGCTATTTTGGAAAGCTCTTACATGATACAACAACTGTTTGAACAAGTTTGGTTTTGATCTCTTTTGATTCCAAGTGAAAAATCCCCCTACATTTGGCAAAAAGTGAAGCAGAATCTGACTTAGTGAAAATTTCACTCAGTGTTGGAAAAAGTGACATTTTCACTTTTCAGCCACTTTGATCACTCCATAACTTAAAATCCTTAATGAATTGGAATGACTTGTAGTTGAAGTTTTTGTAGGTGATAATGAGGGCTACAAATCCATCTTTGGATGAGAAAAAATGGCCTTGTGGTTTAGGAGTTATGGTCCTCCAAAGTTGGTACCTTTGCCACTTTATTTTTAACTTAGAAAAATTTCTAAGTTTTATGGTTACCCCTTTTACAAGTTATCTCACTTTTCTTGATTTTTCTTGATGAATGATGATTCAAATCATACATTAACATCATTTTAGGGTTAAATATCCATTTTGGTGAAAAATCTCAAAAAGTCAAAGTTGACTTTTGTGCACAGTTGACTTTTTATCAGATGAATTCCATACTGTGCAATTCTTCAGGAAATCATGTCCTTGACCTAAATCAAACTTGATGGACATGTTCCATGGGTGTCATAGGGTATATTCAATCATGTATTAGGGTTTGGGAGCATGTCCAGGTCAAAAGTCAAAGTTACAGTTGACTTTTCCCTTAAAACCCTAATTGTGGTGCAGATGAAATTGAGACTTGTTGCTCAAGCTTCTTGGATCAATCCATTGTTCCAAATGGATCAATATGGTATATTAGAGACCCTCAAACCCTCTCTTGAGGTCTTGGCTCATGGTTTGTCCCAAAAGTCAACTTAGGGGTGAATTAGGTCAAGAAACCCTAATTCCTGATTTTTTATGAATGCATCCCCTGAGGCAAAATTGACTTGATGCATGGGTTCATGAGGTTCCATGGAGTACATTAGGTTGTGTTTTGGATCATTGGCTTATGCCCAGATGAAAATTTCCATCTGGAGGCCCTAGTCGACCAAAACCCTAATTTGGTGACATTGTCGATCTTGAGACTTGATCCACCTAGAAGGGAGCAGCCTTGTGCTTAATCCTTGAAGTGGGAGTCCTTTTTGATCCATTGTGGATATTTAAGAGATTAGATAAGTTGAAGATCATGTCATTTCTTGATTGATCCTTTGTCTAAGCACTCAGAGAGGGCTTGAAACCCTAATTTTGATTGTATTGGATGCTCACCCATCTTTGGGGAGACTGATGAAGCATGATGGTTCATCCATATTGTGTGATGACCAGTCAATGGTTTCTCTCCTTTAGGTACAAAAGGATGGCATCCAACATCTCAAAGACAGACAGGAGGTCTGAACATTAAAAGTTTGAAGATTCTTGAGATGTAGAGTATGCTGGTTCCTGTTTGTGTGTATGTTCTGGGTTTGAAGGTTGATCAGCTACTGACGGTCAATCCTCTAGTGTCTCTTGAAGAGATTAAATCTCAGTAAAGCTGAGAATTTATGGAGTCTGTGAGCAGTGTCATACCAGTCAGGATACTTGAATGTGTTCTCCAAGAGTGAAAGTACAATATGTGAATGTGCTCAGCAAGTGTGCTCAAATGTTCATCTCCATCTAGAGCTTTAGTTAACCATGACAGGGAGAGTACTTGTCTATGGATTTTGTTGCAAAGGTACACATATTGTGAAGCTTGCATGATGATCAAGCTTGTGGAGATTGGTTGCCTCTTCTGAGGATATAATGTCAGATAAGATGTTATGACATTAGGCTGTTGGATGGCATGTTGGTGTGGACATGAATGGTTCTAGCCATGTGAAGCTAATTGTTTGAATCATATGTGCACATGCTTCTGTGGAGGAGTCTGAAGGATGATTTTATTTGTGCAGATTTTGGGATTACTTTGTGAGGGTCTTTGTTGATGGGAGATGTCACACTTGTCTTGGTGTGTGAGTTCAGTGGAAGACATTGTGTGTGTATGATTGTGTGAAGCATTCCTGACTGGATGGATGAAGATTGTGTCTGGTTTTTCCAAATGTTATGATCAAGGAGTTCATTGTGATCATTCCCGTGGATATTACAGAGAGAAGTTGATCAGCTTGGCAAGATGTGAGTTTTGGAGCATGAGAAGATAACAAACCAAGAGGGAATCATGTGAGTTCTGGTATTTGGATTGTTTGAGGATTAAGCATTAAGTGAATGTGTTCAGCAGGTGTGTTGAACAGAGGGTGCGCTCTTGAAGACATGAAGATGAGTCTTATGTTTTCCATTCATTTAAGGTGTTCTTCTTGCAAAGGAGCACTGGTTATCTTAGATAGGGAGAATTGATCTTTTGTTGAAGAAGTTGTTTATCCAGATTGTAATGTCAGACAAGATGTCGTGACATTGTGTTACTGGTGAAGTTCATGGTGTTCTTGACAGTTTAGACATGGTTCTATAGATTTGTGGGTCAATGGATTGAATCAGAAGTATACATTTACACTAATGTTTATCAATTTTTGGCCATAAAGGGGGAGAGAATGTACAGTAGTAGCTGCTGAGTCTGGATTTTGTTCTGAGTATATTGATTCAGAGTTTGATTTTGGAATTTTTTGTGTGCTTGCTGCTATGTTCAGAGTTTGTCCAATTGTGGCTAAAAAGGGGGAGAGTTAACCCATGTGTTGCCTAGTTTTGTTGGTATAGGCTTGAGGGGGAGTAATTGTGTTTGAACAGCTGGTATGATGGTTCTTGCTTTGAGGGGGAATTTGTTTTGTGCTGAGTTACTAGTTGTTGCAGCTGGTTGGTATTGCTGCAGGTTGTGCTGTGAATGTTAGTAAGTGTTTTTCCGCTGCAAGCTGGAAGTGTTTTAGCCAAAATTAGCCAAAGGGGGAGATTTTTAGTTCTTGTAGTTGGCTGGAATTTTGGTAAAACAATGTGGATGTCATGGTTGATGTTTCAACATGAGTTTCTAACATTCTGGTTGTGTTAAGTTGTAAATGGTTGCAGATTCAGTGCTGATGTCAAACCCGATGTTAAGACATCAGTTAATAAAACATCAGTCTGAGTTGTTTTATTAGGGCTGCGCGTTTTTGTTATTGGAGAGATATTCTGCTGAAGAGAGTGAGAGATTGTAGGCGAATATCTTGGTAAAGATATATTCAGTTGCAATCAGATTTGGAGCAGATCTTGTTTCTCTTTTTAAGGCTAAAAGATATGAAGATTTAATTGAAGATTATATTGAAGATTTAATTGAAGATTTGATTGAAGATTTAATTGAAGATCTATTTAGTAGCAGAATCTTCTGCAGATTTGTAGCAGTTAATATGCTGAGATTTAAAGCCCAAATCCAGTTGGGAAAAAGGTTATAAATAGAAGCATTGTAACCTAGTTTAATGGAAGCCAACCATCATGTAAATTCTAAGGGCTTAGTTTGTGAACCACTCTCTAGGAGAGTTGGTATGTGTGAACCACTCGGATTGTGAGATGGTCATTGTGCTTAGAGGAAGCTGTTAAGCAACTCTAAGTATTGTTCTTAGTCATGAGGGTCATGTCTAGGTATTGTTATAGGAGTGTGTCTTCTATGTGTTTGGAGAGTTTTTGGAAATCAAGTTGTTGATGTAGTGACTGAGATGTTGACTGCTAGACATGATTGCGATGATTGGGAGTGAGATGGAGTCTCTTATCTAGGGAGGACTTAGATAGAAGGGTCATTTTTGTAGTGATTAAGTTAGTGGATTGTCAACTGGTTTGTTGAGTCTGTAATTTGATACTGCTAATAGTGGATTTCCTTCCTGGCTTGGTATGCCCCCAGATGTAGGTTGTTAGACCAAACTGGGTGAACAAATTCTGTGTGTTGTTTACTGCTTTTTCTGATTACTATTATTGCCTTGTTCATACAACAGATATTGATGTTGTGACATTGCACTTGACATCACATATCTGATACCAGAATTTCAAACTTATAAGTTCCTCAAGACTTATACTATTCAAATCCTTTGCAAGTTTCAAGGCAGTCACCATTGGTCTCCATTTGACAGGCAGACTTCTGATAATTTTCTTGACATGGTCAGCAGTAGAATAGCCTTTGTCCAGAACTCTGAGTCCTGCAACGAGCATTTGAAACCTTGAGAACATGGTTTCCACGGATTCACCGTCTTCCATTTTGAAGACCTCATATTTTTGAATTAGTGCAAGAGCCTTCGTCTCCTTGACTTGAGCATTGCCTTCGTGAGTCATACGAAGAGAGTCAAAGATAGATTTTGCATATTCTTTGTTTGTAATTTTTTCATATTCTGTATATGAAATTGCATTTAACAGAATAGTTCTTGCTCTGTGATGATTCTTGTAATTTTTCTTTTGTGTATCTGTAAATACGCTTCTTTCAATCTTTTTGCCTGCAGAATCTACGGGGTGACTGTAGCCATCAACTATCAGATCCCATAGATCTAAGTCAAACGACAAAAAGTAACTTTCAATTCTATCTTTCCAATAGTCAAAATTTTCTCCATCAAAGATAGGAGGTTTTGCAGTATAAGAATATCTTTAATTCACAATGACACTTGTCTCAGGAGTTGGTGTAGTCATTGTTTTTCACACTTGGATCGGTACTGAACACTGTTAAATGCTTGATAAAAATTCAATCTTTTTATCTCCTCAGAATCGGAGCTCTGATACCAATTGAAGGTGTAAAAACACAAGAAATGGGGGGTTTGAATTGGTTTTTCAAAATAAAATTGTTTCTTTAAAAAAATAAATCCCTTTTATAAGACTCTTTCTTTTAGCAATAATAACCTTTGTTGAATGGTAAAGAGATAACACGTTATGTTTATACTAGTTCACTTGAGGAATACTCAAGTTAATCTAGTCCATCCGCCAAGGTGATTTTGCCTCTCTCAACGAGGTCTTAATCCACTAATCAATCAGATAAATACACTGCACGAGCCAAATAGCTGGTGACTAACACAACCTCTAACACTCTCAAGTTTTAGACTTCTCAAGTAATACAACCTCACAAGTCTTACTCAAGGAACAACCTCTAAGACAACACGTCCTAGACTTCTCAAGAAATACAACCACACGGTCTTTCTTAAGGAACACAATCCTAAGTTTGAATAAGTTATGTTTACAGACAAGTGCTTCTTATACAAGCTGAAAGTGTAAACAAGTTTCGACCAGAATGACTTAAGAAAGATTTCAGTTAGAAAGTATTTTTGCAGTTCTTTCGTGTGTACTTTCTTCAAGTCTTTTGCTTCCTTATATAGCCGTGTAGAAAGAGCCGTTGAAATGTAATCATGATAGTGTAGCGAGCGATTTTGGACGCGGTTCTTAAGCGCTGGTCGCTCTCTGCGGTTTGAGCTTGAACTACAGGTCGATTCATTTTTTATCCTATTGTGAGCTGAATAAGGAAGGGAAATAGATGTCTCCAATTAACCCTGCTTTGCATACTGAGTTTAAACAGCGGTCTGTTAGGTTACGGATGCTATCAATGTGGGGGGGCCTTGTACTGATTATTTGTGTTTTCGCCAATACTGTTTTCTTTCTTTTTTACCTGGGCAGAAGGTTTTTGGCGGGGAACAAGGATTAGGATGTTAGGACTGGTGCTTTTGAAATACTGCTTTAATTGATGGAGATATGGGATTTGGATTTTTTGTTGATTGCGCTAGCTAAGATCTTTTCTTTCGATCTTATGCCTACGTATTCCCGTTTACCGAAACAGGGAAATCAGAGCGTTCGTAGTTCCTCCTATTCTATGGGAGGAAATTGGTTTTTGGTGTCTTGTTCAAAGCCCAAGACGTGAAGCGAAAGGTGATTTGTATCTTGTTCAAAGCCCAAGATGTGAAGCTGAAAGGTCTATTTGTGTCTTGTTCAAAGCCCAAGACGTGAAGCGAAAGGACCTCGACTTTAGATAGAATTTGTCATCTCTAAAGAGGGGAGAAGGAGAATTACTTTAACTGGGATACGCGGATCCGAGCAATGCCATAATTTCTGAAGAAAGGGTTTTAACCTGAAGGAGAAGACTTTAACTCAGTGTAGAGCAATGCCATCTTTCCTTAGGAATTTCTCATGCTAAAAGAGGGACAGTGGCATGGATATAGATGATCCAGAGGCTTGCCGCTTACAGCGATTAGATGAAAGGAAAGGAGTTGTTGATGTTTGTGTACTATGAACGAGGCACAACTTTAATGCTAAAAGGTTGATTGGATCAACCAGTGGTTTTCTTATACAAAGCCTAAGAGGAGGCTAATTTCCGCTAGGAAAATCATTATACAAAGCCTAAGAGGAGGCTATTTTGTGTCTCGTACAAAGCCCGAGAGAGAGGCTAAAAGTTTTTGACCCGACGATGGAGTCTTTTGGTATCTCGTATAAAGCCCGAGATGGAGGCTAAAAGTTTGACTTAACAAGAGAGTCTTTGATACTCAACAAGAGAGTGTTTTTGTATCTCGTACGAAACCCGAGATGGAGGCTAAAGGTTTGTTTCAGTTGAGTGACAGATCCAATATACTGATTTTAAAAGAGAAAATCAGTTCTTATATGAGCAACACTGTACTCAGGGATTTGATTTGAGGATCAGGGATATTTCCTTCTCTTTGAGGAAACGGGAAATCCAAAGGGTATTGAGACTGTCCGAGTCTGCGGGTTTCCTTCCTATTTAACGAAGGGGTCACTTGAGAATGTCTTTGAGACTCAAGGAAGTTAGACTGTCCAAGTCTAGAGTTTTTTTCTTTCGTACTATGCTTTGAGAAACAGTAGTAGACTCTATGAAAGGACTGTTCTATGAGGATGACTAGGTTCTGTTCCTATACCTCTAGGAGGTCGTCGGGACAATTTGTATGAAGCCCAAGAGGAGGCTGGAAACTTTTAAGAAGCCGACGGGTCCTTGTACGAAGCCCAAGAGGAGGCTATCATTCCCGGAGGAAGAGATCATTATACGAAGCCTAAGAGGAGGTTGTGAATACTTCTAAGAAGCCGTAAGGTCCTTGAATAATGCCCAAGAGGAGGCCGATGCTTTTAAGAAGCCCGTGGGTCTATCATCTCCTTTCCATTAGGAGAGATAACTCTTTTAAAGATAAAAACCACTGGTAAACGTGCGAGGTTTACTATCCAGCGACTTTTAACTTTTAAAGAGGGTTCCTTAGTTAAGGTCCAAGATTATGACCGTAGTGGGTACCCAAACCCCGAGACATTCAAGGCAAGTTATCCACAAGGAATAGATCAAGTCAGGAAAGTTCGAGAATTTGGAAGAAACTCAAAGATGCCATTCACGGAGAATACATTTATCTTGGGGAGTAGAGCTTCTTGACGATTCCTAAGGAGGACAGCCGAAGAGAAGACTGTATCTGGTGCTCCTATTGGGGATCTAGGCGTCTATTTCTACGAATAAATGAAACGGCGTCACCTAGTTCTAGACGTAGTTGCCGGGGAAACTCGAAATATCTATACTTTTATTACACAGTAGATATGAGTTTATGAAATGAGACTTACAGTGAGCAGCCCCACAATACAGTTTATAATATGAAAGCAGTAAATGAAAGCGATAACCACTTACTCGGTTGTAGTGCTTCCATGCTGTTTGGTTAGTTGTTCAACAAAGAAAGATTGAAAACAACAGTATATTCAAAATCAAAGGAGAAAGTGCTTTGAAAAAGAAAGATTTGGGGCTTACAGCTCAAGGAGAGGCCCAGGGTTTTATCAGTGAGCGCACTGTTTGACTTTGTACAGCGGGACTTATACAAGTGACTGGGGCCCAAAAAATGGTTTTCTGTACAAAGGGATGGGTCTTACACTCTCTCAAGAGGCCCAAAAAAGGTTTAAAGAAAAAGAGTGGGGCTTATAACACGAGGGTAGGCCCAAATGATTTTTCGTTTAAAAAATGGCGATCGCGCCGAGGTTTTCTTTTAACGCAGAGGGACTTATACAATAAGTGAGGCCCAAAATGTTTTGGTTAAAAGGGGGATTGGGTCTTACACTCTAATAGAGGCCCAAAGTGTTTTGAATGGGTCTTATAGCTCAAGGAGAGGCCCAGATGAGTTTTATTTTTAAACGGGCGACGATCGCGCCGTTTACTTGTACAGAGGGACTTATACAATAAGTGAGGCCCAAAAAGTTTTTGTACAAGGGGGGATGGGTCTTACACTCTCTCAAGAGGCCCAAAGTGTTTTGAAAATGATTTATGAGGGTTGAATTAATCCAAAACCCTAATTTGTTTTCAAAATGTATTTAATTGAATAAAAATTCAATTAAAATGATAAAAAATTGTTTAACACATGGAAAACAAATTGTGACCTTGGATTAATGTTTCAAAAATTAAGTATTAACCTACAAAATAATTAGAAAGCATTAAAAGTTGCAAAATCAATGTAGAAAAAATATTTAAAATGCCAAAAACAATTAAAATATTAATTCTTTGCAAAAATATCAATTATATGAAATAAATAATATTTTTGGGATTTTTTGTGAAAATAAAATATTTTAACATTTTTGTGAATTATTAAAAAAAGAATCAACTCAAAATCATTAAAACTCAGAGAGAAATTAATTTTTGAATCAATTAAACAAAATCACAAAATTCAAATATTTGAATTTATGAAAAATGGCGCCAAGAACAGCTGAAGAACACGCGCGTGTTCTTGGTTTCTCAGATTTGCATTTTCTATCCAATCTCCATGAATACGTAATCATATCATGCAATCCACATATCATTATGCTCGCCTCAACCTCACGATCATGTCTATGTACTTTAATTTCATTTAAATTAAACATACAACAAGAAATCACGAAGAGACCTCAAGAACCCTAATTTCTGCATGAAGGCTAGGATTTTTGATACACGATTCAAACAATGCAATTAATTGAGGGAAAACATTCCATGCATGATTATGAACATATGGCCAAATTATTGTGCGAGGAAATATGCATAGATTGAGAGATGACCAAGTATGTGCTTACCTCCAAGTCGTGACAGCAAGAGCAGATGTGATTTTGAGTTGGAGGTGTTACAGACAAGTTGTGATGATCTGGACAGCTTCCCTACACCATATGGAGTGTGTTTGAACACTTGGATTGAATTGAAATGGACTGGATCAGTTTATGGCATCTCAGATGCAACTTCACTTCAAACTTGTGTGGATGGCAAGTGATTTTGAGATTTTGATGTTCCAGATGTTATGTGAGTGTTTGATCAGCTCATATGTGATGTATGTGAGGTGTGTGAGTGATTGGTTTGATTGGAATTGCTCTCAAACTCAAAACCCGATAGCTACCTTGCTAGGAAAGGCATTTTTGCCAAGAGAAAGAGATTTTGAGGAAAGCATCTGTTAGATGGCTTTGGTGTACTCAAACTGACCACAATTGAGCTCTATTTATAGTAGAGCAAGTTTGTTTTGCAAGGAATAGTGCATGGCAGCTGGTAAGTAGGTTTGGCCAATGTTGGCAAATGAAAATCCAAGTCTCCTCTAGCCATTGACTAGAGGTTAGGGCACAGAGCTTTGGTCCCCTTGGTCTTGGATAAGTCTTGACTGATTTCAGATGAGAATGGCTCAGTCCATGCCACCTTGATGGTTCCATTGAATGCCTCATTCCAAATTTGAAGTCTTGTCCCTATTTTGGCAACTCTAGGTTCAACATGCTATTCCTTGTTCCTTGGACCTTGGAGGCTTGGCTCAGTGATTGTCCCCTTTAGATTCAATCCTCTGAGGTGTCCAAGTGGATTGGAGCAATTGAATTTGGCTGATTTTGGCAAATCGACCAAAGTTGCAAATTCTGCCTTGCCTTGACAGATTTCAGCAAGGCAACTTGGCAATGTTGTATCTCATGGTGTAGGTTGAATTTGGCAATGTTCTTGGCCATTTTGGAAAGCTCTTACATGATACAACAACTGTTTGAACAAGTTTGGTTTTGATCCCTTTTGATTCCAAGTGAAAAATCCCCCTACATTTGGTAAAAAGTGAGGTAGAATCTGACTTAGTGAAAATTTCACTAAGTGTTGGAAAAAGTGACATTTTCACTTTTCAGCCACTTTGATCACTCCATAACTCAAAATCCTTAATGAATTGGAATGACTTGTAGTTGAAGTTTTTGTAGGTGATAATGAGGGCTGCAAATCCATCTTTGGATGAGAAAAAATGGCCTTGTGGTTTAGGAGTTATGGTCCTCCAAAGTTGGTACCTTTGCCACTTTATTTTTAACTTAGAAAAATTTCTAAGTTTTATGGTTACCCCTTTTACAAGTTATCTCACTTTTCTTGATTTTTCTTGATGAATGATGATTCAAATCATACATTAACATCATTTTAGGGTTAAAAATCCATTTTGGTGAAAAATCTCAAAAAGTCAAAGTTGACTTTTGTGCACAGTTGACTTTTTATCAGATGAATTCCAAACTGTGCAATTCTTCAGGAAATCATGTCCTTGACCTAAATCAAACTTGATGGACATGTTCCATGGGTGTCATAGGGTATATTCAATCATGTATTAGGGTTTGGGAGCATGTCCAGGTCAAAAGTCAAAGTTACAGTTGACTTTTCCCTTAAAACCCTAATTGTGGTGCAGATGAAATTGAGACTTGTTGCTCAAGCTTCTTGGATCAATCCATTGTTCCAAATGGATCAATATGGTATATTAGAGACCCTTAAATCATCTCTTGAGGTCTTGGCTCATGGTTTGTCCCAAAAGTCAACTTAGGGGTGAATTAGGTCAAGAAACCCTAATTCCTGATTTTTGATGAATGCATCCCCTGAGGCAAAATTGACTTGATGCATGGGTTCATGAGGTTCCATGAAGTATATTAGGTTATGTTTTGGATCATTGCCTTATGCCTAGATGAAAATTTCCATCTGGAGGCCCTGGTCGACCAAAACCCTAATTTGGTGACACTGTCGATCTTGAGACTTGATCCACCTAGAAGGGAGCAGCCTTGTGCTTAATCCTTGAAGTGGGAGTCCTTTTTGATCCATTGTGGATGTTTAAGAGATTAGACAAGTTGAAGATCATGTCATTTCTTGATTGATCCTTTGTCTAAGCACTCAGAGAGGGCTTGAAACCCTAATTTTGATTGTATTGGATGCTCACCCATCCTTGGGGAGACTAATGAAGCATAAAGGTACATCCATATTGTGATGATGATTTTCACAATGATGGGAAATCTAAGTGGTCAAAATTTAGGGTATTACAGATAGCTATCTAGGTTAGCAGCTAGAAGCGTGAGGACAGATAAAAGCTTTTGCTTCCTGTCTTGTCAGAATATCTTCGTTTGTACTGTTGCAATGTTACCAAGATATTTTCGCTTGTATTGTGGTATAGCTGTACTATGTAGCTTTGTCTTCTTGGCTTCTCAACTTCAGAGGCTTTTTACGAGCATGAGTAAGAAGGGAAAACATAGCTTGGTTCTTAAGAATGTCAAGTCTTCGACTCCTTAGAGCAGCGCCTTCAGGGTCTTCAGCACTTGGTCTTCAGAACCTTGTTCGCTTGGTACGTTGTCTTCATATCATCAGAGGCTTCTGATAGTATCTGGTTGAAGCATGACTAGAGACTATAGTTAGGTCTTCAAAACCTTGATCAGAGAGCATAAGTCTTCAGCATCTGGACCTCGTTCAATCAGAACCTTTGTCTTCAGATCTTTGGAATTCGTTCTCTTTTCCTTTTGTATCAGAGTCTTGTGTACTTCTGCTTTTCAAGTGTATAGGCGAAGTATTTTTCTTTGAGCATTGTGTTCGCACCAATATACGGAAGCATAACCTATTTGTTAGGTTCTCACAAATAACAAACATTAGTTGTACAAAATTTCTCATGCAGAAATACTCATTTGATATCATAAAAACTTAGAGATAATATTGCAGAACCAAATCTTGTTCTCACATACCTTTCACCGTATGGGACTCTAATCAACTTAGGTGTCCACCTTTCTCCAATGTCCTCCATGGTTGGAATCAAAACTAATTTAGGCACAAATCATTGGTGCCACATCCACACCCGTCACTTTACATAAGCCTTTGAAGTGGTATATGTACAATTCACATCTGAATATGTGATTAGGTCTCAACAACAAAAGGACTTTTGGAGCAAAGCTCCTTACCAAATAGGACTTTTGGAAAAAAGGTTCTTCACCAAATATCAAACCCATTTCTCATGGTATTCCACATCAAAAACTAGGTGATCATTTTCACCCATTCACATATTATTCTCACATGTTCCATACAAAGCATATTGATTCATAATCAGGCGAATACTTGTCTGCGTTACACACTGAGGTACCATTGCATCCAAGCATCACCATATAAGTCATTTCACATTCTAAGTTATCTTTCTAAGTCATTAATCGAGTTATACTCCTAAGGTTTCCTCACTCAAAATCATAGGCTTTTAATCATGTTAAGCATACATACATAACATCACAACCAACAATATATAACATGTATCATAATATGGTTCATAACATACATAAAGCACACATGATAATATAACATTTTGCAACAATCATAGTCAAGACTATTACACAATCCACCTCAATCTATCTTATTCCACTTTCACATCATAAGAAAAACATTCGTTCGATCATACAATAGTTGGAATAACTGGACTAAAAGGGAAATGTATAGTGGAATAACTTATAGAGACTTCTCTCTATATCATAGTTCTCTACGTTTGCTTCCTAACACATCCATTCTCACATCAATTGAAGCTATCATTCCCGTTTTATAGTGGAAATAGGGAACAAAGTATACAACTCACTTCAATATCATCATTATCCTATCAATCATTGGCATAACAACATGCTTATACTTCATTATCAAATAGAGCATTGAAAGAACTTTCTGACTCTTTAAGTCTTGCATTAATTAGATACACGATTCTCGAGTTAAGAATCAAACATTTTTCTCAATGCTGACAAGTTCGCTTAGCGAGCTCTAGCGAACCTGGTTATTAGGAGATTTTCCATGTTTCACTTAGCGAGCTCTAGCGAACTCCTAGCCAACCCAGTTAGTAGGAAATTTCCCATTTTTTGCTTAGCGAACTCGTAGAGAACCCAGTTAGTAGGAAATTTCCTCTGTTTCGCTTAGAGAAGACAAACGAGCTCCAAGCGAGCTCTCACTTAGAGAAACATCCCTCGCATAACGACCATAATAGAAAACAGTTCTACAATGGAACTTGTTTGCTCACTTAGCGAGCTCATTCTCGCTTAGCGAAAGTTGTAAGACACAGCCAGTGAAAACGCAACAGGAAGGGAAACATGTCACACACATCATCATTTATCAACATATAGTATCTAATAACACTAAATATCATGGTTTAACACAAATATGCATGCACAACAAAAAGATGATCATTTATAAGCATGGATTTCACAAAAACAGAATTTCCTTTTTTATGATTTTCCCCTCCCCAAAGTTATGTCTAACTAGGAACTCACCTCAATCCAAGAAGATGATGAAGAAATTGAGATTAGATTGATGATGATGATGACTTTATGAACTTTCCTCTTCTTCTTCCTTGAGTTTCTTATTCTTCTTTCTTCCTTCTCTTCTTTCTCCTCTTTTATCTTTCTTTCCTTTTTTCCTTTCTCTCTTTTTCTTTTTCCTGGTTTTTTCTCTTCTTATCCTTTTTCTTTTCTTCTTATACACCACACATACACACACACACACACACACACGCACACACACATATGTATATATATATATATATATATATATAAAGATTGATTATGTATTGATTTATTTTCTTTAATCAAGGGATTTTCAGTGTAATATCCTCAATATAAATAAGATTAAGCTGAAGTTAATCTCTCAAGTAGGAATGCAAATGATATATATGGGTTAAACACTACTACAAAATACACATTCGGTAACATAATATTACTACGGCCATGCCTTCCACCGTTGTAATATATGAAACTGGACGCGCCTAATGCTTATTTATTGTTTTAAAGTCATTTTATCATGGTTGATAGACACAACCGTGGTGATAGAGTGAATAATACATGGTTCGAATCCTGACAACTACATTTTGGAAAATCCACACATTGTGATAGTCAGTCCACACTATCAAAAGCATATAGCCAAGTATATAATGGAAAATCCAGACATATTGGTATAAGACATAGCTATGTGAAGGATTTAATTTCAAATGGAGTAATTTCCATTGTGTTCGTAAGAACAGAAAATAATCTTGCAGATCCTTTGCCGAAAGGTCTGACAAAAGACATGGTGTTGAAAACATCATTGGGGATGGGTCTAAAGCCCATATCTAATTGATCACCAATAGTGGAAACTCAAATCACACTTAGTTAATATTAAGTCTTGAGTTCAATGGTGAAAGTACACTATTAGAGTGATTGCAAGTACTTGATTATAAAGACATCCCAAAGAGCCACTACAACATTTAATGCTTCTGGCAACACTTTTTTATGCAACATGTATAAATTGTTGCCTAAAAAAAGATTAAGCAACCATTTTTGTCTGTTGCAAAGAAAATTCTCGCAACACCCCACAAATGTTCTCTAAAATACTTTTGGGAACGATTTTCAAATGTTGTTATAATTTATCTTTGCCAACAACTTATAAATGTCCCCTTAAACACTTATGGTAACAATTTTAATTAAATTGTTGCTTTATTCTTAACCTAAGACTACCTTTTTTAAATATTGCGTAAATTTTCAACAAAAAGAAAAGATTAAAAATGTTTTAAAAATTATTAAATATTATGTTTCTTTTATTTTTAAAAATTCTATTTTTTAGTCTAGAAATTATTATATTTTAATTTCTTTTATTAGTCAACCAAAATTTTTTAATGATTTTTATCAAACATGTTTTAAAGGAAGAGAAAGGAATAAAATTTTATTTATTTATTTATTTGATAAGCATAAATAGTAGAAAAATAATAATTATAAATAGATAATAAGAATTGTTTGATTAATGTAAAGGTATTATTTTCCAGCATGTCAAAAAAGGTAATTTTGGTATAGATAAAAAAAAAACACTAAAAACATGTCATGTTTTTCATTTAATAATTAAAAATTTTCTTAAAAAAGATAAAATTAAAAGAACCACGATGGTAAAGCATAAAATAAGATTAACATTTAACTATAGCGTTACATTTAGAAAAAAACAGAAAATTTAATACAATAATGAGCAATTCAATCGACTGATTCACGAAATCGATTGTTTTTCACCGATTCATTTTTCCCAAATTTGATTTTTCTTCTCTAAAATAATGTTCCTTCACCGAATTGATTGTTTACCGAATCAATAGTTCCTTCAACAAATCATTTTTCCAAAATCGATTTTCCTTCTCCGAAATGCTCGGACTCTCCCGAATTTGTTGTTCCTTCACTGAATCGATTGTTTCTTTACTGAATCGATTGTTTCTCTTTCATAGTGATTCCCTCTGCTCTTACGATTTGTAGTGGTTCTCCTACCCATATCGATTTTCCATTTCCATTTCCAAATCGACTTTCCCTTCTACAAATATTTATTATTTCTATATAGAAATCTTCGAGATTTTTGGTTCTTTTTTCTGATAACAAAAACTTTTTATTTATATGAATTATTTTCCTATTTGATTTCGATGGCAGAAGATTGATTGGCGTCAAGTTGGAACTCAAAAACTGTTTGCGAGATTGTAGTTAAGTTGGAGCTCAAGAACTCTTTCTTTTATAAAATAATTTTGCTCAGTTTTTTTTTTAATTTACAATTATCTATTTATAAAAACTTAGTTGAGGTATTTGTTCAAGTTTTGTGCAATCTTTCTTTTTTGTAAGAAAGGTTGAATCTTTGTGTTTTATACTTTTTGGTTAAATTTGATATCCTTTTATAAGTATTAAAGATTTTTGTAAGAAAGGTTGAATCTTTGTGTTTTATGCTTTTTGGTTAAATTTGATATCCTTTTATAAGTATTAAGTTTGTATATATAATGGCAATAAAATTTGACAACTACTTTTAAATTGCAGGAACAAGAAAAACTTGTTTGATTTCTAGCAGTGGAGGAGCCTTAATTTAACTGGTTTATATCATTCATATTTGCAAAAGGTATGTATGCTTACAAAAATATATTTTTTATTACCTGCTTCTAGCTTCTTTTTTTTGTCTATCTATTTTACACCCCTTCCCAAAATCTCTCTATTGCTCCTTGTATTGGTTTTATTTAGAATTAAAACAATTTTTTGTTGCTTTCAATGTTCATTATGAAAGAATAAAAACAAGGTGGCTTTTATGTAATTAAAAGTAAAAAACTAAGAAATGAAAATAAAAAAATATTTGAAACTGAACAATCCATTATATTTGTTATCCAAAACTATGTTTGTATCTCTAATTGGAATGTTTGATTCTTTTAAGGAATGTGTCAACACTTGATATTTTATTTGATTCTAATGAGAAATTGGGAGAGAATTTGAACCTCTTACATCAAGTCAACCTTTTATTTGTGCAGGTCCTAACTAAGAAGCATGCAAGGATTCATATGGCCAGTAGTGTCCAAAAGAGGAAGGAGCTAGATGATGGGTGGGATGACCACGCTAACTGTTTGATGTATATTTATTATTAGAGCATTGGACTTATGGCACTTCAAATACAAACCAAATTCGTCACTTGTCCATAATTTTTTTGCCTATTCTCTTGCAAACTAAATTATTATATTTATTTAAAGAATCTTATAAGTTCAAATCTTGCTAGTAAATTAATATCAAATTTTAATTTATGTATTGTATTACTTATTTTAAAAAATCTTAGGTATCAGTTCAACTCTTGTTGGTTGATAAACATTCAAGTACTTTAGATGAATTGAGCACCATATTTGTTCTAATTTTTATATAAAAAATATGGTTGTATCGTGGCTACTGTAGGTAGTTCTCAAAAACCAATATTACTCTAAGGCAACGGTTTGTAAATGTTGGTACTTGTGGCAACACTTAAGAAGTGTTTCCTTAAGGTGATCGAAAAAACGTCCCCTATTCCAATATTATTGGCGACGATTATGAATAGTGTGCCCAAAGAGAAAAATTAACGTCCCCTTAGATAATAGGCAACGCTCGCATAGAAGACACCTGAAAATTGTTGCCTATTCTTTTAGGCAACAATTTTCATAACTCTAGCAACATTTTTCCACCGTTGCAAGAGACGATAAATGTTGTAGTGAGCAAAAGTACTTGGGGACCATAACTAAAAGATAGAAGGTTGAGTTTTCCTCTTAATAGACATATAGCATATGTTTGTCGGAATGCATAATTATGGGTGCATTTCTGATATAGTCCACCTATACGAGAATGAAATGGGGCTGCTTCATAGAGATAAAGGGCTTTACTCTTAAACTCTCGTGAAAATGGTATGTGACGCAAGGCCATATTAAATGTGTCAATTTCTATAATTCTTTTGATAGTACTGAGATTTGATGTGAATTATGCACGCTTTCTAATGAATAATTGGTTCAAAGCTTGTCTACCAGTCTATTCGGGGATGAGTGAAAACTTAATTTACTAAGTAATGGTTCAAATCGTAAGATACCATTATCTGAAACCATGATATTTTCAGAGATATGAGATATAGTTATATTTTGTAAATGGTGGGGGATTGTTAGATATTTTCAAAATATAATTTGGAAAATGGAATTATATATATATATATATATATTAATTATAAGTAAAATTATTAAGCAAATGGTTCAATGTCCTAGTGGCAAGGTGCTTGAGATTTGATGTAAGGGTGTGTGGTTCGAATCTTGATGGTACCTTTTCTTTGAATAAAGTTATGAAATTCACACGCTTTGAATTTTCAAGTGCACTCTTCATTAACAACTTCTTTGTTCAAGAATGAAATATGTTTTTCTTTCCTATAAATAATTAAAAATCTGGTTTAAATTTCTATAATTTTTTTTAAATAATGGACCTCCTAAAATTTTTCAACCATAATTTTAGTCCTTGCCATCTATTTGATCAAATAGAAGCTGACACGTGGTACTCCACGTCATTTAAAATCAACATCATGATAACATCTCTCACTGGAACTTCAAACCAAAATTCTCACTTAAAAATAAATAATTTCCTAAATTTAAAAAAGAAAATAAATTAGACACTTATTTAATTAATTAATTAATTAAATTGACAAATAAAAAAACTAAGTTTGGAAAACTAAAAAATAGGACAAATAAATAAACCAACCCCAACGTTCCATTTAATTAATTATAAACTTACACCTTATTTAACCAATTAATTAATTAATTTGGTAAACTGAAAAATAAAAACCCCACTTTAGCAAACTAAAAAAAAGGAAAACTATATTTGATTAATTTCAAATTAAAAAATAGGACATATATATAAATTCTAATCAAAATTTAAAAAATAAATTTAAAAAAACTAAAAAATAGAACAAATAAATTTAATTAATTTCAAACTAAAAAATTGGACAAATAAATAAATTATCATATCATACTAAATTATAATCCTATAATTTCTCTCACCAAAACTTCCCGCCAAAATTCTCTTAAAAATAAATAATTCACTAAATTTAAAAAAGTAAGAAAAAAATAAAATTAGACACTTATTTAATTGGTGAATTCTAAAGTGAGTTATTAGTTAAATCCCACACCATGAACCACAATTAATCACCATTAACTTAATTGATGTTATAGATTTTATCATGCACCACACTATATTGGATTTATTTTTTCTCTCTCTTTTCTCTCCTTGCTGGGGTCTCACCGTCTTCTCTTCTCTCTTCAATTGCTACATCACAAAACTGATTCATTTTTGTCCCAACTCTCAAACAAAATCCCATTTCCTCATCTTTCTCTCTATATTCATGTTTTTTCAGAAGTTCAAATAGTTAATGCCAAATTCTCTTGCTAAAGATGACCCATATATTAAGATTGATTGTGTATTGATTGATTTTCTTTAATCAAGTAATTTTTTAAGTGTAATATTCTTAATATAAATAAGATTAAGCTGAAGTTAATATCTCAAGTAGGGATATAAATGATATATATGGGTTAGACATGTTTTTTGTTTCTATTGACAATTCAATATCTGGTTTAAATTCCTTTTTTTCTTTTGATATCTACTTGGGATGTAAATGATGTATATGGGTTAGACATGTTTTTCGTTTTTATAAATAATTAAAAAGCTGGTTTAAATTCCTATAATTCTTTTTTTCAAAGACTTATCCTCATAAAAATATTCGTTCACAAATGACCTATATATTAAGATTGATTGTGGATTGATTGATTTTCTTTAATTAAGGAATTTTCTAAGTGTACTATTCTTTATATAAATAAGATTAAGTTGAAGTTAATATCTCAAGAAAGGATGTAAATGATATATATATATATATATATATATATATATATAGGTTAGACATGTTTTTCTTTTCTATAGACAATTCAATATCTGGTTTAAATTCCTTTTTTTTTTTTTTTAAATTTACTTCATACCCTTACAATTATACTAATACTCCTATGCTTTTTTTAAAATAGCAATTTTACCCTTATTCATTTTTTATTATTTTATTTTAATATTTTAAATTCATGCCAGACATCCGATAAAGGAGAGTAAACGAAACCAAGATTTCCGAAAGACTTCAATCAAGACTTGCGGTATGTTAACAATCTCTTCCAGAAGACATGGAAAAAGAGTTCCGGTTTATAGAAAAATATATACCGGAAGACTAACCAAAAGAGTTTTAGTTTGTTACAAACCTATACTGAAACACTTTTTGAAAGTCATCCGATATGTTACTTCCCTTTTTCGGAAGACATTTTTGAAGATATCCGATTAATTAAAATTACATACCGGAACTCTTTCCTAAAGTGATCCGGTTTGCTTTTTTTAATTTTTTTTATAGTGCATGTATGGAAATTCCTCCAAAAATACGTGTAGATACTTCTGATGTTTTTTCAACAACTCAAAAATTTGGTACACGAGAAGAGGTGATAACGTGGATTAAAGAGGTTGAAATCCAAAATAAAGTAATTGTTATTATCACTCGTTCAGATATTGAAACAAGTAAGAGAGGAAGAAGTAACAAATTAATATTTGGTTGTGATAAAGGTGGGAAACACAAGGATACTGATAGTGGTACCCAAAGTGCAAAGAAAAAAATGTGGATGTCCATTTAAAATCAGGTCGACTCGGGCGAAAGATGGGTCTGGATGGAAGGTTGATGTAAAATGCGGAGTTCATAACCATGGTTTACCTGATAGATTAGAAGGTCATTCCTTTGTTGGTAGGTTGACGACAGATCAGAAGCAACATGTTCTTGATTTGACAAAGTGACATGTTCAACCTAGACACATATTACTTTCATTGAAAGAGCGAGATCCAGATAATGTTACTCGGATCACGCATGTAACGCCCCGTTTTGTCTTATTTATTTAATCGAGTCGATTTAATTAGTTTCGTTTTATATTATTTTATTCTTGACTTTTATTTGACAATATATTATTTTTCATTGTTGTTTATGTTATATCGCGTTTTGAGAGCGTTTGCGAGATATTTGAGCTGAGGGGTAAAATAGTCTTTTTAGGGGTTTAGATATTTTTATATAAATAGAGATTAGAGAGAAATAGAAAGAAAAGAAAAAGAAGAGAAAGAAAAGAGAAGATAGAAAGGAAGAGGAGAAATGATATTTTTATATAATAGTCTTTTTAGGGGTTTAGATATTTTTATGTAAATTGCGAGTATGAATTGGAAGTGTTTGGGTGGGAGAAATGATGAATTTTGGTCCCATATGACCTATAACAGCGTTGCTGCGAATCCCAGAATTCGCAGGTTCGCATTGCGAACGATAGCGAATAGGAAAGCGAAGGCTCGCCAGAGCTTCGCAGTGCGAACAGAGAGGCGAATGTTCGCTATCAGTTCGGAAAGCGAACTTTGTGTCTTTTTCCTTCTGCCATGGTTCGCTGGAGCTTCGCACGGCGAATGAGGAAAGCGAATGCTCGCTGGGAGCTTCGCATTGCGAACATGACAGATTTTCCATTTTGTTCTTGTCATAACTTTTGGGTCGTAAGTCGGATTGAGGCGCGGTTGGATGCGTTGGAAAGCTAATGAGATGTTCTTTCTTATGAAAATGGTTTTGAGACTAGTGGCCGATTTAATTGTGTCAGGAATTGGAATAGTGTCGTTTTGTCGACTTTTACCGTCGTAATTATGTGCGATTGATGTGTTATCATGCGATATAATTTTGATATATAACGTATAGCTTGTGTGCTGTTATATGATGTGGATATATATGATGTTGATGCATATGATAATGATGTTGTTGTGTGGTAAAATATATTGTTTGATTGAATATCAACGCATGTTGTTATGATGTTGTTGTGGGTAGCCTTTGTGGCGTGAATCCTAGTGTTGTGAGTATCATTGTATGATTGTAGGATTGTGGTGGTTGATGGTGAATTGTTATGAGTGTATATGCTAAAGTGCTAATTGTTGTGGTGTGTGGATTATGATGAAATGCGTTGTTTATGTGAAATTCAATGTGTGTTATTTGGTGGCCTTATGGCAAGTAAATGCATTGTTTGAATTGATTTCCAATGCATGAATAATGATGATGAGATAAATCATATTGTTGATTTGTGAAGATGCATTTATTTGTCATGAGTCCTTGTATGCCAAGCATTATGATATGCATCTTGTGATGTCGTGTGCCCTAGTGGGTGTGAGCGACGGAATAATTCCTGAGTGGATCTTGCTCTAACGATCGTGTGCCTTATACAAAGAGGACCTAAAGCGACGTTATAGACGATCGTGTGCCTTATACAAAAGGACCTAAAGCGATCAGATCGTGTGCCTTATACAAAGAGGACCTAAAGCGATCCATAAACGTCGTGTGCCTTATACAAAGAGGACCTAAAGCGACGGGGAACATCGTTTGCCCGACAGGGAGTTACACTAAGTAACAAGCGATGATTCCAATAGTTCCTGAGTGAACTGATGACGAGAATGATGGATGGATTGGTACCGCATTTGCATTGCATAGAGTCGTTGTGTCGGTCTCTGTGCATTTGCATAAACCATTAATGGATTGATTACGTGTGAGAATTATGAATGGATGCATTACGTGTGGGGAATTGTGAATTGATGTGCATATGTGATAAATGCATTGGTTATGGATGATATGTTTTATGTATAGACATATGCTATGTTTTGTGGGGATGTTGTACATTACAATGATTGTATTAATTGTCCATGATATGCTATGTATGAATATATGTGATGTGGTGATGTGTTTCTATATGTCATAACCTTGGTATGCCTTATGTGTGAATATGTGATTATGTTGGTATAATTGATATATGTTATGTCGTTGGAGTACTAGAATTATGTTATGTATCTGTGGCATGCTCTATGTGTTAGTATGTGATGTTTGTGGTGAGAATAATTATGTATGTGGATTTATATGTTTTTGCATATTATTATGCAATCTTTATTTAGTTGTTATTTCTCACCCTTCTGCTGTGGTTTGTTGCTCTATGAGGCAATTGCAGATTAGTGTCTTGGAGGCTTTTGTGAAGATTAGTTTTCCACCCTTCTGTCGGTCTGTCTGCTCTGATACGTAACACGAGAGTCGGGGAACGCTTTTGTTATATATATGTATACATTTGTTAGATCTATTTTGTATTACCTTTGTATGAATATTTATATGTTATAAAACAATTTATTTTGTAAAACAAGTCAGTTATGGATCTTTCCGCTTTATTCCATAATTGAACTTTCCTTTTGTTGGAAAAAGTTTCCCTTTTATGTTTATTCCATTTTGTGTTATGTATCAAATTTATGAGCAGGGATTATGTTTTCTTTCTTCAAATGTGGCATCCTTGTTCCTGTCGGAAAATAATAAATTTTTATTCACTCTGATTTATTTATGTATTATTTATTCGCGATGGGAATTGGGGTGTTACATGTAACACCCCCTTTCTATACCCCCAAATAATCAAATAAATCATTTAGGCACACATTAAAAATTCTCCAGAGTACGATTAAAATATGGCATAAAAAAAAGGCATGTCACATCATACACAAATTTACAACATACAACACCTGCTCATTTAATGATATGCAACAGTGGGGTAACTTTGCATACAGAGGAACTTTGTCCTTACACCCACATTTCAATATTTAGAATAAAAGCAGAAAATCTAAACATTGAACCACATTCAAAGATACATGCAGAGATATATATATATTCACCAAGTATTATCCACCAACATAATTCATGTGTACATCAACAATTATCAACCAGATACATATACAAATGTATCACAAAAGAATAATATACAACCTAGCTACCCGGTGCTACATATCAGAGCCAACCGACCAAAAGAATGAAGACACGCTTCATAAAAAGACCTCCAGCATACCTACTCTGCAATGCCTCATAGAGCATCATAAAACAGCATAAGGGTGAGAAATATTATCATAATAACAATGCATATAATTATATAGATAAACATACAAATATACATATTCCACATTCTCACCGCAATTCACCACAATTCATTACCGTTCATCACAATACACCCATATACATTACAATGTATATCTATATATCAACCAAGCATATTCATCATGCATACTTTCACAATTCCCAATCATTCCACGTAAACATACACATATATGTTCATTCACCAATGCACCATTTTAAAGATGATAAATGCAAATCATAGAGACCGACTCACGACTCTATGCAAATGCAATGTGGTACTGACTCAATCATCTCAAGTTCACTCAGGAACTTCTGCTGGAACCATCGCTCGTTACCAAAGTAACTCCCCGTCGGGCCTACGATGTTCACCCATTGCTCACACCCCACATGGGCACACAATGTTTATGGATCGCTCACACCCCACACGGGCACACGACCCGATCGCTCACACCCCACCCGCGGGCACACGATCTGATTGCTCACACCTCACATAGGCACACAATCGTTCGTAATCATCGTTCACACCTCACATAGGCACACGATGTTACCACGTATTCTCATTAGAATCGCTCAACACAAGAATGTATTTCATGTTGCTTCACATGCAAAATGACACAAGACATTCTTGAAATGCATACATATTCACAATATATTCATGCATTCATCTCATACAATCACATATAATCTATATACATTCACATCAATGTACTATTGTATGATTCACATTCAAACACACCGTCAAAATGGTAAAAGTCGCTAAATAGCACTATTCCCGACTTTCTGACATAATCAAATCGGCCAACAATCTCAAAAACCCATTTTTATAAGAAAGAACGTTTCATAAGCTTTCCAACGATATAAAGAACGTCCCGATCCGAGTTACGGATCAAAAGTTACGGAATTTAGAAAACAGATAAAATTTGTGAAGTCCCAGACCGCGCTGAGCGGCCTCTCGAGCACGCTGAGCGGGCTCGCTACTGCCTGGTGAGGTTATATTTTTTCAAAAGCGCGCTGAGCGGGCTCTGCGATTTTCAGAAAAATTCCTCTTCGCAAATCCACCCCAAAAATCCCATTTTTCACCCAAATTCAATTCTAACAACAAAACAAACATCAACGATTATTCATACACACAGTGTGATCATACAATACAGTTTATATCGATTTCCGACCGTAAAATCATCGATTCCGAATCAGTTTATCATTTTCGACCTAAAACTCCAAAAACCATGGAAAACAAGAAAACATCCAAGCAACTCATACATAATGATACACATTGATAAGATAATAAGATAATAAGATTTCACACCCTTACCCGGATTCCAAATGATCTAGCTCTTGTTCTTGATGATTTCCACTCTTTTTCCTCTTTCTTTCTCTTTTTCCCTCTTCCTCTTTCTTTATCTTCTTTTTCTTTCTATCTTTCTCTATTTCTCTATTTCTCTCTATCTATCTTTTCTATCTATTTTCTTTCTTTTCTATTTCTTTTCTCTCATTTTCCACACAATCAATTAATTCATTTTTTTCTCACATAATTCTAATTCCACAAAATTTCTAACTTATGATTAATTATGAAAAGTCTAAAATACCCTCCATTCTAATTTCCCCCGGAAACTCTCAAAACGGTAAAATAACATTTACCACACCAATTTCACAATTAAAATAATTTATCACCCAATTAAAATAAAAGACTCAAGAATAATAGAAATAATCAAAATCGGGGCGTTACAACTCTCCCCCACTTTAGAAATTTTCGTCCTCGAAAATAATACCTGATTCAAACAACTCCGGATACGACTCTCGTATCCCACTCTCTAGTTCCCAAGTCATATTGCCTTCCGCAGCGCCTCCCCACGCTACTTTCACAAGCGCAATATCCTTGCCTCTTAGCTTCTTAACTTCACGGTCCAAAATCCTAACCGGTAAAGCTTCCACCGTAAGGTTATCTCTCACTTCAACCTCGTCCATAGGAATAACATGTGACGAATCTGGAACATACTTCCGAAGTTGCGAAACATGGAATACGTCATGCAAATTCGAAAGGTTCGGAGGCAACGCCACCCGGTAAGCCACAACACCAACTCGTGAAGTAATCTGATACGGACCAATAAAACGAGAAGTCAACTTCTTCGACTTCAAAGCACGACCCACACCCGTAACTGGTGTAACTCTCAAAAACACATGGTCGCCTTCTTGAAACTCAAGATCTTTTCTTCTCTTGTCATGATAGCTCTTTTGTCTACTTTGAGAAGCTCTCATCTTCTCCCGAATAAACTTCACTTTCTCCATCGTTTGTTGTACCATCTCCGGTCCAACTATTGTTCTCTCACCCGTTTCATGCCAACACAAAGGTGTTCGACATCTACGACCATACAAAGCCTCAAATGGTGCCATACTTATACTCGAATGAAAACTGTTATTGTAAGTGAACTCAATCAACGCCAAATAACCATCCCAAGCACCACCTTGCTCGAGCACACAAGCACGCAATAAATCCTCCAACGATTGAATCGTCCTCTCGGTTTGACCGTCCGTTTGCGGATGATAAGCCAAACTCAATCTTAGCTTAGAACCCAAAGCCTTTTGTAAACTCTCCCAAAACCTCGATGTAAATCTAGGATCTCTATCCGATACAATACTCTTAGGAACTCCATGTAACTTCACCACCACAAGAATATAAATCTCGGCTAACCTCTCCAAAGGATAACTAATATCAATCGGAATAAAATGAGCAGATTTAGTAAGCCTATCAACAATTACCCAAATAGCATTATGACCTCTTTGAGTATTCGGAAATCCCGTAACAAAATCCATCGATATACTATCCCATTTCCATTCCGAAATATCCAACGGTTGCAAAAATCCACTAGGTTTTTGATGTTCCACCTTAGACTTTTGACAAGTTAAGCATGCATACACAAATTGAGCAACATATCTCTTTAATTCGGACCACCAAAAGATTTTCTTCAAATCTTGATACATTTTGTTCGCTCCCGGATGAATACTTAAGTTACTTCGGTGCCCTTCCTCCAATATCATCTTTTTCAACTCCGCATCATCAGGAATACAAATACGACCACGGAATCTCAAAACTCCAAAATTATCAATCTTGAAATCCTCATTCTCATTCATCATCAAATCAACGAACTTCAAGTCCAACTTTTGCTTTTCACCTACCGTTGCCAGAAAATCATTCGTAACATGTAGCATACCAAGTTTCACACTTCCCGGCGTCATTTCACAAACCAAACTCAAGTCTCTAAAATTCTCCAAAAGTTCCCATTCTCTCACCATCAATGCGGACATATGTAACGACTTCCGACTCAAAGCATCGGCCACCACGTTTGCCTTACCCGGATGGTAATTCAAACCAAAATCATAATCCTTTAGAAGCTCTAACCACCTTCTTTGTCTCATGTTCAATTCTTTTTTATCAAATAAATATTTCAACCTCTTGTGATCACTAAAAACTTCAAATCTTGCACCATAAAGATAGTGTCTCCAAATTTTCAAAACAAACACCACGGCCGCCAACTCCAAGTCATGCGTAGGATAATTCTTTTCATGTACTCTCAATTGTCTTGAAGCATACGCCACAACTTTTCCATCTTGCATCAAGACACCACCTAAACCTGTCAATGAAGCATCACAATACACAACAAATGGTTCATTAGGATTAGGCAAAATCAAGATTGGAGCCGTTGTCAACCTTCTCTTTAGCTCATTGAAACTCTCTTCACAATGAATATCCCAAATGAAAGCTTTTCCCTTACAAGTCAATTGCATTAAAGGAAGTACCAACTTCGAAAATCCCTCAATAAACCTCCGATAATAACCCGCCAAGCCTAAAAAGCTTCGAATCTCCGTAACCGACCTAGGAGCCTCCCATTGCATCACCGCATCAATCTTGGATGGATCAACACTAATACCACTACCGAAAATAATATGTCCAAGGAAACTTACCTCCGACAACCAAAATTCGCATTTTGACAACTTAGCATACAATTGTTTCTCTTTCAAAATTTGTAACACAATCCTCAAATGCTCTTCATGCTCCTCTTGAGACTTAGAGTAAATCAAAATATCGTCGATGAACACAACCACAAAACGATCCAGCTGTTCATGAAAAATACGATTCATGTATTCCATAAACACACCCGGCGCATTAGAAACCCCGAATGGCATCACGGAATATTCGTAATGACCATACCGTGTCCTAAAGGCCGTCTTTTGAATATCCTCTCCTTTCACACGAATCTGGTGATATCCCGATCTTAAATCAATCTTGCTAAAAACATTCGCACCAACCAATTGGTCCATCAAATCATCGATCCTTGGAAGCGAATACTTGTTCTTAATTGTCACCTTGTTCAATTGTCGATAATCAATGCATAACCGCATACTCCCATCTTTCTTCTTTACCAACAATACCGGAGCACCCCAAGGAGAAACACTTGGTCTTACAAATCTCTTGTCCAACAAGTCATTCAATTGCTTCTTCAATTCTACCAATTCCGATGCCGACATACGATACGGTGCCATTGAAATCGGTCTAGTACCTGGAACTAGATCAATAGAAAACTCAACTTCTCTTTCCGGCGGTACATCCTTAATATCCTCAGGAAACACCTCAGGAAAATCACAAACAACAGGAACCACATCAAGGGACACTTGACTATCTACAGACAATGATGCAAACAAACCGAACAATTGAGCTTCGTCCGCTAAAAGTTTCTTCAACTCTTTAGTGGATAGGAAACTCTCAAATTCATCATCTTCCAAAGAAGGAAACCTTACTAACTTGTGATAGCAATCTATATGAACTCGATTAAATTGCAACCAGTTCATACCCAAGATTACGTCCAATCCTTCCAACGGCAAACACACTAGATCCATCTCGAAGTCTTTACCATAAATGGTCAAAGGACAACTTAAACAAACCAACGAAGTAGTTACTGACCCCATTGCTGGAGTATCAATAACCATCTTACCATCCATCAGAGACAACACAAGATTCAAACGCTTCGCGCACTCAGACGAAACAAACGAATGAGTCGCTCCCGTATTAATAATAGCAACTAAAGGCGTACTATTAATAAAGCATGTACCTTTAATCAAACGGTCTGCACTAGTAGTTTGAGTTCCCTCCAATGCAAACACCTTTCCGCCCGCTTGAGCTTGTTTCGGCTTAGTACACTTAGTACTAATGTGACCAACTTCTCCACAATTATAGCACTTCACCATATTCCTTCTACAATCGGTAGCAACATGACCAAGGCCCCCACAGTTAGAACATTTCACCACAGTCTTCCCACACTCAAATGATTTATGACCTATTTCACCACACTTATAACACTTAATGGGACCAAAACCTCCTCCTCCAGACCTCTTCTCAAAGTTTCCCCTATGCTTGCCCTTATCAACAGGTGTCACATAAGGTCCACTTCTAGCTTGTTGCTTTCCCTTCCTCTCATTCAAACTTTTGTAATGTGTGGAACGGGCCTTACTATCTTCCTCGAAGATTCTACAACATTCTGTCAAATCCGAAAACCTTCTTATCCTTTGATATCCCACAGCCTGTTTAATCTCACGACGCAAACCATTCTCATATTTAATACACTTTGAGAACTCAGCAGTGATTGCAGCATAGTGAGGATGGAATTGAACCAACTCCACGAACTTAGCAGTATAGTCCACCACCGACATACTACCTTGTTTCAGTTCAAGAAACTCCATCTCCTTCTTTCCCTTCACACTCTCAGGGTAATACTTTCTCAAGAATTCAGTACGAAATAAATCCCAAGTTACCTCTTCATCATCCACCTCAAGAATTTGACGCATACCGACCCACCAATCGTCGGCTCCTTCCTTCAGCATGTGTGACCCAAGCCTCACTTTATTCTCTTCCGCACAGTCTATGACTCTGAAGATTCTTTCAATCTCTTTCAACCAAAGTTGAGCACCATCGGGATCAAATCTTCCTTTGAAAACCGGTGGTTGATTCTTCTTGAACTCATCATTAGCATTCACATTCGGCGCACCCTGCACTGCCCTAGCCATTGCTTCCAAAGCAGCAGCCATCGCATTGTCGTTTCTACCAGCCATATTCTAATCATTCCCAAAAATAACAACAAAGTTAAACAACAATTCAAACAACACGACAACAAGACAGACACAACTGACTCAACTCTGGCTCTGATACCACTTAATGTAACACCCCCTTTCTATACCCCCAAATAATCAAATAAATCATTTAGGCACACATTAAAAATTCGCCAGAGTACGATTAAAATATGGCATAAAAAAAAGGCATGTCACATCATACACAAATTTACAACATACAACACCTGCTCATTTAATGATATGCAATAGTGGGGTAACTTTGCATACAGAGGAACTTTGTCCTTACACCCACATTTCAATATTTAGAATAAAAGCGGAAAATCTAAACATTGAACCACATTCAAAGATACATGCAGATATATATATATATATATATATATATATATATATTCACCAAGTATTATCCACCAACATAAATCATGTGTACATCAACAATTATCAACCAGATACATATACAAATGTATCACAAAAGAATAATATACAACCTAGCTACCCGGTGCTACATATCAGAGCCAACCGACCAAAAGAATGAAGACACGCTTCACAAAAAGACCTCCAGCATACCTACTCTGCAATGCCTCATAGAGCATCATAAAACAGCAGAAGGGTGAGAAATATTATCATAATAACAATGCATATAATTATATAGATAAACATACAAATATACATATTCCACATTCTCACCGCAATTCACCACAATTCATTACCGTTCATCACAATACACCTATATACATTACAATGTATATCTATATATCAACCAAGCATATTCATCATGCATACTTTCACAATTCCCAATCATTCCACGTAAACATACACATATATGTTCATTCACCAATGCACCATTTTAAAGATGATAAATGCAAATCATAGAGACCGACTCACGACTCTATGCAAATGCAATGCGGGTACCGACTCAATCATCTCAAGTTCACTCAGGAACTTCTGCTGGAACCATCGCTCGTTACCAAAGTAACTCCCCGTCGGGCCTACGATGTTCACCTATTGCTCACACCCCACATGGGCACACAATGTTTATAGATCGCTCACACCCCACACGGGCACACGACCCAATCGCTCACACCCCACCCGCGGGCACACGATCTGATTGCTCACACCTCACATAGGCACACAATTGTTCGTAATCATCGCTCACACCTCACATAGGCACACGATGTTACCACGAATTCTCATTAGAATCGCTCAACACAAGAATGTATTTCATGATGCTTCACATGTAAAATGACATAAGACATTCTTGAAATGCATACATATTCACAATATATTCATGCATTCATCTCATACAATCACATACAATCTATATACATTCACATCAATGTACTATTGTATGATTCACATTCAAACACACCGTCAAAACGGTAAAAGTCGCTAAATAGCACTATTCCCGACTTTCCAACATAATTAAATCGGCCAACAATCTCAAAAACCCATTTTTATAAGAAAGAACGTTTCATAAGCTTTCCAACGATATAAAGAACGTCCCGATCCGAGTTACGGATCAAAAGTTACTGAATTTAGAAAACAGATAAAATTTGTGAAGTCTCAGACCGCGCTGAGCGGCCTCTCGAGCGCGCTGAGCGGGCTCGCTACTGCCTGGTGAGGTTACATTTTTTCAAAAGGGTGCTGAGCGGGCACCTGCGCGTTGAGCGGGCTCTGCGATTTTCAGAAAAATTCCTCTTCGCAAATCCACCCCAAAAATCCCATTTTTCACCCAAATTCAATTCTAACAACAAAACAAACATCAACGATTATTCATACACACAGTGTGATCATACAATACAGTTTATATCGATTTCCGACCGTAAAATCATCGATTCCGAATCATTTTATCGTTTTCGACCTAAAACTCCAAAAACCATGGAAAACAAGAAAACATCCAAGCAACTTATACATAATGATACACATTGATAAGATAATAAGATTTCACACCCTTACCCGGATTCCAAATTATCTAGCTCTTGTTCTTGATGATTTCCACTCTTTTTCCCTCTTCCTCTTTCTTTCTCTTCTTTTTCTTTCTATCTTTCTCTATTTCTCTATTTCTCTCTATCTCTCTTTTCTATCTATTTTCTTTCTTTTCTATTTCTTTTCTCTCATTTTCCACACAATCAATTAATTCATTTTTTTCTCACATAATTCTAATTCCACAAAATTTCTAACTTATGATTAATTATGAAAAGTCTAAAATACCCTCCATTCTAATTTCCCCCGGAAACTCTCAAAACGGTAAAATAACATTTACCACACCAATTTCACAATTAAAATAATTTATCACCCAATTAAAATAAAAGACTCAAGAATAATAGAAATAATCAAAATCGGGGCGTTACATTACAACGCAAATATATAAGCATATGAGTATGATAGAAAAAGAGATAAGAGGTTCTAGAAGTGAGATACAACATTTGTTTAAGCTTATTGAGGATGCAGTTTATGTTTATTGGAGTAGAAAAAGAGATGACTCTGAAGTTATTAGAGATATATTTTGGGCCCATCCATATTCAGTTAAGTTTTTGAATATTTTTCCTATTGTGTTAGTTATGGACATCATCTACAAGACAAAAAAATATGGGCAACCTCTATTTGAAATTGTTGGCATGACATCAGCCGAGTTAACTTTTGCTGCCACATTTGCGTATATGGAGTCTGAGCAGACTGATACTTTTTGTTGGGTGTTAGATAAGCTTAAAGAATTGTTTGTGAAGAAAGATTTGTGCCCACAAGTGATTGTGACAGATAGAGATCTTGCTTTGATGAAAGCAATTGAAACTGTGTTTCCAATGTTGATCAATTTTCTATGTCGATTTCACATTAACAAAAACGTTGGTGCAAAATGTAAGTAATATATTGTTAGTGACATGCAAAAGACGATCGAGGACTTATGGATGGAAGTTGTATGGGTAAGTGACGAGGTTGAATATGATCAACGACTGCAACAACTTGAGCAAGCGTGTGTTGATTATAATGAATTTCTTGATTATGTGAAAGACACATGGTTGACACCACATAGACATAGATTTGTTGGAGCATGGTTTAATCGAGTGCTACATTTGGGTAACATCACGACTAATCGGTATGTATCTTTTTATTAATATTTTTTACTATGTATTTATTTTTAGTATTTTTAAATTGTATATTTTTAATTTGTATTTTTGTAAGTAATTTTACTATGTATTATTTTTAGGGTTGAGTCTGCTCATTGGAAGTTAAAGCAGATGTTGGGGAACAGTATAGGTGACATGGTCAAATGTTGGGAGGCTATGAATAACAACTTAAAGTTACAAGTGGGCAACATTAGAGCTTCTTTTCAAAAAAGTTTTTATGAAGTTGAACATGCGCACATAAGTCCGTTCTACAATAATTTACGTGGTTCAGTGTCTCGAGCTACTTTGAGACGCATTGCTGAAGAGTTATTGAGAGTTGATTATGTTCGAATTAACAGTGAAATATGTGGTTGTAGTCTTAGAACAACATATGGGTTACCTTGTGCTTGTGAGTTAACAAGATACAGACTTGGTGGTATGCCAATACCAATAGATGTTGTGCATGTTCATTGGAGGAAACTAACTATGGAAGTTGAGTTAGAGGTAGATGCAGATGATGGATCAGAGGTGTATATGAGTAGTGAAATAGATGAATTATGGAAAAGGTTTAGGTCACTAGACGTTGTTGGGAAAAGAGAATTAAAAAGTAGAGTTTTTGAACTTGCCTACCCCATAATGACTTCTTTGTATCCACCACCTGAGAAAATAAAAACCAAAGGGGGAGTCAAGAAGAAAGAAAAAAACCAGTAGGGTATGATGTTTATAGGGACCCTTCATATCATGAGTATGTTGATAAAGCATCTCAAGCTTCACAGAGGCAATCTCAACCATCACAGGCTTCGAAGAAGTTGAAATTATTACAATCTTCTGAGAGGTAATCTCAAACATCACATAAGCAGTCACAGTCATCTAAGTAGTTCATCTCTCAATTTCCTAATCATATTAGGTCATATATTGAAGGTGTAGTTAATGTTGTATCAGATGGTAATTGTGGATTTAGAGTCACTGCTTCATTGCATGCATATGGTGAAGATGGTTGGCTAATAGTTCGTCGGGATTTGGGGTTGGAAATAATACACAAGGAAAGATCAATTTTGTATGACATCTTATTTGGTAATCGGTTAGCAGAAGTGAGAGAATCATTAATGATAAAGGCATTTGGTCCTCAACCACTACAGAAATGGTTGACTAACCATATATGGGTTACTTGATAGCAAATCGCTATAATGTTGTACTTGCCTGTTTAGGCAATCCGTGCATGAATTTCTTCCCTATGACAAGTTCATATTCACCAAATATCTCCATTTATTGCATTGGTTTTGTAAACCAAAATCATTGGGTTCAGGTACTTAGTTATTTGTATTTAATATGACTAAATTTATTTAGTTTATTTGATTAAACATATCACTTAATGTTTTGTTTTTTTATTTATTCAGGTAAACATGAAAGAAGGGTTTCTATTGCCACCAGTCACATTAGATTGGAAGAAGTTTCGTTCTCCAACAGCAACATCTTGGATGGCAGGATTTGCAGGACGTCTACAACATTGGCAACAACTTACACCGATATTACCATGAATATGTAATTAAAACAGGAATAATGAATTATGTCATTCAGTTTTAATTTTATATGTCTCAATAACATATAACTGGATTCAAAATTAAACATAAGTCTAGTAGTTAATACAAATGAAAAAAATATAAACATATCCCAACTAGGTCAATAAGTCTAAAAACCAACACATAAACATAAGTCAATAAGTATAATAATTAACAAATAAAAAAACATAAACATAAGTCAATGTGAACGAGAAATACGTAAAGCTTCAAATAAATCAGCAAACTGTGGATCATCCTCTTCGGCATCAACCTGTCGGAGATAACGATGAATCAATGTAGAAACATGAGCCTAACTAGGATCAGATGGTCCTGCATCATAAAGAGGAACTGACACCTCTCTTGGCGCATCATAAGGGGGCGGTACCAAACGAGGATGCAAAACACGATAGTACCACTCATGATATCCATCATCTGTCTCAGATGGGGTGGTGGCCAGTGATGTCGGACGAATCACAGTAAGGACGCTCTGATGGTAACCAATCCACTCAACATCAATATCATCAACCATCATGTAATCAGGAGGTGAGAGTGGAATATACTGCCTATATCCAAATTGACGTATACATCTATCAGGCAAATATAGAACAATTACATCACCCCATTTCAGACACCCCCACTACGCCAAAAAAGACCTTTAGCATCACTTTTTTTGGCCTTTAGCAGCGCTTAAAAGCGCTGCCAAAGGTGGCGCTGCTAAAGGTAAAGACAGCGCTTTTGTAAATGCAAAAGCGCTGCCTTAGGTCCCCTTTAGGCAACGCTTTTCCACTAAAAGCGCTGTCTTTTGTTCCCCTTTAGGCAGTGCTTTTTAAAAAGCGCTGCCTAATGTGTATTATTTTCCAACTTTAGGCAGCGCTTTTTTTTGGAAAAAGCGCTGGTTCCCCCCCCCTAGGCAGCGCTTTTCAAAGCGCTTTCTAATGTGTCTCTGCTTAATACTTTAAGCAGCGCTTTTTAGGAAAGCGCTTTCTTTAGTTCCACTTTTGACAGCGCTTTTTCAGTAAAAGCGCTGTCATTTGTGCACGTAAATTGTTTTAAAATTTATTTGTTTTGGATGCGTTTTTGTCAAAAGCGCTGCTAAAAATCCTTTTTTTAAGAAAGTTTTTTTTAAAAAACCTTTTAATAGACCTGTATATTAACAAACTTGTATAACATAATTTTTTATCAAAACTTCTCATAATTATATACTTCAATTCACAAGCATTTATTCAACATAGGCCTTATATGCTTCAATTCACAATACTACATAATTATATACTTCAATCACCATATATAGGCATTATATTTCATAATTATACTTCAATCACCATATATAGAACTATTCATAATTATACAACAACTTCCACTTTCAAAACTATATACAACAACTTCCAAAACTATACAAAGTATATACAACAACTTCCAACTTTCATACCTTATATGATTCTTTTCTCAATAAGGTATTGACACCAATCCTCCTTAATTTCTTCCAATTGTACTTTGGAGTAAGTAGCACACTTGAATTCATCAAAATACTACATAATATAACATAATATGCATGATTTAGTTAAAAGTAATTAATTATATCAAATATCCGATAAATATTAAAATAACTCCTAAGTTATAAATCCATACCATGATTAGAATATCTATTTGATCCATATGAATGATTTCTTTCATAAACCTCAAAACGAAATAACCGCAATCTATACCATTTTTTTGACGAGGACACTACACAGTGAAAAAAAATAAGAATATATATCAGGATATATAGTCTAACTTATTTTATCAAGTAGCATCACTATTATGAGCAAAATTGTGAAAATATACCTCCACTCTGATCCATGAAATGTTGGTTGACTTACTCTTTGATACTTGGGCTCCTCTTTGTGATCGAAATATTTGTATAGCTCTAACATAATATAAATGAATATTTAGAACAATCTCACTTAAATAAATTAATAAACAAATACACACGAATATTTAGAACAATTTCACTTACGTATCAATCGTCGTCTTCATATCCGGGTATTTATCTACATCACCATCTAACGAGTCCACATAATACACTATTTCTCTTATCGGATTTATCGCAACCAACAACCAGTGTCTACTGTAAAATAAAACAAAAGTATCGATATAGTAATTTTATACGCAACATCAAAAAACGAAAAATGATAATAAATGAAGTAAGAATGCAAATCTAACCCATTGCCAGTACTATATGGTAAAAGATACAACTTTTCTGTATCTATGCTCGTCATAAATCTTCCGACTAAGTGAGATTGTACTGAAGTTGGATTCATCGCAATTAACGGTGCATTGATACAGTTGGCAGATAAGAAACCGAATCTTTCTGACAATTGATGCGGGCGCACCAATTTCTCATACAAGAACCTTAAATAAAAACATAAAAAACATTAGATTATTCGTTGAAATGAGTAAATAAATTGTTTAAATAATTAAAGAGAGTCAATGGGAATACCTGATGTATGTATGCATAACACCGATGCCTAATTCAGAATGATTAAAATTTTGATCCAAATCCTCTTTAGAAATTGTTTCTGAATAGGAATAACCGAAAATACCTTCGTCCATAGGTACTTCACGAATACCTCCGTCCATCAAATTCGATGTTTCTACAAGTGCTACAAGAGATGACCTAAATCGAGATACAATTGCTTTTTTTTTCCCCGTCCTTGCAAGAGTCTTTTTTTGGTTGGACGTGTTGCCTAATTCTGGCTGCCTATTCTGACTTTCTATTATTTGCAACTCTTGGGCATTAATCTAAAAATCATATAAGTTAGTAAAACATTTGAATATAGAATTAACACTTTTAATGTGTATATATTGAAAAATTTGTGCTAAATTAATTTCATAATAAGCATATATAATTACCCCGAAAAGTTTCTGTTGACAATTGATACTACCTTTGTCACTAGTATCATTAAACTCTGAACCACGCCTTTCTGACATATATTTTTCCTTGTCCTTTTGTAATTCACGGACTTGAGCTCTTAATTCTTCCATGGCTTCCATCACCTCTCTATTGCTAGGATTTTGGCTCTTTGAACGATTATAAAAGGATGATGGAGTGACTCCAAAACCCTTACCCCTCACACGACCGGAATACTCAGGAACATTTAACACTCGAGTAAGTATGCTCCTGTAATCCTGGTCTTCACTTAGAGTTGCGGACTGAGACAGAGTCTCCTGGAATTCATATGCATGAATATCGAAAAATATTAGCGGGGATTAAAAAGCATAAATATTATATATATGTCAATAAGTGGGATATAAAAAGCATAATGTTATACTTACACATTGCTCAAAAACTTGTTGAACATTTTCCGCAACAACTCCATCCTTGCCCACACGAGCAGCCTTCCACAAACATGTTCCGGAACACATGTTTCTTCACTTTTCTCTTCTTCTAACTACACATTAAGACAAATAATAAAATCAATTATAACACATGGGAAAGAAAAAAGTAAATCAAAGCATTTATATATACTTACTATTTTTTTCCGTAAGCGTGCATATCCCAAACGCCCCTTCCTGTATGGATACGCGGGTTTTGATGCTCTTTGGCGATTTACGCCACTCAACTCCTGGAATGATTCGGTTCTTCTTTTGGCTACAAAAGTTGCCCATTTTTCAGGTGAAATCAAGTCCACATACTTCACTGGACGTTCTGCTTCAATAAAATTTCGTTCGGCATCCCTAAGATACTTGTTTGATAGAAATGCTCGAAACCCTCTGTGTCTTTTTCCAGCTAATTGAATACAATACTTCTTTCGGTCATCAGTAATATTAAAATGACCTCTACAAAAACAAATAACATAATTAGTAATTTAAAGACATAATCGGCAACAAAAACAAATAGCATTAATATGGTACCTGTATCTCACTCTATATCTTTTCTTTGGCGGGTTTCAACGATGCATTTCTCCAATTATCACAAGTAATTGGAATATACGAACGAACAAGTGTACCAATGTAACTTGTCAACATTGCTCCGTTAGGCTCAACAAGTTGGTTCGTATCATTCCAATAAACATCATACTTTATTCCTTTATTTCTAGCACGAATGATGTTCTTCATGATAGTTACTCCTCGCGTAATATCTCCTTCCGCTTCTTGAATTGTTTCATGTCCATCATTTTTTGAAGTATCATGTGGATTTTCCTCGTTAGTAGCCATTTCACCTGTAATTAAGAAAAACATTAATATAAAATGACACAATTATATTAAAAACTTATAAAGCTAAACAAACTTAGAGGGATTAAGTTCAAAGTCATTTTAGACACAATTATAAACAATGAACTTGTGAGTGAAATAAAAAATCCAATCAACTAAATATCAAAAACTAATATCATTTTAAATTAAATAAAAAACTAATATAAAAAATCAACTATTAATCGGAGAAAGACTTACTAAAACAGAACTTAGATACTAACTTTCTTCTTATAGATGAAACAATCCCACAACAATTCTCATATTAACGGCATAAACAGATCCGTAAATTGCAGTAACAAGAACCGTTGAACTTTGAACTCCAACGTGCCTTCATTAGTCACTCATAACAAACCACCATTACCCTTTTTAATATCATTCATTATTCCATGACATACTCCTATATTAGTAATAAACATAACTTTTTAAAAAATATTGAAAAGATAATCAGTACCAGTAGTGTTAGGCACATGCACACACTCATAACAAAATAAAAATAATAATAATAATAATTTGAGGAAGAAAAAAATTATATCACAGAAACAGCAGAGAAATAATCAACAATGAAGAATATTAGGCATTTCCATTATTGGAGAGAAAATCAGAAAAAAGGAGAGTAAAAACCTCAAACGGCGGATGACGGTAGCACGGATTGAAGTAACGAACGGCGGACGACGGTAGTTGTGAGGGTAGCCTCGAACGGAATAAAGTCACGAACGGCGGACGACGGAGGACTGAGGGAGTTTCGTTTGCATAAGAAGAAGACGAAGATACAGTGTCGTGAGAGTTTAGGGCGAAATAGAAACGGTCGTAATGAAAATAGAGGGATATCAAAATCTGTTTTAATTTTAATATTTTAAAAGACCTTTAGCAGCGCTTTTAGAAAGCGCTTTCTTATGCTAATCCTTTAGCAGCGCTTTTGGGGTAAAAGCGTTTTCTTATGTGGGATTAATGAAAGGCCTTTAGCAGCGCTTTCAAAAAGCGCTGCCTAAAGCGTGTTGTACGAAAGCCCTTTAGCAGCGCTTTTCAAAAGCGCTGCCTTATGTTACCCCTTTAGCAGCGCTTTTCATAAAACGCTTTCTAAAGTTCACCTGCCTTAGGGTTTTAGCAGCGCTTTTCAAAAGCGCTGTCTTATGTCCCCCATTTAGCAGTGCTTTTTTCTTTCATTTTTTATTTTTGTTTTTAGCGAAACATGTAGCAGCGCTTCTGCCAGAAAGCACTGTCTTTGTTGCGCTGCGAAAACTCATTTTTGGCGTAGTGCCCCTTTACAGACATATCTCATCAAACTGACGCCATACACTATGATCCTCGAATGGCTGCTAGATGACGCCGGCAGGTGTCAGCTCGTCCAAAACAGGTCACAACTCATCCACCTTCAAGATTCCTTGCTTATAAGGCCATCTCATTGCTCGAGGGAGACCACAATTTTGCGCTGGTATCCAATTCTCTCCTCTTTTTCCAAGTGTTGGAAAATACTCGTGAATCCAACACTGTTACAAAATTAATAATATTAATTAACTAAATAAATTTATTGATAACATAATCAAATAAAAAATTTAAATTAATATACTAAATAAAATTAGTTAAAACATAATAAACTAAATTAAAATAAATACCTGTAGGAGAGTAGGATAACCACCAAGTTGCTTGCAACCGAACATAGAAGCATCTCCAAGATGACCATAAAGGGTAACCAACGCAGCAGCTCCCCAACTGTATCCTGATAATATGTCCAAGTCCGTAAATAGTAGGAGGTATCATGCCTCGACAAGTGTAAAGGTCTTGTCGGCAAAAATTATGGAACCCACAAACATCAACAAATACGCTCTATTCGCATATGCCCATTCAGAAGCACCTCTATGCTTTATGAATAAATCATGTAACCACTCCAGCTTATAGTAAGAACCCATGCAATGATGGACATGTTCTTGCGCCCTATACTGTGACACTCCTAAGTAATCAACAGCAAGTCCAACAACAGTTGCTTCTGTGATATGTTGAGGGGCCAGAACACTCCCCTGATGGGCAAGTGAAGTAGACAAGAGACATCATCGAGAGTAATGCTCATCTCACCAGACAGCATGTGAAATGAAGATGTCTCTAGATGCCATCTCTCCACAAATGCGGAAACCAGGTTTGTGTCTATCTTCGCCAAACTGGTTCTCTGGAGTGAAGATAGACTAGACCTGAAAACCCAACCCTCCATCTCTCTTGGAAGTTGTTGAGGAACCCTCGCTACAAGCTTCAGGCCATGTACAGCAACCTTCAGCTCTTTCTTCGGGCCTCTCTCCTGAAAACAATTAAAAGTACGAATATTATAAAACACAACATTAAAAATTCAAATATTATTCAATATCAAATACATGTCATTTACTTACCTCACCAAACCATACATTCCTAGCAATATGCTGCTCGTACTTAACCAACAGAGATGTATCATAGGGCCCTCCTGGATAGCCAACCGGCAGTGCTACGGCTGCGGATGCAGATGCACCAATATGCTCTTCTTCATCAACAAATCTCGATGAAGTGCCTTGTTCTAAAGCACCCCCTGACATCCCAGCGCCTCGTGTTCGCACCATTGAAAAAAATAATAAATAACGTAAAAAAAAAAATACCGGAACACATATCAAATGAGTTCCGGAACTTAAAAAGCACAATACCGAAACTCATTTCATGAGTCTTCCGGAACGCAAGCATAACTGAATTGGAACACATTTGAGAATTCTTCCGGTAAACACTTTAACAAACTGGAAGAATCTTAAAATATGTTCCGGAACACAAATTAAAATATTTCAATCCGGAACACTTACTTTAACTGTTTCGGGGACCAAAATATGAACCGGATGTCTTTGTTGAAGTGTTCTGGTTATGAGAGTATTTTCGTCCAAAATATTTTTGTGTAGGGGTGTGAGAATAATTGTAGGGGTGTGGGGTAAAATTTTCTTGGAATGATTATACTTAGCATGGGCCATGTGAAATTGATTTTTTTAGCTAAATTTTGTAAATGGAATAGTTTTTTTGGATGACATAAGGGAATTGGATATTTGAAAGATATGCATAAGATTGATAAAAATGGATTAAAAAAAGAGAATGGTTAATAAAAAATGGTTATTGAAAATATGGACTTTTATGAATAATTGGATATGAAGAAAGGGTATTGAATGAATAAAATTGGTTTAATGGATATGAAACATGGATTTGTAAATAGGATCTATGGATATGATAATTTTTGGATTATTTGGGATTGAATTTGAAATTGAATGGAATATGATTTTGAAAGAAAATGGATAATGAATATGGATAGGAAAAAATAAATTGAAATGTGGCTTTTTATGACTAATGGATATCAAATGGATAGAAAAAAGGGTTATTGAAACTAGTTTGGATAATTGGATAAGGAGAATGGGTGATGAATAAAAGAGTGAATAGGAAATAATGGATCTTGAGTGGATATTTGAAAGAATGCCTTGAACTTATATTCCATGCAAGCCATAATGATGAATCTTTCAACTTGAATCAAATCTTGAGTAAAACAAGTTCTTAAGAACTTGATGCCATGATGAATCCAAATATCAAATACTTGCATCCCAATCACCAAAAGGTATTAATTTAGCAAAATTCTTCTCTCATTGATGATCTAACCACAAAGGTGATCCCGTGAGAAAGCTTGAGATGATGATGAACTTGCAATAGAGAAAGAATAATGCTCAATGTAGCATTGGAGAAGAAAACCCTAGCACAATGAACTTCAACTGAGGAACCATTATCAATCTTCAAGCACAATGAACAGAAACCCTAATTCTCTTGTTCTTGAGAAATATTTGATGAAGCTATCCTTATAGCTTGATGAATCTAATTTTGAACCACACTTCTTATGAATCACTGCTTGATAACCACATGACAACTTGACCTTGGATACTTATTGCTTGAAAGATAGCCTAGTGACACAAATAACTTGCAATTAAAGCAAACTCTTTATAGTTTGACCAAGATGAGGTCAAACTTCCATCTGATCTATACTTGAATGAATAACCACTTTTGACTTGGAACCAATTCCCTTGCCATTAATCTCCCTGCAAAACTCTAAACACACATAGAAAGGAAACAAGAAAACTACAACATATTTTCGGTATTTTGGTTAGAGGTTAGTAAACATAAACAAACATAAAGCAAGTAAGAAACACACAGATGCTTGGTGATCTCCCTCAGAAACAAACCCACAAAGGAGGGCAGAAGGACCAATTTTTGTGATCTTGATTGCAATGTGAAGATGCAAATGAAGTGGGATCTTAGAGGTAAAAATTAGGGTATAACAGCTGCCCCTATTTAAGTTTCTTCAATTCGGAGATATGAAGATTGAAAACTTCGTCTCAAAGGGATTAGAGATGCTTAAATACAACAACAAACCCAACTTTTGGCCCTAAGAGACCGCAAAATGCACATGATTTGATATGTGTTGTACCCCAAATTTTACCCTTAGATTTTCTGATCATTTCATATCATTCTGAGTCAGTCTCTGTTTTCGCATTTTAGTAAACATCTCATTAATCATGCATTTTCTCCTTCAATTTATTCTTGATTTAAATTATTTATTATTTTTGTTTTTTTAGTTAGATTCTCATTTTAAATTTGCCTAAGATTTATTTTAGTTAATTTCAATTTATCTTTTACTTAGTTCACATTTAATTTAGTTTAATGTTTTTTAAATTACAATTTTTATTTTTTAGACTTAATTTTATTTTATTTTAGTTTAGCTTTTATTTTTAGTATAGTCTTAATTAGATTAATTTTAATATAGCTTATTTTAAATTTTAGTCAATTTTAATACTAATTAGCTTAAGTTTACTAACTTAGTGTAATTCTTAATTTTATTTTTCACTTTAATTTTAATTTTAGTTTTAATTGTAATTTTAATTTTTATTGTAATTTTAATTTTAATTTTGATTACAATTTAAGATTAGTTTAATTAATTTCATTTAATCAATTTCTTTTGTCTAAAAAAAAAACTCACAAAAATATTAATACTTAAAGTCATTTTTATTTATGATTTAATACAAAACCAAAAATGAAAAAAAGTCACTACCGCAGTCCCCACACTGCAACAATGACCAAGACCTTGCCCAAACCTTTGACCAAAAATCTCCATGCTTCATGACACTCCAAAACCTGACTTTCACAAAATTACATCACTGCAAATCCTGCCACCCTCACTACATGCCACGCCGGATACTGAAACATCATACCAACCTGTACATCCTAAACGTATGCCATATCTTGTACCATTTTCAAAACCAAGACCCATTCAATTTGGTACCTCCACTGCTGCAAAACCTAAACCAATGCTACTGCTTTAACTGTGATAGACCTGTGTACACTCAACAACGACAATTCCACAACGTTACAATTTTTTTGAAATTCAAAAGAGGAAATTTAGAGTTAAAAGGGAGAGGGAAGGAAGAACAACGGGGGGGAGAGCAATAACAACACAAAGAAAAAACTCTCTGCACAAACCAAAATCCTCGAATCTTGATCCTTCTCCATCTCTTTCCTTTCAACAACAACAGTAACACAACAACCGTCCTACCACCACCGAACTCACAGCTGCCATTTAAATCTCCACCACCACCGTTTTGCTTTGGAAAAATAGAAACAGAGAAGGAGAGGATCAGAGTATCGAGAGAGAGAAAAACCTGAAAAAACTCTGCTTTTCTTCTTTTCTTCAACATCAAACCACCTAACATCACAAACCTTTTTTTAGCCTAAACAACTCCATAATCATCACATCAAACCTCCACAACCACAAAAAACCTCAACTCTGAACATCAGTAAAAAACACACATCACCACCATCCTTTTGCTTCGCCGGAAAAGAGACGCAGAGACACACGAGTGAGACGGAATGAACGGCGAGATATCAGAGGCGGAGGGAGAAACCCAGAGCGCTTTTTAAAAAAACAATCAACTCCTTTTGTTCTTTTGGATTCTCCTCCTCATCAATCTTCCATAAAGCCAACACAAGAAATTTCATCAAGATAAAAACGTGAAAACCGCTGTTGCTGCCACCACCATCTTTCAACAACACCGCGAGAACGGAACCAAGCGATTGGAGGAAGAGAGATTTGAGGACACGGCAGAAAGGTTGGGAAAACTTGACTTCGTTCCTTTTGTTCTGTTTCTGAAGCGTATTGTTTTACGGCCATCATTTTCCTTCTAGTTTTAATTTTTAGGTTAACCTGGTAGGAAACAAAACTGGGTCAAACCGGCCCATAATCCGCCCCAACATATATTAAGTTATTTTAATTACTTTTCTAATCTGTTTTTCTTTAATTAAATTTTAGTTAAATAGATTTTGGTTAATTAGTTACTATAATTCCTAATAGTTTAGTTTAATTAGGTTTAGTTTGAGTAGGTTTAGTCAATTAACCTTTGTTTAGTTTTTTTATTAGTTTGTTTAGAAATTAATTTGATTAGTGAATTAGTTTTTTTAGATTTTAGTTCATGTAGTTAATTAGCTTTTATTAGAGTTGAAATTAAAATTAGATTAAGTTAGTAGGAATTAGCTTAATTATTTTTTTTAGATTATAATTAGAATTAAGAATTAGTTTTAGTTATTAGCTTTTAGTTTTAATTAGAATTTGTTATTTAAGTTGAAGTAGTTATTTAATTAGTTATTTCTAGAATTTATTTTAATTAGGTTTTAATTTATTTAATTTTAATTAGAACTTATTTTCAGTTAGAGTTTAATTAGGTTTTAATTATTTGGGTTTAGTTATTTTTAGTTAATAAGTTTTAAATTAGATTTTTGATTAATTTAGATAATTAGTTTTTAGTTAATCGAATTTTAGTATAATTAGTTATTTAATTTTAGAATTAGTTTAGATAGTTGAGTTAGGATTTGGTTTAGTTATTTAACTAGTTTAATTAGAATGTAAGTTAGTTTTAGAATTAGCTAGTTAGTCTTTTAATTAGATTTTAGTCCTTATTAACTTATCTATATTTTGTTTATTTAGACCTTTAATTAACTTTAACTTTATCTTGACATTTTTCTTTAATTAATTCCTGACGTTCATTTTAATTTAATTCTTATTGCATTTGCTGTATATATTGCTGTTCATTTTACACTTGATACTCGAGGTTTCCTCGTGGTTCTTCTGTTTTCTTACTATCATTCCAAAGGAAAAGTCTCTCTATTGACTTCATGTCATAGATAGCTCAAATACCCTGTTAACCTCAAACCATTTCACGAGAGATAGCCATTAATCTCTTCTCCCTTCTGACCTGGCCTTCCCAATGAGATAGCTATTAATCTCTTCTCCTTTAAGATGGTCCAACCTTTCACAATCTTTTCAAGAGATAGCCATTAATCTCTTTCCTAACCAATTCATCCTTACAAGCTTTGCTTTCAAGCTTTTCACCCCTTTTACCCCCGTCGAGGGGAACTACGATTGCTCTGATTTCTCAAGTTCACCTTGAGAATACGTAGGCATATATAGGATTGCGAGATCCTAGCGAGCTACCTTTTTCTTTTTCCACCTTTTTCCTTTACATCCGATGCCCTCTCGGATTCCACATTTTCTTTTTACACCCTTAGACCAAACTTAGTGTATATACATTTAGGTCTTTACTTTTACTTTTAGTACATATTATCTTAGCAAACAAACATAACATAACACAAACAAAACAAGAGGTTCTTGTAGAGTACTACGGACGTTTAGGGTGCTAATACCTTCCCTAGGCGTAACCAACCCCCGAACCTTAGATCTCCCCCCTTTAGGTTTTTAACGATCTTGAACCTTTCCTTTGGATAAATCAAAGTCGGTTGTAAAAGAAAATGATGCAAGTTAATTAATAGCTTGTTATCCGATTTTCACCGCAACAATATGAAAATGAATGCAAAGGACTATGTGGGGGAAAAGGATACCACAGAAGACAAACAAATAGCTGGAGAGTAAAAGAAAGAGACTCCGCAGGGAAAAACAAAAGAGTAAGATTCCACTGAGGGAAAATTACCAACACAAGCAACAAAAGGGGGATATCCAATTCCACTAAAGGAAAGGAAACCAAATCAATTGGGGAAGAGGTTACCTACTACCATACATATAGTAGCTTAAACAAAGGTAACTGCTCCAGGAGAAAAAAAAGATTACCAACTACCGGTTACTGTGTAGGGTAAGCAAGAGAAGTATATTACCTACTATCAAAGGAGTAATAGCTTAAAAGAAAGTAATAAACTCAAGAGGAAACAATATCAATCACCTATTACATGGTAGGAAGAGAAATATTACCTACTATCAATAGCAAAATCCACCTCTCTCTCTCTCTCTGGCGGTAAATCTGAAATATCATCTGGAAACACCTATGGAAATTCACATATCACTGATAACCCTTCAATTACTATTTGACTCTCAATGGACAAGGAAGCAAATATTGCAAAAACTTCAGCTTCATCTTTCAACACTCTTCCAATTAACTAGCAGATATGAAACTAGTTTGTTCTTCATCATCATGAGCAAGAAATCGTGCTGACTTGTTGTGGCAATTGATATGAACATGATTGAGTCCCAACTAGTTCATCCCTAGAATGACATCAAGATCACCTAGTGGTACACAAATTAAGTTCACACCAAAGTATCTACCATTGATTGACAGGGGACAATTCAAGCAGATTAAAGAAGTAGTCACTGACCCATTAGCTAGAGTATCGATAACTACTCCACTACTTAAAGTAGACACTACAATACCCAATCTTTTCACACAGTCAACAGAAATAAACGAGTGTTTTGCAGTGAGAATCGGATACCAAGCTATTATATTAACTTGAATCACAAAACATTGAATGTTCACCATCGAACTTTAATTTATCCAAAGGAAATGGAAAAGATCGAATAAAACCCTAATTGTGCAATGTAACAACAAAGCAAAGAGATCTAAAGGTTCGGGGTTGGTTATACTAAGGGAAGGTATTAACACCCTAAGTATCTATAGTACTCTATAGGAACCTCTTGTTATATTTGTGTTATGTTATTGCTTGTTTGATATTGATTGGGAATGTTCTATGGGGAAAGACCTAGAGGTTTTACTAAGTATGCTCGCAAAGACTTCGGGGTCTTATGCCTACGTATCCTAACAAGGATGGAATCAGAGCAATCGTAGTTCACCTAACTAAGGGTGAAGAACACTTGATAGTGATCAAGGTTCCAAGGGGAAGGTAAGCGTTTATAACAATAACACTTACATAGAGTTTAAAAACTCTAACCGAAAGCTAAGTTGAAAAGGTTAATGACTCTAACAAGGTCAAAAGGGAAATTGAGGTAAGGCTAAGCGACCTATGACATAAAGTCAACAAAAAGACATTTCCTTTGGATGTGGTAACAAAAGAGAATAAAGAAGGATGAAGGCTAACAAGCTATCATCACTTGGGGATAACTTGACAAAGTTAAAGTAAGTATGAGCCATATGAGTGAATATGGATGAGATGAACAAGGATGATATTCAAACATGATATCAACTATAGGTGACAAAGGTATGATTCAAACATGATGTTAATCAAGGAATCATACAAGGTAAGACAAAGTTCAATTGTACATGGTAACGACCAAGTAGATGTGACAACATCTAGATAAGACTTAACAAAGTCATAAAGAAAACATGGTAACAACCAAGGTGAACACATATAAATAAGGATCAAAGCATACATGTGACATGGTTCTAACAAGACCAAAGCATTATGGATGGAAACAAGGATTCAAATCAAGTATGGATATAACAATATCAAGTATGGATTCAAGTTAACATGGATATAACAATATCAACATGGCTTCAAGTTAAAATGGATATAACAATATTAACATGGTATCATGGATGGCAAATTCAAGTACACAACTAGGGTAAGCATGGATTAGGGTTTACTAACACCACTTAATCATGAATATAAGACAAACATGGACAAGTTGTAACAACACTTAATCATGAATACAAATCTGACATTCAAACATGGATAAGTCATAACAATACTTAAACATGGATACAATTCAAAAGTTCAAACAATCATGGATAAGTCATAACAATACTTAAACATGGATACAACTTACAAGTTCAAACAATCATGGATAAGTCATAAAAATACTTAAACATGAATACAATTTACAAGTTGGTTCAAGACATAGGTAATAACCAAAGGTACTTGTTAAGGTTCATGGTAATTGTCATACCCCAAATTTTGACCACCAAGATTTCACATCATTGTGCAAATTATCACCACAATATGGATGTACCATCATACCTCATTAATCTCCTCAAGGGTTGATGAGTATTCATTACAATCAAGAACTAGAGTTTTTAAGCCCTCTCAGAGCACTCAGAAAAAAGATCAATCAAGAACTAACATGATCTTCAACTTGTCTAGTCTCTCAAACATCCATGAAGGATCAAGAGGTCTCCCATTTCAAGAATTAAGCACAAGGTTGCAACATTCCAAGTGGATCAAGCCTCAGGATCGCCAGTGTCACCAAATTAGGGTTTTGGTCAACCAAGGCTTCCAGATGTGAATTTCCATCTGGGCATGAGCCAATACCTCAATGAATGGTCCAATGAGCTCAAAGGAACCTCAAGAGCCCATCCACAATGGCAAAATCACCTTGAAGGTCGATCTATCAAAAAATCAGGAATTAGGGTTTTGACCTAATTCAACCCTTGAGTTAACTTGTGAAGCAAGGCATGACTTGAAGCTTCAAGATGAACTTCAAGGACCTCAAATACATCATATTGATACATCTATAAGATTTGATTGACTCAAAGAGCTTCATTCATAAGCCACAAAAAATTAACCATCTGATCACAAATTAGGGTTTTTGATGAAAAAGTCAACCCTACCATTGACTTTTGACCTACTCATGATCTCAAACCTTGGGGAAGGGTCCAAGACATTCCTAAATACCCCTAGAGGCCATCCATGAAGTTTAATTAGGCCCAAGGATTGATTTCATAAAAGGATCACAAAATTCAAAATCCATCTAATGGAAAAGCCAATTGTGTCAAAACCAAGTTTAACTTTGGAGATTTTTGGTCAACCAAGTTTAACTTTGGAGATTTTTGGTCAACCAAGGCTTCCTCAACCCTAAAATGATGTTAATATGTGATTTGAATCATCATTCATCAAGAAAAATTAACAAAAGTGAGTTAACTTGCAAAAGGGGCAACTTAGAGAAACTTAAATTTTTCTAAGTTATGGAATAAAATGGATTTGGTACCAACTTTGCAAGGTCATATCTCCCTAACCCTAAAGTATTTTTCTCCCATTCAAATCTCAGATTGAAGTTCATCTTACATACTTCAAATATGTCAACTAGACCTCATTCCAATTCATTATGGATTTTGAGCTATGGATTGATCAAAATCACAAAAACATGAAAATGACACTTTTCCCAACACTTAGTGAAATTTTCAATAAGTCAGAATCTGCCTTAATTTTTACAAAATGTAGAGGAATTTTTAATTGTAATGCAAGTTGATTCAAAACCAAAGTTGGATATTATGTTAAAGTAGGATAGATCAGCTTTCTAAATTGACCAAGAACTCCATCAAACTCCATTTGAGCTAGGAGTTATGGATCTTCCAAGTTGCCTTGCTGCAACTGTTTTCATGACAGGTTTTGGTGCAAACTTACACCCCACGATTCCTTAGACTGATTTTGAACACTTTGATCATTGAAATTTTGTTCAATCACAACACAAATAGGTGGATGATCTGATCCATAACACAAAATGCCAAAGACCTAGCCTTCAATGTGCAAAATCATCATGAAAGGAATCTTGAATTTCAAATTTGGCATCAAGCATTAAAGTGATGCATTGAGGTGGCATGAATGAACCACAAACCAGTCTAAATGAGTCAAGACATATCCAAATATCAAAAGACCTAAACCTGAAAAGTTTGGTACAAGTCAATGGCTAGAGGAGACCATTGACCAAAGAATCAAGGCATTCAATACAATCTGATCCAAGCTGCCAAACACTATTGATGCCAAAACAAAGTTGCTCTACTATAAATAAAGCTCATTTGTGCTCAAATGAAGTACACCAAAGGTCCTAAACAGATGTCTTACTCAAAATCACAACCTTCACTCCAAAAACGTCTTCTCTTGCAAGTCACTATCGGGTTTTGAATTCAAGAGTGATTCAAACCAAACCATTGGTTCACACAGCTCACATATAACATATAGAAGTGATCCAAACTCAAAAACAACATCTGGAACATCATAATCACAAAGTTCTACCTCATCTGCACAAGTTTGAAACGGGTTTGCAGTTGAGATGCCAAATTGAGTTCCAACCCATTTCAAATCACTCCAAGCATTCAAACACACTCCTTGGCACCTAAGGAAGCTGTCCAGATCATTGGAACCAACTTGCAACACCTCCAACCTAGAATTTGATCATCATCTGCAAGAGGTAAGCCTGACTCTCTCAAACTCCATAATCCATGCATCATAAATGAATTTTTGAGTTACCATCTTGTTTCTGCATGTATATAGAGTAATAACCCTCAATCAATTGCCATGAATAAATCGTGTATGGAATTTCATATTGGTTTGTGCAAATTAAGGCTCATCTGTGTTCATCACGATTATCTCACTCCACATTTAAAATAAATAAAATTAAATACCATAGTCATGATCGTGAGTTAAAAACAAGCAAGTTTGATATTTGGATCGTGTGATTTCATCAAGTAATCAGTGAGATACCATGGATTTTGCAAATCTGCAAAACTCAGAACACGCGCGTGTTCTTGGCGCCATTTTTTAATTTTTGAATATTTGAATTTTGTTATTTTATTTAATTGATTCAAAAATTAATTTCTCTCTGAATTTTAATGATTTTGAATTGATCTTTTTTTCAAAATTCACAAAAATGTTAAAATATTTAATTTACAAAAATTTCCCAAAAATATTATTTATTTCATATATTTGATATTTTTGCAAAGAATTAATTTTTATTTGTTTTTTTACATTTAAAATATTTCTTTCTCTTGATTTTCCAAATTTAAATGATTTTTAATCATTCCATGGATAAAAACATGAATTTTCAAACATTGACCCAATATCACAATTCATTTTTTCACATGTTCAATAATTTTATTAATTTTTAGTCAAAATTAATTCCATTTATAATCAAATTAGGGTTTTGATCATTTCCACCGTCACCATTACTTTTTTCAAACACTTTGGGCCTCTAATAGAGTGTAAGACCCAATCCCTTTTTTAACCAAAACCATTTTGGGCCTCAGTCATTGTATAAGACCCACTGCGATTTCAAAAATCTCGGCGCGATCGCCATTTCATTTCAAAAACAACTGGGCCTCTCCTTGAGTTATAAGTCCCATTTCATTTTCTTTAAACACACTTTGGGCCTCTATTAGAGTATAAGACCCAACCCCCCTTTGTACATAAATAAATTTGGGCCTCAGTCATTGTATAAGACCCAGTACTGTTTTCAAAATAACAGTGCGATCTTTTGTTTTCATCTGGGCCTCTCCTTGAGCTGTAAGCCCCATCTTTTGTATAAAAATAAACTTTGGGCATCTAATAGAGTGTAACACCCAATCCTCTTTGTAAATACAAGAAACTTGGGCTTCAATCATTGTATAAGTCCCTCTGTACTTTTCAAACTATGGCGCGATCGTCGCCTTTTCAAAAAAATTCCTCTGGGCCTCTCTTGTTGTATAAGACCCAAAACTTCTTTTCAAACAACTTTCTTTGTGATTTAAACTTCAAATGTATAGTTGTTATCAAAACTTTCTTCAATTTCTTGGACAACTAACATTACAACTATGGAAGCTTGCTCACTTATAAGTTTTTATCTGCTTTCCTTTACATGCTTTATATATAACTGTATCGCTGGAAGCTTGCACACATGTAAGTCCTTCTTTCATATCCTTTTTAATACTTGTCATATATCAACTGTATATATACTTGTATATCTGCTTAGAGTTTTCCCCGGCAACTAAGTCTAGAATTAGGTAAAGCCAGTTGGTCACTCTTTCAATACAGTCAAAACTATATCCCCATAGGATTTCCAGATACAGTCTTACCTCCTCTTGGGGTTATACAATATGGAACAAAGAGAAAGGAATTATTCCCGGTGAAACTTTTCTCAGACTATCACTATTAGAAATTGTCAAAAATATTCATTTCCCCAGAGAGGAATTATTCTCGGTGAAACTTCTCTAGAATTTCTTCAAACTCTAGAACTGTTCATTAAAGAAAGGAATTATTCCCGGTGAAACCTTTCTTGAACATTCTTAAGTTTGGACCCACAGGCTTCCTAAAAGCATCCCCAGCCTCCTCTTGGGCTTTGTACAAGGACCCTCAGGCTTCTTAAAAGTTCTTATGCCTTCTCTTGGGCTTAGTACAAGGACCCAAAAGACCTCTTAAAGGTATATGACAATACCTAGTCATCCTTTGATAAAGCAGTCTTCGTGTGTCAAAATATCAGATCAATTTAGGGTTAACCTTCATCCCTTAACATCTTAGCCTTCTCTTGGGCATCATACAAAGAAAAACATTTCCATACCAGTAGACTTGGACAGTCTCATCCCTTTTTGGATTCCAAAGAAACTCTCACACCTCTAAGAAGAGATAAAGTATCCACAGACTTCTAACTTCATCTTTAAATCCTCACTTTAATTTTCCCAGTCAGGATCAATTACTGTTAATCCATTATTAACAAAATCCCCAACATAGTCAGAACCTCAAGGTATCGGATATCTTAACTTTTCTGTAATCCCCAGCAAGAGTTGAATTCCCCAAATTTGGACCTGTCTTTAGATCTCAATTATCCTCAGCAGAAGTCGGCCTCCTCTTAGGCTTTGTATAATGATTCTTCCTCAGCAGTCAGCCTCATCTTAGGCTTTGTATAATGATCATTCCCTAATATTTCAGCCTCAATCTTGGGCTTTGTACAAGACAAATATAATCTCTCCTCAGTTGAGTCAATAACTTTTAGCCTCAATCTAGGGCTTTGTACAAGACACCCATAAGTGTCCTCCCCAGTGGAGTCAATAAATCTTTACCGTAAATCTTGGGCTTTATACAAGACAGATATAAAAATTCCCTAAACAGAGTCAACCTCTTTAGCCTTAATCTTAAGCTTTATACAAGATAGATAAAACATTTCCCCCAAAAAGAGTCAATTCTCTTTTAGCCTCAATCTTGGGCTTTGTACAAGACACAGATGAACACTCTCTCGTTGAGTCTGTCAATCCTTCAGCCTCCTCTTAGGCTTTTGAAATTCTGGTTAAGCAGATCACGAAGATGTCAGACAGGATGTCGTGACACTTGATCTCTGCTCCTTACATAGGATCTAAGGAACAACAAATGAAAACAAAAATAAGTAAACAACACACAGAAATTGTTAACCCAGTTCGGTGAACAACAAGCCTACGTCTGGGGGCTACTAAGCCAGGAATGAAATCACTAAGTAGAATTAGTTCTAAGCTAAACTCCAACGTTTACAACTTAGCAACTAGAAACTACCCTTCCTAGATTTCTACCTAAGACTCTCCTAGGTATGAGACCCTTCTAAATTCCCTTCCAATCACAGTAGTGACTGAAAATATTACAACTCAATAAAACATTATATTGCGGTGAAAATCGGATAACAAGCTATTAATTAACTTGCATCATATTTCTTTTACAACCGACTTTGATTTATCCAAAGGAAAGGTTCAAGATCGTTAGAAAAACCTAAAGGGGAGAGATCTAAGGTTCGGGGGTTGGTTACGCCTAGGGAAGGTATTAGCACCCTAAACGTCCGTAGTACTCTACGGGAACCTCTTGTTTTAACTGTTATATCTCACTCGCTTGCTAAGGGTGCTATGCTAAAGGTTGAAACCCTAGGGGTTAGTATCTAAGTATACTCGACAAGGCATCACACCTTGCGCCTACATATCCTCGGGAGTAGAATCAGAGTACGCGTAGTTCTACTAAGTAATGAACTTTTGACTATGGTCAAAGTTCACAGGGGAGAATGAGTACAAGCTCATTCCAGAGTTCAAGAACTCTCTAAATCTAAGTTATAATGGTCCTATGTTGAAGTTTTAGTCAATAGGGAAAGTGAGTATTCATTAGTATGAATATCACCAAGAGTGTAAGAACTATCTCCTAAGGCTAGTTATAATTCCATGGCTCTCATGAGGCCAAGAAATGAGGGCAAGCTCTTATGAGGCTACTAAGGTAAGATGGGGGCTATGACTTTAAGAGTCAACATTAATTCACCTTCCTTTGGAATGGGGGGAAATAACATCTTATAAATAAGAGTTACAAAGAGTTGAAGTATGAAATATAATGAGTTTAATAAATTCAAGCAGTAAGCATATAATCAGGAAATGAACTTAAAAAGTGGACATAGCAAACAATGAGCATTTAATCATGAAGTGAACATAAATGTGAACATAGCAAACAGTGAGTGCAAGTTGTCATGTAACTGTGACATATATGGCAGAGAAGCATTCATAATTTGAACCAAAGCATTTGAAAACATGTAACTTATCAACAGATAGAAAAACAAACAATATTGCACCACAAGTGTTGTACTCTAAATTTTTACCCTTAGATGTCATCCAGCTTTTGTGCATCTTAGGAGCATCTCTGCATTGTTTGAGCTAACCCATATCTTGTAGTTTGTTTCTTTGTGTTCAATTAGGTTTACACATCATCATGAAGCTCCACAAGTGGTTTGAAGCAAGTCAAGTCAACCAGAGGACATCCAGTGCAAGGATTGTGGAATTAGGGTTTCCACTGAAGAAGTCACTAAGGAATTGGCTCTATCAAGTCAAGATTTGTGTGGTTCACTCACCATATGAAGTCATCTACATTCAAAGACATCATCCAACAAGAATTCAAGGTCTATACATCCTCAACAAGAGAAGATTAAGCCTCAGCCTCACTGTGCCTCCAAACTAGGGTTTCTATGGCACTTATCAGTCAACAGCTTTGATCTTCATCAAGATGGACTCCTAAGCCCTAATTCTTGGTTTTATTGGTTTATCAACATCCTCAAGAGTCTCCTAAGACCTTTAGATGAGAAGGAAGAAGTAAGATTACAAGATCTAACTTCAGTGCATTCACAATCAAATTTAGGGTTTGACTGAAGCCCTAATCTTTTGGAATTTTGGATTAATTGAAGAATTATTGGTTCTAATCATCATATATTGTCTCATGGAGTATACCAAGTATCCATATCAAGTTTCATGAGGTTTCTTGCAAGGGAAGTAAGGTTTTGACCAAAGAATGTGTCATTTGTGAGATTTTTCCCCTAATAACCTATTTTGAAAGGACCATAACTCCTAAACTACACATCCAATTGGAGTGGTTCAAAGCTAATTGGAAAGCTCTTTCCAATATCTTCAATTTGTTCCATATGAAGTTTTGTCTAAAAATGCTTGGATTTTGAGTTATGGAGCTTACAAGGCATTTTGGCTCAGCATGTTTCATCACTCTTTTTCTCAACTTTGGAGCTACTTTTCGCCCCTTTCCATTTGGATTCAATTCTTGAGTCCCAAACGAAAGTTGTAGAGCTTGTTGAGATCTTTCCAACCATATGTGGAATGTCTCAAGGGAATAAACCATTCTCAAGTTATGAATTATTTAAGAAGGGCACTTGAAGTTGTTAAAACTCAACACTTAGAATTTGCCCAAGTTTCTTTTGGACAGTTTTGAGGACACGATTTGTGAGCTATTTTGCTACTAGTTCAAGGCCTTATTTCAACAATCTTCCAACATCAAACTTGTAGTATCATCCAAGAGCTATCATTTGAACCTAAGAGCATGAAAAATGGATCATTAAGTCATGAGATATAATTTTTACAACATGGTCATACGAAAATGGTTGTTGCACCAAGAACACCATTTTTTTTATTTGAATTTCGTTTCCCTCCCTTCAAGTACAATCTGCAGAACTACTCACCACCTTCTCCAACATCTCTTCAACCCCTAAAACCCGCTGCAAATGTTGTTGCTTTTGTACTCTTTGTCAACCTTTGCAAGCTACCACAAGAATGTATCCATCGTGTACATCCTTGGACCAAAAGACACGAGCCAAAAGCATGCCTTTTCTGACTTAGTAGCATCAAAAGAGAAATTCACTTGGCTCTATGTGTTCAGAAAAACCACAGCCATTCTCAAAATCTTTTCCACGATTTTTCTCTCCAAAATAAACTCTTAGCACATTGGATATACACTCCCTCAGACCAGTTAAATTCCCTATAAAAGGGGCCTTCCTCCACTTCATTTCAACACACACGGTCATCAACAACAACACTAAAAATACTCTAAGCTCGTTTGCTGAAAGCACAAGAGTTAGCTGGGAGGAAAGGGAGAGAGCTCTTGCAACTCACGAGGAAAAGAGGTAGGTCCTTCAAACTTCATTTACCATGTTCAGCATGCCATGATAACTATTATATCCATGTTACACCATCTATGTTTATTCTTTTACGTTCAAGATGCTTGCAATATATATCATATGAACTGCATGTCGAGTTTGATAAAACTCTAAGTAGTTGCCCTAACATTTAATCATTTTATCATGAATGCTCGTGTTAAACATGTTGGTTGGGACGTTTATAAGTCTTGTGTGGTTAAAGATATTCATGTTGCTCTGTTTGTATATACTGCTTCTGTTTTAAATGATGCCATGATACCTTTTATGTATGTTAAGCTTTTATATATTGTCAAGATTTTATGTTGTTTGGTTTGAGTTAAGAAGAATTCTATGTTGACCATAATGCCATCTCTTTTATATCTAGAACTGAACTTACATGAACACATTTTGGATACTATTGTTGCCCCCTGCTTGTAATATATATGCATGATAATGTTACATGTTATATGCTGCTTCATTTTTATGTTGTGATGATGCTATGTGGAAGAATGCTGTTAGGTTTTGTTTTTTTATATAACTGAAGTTTAGAACCAATGTTAATGTTCATTATATGTGTGATAACTTAGAAGCATGCCAACCTGTTTTACTTTGTCTCTAAACTGTTTTGGCTTTGGATGTGTTGTATGCCATGTTGATCATGTTGATAACCTTTACTCTTAATGGTATGATTAAATGTTGATGGTTTATACTGTCGTTCTTGACAAGTTGTTATTGGAGTCTCATGTTAGTTTAATTTGTTTAGGATGCTCATTGTGTGGTATGATGTTAGTGTGTCTTGAATGAAGTTGCTTATATTGCCATGCTTATGTGAAGTCATTGCTATTGGTGTTTACTGTCATCATTTAATTATGGCCTGCTTGTTGCAATATATCATATGTATGTAATAAGTGTAAAAAGTGTGACTGCAATTAGTGTTTGTATGTGTGTGTTATAACAATGTCGTGTGTGTACAGTGAGATGTGTGTTATATTGTGTGTCATTATTTGCATATGTGTGTTGTGTGTTGTTGTGACTGCATGTTAGCAGTTATCTAATCTGTCTTGTAGTGCATAATGTATGTTCATGTGCTAATTGTAAGTTCTTGTAAATTTTCCACTGCATAATATGAATAAGGTTGGTTAGAAATTGGAGTTTGCTTTGTTGTTGTAAACTGGACCCGATAGCAGTTTATGGCTGCATGTTTTTTAATCCCATGTGTGGTTCCTATTTGGGTGGTTTGATTTTTTTTATTTTGCATGATACTGTAATCACGTTAGCAGCATCTTTTCTGCATGTTTTTTTCTCATTTGGCCATGCGTATTTATTTGGTTGGTTGCTTTTGTTCTTGCATGTTATTTAAATGGTAGCAGTTCATTTTGGTTCTGCATGTTTTTTAATTCCATGCGTATTTTATTGGGTTGTTGGCTTTTGTATTTTAATTCTGCATGCTTTTCTTTCCATTTTTCCATGCGTGATGATTATTGGCTGTTCCTTTATCATTTTGTCTTGTTATGCTTTAATACCATGCTTGTACACTATCACTTACACATGATACACTACACCACTTCCCATACACTGTGCGCGTGTTGTTTCCTTTTTATCATTTTCCATGTTTTTTTGGTTATATATTTGTGGATGTGTGTTTATGAATGGATGTATCTGCCGTCCCAACGGTTCACCATATGCCATGCCTTTCGCCTTTCACCACAATGTCCTAGGTTCGATCCAGCGGATCAACCTTTTGGCATTTTTTCCTTTTCCGCCTTGCCTTTTTTTCTTTCCAACCTGGGCCTTGCGCCCAATGCTACCCACACCCCTACCTGATTGGCCCAATTAATTTTCCTTTGTTTTTTGACTGATCCAAATTACTTACATGCACCCCCTGCGTTTTAAAATCTTTTTTATTTTATTTTGTTTGTTTGATGCTTATCTTTTATTTCAATTTAATTTCATGAGATTAATTAATATGTGATATATTTTTTTTAATTGTTAATTAATTGTTAATTGTTTATTAGCTTTTAATTTCAATTATATCTTGAATTACTTTGCTAATTATAATTGTGATAATTGTTTTTTTTATCATGTTATTAATTCTTAAATTACCAATTTGTGTCTTAAATTTGCATTTTCTAAATGTATGACTAATTGTTAATTTCTAAGTGTTAATTATCGACATGTAGTCATTTTTAATTACCTTGTGTGTTAATTGTTAATTTTAATTGCCTTGTCAATTAATTATCAATTGTTGGTTTAATTATTAATATCATTTTTAAGCATCTTTGACTTGTTTAATTCTTAAGATAATATATCCATGTTGATTGGCCATATGCTTGACTTTAAATATGAATATTTCTTTTCTTTAAATATCATCCTTAATATCATATGTTTGTCTTCCTAAAGATTTAAGCATATTGATGTGTTCTTTAAATCATGTTCATCTTATACATATCTTTGTCATAAATGTATCGCCATCCTCATGCTTATGTTGTTTTATCTATTATATCAATGTCCTATCTTTTACCATGTTTTATTTATTGTTATTATCAATTGTTTTTCCCCCATTCCAAAGGAGGGTGAATAGTGTTGACTCTTAAAGTCATAGCCCCCATCTTAACCTAAGTAACCTCTTAGGAAGAAACCTTGTTTCTTGGCCTCATCAAAGCCATAGAAATCATAACTAGCTTTAGGAAGAGTTCTTCAACTCTTAGTGATATTCATCATAATGAATTTATCACTTCTCCTACTGACTAAACTTCAACATAGGTCCATTACAACTAGACTTAGAGAGTTCCTAAACTCTATAATGAGCTTGTACTCATTTCCCTCTAAATATTACCACTGTCAATCATTCAGTAGAAGTAGAACTATGCATACTCTGATTCTATTCCCGAGGATACGTAGGCGTAAAGTGCGATGCTTTATCGAGTATACTTAGATACTAACCCCTAGGGTCTCAACCTTTAGCATAGAACCTCTTAGCAAACATAAGATAACATTAACAAGAGGTTCCCGTAGAGTACTACAGACGTTTAGGGTGCTAATACCTTCCCTAGGCGTAACCAACCCTCGAACCTTAGATCTCCCCCTTTTAGGTTTTTCTAACGATCTTGAACCTTTCCTTTGGATAAATCAAAGTCGGTTGTAAAAGAAAATGATGCAAATTAATTAATAATTTGTTATCCGATTTTCACCGCAACAGAAATGGCAACTTCACTGGGGATGTCAGACCTATTGCTGGTCCTCTCCTAAGAGGGTTGAGCCTATCTTGCTTTTATGTTATTCATGTTTGCTTATCTACTCGTATGATTGCTTGTATGCATATCTTCTTGTATATCTGTTCCATGTTTTGATTATCCTGTTTAATTTGGGTTGATATCTATGAGTGAGATAAATTCTATACCCGGATTTGAGCGTACACTTATTATAGGACGATGGTATTCAAGGAAGCTTTGAGGGAGTCGAATCCTGAAAGGTCGAATTGATAAACACCATCACTCAGTTGAGGCCCTCTCAAGAGTCTAGTTATGTTGAACGAATTCGTTCTGAAAGCGTGCTGCTCTCGACCAGGGTGCCCGGGATACTGAGAACCGTAGTTACCAAACCCAACTTAAGCCTTTTAGATGTAGTGCGATGACCATGATGGAGTCTATTTCTGACTTGGTTGTCACGCGATACTAAACTCAGACGAGATTCTCTTGAGAATTTTATCGATTACCAAGTCATCTGGGAAATCTTTAAAATCCGAAAGATGGATTGTAGACTCTGGGAACTTCTTAGAACCTTGTTCTACAGGTGAAAACCAGTAGTACATACCTATTGGGATGGGTAGACCTTTGGCTTCATTCATGTGAACCCTGAACCTAGGACTTGTTTGCATTGTTGTGTGCCTTTGTTTGTGCTCTGTGTGTTTGTTGCATCCATGTAGCATAAGCATTCATGTTGCATCTGTTTCATGGAACTCAGACCTCTTTTCTTGTATCAGAGAAATATCATGGATAGCTCAAGGAGAAACACTATCAAATACACTTTCAAAAGTCCCAAATTGGATGACCTAAGGAAATTAGGAGATTTGTTAATAGACCCTGAAGGATTCCTAAGCAGATATGGAAAATTGTGGGTCTTATTAAGGAAGACTATTGATGAAGGACTTCTTTCAACTTTGCTCCAGTTTTATGATCCAAGATATCACTGCTTCACATTCCCTGACTATCAGCTCTCGCCCACCCTTGAGGAGTACTCTCAAATAGTCGGTCTGCCTATCAAGGATGAATCCCCGTTTCCTATCTTTGAAAAGGATCCAAAAGAGGAAGAAATAGCATAGAAGACTCATCTGGAGTTGGTGGACATCAAAAGCAATTTCACTTCTAAGGGAGGAATTTTTGGGTTAACCGCCAAGTTTTTGATTGAAAAAGCCAGATACTTTGCTAAGAATTTCAACAGGGATGCCTTTGAAGCTGTATTTGCCTTGCTCATCTATGGACTCTTCTTGTTCCCGAACATTGACAACTTTGTGGATCTAAATGCAATCAAGATTTTCTTAAAGCAGAACCCAGTACCTACCTTACTTGCCGAAGCCTATCACTCAGTCCATACAAGAAATGCTCATAAGAATGGACAGATTATTTGCTGTGTCGCCATACTATATAGATGGTTTGTTTCCCACTTACCAAAGAAAGGCGCATTCTGGGATTCCAAGAAAGGATGGTGGTCTCAGAAGGTCATGGTACTCTCCCACGGAGATATTGACTGGTATAATAGGGTGTATGATGGAATCCTGATTATAGATAGCTGTGGAAACTATGGTAACGTGCCTCTTCTTGGCATCAAAGGTGGTATCAGTTACAACCCTGTATTGGCACGACGCCAATTAGGGTATCCTTTGGAAGACAAACCCCTCAGTGCTCACGTGGAAAGTATCTACTTTGAAACATATGACAAGAATGAAGAACGAAAGGAGCTGATCTTGAAGGCTTGGGGTAGCAAATGCAAAAGAGGGAGAAGTTCTTTAGGGAAACCTAATTGTGTGTCCTTGGAGCCCTACCTCCAGTGGGTTAGAAGAAGAGCTATAGAGCTGAAGATGCCCTACAAAAGACAAGAGCCAATTACTTTGAAGAAGGAGCCAGTGCTATATTTCATGTCAAAAGAAGAAGAACTGGAGATTTCTCTAAGACAAGCCCAGAGGTCAGAAGAAGCCTGGAAGCTCAAGTATCAAGTGGTCGTTGAAGAGAATCTGGAACTCCAGAAGCAGCTGCAAATCAAGAATGAAGAGTTGCTCTCCTACAAGAAAAGAAAAGCCCAAGAAGATCCAAGTTCCTCAAGCACTCAGCCTCCCGCTTGGAAGTCCATTCTTAACAACCTCGTCACAGACAGAGATCAGATGGAGAAAGAAATCGGAAGACTCAATGCAAGGCTTCTAGGAGAATTTCCTTAGGACTTTCTAGCTTTTATTTAGCTTATGTTTAGGGCTTTTAAAAGTTGTATCAACTGTTGTAATTCGCTCTTGTTTAATGAAATGAGGTCTTTGATATCTCTTAATATTTTGCTAACGTCTGAATTCCATGAAGCTTTGCATTGCATTTTGCATTCCTGCTAAACTATCAAGTTACTAATCTTGTTTTGCAGATTTTGTAGAAATGGATGCCGCAGGAAAAGGAGTTTGGCCTTACTTCTTTGAGTTACCAGAGGTGGATCGTCTGTTGTGGTTAGGAGAAATTATTGAAGACCAGTCAACCTTCGCTGGCAGATATGGGTGTGTTATACCGTTGATGAAGACACCAGTAACTGTAGGACCTCTTGAAGTTCTGGTCTAACTGTATCACCCAGCATACCGTTGTTTCTTGTTCCCTGAATTCCAGTTAGTGCCAACCTTGGAAGAGTTTTCAGCCATGATAGGAATTCCAATCAGGGAAGCTCATGTCTTTTCCGGAATTAAAGAAACACCTTCTGCCAGAGACATAGTCAGACTAACCAGAATCAGGCTATCTGATGTCCAAGCTAACTTAACCAATAAAGGGGGAAAGCGCGGGTTGCCAGCGCAGTTCTTGATGGAGAAAGCTCTGTACTTCAAGAATAAGGGAAATGAAGTTTTGTTTGAATCAACTTTAGCATTAATGATATATGGTTTATTCCTGTTCCCGAATGCCAAGGATTTTGTGGACACCCAGGCCATTCAGCTGTTTGCAGTCAACAATCCAGTCCCGACACTGTTGGCTGATGTTTACCATTCCATACAGACCAGATATATGAGAGGCAATGGGCCAATTATTTACTGCGTGGCCCTCTTCTACAAGTGGTTTATTTCTTATTTGTCGAAGACCCCAACTTTCTGGGAGGCTGAGGACTGTAACGTGTGGTCTAGAAAGTTGATGGAACTGAAGCATACCGACATTGAATGGTATGATTCAACGCACGAGGGAATCACCATAATCCATAGCTGTGGAGATTGCCCTAACGTACCTTTCATGGGAAGGAATGGTTGTATCAATTACAACCCTGTCCTCGCTCGCCGTCAGCTGGGTCATTTGAAGGAAGGAATCCCAGATAATGAAGACATGCAGATGATGTTTTACGATGAAAGGGAAGGTTTTGAGATGAAGATGCGCTTGAGTCGCACTTGGCGCCATATCAACAGACAGTTAGGGAGATCTGAATGCCCGGTCACGGAAGCTCATTTGCAATGGTCTCGTGACATAGCCCGAGTAATGATGAAACCACGTCCTCGCCACGAGTCCCCTACTAAAACAAAGCAGAGGATGGTGGAGGAGTTAGGAGAGCTGGTTCTTGCAAAAGAAGAAACAAAGGAGCGCATCATCAAGATAATGAGGGTGATCAATGGAGGAGAAGGATCGTCAACCGGCGGATTTAATTTCTAGTGTTGTTGTTGACATTTGTGTTGCTGTTGTATTTTTTCATTTTGTTGTATCTCTACTTATGTACTTGGAGTATGAGAATACCCTGCTCCAGATGTAATGTTTGCCAAACTCTTAATGAAGAAGTTGTTTTATCAAGAATCTATTTTCTATATTATTTGCAAAATTTCTTTGGTTTCTTGATAGTTTAGTCTGCATTTGCATCACATTCTGCATTTTTGCATGCGCATATGCATTCTTCTGTGTCTCATTGTCGTTTTGTCTTCTTCAGAACCATCACCCTGATCTCTCCACATTTGTTGCAACATCCGGACCGGACTTGAAGAGGAAAGATGTCTGATAATTGTGAGAATTTGGATCAAGTCAATGACGAGCTCAATGAGTTGAGAGTAGGCATGGGGCAGATTATGGAAGTTTTACATGTTATACAAGCAAAAATGGATACACAGGCTACTGTAATCTCAGAAGTCATCACTACAACTGTTGAGCCGCCAGTCATACCTGTTGTGGACACTACTTTAGGAATACCGTTTGAGTTTATGTGGGCCACAGTTCCTCAGTCTACACAACAAGCTGCACCTTTGTTTGGTGAAAACCAACAAGCTATCCCAACTTATACTCCACCTGTGGTTCAGACTCAACTTCAACCCGTCTTTCAGAATCAGCATCATTTTATTAATGATAACGTATCTATGGAAGGAGATGACAGCAATGAGAAATTAAGAGCCAGTATGGAGATTATGCAGAGAAAGCTGAAGGCCATGGAGGGAGATAATGTCTTCAGTTCCGACCTAAAGGATATGTGTTTGGTCACTGACTTAGTAATTCCACCATAGTTCAAATTACCAAGCCTCGAATTGTACTCTGGCGCTACGTGTCCTAAGGCACACTTGGTCATGTATCTCCCAAGAATGGCAGCATATATGGATAATGATAAGTTGATGATCCATTGTTTCCAGGATAGCCTGAAGGGAGCTACCGCAAAGTGGTATTTAAGCTTAGACCAGTCTCAGATTAAATGTTTCCAAGATGTTATGGATATCTTCATAAAGCACTATAAGTATAACTTGGATTTGGCACCTGGTCGTAGGCAACTTTTGACCATGACTCAGAACAACACTGAATCGTTCAAAGAATATGCTTAGAGGTGGAGAGAAACTGCATCACAGGTTGAACCACCATTGACTGAGAAGGAACTAGCTGATTGGTTTGTAGACACTGTGAAACCTGAATTCTATGAGAAAATGATTAGCAACATTGGCACCAATTTCTCTGACATCATTGCAATTGGTATGAAAGTAGAGGCAGGTCTGAAAAGTGGAAAGGTGGCCAGTTCACCTAACAGTGCCACTAGTGCCGGTGTCAAGAGGTCTCCAGGCAATTTTCATAAGAAAAAGGAAGGCGAGACTAACGCTGTCATGACAGGGAAGAAGAAGAGTCCTAGTTGGAAGCGAGCTCTTTTCCAACCACAGCCAGGTCCCAGTTTTCCCCAACAGCCAGTTTATGCTATGCAATTCCCACAGTAACCATACGTGGCATCTGTTATGCCCACCTTTAATCATCCGGTAATGCAACAGGCTCCTGTTTCCCAGCCACAAAATCAACAGCAGTGGCCAAAGAATCAGAACCAAAATTACCAACAACAGCGGCGGCCAGCGCCACAGCAAAATACACCTCAAAGAAGACAGGCAGTAACACCAAATTTTCCACCCATACCGATGACATATACAGCATTGTATCCTTCTCTGGTAGAACAAGGGTTAGTTGTTACTAGGCCGTTGGGGCCACCCTCTGAGAAGTCTATGCAATTTTATAACCCTAATGCAACCTGTGCTTTCCATCAAGGAGGGGTAGGTCATGACTTAGAAGGATGTTTGGCATTGAAGAATCTAGTAAAGGGTCTGATAGAGAAAAACATTTTGTCTTTCGTTAATAGCCAACCAAATGTGAAAAGTAACCCTTTGCCAACCCACGGGCCAGCTAATGCTATTGAAGACGAGAATAATGAAGTATTAATCTCAGATGCAGCAAAGATTAAAACTCCCTTGAGGATGTTTCACACCAAGTTGTTCAGCGCCGGTTTGGTCGAAGTTTGCCATGATGTTTGTGAAGAGTGTGATGGTGGTAGTGAAGGATGTCAGTTGGTCCAGAATGATATTCAGCGTTTGATTAATGGAGGTTTCTTAGAAGTTTTCAGGAAAGAAAACAGAATAGCGGTGATTGAGCCAGTGTTCAATTTGCCAAAACAAGTGTCGTTGTTTGATGAGGAAGAGTATATGTCAGTAGTTCCTGTGTTCAACAATCCAGGGGCAAATACTGTGAGTCCTGTTTTTAGACAATCAGTTCCAAGATTTAACAGGCCTGAAGCTGCTGCTCCTGTTAATCGTGCTAAGCAAAATAACTTCCCAAAACCAGTCCCATTCAGGTTCAGAGGAACCAAAGCAGTGCCGTGGATTTATGAAGGCATTACCGGTGAAAGGAAGAAAGAAGAAATAATCCCAAGGAAAGAGGTGGGGGTTGTGATAGAAGAAATGATCCCAAGGAAAGAGGTGGGGGTCGTGATAAAAGAACTGGTCCCAAGGAAAGAGGTGGGGGCTGATGAGAAGAACGTGTCTAATATAGTAGGAACAGGGAGAATGATGAGGAGTGGAAGGATTTGTCCCCCTGTGAACAAGGAAACGTCCAGAAAAGAAGGTGTTAGTCATGTACCTGCTAATGATAAGGGAAAAGAAGTAATTTCCAAGGAGGATGATGAAGAATTCCTTAGAATAATAAAAGGAAATGACTATAGGATTGTGGATCAGCTCCATCAAACCCCGTCAAAGATTTCTGTTTTATCTATGTTGATTAATTCACTAGCTCACCGATCAGCACTGCAGAAGGTTTTGGCTCAGGCTCATGTTGCCCAAGATATCACCACCGGGCAGTTTGATCACATTGTTGCTAACATTACCGCTTGCAATACGCTCAGTTTCAGTGATGAAGAGTTAACCCAAGCAGGTCGGAAGCACAATCTTGCTCTGCACATATCCATGACATGTCAGGAAGACACGTTGGCTAGAGTCCTTGTAGATACATGATCTTCTCTGAATGTTTTACCGAAGAGAACTCTTGATAAATTGGCATACAAAGGAGGAATCATGAGACCCACATCGTTAATTGTCAAAGCTTTTGATGGTTCGCGAAGATCTGTTATGGGGGAAATTGAGCTCCCAGTGTTGATTGGACCTCAGGAGTTTAATATTCTGTTTCAAATTCTGGACATCAATCCTGCCTATAGCTGTTTGCTCGGAAGACCTTGGATCCACGAAGCCGGTGCTGTAACCTCTACCTTGCATCAGAAGATGAAGTTTGTAGCTGATGAAAAGTTAGTCATCATATATGGTGAGGAGGATTTGATGGTCAGTAACCTGTCCTCATTTCGTTACATTGAGGCTGACGAAGATGCGTTAGAGACTTCTTTCCAAGCTTTGGAAATAGCTAATGTAGTTATGATCGACAATGAGAAGCCAGTAGTACCAGAGTATCCATCGTTTGCTTCGTATAAGAGTATCCAGTCTACCCTTCAGGAAGGCGTGCCCGCAGGATGGGGCGAAGTCATCGAGATTGAGAAGAGGGACCGACATCAGGGGTTGGGTTACAGACCAACTCCAGGAGATGAGGCTGCTTCAAGAATGAGAAGAAGGACGAAGACGAAGACTGTACAGGAAATATTTGTCGGGGGGGACATCAGGTCCACGCAATCATCAGAAGTGCTGAAGAAGAAGAAGATATTGATCATCTGGTTTTTCGCCAAGAGGATGCTTTGAGCAATTGGGAGGCTATAGAGATCCCAACTGTGTACCCGGAACCAGAGTAACTTGTCTTGATTTGTTGTTTTTATTTCCCTAGTCTTGCCCAAAGCTAGTGGATTATTTTGTACGGGCCTCCGTTTTCAATATTAATCAATGAAATGACTTTTTTGCAATTCTTGTTGTCTTTGCTTTACTGCATTCTGTTTCTAAAATAAATGGTAATCTTTTCAAACAAAACATCTTCATCTTGCATGTTTATGAACTGTTGTGCACTTTAATAATACAAGTCATTCTATTATGCAGAATGAATCGTAAACCCATTGTATTCAATGACCTTGCTATTACCATTGACTTTGACTCCCCTGTCTATCAAGCTGAGGAGGAGGAGGATTATGAGGTACCCAAAGAGTTAGCAGATATGTGTGACTATCAGTATACATATCTCCAACCACATGAAGAGCAGATGGATGTCATCAATCTTGGTTCTGAGGAAGAGAAGAAAGAAGTTAAGATTGGGGCATCCCTAAAGCTAGAAATTAGACAGCAGTTGATTTCACTACTTGAAGAGTATGTGGATGTGTTTGTTTGGTCTTACCAAGATATGCCCGGTTTAGATACAGATATTGTGGTTCATAAATTACCGCTCAAGCCCGAGTGCCCGCCAGTAAAACAAAAGCTACGCAGAAGTCATCCTGACATGGCCCTCAAAATCCGAGATGAAGTTAAGAGATAATTGGATGCCGAATTTTTAGCAGTTTCCAAGTATCCAGAGTGGGTGGCCAATATTGTTCCTGTTATGAAAAAGAACGGAAAGGTACGAATGTGTGTGGACTATAGGGATCTTAACAAAGCTAGTCCCAAGGACGATTTCCCTCTACCACATATCGACACGCTGGTAGATAACACGGCCCGCTTCGCAATGTTCTCATTCATGGATGGATTTTCAGGCTACAATCAGATTAGAATGGATCCAGCCGATATGGACAAAACCACTTTCATTACTCCATGGGGGACTTATTATTATAAGGTTATGCCTTTTGGACTAAAGAACGCCGGGGCAACATACCAAATGGCTATGGTGACTTTGTTTCACGATATAATCCACAAAGAGATAGAGGTGTATGTGGACGATATGATAGCCAAATCACGGAATGAATAGGAACATGTAGATCACTTGCTAGAATTGTTCAAGAGACTTCGGAAGTATCAGTTGAGACTGAACCCTGCAAAATGTACCTTTGGGGTCAGATCAGGGAAGTTATTAGGTTTCATTGTCAGCCAGAAGGGTATTGAAGTGGATCCAGATAAAGTGCGGGCAATTCAAGAAATGCCAGCTCCGCGAACTGAATCTCAAGTCAGAGGATTTTTGGGCCGTTTGAATTACATCTCCAGGTTCATCTCCAACATGACTCCGATATATACACCAATTTTCAAGCTACTCCGTAAGAATCAGCCAGTAGAATGGAATGCAGAATGTCAACAAGCTTTTGAGAAGCTCAAAAGTTATCTCCAAGAACCTCCTATTTTGGTTCCTCCGGTTCCTGGAAGACCCCTCTTTATGTATTTGACTGTCTTAGAAGAATCTATGGGCTATGTTTTGGGACAGCATGATGAGACTGGCCGGAAAGAGCATGCAATTTATTATCTGAGTAAGAAGTTTGCAGACAGTGAAAGTCGTTACTCACTACTGGAGAAGACTTGTTGCGCTTTGGCTTGGGCCGTCAAACGCCTGAGACAGTACCTGATTTGTCATACTACCCTTTTTATTTCCAAGATGGATCCGATAAAGTACATTTTTGAGAAACCTGCTCAATCAGGCAGACTTGCCCGTTGGCACATGTTATTATCTGATTATGACATTCAGTATGTCACTCAAAAAGCCATTAAAGGAAGTGTTCTTTCAGAATATCTTGCCGATCAACCAGTTGAAGACTATGAACCACTCAAATTTGATTTCCCTAACGAGGATATTATGGCAGTGAAAGATGTTGAAGAGTCAAGTTCTGAAGAAGATCCCAGGGCTGAGTATAGATGGAAGATGATGTTCGACGATTCGTCCAATTACAAGGGGCATGGAGTAGGTGTTGTTATAATTAATCCTGAAGGTGGCTACACCCCTTTTACAGCTAGGTTGGATTTTGGATGCACGAATAATATTGTTGAGTATGAAGCGTGCATTCTGGGTCTGGAAGCTGCAATCGATCTTGGAATTTGTTTTCTTGAAGTTATGGGTGACTCTGCTCTGGTCGTTTATCAAATCAGAGGTGAGTGGGAAACAAAAGATGAGAAGCTTATCCCTTATCAGGCATATGCTTTGGAGTTGATTAAGTGTTTTGATGAGATAACGTTTCGCCATGTGCCACGTACTGAGAATCATGTGGCTGATGCTTTGGCAACACTAGCTTCGATGTGGCAAGTTAGATTTATCAACGAGGATCCAGTTATCAGTATTGGAAGAAGGACTGAGCCGGCCTACTGCCAGGCCATTGAAGAAGAATCAGACGGCAAACCTTGGTTTCATGACATTTTGAACTTCCTAAAGAATCAAGAATATCCGGCCAATGCCTCTGCTCTTGATAAGAAGACTCTGCGAAGATTATCAGCCAAGTTCTTCATCAGCAACGGTGTACTGTACAAAAGGAATCACGATATGGTTTTGTTAAGATGTGTCGATTAGAGAGAAGCAGACTTGTTGATCCATGATATTCATGAAGGAGCTTTTGAAACCCATGCCAATGGGCATGCCATGGTTAAGAAGATCTTGAGGGCTGGATACTATTGGTTGACTATGGAGACTGATTGCATCCAGTATGCTAGGAAATGCCATAAAATCCAGATTTATGCAGACAAAATGCATGTTCCTCCTACTCTGTTAAATGTGTTATCATCGCCCTGGCCGTTCTCTATGTGGGGCATTGATATGATTGGGGCCATTGAGCCTAAAGCATCTAATGGGCATCGGTTCATTTTGGTGGCTATAGATTACTTTACCAAGTGGGTGGAAGCCGCCTCTTATGCAAACGTAACTAAGCAAGTAGTTGCTCGTTTTATTAAGAACAATATCATTTGTCGTCATGGGATTCCGAGCAGAATCATAACCGACAACAGAACCAATTTGAATAACAGAACCATGAAGGAGTTGTGTGATAGTTTCAAGATTGAACACCATAACTCTTCACCGTATCGTCCAAAGATGAACGGAGCGGTCGAAGCTGCGAACAAGAACATCACGAAAATTCTTCAAAAAATGGTCAAAACATACAAGGATTGGCATGAGATGTTGCCATATGCGCTACATGGATATAGAACGTCTGTCAGAACACCAACAGGGCAACCCTTTTTTCGTTGGTATATGGAATGGATGTTGTCCTCCCTATAGAAGTGGAAATACCTTCGCTGAGAATATTGATGGAAACAAAGCTTGATGAAGCTGAGTGGATTCAAGAGAGATATGATCAGTTGAATTTAATTGATGAGAAGTGCCTGACAGCTATGTGTCATGGCCAGTTGTATCAGAAGAAGATGAAGAGAGAATTTGATAAGAAGGTCCGTACTCGGGAATTTCGGGTAGGCGAGTTGGTACTTAAGAAGATTCTGCCGTCACAAAGAGACACCTGTGGAAAGTGGGCACCTAATTATGAAGGTACATACGTAGTAAAGACAGTGTTTTCAGGAGGATCTCTTTTCCTTACAACTATGGACGACGAACAGCTTAAGCATCCTGTGAATGTTGATTCGGTGCGGAAGTATTATGCTTAAGACTAGGACACCTCTGTGATATCCAGGAATCCCCAGAAAAGTTCAAGTTCTGCTACAACTGGAGTCCTTATTCATTAGGGTTATTGGTCATTGAATACAATGTAACCTTTGATAAATTGCCATTTTGCTGCATTTGTATTATTTCACGGGGCACTGCTATTTGGCAAGTCACCATTTTTTCAATGAATATCAGCTATTGAATCATCTCTTGCTTAATACGCTATCATCTTTATTTCTGCAAAATTTCTTAGTCAGTTTCACTTGATTTTTGAAAACGGAAATGTTGCAATTTCTAAGAAAACACAAAGATAAACTAAGTTTTACTCTGGAATTAAGTTTGTTTTGAAATCAAGTTTGTGCAAGAAGAGTTAGTTGTACAGTATTATATCTTGGCATTGGATCTGCCATCTCCAGTGGAAAGAAGATTATTCGGGTTATCCTTGGTGTTTGGATTTCAGGGTGTTGGCTGGTGCTTTCTTTTCTTCCTTCTTGTTTTGCGTCGTTCGCGTCGTTCCTAGCATATAGCTAAGCATATGCATTCCCCTTGCATCTTTGCATTCTTTGTGCTCTGTTTTGCTTGTGGGCTTTTGTTGTGCCTGTTTTTATTTACCCAGTGAGGTAAAGACATTTCCTGGTTTGCTTGGTGTCGTGCTTGTTCGGTCTTAACCTCTGTACGCCAGATTTGAATCTTTAAAATCTTTTTCTGTTCCCCAAGAAGTTTAACTTTAAAGGATTTTTAGAGCTGTTCTTGTTTGAATCGCGTCAAACTTGAACCTATTCTTGTTTGAATCGTGTTAAACTTGAACTTAGACTTTGTTTGAATCGTGTCAAGCATTGTCTTCTGTGTTCTCGTTTGAATCGTGTCAAACTTGAACTTAGACTTTGTTTGAATCGTGTCAAGCATTGTCTTATGTGTTCTCGTTTGAATCGTGTTAAACTTGAACTTAGACTTTGTTTGAATCGTGTCAAGCATTGTATTATGTGTTCTTGTTTGAATCGTGTCAAACTTGAACTTAGACTTTGTTTGAATCGTGTCAAGCATTGTCTTATGTGTTCTTGTTTGAATCGTGTCAAACTTGAACTTGGACTTTGTTTGAATCGTGTCAAGCACTGTCTTTTGTGTTCTTGTTTGAATCGTGTCAAACTTGAACTTGGACTTTGTTTGAATCGTGTCAAGCATTGTCTTATGTGTTCTTGTTTGAGTCGTGTCAAACTTGAACTTGTTCTCGTTTGAATCGTGTCAAACCTGAACTTGGACTTTGTTTGAGTCGCGTCAAGCATTGTCTTTTTCTGTTCTTGTTTGAATTGTGCCAAACCTGAACAGAGTCTTTGTTCGAATCGTGTCGGACACTGACCCCCCTTGTTTTAAAACCGTTCTTGTTCGAATCGTGTCGAACTTGAATTGGGACTTGCTTGAATCGTGTCAAGCACTGTCTTTCGTTTTAAAACTGTTCTTGTTCGAATCGTGTCGGACATTGAACACCCTTATCTTGTTTCTTTTCTATAAATGCTTTAAGCTAAGTTTCTTGGAACAATTTTTATTCAACCTTATAAGACTCCTATCTGGTGCGCAGGGTTAGTCTCTGATTTCCTGGCTCTTTCTGAGGATCCCATTTTGAACTCTTCAGTTCAAGATCCCCAGGAAGTCCTCACCTGGTTGATTGTCTCTTTTGGGCTGGTCCTTGTTGATCATGTTATTTTCTTTCTGGTTTCGTGCCCAGAAAGAGTGTGGGTTTGTTTTGTCCCCGATAGTCCATCTCCCTGGATCTTTCCCAGTGGAGATCGTCTTTTTGTTTTTCCCCAGTGTTTCTTTGGAGTCTCCCCAGTGAGTCTCTTCTGTTGGTTATCCTGTATCCCCAGTAAGTCTTTGCTTATGGATACTAGCTTTCGTCTTTCCCCGACGAAGCTTTTCTTGTATGTTTGCTTCCTGTTGTCCTTGGTGTCTGGTTTGTCTGCCCCTTTTGCATTCCTGGCATCATATCATCATTTTAGAAGTTCATGGCATGTCAGCATGTGCATGTCCGTCGCTTGTCCTTAGCATTTGCATTCCATCTAAGGGAAAAATTTTTGGTTTGCTATATTTAAATACCTTTCACTTTGATGCCCTCTGGAACCTCCGTTCCTCGTGCCATCGGGTGAAGCTATTTAAATAGGGGCAACTGTTGTACCCTAAATTTTTACCCTTAGATGTCATCCAGCTTTTGTGCATCTTAGGAGCATCTCTGCATTATTTGAGCTAACCCATATCTTATAGTTTGTTTCTTTGTGTTCAATTAGGTTTACACATCATCATGAAGCTCCACAAGTGGTTTGAAGCAAGTCAAGTCAACCAGAGGATATCCAGTGCAAGGATTGTGGAATTAGGGTTTCCACTGAAGAAGTCACTAAGGAATTGGCTCTATCAAGTCAAGATTTATGTGGTTCACTCACCATATGAAGTCATTTACATTCAAAGACATCATCCAACAAGAATTCAAGGTCTATACATCCTCAACAAGAGAAGATTGAGCCTCAGCCTCACTGTGCCTCCAAACTAGGGTTTCTGTGGCACTTATCAGTCAACAACTTTGATCTTCATCAAGATGGACTCCTAAGCCCTAATTCTTGGTTTTATTGGTTTATCAGCATCCTCAAGAGTCTCCTAAGACCTTTAGATGAGAAGGAAGAAGTAAGATTACAAGATCTAACTTCAGTGCATTCACAGTCAAATTTAGGGTTTGACTGAAGCCCTAATCTTTTGGAATTTTGGATTAATTGAAGAATTATTGGTTCTAATCATCATATATTGTCTCATGGAGTATACCAAGTATCCATATCAAGTTTCATGAGGTTTCTTGCAAGGGAAGTAAGGTTTTGACCAAAGAATGTGTCATTTGTGAGATTTTTCCCCTAATAACCTATTTTGAAAGGACCATAACTCCTAAACTACACATCCAATTGGAGTGGTTCAAAGCTCATTGGAAAGCTCTTTCCAATATCTTCAATTTGTTCCATATGAAGTTTTGTCTAAAAATGCTTGGATTTTGAGTTATGGAGCTTACAAGGCATTTTGGCTCAGCATGTTTCATCACTCTTTTTCTCAACTTTGGAGCTACTTTTCGCCCCTTTCCATTTGGATTCAATTCTTGAGTCCCAAACGAAAGTTGTAGAGCTTGTTGAGATCTTTCCAACCATATGTGGAATGTCTCAAGGGAATAAACCATTCTCAAGTTATGAATTATTTAAGAAGGGCACTTGAAGTTGTTAAAACTCAACACTTAGAATTTGCCCAAGTTTCTTTTGGACAGTTTTGAGGACACGATTTGTGAGCTATTTTGCTACTAGTTCAAGGCCTTATTTCAACAATCTTCTAACATCAAACTTGTAGTATCATCCAAGAGCTATCATTTGAACCTAAGAGCATGAAAAATGGATCATTAAGTCATGAGATATAATTTTTACAACATGGTCATACGAAAATGGTTGTTGCACCAAGAACACCATTTTTTTTATTTGAATTTCGTTTCCCTCCCTTCAAGTACAATCTGCAGAACTACTCACCACCTTCTCCAACATCTCTTCAACCCCTAAAACCCGCTGCAAATGTTGTTGCTTTTGTACTCTTTGTCAACCTTTGCAAGCTACCACAAGAATGTATCCATCGTGTACATCCTTGGACCAAAAGACACGAGCCAAAAGCATGCCTTTTCTGACTTAGTAGCATCAAAAGAGAAATTCACTTGGCTCTATGTGTTCAGAAAAACCACAGCCATTCTCAAAATCTTTTCCACGATTTTTCTCTCCAAAATAAACTCTTGGCAAATTGGATATACACTCCCTCGGACCAGTTAAATTCCCTATAAAAGGGGCCTTCCTCCACTTCATTTCAACACACACGGTCATCAACAACAACACTAAAAATACTCTAAGCTCGTTTGCTGAAAGCACAAGAGTTAGCTGGGAGGAAAGGGAGAGAGCTCTTGCAACTCACGAGGAAAAGAGGTAGGTCCTTCAAACTTCATTTACCATGTTCAGCATGCCATGATAACTATTATATCCATGTTACACCATCTATGTTTATTCTTTTACGTTCAAGATGCTTGCAATATATATCATATGAACTGCATGTCGAGTTTGATAAAACTCTAAGTAGTTGCCCTAACATTTTAATCATTTTATCATGAATGCTCGTGTTAAACATGTTGGTTGGGACGTTTATAAGTCTTGTGTGGTTAAAGATATTCATGTTGCTCTGTTTGTATATACTGCTTCTGTTTTAAATGATGCCATGATACCTTTTATGTATGTCAAACTTTTATATATTGTCAAGATTTTATGTTGTTTGGTTTGAGTTAAGAAGAATTCTATGTTGACCATAATGCCATCTCTTTTATATCTAGAACTGAACTTACATGAACACATTTTGGATACTATTGTTGCCCCCTGCTTGTAATATATATGCATGATAATGTTACATGTTATATGCTGCTTCATTTTTATGTTGTGATGATGCTATGTGGAAGAATGCTGTTAGGTTTTGTTTTTTTATATAACTGAAGTTTAGAACCAATGTTAATGTTCATTATATGTGTGATAACTTAGAAGCATGCCAACCTGTTTTACTTTGTCTCTAAACTGTTTTGGCTTTGGATGTGTTGTATGCCATGTTGATCATGTTAATAACCTTTATTCTTAATGGTATGATTAAATGTTGATGGTTTATACTGTCGTTCTTGACAAGTTGTTATTGGTGTCTCATGTTAGTTTAATTTGTTTAGGATGCTCATTGTGTGGTATGATGTTAGTGTGTCTTGAATGAAGTTGCTTATATTGCCATGCTTATGTGAAGTCATTGCTATTGGTGTTTACTGTCATCATTTAATTATGGCCTGCTTGTTGCAATATATCATATGTATGTAATAAGTGTAAAAAGTGTGACTGCAATTAGTGTTTGTATGTGTGTGTTATAACAATGTCGTGTGTGTGCAGTGAGATGTGTGTTATATTGTGTGTCATTATTTGCATATGTGTGTTGTGTGTTGTTGTGACTGCATATTAGCAGTTATCTAATCTGTCTTGTAGTGCATAATGTATGTTCATGTGCTAATTGTAAGTTCTTGTAAATTTTCCACTGCATAATATGAATAAGGTTGGTTAGAAAATGGAGTTTTCTTTGTTGTTGTAAACTGGACCCGATAGCAGTTTATGGCTGCATGTTTTTTAATCCCATGCGTGGTTCCTATTTGGGTGGTTTGATTTTTTTTATTTTGCATGATACTGTAATCACGTTAGCAGCATCTTTTCTGCATGTTTTTTTTTCTCATTTGGCCATGCGTATTTATTTGGTTGGTTGCTTTTGTTCTTGCATGTTATTTAAATGGTAGCAGTTCATTTTGGTTCTGCATGTTTTTTAATTCCATGCGTATTTTATTGGGTTGTTGGCTTTTGTATTTTAATTCTGCATGCTTTTCTTTCCATTTTTCCATGCGTGATGATTATTGGCTGTTCCTTTTTCATTTTGTCTTGTTATGCTTTAATACCATGCTTGTACACTATCACTTACACATGATACACTACACCACTTCCCATACACTGTGCGCGTGTTGTTTCCTTTTTATCATTTTCCATGTTTTTTTGGTTATATATTTGTGGATGTGTGTTTATGAATGGATGTATCTGCCGTCCCAACGGTTCACCATATGCCATGCCTTTCGCCTTTCACCACAATGTCCTAGGTTCGATCCAGCGGATCAACCTTTTGGCATTTTTTCCTTTTCCGCCTTGCCTTTTTTTCTTTCCAACCTGGGCCTTGCGCCCAATGCTACCCACACCCCTACCTGATTGGCCCAATTAATTTTCCTTTGTTTTTTGACTGATCCAAATTACTTACATGCACCCCCTGCGTTTTTAAATCTTTTTTATTTTATTTTGTTTGTTTGATGCTTATCTTTTATTTCAATTTAATTTCATGAGATTAATTAATATGTGATATATTTTTTTTAATTGTTAATTAATTGTTAATTGTTTATTAGCTTTTAATTTTAATTATATCTTGAATTACTTTGCTAATTATAATTGTGATAATTGTTTTTTTATCATGTTATTAATTCTTAAATTACCAATTTGTGTCTTAAATTTTCATTTTTTAAATGTATGACTAATTGTTAATTTCTAAGTGTTAATTATCCACATGTAGTCATTTTTAATTACCTTGTGTGTTAATTGTTAATTTTAATTGCCTTGTCAATTAATTATCAATTGTTGGTTTAATTATTAATATCATTTTTAAGCATCTTTGACTTGTTTAATTCTTAAGATAATATATCCATGTTGATTGGCCATATGCTTGACTTTAAATATGAATATTTCTTTTCTTTAAATATCATCCTTAATATCATATGTTTGTCTTCCTAAAGATTTAAGCATATTGATGTGTTCTTTAAATCATGTTCATCTTATACATATCTTTGTCATAAACATATCGCCATCCTCATGCTTATGTTGTTTTATCTATTATACCAATGTCCTATCTTTTACCATGTTTTATTTATTGTTATTATCAATTGTTTTTCCCCCATTCCAAAGGAGGGTGAATAGTGTTGACTCTTAAAGTCATAGCCCCCATCTTAACCTAAGTAACTTCTTAGGAAGAAACCTTGTTTCTTGGCCTCATCAAAGCCATAGAAATCATAACTAGCTTTAGGAAGAGTTCTTCAACTCTTAGTGATATTCATCATAATGAATTTATCACTTCTCCTACTGACTAAACTTCAACATAGGTCCATTACAACTAGACTTAGAGAGTTCCTAAACTCTACAATGAGCTTGTACTCATTTCCCTCTGAATATTGACCACTGTCAATCATTCAGTAGAAGTAGAACTATGCATACTCTGATTCTATTCCCGAGGATACGTAGGCGTAAAGTGCGATGCTTTATCGAGTATACTTAGATACTAACCCCTAGGGTTTCAACCTTTAGCATAGAACCTCTTAGCAAACATAAGATAACATTAACAAGAGGTTCCCGTAGAGTACTACGGACGTTTAGGGTGCTAATACCTTCCCTAGGCGTAACCAACCCCCGAACCTTAGATCTCCCCCTTTTAGGTTTTTCTAACGATCTTGAACCTTTCCTTTGGATAAATCAAAGTCGGTTGTAAAAGAAAATGATGCAAATTAATTAATAATTTGTTATCCGATTTTCACCGCTACAGCGAGGCTTATGTTGAGGTCAGGAACATAATTTCATAAGTCAAATACATTCATAAAAAAACTCAATTCCAAAACAGTAGTCACACGAGCATGGTAATCATGGCATGGAAAGCAACAGAAACAAAAGAATTTAACTCATGTGATTTCAACAGAGAACAAAAGCAAACAACATTCATCAGGGAAACAAAACTTCATGAATCACAGCATAATTCAAAAATAACTCATTTAAAAACAGTAGCACATGAATATGACAAGCATAGAAGAAAAGATATTCTCACAATTTGCAAAACCAAAGCATTGGAATCGTATAACTTATCAACCAGAAACCAAAAAGTACAGACAAAAATTTTCATGGTAAAGCCAGGAAGTAATGTTCAAACAAACTTCATAAATTATAGCATACTTTAACGAAAAGCTTCTAACATTCAAGAACACATTTGACTCTAAAAAGAAATAAGAAGCAGAATTTATATTGTTTTTGTTATGAAATTATTTAAAAACATATGAAAAAGAAATGGAAGATAATAGTTAAAGAACAACAAAATAAAAAAGGAATGGAAGACACAGTAAAGGGTGGCTGGCGCCACCTTTTCCCCTGAAAGGAGGTGGCTTGCGCCACATGGGTTATGGGGTGCCTGGCGCCATGCTACATCATGGCTTGCGCCATGGTGACTTTTCCTTTTCTTTTTTATTATTTTGGTGAGGTGTGGTTGTTATATTATTATTTTACTATGTGGCGGGAGCCACCAAACTTAATGTGGCGAGCGCCACCCAACTTATCATTTTTATTTTCATTTTTAGACGAACACGAAGCAAAATCAGTTGCGATTAATCAACACAAAATGAAACCAACATGATGATTTTTCTTCCACAACAACAAACGATAATCAGACATAAATGAATATAACAGCGTGATAATTAAACATGGAGCAAAGTAATCACAAAAATCAGACAGTAATGGAATAAAAATGATAACAACATGGTGCATATAACGTATCACATAATCAACGTGCATAAGAACAGAAGGAGATAGGGCGATACCTAGTGGAGCAAGTCCACTGTCTCTTCACCTTGTGATAAGCTTTCTGATCTTGAACCAAAATTCCAAAGCCACTCTCCCTCTCTCTTGCTCGTGCACTAGAAACTTTTATAATTTAGGATGTTTTGTGAGAAGTGTTGGTGAAAATGTCCCTCCCCCGAGAGCTGTAGATGAGCTCCTTATATAGGCTGATATATTGGGCCGGGTTGAAATCACCCAAAGAACCAATGCTTGGTGGCTAGGGTTTGCAACACCTTTCTTCCCGTAATTCAAACGTTGGTCCACTCAGTACGCTCCTCACGCTGCGCAAATCTTCAGAGGTGCAGGGCCAACTTCACCAACTCATGCATTATTTCAAACGCTCCTTATTTGATGTCATACATGCAGGTATTGAAAGAAGTAATGATGGGGATAGCACCAAAGCATTGTTCAGGCGAGAACAGATGGCACCAGAGTGAATAGTGAAAATGGTAATGTTTCAGAAATGCTTTTGCTGAAGCAAATAAGATGGAGCTCAAACAGGAAACGCTCTTGGAGAATTCAAAATATGATTTGCGTCAAGGATTGAATTGAATGGATTTTTGAACGAATGGATTCAAATGTGTTGAATGCTTCCTTTCCAATCTGCTGCTTCTCCATTGGCTGATGCTTGGTTTGAAAAGTCAACATACTCATACTTGATTTCTATTGGTTATTTGACAATGAAAAACAACTCCAATAATTTGTAACGCATTCCTTTCCTTTTGGTCACGATGGGCTTAAGAAACATGGGCTTAGGAAATAAAATGGTTTTTTCTTGTCGTAAACAAAGGTGATTAGGCAAAAATAAATAATAATGGATAATTTGGCAATTGATTAGGATTAAATGTGGTTTAGGAGAATTGAACAAATGAATAAAATTGGTTAAATGAAAAGGTTAATGAAATAGGTTTAGAAAATGAAGGTGACAAATGAGGGTAGATAAAGTGGGTAGACATTTGGTCATGGTGGGGTTAGGGTGATGGAGACATTTCCTAGAGACTTGCTTGATTCAATGCTCCAAAAACCTTGATCAATTCCTCCTTGAACCTCCTCAATATAAACCTGATAAAAGAAACAAACACGAACAAAAACCTGATAAAAAGGGTTAGCTATGCAGCATGCTTGACCTAATATGACATGCAAGAGATTAATGGATCTAAGGGAAAAATTTGGGGTACAACAGTTGGCCCTATTTAAATATCTTCACCAGATGGCACGAGGGACGTCCGGGTGAAAGGTATTTAAATATAGCAAACCGAAAATTTTTGCCCTTAGATACAAAGACGTGCAATGCTGCTAATATGATGATATGATGCCATGCAAGATGCAAAAATGCAGACAAAACCGGACACCAAGGAATAGTTAACAACCGCGGGGAAGCTTCACTGGGGAAGCAAGAAGAAGGTTAGTATCCACGAGGAAAACACTCCTCGGGGATACAGGCTAACCAACGCGAGAGACTCACCGGGGAGACTCCAAAGAAATACTGGGGAAAACAAAAAGACAATCTCCACTTAGGAAAGATCTGGGGAGATAGACTATTGGGGACAAAACAAACCCACATTCTTCCTGGGCATGTCTCCCCCTCAATCAGATCAGATATACTCCCCCTCAGTGGTTAGTAGACAATCAGATCAGATATACTTCCCCTCAGTGGTTAGTAGACAAACAGCAGGCAGCAGTGGTTAGTGATGTTAGTAATTCTCCCCCTTTTTTGCCACAATATGACAAAGGTAGAAGGACTAACTCAAAAACCAATAAACTAGTTCAGATTAATAAAAATACACACCCAACAGAAAAGAAAAAATATCATGGCCATTCAGCCCTTACACAACCAAACAAAAAAAAAGTGAGAATACTGAAAAATCCTCTCACTATGGTGGGAATACATATTCAGAGACCAGAATATCATTCCCCCCAACCATTGGAAAGTTATGCCTCGTCAGAAAGGCAAACTCCAAGCTTGCCTCTCAATGTCTCAAATTGATTTGCATCCAGAGCTTTAGTGAAGATGGCAACTAATTGATTTTCTGCGGCCACATGTTCCAGAGTGATGACTTTATCTTCCACCAGATCTCGAATGAAGTGATGCCTGATGCCAATGTGGTTAGTTCGGCTGTGCTGGATGGGATTCTTAGAAATATGTATTGTACTTAAGTTGTCACAAAAGAATGTCATAACATCTTGTGGGACATTGTATTCAGTCAACATTTGTTTCATCCACATCATTTGAGAGCAGCTACTCTCTGCAGCAATGTACTCAGCTTCAGCAGTGGACAGGGAGACACATTTTTACTTTTTGCTGAACTAGGAAATTAAATTGTTTCCTAAGAAAAAGCATCCCCCTGAGGTACTTTTTCTATCATCTGCATTTCCAGCCCAGTCAATATCCTATTAATACAGAGTCAGAGTTGTGTGTGTAGAGAAGTCCATAGTTGTATGTTCCATTCACATACTTCAGAATCCTCTTGACTTGGCTTGCTTTGGGTTCAGCCTAATACCTTGCACAGACTCCTACTGAGAACGTTATATCAGGTCTACTGGCTATAAGGTATAGAAGACTTCCAATCATGCTTCTATACAGACTCTGATCAATGCTTACACCATTCTCATCTCTTGTCAATTTTAGGTGTGTAGGGGCAGGAGTTCTCTTGTGCTTTGCATTTTCCAAGCCAAACTTCTTAACAATATTCTTGGCATATTTCCCTTGACAGAGAAAAATGGAATCTTCCATTTGTTTGACTTGGAGACCAAGGAAGTGGGTTAATTCTCCAAGTAAACTCATTTCAAATTCTGACTGCATTTGCTTAACAAAATGTTGGACCATTTCCTTAGACATTCCACCAAAAACAATGTCATCAACGTAGATTTGTGCTATCATTAGGTTACCTTCTTTTTCTCTAACGAAGAGAGTTTTATCAATTCCTCCATTTCTGTAGCCATTTGTAACAAGGAACTCAGTTAGCCTTTCATACCAGGCCCTTGGAGCTTGTTTCAACCCATATAAGGCTTTTTTCAGCTTGTAGACATGATCTGGAAATGTTGGATCAACAAAGCCTTTGGGTTGTTCCACATAGACCTCTTCACTGAGATATCCGTTCAAAAAGGCACTTTTAACATCCATTTGAAAGAGTTTGAACTTCAGAAGACAAGCTATTCCAAGGAGCAGTCGTACAAATTCCAGTCTAGCTACAGGTTTAAAAGTCTCATCAAAATCCACTCCCTCTATCTGGGTATATCCCTGTGCGACTAGTCTGGCCTTGTTTCTTGTGACAACTCCATGTTCATCAGACTTGTTCTTAAAGACCCACATAGTGCCGATCACATTTGATCCTTCTGGTATGGGTACCAAATCCCAAACATCATGTCTCTTGAACTGCTCAAGCTCTTCTTGCTTTGCATTAATCCAAAATTCATCTGTTAAGGCCTCCTTAACATTTTTTGGTTCCATCTTTGACACAAAGCAGGCACTTGCCACCATATCACGTGATCTAGTCATCCTACCTCCATTTGGATCTCCTATTATGAGTTCCTTAGGATGATCCTTCTGTATTCTGATGGAAGGCCCCTTGTCAACTCTCTCGGACACAGTAGACTCATGATTGTCATCGTTGGGTACTATAATATCTTCAGAGTTGTCTTGAGGTGTTTCAACATCTTCTGTGACATCTTCCTCTTCCATTGGAAAGAATACTCAAATATCATCTGTAGCTTTAACCTCCATGGGAGAGTCATCAACCACAACATTTATGGACTCCAATATAACTTGAGGTCTTGGATTGTAGACACGGTATGCTCTGATGTTTGTGGAGTAACCTAGGAAGATTCCTTCCTCACTCTTGGGATCCATCTTTCTCCTCTACTCACGGTCTTCCAGAATGTAGCATTTGCTTACGAAGACATGGAAGTATTTCACCGTTGGTTTTCTACCCTTCCATAATTCATACAAGGTAGCAGAAGTTCCCGATCTGATGGTTACCCTGTTTAGGATGTAGCAAGCTGTATTCATTGCTTCAGCGTAGAAGTGATACAGAAGTTTCTTTGCATGGAGCATAACCCTTGCACACTCTTGAATAGTTCTATTTTTCCTTTCAACCACACCATCCTATTGAGGAGTGATAGGTGAAGAGAATTCTTGACTAATTCCTTCTGAGGAGCAGAACTCATCAAACTTGTTGTTTTCTAATTCCCTCCCATGATCACTTCTGATTCTGATTATACCACAGTCCTTTTTCTCTTTGAAGTCTCTGGCACAATCCCTTAAAAACTTCAAACACCTCTGATTTCTCCTTGATAATGTGCACCCAAGTGTAACTAGAAAAATCATCAACAACCACATAGGCATACCTTTTTCCTCCAAGACTTTCAACTTGCATAGGTCCCATTAAATCCATATGAAGAAGCTCTAAGTTCCTTGAGGTGGTTTGTTGTTGAAGCCTTTTGTGTAACATTCTAGTTTGTTTCCCAATCTGGCATTCCCCACATATCTTCCCTTCATCTATCTTAAGATTTGGAATTCCTTTGACAGCTTCCTTGGATATGATTTCTTTCATTCCTTTTAAGTGGAAATGCCCCAGTTTCTGATGCCACAACTTTACTTCATCCTCCCTAGTCACCAAGCAGGTGGAGGGACTCTGAGTTTCATGAGGAGCCCATAAGTAACAGTTATCCTTGGATCTGGCACCTTTCATAATGAGTTCTTCTTTATCATTTGTAACAAGGCACTCATATTCAGAGAAGTTTACCTTAAGACCTTGGTCACACAGTTGGTTGATGCTTATTAGATTTGCAGTCAATCCCTTGACATACAAAACTCTATCAAGGCAAGGTTGACCTTCATACTTCAGCTTGCCAACACCTTTGATTACTCCTTTTGAGCCATCTCCAAAGGTGACATGACCAGTGGAATGGGGTTCGATGTCAGCCAAGAACTTCTTCACACCAGTCATGTGTCTGGAGAAACCACTGTCAAAGTACCAGTCTTCTTTGGCGGAGGCTCTCAGGGAGGTATGAGAAATGAAAGCTACAGTTTGACCCTTAGGTATCCATTTCTTCTTCCCTTTGGGAGTCTTCCTTCTTCTTCTGGATTGTTTTGAAGATTTAGGATATCCATTCAACTTGTAGCAGTGAGCCTGTATATAACCAAACTTCTCGCAGTAGTAACACTGTTTGTCCTATTTTTGTTTTCCTAGAGAGTTGTTCTGAGGCCTTTGATGATGTTGAGACATCCTTCTTGACATCACTTGGGCTGATTTCCCTCCAGTCCTAGTTCCTTTGATCTTAACTTGATCATTATAGCCAAGACCCTTTCCACTTCCAGCATTTCTTCCTGACATAAGGATTTCATCTAGCATGTCAGAGTTATTATTCATCATCCTTATATACTTGGTCAGGTTGTTGAGTTTGGAGTTCAACCACTCCATTTTATCCTCCAATTCTGAGATCGTTTCCATATGGTTCCGTCTTTCATCACACAGTTGTGAGATAAAATTCTACTGATCTTGTCATAGTTGATATAATTCAACAATGCTATTAGAATTGAGTGATCCGTTATCTGATTTCTTGTTAGAATCATATACTCCAGTCATTGCAGACACCTTCTTAGTAGTCTCTCCATCGCTTAAGGAGTCATCCTCAGACCATGAGGTGGATAGACCTTTTTTCTCCTTCTTATGGTATGTGGGACACTCACCTCTTGTGTGTCCAAAACCCCCACACTCAAAGCACTGAACTCCCTTCCCTCGGTTGAGTTTCTTATCATAACTAGGTCTTCTTCCAAAATTTCTTGATCTGTAGATGTCAGAAGTCTGAGCCTTGACATTTGTCTTAGACTTATCATCCAATTGCTTTGCCAGTTGATGAAACTGTTTTTCCAGAAACCCTACAGCTTTGGACAAATACTCTTTGGTGTCTCCCTCCTCTTGGTTGGTCACCAGAGTAAGTCTTTTCTTCTTTTCATCCTTTTCACTAATTTCCATCTCAAAGGTTTGGAGTGATACCATAAGCTCATCTACCTTCATGGTATTAATGTACTGAGCTTCTTCAATAGTCGTCACTTTCATATCAAACCTCTTGAGGAGAGACCTTAGAATTTTCCTGACCAACTTGGCTTCAGGAATTTTCTCTCCAAGATCACTAGATGTGTTGGCAATATCAACAATATTCATATGAAAGTCATGTATACTTTCATCTTCTCTCATCCTCAGGTTCTCAAACTTAGTGGTAAGCAGCTGAAGTTTTGAGGTTTTTACACGAGAGGTACCTTCATGAGCAGTCTTCAGGATTTCCCACGCATCCTTTGTAACAGTACAATTTTTGATGAGTCTGAAGATGTTCTTGTCCACCCCATTGAACAAGGCATTCAAGGCTTTGGAGTTCCCTTGAGCATGCTTATCATCTTCATCATCCCAATCTTCTTCAGGTTTCTGCTCCTCAGTGAGCTTCCCGTCTTTGTCTTTGATCTTTGGTGGATCCCACCCCTTGACCACAGACTTCCAAGCCTATCCATCCATAGACTTAATAAACGCCACCATGCGAACTTTCCAATAATCATAATTAGAACCATCAAGCATTGGTCGTCTATTTAGAATTCCTCCTTCTTTATCCATCATACCAGAAAATATCATCCCTGAATCTCACCTAGATATAGAGCAGGATGCCAACTCTGATACCAATTGAAATTCTGGTTAAGCAGATCATGAAGATGTTAGACAGGATGTCATGACACTTGATCTCTGCTCCTCACATAGGATCTAAGGAAGAACAAATGAAAACAGCAGCAAGCAAACAACACATAGAAATTGTTAACCCAGTTCGGTGAACAACACACCTACGGCTGGGGGCTACCAAGCCAGGAATGAAATCACTAAGTAGAATTGGTTCTAAGCTAAACTCCAACTTTTACAACTTAGCACCTAGAAACTACCCTTCCTAGATTTCTACCTAAGACTCTCCTAGGTATGAGACCCTTCTCAATTCCCTTCCAATCACAGCAGTGACTGAAAATATTACAACTCAATAAAACAGTCCTTCTCAAGCATTCACACAATACACGAGAGGCTCACACAAGTACAAACCCTAGTACTTCTAAAACAGCTGCAACAATCCACACTGAAAATAGGTTAACTCCAGCCTATTTATATTGAAAACCACAGCTGGACTTGGGCTTCAAAAGCGCAACAAATATCTTCCTCAGAATTAGCGACCTAATTCTTTCTTCAATCCCAAGTTACCAAAAATGTCTCCTTCACAAGGAAACCACAAATTCATTTAGAATCAGAATCTCTAATTCCACAATCTCAGGTGCCACCTGGAATCCTAGTCATATTCCAATCACACCTGTTACCAAAAACAATTAGTTTAAAATGGTGACAAACAAAGATGTCGAATCCTCCTGATATGACATCTTGTCTAACATCTTAGCCTGCAGTTAGTTCAACATGTTAGGACATCTTGTCCAACATCTTTCTGCTAAGTTAGTTTTACCAAAATTAATGCAACCTCAGAAGCAGGGACTCAACAGCTTTGTATAACGATTTCCCCAGTGGAATCCAATCAACCTTTTAGCTTCAACCTTCGGCTTTGATCAAGACACACTTAAAAATCATTCCCTTCAGAGGAAATCAAAATCTCTCTGCAGGAAGATATTTCTCTGAATATCACATATCAAAAACAGTCATTCAAAACAAACCCTAATTCCAGATAACTGCTGTAAGTGGCACACTTGTTGATACAAACACCCAAGCTGTTTGTCCCTCATTATCCTGGTTAAAATTCTTTCATCTATTTGCGGTAAGTGGCAAGCCCTGGATTATTTACATCCAAGGCAATGTCCCTCTCTTAGCATGAATTCCTAAGGAAAAATGGCATTGCTCACACTGAGTTAAAGTTTTCTCCTTCAGGACAAATCCCCTCATAAAAAGAAATTATGGCATTGCTGGATCCCACATACTGTAGCACCCCAAAATTTTCCCTCATACCTTTAGTACTAACTGGCTTATGTTACATTTCATTTTTGCATTATCATGTGTGCATATCATTGGTTCTTAGCATGGGGTCAAGGTGCTTGAGGCAATCCAAGAGGAGAAGGTGTTCTTCAAAGGGTCAAGTTTTATACCATTTATCAAGGATCAAGGGTTGGCACAAAAGTTACTAAATATGGAAATGACCTATAATTTGAAAGTTTCCATTTTGGGCAAGTTTTTACACTGCATTCAACTTGACTTTTCACCATCAAGGAAGCTCCAAGTGAATTTTCCTCAAACATGAAAGTTTAAGATCTTTTTCTCCCCTTTCCAACAAGTACTAGATGGTCTCCATATCATTTGTGAAACTCAAGTTATGACCAAAAGAAGGCAAGGTGGTTTTTAGGGTTCCTTATGGTTCCATTTTCACAACTTTTGCATTTTGGGACATAGTGGCCTATAATTGATTCCTTTGTTTCAAGCCACATTCTAACATCAAAGAACAATCCATAAGGATCATTTTTGGCCTTTGAATCAAGTGGATCCATGGTTTATTCATCACTTATTTTCCATTATGCAAAATTGCAAGATCATTGAAAACTCATGAACCAAGACATCTCAAGGCCCAAATTCCATACAGGTGTGATTAGCAATTATTAAATAAGTGATCCATCATCAAGGGTTTGGGTATACATGCATGGAGGAGGGTGTATTTCACATTATTCAAATTTCCAAAATCACTCTAAACTCATTAAGTGAGGAATTAACAAGGCCCAAGTGATGATAAGTGGATTAACCCTAAGTATTTAAGCTAACTCATGCATTGGTTAGAAAGGACACACGTGATTTTGGAGAGTTTTCAAGAGTGAACCCTAAAACTTTTCTTCATCGAATCTCCTAATCCTTTAGAGTTTTTCCAAAACTTCTTTCACCATCTGAACCCTTGGGATCCCTAGAGCACGAAGCAACCATCGTTTGCAGCTAACAGCAGGGATACAGTTTGCATAATCTCAGGTTAGTGCATTTTTTCATGATCTTAAAACTCTCTTTTTAAACGTGCATGATGATCTGTGGTGTGTACTGATTATCCTGAAGTAGTTTGTATTGAGTTTGGACGTTTGTATTGTTCGTACTATGAGTTTTAAGTTTTGGACCCAAACCTTTTTTCATTCGATTTGCTTTATGCGTTGTGTGTTTGTTGAAAATAGCATGATATTTGGAATCCTCATGTTTTTCTTATTGAAATGATGTACTCATATGCTGTTTCTGGGGATTTTGGGGATGATGGTCACCGGAGAAGACGACCGGAGCTAGGGCTCCGGCGTCTGGTTTTGATCTCTGGCCGGCTAGGGTTTTGGGTGAAGAAGATGCAATCCTAACCGTCTATTACTTTGATCCCACGGTCCATAGCTTGCCACGACATTTAAAATTCTATTTTATATTGTAGTTTGTGCGTGTGACATTCACGATAGTTATTGTGCACCTTCAATCTGCTTCGCTCATCATGCATACTTTTGGTCTTGTATTGACTGATCTGGGACGTTGATCTAATCTGGTGGTTATCACTATGCCAACGCATTAAATGAGTCATGTGCTTGTCACATGTGTCTTTTTATTTTGAGTAATCTTGTGTGTGCACGTGTATGCTTGTTATCATATGCATTTAATTTGGAGCCTTCATCATGATTACTCGTTATTTTCATTTGACTGATGATACGCGTTAGATCAATCGTGTGGTTTTGATTCAATCTGAGATTTGACTAATTCCATGGTTTCCCTTTGCTTCGCTAATGGACCTCTTGTCTTGGGCTTACTATCTGCACCCTCTCCCTTAAGCCCATTATATTTTCCCACGTGAACCATCTGCTGAACACACCCCCCCCCCCCCATGCTTATTTCTTTATTTTTATTTTTCATTTAATTACATTATTTTTTATTTTTAAAAATAGATAATTGCATCCTAAAAATCCCAAAAATTCATGAATCATATTTATAGTTTTATAAAATTTTCCCAAATTTTATTTTATTATTTTCTTTTATTTTTAGTGACTGAATTAATTATTTAATGGATTTCTTTTTGAATTGTTCATATCATGCATACCCAAACTTGTAGAATTTTGTTCTCATAGCATATATAACATTTAGAGCCCGTTCTTTTTGTATTATTTTATCAACACATTGAAGTTCAGTAAAACATTTTTTTTTCTTATTTTTAAAATCATTTTATGTTGCGTTTCAGTCCTCCTCTTTTGCATGTTAGTTCATAATTCTCATTTGACTTTGCATAATTGTTTGAGTGACCTATCTTTTGAGTTTTGGCATGAGCTTTTGACATATTGTTTGCCACTGGTTAAGGTGTGTTGGGTCTTAATTTGGTAATTTTAGAAAATGTCTTGCTAATTTTTTAATTGCTCTTTGTTTGAGGTCTTCTTGTATGCACATCCTTGATCATGTCTGAGTACTTGTTTGAGAAGGCACGTGTGCCATCATTTAGGTTTGCTTCTTTGACTTCATAATTCATGTTTAGGTCATCCACATTCTGTCTTGGATGAGTTTCATTTGGTTTGTAACCTTTTCTCTTTGGTTTGTGACTTGTTTGGGGTTTTCATTTGTCTTATTGTTATTTATGTCTGTTTTGTACTAACCTTTTATGCAGGGGCTGAGGTAAGTCATTTGAGGGTGTGGATAGTTATCCATGTCCACTCTCACTCTTTCTTCCTCTCATCTTTTCTTTTCTTTAGGTTTAGGTTGTTGTCAAACCTCCCCTTAGGGCCACTTTTGCATGATAACATTAGGACTAAATTCCATAAGATAGCCTCCCTCCAAACTTCCCCTTAGGGCCATCTTTGCATGATAACATTAGGATAGATTTTTCCCCGTAGTCTTTTTCTTTTCTTTTGAGTCCCTCTTCTCACCTCATAACATCTCTAAGATACTTAATAAGGTCAACTTGCCTTGCACACAAGCCTTAAACATAGGAAATGAAGATTGAGGGGTCCCCCTTATCTCTTCTAGAGTGTTGAGCATACGTCCCATTGGGGACGACCATGCGACGCATTCGTTCCCGTGCCATAGACTTTGGTTCAAGTTGAGTTACGAACTAACTCAAGTCACTTCTGTCCTAAAAAATACAAACAAACTTCAAACCTTTTTATCCTGCGGGATCGTCAAACTAAAGGCTATTTTCAAAAAAGGCACGTTACTTTTCGTCTGAGTCGCAAACAGGCATCGACCCTAACTGCCGGACGCGAACTTAACGTCGCTCATAAAAAACACAAAAAGAACTTGGTCCGAACTACGTCGACTCTGAATTCCCTATTGCACAAAGGGGGTACGTAGGCCTAGGACGACGACGTCCTACCGAGTCTGTCTTTGTTTTCCCCTTCCCCGTTTAAGTGCAGCCCTAGATGTTAGGATAACTCAACCTTAGAATAGACAACAAGCGTGGATCCCATCGAGTACGATGGACGCGTGGGGTGCTAGCACCTTCCCCTCGTGTAACCGACTCCCAAACCCAGGCTATGGTAGCGATGACCATTCCTTTCCCTCTTCCTCAAGTTTATGCGGTGTTCCCTTTCCCTCTCTTGGGATAAATTTACACGGCTGGCGACTCTGTTTTCCGCGCCACTTTCGCGTTTGTACCTGGATGAAAATCCTGGGAGCGACAGCTGGCGACTCTGCTGGGGAAGATAGTCCCCTAAGTGGGTCTGTCCTAGCGCTTGTTTTTTTTGTTCTCTTTGGGTGTTTTTGTTTTGTTTTGCTTTATATGTTGTATTTTATTTTTACAGCATTTACTGCATTGCATATTATTATCATCTGCTGCACTGTTTTTCTGTTTGGCGGGTTGGGAGTTCTGAGAGATAAGCCCAATACCCAGGCTTGAGCGTACACGTAGGATTAGCGTGGAAAGTAGTGTGACTTGTGTGGCATTTGGCCAGACGTAGTATACATGAAAACTCCACATCCAGACGAGGTTTTCCTTGGTAATGTTCTATCCTGCGCATTGGTGCAGATGATTGAATGTAACTTGGAAAACTGTCGACTCTGGCTGCCATTCCCGAGGACTTAGTAACGGCACTCCTCCCAAGACGTGATAATGGCAGACCAGAAATGGCAAACCCATTGTACATGTCGATCCGAGGACCCAATGCTGGGAACTTGCTATAGGGTTTCCTTTTGGGAAAGAATCAGTGGAAGCGTTCCTCGATTGGCGATAGTACTGTACCCCGAGGGATGAATGTACTATTGCTTCTCGACCTCAGCGCCAAAACTGAGGACTTACCATAGGATGTTTTCTTTTGAGGGGAATCAGTTGAGGCCTCCTCGATTGATGATGATGCCAAACCAAAAATGGTGAACGTATCATCATTTCTCGACCTGAGAGCCCGTGATATTGCGGATCCTCGGCTTTCTAGTACCCACATGTGAAAGGGCAGGGTGTTTACAGGTTTGCAGGTAACCTCGACCTTCAACATACCCGGTTTTCTGGTCAGCAAATTTATCAGTGTGGTACTATGGTTATTTTGGTATTCTGGGTATTTGGGCAGACCTTTGAGATTATACAGTGGTTCAGTGCAGCAGTTGTCCAGTCTATGTATGTGGCATCCTTGATCCCATGTGTGCATTTGCATCATCATTTTGCATACCAACATGTTTATTCATTTGTAGGATTGCATCCTAACTTTGATTCTGGTTTTTGAAATTAAACTAGAATCAAGGGGTGGATCACCCTGCGAATTTTTAAACATGTTCATTTGTATTCGCATATCCATAATCATTTTGTATAACAGGTGTTTATCTCTGGCGTTCTTACTTGGTTCTCCTCCGCAGTACAGGATTGCGGATCAACACACTCACCGGTATTCTACCAGACAAAATCAGAAAAGACTCATGGATCAACTACAAGCTGAGATGACTGAGATGCGGACTCGCATGAACCAATTCATGGATTTAATGCAAGGGGTTGCTCAGGGCCAAGAGCAATTAAGAACTTTTGTCCAACCACTGATTGCAAGGATTGATGAAGAAGGTGTCCTTCATGGAGGAGGTCATACTGGTGTTACTGGTACTAATGTTCAGAATGGCCCTCCGGGCGGAGGTATTCTTGTCTCTGGTGTTGTGATCCCTCCGAGCGGGGCTGAAAATGTTGGGGGAGGTGGTATTGGTGTCTGTGCTATTCATGGCCGCCAGTTCGATGATATTCAAGATGATGCATTCTCTGTGCCAGGTGGGGATGCTGGTTCCCAGATTGACACTGATCAGAGATTTAGGTTGATTGAGGAACAACTGCGGGGTGTTGCCAATCAAGATTCTGTGGGTATGGATTTGGAGGATTTGGAGCTGGTTCCAGGCGTCGTTACCCCGCGCAAGTTTCAGACTCCTACCTTCGAAAAGTACAATGGTATGACTTGCCCAAGGACTCACATCAGAGCTTACACGAGTAAAATGGCTGCTCACGCAAAGAACGAAAAGTTGATGATGCATTGCTTTCAGGATAGCCTATCTGGGGCATCCCTGGAATGGTATATGCAGCTAGAGAGGAAAGACGTTCGTAGTTGGAGAGAGCTGGCAGGGGCTTTTATCAAACACTATCAATACAACACCGACATGGCTCCCAATCATACACAGCTGTAGAATATGTCTCAAAAGAGCAATGAAAGCTTTAGAGAGTACGCCCAGAGGTGGCGTGAATTGGCTTCCCGAGTTCAACCTCCGATGTTGGAAAGAGAGCTCATTGATATGTTCATGGATACGCTTCAGGGGCATTATTATGAGAAATTGGTTGGATGTTTGCCAACTGGATTTTTAGGTCTTGTATTGGCAGGAGAAAGAGTTGAAAACAGCATCAAAACGGGGAAGATTCGAATTGCTGTTGAAGATGCAAAGAAACCTTATGATGGGTCCTCCAAGAGAAAGGAAGAAGAAGCTAGTGCTGTGTATATTCCTCCTGTTGTTCAACGGCGTGTTCAGCATCAGCGACCTTATGCTCCTCAGCAACAGAGACAAAAAAGACCACGAAGGCCTGCGAGAAGTTTCGATCCACTCCCTATTTCTCACAGTGATGTTCTTGCCTGTCTACTTGAGAGTTCTCTGGTTGAACTAAGGGATGGCAAGCCTGTCCCTGACCCCATTCCTCCTGATTATGATCTGGACGCTAGATGCGAGTATCACTCAGACACACCGGGTCATTCCATTGAAAATTGTAACGTGTTCAAGCACAAGGTGCAAGACCTGGTGGACTCAGAGATCATTGCATTCACTGAAGATGATATGTACATCAATTGAAGCTTTCTGTCTCAAGTGAGCACTCAGTTTGCAAGGACGTCCAGACAGAGTCAAGCCTCCTCAGTAATGGCAATCTTCAGCTTTTTTACGGCATTTTCATTTGTAGTTTTTCATTTCTTGTTAAAGCATTGTATGCATGTAAGACTTGTTTGTTTTTTATGATGATATTAATGCAATGAATATGTTTTCTTGAAGTAATTCTTTTTATTCATTCGTATGATATTTTTGTGCATTGCAATACCAATTTTCTTGCTTAAACTCTTGGAGGGAGGATGATGAGACGAAAACGCAAAATCTCTGGTTGTATGCTTTCGGATAAAACCCTGTTGAGGATGTACAGACATTGTTTCAAATCCATAAACACTGGAGATATAAGGGAGATAGACCCTCGTTAATCCCTTTGAGCCTTGAAGTAGGAGTTTCTTTCGTACAAAAAAAAACCTCATACTTAACCCAGGGGCAGGGTAGGCGTCAGTTAGTTTGACCGAGCGTTCAAATTCCAAGGAGAGTGTGCATCCGAGGAACCATTACCTTCTATCCCACCGTCAAGAGGACAAGAGATGTGAAACCATAATGGTTGTCCATCAACAACCAAGGGGTGAGGCAGTCACAACCCTGTCAAGCAAGTAAGACAACCAGCGTCACACGCTTTGTTCAAAAAGGGGAATAAAATGAAAAAAGAAAGCCCGCTAAGTCGAGACTTGAAAATAAGCGACTTAGGCAAAAGTTAGGGCATCCCGCTAGACTTCAAAATCGAAAAACTCAAAAGAGTCAGTCCAGGCAAAAATTAGGGATCAAAAAAGCAAAAGAAAGAAAAAGTGAAAAGCATTACAAGAGAAAATCCTCAATAAGAACAAATTTGTGTGATTACAGACACAAAAGATAAAAAGGGATGATTGTCACTCCAAAACCTCCTTAGGTGTCAAACCATTAGTTGCGTGGGTCCCTTAAAGATCGTAAACCTTTTGAGAGATGAGCGTTTTTCTCAAATTAACTGAACATAGGACTGGAGAACATCACGAAGAGTGGGTGGGAGCCGATAAATTTTGAGCCATAAATCCTTTTTTCTGAAACCGTGAACCAGGCCACGATACAACCCTTAAAAGTCCTAATTGAAACAGGGTTTATTCTAAAGGTGTGCTTCAACAGGATAGCGTTCCTGACTCCTATAAGTTGTGCTAATAAGATTTGTTGGTATTGCATGTGCGCATTATTTTTCCATTCAAAAATCAAGGTCGCATCCCAGCTAGTGATTCGTTCACAAGGCTTGGCGACGCATCTTCAATAAAAACTTCAAGATTAACATATTTGTTGCATTAGAATTATCATTCTCATAAATAACTTGTTCTACTTGCATACATATGCCTAAGCATCAAGGCAGCTTACACAGTGAACTTCAGTCAAGAAGCTTGATCCTGCCAAGTTGGGATGCTTGAAAATTCTGAAGGACAATCATATCAAAAGGCATGCTGCCAAGAGACTCTGTGTAGAGTGGGCTCTCCCCAGTAAGTCGTGTTAAGATGTAGCCAATCTGGGGCAGTCACGTCGAAAAATCTCTCTGAAATTCAGTTATTCTGGGGCATTCATTCTAAGATCAGGGGCAAAGTCACTTCGAAGCTCATATTGGGGCAGGCCACCTCTAGAGCGTGGGAGATTGTCCACTCCTGAAAATGGTTAATTGAAAACACCTCCTCAAGGTTCAAAATACTAAAGCAGAGTATTTTCAAGTCATTACAATCCCTTTCGAGGTAATGTACTTCATGGATTATGAAGACTGGGGCAGTTATGTCGAGATATGATAAATCTCTCCATGAGTTTGAAGACCCTGGGGCAGTGCGAACGCCCGATCTTCTATAAAATCCTCTTGAGATGGTTTCTTCCATTAGACCTGGTGGTCTGGGGCAAGTGAAAAGTTCAAAGATCCGCTTATGACCATAAAGACAAGTCAGGTTGCAGGGCAACAGGATTGTACTTCCCCAGCAGTTTGCTCTCCCCAGCATTGAGATTGCTCCTTCCCCAACAGGGCAAACTTTCCTCAGCAGAGCAGACTTTCCCCAGCAGGAGACTCAGGGAATTTGTTCTCCGAAACAAGACATTGTCTCCCCACAAAATCAGGATGTATCATCACACCAGCCAGGCAGGAAGCGCACTTTCGCCGACAACGTTATGTTCTAATCCCTAGCAAGGTGAGGGTAAAGTCATTCTCCCCATCAGTAGGTTAAGTTCAGCAGTATCCCCAAGCAGGATGGTATTATGGACTGTTTTCCCCAAGCAGGGTCTGGTAGAAATCTGCGCCGTTATTCGTGCAGTGGTGGTTGGCGTGCCCAGTAGGTTCTAAGCCCAATTGTGGTTGGCAATTTTCAGTAACAGACTTCTGGTCCCGTTATTGGCATTCATTCTCAACTCCCCCAGCAGAGGAGAAACCTCAGGTTTTGGATGTCACCTTCAGTAAAGGATATGTGTAATCCCCGATAGTGTGGATGTTCTTTTGGGATTTCATCCCCAGCAGAAATGGTTGATCCAAAGAGTCGGTCAGTGTGATCCTCCTCAGCAGAGTTCCTGGACTCAAAGGACAATTTATTTTTGTCATCCCCAGCTGAATTGGTCTCTTCTCTCCAACATTTATTTTGCTGGAGGGGCCCTTTTGCATATCATTATCATTGCATTGCATCCTCAAATGCGTAGCATTTCCATTTCGTATGGAGCATTACGCCATAGAAAAAATTCAAACATGCATCGAAGCATAAGCCAGATTTGGTACCTTGTGCGAAAGCCCAGATCAACCCTCAATACAGTGATCCCAACCTTAGAGCTGACGCTTATCTTCCCTAACTTCAAAGTTGTTGTATACCTTTTCTCAACCTCAGAGTTGATGAAATATCCTTTCTTCCCCAACTTCAAAGTTGTTGTATACCTTTTCTCAACCTCAGAGTTGATGAAATATCCTTTCTTCCCCAACTTCAAAGTTGTTGTATACCTTTTGATAGTTCCTGGATTGGCTGGAATTTTGGTAAAACAAAGGTTGTTCAATGTTGATGTCAAGGTGTTGATGTTGTAACATTGAGGTCTTAACACTGGGCTGTGTTAAGTAGTTAAAGGCTGAAGTTGGATGTCTGATGTCACACAAGTGATGTTGTAACATCAGACCTGCAGAATTAATAACAGCAGGAGTTGTTATTAGGATACGCGTGTTAGCTGGAATTGTGGAGAGTGGTTGACTCATTGGATAAGAATATCTTGGGATAGATATTTTCTGTTACATGGGATATTTGATTGCAGATCTGTTGGAGAATTAAAAGGTTGAAGATTTAAAAAGATTTTGGGGATAAAATCTATTTTGAAGATTCAGTTTTAATTAACAAATCTGATCAAATATTGTGACAAGTCCAAGCCCAATTCAAGAGCTATATAAAGCGCACAAGACCACAGGAGAAAGTACAGAAAACAATCAGAAGATCAAGAGCAGACGGCTTAGTGTCTAGAGTTTGTTTAAAGTGCTTGTATTTACACTATTCTAGGGTTTGAATAGGTGTTGAGTTTCTGTCCTCTCTAGAAGCTGTGAAGCAATAGAGAGTTGTGTAAATTGATCAAAGCTGTGAAGTAAGATCAAGGGTACTCAAAGTGGGTTCTTTGAGTGTTTGTAAGGGATTGAGTGGTGTTCTCATACCTAAGTGGTTTCTTAGGTAGGAAGTCATTAGTAGAGTATAAGTTTAGGAGATTGTCAACGGGTTGTTGAGTCTGTAAATTATATCTACAAGTAGTGAATTCCATCCCTGGCTTGGTAGCCCCCAGAGTAGGTTGGTTGTAACCGAACTGGGTCAACAATTCTTGGTGTTATTTTACTGTTATTGCTGTCCATTGTGCAGAGTGTGTTGCTGTGACATCACACCTTAACATCACACGTCTGATACCAGAATTTCAATTGGTATCAGAGCAGGCATCCTGTCTGTCTCTGGGTGAGATCTAGGGAAGTTACTTTCTGGTAAAAAGATGGACAAAGAAGTTGGAGGATTCGTCAACAGACCCCCTATTTTGGACGGATCAAATTATGACTATTGGAAGCCAAGGATGACCACCTTCTTAAAATCCTTGGACAGTAGGGCTTGGAAGGCTGTTATTAAAGAGTGGAAAGCACATGTCATGTGTGAGAAGGATGATGCTGGTAAAGATAAAGAAGGCACCTCTAAGCTAAAGCCTGAAGAAGAGTGGACCAAGGAGGAAGATGAGCTTGCCCTTGGAAATTCCAAAGTTCTGAATGCTATCTTCAATGGAGTGGATAAGAACATCTTCAGGTTAATTAATACCTGTGAAGTTGCCAAGCAAGCTTGGGATATCTTGAAGGCTACTCATGAAGGAACATCTAGAGTTAAGATGTCAAGACTTCAGCTATTAACATCAAAATTTGAAGGACTGAAGATGAAGGAAGATGAGATTATCCATGACTTCCACATGAGTGTTCTTGAGCTGGCCAATGCATCTAGTGCTCTTGGAGAGAAAATGTCTAAAGAAAAGCTTGTAAGAAAGATTCTGAGGTCCCTTCCTAAGAGGTACAAGATGAAGGTGACTGCGATTGAAGAAGCTCAAGACATCAGCAAGATGAGGGTTAACGAGCTCATTGGATCTCTACAAACTTTTGAGCTTGGTTTGAATGAGGAAGAACCAGAAAAGAAGCCCAAGGGTATTGCCTTGGTTCCACTCCTGCAGAAGATAAGGAAGTTAAAGATTCTCAGGAAGATTTGTCTCAAGCCATTGCAATGTTGGGAAGGCAGTTCAACAAAGTGTTAAAAAGATGGAACAACAATTACAAGCCTAGTGCCAAGAATAGTTCTTCTGACATCAGCAAGCCAAAAGAGAAAGATGAAGAAAAGACTGACCAGGACAGGGGTGCTCAGTGCTTTGAATGTGGAGGGTTTGGACATGTCAAGAAAGAATGTCCCACATTCTTAAAGAAGCAAAAGAAGGGAATGTCAGTTTCCTGGTCTGAATCTGAAAGTGAAAGTGATGGTGAGTCAGCAAGGCATGCTAGAGCTTTAACAGGTACTGTCGTGTCTGATGATGACCGTGATGAAGAAATAACTTATGAGGAGTTAGCTTCTACTTATCGAGAGCTGTGTCTGAAAAGTGCCGAGATTTGTCAAGAAAACAAGCATCACAAGCAACAGATTGCTCAGCTTGAAACTAAAAAAGCTGATCGGGAAAACGAAGTTGTACTAGTTAAGTCTCAACGGGATCAGATGACGAAATTCATTAGGAAGATGAACAGTGGTACTGCTAGTCTTGATAAGATTCTTCAGTCAGAGAAAGCTGCTGGAGATAAATCAGGCATAGGATATGTGGGCAGCACTTCAGGGGCAAAAAGGGAGATGTCTCAACCCTTGTCTCAACATCAACCAAAGGGACAGGTTCCTAACCCAAAGAAGGTTGTTCAGCCCCAGAATGCTAAGAAGAAGAATGGTTCTCATCAGAGGAAGATGCATCCTCAAGGAGCTAGGCAGTATATGCCTCCTCAATATCATCAGAGCATGTCTCATCAGAGGTTTCAACATTAGGAAAACAGGTTTGGGTATGGATACAACAATGTTGTGCCTTATTTCTATGGAAGAAGAAAGCCTCATCATCATGGAAGACAACATCATCAGTACAGGAAAAGACAATTCACCTATGGAATAAGGAGTCAACATCATGGGTGGCAGCCACAGCATTATCAAAGTGAGAGAAGATTTAACCACTTTAGAAACGACAGAGTAAGATGCTTCTATTGCGGCAGGATTGGACATATGCAGTCCTCGTGCTTCAAGCTTCACGGTTATCCTAACTCTACTCCTCAACCCAAACAGCAAGAGGTAGGGCCTAAGGTGATGAAGCAATGGATCCCTAAAGTTACCAGCTTGATAGCTCACACTTCCTTAAGGGTTTCTACCAAAGATGACTGGTATTTTGACAGTGGGTGTTCAAAACACATGACTGGAGTAAGGAATCTGCTTGTTGATGTGAAACCTCAGACCTCTGGCTATGTTACATTTGGTGATGGGGTCAAAGGAGAGATAAAGGGGGTTGGCAAACTAAACTGTGCTAGTGCTCCCAGACTGGAGAATGTTCTTCTTGTTAAAGGACTAGCAGCAAATTTGATTAGTATTAGTCAACTTTGTGATCAAGGGTTCAAAGTAGACTTCACAAAGTCCGAATGTATGGTCAAAGATGACAAAGGAGAAGTCATTATGAAGGGAGCCAGGTCTAAGGACAATTTTTATCTTTGGGTACCACAAAACTCAGATTCCTCCACATGTATGCTAGCCAAAGAAGATGATGTCAAAATCTGGCATCAGAAGTTGGGACATCTTCACCTAAAGGGGATGAAGAGAATTATCTCCACAGAAGCGGTCAGAGGAATTCCCAAACTTAGTATTGAGGAGGGAAAGGTGTGTGGAGACTGTCAAAAGGGAAAGCAGACAAAGATGTCTCATCCAAAGCTTCAACATGACACCACCTCCAAAGTATTAGAACTCCTTCATATGGATTTGATGGGACCTATGCAGGTTGAAAGTCTGGGTGGAAAGAAATATGCATATGTAGTTGTGGATGACTATTCAAGATACACCTAGATAAATTTCATCAAAGACAAATCTGAGGTGTTTGATGTTTTTAAAGAGCTCTGTCAAAAACTACAAAGAGAAAAGGAGTGCAGGGTCATCAGAATAAGAAGTGATCATGGAAGAGAGTTTGAGAATAACAAGTTTGAAGAATTTTGTTTGACTGAAGGTATAAGTCATGAGTTTTCATCGCCAATTACTCCTCAGCAAAATGGAGTTGTTGAGAGGAAGAATAGAACTATACAAGAGTCGGCTAGAGCAATGATTCATGCCAAGAAACTTCCTTATCACTTCTGGGCTGAAGCCATGAACACTGCCTGCTACATTCACAATCGGGTTACCCTAAGAAGAGGCACTTCATCCACTCTATATGAACTATGGAAGGGAAGAAAACCTAATGTTAAATACTTCCATGTTTTTGGTAGTAGATGTTACATCCTGGCAGATAGAGAGCAGAGAAGGAAATTGGATTCCAAAAGTGATGAAGGGATATTTTTGGGGTACTCCATCAATAGCAGGGCTTATAGAGTCTACAACTCCAGGACCAAAGTGATGATTGAGTCAATCAATGTCGTGATTGATGATGAAGATAAGCAGGAAGTTGAGGATGTCATAGAAGATGTTGGAACATCAGCTGATGAAGTTTCTGTAGAAGTTGAAGAAAGAAATCCATCTCCGGGTGCTGCTGAGCCTGAGCAACCTCAGAAAGATCCTTCTATCAGAATTCAGAAGGATCATCCAAAGGAGCTAATTATAGGTGATCCAAATTCTGGAGTAAGGACGAGGTCAAGAGAAATCATAGCTAGCTCATGCTTTGTATCCAAAATTGAACCAAAGAATGTCAAGGAAGCTTTGACAGATGAGTTTTGGATCAATGCTATGCAAGAAGAACTGGAGTAGTTCAGAAGAAATGATGTCTGGGATCTTGTGCCAAGACCAGAAGGGGTGAATGTTATTGGAACAAAGTGGATCTACAAAAACAAGTCGGACGAGCTTGGAGTGGTTACAAGAAACAAAGCGAGACTGGTTGCACAAGGTTATACTCAAGTTGAGGGAGTTGACTTTGATGAAACGTTTGCACCAGTGGCTAGATTGGAGTCCATCAGACTACTCTTGGGTATGGCTTGTAACCTAAGATTCAAATTGTTCCAAATGGACGTGAAGAGTGCGTTTCTGAATGGCTATCTGAGTGAAGAAGTCTATGTAGATCAATCGAAAGGATTCACTGATCCAAACTTTCCCAACCATGCGTTCAAACTGAGGAAAGCACTGTATGGCCTGAAGCAAGCTCCAAGGGCCTGGTATGAGAGGCTGACAGAATTCTTAGTAGCAAATGGCTACAGAAAAGGAGGGATTGACAAAACTTTGTTTGTCAAGGATGAAGGTGGAAAGTTAATGGTAGCCCAAATTTATGTGGATGACATTGTTTTTGGGGGAATGTCAGATGCGATGGTAAAACAGTTTGTCCAACAAATGCAATCAGAATTTGAAATGAGTTTGGTTGGAGAACTTAGCTACTTCCTTGGATTGCAAGTCAGACAAATGGAGGATTCTATCTTTATTTCTCAAAGCAAATATGCTAGGAGCATAGTAAAGAAGTTTGGCCTAGATAAAGCCAATCACAAAAGGACACCTGCTCCCACCCATTTGAAGCTATCCAAGGATGAGAATGGAGTGACAGTGGATCACAGCCTGTACAGAAGTATGATTGGGAGTTTACTATATCTCACAGCAAGCACACCTGATATTTCCTTTGTTGTTGGAGTGTGTGCTAGATATCAGTCTGATCCTAAGGTGAGTCACTTGAATCAAGTGAAAAGAATTCTGAAATATGTGAATGGCACAAGTGACTATGGGATGTTGTATAGCCATGATTCTGGGACTGATTTAAAAGGATATTGTGATGCTGATTGGGCTGGAAGTGCAGATGATAGGAAAAGCACTTCATGAGGTTGTTTCTTTCTAGGGAACAATCTGATTTCCTGGTTCAGCAAGAAGCAGAATTGTGTATCTCTCTCAACAGCTGAAGCAGAATATATAGCAGCAGGAAGTAGTTGCTCTCAGCTGGTTTGGATGAAGCAGATGTTGAGTGAATACAATGTCAAACAAGATGTTATGACACTATACTGTGATAATCTGAGTGCCATTAATATATCTAAAAATCCTATACAGCATAGTAGGACAAAGCACATAGACATAAGGCATCATTTCATAAGGGATCTGGTAGAAGAAAAAGTTGTTACCTTGGAACATGTTGCCACAGAGAACCAGCTGGCTGACATATTCACTAAAGCCTTGGATGCAAACCAATTTGAAAGGTTAAGAAGCAAATTGGGAATCTGCATTTATGAAGACTGAATCTGCTGGAAGGGTTGTGGGCAGTTGGGGTGAGTCTGAAAATGTGTAGTCAACTGCCAGGTGAAGTTTGCCTAATTGTGGCTAAAAAGGGGGAGATTAAATAGCCAAGATAGCCAAGAGGATTTTTGCCATGTGCTGCTAATGTGATGCAGAGATTAAGGGGGAGATAGTGTGTAGCTGCTAAAAGGTGTTTAGTTGAAAAAGAGTTGATGCAGCTGTTGAGGGGGAGTATACAGCATAGTTGTGGAGCTGCTAGTGAAGTGTTCTTAACAAGTGAAGAGTGCAGGGTGCAGCAAAGCCGATATCTAGGGGGAGAAGCTGCACATGATGAGCTACTGAACAGCTGTGATGCTGGTTCATGTTTTCGAGGGGGAACACCAATTGGCTGTTATCAATAATGAAGATGGTGCTGCAGCAGATCAAGTGATGAAGACTGTCAAACTGCTGCTGATGAAGAATGTAAATTACTGGAGATTTTCCGCTGCTGAAGACTCTGTGGGTTCAGAGGTTGTTTTAGCTAAAATTAGCCAAAGGGGGAGATTGATAGTTCCTGGATTGGCTGGAATTTTGGTAAAACAAAGGTTGTTCAATGTTGATGTCAAGGTGCTGATGTTGTAACATTGAAGTCTTAACACTGGGCTGTGTTAAGTAGTTAAAGGCTGAAGTTGGATGTCTGATGTCACACAAGTGATGTTGTAACATCAGACCTGCAAAATTAATAACAGCAGGAGTTGTTATTAGGATACGCGTGTTAGCTGGAATTGTGGAGAGTGGTTGACTCATTGGATGAGAATATCTTGGGATAGATATTTTCTGTTACATGGGAGATTTGATTGCAGATCTGTTGGAGAATTAAAAGGTTGAAGATTTAAAAAGATTTTGGGGATAAAATCTGTTTTGAAGATTCAGTTTTAATTAACAAATCTGATCAAATATTGTGACAAGTCCAAGCCCAATTCAAGAGCTATATAAAGCGCACAAGACCACAGGAGAAAGTACAGAAAACAATCAGAAGATCAAGAGCAGACGGCTTAGTGTCTAGAGTTTGTTTAAAGTGCTTGTATTTACACTATTCTAGGGTTTGAATAGGTGTTGAGTTTCTGTCCTCTCTAGAAGCTGTGAAGCAATAGAGAGTTGTGTAAATTGATCAAAGTTGTGAAGTAAGATCAAGGGTACTCAAAGTGGGTTCTTTGAGTGTTTGTAAGGGATTGAGTGGTGTTCTCATACCTAAGTGGTTTCTTAGGTAGGAAGTCATTAGTAGAGTATAAGTTTAGGAGATTGTCAACAGGTTGTTGAGTCTGTAAATTATATCTACAAGTAGTGAATTCCATCCCTGGCTTGGTAGCCCCCAGAGTAGGTTGGTTGTAACCGAACTGGGTCAACAATTCTTGGTGTTATTTTACTGTTATTGCTGTCCATTGTGCAGAGTGTGTTGTTGTGACATCACACCTTAACATCACACGTCTGATACCAGAATTTCACCTTTTCTCAACCTCAGAGTTGATGAAATATCCTTTCTTCCCCAACTTCAAAGTTGTTGTATACCTTTCCTCAACCTCAGAGTTGATGAAATATCCTTTCTTTCCCAACTTCAAAGTTGTTGTATACCTTTTCTCAACCTCAGAGTTGATGAAATATCCTTTCTTCCCCAACTTCAAAGTTGTTGTATACCTTTTCTCAACCTCAGAGTTGATGAAATATCCTTTCTTCCCCAACTTCAAAGTTGTCGTATATCTTCTCTCCAACCTCAGAGTTGTCGTATATTGTGGCATGTCTCCAACCTCAGAGTTGACGTTTATCCTTCTTCGGACCAACCTCAGAGTTGATGTCTACCTTGTCCTCAACCTCAGTGTTATTGGTTACTTCAAATTTTCTCAATCTCGGAGCGAATGCCATTTTTCCTCAACCTCAGAGTTGATGGTCTACCTTCTTATCCCCAGCGTAGTTAACACTCGTTTGTGTTTATTTCATGACATTCCAATACATTGTTCGTACGGGTTTCCAACACTCGTACGTGTTGTGACAAGTGCAGCATTTACTGTTTGTTCCCCAGTGGAGTCGTCCCTCCTTTGAGGATTGCAAATTTCAGGTTTCTTTTGGTATTCAATCCCCGTGAATCCTTTGAACGCATGACAGCCGCTGCTATCATACCTTCAGGACCAAGTTGATTGAATAGGGGCAGTTGTAGCACCCCAAAATTTGCCCTCCTACCTTTAGTACTAACTGGCTTATGTTACATTTCATTTTTGCATTATCATGTGTGCATATCATTGGTTCTTAGCATGGGGTCAAGGTGCTTGAGGCAATCCAAGAGGAGAAGGTGTTCTTCAAAGGGTCAAGTTTCATACCATTTATCAAGGATCAAGGGTTGGCACAAAAGTTACTAAATATGGAAATGACCTATAATTTGAAAGTTTCCATTTTGGACAAGTTTTTACACTGCATTCAACTTGAGTTTTCACCATCAAGGAAGCTCCAAGTGAATTTTCCTCAAACATGAAAGTTGAAAATCTTTTTCTCCCCTTTCCAACAAGTACTAGATGGTCTCCATATCATTTGTGAAACTCAAGTTATGACCAAAAGAAGGCAAGGTGGTTTTTAGGGCTCCTCATGGTTCCATTTTCACAACTTTTGCATTTTGGGACATAGTGACCTATAATTGATTCCTTTGTTTCAAGCCACATTCTAACATCAAAGAACAATCCATAAGGATCATTTTTGGCCTTTGAATCAAGTGGATCCATGGTTTATTCATCACTTATTTTTCATTATGTAAAATTGCAAGATCATTGAAAACTCATGAACCAAGACATCTCAAGGCCCAAATTCCATATAGGTGTGATTAGCAGTTGTTAAATAAGTGATCCATCATCAAGGGTTTGGGTATACATGCATGGAGGAGGGTGTATTTCACATTATGCAAATTTCCAAAATCACTCTAAACTCATTAAGTGAGGAATTAACAAGGCCCAAGTGATGATCAGTGGATTAACCCTAAGTATTTAAGCTAACTCATGCACTGGTTAGAAAGGACACACGTGATTTTGGAGAGTTTTCAAGAGTGAACCCTAAAACTTTTCTTCATCGAATCTCTCAATCCTTTAGAGTTTTTCCAAAACTTCTTTCACCATCTGAACCCTTGGGATCCCTAGAGCACGAAGCAACCATCGTTTGCAGCTAACAACAGGGATACAGTTTGTATAATCTCAGGTTAGTGCATTTTTTCATGATCTTAAAACTCTCTTTTTAAACGTGCATGATGATTTGTGGTGTGTACTGATAATCCTGATGTAGTTTGTATCGAGTTTGGACGTTTGTATTGTTCGTACGATGAGTTTTAAGTTTTGGACCTAAACCTTTTTTCATTCGATTTGCTTTATGCGTTGTGTGTTTGTTGAAAATAGCATGATATTTGGAATCCTCATGTTTTTCTTATTGAAATGATGTACTCATATGCCATTTCTGGGGATTTTGGGGATGATGGTCACCGGAGAAGACGACCGGAGCTAGGGCTCCGGCGTCTGGTTTTGATCTCCGGCCGGCTAGGGTTTTGGGTGAAGAAGATGCAATCCTAACCGTCTATTACTTTGATCCCACGGTCCATAGCTTGCCACGACATTTAAAATTCTATTTTATATTGTAGTTTGTGCGTGTGACATTCACGATATTTATTGTGCACCTTCAATCTGCTTCGCTCATCATGCATACTTTTGGTCTTGTATTGACTGATCTGGGACGTTGATCTAATCTGGTGGTTATCACTATGCCAACGCATTAAATGAGTCATGTGCTTGTCACATGTGTTTTTTTATTTTGAGTAATCTTGTGTGTGCACGTGTATGCTTGTTATCATATGCATTTAATCTGGAGCCTTCATCATGATTACTCGTTATTTTCATTTGACAGATGATACGCGTTAGATCAATCGTGTGGTTTTGATTCAATCTGAGATTTGACTAATTCCATGGTTTCCCTTTGACTTCGCTAATGGACCTCTTGTCTTGGGCTTACTATCTGCACCCTCTCCCTTAAGCCCATTATATTTTCCCACGTGAACCATCTGCTGAACACACCCCCCATGCTTATTTCTTTATTTTTATTTTTCATTTAATTACATTATTTCATTTTTATTTTTAAAAATAGATAATTGCATCCTAAAAATCCCAAAAAAAAATCATGAATCATATTTATAGTTTTATAAATTTTTCCCAAATTTTATTTTATTATTTTCTTTTATTTTTAGTGACTGAATTAATTATTTAATGGATTTCTTTTTGAATTGTTCATATCATGCATACCCAAACTTGTAGAATTTTGTTCTCATAGTATACATAACATTTAGAGCCCATTCTTTTTGCATTATTTTATCAACACATTGAAGTTCATTAAAACATTTTTTTTATTATTTTTAAAATCATTTTATGTTGCGTTTCAGTCCTCCTCTTTTGCATGTTAGTTCATAATTCTCATTTGACTTTGCATAATTGTTTGAGTGACCTATGTTTTGAGTTTTGGCATGAGCTTTTGACATATTGTTTGCCACTGGTTAAGGTGTGTTGGGTCTTAATTTGGTAATTTTAGAAAATGTCTTGCTAATTGTTTAATTGCTCTTTGTTTGAGGTCTTCTTGTATGCACATCCTTGATCATGTCTGAGTACTTGTTTGAGAAGGCACTTTGCCATCATTTGGGGTTTGCTTCTTTGACTTCATAATTCATGTTTAGGTCATCCACATTCTGTCTTGGATGAGTTTCATTTGGTTTGTAACCTTTTCTCTTTGGTTTGTGACTTGTTTGGGGTTTTCATTTGTCTTATTGTTATTTATGTCTGTTTTGTACTAACCTTTTATGCAGGGGCTGAGGTAAGTCATTTGAGGGTGTGGATAGTTATCCATGTCCACTCTCACTCTTTCTTCCTCTCATCTTTTCTTTTCTTTAGGTTTAGGTTGTTGTCAAACCTCCCCTTAGGGCCACCTTTGCATGATAACATTAGGACTAAATTCCATAGGATAGTCTCCCTCCAAACTTCCCATTAGGGCCATCTTTGCATGATAACATTAGGATAGATTTTTCCCCGTAGTCTTTTTCTTTTCTTTTAAGTCCCTCTTCTCACCTCATAACATCTCTAAGATACTTAATAAGGTCAACTTTCCTTGCACACAAGCCTTAAACATAGGAAATGAAGATTTAGGGGTCCCCCTTCTCTCTTCTAGAGTGTTGAGCATACGTCCCATTGGGGACGACCATTCGACGCATTCGTTCCCGTGCCATAGACTTTGGTTCAAGTTGAGTTACGGACTAACTCAAGTCACTTATGTCCTAAAAAATACAGACAAACTTCAAACCTTTTTATCCTGCGGGCTCGTCAAACTAAAGGCTATTTTCAAAAAAGGCACGTTACTTTCCGTCTGAGTTGCAAACAGGCATCGACCCTAACTGCCGGACGCGAACTTAACGTCGCTCATAAAAAACACAAAAAGAACTTGGTCTAAACTACGTCGACTCTGAATTCCCCATTGCACAAAGGGGGTACGTAGGCCTAGGATGACAAGGTCCTACCGAGTCTGTCTTTGTTTTCCCCTTCCCCGTTTAAGTGCAGCCCTAGATGTTAGGATAACTCACCCTTAGAATAGACAACAAGCGTGGATCCCATCGAGTATGAAGGACGCGTGGGGTGCTAGCACCTTCCCCTCGCGTAACCGACTCCCGAACCCAGGCTATGGTAGCGATGACCATTCCTTTCCCTCTTCCTCAGGTTTATGCGGTGTTCCCTTTCCCTCTCTTGGGATAAATTTACACGGCTGGCGACTCTGTTTTCCGCGCCACTTTTGTGTTTGTACCTGGATGAAAATCCTAGGAGCGATACATACCAGTTAAAGTAATTCTCTTTTAAAAAACCAATCTACATTTGTGATAAACAGACAAGATATCTCCCTTTAGAGATGAAAAATTCTCTACCAGTCAAACCTTTTAGCTTCAATCTTGGGCTTTGAATAAGACACAAATAACCTTTTAGCTTCAATCTTGGGCTTTGAACAACACACCAGACATCTTTTCTTCCTTAGAATAGGAGGAACTACGATCGCTCTGATTTCCCTATACTTCATAACAGGGAATACATAGGCATAAGATTGAAAAATCTTAGCGAGTACACTAATCAAAAACCTTAGGTCCAATACCTTACCAAAAACAACAGAAAACTTGAAAACAACAAAAATACTCTCTCTCTCTCAACATTTCCAAAACAGTCATTTTCCCATTCTTACAGACAAACACGATCAAGTACAAAAGCAGAACCTAAAACTAATCAACTTGTGGATAACCACATATAGGATGGGTAACTGACAACTCCCCATTGTATAACCTGACCCCGAACCTCCCTAATCTCTGTCAAACGTTTGTTCAGTTAAACAAATGCGTGCAAGGTTTGTTTTAGATAGTTTTCCCTTTCCCTTCCAACTTCACGGGATAAACAAGAAATCAGAAAGTAGCACCCAACGTTCCTTCCATTGAGGTGAGGAAATCCCATGGCGATAAGGTGGTCGCGACACCGACAAAAATCGTACGCTACAGAAAAATGACGACTCTGCTGGGGATTGCATAATAGGATTATAGTTCCTAAGAGGTCTAGGATGATTAGTTCTACATACTATACACTATATATATATATATATATATATATATATATATATATATATATATATATATATATATATATATATATCTCGCTTTTCCTACTTGATATCTGTGTTTATTTTTCTGTCAATGGGAATGCGAGTGATGTCACATCTAGAAAGTTTGAGAGAAACCTAAGATAAGTGATGGCAAAGACGGGGAACGTTTATCGGGAGTGAATCCCGATTAAGTTGAACCTGGTAGACCATCAAATCAGTAGAGGTACCTGTGTGATACTACGCTGAACAACCGATTGTTGTGAAAGTGGATGATATCATAGTGCGGTGACCCATGAAACTGAGGTTTTAGTAGACGTTAACCATATAGACTGTTTGGTAGTGCAGTGGCTATCAGGAATAGTCGATACGCGATACTACACTCAAATTGAGATTTCTTCTTGAATACTATAGCTCGCTTGGGTGAACCAGCTTACTGTTGTTATCTTCGGGAGGGATCAAGGACTTTTGAGAACCTTAGAACCCGTTCTACAAGTACAAATTATCCAAAATAGTCCAACCTTTGGGAATGGGTAGAGCCATGACTCCATGCTCGTGACGCTGAACCTTTGAACCCATGTTTTTTCAATGTTTTTGTGTACTGCATTCATGCATTCATCTAAAAAACTTTTAAACAAGAAAAAATCTTTTCTCTTCTTATCCCTCCTTTTTCAAATTAAACTAAATAATAAATTGCAAATTTCAGAGAGAAGGATTGCGTTATGGATTTCGGTATAAGAAAGACACACAAGTACACCTTCAAGGCTCCAAAATTAGAGGATTTAAGGAAGTTGGCAAGGATGATTACCAACCCTGAGGCTTTCAGAGCAAGGCACGACGGACTGTTGTCTTTGTTAAGGGTCCACGTAGTTGAAGGAATCTTGTCTTTGCTGTTGCAGTTCTACGATCCGATTTATCACTGTTTCACTTTTCCAGATTACCAACTGACACCAACCCTAGAGGAGTACTCTCATCTGATTGAGTTACCCATTACTGATCAAGCTCTATTTTCTGGACTGGAAGAAATTCCAAAGGATCAAACCATTGCAAGAGTAATATATTTGGACGAGTCAGAAGTTAGGACTCACATAACCACTAAGGAATGAATCCAGGGTTTACCAGCTAAATTCCTGACAGAGAAAGCCCTATACGTTGCCAGTGTAGGAAACGTAACTGCTTTCGAGGATATCTTTGTGTTGCTCACATACGGATTTTTCCTCTTTCTCAACATCGATAACTTCGTCGGTACCAATGCCATTAAGATATTTCTGATTGGAAACCCCGTACCAACCATGCTCGCAGATGCTTATCATTCTGTACACTTAAGGAATTTGTACAATAGAGGAATGATCATATGTTGTGTACCCCTGCTCTACAAATGGTTTATTTCCCATCTACCCAAGTCTGTTGCTTTTTGGGATCCTAAGAACTCTTTACGCTGGTCGTAGAGAATCATGTCTCTCACCAACTCGAACATAGATTGGTCCAATAGGATTTATGAAGGAATAAAAATCATCGATCGATGTGGAAATTTCCCTAATGTACCCCTCATTGGAATTAAAAGGTGGAATTAACTATCATTCAGTTTTAGCTCGCCGTCAACTCGGATACCCGATGAGACATATCCCGCATAATGTTCATCTAGAAGGTCTTTTCTTCAAAGAAGAAGAAAATGACAGGGCACTTAAGAAGGAAATAGTGCATGTCTGGTAACATATTCACAAAAAAGGACGAGAGTCTCTAGGAAAACCAGATTGTATCTCCTTGGAGCCTTATCTCCACTGGGTGCAAACTAGAGCCCTCAAGCTGAGGATGCCTTACCCTCGTCAAGAAGTTTTTCCGTTGAAGGAATCTGTCCTTTATTTTATGTCTAATACGAAGAAACTCCAGGTCGCTCGTAACAAAGTTCAACGAGAGAAGAGTTATTGGAAAAACAAGTACCGAATCCTCAGTGTAGAGTGTACCAAAATTCAGGAACTATTAATAGAAAAGGATGCTCTGATTGAAATATTAGAGCAGCATGCTGTAGAAAGTCGGGAAGATCAAAGGAACTTGCTTGCTCCTTTCATTTGGCAAAAGACTGATAACCCGACAACAGTTGAAGAACCCCGATCAAAGAAGAGGAAACTACCAGAACCAGCACTTGAGCTCTCTTCAGAGAGGACTCAGGATCCTTGAGCATATAGATATTTCCTTTGCCAGCACTTTGTAAAATATTGTACTTTTCCTTGTAACATACTGCAATCTTTCGATTTCAATAAAAAGGGATTCCCCCTTTCTGTATGATATTTGCAATCTATTGAAGTTTCTTTTGATTAAAATAAAAACTAAAAAAATATGTCATTGCATTCATCATACTCACATAACGCATTTTTCTTTCTCTCGAGTCTCACATCTGTGTCACGATTCAAGAGTCAAACTGTCTCATTCGTACAATACTCGGTCCAATCGACAAAAGAAAATGGATGAACTTGAGGAAGAGAACAGAGAGCTGAGAGAAGAAATCGACGCTCTAAAGGAAAGTTTGGAAAAACTTCACAGTGACATGCAATCCCTGGTAGCAGCTCAGGAGCAACGTCAAAGGACTGTAATCTTGGAGATTACATCTACGTCCATAATGGAGACACATGAGAATCATCCTCGGTACAACATGCCTAAGGGCCGGCCCTGGGGCATGCCTCTTAACTCTGTCCATGAAGGAAATATCCTGCCGGTCCCTGAAGACCCAGAAACTGTAGCAGGAGTCACTGGTCCTGAAGGTTACAAACTTCGGGAAAGTGAAGATGCAAGATTTACAGCGTCAACTATTGAAGGTTACAAACTTCAAGGCATTGAAGCACCAAGAGTCACAGCTGTCATGACTATACCACAACCAGTGGTACACACTGTCCCAGAAGGACATGTTCCACAAGCAATCTCTGGTGGAAATGAAAACATGTACGAAAAGATGAATGAGTTCCAGGAACAGTTCTTGGAAATGCAGAAGGAACTGCATGCCATTCGCGGTCAGGATTTATTCTGAAGGACGCCTCAGACCTTTGTCTGGTCCCTAATGTCAAAATCCCGCATAAATTCAAGGTTCCTGACTTTGAAAAATACAAAGGCAACTCTTGTCCAAAAAGTCATTTGGTGATGTACGCTCGCAAAATGTCTACTCAGACAGAAAATCAACAGCTATTGATCCATTACTTTCAGGATAGTTTAACCGGTGCCGCACTCAAATTGTACATGGGTTTAAACCGCACCAAGATCAGTACTTTCAGAGATCTTGGGGCAGATTTTGTTCAGCAGTATAAATACAACCTGGACATGGCACCAGATAGAGATAAACTAAGAGCAATGTCGCAAAAGGACAAAGAGACATTTAAGGAGTATGCTCAGAGATGGCGTGAAATTGCTGCCTAGATTTGTCCACCTCTTGAGGAAAAGGAGATGACAAAGTTCTTTTTGAAAACCTTAAGCATATTCTACTATGACCGAATGATCGCCAGTGCGCCCAGTGACTTCACCGAGATGGTAAACATGGGAGTACGCCTTGAAGAGGTGGTTCGAGAAGGACGTTTAGTTAAAGAGGATGAACCATCCAGCAGTACCAAAAGATACGGTAGTGCTTTTCAAAAGAAAAAGGAACAGGAGATCAACAATATCTCTCTCGGAAAGCAAAGGCGACGATATCAACCAATAGCGGTCATAACTCCCGCTATCAATCCTGCGCCAGTTCCGACTTATCAACCTCAGGTTGCTCAAAGCCATTCTAATCAACAACAGTATCAGCAAAGGCCGCAACAGCCTCTTCAGCAGACTCAACCTCAGTACAACAAAAACAATCGTACAACGCGACCACCAGGGTTTGACCCTATACCGATGTTGTACGCATAACTTTTTCCACTTTTACTGGCCAAGGGGCACGTCCAAAGCAGGTCTCCTCTTACAGTACCGGAAAATCTGCCTTTTTGGTTCAAAGCGAATCAGACTTGCCCTTACCATCAAGGAGGATCGGGCACAACATCGAAAACTGTCTCAGCTTTAAATCTGATGTACAGAAACTTGTCAGGAACGGGCTCTTATCTTTCAAAGATACTAATCCAAATGTTCATACGAACCCATTGCCGCAACATGACAAGGCTGCAGTAAATTTGATAGAGGAAGAGTTTAGCAGCAGTTATCAAATTCGCGATGTACTCCAGTTGGGAACCAATTTGGTCAGGATGCATTGCAGACAGAGTGGGTATGGTCACGTACCACCTCACAATTATCACCAGTGTGATATTTGCTTAAAGAATAATCAAGGGTGTTCTGTTGTTCAATTAGGTCAACAAGAACAGATGAATCTCAGATGGATTCAAGATCACCGAATCCGAGAAGTTAACATGGCTCGTGCGAATCCCAACATTGTTCAGAATCGCAACATCCTTGCGATGAATGTCAATTTGGTAGCCATGCACTCAAGGCAAAGTCAATATCATAATCTGCCATGACACGATTATAACATCTATCCGATCTGCTCAACAAGCAATCAGGGATGCTCTTTTGTACAAGAGGCCCTCCAAGGCCAGATGGATCCAGGATTATCATGAAATAAATAACCATCAAGTCAATATGGTTAAGATCTTTGATATACGATTGATGAATACCAGTCTGGTAGAATTACATGCTAAGCAAGTTGGGCTCGACTTTCTGGCTTCACATGATTATCAAGACTGTGAAACGTGTCGTGAGGACGACCAAGGGTGCACACTTATCCAAAGAACACTTCAATACCTTTTGGACCATTGGTGGCTTCCAATTTACTTGGATGAAGCTACATAGAAGATTAGTATGACTGATGGAATTCCTAATAGGCATCAGAGTCAAGATGTCCGCTCGATGGAAACAGATCTGGTCAAGATGCATTGCATACAAAGTGGGCATGGTCGGGTACCGCTGCACAATTATGAACGCTGTAGAGTTTGCTCAGAGAATAACTAAGGATGCTACCTTGTACGAGCGGCACTTCAAAAACAGTTAAACCAGAAAGAAACTCGACACTGTTCAAATTCCGGGTCAATCAACGCAATATAGGACTATCTTCCTGATCCAAGCGAAGATGCTATCTTGTTTTCCAAACATGAAATGGCCAAAGATGTGTGCGCCATAATTCCTCTGCTCAATGACTCAAGATCTCCTCTTGACAGCAGAAAGACTCTCAATCTCGAACCAATTGAGGCTACCTATGATGGTCAGAGAAATCGAAAGCCTCCTGTGGTTATCTACTTACCAGGACCAATACCGTACAAATCAGATAAGGCTATCCCTTATAAGTACGGTGCAACCACAATCGAGAATGGAAAGGAAACTCCATTACCCTCTGTTGTAAACATTGCCGACATAAGTCGAGTCACACAGAGTGGTCGAATCTTCAACCGAGGAGTTGGAGAACCTGCCAAAGAGAAAGAAACTCAGGCAGAAGTTTCGAACCAACAAATCGGCCAATCCAGTAATCCCGAACTTTTAAAGAACAATGATGAGATGCTGAAGCTCATCCAGAAAAGCGAGTACAACATTGTAGACCAACTGTTGTAAACTTCCTCCAGAATCTCTGTGTTATCTCTCATACTTAGTTCCGAGGCTCACAGGGAAGCTCTGCAGAAAGTCTTAGAACAAGCTTACGTGGAACAAGATGTTACGGTAGGACAATTTGACAATATCATTTCTAACATCACTTCCTGCAACAATCTAGGATTCAGTGATGAGGAACTTCCAGAAGAAGGCAAGAACCATAACATAGCGCTCAACATTACAGTCAACTGCCAGAACGATGCTTTAGCCAGCGTACTAGTTGACACGGGATCATCTCTTAATGTTATGCCAAAATCAACTCTGACACGACTATCATTTCAAGGAGCTCCGATGAGGGGCAATGAGATCATTGTCAAAGCCTTTGATGGATTCAGAAAAATAGTTATCGGCGAAGTCGATCTTCCCATAACCATCGGTCCTCACACTTTTCAAGTCACTTTCCAGGTCATGGACATCCGGGAAGCATACAACTGTTTATTAGGAAGACCTTGGATACATGATGCTGGGACAGTCACTTCGACACTTCACCAGAAGCTGAAGTTCGTCAAGAATGATAAGCTAGTCACAGTCTATGGAGAGCAGGCCTTAATCGTGAGCAACTTATCATCATTCTCCTGTGTAGAACCAGAGGAGGTTGTTGGAACCCAGTTCCAAGCACTTTCGGTGAGCAATGAGAACTGACCAGAGAAATGAACGTCGATTTCCTCATACAAGAATGCTCTCGAAGTAATCAAGAGCAACCACGTAAAAGGATGGGGACAAATTGTGATTCCTACAGATAACAAGACAAAGAAAGGTATTGGTTTCTCTTCAACCTATGCCCAGGCTGCTAAGAACGATGGAAGTTTTCACCCTATTCAGGATTTCTCCCTCAGTGGAGGCTTTCTCCAACCAGTGTCTCAAGAAGTACACACTATCAATGAGAGTGACTCCTCCGATATGGATGAGTAATGGAAATCTTATCTCAACAAGGAAGGTTATTTGTCTCAATAAGAGGCACATACACCATTTTGCTTTCCCACGCAAAGTCTGAGATATATACCCAGATCAGATGTCAAGATGATTTACAAAGATTGTGATCCGGAAGGATGTCGTGCTCTGCCAAACTCATTAAAAGATGATTCGATGAAAGACAACTTCAATTATGACTATTATGACCCACTGGATGACTTGCCTATTTGGGAGCCATACCCAGCAGAATTGGGGCAAAAGAGTCAGCCTAACAAGGCTTATCAACTGAGCAACATTGAAAAGAATACATGCGTCCCCATCAAGTCATGGGATCATTACTCAGGCTATTTAGAAAACGCTCATCACAACGATGAATCTGCAAATATCACAGGACAAGAGTTCATCAACTATGCCTTTCCAGAGGTCAACGTCATCGAAGAACGTGACTCCTCTTTTATCACTAAAACATGGGACACTTTAGGACAGCCAAGCGGCAAGTATGACTTCTTAGTCAAGTATACTGCTCCTGAAAGTTTCCGTATCAATATTGATGATATCCAGCCAACTGGATAGAAAGATTCCCTTGAAAATGAAAATACCACAGAAGGTACAACAAAAGAGTTCGTTTATGACAACTCTGCTTGGGAAGAAGATTCCAATAATCTTGATCCTCCAGAAATCAACGTCATTTCTGAGGAAAAGCCAAGAAAGAAGGTGCCAGACTTTGTGATTCATCGAGGAGTTCGTCGCCAATGGGTTGTTGTCGATGTCCCGAAAGTCGTCCATAAGTCTAAGTAATTGCCATCTTTGTTTTAACCTTTCACCTTGCCCGGGTGAAACGGCTGTTTTTATAGGGCTCACTTTCTGTAAATGTCCCTCTTCGCTTTGCCCAAAGTGACAGAGTTTTGTTTTATAGGGTTGTAGTTTCAAGAATCGGCAAATCATAAATAAATAAATGTCATTCTGGCACTCCCGCATTAATTGATGTTTTCACTTTTCGCATTTTCAGAAAATGGTAATCCTAAAACAAACAAAATAAAAACAAGCATTTTTCAGAAAATACACTGCACCCACGCTTGCATTCTCTCTATCTCTTCTAAAAACAAATCATCACGTCTTGCAAATTGCTTGTTTTAAACCCCATTGAAACATACAATCCAATACCTTATCCCAACTTTGAATTCCCGGTATTTGAAGCTGAAGAAGAAGAAGAAGACGCAGACATTCCAGAAGAGATATCCCGATTGCTCAGACAAGAGGAAAAGTCAATTGAGCCTCACAAAGAACCGTTGGAAACGGTCAATTTGGGTTCAGAAGAAGAAAAGAAAGCAGTAAAGATTAGAGCATTGCTCAGTCCGACAGTCAGAAAAGACTTGGTTAAGCTTCTTAAAGAGTTTCTAGATGTTTTTGCTCGGTCCTATCAGGACATGCCAGGGTTGGATACCAGTATCGTGGAACATCATCTACCGTTAAAATCAGAATGTCCTCTAGTTAAGTAGAGACTGCGACGGACTCATCTGGATATGGCTATCAAAATCAAAGAGGAAGTGCAGAAACAGATCGACGCAGGTTTCCTTGCCACCTCAGAATATCCTCAATGGTTGGCCAACATAGTACTAGTTCCGAAAAAGGACATAAAAGTCAGAATGTGTGTAGACTATAGGGATCTGAACAAAGCAAGTCCGAAGAATGACTTCCCCTTACCACACATTGACATGCTGGTAAACAGTACAACAAAATTCAAAGTCTTCTCCTTTATGGACGGATTCTCGGGCTATAATCAAATCAATATGGCGCCGAAAGAGATGGAGAAAACTTCATTTATCACCCCATGGGGCACCTTTTGTTACAAGGTAATGTCGTTCGGTTTGTAAAATGTCGGGGCAACCTATCAAAGGGCCATGACAACTCTGTTTCACGACATGATGCACAAAGAAATCGAAGTGTATGTCGATGATATGATTGCTAAATCTAAAACAGAGGAAGAGCATGTTGAACATTTGTCAAAATTATTTGAACGTCTAAGAAAATATAAACTCCGCTTGAATCCCAACAAGTGTACATTCGGTGTTCGCTCAGGAAAGCTCCTAGGGTTCATCGTCAGCCAGAAAGGGATTGAAGTTGATCCTGACAAGGTCAAGGCCATTCAAGAAATTCTTTCTCCAAGGACTGAAAAACAAGTCAGAGGATTTTTGGGACGTTTAAATTACATCTCCAGGTTCATATCCCTCATGACTGCAACATGCGCGCCAATCTTCAAACTACTCAGAAAGAATCAAAGTTGTGAATGGACCGAAGATTGTCAAAAAGCTTTCGACAGTATCAAGGAATATTTGTTGAACCCTCAATTCTCTCACCTCCAGTAGAAGGAAGACCACTGAACATTTACCTGACAGTCTTGGAAGACTCGATGGGTTGTGTACATGGCCAACAAGACGAAACAAAAAGAAAAGAGTCTGCCATTTACTATTTAAGCAAGAAATTCACCGATTACGAAACTCGGTACACTATGCTTGAGAAAACTTGCTGCGCTTTAGCTTGGACAGCTAAACGTCTTCACCAGTACATGATTTGCCACATTACTTGGTTAATATCCGAAATGGATCCGATCAAGTATGCCTTTGAAAAGCCTGTTCTCACGGGAAGAATTGCCCGTTGGCAGATGTTATTATCGGAATATGACATTGAATACCACGCTCAGAAAGCCGTCAAAGGAAGTATTTTAGCCGATCATTTGGCTCATCAACCGATTGACAATCAGGAATCAGTCGAATTTGACTTCCTAGGCGAAGATGTCATGTACTTGAAAATGAAAGATTGCGATGACCGCTACCCAATGAAGGGCCAGAACCAGGATCCCAGTGGGGATTAATTTTTTACGGAGCTGTCAGCAATTATGGAAATGGAATTGGGGCAATCATTGTTACCCCTCAGGGTACCCACATTCCTTTCACCGCAAGATTAACGTTCAAATGTACAAACAACGAGGCTGAATACGAAGCTTGTATCATGGGTCTCGAAGAAGCAATCGACTTAAGGATTAAGAATTTGGATGTGTATGGAGACTCAGCCCTGGTTATCAATTAGATCAAAGGAGAGTGGAACACATACCAATCAAGACTGATTCCTTACAAAGACTACACAAGAAGGTTTCTACCCTTCTTCGACAGAGTCGAGTTTCATCATATTCCCCGTGAGGAAAATCATATGGCTGATGCACTAGCTACTATCTCTTCCATGATTATTGTAAATCATTGGAATGGCGTACCTAAGATTGACATAATGCGCCTTGAAAGACCCGCTTATATCATCACGATTGAAGCAATCCTAGACGACAAACCCTGGTATCACGATATCAAGTGCTTCCTTCAAAGACAGGAGTACCCGCTAGGGGCATCAAGAAAAGACAGGAAGACTCTCAAGAGGCTGTCTGGAAACTTCTTTCTGAACGGTGATACAGTTTACAAAAGAAACTTTGACAAGGTTCTGCTTAGCTGCGTCGACAGGCCAGAAGCAAACTTGTTGATGAAAGAAATTCAAGAAGGATCCTTTGGTACTCATGCCAACGGACACACAATGGCGAGAAAAATTTTAAGAGCAGGGTACTATTGGTTGACAATGGAATCCGACTGCTACAAGTACATAAGGAAGTGTCACAAGTGTCAGATATACGCTGACAAACTCCATGTACCGCCAACGCATCTAAAAGTTCTTTCTTCTCCGTGGCCATTTTCTATATGGGGAATCGACATGATTGGTATGATTAAACCCAAAGCTTCAAATGGAAATCAGTTCATCCTTGTAGCCATTGATTACTTCACCAAGTGGGTCGAAGCAGCGTCATATGCCAATGTGACTCGACAAGTGGTGGTCCGATTTATCAAAAACAATCCCATCTGCCGATATGGTGTTCTGAGTCAGATTATTACGGATAATGGATCGAACTTGAACAATAAGATGATGAAAAAGTTATGTGTTGAGTTCAAGATCGAACATCATAACTCATCTCCCTACCGACCTAAGATGAACGGAGCGGTAGAAGCAGCTAACAAGAACATCAAGAAGATTGTTCAAAAGATGGTTGTAACGTACAAAGACTGGCACAAGATGCTACCCTTTGCTCTTCACGGTTATCATACATCTGTCCGCACTTCAATAGGGGCAACCTCTTTCTCTCTAGTATATGGTATGGAAGCAGTGCTCCCAATAGAAATAGAGATCCCATCAATTTGGGTATTGATGGAGGCTAAGCTAACAGAAGCTAAATGGTGTCAAAACCAACACGGTGAACTGAACCTAATCGAAGAAAAGAGAATAACGGCTCTGTGCCATGGTCAGTTGTATCAACAAAGAATGAAGAAAGCATTTGACAAAAAGGTCAGACCCAGTGTCTTCAGAGAAGGAGACCTTGTGCTCAAGAAGATACAATCATTTCTCACAGATTCTCGAGGCAAATGGACTCCGAATTATGACGGCCCCTATGTGGTCAAGAAAGCCTTCTCAGGCAGTGCCTTGAGACTCGCAACCATGGACGGAGAGGAGTTTGCCTACCCCACGAATCTTGATGTAGTCAAGAAATACTTAGCCTAAAAAAACGTCTCGGTGGATTGAAAACCCGAAAGGGAGGTCCATGAAAAAATTAGAGACATAATCTAAAAATCATCTCGGTGGATTGAAAACCTCCAAAAGGCAATCCAGGAAAAAGTTAGGGATTCATGGCAAGTAACTACATCTAACATGGGTAAATTCCCTAGCGGTAATACTTTCCATTAGAAAATTTTTGTTAAGTTCATCTTCGACAGAAGCTCAGGATGTCTGGAATTCAAAGTTGGTAGAAGGATATTGGTCGTTATGTTTTAATGTAGCCCTTTTCCCGTAAATTACCATTTTCTAAACTTTGTAAATACTCTATGGTATCACGCGTTTGGCTGATTACCATCCTATCAATAAAGTTTGAGCCTAGTGCTTTTGTTTGTAATTCTTACTTGTTTTTGCTTTTACAGAATGACATTTTAACATGATTAACGATTCTTAAAACAAAAATGAATTTACTTGCAAAATTTTCTGCTTTTAAAATAAAGATGGCATTTCCTTTTTGACCTTGGACATCGAAAGGAACATGGATCTCTTCCTCGGAATTGATTAACTTCGAAATGCAGAATCAAAGTATTCCTTCTAAACCAGTGCACCTGAATAAAGGATCAACCGTTTCAAATATCAGGTTACTCCTGATATCACCGGCAGAGCTATTATCTCCTAAGACCAATTGATAATTCCTTCTTCCCCGCAGGATATACTTCTCCTAAGCAAGGCATTATTGCTATTTTGAACCCAGTGATACCTTCTCCCCCGCAGTGGCCGAGTATCTAGTCATGTTCACACAGTAGCCTGTATGTCGTGTCAGTTTTGTCAGCATAAACATACATACCTCATGCATTATTAATTTATATTCATATTCATATGGCATCACTATCACTCTAGTCATATTCAATCCCCATGTGATAAAAAGTCCTCTCATTGAAAAGTGTCGCCTAAGTCATCTCTCCCCAGTTTATTTCTGGATTGGAGACTGTCCTCGATCACTTTGATAACTTGAACCTCTGGAAAACGAGAAGACGTTCGACAAATACCCTTGGAAACATCACTCTTCGCCATTGAAAATGATATCTTCGCTTTCCTGGATTAAGGAAAATCCCCAGAGAAAGCCTCTTAACCAAAGACTTTTGACAATACATCGGTCTTTCTCCAGAGAAACTCGATGTCAATGAAGTCATCAACACCTCAAAATTGGACCGCGTCACATGACATTTCTCCGAAAGAATCTCGCAGAAAAGTGTGACCTCCTCAAGCAAAAATCAGTCTCTCAAGAGACTCGCATTCCCCAGTAGAGTCAACAAATGGCATCTCTAACAGATAAGTTTACACACCTCTACAACTCAGACCGATGAGTTTCCCCAGCGGATCTAACGTCAAATTTTCCATCAAATGGCATCTCCCAGTAAAACTCGGCGAGAAGTTTGATGTAAACTGCTACGAATAACATCCCTTGTCAAGAACAAGAACTTGACAAGAAGAAACTGAGACTAGTTCCTTGGCTGAAGACCAGGATCGAGGGGAAGTTTATTGACAAAAGAAACTAAGACCAGTTATGTGGCTGAAGACCAGGATCGAGGGGAAGTTTATTGACAAAAGAAACTAAGACCAGTTCCGTGGCTGAAAACCAGGATCGAGGGGAAGTTTTACCTTTTCTAAGTATTAACACTTAGCAAAAGAAGATGGATGAGCAACCTGCCATTCATAACTACTGCCAAAATTTCGGGTATTCCGATATTTAATCCTCTTGCAGCCTAAATGTCCGAATATCTTCGCCATTCAAACCTTCGGGTCCAAGAAGATTAAATAGGGGCATCTGTCATACCCCAAATTTTGACCACCAAGATTTCACATCATTGTGCAAATTATCACCACAAGATGGATGTACCATCATACCCCATCAATCTCCTCAAGGGTTAATGAGTATTCGTTACAATCAAGAACTAGGGTTTTTGAGCCCTCTCTGAGCACTCAGACAAAATATCAATCAAGAATTGACATGATCTTCAGCTTTTCTAGTCTCTCAAACATCCATTAAGGATCAAGAGGTTTCCCATATCAAGAATTAAGCACAAGGTTGCAACATTCCAAGTGGATCAAGCTCAGGATCGCCAGTGTCACCAAATTAGGGTTTTGGTCGACCAAGGCTTCCAGATGAGAATTTTCATCTGGGCATGAGCCAATAACTCAATGAATGGTCCAATGAGCTCAAAGTAACCTCAAGAGCCCATCCGCAATGGCAAAATCACCTTGAAGGTCGATCTATCAAAAAATCAGGAATTAGGGTTTTGACCTAATTCAACCCTTGAGTTAACTTGTGAAGCAAGACATGACTTGAAGCTTCAAGATGAACTTCAAGGAACTCAAATACATCATATTGATACATCTATAAGATTTTATTGACTCAAAGAGCTTGATTCATAAGCCACAAAAACTCAGAACCATCTAATCACAAATTAGGGTTTTTGATGAAAAAAGTCAACCCTACCATTGACTTTTGACCTACTCATGATCTCAAACCTTGGGGAAGGGTCCAATACATTGCTAAATACCCCTAGAGGCCATCCACGAAGTTTAATTAGGCCCAAGGATTGATTTCACAAAGGATCACAAAATTCAAAATTCATATAATGAAAAAGTCAACTGTGTCAAAACCAAGTTTGACTTTTGAGATTTTTGGTCAACCAAGGCTTCCTCAACCCTAAAATGATGTTAATATGTGATTTAAGTCATCATTCATCAAGAAAAATCAAGAAAAGTGAGTTAACTTGCAAAAGGGGCAACTTAGAGAAACTTAAATTTTTCTAAGTTATGGAATAAAATGGATTTGGTACCAACTTTGCAAAGTCATATCTCCCTAACCCTAAAGCCTTTTTCTCCCATTCAAACCTCAGATTGAAGTTCATCTTACATACTTCAAATATGTCAACTAGACCTCATTCCAATTTATTATGTATTTTGAGTTATGGATTGATCAAAATCACAAAAACATGAAAATGACACTTTTTCCAACACTTAGTGAAATTTTCAATAAGTCAGAATCTGCCTTAATTTTTCCAAAATGTAGAGGCATTTTTCATTGTAATGTAAGTTGATTCAAAACCAAAGTTGGACAGTATGTTAAAGTAGGATACATCAGCTTCCTAAATTGACCAAGAACTCCATCAAACTCCATTTGAGCTAGGAGTTATGGATCTTCCAAGTTGCCTTGCTGCAACTATTTTTATAACAGGTTTTGGTGCAAACTTGCACCCCACGATTCCTTAGACTGATTTTGAACACTTTGATAATTGAAATTCTGTTCAATCACAACACAAATGGGTGGATAATTTGATCCATAACACAAAATGCCAAAGACCTAGTCTTCCATGTGCAAAATCATCATGAAAGGAATCTTGAATTTCAAATTTGGCATCAAGCATTAAAGTGATGCATTGAGGTGGAATGAATGAACCATAAACCAGTCTAAATGAGTCTAGACATATCCAAATATCAGAAGACCTAAACCTGCAAAGTTTGGTACAAGTCAATGGCTAGAGGAGACCAGTGACCAAAGAATCAAGGCATTCAATACAATCTGATCCAAGTTGCCAAACACTATTGATGCCAAAACAAAGTTGCTCTACTATAAATAGAGCTCATTTGTGCTCAAATGAAGTACACCAAAGGTCCTAAATAGATGTCTTACTCAAAATCACAACCTTCACTCCAAAAACATCTTCTCTTGCAAGTCACTATCGGGTTTTGAATTCAAGAGTGATTCAAACCAAACCATTGGTTCACACACCTCACATATAACATATAGAAGTGATCCAAACTCAAAAACAACATCTGGAACATCATAATCACAAAGTGCTACCTCATATGCACAAGTTTGAAACAGGTTTGCAGTTGAGATGCCAAATTAAGTTACAACCCATTTCAAATCACTCAAAGCATTCCAACACACTCATTGGCAACTAAGGAAGCTGTCCAGATCATTGGAACCAACTTGCAACACCTCCAACCTAGAATTCGATCATCAGCTGCAAGAGGTAAGCCTGACTCTCTCAAACTCCATAATCCATGCATCATAAATGAATTTTTGAGTTACCATCTTGTTTCTGCATGTATATAGAGTAATAACCCTCAATCAATTGTCATGAATCAATCGTGCATGGAATTTCATATTGGTTTGTGCAAATTAGGGTTCATCTGTGTTCATCACGATTATCTCACTCCACATTTAAAATAAATGAAATTAAATACCATAATCATGATCGTGAGTTAAAAACAAGCAAGTTTGATATTTGGATCGTGTGATTTCATGAAGTAATCTGCAAAAATCAGACACGCGCGTGTTACTGGTGTGTTCTTGGTGCCATTTTTTAATTTTTGAATATTTGAATTTTGTTATTTTATTTAATTGATTCAAAAATTAATTTCTCTCTGAATTTTAATGATTTCGAATTGATTCTTTTATTAAAAATTCACAAAAATGTTAAAATATTTTACTTTACAAAAATTTCCCAAAAATATTATTTATTTCATATATTTGATATTTTTGCAAAGAATTAATTTTTTTTTTACATTTCAAATATTTCTTTCTCTTGATTTTCCAAATTTAAATGATTTTTAATCATTCCATGGATAAAAACATGATTTTTGAAACACTGATCCAAGACCACAATTCATTTTTTCACATGTTCAATAATTTTATTAATTTTTAGTCAAAATTAATTCCATTTTTAATCAAATTAGGGTTTTGATCATTTCCACCCTCGCCATTACTTTTTTCAAACACTTAGGGCCTCTAATAGAGTGTAAGACCCAATCCCTTTTTTAACCAAAACAATTTTGTGCCCCAGTCATTGTATAAGACCTACTGTGATTTCAAAAATCTCGGTGCGATCACCATTTCATTTCAAAAATAATTGGGCCTCTCCTTGAGTTATAAGTCCCATTTCATTTTCTTTAAACACACTTTGGGCCTCTATTAGAGTGTAAGACCCAACCCCCTTTGTACATAAATAAACTTGAGCCTCAATCATTGTATAAGATCCAGTACAATTTTCAAAATAACAGTGCGATCATTTGTTTTCATCAGGGCCTCTCCTTGAGCTGTAAGCCCCATCTTTTGTACAAAAATAAACTTTGGGCCTCTAATAGAGTGTAACACCCAATCCTCTTTGTAAATACAATAAACTTGGGCTTTAGTCATTGTATAAGTCCCTCTGTACATTTCAAACTACGGCGTGATCGTCGCCTTTTCAAAAAAAATTCATCTAGGCGTCTCTTGTTGTATAAGACCCAAAACTTCTTTTCAAACAACTTTCTTTGTGATTTAAACTTCAAATGTATAGTTGTTATCAAAACTTTCTTCAATTTCTTGGACAACTAACATTACAGCTATGGAAGCTTGCTCACCTGTAAGTTTTTATCTGCTTTCCTTTACCTGCTTTATATATAACTGTATTGCTGGAAGCTTGCACACCCGTAAGTCCTTCTTTCATATCCTTTTAAATACTTGTCATATATCAACTGTATATATACTTGTATATCTGCTTAGAGTTTTCCCCGGCAACTAAGTCTAGAATTAGGTAAAGCCAGTTGGTCACTCTTTCAATACAGTCAAAACTATATCCCCATAGGATTTCCAGATACAGTCTTGCCTCTTCTTGGACTTATACAATATGGAACAAAGAGAAAGGGCATTATTCCAGGTGAAACTTTTCTCAGACTGTCACTATTAGAAATTGTCAAAGAAATTCATTTCCCCAGAGAAGAATTATTCCCGGTGAAACTTCTCTTGAATTTCTTCAAACTCAAGAACTGTTCATTACAGAAAGGAATTATTCCCGGTGAAACCTTTCTTGAACATTCTTAAGTTTGGACCCACAGGCTTCCTAAAAGCATCCCCAGCCTCCTCTTGGGCTTTGTACAAGGACCCTCAGGCTTCTTAAAAGTTCTTATGCCTTCTCTTGGGCTTAGTACAAGGACCCAAAAGACCTCTTAAAGGTATAGGACAATACCTAGTCATCCTTTGATAAAGCAGTCTTCCTGTGTCAAAATATCAGATTAATTTAGGGTTGACCTTCATCCCTTAACATCTTAGCCTTCTCTTGGGCATCATACAAAGAAAAACATTTCCATACCAGTAGACTTGGACAATCTCATCCCTTTTTGGATTCCAAAGAAACTCTCACATCTCCAAGAAGAGATAAAGTATCCACAGACTTCAAACTTCATCTTTAAATCCTCACTTTAATTTTCCCAGTCAGGATCAATTACTGTTAATTCATTATTAACAAAATCCCCAATAGAATCAGAACCTCAAGGTATCAGATATCTCAACTTTTCTGTAATCCCCATCAAGAGTTGAATTCCCCAAATTTGGACCTGTCTTTGGATCTCAATTATCCTCAGCAGAAGTCAGCCTCCTCTAGGCTTTGTATAATGATTCTTCCTCAGCAGTCAGCCTCCTCTTAGGCTTTGTATAATGATCATTCCCTAATCTTTCAGCCTCAATCTTGGGCTTTGTACAAGACAGATATAATCTCTCCTCAGCTGAGTCAATAACTTTTAGCCTCAATTTTGGGCTTTATACAAGACACCCATAAGTGTCCTCCCCAGTGGAGTCAATAAATCTTTAACCTCAATCTTGGGCTTTATACAAGACAGGTATAAAAATTCCCTAAACAGAGTCAACCTTTTTAGCCTCAATCTTAGGCTTTGTACAAGATAGATAAAACTTTTCCCCCAAAAAGAGTCAATTCTCTTTTAGCCTCAATCTTGGGCTTTGTACAAGACACAGATAAACACTCTCTCGTTGAGTCAGTCAATCCTTCAGCCTCCTCTTAGGCTTTGTATAATGATTTCCCCAGTGGAATCCAATCAACCTTTTAGCTTCAACCTTGGGCTTTGATCAAGGCACACTTAAAAATCATTCCCCTCATAGGAAATCAAAATCTCTCTGCAGGAAGATATTTCTCTGAATATCACTTATCAAAAATAGTCATTCAAAACAAACCCTAATTCCAGATAACTGTTGTAAGTGGCACACTTATTGATACAAACATCCAAGTTGTCTATCCTTCATTATCCTGGTTAAAACTCTTTCATCTATTTGCTGTAAGTGGCAAGCCTTTGGATTATTTACATCCAAGCCAATGTCCCTCTCTTAGCATGAATTCCTAAGGAAAAATGGCATTGCTTGCATTGAGTTAAAGTTTTTTCCTTCAGGACAAATCCCCTCATAAAAAGAAATTATGGCATTGCTGGATCCCACATCCTAGTTAAAGTAATTCTCTTTTAAAAAAGTCAATCCACATTTGTGATAAACAGACGAGATATCTCCCTTTAGAGATGACAAATTCTCTACCAGTCAAACCTTTTAACTTCAATCTTGGGCTTTGAATAAGACACAAATAACCTTTTAGCTTCAATCTTGGGCTTTGAACAAGACACCAGACATCTTTTCTTTCTTAGAATAGGAGGAACTACGATCACTCTGATTTCCCTATACTTCATAACAGGGAATACGTAGGCATAAGATTGTAAAATCTTAGCGAGCAGACTAATCAAAAACCTTAGGTCCAGTACCTTACCAAAATCAACAGAAAACCTGAAAAACAACAAAAATACTCTCTCTCTCAACATTTCCAAAACATACATTTTCCCATTCTTACAGACAAACACGATCAAGTACAAAAGCAGAAGCTAAAACTAATCAACCTGTGGATAACCACATATAGGATGGGTAACTGATAACTCTCCATTATATAACCTGACCCCGAACCTCCCCAATCTCTGTCAAGCATTTGTTCAGTTAAACAAATGCGTGCAAGGTTAGTTTTAGATAGCTTTCCCTTTCCCTTCCAACTTCACGGGATAAATAAGAAATCAGAAATTAGCACCCAACGTTCCTTCCATTGAGGTGAGGAAATCCCATGGCGATAAGGTGGTCGCATCATCGATAAAAATCGTATGTTACACTAATCACATTCAAAGGTTAAAAAATCACAAAGGTTTGAACATGGTAAGCATACAAGTTAGGAATCATGTAAAGGCATGTTATCAAAGTTTAAGGCATTTATGAACACATAAACAAAGGTTGATAAAGCCCAAGGGCATACATTACACACCATGTTCAATAAGTTATGAAAAAATCAACAAACACCATGACAAAGATCAAAAGACAAGTTTCAAAACCAAACATGGAAGAACAAGTCAAAAACACATGGAAAAACATGTCTGAAAGTATTTAAAACTTAGACAAAGCTCAAAGAAACATGTTGTCAACTTCACACAAGGTTTATACATGGTGTATTATGTTCACACAAGTCAACATGGCCAAGAAGAATCAAGGAACAAGTTAAAGGAATCAATTAAGGACTTAAAAACCCTAAAAAAAAGTGCCTAACTTTAACTATACAAAAATGTATGACAAATAAATGTTTTTTGAAATTTTAAAACGCAATCATAAAAAGGCATAGCAAAGAGGAGGCATGCAAAAAATTAGGTCAAAATGATGTGTAATTTATGAGTTATGACTAAATGAAATTGTGAAAAAAAACATAAAAAACCAAGTGCCAAAAAATATGGGAATGGCCCTCCAAGGACTTGAACTCATGACATGGTGGTTGCAGGCTTAAAATAAACCACCAGGTTGCGCGTGTGTATGTGGAAAAATAAGGAAACCAACATATATATTTAAAAAATGCTTCCAAAATATGTAACAAAGAAAAAAATGTGAAACGGAGAAACATGGTAGTTCACACTAGTTTGAACCCATGCGTTTATACACGAAAAGCTCTGAAAATGCACGTTGCTACCACTGGGGTGGTGATACATCCATTGTATCACCCCCACAAAATAAATAATATACTAAAATGAAATCTAAAAATGAAAAAGGCGCCCCTTCTCCATCATCTTCAACCTAATGCTATTCCTACATGTTTGGAAATTTCAAAAATTCTAACTCTCTGAATACTTGATGAAATTAAAAGATATAAAAATGAAATAAGTTTAATTTTCAACGAGGAATTCAATGGTACCAATTAATTGAATTAATTCGGCCTCTAACTCAAAAAATAAAAATGAATCCGTATGAACCCTAAAAATGGAATCTCAACCTAAAATCCTATACATCAATGATTTATATCAATTGTCAAATGGGAATCAACCAACACATGAAACCAAACATATTTGTTGTTTAAATGTAATCAAGATAATGCATGTAACATGAGTTTCAGAAGTGGAGGAAACTTACCTTGTGGAGCAAAATCTAATACTTCTCAAAAGGAGTTACAGAGATGATTTCTTGATTGAGAAAGCCTCAATGGATCCCCTTGGTACTCTTGTAATGCCTAGAACCACTTGGAACTATTTCAACCCTCTATACCATCTCTCTTGCAAAAATAGAATGTGTGAAACTTGACAAGCTAGAAAGAGGTGTTGCAGTCACAAACTAGCACTTGGGACAACTCAAGGGTGATTTATGGAAGGTGTTGAAAGGATTAGGTATTTTGGAAATGGCCAGAATATGGTTTTAGGTTGAAAAATGCAGAAAGTCAACTATATGGTAGATTGAGAGTTGACTTTGTAGATCTGAGGTATTTTGGGGGAAATGAGAGCTTGAACACCTTTATGAGGTGTTTTATGATGTGTTTGGATAGTTAGTTTGAAGATTTTATGAGTGGAGGTGATTTTGGATAGGTTTGTGCAAAGTGGTGTTTTTGGCTTAATGTGGAGGTCTTAATGCAAGTTCTGTTATGGGGCTTGCTCAAGTGTGTTTTCAGAATGTTCTTGTTGTCCTTTGAAGCAAGGGATAAGCCTCTATTTATAGGGCAAGAATGAGGATCAGATTATACAGAATTGTAACTTGATGGTTTCCTTGGTTTGGTTGGATTTCAAATTGGTGGTTTCATGGTTCTCATAGTCCCAATGCAAAGTACAAGGCTATATTGAGTGGTTGGAATCTTTTTGATCTTGCTTCTGCAAAAGAAACAAGTTTGAGTCTCAAGGAAAGTTGGCTTTATGAAATAAAGTCACTTTTCAAGAATGGCATTATGATCTTTATGGCCAAAACCTCCATAAATGGAATGAAACCTTGGATAAATGCTCCAATCTTTGTGTAATGCCTCAAAAACTAGTACAAACTTATGATCAAGAATAGATTTAGAAGTAATAAGGTCTATAAATTAAGATTGAGTAGGTTTGGATTGGGTTTGCTCAAGCTCTTGGCATGAAAAATGACCTAAAGCTCATGTGTGGAAGGCCAACTTTGTCTCTTCGAATCTCCTAGCTCAAGCATGGGGAAAATGAGTTATAAGACTCTTTGGAAAGCTTGAAACATGCTCTACAACTTTCATGTTTTGATTTTTCCTTGAATCAAAATGGATCATAGTGAAAAATGGCTCTCAAGTTGGTTACTTTTACAAGGCAGATTTGCATAAAAAAATTTCTAACCGTTGAACTTCACATTTGAATGAAACACCAACTTCATGGCTTCATAACTTGAAATCTAAGAACTTTTTGGGAATCCCCCCTAAAGGAAAAAGTTGTAGTATGGAATAATCTTTTCAAATTGGTCTTTGGAGCAAAGAAAATGGATGCTTGGATTGGAAGTTATGGCCTTTGCAGGTTGGGTAAAAATCATTGTGCATCCATAACTTAGAAAAATTTCAAATTCTCTTTTGTTGCCCTTTTGGCAAGTAACCTCAATTCTCTTGATTTTTCTTGATTAAATTCAATCATCAAACATGTTTTCATGAAATTTATCTTGAGAATCTCATATTTGACCAAAAAAACCCTAAAGTCAAAGGGTTGACTTTGTAGTGATTGGCTTGTGTATCAGATGAATCTTTTCTTCTTGATCTTCAATTAATTCAATATCTTGAGCTATTGGGACACCATATGGATGGTCTCTGAGGATGTATTTGAGTGGCTTGAATCATGTCCCATGGTTTGAGATCATGCTTTGATCAAAAGTCAAAGATACAGTTGACTTTGGTTGAAAAACCCTAATTCATGGCCAGATGAATTTGAATCTTGAAGAACTTGTAATGAAGCCATATTGCACTTGATTATTGATGAAGGGAGCTCTCTTGAGTGTATGAGAACTTGATTGATTGATGACTAATCCAAAACTTTGACTGATCAATCCCTTGAGCCTCTTAGGGCAAACCCTAATTCACAGATGAACAAAACAAAGCCATATCTTGATAATTGGTTAGTTATGTATGAATGATTGACCTAGAATGTTATGCAAATGAAAATGAAATCTAGGGGTAAAATTTGGGGTATGACAGTGTGAGTCGTACCCGTATCAATAATGGTAATCAAAGGAATGTTGTGAATGTAACATATATCTCGAATCAACCTGTCAGAATTGGTAGTCTGAGATCCTACCAGTGCAAACACTTTCCTTCCAGAATGAGCTTTATTTGGCTTTTGACAGTTGGTGCTGATGTGACCAGGTTCCCCACAGTTGTAACAAGTTATAACATTAGTCTTGCAATTAGCAATAAGGTGTCCTGCACCACCACGCCTGTAGCATTTGATAGGTGCAGAAGTCCCTCCCCCACTTGGATTTTTATCCTCTAAAACCTTTTGTTTTCCATTGTCAGCTGGAGCACTATACGATTTTCCATGATTCAGCTACTTTCCCTTCTTCTAACTCAGACTCTTAGAATGAGCAGACCGAGCTATGTCGTCCTCATCATAAATCTTGTATTTGTTCACCAATTCTGGAAACTGACAAATGTATTGATAACCAATTCTGTGCTTGAACTCAGGATGCAACTCATTCTCGAACTTAATGCATTTAGCAGCCTCTGCAGCTACACCATTATAATATGGACTGAATTTCACAAATTCCTCGAACTTGGCAGCATACTCTACAATAGTAGAACTCCCTTGTTTTTGCTTTAGAAACTCGATCTATTTCTTCCCACTCACATCCTCTGGAAAGTATCGCTCCATAAATTCTCCTATGAATACAACCTAAGTGATTTCATCGCCTGAAGTCTCTAGTCTCTGACGCGTATTCTCCCACGAATAATCAGTTTCCTCTGTTAGCATATGTGTACCAAATTTCACCTTCTGTGCTTCACTACACACTATAACCCTGAAAATCTTTTCAATGTTCTTCAGCCAAGCATGCATTCCATCCGGATCATACATGCCTTTGAAGGTAGGTGGGTTATTCCTCTGGAACTTTCCCAAGTTGCAAAACTCATCATTTCCTCCAATCTGGTTGTTCTGCACAACTTGAGCCACTTCTTGCAAAGCGGCAACAATAACACCATCATTTCTCCTAGTCATATTCTAAACAACATCAACAAATAAGGATTAGGAGAAACTTGACTCGACCATGTTCACACACCAGTCGTACACTACTAACACATCATAACACCTGGCCGAACATACCAACCTGCTCTGATACCACTATGTAACACCCTACTTCCCAAATCATTTATAAATAAATAAAATATAATTCTATCTAAGTAGGATGTCACTTCACAATCTATGAAAGTTGAATGTTACTTCATTTAATAATACATTATAGTCTAAACAGCGGAATTAAACAAAAGTATGGCATCCATAGCCTCAACAAATCATCCACACCAAAAGTGGTTCATAATTACTTTAAATTAAAAGATACATAATAGAATAACATAAATAAAATAGCCCATTCCTCGGTGTCACGTATCCAAGCAATTCCACTAGTAAATTCGGCCGATAGCAACATGAGGTACATCTCCAACTACTCAAACACCTGATTGTCTGTAGTTCGAGGGAGCGCAGACACAAAAAACCCAAAAGGGGTGAGAAATTCATTCATATAATAAACAGTATATAATAATTAAGAGAGTAGTATTTATACACACAAATCACATTCATTCACAATCACATTCTCACCACAACAAATGTGCAAGCATAACATAATTACAATTCAATGAGCCCCGACAACATTACATGATGCATGTGGTACCGATTCTCATCAATGGTTCATCACACAAACCCGATTCCCCCATCGTAATCTTGAACTCCCACTTTTAAGTTCCAGATAAGTCTTTCGTTCCCCTTCGAACCTATGACTTATCTCCTCCAACATATCAACAATGAATTCATGGCATGGTAATAATGCAATTAACATAACAATTCTAATAATATTTAGTGATCCATAGTCGATCACACAATTGCAACCATGCTTAACGTAATCCACCCTTCTGGACTACCACCAATATAATAAAACACACTTTCCCAATGATTCACAACACATCAAATAATTTATCAATATGGACCTTGTCCACATTCGTCACCTCATACACTTCTTTATTAAAATTTTGGCATAGCAGATGGCAGATGTCCTAACACATGTCACAACATTGTTTTCTGTATAAATTTAAAACAAGGGCAGAATAATCAAACTGATATTCTGAATATCAACAACAGATTCACAATAGATGTTTCAACATTTGTTACGGCATGTTAATCAATACTGAACTGTAAATTGCATAATGATAAATAACACAAAATATGATGACCCAGTTCGGTGCAAATCACCTACATCTGGGGGATACCAAGCCAGGAAGAAGAATCAACTATCAGTAATATAGTTTTATGTAAACAACCTCTGGTTTACCTATCATTACCGAATGAAAACTTTATCATTAGAAGTCAGATCTAATTGATAAGAGAAATCCATCTCACTCTCTAAATCACAACCTGTGATATCTAACAGTTATAGTCACAATAATTGTATCATCCTACTTGAAAGAAACCTCTTTCAATGTAAAGTTCAGCCAAGCTACCTCGACTAACAATCCTACTCATATTTTATTGTATTTGCTTCAAAGCTTCATCCAAGGACAATATACAATTCATTACCTAACGGTTTCTGAACTGTATATACATCTATGTCTACCACAATGTATCCAACTGATACAAAGGGAGACTTACAACACAAGAAAGTCCTACGACTCTCAAAACCCTAAACCCTATTTTTATACTTTACAAGTATTACAATAAGGATTCCTAAGTCTGCCTCTATCATAGGTCTTGGTCTTCCTTTTATAGTCTTCTGTCTTGGGCTTTGAAATATCTATTTATTTCTTCCATGATCCATGTTCTGATTGCTCCTTAAATCTTGGACCAGATTAGCAACAACCTACTATATCAGGTCAAGATGTTAAGACACGTGCTAGGACATCTTGTCTGACAAGTCTTCTTCCACCAGACTTCTTCATGTTGGAACATCTTGCACAACATCATGTTTTACCAAAAATTTACTCAAATCTGCAGAGCCTTCAATCTCCCCCTTTTGACAAATTTTTGGTTAAAACTTCATAGGTAGAAAAGAAAGTCCGAACGTCATTCAACTTCATCCAGAGAGTGGTGGTTATGATTGGCACACTTCAGAGGCTCTCACTTTCCCCTGAAATTCCTAGCTGCCTATTTGTGTACATGAGGAAGAGGATGTAACACACTCCCCCTCAAACTTATACTTGCAACGGAGGGATAAATCTTCCTCTTATGGGGCATAAGAGAACCCATAAGAAGATCCAGAAAGAGCTTAAGAAGAAACAAGTGTATCATACGTAACACAGAGTCCATAGAGTGTGTAACTCAGGTCACAAGGCATAACCTGCTTCATAACTCAGATCACAAGGCACAAGGGAAACACTCAGAGATGATGTTAGAACATCCTTGCAAAACAACTGCAAGAATGGACTTCTCGCCAAAAAGGATATCAGTTATGTGTTGTAAGAACCAACACACAACCGAGATGAATACACACCCATTCTCCCCCTTTTTAGAAAAAAATTGGCAAAAGTAGCCAACCCAGTTCCATACCCACATGGTACTTACCCAAACCCAGACAAAATACATGACGACGCAACCCAGAACAAGAACCTAAACCTGAGAATCCAGAAGCAGACACCCCCTTTAAATACCCAAGCAGTTTCTCTAGAAATTTACGGTCCATAGAAGTTACCGCTGAACAATTCAATGGAGAAATAAATTTAGGGAGGTAAATTCAACATAAATGACTGTGCACCGCCTAACTAGGATTTAACTGTTTCAACTTTAGGATAAACCATCCAAATAATGCACTTGTATCAAGACACATGTTAAACACGCCTTCTCTAAGACACACTCTCCACCGTCCAAGACAATCAACTTGGAAATAGCCACATGTCCTAAACAATGTTCTGACACCTTGTCAGACTTCGTTTAGTCCCTCTTGTAGACTCTGAAGCATAGTCACAATGCCTTTCAATGAGCCCCAAGAATAATCCTTTCAACCAGAAGTAAAATAAAACTGACCAAGATGTTAAGACACTTCTTCAAACATCTCCCAGTTAACACCAAGAAGCTTGAATAACATTGATTCAATCCATTGACATCTCAATGACATAACCAAAATTAACCGGTCATGTCCACCCAAAACTATAACAGATACATAATGTCAAGACATTTGGTCTGACATTACACCCTCACCAAAGGTATCCTATCACAAACTGCTTGAAACCACAAACAATCTTGACAAACAACTGCACTAATGCAGCAACAGATCCCAAAAAGAAGTTCAACTCCCCCTGTCAAGGATAATCAGAGGTCCTTTGCAAGAAGAACACTTTATAATGAATGGAAAACATGAGAATCATCTTCATGTCTTCAAGAGCCCACTCCTTGTCCAACACACATGCTGAACGCATTCACTCACTGCTTGATCCTCAAGCAATCTATGTACCATAATAGTACACCCAACAAACAAAAGTTATCCCCCTATCTTTCATAAATGATGCTCCTTCCAACAAGAAACACCCAAAATCAGCACATATTATCAGATGACCAACTTCATGCTCATATAGTGAGAAAGTACCATGATTACATTCTTGCACCATAACTAACAAACTCTTGGATTGAGACCAAAATCACCTTTAATCCCTCTCATTCTGAACCCATCCATACCCTGTACAAATCCGCCTTGAATTTTACAGCCATATAAATCCTTGTTCCTTGAGAATAAATCCAATTGAGTCTAGAATGCTTCACATTCCTCAAAGAGACATACATAATCTCTTAGTTTATTAGCTAGCCCATATATCCTTCACTCTTGAAAGCCATCAAATACATGCTCCATAAATCCTCAGCTTACTTGCTTCATAAGCACCAAACTGATCCACTTATTTCTAGAGTTACTTTCAGTAGAATAAACCACCTCTCTACAAGCATTCTGACATTAACAAGAGTCAGACTACCAGATCGACACCCCATGAACCAAGACACTCTTTCTTTCATCATTCTCCCGTATGACAAGTTAGAACACTTCTGATTCAACTGGTGAATATCAGCTTCCACAATCTAAACTCCAAGTTCAAAAAACATGATGATGTTCTAAAGTAAGTTAGGACATCCCGATCATATCACAGACACCACACACTATGGTTCTTGATGCAATTACCATTGTACTTACTATCTGCATAGTAATCCAACTGAAAATCTTCAGAGAACACAGCTTCTACCAGCTTGATCATCAAGAACTTTAAACATCAGTAGAGAGAAATAAACTCTCATACTCCCACCAAGGCAAGCACCTCAAGCGAAGATCCCTTCAACAATCAGCAAGCCAAGACCAGAACCAGCTCCTCCTTTGGTCTTTAAGAAACAGAATACTCTTGGTTCAACCAAGAATCTAGGTCTTCAGTAAGATATCTTAAATAGACTAAGACAATGAAATATATCCTCTATAGCTTCTGCAATTCCCATACATTGCATAGGCTTTTTGAAGCATCCATTCTAACCACATCTGAGAAGATCAGGTTCTCTTAAGATTATATACTTCCACTATAACCAGGTCCCACTGAGTGAACAATCTAATGATAATCCTGATGTCAGAGCATCTGAAATCAATGTCATAACTTCCAGCTGATGAGCTCAAGTCTGTCTGATACAGTCTTGATCAACTCCTCCTCAGACATACCATCTTGAGAAACTTCCCCACTTCTATAGAACAAGAGTTCCATGCTCTCATAGAATTGATTAACATATCAAGTTTGAGTAGACAACCTTCATCCTGTGTTAATGGTCCACAACCAATCTTAAGACCAGATACCTTGAAGAGCACCAGCTTCAAGAACTCATCCTTAGAGGAACCAAACATGCCAAAGCCTGATTCTTTAGGAACGAGTAGTCAACAACTACAAAAAAATACAGCTTCCTTCAAGATGTCAGAGATACTGTCCTGGACACATATCCAGAACGGATCACATGCTCTCAGCAGCTGCACTCGAACTCACCTAGATCAGAAATAAACTGATCCAAGCAATCTTCATCAAGATTAAGAAGTCTTCATCTTCACTTCCATCAGCACCATATTCTAGATAAGCTTCATGCCACGAAACTTCCTAGTCAGATTATGTGCCTCTGCAGATCCAACCAGAAAAGGGTTCCCAACACTTTATGTCAACACACAAAAGTTTGGTTCCCAGAGCATATGATACTCCTCTCTCTTGTCCTAAAGATTCACTCCTTGAATCAACAAGATTCTAAATAATCTCTGCTGATGGAATATTTCAACATCTGGTTGAACATCAGATCCTTGTAGAACCCCAAACAAATTCAAGGACTAGATACTTGAACATTGATGATCCAACAACTGATGAGACACCTAGGCTTCATCTTCCTTGAAAAGAACCACTTCAACTGATCTGAAGGTGAAAATAAATCACCCCCAAATTCTTCAGATTGACAATCCTCAGAATAAACCTTGATCCAGAAGCCCGAAAATAAAAGTCCTCATGACAAGAGATGCCTTTATGAGTGGACTTGAGAGAACTCTCAAGTGTCTTTGGCAACTTTATCATGACACGGGTATTTACCAGTTTCATAAACCTAGAAATTGATGACCTAGACCTATCCTCTTCTGACTTCAAAATACCTGAAGAAACCAACCTTCTAGGTACCAAGACGTCAATGGTAAATAGCAACAAACAACTCTCTTCATCCCATTACTCCCTCTGGAATGGCTAGAACTTCAATAGATGTTGACACCTTTATGAACATAGTCTTCAATCTAGCTTTACCAAAGTCCTTTCATCATAAACATATGCAATGGAATACCAACACATCTTCAACAGGCTCCAGTTAAGATGTCAAGATATCTTAGGGGACACATAGCAGAAAAAAACCTCTTCACCAGCAGCGACTGGAGAAACTTCACAGAAGCAAGAAACAACCAACAAAAGATGTCATCCTTGATCCAATACCGATCATTCTAGATATCCAATGAATGGTCTGATCGCACACACACCGTGTTTAAAGACCAGAAAGTATCTCCCAAGATCTCACCCAGAAACAGACAGTATGCCTGCTCTGATACCAATTGAAATTCTGGCATAGCAGATGACAGATGTCCTAACACATGTCACGACATTGTTCTCTACATAACTTTAAAACAAGGGCAGAATAATCAAACTGATATTCTGAATATCAGCAACAGATTCACTACAGATGTTTAAACATCTGTTATGACATGTTAATCAATACTGAATTGTAAATTGCAGAATGATAAATAACACAAAATATGATGACCTAGTTCGGTTCAAATTACCTACATCTCGGGGCTACCAAGCCAGGAAGAAGAATCCACTATCAGTAGTATAGTTTTATGTAAATAACCTCTGGTTTACAGTAAACAACCTCTGGTTTACCTATCATTACCGAATGAAAACTTTATCATTAGAAGTCAGCTCTAATTGATAAGAGAAATCCATCTCAATCCCTAAATCACAGCTTGTGATATCTAACAGTTATAGTCACAATAATTGTATCATCCTACTTGAAAGAAACCTCTTTCAATGCAAAGTTCAGCTAAGCTACCTCGACTAACAATCCTACTTAGATTTTATTGTATTTGCTTCAAAGCTTCATCCAAGGACAATATACAATTCACTACCTAACGGTTTCTGAACTGTATATATGTAACGCCCTAGTTTTAGTATTTTTATTTAATTGAGTCGTTTTGATTATTTTATTATTATATTATTTTATTTCTGACTTTTAGTTGAAAATATGTTATTTTTCATCGAGATTATATTTTATCGCGTTTTGGGAGCGTTTGCGAGATGTTTGAGTGTAGGGGTATTTTGGTCTTTTGTTTGGGTAGATATTATATTTTTCATAGAAATAGAAATAGAAAGAGAGAAAATAGAAAGGAAGGAAAAAGAAGAGAAGAAAAAGAGGAAGAAAGAAAGGAGAAAGAAAAGGAGATAGAGAGAAAACTTGGAAAATCTAAGAATCGATCAACCGACTTTTCTACACGCTATTTAATCGGGTAAGGGTGCGAAACTCGATTATGATATGCTTGTGTATGATTATGTATGTGTGTATTGGATTATTTGTTGTGTTTTCATAGTTTTCGATTCTAGGTCGATAGAGAGAAATCGATGTTTTCGCGGTTGGGAATCGGTGTAAACGTAGTAGAATACTTGTTACCATGAATGAGTTAAGTTTTGATTGCTATATGTTGGTTTGGAAATATTTTGGGTGGAGAAAATATGGTTTTGGGATGATCTAGTGCACTGCTGGGTTTTGCTGAAATCGCAGGTTCGCACTGCGAATGGCCATCGAATGAGTGGCGGGCGTTCGCGTGAGGTTCGCACTGCGAACATTGTATTATTTTTCATTCTACCACTGTTCGCTGGAGGATTCGCATTGCGAATGGGGTAGCGAGCATTCGCTGGGGTTTCGCACTGCGAACATTGGGAATTTTCTAAGCTATTTTGCTTCTGCCACTGTTCGCTGGGACATTCGCACTGCGAATGAAGAAGCGAAGGACTCGCTAGGAGCTTCGCACCGCGAACATGACAGTTTTTCCCTATTTGTTTTCTTTATAACTTTTGATCCGCGAGTCAGTTTGAGGCGAAGTTTGATGCGTTGGAGAGATTTTGGCGTGTTCTTTCTTATATTAATGGTTTCAAAATTGTTAGCCGATTTAATTATTTCAGGAATTTGGAATGTGTTGCTTGTTGACTTTTACCGTTTTAATGATGTGCATTTGGCGTGTTATTATGCAACATGCTTGTGATATGAATTGTATGACTTGTGTGCTGTTGTGAAATGAATATGCATGTGATATATGTTGTGATGATGAATTGTGGCCTAAGGGCAAGAAAATGCAATGTGTGGTATTTGTTGATATATGCATGATTATGGAATGTGTATATGTGTGCATTTGAATGTCATGAGTCATTGTATGCTGAGCATCATGATGTGCACTCTTGAGATGTCGTGTGCCCTAGTGGGTGTGAGTGACGAATCGATTCCAGAGGGAATCCGCTATAACATCGTGAGCCTTATACAAAGAGGACAGAAAGCGATGATTATAGACAATCGTGAGCCTTATACAAAGAGGACCGAAAGCGATCGGATCGTGAGCCTTATACAAAGAGGACCGAAAGCGATCCATAAACGTCGTGAGCCTTATACAAAGAGGACCGAAAGTGACGGGGAACATCGTATGCCCGACGGGGAGTTACATTAAGTAACGAGCGATGGTTCCAATAGTTCCTGAGTGAACTGGTGTTGAGAATTGATGGAAGTTGGTACCGCATGTGCATATGCATAGAGTCGTTGTGTCGGTCTCTTGCATTTGCACAAATCATGAATGGTTTGATTATGTGTGGAATTATGAATGAAAGTGGTGAGTTGATATATGAATATACATGTGGGTGATAATTGAATTGTGTACAATTGGTATGCTTTTGTGACCGGTATGTGAGAAAATTCATTGTGTTGGTTTGTACCTGATTTATAGCGTATAGTGTGGTGAGAATATTATGTTTGTGCAATCGTGTGTTATTATATAATTATATACAATTAAATTATGATTGTGTTTCTCACCCTTCTGCTATTTTATAATGCTCTATGAGGCATTGCAGATTAGATTGCTGAAGGTCTTTTTGTGAAGCTTAAGTCTTCATTCTTTTGTCGGTCGGCTCTGATATGTGACACCGGGTAGTTAGGGAGACCGTTGGTGATTTGTGTGTATATGTATATGTTTATTTTGAGATTGTACATGTATGATTGTATATGGCAGACAAACTTCTTATGATATATATATATATATATATATATATGAGATTTCAGTACAGATTTTCCGCTTTTATTCTGTATCTGAATTGTGGGTAGTAGGAACTAAGTTCCTCTGTTAATTGCTACCTGATTGTTGCATATCTTTATGGGCAGGTTTATGTGTATTTGGTTTCAAATTGATGTGACCCCTCGGTCTATGCCGTGAATGTTTTAAATATACTCTGATGAAATTTTGAATATTATTTATCGCTTTAATAGCTTGGGGGTATAGATTGGGGGTGTTAAATTAAGTGGTATCAGAGCCAGTCCGTGTCAGTTTGTGTCAGTCCTTGTTAGTCTTTGTAGTTGGGTGAGCTATTTGTTTAACCATAGTTGCTGTTATTGGAAATGAACAGAATATGGCTGGTAGGAATAACGCTGCTTTAGCTACTGCTATGCAAGCTATGGCTCGGGCTGTGCAGGGTGCACCTAATGCTGCAGGTAATGATGAGTTCAGGAAGAACAAACCGCCTGTCTTCAAAGGAAGATATGATCCTGATGGTGCTCAGATATGGCTTAAAGAGATTGAAAGAATCTTCTGAGTAATGGATTGTGCTGAGGATCAGAAGGTGAGACTGGGTACTCACATGTTACTGGAAGAAGCTGATGATTGGTGGGTTAGTACACGTCATGTGTTGGAAGTTGCAGAGGAGGAGATCACTTGGGCTGTGTTTAGCATTGAGTTTCTGAGGAAGTATTTTCCTGAAGATGTAAGAGGAAAGAAGGAAATTGATTTCTTGGAATTAAAACAAGGTAGTATGTCTGTTGTTGATTATACTGCTAAGTTTGTGGAGCTTGCGCAGTTTTATCCACATTATGCCGAAGCGACTGCGGAATTTTCTAAGTGTGTAAAGTTTGAGAACGGATTGCGTCCTGAGATAAAGCAGGCAATTAGTTATCAAAGGATTCGGAGGTTTTCTGATTTGGTGGATTGTTGTAGGATTTATGAGGAGGATAGTAAAGCTCGTTCTACTCACTATAAGAGTGTGAGTGAGAGGAAAGGGAAGCAACAGTTCCGTGGTGGTCCGTATGTAACACCAGCGGATAAGGGTAAACAAAGGGGGAATTTTGAGAGAAGGCCAAGTGGAGGAGGAATGTCTAGTCCTCTGAGATGTTATAGATGTGGTGATGTGGGACATCATCAGTCCGAATGTAGGAAGGATTTGAGGAAGTGTTCTAATTGTGGAGGTTTAGGACATGTCGCAGCTGATTGTGCAAGGAAGAATGTGGTGAAGTGTTTCAACTGTGGTGAACATGGTCACATTAGTACGAAGTGTCTGAAACCGAAGCAAGCTCCAGGTGGTGGGAAGGTTTTTGCATTGGCAGGAACTCAGACTTCAAGTGCAGATCGTCTGATCAGAGGTACTTGTTTTATTAATAGTACGCCTTTAGTTGCTATTATTGATACTGGAGCGACTCATTCGTTTATTTCGTCTGAGTGCGCGAAGCGTTTGAATCTTGTGTTGTCTTTGATGGGTGGTGAAATGGTTATTGATACTCCAGCAATGGGGTTAGTAACTACTTCTTTGGTTTGTTTAAGTTATCCTTTGACCATTTATAGTAAAGATTTTGAGATGGATTTGGTGTGTTTACCGTTGGAGGGTTTAGATGTGGTTCTGGGAATGAATTGGTTGCAGTTCAATAGGGTTCATATTGATTGTTATCATAAGCTGGTAAGATTTCCTTCTCTTGAGGAAGACAAAGACTCGAGTTTCTTATCTACCAAAGAGTTGAAGAAACTTTTGGCGGATGAAGCTCAGTTGTTTGGGTTGTTTGTGTCGTTGACTGTGGAGAGTCATGTTTCACTTGATGTGTTTCCTGTTGTGTGTGATTTTCCTAAAGTGTTTCCTGAGGATATTTCAGATGTGCCGCCAGAGAGAGAGGTAGAGTTTTCTATAGATCTAGTTCCTGGTACTAGACCTGTTTCTATGGCACCTTATCGTATGTCGGCATCAGAGTTGGTTGAGTTAAAGAAACAGTTGAATGAATTGTTGGAAAAGAGATTTGTGAGACCAAGCGTTTCTCCTTGGGGTGCTCCAGTTTTATTGGTGAAAAAGAAAGATGGAAGTATGCGATTGTGTATTGATTATCGCCAGTTGAATAAGGTGACGATTAAGAATAAGTATCCTCTTTCGAGAATTGATGATTTGATGGACCAGTTGGTAGGTGCTTGTGTCTTTAGTAAGATTGACTTGAGGTCAGGGTATCATCAGATTAGGGTGAAAGAGGAAGATATTCAGAAGACGGCTTTTAGGACACGTTACGGTCATTATGAATATGTTGTGATGCCGTTCGAGGTTTCTAATGCGCCAGGTGTGTTTATGGAGTACATGAATCGTATTTTCCACGAGCATTTGGATCGTTTTGTGGTTGTGTTTATTGATGACATTTTGATTTATTCTAAGTCTTGGGAGGAGCACGCGGAGCATTTGCATATTGTTTTGCAGGTTTTGAAAGAAAGAAAGCTTTTTGCCAAGTTGTCCAAGTGTGAGTTCTGGTTGTCGGAGGTGAGTTTTCTTGGGCACGTGATTTCAGGTAATGGTATTTCTGTGGATCCATCTAAAGTAGAAGCAGTTCTACAATGGGAGGCTCCGAGATCTGTTACTGAAATTCGAAGCCTTTTGGGTTTGGCCGGATATTATCGAAGGTTTATTGAAGGTTTTTCTAAGCTAGCACTTCCTTTGACCCAGTTGACTTGTAAAGGGCAAACGGTCATTTGGGATATTCGGTGCGAGGAAAGTTTTAATGAGCTGAAGAGGAGATTGACGACAGCTCCGATTTTGATTTTACTGGATCCTAATGAACCATTTGTGGTGTATTATGATGCGTCTTTGATTGGTCTAGGTGGGGTGCTAATGCAAGAAGGTAAGGTCGTGGCTTATGCTTCAAGACAGTTGAGAGTGCATGAGAAAAATTATCCTACTCATGATCTTGAATTAGCGACTGTGGTTTTTGTGTTGAAGATTTGGAGGCATTATCTCTATGGTGCAAGATTCGAAGACTTTAGTGATCACAAAAGTTTGAAATATTTGTTCGATCAGAAAGAGTTAAATATGAGGCAGCGGAGATGGTTGGAATTTTTGAAGGACTACGACTTTGGCTTGAATTACCATCGGGGTAAAGCTAATGTGGTAGCCGATGCGTTGAGTCAGAAATTGTTACATATGTCTGCTTTAATGGTTAAGGAGTGGGAGCTTTTGGAAGCTTTTAGGGATTAGAGTTTGGTATGTGAGGTGACGTCAGATAGCGTGAGGCTTGGAATGTTGAAGGTTACTAATGATTTTCTGAAGACTGTTAGTGAGAAACAGAAGATGGATGTGAAATTTGTGGATTTTATGACTGTTGGAGAGAAAAGTGAAAATGAGGACTTTAAAGTGGATATTAATGGTGTTTTGAGATTCCGAGTTCGAATTTGTATTCCTGATGATGCGGAGTTGAAAAGTATGATTTTAGAGGAAGGACACCGGAGTAATTTGAGTATACATCCGGGAGCTAATAAGATGTACCAAGATTTGAAGAAGATTTTCTGGTGGTCAGGATTGAAAAGAGATGTGGCTCAGTTTGTTTATGCATGTTTGACTTGTCAGAAATCAAAGGTAGAACATCTGAGGCCTAGTAGTTTGTTGCAACTGTTGGATATTCCTGAGTGGAAGTGGGACAGCATTTCCATGGATTTTGTGACAGGGTTGCCGAATACATAGCGAGGGCATAATGCTATTTGGGTGGTTGTGGATAGGCTGACTAAATCGGCTCATTTCATTCCGATTGACATCAGTTTTACTTTGGAGAGGTTGGCTGAGATTTATATCAGTGTGATTGTGAAGTTGCATAGGGTTCCGTTGAGCATTGTTTCGGATCGAGATCCGAGGTTTACCTCGAGATTTTGGGAAAGTTTGCAAAAGGCTTTAGGATCTAAATTGAGATTGAGTTCGTCTTATCATCCGCAGATGGATGGACAGACCGAGAGAACGATTCAGTCGTTGGAAGATTTGTTGAGAGCGTGTGTTCTTGAACAAGGTGGTGCGTGGGATAGTTATCTTGCATTGATTGAATTCACGTATAATAACAGTTTCCATTCTAGTATTGGAATGGCACCGTTTGAAGCGTTATATGGACGAAGATGTCGAACACCGTTGTGTTGGCATGAATCTGGTGAGAGTTCGGTGGTTGGACCAGAGTTGGTGCAACAGACTACGGAAAAAGTGAAACTTATTCGTGAGAAAATGAAGACTTCTCAGAGTAGGCAAAAGAGTTATCATGATCGGAGAAGAAAAGATCTTGAGTTCCAAGAGGGCGATCATGTATTTTTGAGAGTTACACCGGTAATGGGTGTGGGTCGTGCATTGAAGTCGAAGAAACTTACTTCTCGGTTTATTGGTCCTTACCAGATATCCGCGAGAGTGGGTACTGTGGCTTATAGGGTGGCGTTGCCGCCGAATCTGTCGAATTTGCACGATGTGTTCCATGTTTCACAGCTTCGAAAGTATGTTCCAGATCCGTCGCATGTGATTCCCATGGACGAGGTTGAGGTAAGGGAGAACCTTACAGTTGAGGCATTACCCGTTAGGATTTTGGATCGCGAGGTGAAGCGGTTGAAAGGCAAGGATATTGCACTTGTGAAAGTAGCGTGGGGAGGCGCTGCTGAGGGCAATTTGACTTGGGAGTTAGAGAGTCGGATGCGGGAGTCGTATCCAGAGTTGTTCGTCTCAGGTATATTTTCGAGGACGAAAATTTCTAAGTGGGGGAGAGTTGTAACGCCCCTGTTTTAGTATTTTTATTTAATTGAGTCGTTTTGATTATTTTATTATTATATTATTTTATTTCTGACTTTTAGTTGAAAATATGTTATTTTTCATCGAGATTATATTTTATCGCGTTTTGGGAGCGTTTGCGAGATGTTTGAGTGTAGGGGTATTTTGGTCTTTTGTTTGGGTAGATATTATATTTTTCATAGAAATAGAAATAGAAAGAGAGAAAATAGAAAGGAAGGAAAAAGAAGAGACGAAAAAGAGGAAGAAAGAAAGGAGAAAGAAAAGGAGATAGAGAGAAAACTTGGAAAATCTAAGAACCGATCAACCGACTTTTCTACACGCTATTTAATCGGGTAAGGGTGCGAAACTCGATTATGCTATGCTTGTGTACGATTATGTATGTGTGTATTGGATTATTTGTTGTGTTTTCATAGTTTTGGATTCTAGGTCGATAGAGAGAAATCAATGTTTTCGCGGTTGGAAATCGGTGTAAACGTAGTAGAATACTTGTTACCATGAATGAGTTAAGTTTTGATTGCTATATGTTGGTTTGGAAATGTTTTGGGTGGAGAAAATATGTTTTGGGATGATCTGGTGTTGAGAATTGATGGAAGTCGGTACCCGCATGTGCATATGCATAGAGTCGTTGTGTCGGTCTCTTGCATTTGCATAAATCATGAATAGTTTGATTATGTGTGGAATTTTGAATGAAAGTGGTGAGTTGATATATGAATATACATGTGGGTGATAATTGAATTGTGTACAATTGATATGCTTTTGTGACCGGTATGTCAGAAAATTCATTGTGTTGGTTTGTACCTGATTTATAGCGTATAGTGTGGTGAGAATATTATGTTTGTGCAATCGTGTGTTATTATATAATTATATACAATTATATTATGATTGTGTTTCTCACCCTTCTGCTGTTTTATAATGCTCTATGAAGCATTGCAGATTAGATTGCTGGAGGTCTTTTTGTGAAGCTTAGGTCTTCATTCTTTTGTCGGTCGGCTCTGATGTGTGACACCGGGTAGTTAGGGAGACCGTTGGTGATTTGTGTGTATATGTATATGTTTCTTTTGAGATTGTACATGTATGATTGTATATGGCAGACAAACTTCTTATGATATATATATATATATATATGAGATTTCAGTACAGATTTTCCGCTTTTATTTTGTATCTGAATTGTGGGTAGTAGGAACTAGGTTCCTCTGTTAATTGCTACCTGATTGTTGCATATCTTTATGGGCAGGTTTATGTGTATTTGATTTCAAATTGATGTGACCCCTCGGTCTATGCCGTGAATAGTTTAAATATACTCTGATGAAATTTTGAATTTTATTTATCGTTTTAATAGCTTTGGGGTATAGATTGGGGGTGTTACAATATACATCCATGTCTACCACAATGTATCCAACCTAAACAAAGGGAGAATTACAACACAAGAAAGTCCTACGAGTCTCAAAACCCTAAACCCTATTTTTCTACTTTACAAGTATTACAATAAGGATTCCTAAGTCTGTCTCTATCATAGGTCTTGGTCTTCCTTTTATAGTCTTCTGTCTTGGGCTTTGAAATATCTATTTATTTCTTCCTTGATCCATGTTCTGATTGCTCATTAAATCTTGGATCAGATTAGCAACAACCTGCTATATCACGTCAAGATGTTAAGACACACGATAGGACATCTTTTCTGACAAGTCTTCTTCCACCAGATTCTTCATGTTGGAACATCTTGCACAACATCCTGTTTTACCAAAAACTTGCTCAAATCTACAAAGCCTTCATTTACCACCTGCTACCGATCTCTGATAAAATCTTTAAAAATATTTTATCCCTGAAACCAAGTTATATTCCACTGTTTAATTTATCCAACGCTTCAAACCCTTATCCCAACATGATTTACGAGTTGAAAGTTTTAATCAAAATTGTGCACAAAGGCGTTACTAAAAAGCTATTATTTTTCTGAAATTTCCAGCACGATTTCCATCTTCTTCAATCCCAAAAATAACCATGAAATCATCTCCAAAAATACTGTATCCCTGAAACAAAGTTATAGCCCTCTGCTTAAGTTGCCCAACGCTTTAAACCCCATCCCAAAATGATTTACGAGTTGAAAGTTATGATCAAACCGTGCACAAAAGTGTTACTAAAAGATGTTGTTTTCTGAAATTTTCAGCACAATTTTCATCTTCTTCAACCCTAAAAACGTCCATGAAATCATCACCAAAAATATTCCAAGGTTTTAATCTCAATCATAAACATACCAATATCAATCACCACTCATAGTCATATAATTAGACCAATAAATTAATAATTTCATACCCTACCATCATCATAATCATCATCCCAAACCCTTAACATACAACAATATAAAATCCAGCAACAATTCAAAATTTATCATCTACAAATATCAACTACTTATAGCCACAACAGTTACAATTCATTCCGCACAATCATGGTCACAAATCAACAACAATCATAACATGAAATAAGACCAACCTAAGAGGGTAAGGACCCTTCACTACCTTCTCATGATTAGACACCCTAATAGAATTATTTTCCCTTACCTTAAAATTTTAAGCTCTAAGTTCTTTTACAATGGCGGTAGAAGGATTAGCAATATAGCATTAAATACTTTATAAAAAAACATATAAATTACCCTTGGAAGATATCAAAATAACATTATATAATTCTTGAATAATTTATAAAGTATCCCTGCAAAATAAATAATTTTTTAAATTTTTTTTTTCTTCTTTATCATGAATTATAAAAATTTGTAAGTTATAGTTCTCGAAGAATTATGAATATTTTCATTGTTGTAAAAGATTTTTTTATAGAAATTCCTTGAAATTGTTAAACTATCAATTGCATATTTAAGATATTAGAAATTTTTTAACTATGTTAAGAGTATCAATTGTTGCTCTTTTTTTCATGTGATATTATAAATTGTGTCGATTATTACTGTTTTTGAATTATTATATAGTATTTGGTAATATTTTCCTTAGATTATTGGTATTTTTATTTTCGTAATAACATACTTTACTACAAGCGAAACAATTATGATACTCATTATCTTGGATTATATTTTTAGTTTTGTAGTAACAATCATATAATTTTCTTGGATTATTATTTTTATTTTCGTAGAAAAGAACTTTTCTTAGATTATAATTTAATATGGAAAATGGTAGATATAGTGAAACAATTCTATTGGCCCTTGACCAATGATTTACGTCAATTCCCAATGCTAAATGTTCCATGGTGATCCAACTTAATTTTTCATAACAAAAATGTTTTAATTTTTCTTTTTAAAGATACACTATTTAATATTGCCTCCTGAATATTACCAATTATCGATGAAAAAAAACAACTGACGAAAATATTTTAGAAAAAATATTTTTCACTTTTCGTGCATAAATCCAATGTGCTCATGTAACAATAATATCGAAAAAAAGGATTTTGTAAATATTCTGACATGATATCCTGTTTTTTTGTGATTGAACAAAATAATGAACTATTAATAGAAATTCATGAGGCTCTTCTCTTCGGTACAACTCCATTCCTCAAAGTGAATATAGCAACACACAATCACTATAGAAAAAAAAATCATGGTTGTGGTCGTGCACACGCACTAGGTCATAGTCGTGGTCATAATTATGCTCATGGTCTTAGTTATGGTCATAGTCGCAATGGTAATCATAAGAACACATCTTTTCATCAGAAATGGAAAAATATTGAAAAGAGTGAAACAGGGGACCAAAGTAGCAAAACCATTGATAATACTTCTTATCATTGTGGAGGAAAAAGTAATTGGGATCGCATTTGTCTTAATCCAAAACATCTTATTGATCTTTAAAGTAAAGATCACTGAAAAATAAAATATAAAAACAAGGATTGGAACACTCTTTGCTAATGAAGATGATGATCCAAATTATCATAATATAGATGTTATACATTTAAAGATTCCTAATTTATTTGTTGATCCAGATGAAAAAATTGATCACCTTATTGGAGATGAAAGTGTCAAGAAATAGAACTTTAAAAAAATTCTTTTTAGTTATTATAATAAGTCTTTATGAATATTTTAAATTTTCTTTTCTAATAATAATAAAGTGTGTTTGCTGCTTGTTTGTTTACATAATTTATTATTTAAATAACTTGTATTTTTAAAGTACGCTTATAACTCATCGTTAAAATTATTTTATTTTTTAGAATGAATATTGGCACTAGCAACACTAATGAAGATATATGCCTCGTTGATAGTGCAACTACTCACAATTAAAAAAAATATTTCTCTTATTTAGTGATGCAAAAAATTGATGTCAGTACTATATCGGACACCTCAATAATAATTGGTTTAATATCCTTTTTGATCCCGTATCTTAACCTCGAGGTTCATTTTGGTCCCTTAACTTTAAAAAGATCCATATTAGTCTCTTAACTATTCAAAATGTTTCATATTAGTCTTTTTTGTCTAATTAACAACTGATTTTTGAATTTTTCCATCGCTAATAGGACAAAAAGGACTAATATGAAATGTTTTGAAGAGTTAATGGACCAATATGGACCATTCTTAAGTTAAGGGACCAAAATGAACCCTAAGGTTAAGATACGAGACCAAAAAGGATATTAAGCCATAATAATTGAAGGCTCCGAAAAAACTAATGTGTTGTTATGTGGAGAAACAGTGTTACACATTGATAATGCATTATATTCCTCCAAGTCTTATAGAAATTTATTATATTTCAAAGATATTCATCTAAATGGATACCATATTGAAACAAGAGACGATGGAGGTATTGAATATATTTGTATTACAAAACGTGATTCAGACATAAAATATGTAATGAAAAAGCTACCAGCGTTCTCCTATAGCTTGTACTACACTTATATTTGTATAATTGAAGTACATGCCAGTGTAAACCAGAAATTTACAAATAATGATAACTTTGTAATTTGGCATGACCCAGTGGGTCATCCTAGTTATATAATGATGCGAAAAATAATTCAAAATTCATGTGGTCATCAATTAAAGAGTCGAGAAATTATTCAATCAAATAAGTTCTCATGCAGCTCTTGCTCGCAAGGGAAGTTGATAATTCTGCCATCACAATTAAAAATTGGAAATGAATCTATCAATTTTTTAGAGTTTACACATGGTGATATTTGTGGGCTAATACACCCATCATGTGGACCATTTATATATTTTATGGTTTTAGTTAATGCATCAACTAGATGGTCATATATTTGTTTGTTGTCAACTCACAACCAGACATTTGTGAGATTTCTAGCTCAACTAATTCGAATAAGAGCTGATTTCCCCGATTATCCTGTCAAGAAAATATGTCTTGATAATGCTGAAGAATTTTTATATCTAGCATTTAATAAGTATTGTATGTCTATTGAAATTGACATTGAACATCTAGTAGCATATGTTCATACAGAAAATGGACTTGCAGAACCATTTTTTAAACATATTTAGTTAATTGGAAGACCACTTATCAAGAAACACAAACTCCTAATTTCTACTTATGGACATGCAATTTTGCATGCCACAACATTGATTCTCATGAGGCCAACAAGTTATCACACCTCTTCCTTTTTACAATTAGTCTTTGATAAAGAGACTAATATTTCTCATATAAGAATTTTTGGATGTGTGCTATGTAACACCCTAATTTTAGTAATTATTTATTTATATTAATTAATTGAGTGATTTTATAAATTAATTGATTTATGTGATTTATTTGATTTAAATGAATTAATTGATTTATTGGATTTATATAAATTAATTGATTTATTTGAGTTGTTTGGATTAATTGATTTATTGGACTTATTTGAAATAATTGATTTAATTTTATTATTTAATTTATTTGATTTATTCTATTTGGTATAATAATATAGAATTGTTAGAATTAGTAATTGAGCTTAATTGAGAGTGTGAATAGAAATTGTGATAGTGGATTGAGTGAGCCCAATAGTTTAATGAGAAATTTGTGAGAGTTGGTAAAGTAGAGAAAGAAAAAGAATAGGGTTAGAAAGTTGGTAAAGAGGAAAAGAGGCAAGAGGGAAATAGGAGTGGAGAAGAAGAGGAATCCAAATTCAAGAACTCAAGAATCCATCAAAAATCAAGGTAAGGGTGGGTTTTTACCTAATTATTGGGATTATTTTATCGTTTTAATGGGTAGAAACATGTTTAGGTTAGAACCCCTAAATTTTTCATGAAATTGAAATTATTAGGTGTTCTGGACTGGGCCGAGGCTATCCAACAGGCGGGCAGACCCAACCCATACAGCCTGGGGAGGCCCAATAAGGCCCTTCTGCAAGACACGTGACTGCCACGTGCAAGCCACAGTTTCGCCGGGCACTTAGGCAGTGTTGGGCACTTGGGACAATAGGAAAGGAGGACATCACACCCTGCTGAGATGTACCTCCCCGACAGATCAGCTTCTTCCCGCGAGAATGCTACACCTCACTCCTCGACGGACATGATCCCTCCCCGCGAGGCCATGTCCATTCTACGGGCTTGATATATCCTCGACACAAAAGGCTCATCCCCGCGAGGCCATGTCCATTCTACGGGATTCATATCTCCTCGACACAGAAGGCTCCTCCCCGCGATGAGTACCCAACGGTCCATACCACATGGACACGTTCCAAGTAACCTCCCACGTCCGAAGGATTCGGTCTGCCCTACTTCCAGAAATCTAGGAGCAGTTACTCTAGGGCGAAGACCATGTGCTGGTCTTCACTACTACACGTAAGCCCTAGCAGTTGCTTGGAGTGGGCCTAGTTGATCCAGCCCACTGCAGGTAACCGTTGGCCCCGCGCTGGGGGCTCTCTATAAATACCCTCTCATTTGAGAGGGTCAGGTTAGACACATTCTTCTTGCCACTCTACACTTTCTGTATTTGCTGTTACTCTGTACACTCTCTCACTTGAGCGTCGGAGTACCTTGCAGGTACACCCCCACCCCCCCCCCCCCGCCCGCCGTCTCTCACCATCACCGGAGCTGCCGTTCCAGACACCGTTGGCCACTATCAACTGTCTGATCCAGGTACGATCAGTGGCGCCGTCTGTGGGAAAATATAAGCTTCCCCGTTTTTCTGCTCGATAAACCAAAGCTTTCTCCATTCAACAACCATCATGGCCAACCCGTCGGCGAATCAAGCTCTAGACAACGTTATCGCACAGCTCAGTACTGGCAACCACGTCGACAACAATGTTGCCCAACCTGTCGTGGAGAACGACATCAGAGACGGACTCACCGCCTCACCATTTTTTGAGGAAGTGGAGTACGAGACAGCTCACCAAGACGGACACGAAACAGTCCTCCAGCCCATTTTCCAGCCCGTGGACCCGCCGCCAAATGCGGACCCGAGCACTGCTGCCCTGTTTGCTTTGGTCAATCAGACCAACTAGATGATCTTCAACCAGAACATCCAGATCGAGGCGCTGGAGAAAGGTCGTGGTCGGACTTCCCCGCGAAGGCACCGACCACCACCATTTCCAAGACATTCGCAGTCCCTAGAGGCATCTCGCAGCCCCTCCCCAGTTCCCAGGGGTTGCAGGCCATGCTTAGAGAGTACTCAGCCGGAACATACTCAGAAACGCCACCGCTCCCCGCCACCAATGGGGCCAGTTCGTTCCTCAAAAAATAAAAGGAGCAGGCCAGACGCCGAGGAGCCTAGAGGCCGCCCAAAGGACCACTCCCCGAGGCGTCGCTATGTTCATGGACAACACTCCCCCTCTGTGTCACCGGGAGCCAGCGAGGATGACGATTACCGGACCCCTCTGGCCAGGCACATCATGGACGCCCCTATTCCTAAGGGCCTGGAGAGGCCCCCATCCTTGGGGACATATGACGGAACATCTGATCCTGATGACCATGTCGAGAGTTTTGAAGCTCTGCTCGATTTTAGGAATGTCTCCGGCGCTATCAAATGTCGATTATTCCCTACGACTCTTCGGAAAGGGGCCATGGCTTGGTACAAGAACCTAGCATCTGAATCAATCACGTCGTGGAAGGTTCTGAGGGAGCGCTTTAGAAAACATTTTACGGCTTCTCGTCGACATCCGAAGACGATAGCCTCCCTGGAAGCCATCTTTCAGGGGAAGGATGAACCTCTCCGGAGCTACATCGAGAGGTTCGACAAAGAAGCGGTCGAAATCCACGTGACCGATCACATCAAAATGTATCTCATCATCAAGGGTTTGCGACTAGGATCTAAGTTCGCAGAATCCGTCGGACTACACCGTCCCCGCAGCTTTGAAGGCCTCCTCGAGAGGGCTCAGTCGCATATTGAGTTCGAGGAAGCTGAAGCCGCACAAATTGCCCTCGATTCGAGGCACAGAGAAGGCCCCCGCTGCAATAAGGAAGAAGGTTTCCCTCCACCCAGGCGAGGTGGAGACAGGAGAAGAGAAGACTCCCCTCCACCTAGGCGAGGTGGGGAAAGAAAAAAAGAAGCCCAGACCAAAGAGCCCCGCAAATCACGGGGACCGTCTGGCCTTTTCAAAGACTACACACAGCTAAACGCGTCCCGCGCGCGCATTTTTAGCGACTGTGCCAATTCGGAGTTCGTCAAAGGGGGAATCCGCTTCCCGAAACCGACGGCTCCCAAACCAAATGTTGACAAGTCCAAGTACTGCCGGTTCCATCGCAGTCACGGGCACGTTACTGAAGATTGCGTCCACCTTAAGGACGCAATCGAAACGCTGATTAAAGAGGGGTACCTGAAGAAGTACGCCAAGCAGCAAGAGGCCCCCCGCCCCAGCGGCCAGGAGGCCCAGAATGTCGAGGAGTCAACTCCTTCTCCCTACAACGGATCGCTGAAAGTCGCGTTGAGCATCACGCGACCTGAAGACTTTGGCTTTTCGGGAGAACTCGACAACCCTGAAGCTGTCTGAAACATGTGGAAGAGCTTCCCAGCAGAAGAGCCGATAAGTGCCCGCAGTACCTGGGAGTCTTTCCCCAAGCCCTGGTCATATCTGGCGGAGCCCCCGACCGTTTGACCGTAGGGTCAATAAAGAGGAAATTCGACGAACTGAAAGCAACAACTCCTCGAGCCCCTACCCTCGAGAGGGTTAATGGAATATCAACTCCGATTACCTTCTACCTCGAGGAACTTCCCGGCGGGGTACCTAACGCCAGCATCCCCCTCCTGATCCGGGCACAGATGGCCAATTTTGATGTCCACAGAATTTTAGTTGACTAGGGGAGCTCGATGGATATCATGTACGTCCGCCTCTTCGAGACCCTCCAGCTGACCAAGAGACACTTGTCCCCGTATGTAGGGTCAGACCTACAAGGCTTCAATGGCGCGACTACCAGACCATGGGGCTTCGTGGAGTTGATGGTCACCTTCGGGATTGAGGAAACTGCCCGACAGGTGAAGACGCATTTCTTGGTGGCGGACTGCCCGTCCCTCTACAACTGCATCATGGGGAGGACCACGTTGGCGGAACTGACGGTCGTACCATCAATGGTCCACCTAAAGATGAAGTACTATACGAAGCGTGGACATGTGGTCACTCTCCATGGGGACATCAAGGCGGCCAGAAGATGTTTCGACGCAGCAATCAAGGGTCTGAGTGTCGTCGGCGGTGTCAAACCCAAGACTCAAGCTGGGGCATCTCCAGACGTCGCGCAGGTTCCACTCCCGCCGGTCAGCGCGGTCGACCTTGACAGGAGGTTTCCCGGGGAGCAGGAAGAAGCTGCAGGCGAGGACCTCCTAGTTGAAATCAATGGGCAGCCTCTCCACCCAACGCGCCCCGTCCCAGACGGAGATTTCGAGCTGGTTCCTCTCGGCGACAGCCCAGATCGAAGCGTGAAGATTGGATATGGACTCCCCGACCTGGAGAAGAGGCAACGGAAGGCATGCCTCCGAGAAAATGCAGATTTGTTCGCCTGGAGTGTTGCACAGATACCCGGACTGGACCCTGAAGTAGCTTGTCATCAGCTGACTATAGATCCGGCCGCTAGGACTGTAGCTCAACGTAGGCGTAGGCAGTCTCCGGAAAAAATGGAGGCTGCTGAAAAAGCTGTAAAAGACCTCATAGAGGCAAACTATATTTCCGAGGCCAAGTACATGACTTGGCTCTCAAATGTTGTACTCATTAAGAAAAATAATGGAAAATGGAGGATGTGCGTTGACTACACGGATCTTAACCGGGGATGCCCGAAAGACTCTTATCCCTTACCTAACATCGACCAGCTGGTCGATAACTCTGCAGGATTCAAATTATTATCCTTCATGGATGCCTACTCGGGGTACAACCAAATCCCCATGGACGAGGCCGACAAGCAGCATACGGCTTTCATGACCGAGTCGGGCAATTACTACTATAACGTAATGCCTTTCGGCTTGAAAAATGCTGGCGCCACCTACCAACGGATGATGAACAAGGTCTTCCGGGCAGATATCGACGACGTGCTTGAGGTCTATATGGACGACATGATCGTCAAATCTGCAGAAGAAGTCGACCATGCTGCTCATCTCAAGAAAGTGTTCGACACGGCGAGGAAATGTCGCATGAGGTTCAACCCCGACAAATGCACCTTCGGTGTTCGCGCAGGGAAGTTCCTCGGCTTCTACCTCACGGAGAGGGGAATCGAGGCGAACCCCGACAAATTTAGGGCATTCTCCGAAATCCCTACCCCGAACTCGAAGAAGTCGATCCAGTCACTTAACGGAATGCTGACTGCTTTCTCCCGTTTTGTCGCCAACTCTGCTCAGTACGCACTCCCCTTTTTCAAGCTTCTCCGACAGAAGGCGACTTTTGAATGGAGTGAAGAATGCGAACAAGCCCTCCTCCATCTAAAACAAGTCTTGTCACAACCCTCGGTCTTGTCCCGACCAGATAACGGGGAAACACTTTTCTTGTACCTGGCCGTCACCGGCGAAGCGGTGAGTGCTGTCCTCATACGGGAGACCCCGACGGACAGAAACTGATTTATTTCACGAGCAAAGCTCTTCAGGGTCCCGAGCTCAGATACCAACAGATTGAAAAGGTCGCCTTGGCCCTCATATCTGCAGCCAGAAGATTACGTCATTACTTCCTGGCCCACACAATCGTGGTAAGGACGGATAACCAAGCCGAATACGAAGCCTTCCTCGCGGGACTTCGACTTGCGGAAGACCTTGGCGCAAAAGAAGTCAAAATCTTTACAGACTCCCAGCTCGTGGCATCACAAGTTCGGGGAGAATTTCAGGCCAAAAACGATAGTCTCGTCGAGTACCTAACCTTGGTGCAAGAAAAGTTGAAGAAATTTGTCTCCGCGGAGGTGGCTCACATCCCGCGCGAGCACAACACTCGAGCAGACGTGCTCTCCAAGCTTGCGAGCACTAAGAAGAAAGGAGGGAATAAATCAGTTATCCAGGAGATACTCTCCCAGCCGAGCATAAACAAACCCACACCGACCGCGGAGGTCAACGCCATCGGGGGCGCAAACTGTTGGATGACCCCAGTTTACGGATACTTGATGACGGGCAAACTGCCCGACGATCCTAAAGAAGCGGGGATAGTCAAAAGGCGGGCATGTGCGTACACCATCGTCGAAGGTAAGCTATACCGTCGAGGATTCTTCATTCCCTTACTCCGGTGTGTCGAAGAAAGCAAAGTCTCGGGGATCCTCCAAGAAATCCACGAAGGGATCAACGCCCAGCACCTCGGCGGAAGGTCCCTAGCCCGAAAAGCACTTCGAGCGGGGTATTATTGGCCCACTATGCAACATGATGCAAAGGAACACGTCAAGAAATGTGACCGCTGTCAAAGACACGGGGACATGCACCTCGCTCCTCCAAACTAGCTTAAGTCATTGTCATCCCCATGGCCGTTTGCGTGGTGGGGAATGGATATCCTCGAACCTTTCGTCATAGGGTCGTACCAAAACAAGTACCTCATCGTCGGGGTAGATTACTTCACGAAGTGGATTGAGGCAGAGGCGCTGGCCAAAATCACTGCCTTCAACATACTCTGTTTCTACAAGAGAAACATCCTCGCTCGATTCAGTGTGCCCTAAGCCATTGTCACCGACAACGGGACACAGTTCACCAACAGGAACTTCCAAGACTTCGTCGCCAAACTGGGCACAAAACAGCACTTCACGTCGGTCGAGCACCCTCAAACCAACGGGCAGGCCGAAGCAGCGAACAGAGTGATACTCCGGGGACTGAAGCGACGACTCGGCGAGGCCAAACAACGGTGGGTCGAGGAGTTGAACAGCGTCCTCTGGCCGTATCAAACAACCCCACACTCCACGACCGGGGAGACCCCATTTCGCTTAACGTACGGAACCGAGGCAGTTATCCCCGTGGAGATCAGGGAACCCTCGAGGAGGACAGAAGATCCCCTCGATGAAGAAACAAACAATGAAGCCCTGCGAGAGGAGCTCGACCTTGTCGAAGAGATAAGGACCGGCGCTTCCCTCCAAGAAGCCTCTTTAAAACAAAAAATAACTTTGCGTTATAATGACAAAGTTATCAAACGAGACTTCTAAGTTGACAGTCTTGTCCTACGGAGAAATCAGAAAGATTCACGTGAAGGAAAGCTGGCCGCAAACTGGGAGGGCCCATACCGCGTCATCGCAAAGACGGGGACGGGTACCTATTACCTCGAAAACCTCCACGGTGAACAACTTGCTCGACCATGGAATGCTGAGAAGCTCAAACAATATTAGAGTTAGACACTGCCCGGGACAGTACGACGTCGCGACCACGGGGGCGTGCAACGATACATACGCGACACCTCTATATAACACACGACGACCAAAAACCACGAAGTGTGTGCGTGAGACTTTTTGGCCCGACGAGGAGACCTCAACCGAGCTCCGTCGTCGACGTACCAAATAGGCAGAACACCCAGCTCGCGATGAGAAGTTCACGCCACGAAGCTAAGACCTCGACCGACTTCTTAGCCTCGTTGAAGGTCGGAGTACAATCCCCGACCACTTGACTAGCTCTCTTCACAGTCGAGGATCATCAGAGTCGAGCAAACTCCCAAGGCGCCAGCGATCTCAACTACTTAGGCAAAAATAAGTAATGTATAAAGTATCACACACAAGCAAAATAAATAAAGAGGCAAAGCGAAGTATTAGAATCGGGCAAAACCCATTGTGCGAATATTACATCAATAAGCCCTTGGCCCACAAGCTGGGCAAAAACAACAAAATGGCACGTAGGCCAAGTAAACTATACTCCTACGCAGCAGCAGTCTCGGCAGCAGTCTCAGCAGCGTCTGGCCCACCTCCTTCGTTGGCATTTCCTTCTTGCCCGGGCAATACTATCCGGCCATCGACCACCTCGCGGTTAGCATCAGCCCCGTCGGTCACAAGGCCGGGATTTAGGATCTGAAGCTGCGCCACTGGATTTCGGAACCCTATGTCCGCGGCCTCAAGAGTATCATCCTCGGCTAGCCGGAGATCCTGCTCGACTCTCCTGAGTTTGGCCACCAGAGCTGCCCGAGAGGTTAGGAGCTTATCCTTTTCAGTTTCACCTTCAGCTGGACGAACAGCATCCTCCAGCTCTGCGACCCTCTCCTTGAGCCGCTTCTCCTCTGCCTCCAGCTCGGTGATCCGGGCAAGATGACCTTTCTCCGCTTCCTCAGCTTCCTTTAGCTTTGTCTCCGCTCGCTGCTGCTGCTCACTCTGTTCTTTATTCAGGTCCCTGCATTCCTTCAACTCTTTGCGCAGGTCTAGCAGTTCAGCCTCCAAGGTCTCGAGCCTTTCTTGCAGTCGAGAAAGTTCAGCAGCGGGGCAGGTTTCATCGTTCAGGATAATAGCAGTCGAACAGAGCCGCATAACGGGAGACATGTCCTCAAAAATCGTTCTCCTCCTCGCGTCCGCAGCGGTCCCCAGCACAGCTTGGATTTCAGAGGGAGGGACGCGAGGATAGATGACTTCAGAGAAGAAGCGGGGCTTGAGATGGCATGGTGGGAGTTCGAAGCTTGGAGGAGGTGGGGGACTTTCTTTGTGGGCCAGGTCGACAAACTCCGCACTCGAAACCCGTAGCCGTTTTGGCGTTCCTTGATTACCCGGGGACTGACTCCCAGCAGGAGGTGTGCGCTGGCCCGAAGTCCCCGACGTAGTCAAAGGAAGCTGGGATTGGCTGGAACCTTCGGGCATCGCAGCAGAGGAAATACCTTCAGGCATGGCCCCAGAAGGAGCAACACCTTGACCCTTTGAATGACATGGCTCTCCCCGAGCCTGTTCTTCCCGAGCCCTCTTCGTCTTCAACTTCTTGAGCCTCTCCTCAGCTCCGGCCATTTTCCCTGCAAAAAGAAAGAAAATATTAGTAAGGTAAGACATACAGACGCGAGGAAGGCTTAGGTCGAGTATGTTTTCACCACCTAATAGCTCATCTGCTTCTTCTTCGGAGAAGGTCTCGAGCAGAACACGGGTATTGATCAAGTGACGTTGCTTCACCACCTGCCCGTCTGCTCCCGTTATAGGCTCGCCATCCGGTGTTTCGTGCTGAGCTTCATTGAAGCTTTCCACGAACGCGACGATCTTATCATAAGCTGCCCGGTCGTCGACGTCCAACTTATTGTGTTTCACCTTGTATTTATCCACCCCTTTTTTGAAGTGTTCCTCCATCCAGTACAGGGGGAACTTCGGCTCCAGAACCTCCGCGGAGCGACCGTCTACTTCACGGGTAACTCTCCGGTACAGCGAGTTGATAGCCCCAAGGGTGACCGGCTTCACAAAATAGTAACGGTACTTGAAATCTCGGATGGAATCCAAATACGTGTGGAACAGAGCTTTGCTTTGCTTAAAGGACACCCAGCCGTGTCGTCCACCGACCGACGACCTTTGAAGATGGAATATTCGAAAGAAGAGGGACACTGTCGGTTCGATTTTCAGGTGTTTATAAACAAGCTCAAAAGCCCGGATAAAGGCCAGCGAGTTCGGGTGAATTTGCGAGGGTGTCAGCTTCAACCAGGCGAAGACCCCCTCTTGGAAATTCATGAAGGGCAGCCTCCACCCCGCTTCGTCGAACACGAACTCGTATAACGGGATACGCATTCCTCAGTAAGGCTAGCATATTCGGTGATGCTTTTCAGGGCGGAAAACCTTCCATGATTTATCAGACCCAATTAGCCGATGCTCGACGGTACAGAACGCATCTTCCATGTCTCGGTAGACAAAGATGGACGACATCTCTAGGGCTTCGTCGTAGACCCACTCCTCGAGCGGGCGCTCTTGTGCAAAAGCCATATGAGCCATAGGAGACTCTGGGTGGTCGTCTTCTTCAAAGGATCCTACGGTCACCTTCGCAGCCAAACCGTCCATTTACCTGAAAAGCAGAAGGAAACGGTGAATTCGATGGGTCATATCAAATTCACCCCTCCACCGCTGTTCAAGCGAACGGGCGAGGAAGGGCCAAGGCTTTCTCGTCTCCCCGACATAGCCGGCCGAGGAACAACATGGTCACCGGGGAACTCATCGCCTCCCCGGAAAATTCTGCCCCTTTTTCCCATAACGCTTACGAAAAGAGTAACCATTGGGGACCCCGGGACATTCATCGCATCCCCGAGATATTCATCCCTTGTCCCCGAGACATTCAACAAAAGCGAGAGAAGTTCTCAACACTTCCTCTCCCAACAACAAAAGATTCCCGCTGTATTCGCCAGGAACCTTTTCATTTCTCATGGGAACTTCGTCAGTTCACCAAGGAAGTGTTATACGCTGGTTAAAATCAAGAGGAAACACAAGAAAAAGGTCAGTTTTTGAACAAATACCTTATAGGCAACGATTTAGGTTTCCGGTGCGGAGTTCTGGCAGTTGACGGCGGCGAACGGCTGCTGTAGAAGATAGAGAGAGAAGGAGGGAGATTATTGAGGGAGAAACGAAAAAAGTGGGAAAATGAACGAGGGGAGGAGTTTTTATAGTGGTTTTCACGGAACTCGAGGAACATAGGGCACTTGAGTGCGCTACCTTAGCTAGCCGCCCTAGGTAATGATGACAGACGACACGTGGCACACATGCAGCCGTTCATCCTCCCATGCGTGTCCTTTCGATTTTCCCCAACGTTTCGAATCTAAAACCCCTCATCTCCCCGGCGTTACGACCAGACACAACGGTCCGATGCCCGACTTGTGTGCGACTGTAGGAACTTCGAGCACGAGAATGGCCTCCTCGGTTCCTCTCTTGGCGTATCCCCGACATGCCCGTAACCCTTAAGTCATTACTCTGGCATCTTAGAGCAACGACTTGGGGGGCTCCTGTTCTGGACTGGGCCGAGGCTATCCAACAGGCGAGCAGGCCCAACCCATACAGCCTGGGGAGGCCCAATAAGGCCCTTCTGCAAGACACGTGACTGCCACGTGCAAGCCACAGTTTTGCCGGGCACTTAGGCAGTGTCGGGCACTTGGGACAATAGGAAAGGAGGACATCACACCCTGCTGAGATGTACCTCCCTGACAGATCAGCTTCTCCCCGCGAGAATGCTACACCTCACTCCTCGACGGACATGATCCCTCCCCGCGAGGCCATGTCCATTCTACGGGCTTGATATATCCTCGACACAGAAGGCTCCTCCCCGCGAGGCCATGTCCATTCTACGGGATTCATATCTCCTCGACACAGAAGGCTCCTCCCCGCAAGGAGTACCCAACGGTCCATACCACGTGGACACGTTCCAAGTAACCTCCCACGTCCGAAGGATTCGGTCTGCCCTACTTCCGAAAATCTAGGAGCAGTTACTCTAGGGCGAAGACCACGTGCTGGTCTTCACTACTACACGTAAGCCCTAGCAGTTGCTTGGAGTGGGCCTAGTTGATCCAGCCCACTGCAGGTAACCGTTGGCCCCGCGCTGGGGGCTCTCTATAAATACCCTCTCATTTGAGAGGGTCAGGTTAGACACATTCTTCTTGCCACTCTACACTTTCTGTATTTGCTGTTACTCTGTACACTCTCTCACTTGAGCGTCGGAGTACCTTGCAGGTACACCCCCTCCCCCCCGCCGTCTCTCACCATCATCGGAGCTGCCATTCCAGACGCCGTTGGCCACTATCAACTGTCTGATCCAGGTACGATCATTAGGTATTAGTGAAAATCTTGATATGTGTTAATTAAATTGTGTTTGAGAGTAATATTTTATATAGTATAGAGACTCATTTAATATTTGGAGTAAATCAATTGAAAGTGATATAAATATACTCATGAACAATAGCACTATACTAAAGAAAATGAAAGTGGATAATCCTAGCCCGTACACTGTAGTGCGCAGAAGCAAGGAAAATTAAGGAATGAAAATAATACAGGATATTGTTATTGGAAGTACTTCATGTAGTGATACCTCTCCTTATTTAATTCACACTGTAGCGGTAGAAAACAATTAGTAAGAAATGAAATTTGTGAATTCCCTTGACCTTCATGCTGTAGCGCAGGTACTTGACGAAGTAGCCATGATTATTTTCCCTACACACTATGCAACGCCACCATTTCTTTTAATTTAATGAATGTACCATTTTTCTTTTTATATATCGTATACTGTAGCAATTAGGAATGTAGTGATGCTTTCACATTTTATCCTGTAGCGTACAAACAAGCAATAGGAAATGGGTAGAATGAAAGTGCCCTTTTCATCACATTGTAGCGCATAATATATATATATATATATATATATATATATATATATATTTTAGGCAATGTGTTTTCCTTTATTTTAGTGATGTTGTAGCCAAAACAATTATTAAGTGTAGTGATACTCTTTATTACGATTTTTTTTTTTAAGATAACACATTTTTTCAAGAAAAATACCAAAAAAATCAACATTTCAAGTAATTTATCAAAATGGCTGAGTTTGAAAACCCTCTATAAGGGTGATGCCATATAGAATGACGCCTCAGTTAGAGGCCACATGCCAAACTATATGACGTCTCAGGCCAAAATGGAATGCCCTAAAATTTTTTTAAAACTCCCCAAGGATTTGCCATCCCAGATGGCGCCTCAGGTGTTCTTCAATTTTTTTTTAATATTTGGAAATTGAATAAAAAAACAAATTTTTTAATTTTTTTTAATGTTTTGTTTAATCTGTGAAGAGGTATGCTAACGAACAATGTAAGCAGAGTGTAGGCATGCAGAGATGTGTGGTCTTGTTAATAGTCTGGTCATGCAGAGTTGTGAGGTCTTGTCAAGGCTAGTTTAGCCATACAGAGTTGTGTGGTCTTGTCAAGGCTAGTGTAGTCATGCAGAGCAGCACATGGTTCTTGGCAAGACTATTCTCAAGCATTTCGTATCATCTTTTCTGCCTATTAATACACATCAAATATACATCTTATCATCACATATACTTGCAAACCATTTATATTCTGTAAACTATTTCTTCCAAACTTTAAAGTTTGTAAACCATTTCTTCCTAACACAATTTAGTTATGGCTCAAAGACCACAATACCTGATAAATGCACATCTCAATGGTGAGATATTTGATTGTCCAATGACGGGTTTCAATTTTAAGGAAACAGAAGTGACTAGGTTTTTAATTAATAGAAGAACAAATTTCTATCATTTGAAAGCCCGGTTAGAAAAGAAATTGCAGTGCGGTCCAGTTGGGTAAATTGTATACAGAAACCCTATCTATTTTTTCAGATGAAGATACGGGACGATGATGATGTGCGTAATATGTTTCTCAGCCATGAGCATTCTGGGTTCAATGACGTTGAGTTATATATTACGTTACAACATTAACCATTGTCTCAACAACTAGAAGTTTCGCAGATTTTTAACGATTCCGACAACGAACAAGATGAGTTGGACGTCGTTGATGAGGAAGAAGAAGAAGTGGAGGACGTTCTCGACGAAATGATAAACAACGACGATGTAGACCAATTTCCAGAGAGTCATGTCTATTGCCCACCTCAATACATGACAACACTCAGCTTAGGGGAGGACGAACCATCAACAGATATTTTTTACGACCCATACAGACAGACGGGGGGGTATTAAAAGTTGGAGATAATTTTCGTACAAAATAAGATTGCGTTCGAGCAATAAAACAATACCACATGAACTTATCTGCAGATTATAGAGTCGATCGAACAAATCTGACTCTATACAAGATCTACTGCCGCAACGAGGTGTTCCCCTTTAGACTAACGATATCTTTTCGAAAGCGAAGCGATTCCTGGAAGATAGGGTCAATGGGTCCGGAGCACACTTGCATACTCACCAATCCAAGTCAGGATCATCACAAGCTCGACTCTTAGTTGATATGCAACGAAATTCTATCACTCGTGAGCGACAGCCCTTCTGTGAAAGTGAGTACAATAATAGCTCATATGGTTCAAAGATACAACTACACTCCCTCGTACAGGAAGGCATGGATTGCTAGGACGAAGGCGGTTGAAAGGATTTTTGGAAATTGGGAGAACTCTTACAAAGAACTCCACAGATACCTCGTGGCCCTAAAACACTATGCTCTAGGGACTGTTGTCATGTTGGAGACGTTGTTGGCATATACGCCAGACGGTAATTGTGTAAGTGGAAATGACATTTCCCACAGACTCTTCTGGGCGTTTGAACCATGCATCAAAGGATTTACGTACTGTAAACCTATAATTCAAATTGATGGAACATGGTTATACGGAAAATATAAGGGCACGCTACTGATGGTCGTGGCATAGGATGACAACAACAACATTTTCCCTATCGCCTTCGCTCTAGTTGAAGGGGAGACTGCTGAAGGTTGGAGTTTTTTCCTAAAAAATCTCCGACAATACGTTGCTCCCTAACCTGACTTATGTTTGATCTCCGATAGACATCCCTCAATCGATAGTGATTACAACAATCCTGATAACAGTTGGCAGGATCCTCCCTCAAGCCATGTGTATTGCATTAGACACATCGGGCAAAATGTCATGCGGGCGTTCAAAGACATGGGGCTAAAGCAGCTGGTTACTAACGCGGGTTATGCACTAACAGAGCCTACGTTCAGATACTACCAGGACGAGATCAGACAAACAAACCCAGATGCATTGAGTTGGGTTGATAACATTCAACGGGAGAAGTGGACAAGGGCGTACGACAATGGGCAGCAATGGGGCTATATGACAACTAACCTCGTTGAATGTATGACTCTGTATTCAAAGGCATCCGAAACCTGCCGATAACTGATACCAGACGCACAAAGTGGGGTTCGATCATACAATCAGGGCAGCTGTTTAGTGATATGTCAATGACATTCATCAGGGACGAAGCTTCCAAGGCCAACACACATGTGGTCACGGTCTTTGACCATACTAAAGGTTACTTCAGTGTTGCAGAGTCTATTGATCACAACGAAGGAAGGCCTAGGGGATGTTTTCGAGTGGAGCTGGATAGGAGTTGGTGTGATTGTGGAAATTTTCAGGCATTTTGTATGCCTTGCTCCCATGTCATAGCAGCCTGTTCCAAGGTCCGGCTGGACCTAACCAACTATCTCTCTGTTCTTCACCAAGTCACTACTCTATGCAATGTCTACGACACTAGCTTTCAAGTGGTAGCAAAAGACAACAACTGGCCTCCATACGAAGGCAAAATTGTGTGGCATAACGATTTGATGCAAAGAAATAAAAAGGGTCGCCCTATCAGCAGCCAGATTTAAACGGAGAGGGATACAGCCGACAAAATGGTGAGGTTGTGTGGTTTGTGCCGCCAGCCAGGCCACAATCGTACCAAGTGTCCAAATGTGTCGGGCTCTAGCATGGCATCATAGTTACAACTGTAAACTTATCTATTTATAACAACAACAAATTTTATTTCATTGATGGCATACTTAACTCATTACAACGACATAACATAACAAAACTTAATAGCTAAACATCAAAATATAATCATCAAAGAAACCTTATACCAAATCAGAAAATAACAAGAATAAACCCAAACGTAACAACTCATAGAATCAACTTATCTAGGAAATTACAACCATCAACTTAATTTCCTGTGGTGAGAACATCATCATCAGGACACAAGCATCATTCATCACTTTTCTCCAAGTGCGGGTTACTCCATTTGGACCAAGCTCCTCAACAGCCTCTCAATCTTCCTGATCTTTTCACTTGCCTAAAATTCATCTGCTAGCCAACGGCGAAGTTCCCTATGCAGATGCTCCAACGTCTGGGTGTTCCAGAGTAGCATCTTCATCAGAGGCTTAACAGCTGAGTATACAACTAGGGCATCTCGTTTCATCAATGGAAATTCTGGAAACTTTTCCTCTAGTTCTGATGATGATGACGACAGACGGCGATTTGAGGATGAAGACATGGTGTTGAGTAGGGGAGAGTTTGGGATATCGTGAGGGAAGGGAGGAAATTAGGGTTTTTGTGACAAGTGTTTTGCAATAACAACTGATGGTGAACCCTTATTTATAGGCACATGATACCTTATTAAATTATATAATTAATTATATTTTAAATTTCCAAAATTTAAATTATTTTAAAAAAATGTTTTTTTTCTAATTTCCAATTAATAACAAATATTAAAAAAAAACTATATACATTGAGGCGCCATCCCAGATGGCGACTCCCAAGTGTAAATTAGGGCATACCATTTTGGCCTGAGGCGCCATATGGTTTGGCATGTGGCCTCTAACTGAGGCGTCATTCCATATGGCGCCACCCTTATAAAGGGTTTTCAAACCCAGCCATTTTGGTAAATTGCTTGAAATGTTGGTCTTTTTTGGTATTTTTCTTAAAAAAATGTGTTATCTTAAAAAAAATTCCTTTATTATTGTACTGTAGCGTGGAAAAGGAATTTTGAGTTCAATGACTCATGTGCCTCTTTCATTTAATACAAGGCAATGTATTCATTCCATTTTTTCTTGTCATGTAGCGCATGACTGCAAGGAACATTAGGATATGAAAGTAATGCTTCATTAAATATATCCTGTAGCACAAGCCAACTAAAGTAAGAAAAATATTAGGAAATGAATGTGGATCCTATCCTACTATGTGATGTAGCAACTATAAGATATATATATGAGATCAATGTTTTAAAAACCGGGCCGGAAATCGAACCGGTGACACTTAGGGTATAAGGTTCAATTGGTTAAACCAGTTAACCTACGACCGAACCGTTTATTAAATAAACTAATAATATGAAACTAAATTTCATAGATATGTCACATATTATTATATGTTCTAACTTAATAAAACAAATATTTCAAAAATCCATTACAAATTTAATACAACAATATCAATAATACATAACATAACATAGTTCTACAATTTATTTCAACCATTATTTAAGAATATTTTGACCAAACTAAAAAATTGCAATAAAATAAATTATTAAACTAATTCAAACCAAAATTAAAATGATAGAATATAATAACTAAAATAAAGTTCAAATAATTAAAAATACCTAAATTAAATAAGATAGAATACCAAAATATAAATAATACAATATACTTCATTAAACAACAAAAAATCAAATTTGTGTTGAACTACGACAAACAAGTCTTAATTGACAACAACAAACAATATTGACTTGAACGACAATCAATAGAGTTGGACACCGTGACTATGTTTGAAAGAGACTGCATGATGATGATGGAGTGTGGTTGAAAGAAAAACTATAATAAAGTGATAAAACATAGAAGTTTGTATGGTTATAAAAAACACACGAAATTATTTTTTGTATTTGGGAAATGTATGTTAAGTTTTGATATTAACATATTAAATTTAAAAGTAGTCAATTTGATGAAGTTTTTTGAACCGGACGGTTTTACAAAATCGACTCCGGTCCTTTGGTTCGAATGGTTTTTGACGGTTCAATCCGATTTTTCCGGTTTAACTCCGTTTTGACCCACTAGCGGTTTTAAAAGGTTGACCCAACCAGATTCATCTCTAGTTCTCGGTCCAACCGGTTGAACCGGACGGTTCGGTACAGTTTTTAAAACATTGTATGAGACACATAAATCTAAATTTATTAATTAATAAATTATGTATTAATTTAATAATTCTTTTGTTAGTTTATTAATATATCTTATTTTAGTAGCATAATAATATTAATAATACATTTTATTTATTGGTTGATAATTCTTTTTAATTATCATATGAATATTGGATTTAATTATTGACGATGAATTAAATATTTTATGTTTAATCAGTATCATGTATTTTGTGAAATGTGGTGGAATTATGTTGATTCTTGTAAATTACTTGCTATGTGTAGTGGTAGTATTGAAATAAGAATGCCTTGATTATGAAAATGTGATTGTGTGTGCAATTGTGTGATAATTCAAGTGTGATGAATTATTGAAGATATGCTTGGATATTAAGATTTGTGTAAGGTCTTAATTGCATATGAATGTTGAATTTTCACTCGCATCATTTATGTCAAGAGAGAATGCTTGCTAGTTCCATGGGAGAGTGACTTGTCCCAAACCTAAAGCGGGGTTTGAAAGCTTAGGAAATGGGATTTTGTGTGTTATTGGTCTAGGGAACGCACCCAATTTAAATGTAAAAATCGAAAAATAATAACAAGTGTTGGTAGCACATTGCATGAGTTGCATTCGAGTCTTGCATTGAGTCTCATTGTGCATATATTTGTTATATGAGATTATGTGCAATATGTGAAATTGTGGATTGTGTGTATATACTTGTGTATGGTATGGTTACTTGAGTGATACTATGTTGATGAAACTTTGAAGTGTGAGAATAATTGTGATTATGCTTGTATGCCTTAAAATTATATATTATCTTATGATTTCGATAATTATGTGCATTCTCACCCTTCTGTTGGAATGGTGTTTTGTACGACATCTCTCAGGTACCGAGGAGTAGAGTTACTTCTAGCGCGAGGTAGCCGTTGGAGTAGCTGGTCTAGTTTCTTTATTTATGTTGGGTCGAGTCGTGCTCTGATCATGTAACACTGGGATCGTTTCGATTTATGTTTGAGAGATACATTATGTACTCTACTTTATGTTGTTATGTTTATTTGAATTATGTGGAGTATTGGCTTTTATGCCTAAGTATCGATTATGAATGCGATGAGCATGAGACATTCATTATATCTATTATGATTGAAGTAAATCAGCTGCTACATGCTAATGTGAAAGTGTATGAAAAGCATGAATTTATTTTAAGTGTTATTGAGCATGACGGATGTTTGCGTGATGTATTGAAATTATATGTGACACCCTTTTGTGAAATGCATGATAATTACTCTGATTTATTTATATTTATTCCACGGTATTTAGAAGGGTGTTACACGCTATATGTTCCAATTTCTCTACCATATCACACTAAGATGGGTCCTCAAAGAAGGATAAGAGTATATGTTTGATATGAATCTCCATCTATTATAAAGTACCTTGAACCAACAAGGAGATTTATTCAATACTCGATCTGCTAATTGTCATTTTGATCAATCAAATGTCCTAACATTAGGGAGAGAGAATAAGAAGCTGGAAAAAGAGATCAGTTGGAATAAATGATCATTGTCTTGTCTTAATCCTCAAACAAAACAATGTGAACTAGAAGTTCAAAAGATAATTCACTTGCAAATCTTTGCAAATCAATTACCAAATGTATTCACTGATCCAAAAAGTGTGACTAAATCATATATACCAACATCCAATCACTACTACAAATAACACATCTAACTTCAGCCGCAAAATTCATTTAACCTCGGCTACACAGCCGAGGTAATAAACAGCGACATGAAAAACATCACTTGTCACCTCGGTTTTAATAAAACCGAGGTTACATATTAAAAGGTCATGAGTTAGATCCTCATCAAATGCATTTTTTGTGCACCATTTACCTCTCATATGTATTTAAAGATTGATGTAATAAGTTATCTATTGACCTCAGTTTTAAGTAATAACCCAGGGATAAAATCTCATTTTTTGTCTGAATCATTTTCACTGCATATAACATTTTTGCTGGTATGTATAATTTTTTCTGTATTATTTTCACTGGCTTGTATCATATCATTATAAATCTATTGACCTGCCTGCATCATTTTTTATGCAGAAACTACAAAATATGTGACAGAATTGGAATTTATCATATCATTAACATTGTTCTGATCATCAAGACAGAATACACATATTTACATGTTTACACAAAACAAATTAATGAAATTTACACATTTACAACCAAGAAAAAACTATTGTTTTAGAGAATCATAATAAGATAAAAAGACTTTAGCCAAACTTGATCGGATGTCATCCATATCTTCTTTTGAGTATGTTGTTTTGTTGTTAAACTCCTATAATTAGAACAAAAATTAAATTATGATAAGCTAACAACAACATGAACTTAAAAAGATATGGATTAAGTTAATACCTTATGCTTCATTCACCCCTCTTTAATGCCTGTGGAGACAATATAGAGCATATATCATTAGTGCAAAGTGACGAATATAATTTTAAAATTTACACAAATTATACTGAAAACAGGTGTAAATATTAAACGCGGTGGCAAACTTGTAAATAAAATGTCATTTGTATTAGTAGTACATGACAATAGACACCATATTTTAAAAAAAAGGGTATAAATTAAAAACATTATTATAGTAAATTAAAATCATTACTATTTCGGGTGTAAATTAAGATTGACGGAAAAATAATTATTTAGTTTAATACCTCTAAATATTAACATTAAATATATTAATAAACCAAACTATATTTTATTAAATAATATATTTAGGTAAGTAAATAAATTAATGGGTGTAAATTGATTAATTAATATTTCGTAAATAAAATAATAACAAAACACATATCAATATATCAAATTTAATTATTAATATGCTTAAATAATGTTTTCGTCCCCGTAAGTTGGCGAGTTATTGATTTTCGTTCCTGTATCTTTTTTTTTTCGGTTTTAGCCCCTATATCTTACTTTTTGTTGGTGTTTAGTCCCTACAGAGGTTTCCTGCGGATTTTCCTGTGGATTTTCCTGCGGATTTTGGTTTTTAGAAAAATCCGCAGCAAAATCCGTAGGAAACCTTCGGATTTTCCTGCGGATTTTGGCTTTAGGGACTAAACACCAACAAAAAGTAAGATATAGGGACTAAAACAAAAAAAAAAGATACAGGGACGAAAACTAAAAACTCGCCAACTTACAGGGACGAAAACATTATTTAAGTCTTATTAATATCACTCAAACCCATTTCTCTCTAAACCCTTTTCAGTCTAAATCCCATAGCAGCTCTTTCTTTCTTCTTTTCTTCATAATACAAAACAACAAAACAGTTCTCAAATTTCCAATGTGAAGAAAAAAAGAGCAATCAAAATGTCTGTTATGAGTCGGTTCAGGATTCTTCTATCTTCCAAATCTAGGTCACTCGCGGCGACGGCAGTCGCTAAATCATGGCGGTCGGCGTCGTACTCTTCCTCCGCGGCGGTGGTGAGTGATGAAAGTTTTGAGAGCGACACACATTTGAAAGATTATGCTGATTATAGAAGATCTTTGTATGGTCAGATTGCGCACAAAGCTCTTCTCGTTGATGCTGTTGGTACTCTTGTTCTTTTGTCTCAACCTATGCTCAGGTTCTTTCAATTCTCTTATTATAGCCATAGTGTGAGTTTTTTTTTAATTTTTTGATTTATTATAGACAAATTGGGGAGAAATTTGGTGTGGAGTATTCAGAGGGAGAGATTTTGCATAGATACAGAAGAGCTTATAGTCAGCCTTGGGGTAAATCTCGTCTCAGGTTCGTTCTTATTACTTTTCGATCCCTTTCTAATTTTTGTAATTTCATTTGTGATATTAATAAATTCATGTATTTGTATTCAGATTCACTTTTGAAAATTTAGATTTTAATGTGAAATCAATTGATTTTGATTACAAAATACTTTGAATTATCAACTATTGTTATGTTATGTGTGAATTTTATTTAATTGAAATTTTGTTGATTTAGATTTTTTTGGGTTAGGTTTGGGGAACTTTTGTGCGCTAATGTTTGATTGGCCTTTAAGTTAAGACATACTGTTTTATGCGAGGAAAATTTAGAATAGAATGTTTGTCGTCACGTTTTGTGTGTCTGTATAAACTTCGAATCCTTCTTCACTAACAACAGCTCTGTCTCTCAGCTGTTACTTTTATTAAGGTAATTCTTAAACCGGATCTATGTTTATGTTCTGTTTTTTTATTTAGTTTTTATGTATCTTAATTTATTAATGTTTCTTTCCTAAGTTCCTGCCGGTTATTGTGTTTTAATTTTCAATTCTTCTGAACCAGTTTCAATTAAGGTTTTTTTATGCAGGAAAAAAATGGAGTTTGGTGAAACAGAAGAGAAAATGAAGGTTAATTCAGAGGTTCTTTGGATACCCACAACACCTTTTATGCCCATTGCCCAAAGACCAGTGCAGATCTGCACTTCTGGAGAGAGAAATCAGCTGAATTCTCAATTCAATGGGGAATTTGCGTCTTTAGAATCCTCAGCAAGTGGAGATGTTACCAACAGGTCAGAATCTGTGGCTGGAACATCAAACATTGGTCATGACAATGCCAGAACTCGGGTACAGGTGTCGTTCGACGTTGTTTCTGGTCCGAGTAATAGTTTTGCTGAGCTTTTGGCTCAGGCAGGAACTCCTTCAGCATATTGTAATTCAATATATGATTTTTTGGAGAACCAATTTGTTCCTGGTGTGTCGAACTCACAGTTCGACCAAAGTTATGCATTACTTGGGAATCACAATCTGTATCAACAACAACCCTATACCAATTTCGTTCATGACAATTACCAAGATCCTCAAGGTAAAGGCATTGAATTTTGGTTTTGGTTCCTGGATTTAGGTTTAGATTCCCAGAGTTGACAGTGATAGTTTATTTTGGACAGTTACTGTCAATTACTTATTAAAAGTTTGGAGTAAAATCCTAAATCCAATTAAATGCTCTATGACATTGTATAAATCATATAAATGCCAGAGTTATACAATGCCACAGAGCAACTGGAAATGGTTTTTTTTTTTACCAATCTGGAATTGGTTTAGAAAACCACAAACTCAGTTATAGTTGCTCTGTGGCATCATAATACCAATTATACAATGCCAGAGAGCAACTGGAATTGGTTTTAAAATACCGAACTAGACATCAATCTAATGAGATCTCCAGGTCATGGTTGAACCACTTGAAGCAGGATTAAATTGCAGTTTAACTGCTAAATAATCAAACCAGAGACCGTGTCAGTTCACGGTTAACGGTTCAACCGGTTGAATAGTCTTGTTCGGTTTGGTTTTAAAACACGACTTAAGTGTACTATATTTTTCTGTTTTTATTCTTCTTACATTATTATACTTTCAAAATTCCAGTTGCTTTTAGTCTTCAGTTCTTACATTATTATACTTAAGTGTACTATATTTTAATGTCTAATCATAGTTAACATTGGGTTTAGAAGATACAACCATGTTGCTTTCAGTCTTCAGTTTTTGCAATTTTATCGGTTGTCTCGGTACTGGTGTTGTCTCTGAACACTTTGTTAGGTATTTTCTTCATTTATGAACTGAATGACAACTACAATTTGAATTATCTTATACTTAGCATGCGCATATATTGACGAGGTTATCATCCTGACACGTTGAAAACATTGCCTAGAACATTTTGGATGTCAATTACACAAGTAATTATGATCATAGCATTTTTGCTTTATGCTTCAGCTCTAGACGTAACTCTTTATGCTGCAACAGCTTTACTTGGAATGTTTCTGCCAAAATGTATATATGTTGCAGCTATGGTGAGGTGCATAATGGATGCATTGGATGACAAGGTAACATAGATGGCACAATTTATTTTATGAAAAGCTCTCCTGAATGTCGTTGATTTTACACAACAGTCTTAAATTTTATACTTTATGATTGTTACTACTTTATGATTTATGATATGATAGGTAGATGCAATGTAATGAAATCATCATCAGAACAAGTTGCTCCGTTGAGGCACAACTTGTATTACGGTCGTTGGAATATCAGAACCCAAACTTGCCGGAAAATATCAAAACCTTAAATCATCCTCAATTTTCCAAATCCCCCAATTGAGAACTAGAATCCCTTTGATTCAACAATTATCATTCTTTAATTTCATTTCCCTCTTTTCTTCTTCTCCTTCTTCCACGAACCAAATCCCTAATTGAGTTGGTTCTGTGGCGTGCGATCTGGGAACAGAAATGGCAGCACCGAACATGGATCAGTTCGAAGCGTTTTTTAGGAGAGCAAACTTGGACAAAGATGGAAGAATCAGTGGAGCTGAAGCCGTAGGTTTCTTTCAGGGATCTAACTTTCCTAAACACGTCTTCGCTTAGGTTTTGTTTTATTCTCTTATATGACTTCAATCTAAACCTACCAGTAATGCTTATTGTTCTTTCTAATTGGGGATTGTAACTCGATCTAGTGTAATGCTTATTGTTCTTGGTATGAACTACAGGTATGGATGCATGCTGATCAGTCCAAAACAGGTTTCCTTGGGCGGAATGACTTTTATAATGCTTTGAGATTAGTAACGATTGCTCAGAGTAAGCGAGATTTAACTCCTGATATTGTGAAAGCAGCGTTGTTTTGTCCGGCTGCTGCTAAAATCCCTCCACCGCTGATCAATCTTACTGCTTTGCCTCCACAGTGTCAGAATCCAGTGGCTGCCTTGTCTGTTGGGCAGATGGGTGTGAATGTTGCACCCACGTCTACTCAAAATCTTTCCTACATAGGACAGGGGTTAACAGGTTCTCCTGTGAACCCATAATATCTTACTTCCCAACAGAATGCTAATATGAGACCACCTTAATCACAGGGGTTGGCAGGTTCTGTTGCAAACTAGCAATATCTACCTTCTCAGCAGAATGTTAATACAAGACTACCTCAATCACAGGGGTTAGCAGGTTCTGTTGTAAACCAGCAATATTTACCTTCACATCAGAGTCCTAACACAAGACCACCTCAATCACAGGGTTTTTCAGGTTTTGTTACAAGCCCACAATATCTCCCTTCCCAGCAGAGTCCTAACATGAGACCACCTCAATCACAGGGATTACCAGATTCTGTTGCAAATCCATAATATCTTCCTTCCCAATAGAATCCAACCACTAGACCAACTCAATCCATGTCTGCAGGTAGTGCCCCTGTTCCACAATAATTTATGCCTGCAGATAGTGCCCCTTGTCCTCAATAATTTATGCCGCCTGGTAACACTCCTCGTCCACCTCAATCAGTGGTGTCGCTCCCAGGATTTTCATCCATGTACAAACGCGAGAGTGGCGCGAAAAAACAGAGTCGCCAGCCGTGTAAATTTATTCCAAGAGAGGGAAAGGGAACACCGCATAAACCTTAGGAAGAGGGAAAGGAATGGTCATCGCAACCATAACCTGGGTTCGGGAGCCGGTTACGCGAGGGGAAGGTGCTAGCACCCCACGCGTCCATCGTACTTGATGGGATCCACGCTTGTTGTCTACTCTAAGGAAAAGTTATCCTATCATCTAGGGTTGTACTAAGACGGAGAGGGAAAGACAAAGACAGACTCAGTAGGACGTCGACGTCCTAGGCCTACGTACCCCCCTTGTGCAATGGGGAATTCAGAGTCAACGTAGTTCGGACCAAGTTCTTTTTGTGTTTTTTATGAGCGACGTTAAGTTCGCGTCCGGCAGTTAGGGTCGATGCCTGTTTGCGACTCAGACGGAAGGTAACGTGCCCTTTTTGAAAATAGCCTTTAAGTTGAAGATCCCGAAGGACAAAAAGGTTTGAAGTTGGTTTGTGTTTTTTAGGACAGAAGTGGCTTAAGTTAGTTCCTAAGTTGCATTGCACCAAAGTCTAAGGCACAGGGGCGAATACTTAACGCATCGTCCCAAGACAGGACGCTCGCTAAGCACTCTAGAAAGATGAGAGGAAGCCCCTCATTTCTCATTCCCCATACTTAAGGCTCGTGCGCAATACACCTTATTCTTATTAAGTGTTTTAAATAAATTTGAGGTGAGAAGAGAGAAGACACAAGGGTAACTCTAAAGGGAGACTACGAATCCTAAAGTTATCATGCATGGGTAACCTACGGTTAGTGAGGTTTGAAGACAACCTAATCCTAAAGGTAAGAGAAGAAGATGAGAGAAGGAAAGAGTAAGGGTGACCATGGATACTTATCCATAACCTTAAAGAACTTACCTTAGTCCCTGCATAAAAGGTTAGTACGAAACGGACATAAATAATATCAAGGCAAGTGAAAATCAAATAATGGCAAACAATAGTGATAATATCCAAACAATGCATTCAGAAATCAAAGAAACAACCCCAAAGCAAATGGCACAAGCGCCTTTCAAACAAAGACTTAGGCATGATCAGAAATGCACATATGTGAGATCTCACATGAAAGCAATTAAATAAATAGAGAAATAACTCCTAAAATTCCCAAATTTAATATCAAGGTTTCTCAACCAGAGACAAACAAAATACCAAAAGTTCCTGCAAAAATTCAAAGTGTTAGTCATTCAAACAATTGGGCCAAGTTTAGGTGAGAAGTAGGGTTCTCTGTGCCAAAGGGAAGGACCAAAATGCAATATGAAATAAATTTAAAAATGAAAGAAAAATGTTTTAATGCATTTTAGGATGTTAGTGAACAAATGCAAAAAGAATGGATTAAAAATACTTTATGGCTGCAGAGAAATAAAATAAAGAAATTAGGTATGCATGATATGAGTAATTCAAAAGGCAAATAAACAAATATTTAATTTAGATGATAAAAATAAAATAAAATTAAAACGCGTGGCAGCATATGGGCCACACGATCAAAGTCACGGACGGTGGGGATTTCATCTTCCTCACCCAAACCCTAATCTCGCCGGAACCCTCACCAGTCGCCAGAGCTAGGGCTCCGGTCACCACTTCCGGCCACCTGCAACAAAAAATTCACCAGAACACGCACACGAATACACCATTCTGACCAGAATTCCACGAGGATTAATAATATGTCATCAAAAGTCATAAATAACCAACACATAAGGCAACACAAATGAAAAAAGGTTAGGTCCAAAACTTTGAAACTCACGATACAACCATGCCATGCGTCCAAACTCAAAGCAAAACACATTCAGAATCATCAGTACACACCACAGATCATCATGCATGTCAAAAATAGAGTTTTAGGATCATGGAGAGTGTTACCAACCTGAGATCACGCAACCTTTACCCTTGCTATTAGCCTCTAATGATGGTTGCTTCGTGCTCTATGGACTCCAAGGATCAAGACTGTGAAGAAATTTTGTGAAAAACTCTAAGGGATTGTGAGATTCGAATGATTGAAGCTTTTAGGGTTCAAACTTTGTTCTCCTCAAAATCACGTGTCCTCCAATGAGTGTATGAGTTTTTGGTTTTTTGATCTTGTGAGAGTTTAGAGAAAAATTTGAGAGAGTTTTGAATATATAGTGGAGTCTAAAATAAAGGGCAAAAGGTAGAATTTTGGCTTAAGTGAAAATAACACCGTCTTCGGTAAGGAATTTCAACTCTGAGCCTTCTACAACATCGTCCGCCTCTGAATCACGGTCGCAACGCAAAAAGAACGGACATCATACGATCAAAATCGAGTGCGATCGATATGTTTAAGCTGCAAGACGTCATTGAATAAGTTGTTTTTTCAGCTTATTTGGTGTCCACTACTCGAAAACGTGACGAGGTCAACCTCTTCGGAGCATAATTTCGACTCGACTTTGTCAGAAAAGTTGTAGATATATGAGTCAGTGACCTCGTGTCAAAAGATGAACGCGATCGGACAAAAAACGAGTGAGATATGAATTTTCCCGTGAAACAACTTTCAGCCTTTTTGTTCGGTTCAGCACTTCCGTTTTGCGAAATAAACCAAAACGATGATCTTCGGAGCATCGTTCGAACTCGAGCTTGTCTTGGAACTTGAAGATGATAAAATTTGTGAACCAATGCTTCGAGAACGGAGGCAATCCGATGAAAATTGGCCGAGTTATGAAATTTACAAAATCTGACAGACAGTGCACTGCATCAAAGAACCCCACTGGTAAATCACATTTTCGGGGTTCTTCCGCTCGGACCTGACCCAAACTGAATTCACGGCACGAAGATAACATCTAAACGGAATTTTAGGCACCGGAACGGCATCAATCTGACGAACGAGCTGAGAGTTATGAATTTTTTAGTGTCCGAAATACACCGTTTCAGCACTATTTTCAGTTGTTCTTCTGCTGTATCGACTCAGAGAATTCGCGTATTCGGAGATCTTCCTCAAAGAATTAGCTTTTGGACAAAACACGAAAGTTGGAGAGGATATCCAGACGGAACTTTAAGCATAAGAATCGCTCAAAAATGATGATCCAATCAGAAGCTAAGCCCTTTTGAATGCCACTGACGCAATTATCCAGCGAAACCGAAATTCCAGAAACAAATAATTTCCACCACTTTCCTTGATGAATTGACTTCCGAGCCGAACATAAAGGTTGTAGAGAATACCAAGACGGTTCTAACTGTTGAATATCCAGCCAAAACGAGTTCCAGAGCAAGAGCTATGAATTTTGCAAATTTGCACAGCAAACTGATTTTCTGCTCAAACTGTTCTGAATCGGCTGAAAACTTCAACTTCCTCTGAGATTCTTGACATGAAAAATTATGTTTGATAAGAGCTTTGCTGACCCGTTGATTACGTAACCCGGAGAAATACTTTACGCCTATGTCGAGTGACGAAATAAATGTCTGTTGCAACCTGACGATGCTTGAATAGAGAACCTTGATCCCATAACCACATAGCCAAATGATATGCATGTATGATAATGCAAAATGAAATGAAACATAAGCCAGTTAGTACTAAAGTAAGGAGGGCAAATTTTGGGGTGCTACAGCTGCCCCTATTCAATCTTCTTGGACCTGAAAGGATGATAGCAACGGTTTTCAGACATTCACAGTAGAATGTGATTGAATACAAAAAGAACCACGAAATTTGCAAACTGTGGGGAGAAAAGATGATTGGAGCCCAGCCACACCTCGTCAATAAGATTTGACGGAAAGACAACATACCCAAGAAAGAAAAGTGAACCCCAAAGAATTGACGGAGAGAAAACATGAAACCCATGAAACACCTCGTCAAAGGGTTGACGGGAAGAAAAGATACCTAACGGACCACATCATCAAAGAATTGACGGAAAGAAAATCTGAACGAAGATAACACATTGTCATAGGGATGACAGAAAGAAGATGAACCCCAAGGAACATCTCGTCAAAGGGTTGACGGTAAGACAATCTGACCGAAGAGAACACATCGTCATAGGGATGACCGAAAGAAAATTCCACCGTAGGGACACATCGTCATAGGGATGACAGAAAGAAGACCTGAACGAATGAGACACATTGTCATAGGGATGACAGAAAGAAAATCTGAACGAAGATAACACATTGTCATAGGGATGACAGAAAGAAAGTTCTACCGTAGAAAGCACATTGTCATGGGGATGACAGAAAGGAAATCTGCACGAAGGAAACACATTGTCATGGAGATGACAGAAAGGAGGCTCGACCGAAGAAAGTACATTGTCATGGGGATGACAGAAAGAAAATCTGAACGAAGATAACACATTGTCATAGGGATGACAGAAAGAAAATTCCACCGTAGGAACACATCGTCATAGGGATGACAGAAAGAAGACCTGAACGAATGAGACACATTGTCATAGGGATGACAGAAAGAAAATCTGAACGAAGATAACACATTGTCATAGGGATGACAGAAAGAAATTTCTACCGTAGAAAGCACATTGTCATGGGGATGACAGAAAGTAAATCTGCACGAAGGAAACACATTGTCATGGAGATGACAGAAAGGAGGCTCGACCGAAGAAAGCACATTGTCATGGGGATGACAGAAAGAAAATCTGAACGAAGATAACACATTGTCATAGGGATAACAGAAAGAAAATTCCACCGTAGAAAGCACATTGCCATGGGGATGACAGAAAGGAAACCTGCACGAAGGAAACACATTGTCATGGAGATGACAGAAAGGAGACTCGACCGAAGAAAGCACATTGTCATGGGGATGACAGAAAGATGACCGAGGGTAACACATTGTCATGGGGATAACAGAAAGAAAACATGGCCGAGGAAACGCATCGTTAAAGGGGTTTGACGGAAAGAAAGCTGAAAAGGGAACACGTCGTCAATAGGGTTTGACGGAAAGAAAATCTGACCAAAATGTCGTCATCAAGGGGCTAATGGACAAAGGCTGGTTGAGAGTAAGATCGACGTATGACCTACGACCCAAAAGAAAGGTAAGAAGAGGGGTTAATTGTAATGTCTGCTGGGGATATGTCACCGTCTTGATTGGAATTTGATTCGGGCTTTCGTTCAAGGTACCAAATCTGGCTTATGCTTCGCATGCATATGTTTGAATTTCTTTCTATGGCGTAATGCTCCATACGAAATGGAAATGCTACGCGTTTTGAGGATGCAATGTAAACATGCTTACTATATGCAAAAGGACCACTCGAGCAAAATAAATGCTGAAGAAAAGAGGCCAACTCCGCTGGGGATGACACACTGAACTATCTCTGACGTCACAAACCCTGCTGAGGAAGTCACACTGAACGGCCTTCCTGATATAACTACTACTGAAGATGAGCCCAAAGAGAACTGCTACAGAAAAGGCGCCAATAACCATTGGACTTGGAATCTGCCGGGGATGTCAACCACTGTTGATCAAACCGTTGAGATGACTAGCACCAAACACTGTTTGGGGAATGAATTCAATAACACCGAACCTGCCAGAGAATATCATTGAACTTAGCCTGTAGTCGGGGAAACACCCTTAACCTACTGGGGAATACCAGCCATCACCAACAACTCTGCTCGGGGAACGACGGTTGATGATATCCACTCTGCTAGGGGACAACATTGAGCTTACTCCTCTGCTTACTTTCTACCCTTACTCTGCTAGGGAGAGAAACTCTACTGGGGACGTCACGTGTCGACCATCAACATGAACCCTGCAGATGTGATATGACCAAAAGATGCCCTGATACAGCATAGCCCATAAAGGAACCTGTCTTCGAGAGGTCTCATGAAGATCTTATATATCTTGCCCCATGATCTTGATTAACCGTTCTCCTGAGAAAAACCCTTTTGCTTTTGGGGTGACCTGCCCCAGCCTTGAAGTGATTTTGCCCTTGACTGGCTGATCTGCGAAGGAGTACCTCTGACTGACTGACCTTCGAGAGATTTGTCGAATCTCGACCTGATTGCACCAGATTGGCTGAATCTTGGAATGAATCGCCCATTTGATATGACTATTTGATGGCTTGCCCCTGCTCAACGGAGTACTTAGGCACTCTGCACGTATATCGATCAATCTTTTCATTGCAGAAACTTCTCTGATCAAGCACTTACTCGCAAGTAAAACAATTTGTTTTGAAAATGACAATTTTAATGCAATGCATATGACAGTTTTGAAATCCAAGTCTGTTCACTGGAAAAAGTTGTGAGATATAGTGAATGAATCACTAATCAAAGTGTCGCTGATACCAACATGAATGGTAAGAAGATCCTTTTAGGAGTCAGGTTCGACGTGATCTTTACCGAAGTATGCTTTCGAAACAACCTTGCTTCAATTAGGTCTTTTAAAGGTTGTAACGTGGCTTGGTTCACGGTTTGAGAAAGAAAGGATATAAGGCTCAAAGTTTTGTTTTAACCCCCCATTCTCCTTGATGTTCTCTAGTCCTACGTTCAGCTAACTCGACATAAGCGCTCACCTTTCAACAAGGTTAATGAATAGTATGAAGATAGGAAGAACCCACACGGTCTTCGGAGTGACAACCACCCCTTTTGCCTTTGGTGTCTGTAAACATACGACTTGTTCTTTATTTGAGGATTTTTCTTTTTTTGCTTTTTATTCTTTTGCTTTTCCCTGATTTTGCCTGGACTAACTCTTTTGAATTTTTCGATTTCGAAGTCCAGCGGGATGCCCTAACTTCTGCCTAAGCCATTTGTTTTCAAGTTTCGACTTAGCGGGCTTTCTTTTTCTTTTGATTCTTTTTCTCTTTTTTTTTGAACAAATCGTGTGACACTGGCTTGTCTGACTTGTTTGAAAGGGATGTGACTGCCTCACTCTTCGGTTGGTGAGGGATAACCATAGATTTGATCCTCGACTTAAACGCTCGGTCAAATTAATTGACACCTACCCTGCCCCAGGTTAAGATTGAGGGTTTTTTCGTTTTCAGAAAGAAACTCCTACTTCTAGGCTCAAAGGGGTTGACAAGGGATTATCTTCCTTATATCTCCGGTGTTTAGGGATTTGAAGCAATGCCTGTACATCATCAGCAAGGTTTTGTCCCAAAAGCATACCATCAGATGTTCTGCGCCTTTGAATTTCATCATCCTCCCTCGAATCCTGCTTAAACAAGTGTTAGATACCAATAAAGAAAATATGAGTGAACACAGATGGATTTAATCAAAACATGCATATTCATTTCGTTATCATTATCAACTGAAAACAGACGAGTTTTACAAATGAGTTTGCACATTAACAGAAAAGAAACTACAAATGACATGATCTAAAAGATAGTCAGCTCCGGGGAACTGGGCTTTCCAATCTTGACTTGCTAGCCATCTTCAAAATTGCTCGTCGAAGTCAGTCTGATAATCATTTGTACCACTGCTCTCGGTGACTTCTTCCATAACCTGAACTGATGAACCCACATGACTGGATGAAGGAGAATTGTTGATCTGAATACCCTGAGGCGTGAATGAGAACATATTGGAGTCAAGCAGAGTCTGAATCTTGCTCCTAAGCACCTTACAGTCTTCAGTTGAATGCCCCTGTGCCCCAGCATGGTAATCACAATGGGCGTTGACATCAAAACCTGGTGGATACGGAAAAGGCACTGGCTTCAATTCCTTCGGCACTATAAGTCCACCTCTGATTAAATCTGGCAACATCTGACTGAACGACATTGGCAACTGAGTGAAATGCCTCTCTGGCTTCCTAGGTCTTTGTCGGGCGTGCTGACGCGGCTGACGGCGGTATGACCGTTGATTCTTAGGGGATCCCTGATACGAAAACCCAGAAGATTGTTGACTCTGAACCGTTGAAACACCTGAATACTGAGGATGAGGTGGGGGATATTCTTGGACGGAATTACCTTCTTCCACCCATTCTTCTTGAGAACTGACAACTGATCCACTTTCACTAGCCGGGAAGTTCGAGGCGCTTTGGATTTTTCCCCTCTTGATATCGAACTCAATGTGTTCTCCAAGTATTACCAAGTCAGAGAATTTTAATACAGTAATCAACTTATCGAAGTATGATCCTTGCAAAGTATCCTTGAACATATTAACCAATTCTCTTTCCAAAAGTGGTGGTCGAACGCGGGCAGCTAACTCTCTCCATCTCTGAACATACTCTCTGAATGATTCGTTATCCGCTTTAGATAAACCTTGCAACTGCAGGCGGCTAGGAGCCATGTCAAGATTATAACTGTACTGCTTTACAAAGGCATTGGCTAGATCTGACCATGATCGGATGCTACCACTTTCCAACTGCATATACCAACTCAAAGATGCCCCACTCAGACTGTCCTGGAAACAGTGAATCATAAGCTCGTCATTTTAGACATGTGAGGTCATTCTTCGGCTAAACATCACCAAATGTAGCTTCGGACAGCTATCCCCTTTGTATTTCTCAAAATTCGGCATCTCAAATTTCTGAGGTAACACAAGGTCGGGCACCAAACACATGCTCGCAGCATTCAGATCAAGAGTATCACGCTTCACTAGGGCATCCAGCTTCTCTTCCAACACACGACATCTTTCATCAAACTGAACAGTCCGTGGGTCCTTAGGCTTCGCCTTTGGAATTACCCCTTGGAAATTTGGCACAGAGAAGGCAAAGCGCTGATAGTCTGTGGCATCAAGAGAAGAAGAATGTCCATCTCGGGCGATGGTACGCTCGTGTATAATATGATTCTCAACAGGGACTTGCACAGGCTAAGCTTGAGTAACATTGTTCACTGGAGGTGGAATGCCATTCCCAGTAACTGAAGTCCTCTGAACATTGGCCTCTCCCCTATTCATGGCTGTCATAGCTTCCACAAGTTGATCCAACTGACTCTTCATCAATTCAACATCGGCCCTAGTTACAAACTGATTTTGTTCCCCTGAATTCATGATGATCTCCCCCAAAGCTGATTCAAGTCCGATGAGAAAGTCTAGAAATCAACTGCGGTTTAGACAAAGGATTGATGAGCTCTCTGATCCGGCCGGAGACAGATATGCAAAAATGATGCAAGATGCAAATGCAATTCAAAATGATTATGAATATGCAAATGCAAACAAACATGTTTAAAAATTCGCAGGGCGATCCACCCCTTGATTCCAGTTTAACAATAAGATAGAACGGGACTTCTGCTCATATATTAAGAAAACCAGAGGAAAACCAGATGTCAACGATCACAGCTCGAGATAATAAGTCTGAACACAATAATCGTAGATCCCAACCAACACGCCTGGCGGTGGTCCAAATACAATAGAGAGAAAGAGAACTACGACATGTCATCACAGTCCACAAGTGCCGATTCCCCAGGTTCTGCCATAGAAACAATCTTGTGAACAGGATCCAGAATAAGTGACGGGAACTTGTATCCTATGATATTCTTTTTCTTCTCAGTACTCATCCTTGATAGTCTTCGGAAACCAGAATCAAGGTTAGGATGCAACCCTGCAAATGAATAAACATGTTAGGATGCAAAATGATGATGCAAATGCACACATGGGATCAAGGCAACATTGCTGGATGTGCTGTACTGTTAGCTGAACGAGAACCACAACCCAGAAAACCAGAATTCCAAAATACCGAACCACTGAGATAACCAGGAACCCAGATAATCAAACACTGACGAGAAATCCAGAAAACCGGGTAGGTTGAAAGTTTCGGTTACCTGCAAACCTGCAAACACCCATCCCCTCTCACGTGTGGGTACTAGGATGTTCAGTATCCCAGGCTCTCAGGTCGAGAAATGATGATACGTTCACCATTTCTGGTTTGGCATCATCATCAATCGAGGAGGCCTTAACTGATTCTCCAAAGTGCAAGGTCCTCAGCTTTGGCACTGAGGTCGAGAAATAATAGTACATTCATCCCTCGGGGTACAGTACTATCGTCAATCGAGGAGTGCCTCCACTGATTCTCTTCAAAAGATAGGGGCCATCCTATGCGAGTTCCAAAGTGGGCCCTCGGATGCGAATGGGTTTGCCACAGGATATGGTCTGCCACTGTCACCACTAAAGAGGGATGTTTCCACTAACGTCCTCGATGATCGGTCACTAGAGTCGACAGCTCTCTAGATCAACACCCCAACATGCGCAAGACACACACGTTAGAATGCGTCCCAAGATAGCCTCGTTTGGTTGTGAATTTCGTGAACACACAAACGTACCAAGCAGGCACATAGGTCCCACTACTTTCCACTCTAGTCCTAGGGTGTACTTAAGCCTGGGTATTGGGCTTATCTCTCAGAACAACCCAACCTGCAAAACAGAAACAGCCAGCACAACACAGCAGTATCTAGTATGAAAGTAATAACAATGAAATGCAATGCAGAAAATGCGGTAAAAATAAAATACAACAAATAAAGCAAACAAAAACAAAAACCCTCAAAGAGAACAAAGACAAGCAAGCGTTAGGATTGACTCGCTTAGGGATAGACCAGCATAGGTCAACCAGGTCCCCAGCAGAGTCGCCAGCTATCGCTCCCAGGATTTTCATCCAGGTACAAACGCGAGAGTGGCGCGAAAAAACAGAGCCGCCAGCCGTGTAAATTTATCCCAAGAGAGGGAAAGGGAACACCGCATAAACCTTAGGAAGAGGGAAAGGAATGGTCATCGCAACCATAACCTGGGTTCGGGAGCCGGTTACGAGAGGGGAAGGTGCTAGCACCCCACGCGTCCATCGTACTCGATGGGATCCACGCTTGTTGTCTACTCTAAGGGTAAGTTATCCTATCATCTAGGGCTGTACTAAGACGGAGAGGGAAAGACAAAGACAGACTCATTAGGACGTCGACGTCCTAGGCCTACGTACCCCCCTTGTGCAATGGGGAATTCAGAGTCAACGTAGTTCGGACCAAGTTCTTTTTGTGTTTTTTATGAGCGACGTTAAATTCGCGTCCGGCAGTTAGGGTCGATGCCTGTTTGCGACTCAGACGGAAGGTAACGTGCCCTTTTTGAAAATAGCCTTTAAGTTGAAGATCCCGAAGGACAAAAAGGTTTGAAGTTGGTTTGTGTTTTTTAGGACAGAAGTGGCTTAAGTTAGTTCCTAAGTTGCATTGCACCAAAGTCTAAGGCACAGGGGCGAATACTTAACGCATCGTCCCATGACAGGACGCTCGCTAAGTACTCTAAAAAGATGAGAGGAAGCCCCTCATTTCTCATTCCCCATACTTAAGGCTCGTGCGCAATACACCTTATTCTTATTAAGTGTTTTAAATAAATTTGAGGTGAGAAGAGAGAAGACACAAGGGTAACTCTAAAGGGAGACTACGAATCCTAAAGTTATCATGCATGGGTAACCTACGGTTAGTGAGGTTTGAAGACAACCTAATCCTAAAGGAAAGAGAAGAAGATGAGAGAAGGAAAGAGTAAGGGTGACCATGGATACTTATCCATACCCTTAAAGAACTTACCTTAGTCCCTGCATAAAATGTTAGTACGAAACGAACATAAATAATATCAAGGCAAGTGAAAATCAAATAATGGCAAACAATAGTGATAATATCCAAACAATGCATTCAGAAATCAAAGAAACAACCTCAAAGCAAATGGCACAAGCGCCTTTCAAACAAAGACTCAGGCATGATCAGAAATGCACATATGTGAGATCTCACGTGAAAGCAATTAAATAAATAGAGAAATAACTCCTAAAATTTCCAAATTTAATATCAAGGTTTCTCAACCAGAGACAAACAAAATACCAGAAGTTCCTGCAAAAATTCAAAGTGTTAGTCATTCAAACTATTGGGCCAAGTTCAGGTGAGAAGTAGGGTTCTCTGTGCCAAAGGGAAGGACCAAAATGCAATATGAAATAAATTTAAAAATGAAAGAAAAATGTTTTAATGCATTTTAGGATGTTAGTGAACAAATGCAAAAAGAATGGATTAAAAATACTTTATGGTTGCAGAGAAATAAAATAAAGAAATTAGGTATGCATGATATGAGTAATTCAAAAGGCAAATAAACAAATATTTAATTTAGATGATAAAAATAAAATAAAATTAAAACGCGTGGCAGCATATGGGCCACACGATCAAAGTCACAGACGGTGGGGATTTCATCTTCCTCACCCAAACCCTAATCTCGCCGGAACCCTCACCAGTCGCCGGAGCTAGGGCTCCGGTCACCACTTCCGGCCACCTGCAACAAAAAATTCACCAGAACACGCACACGAATACACTATTCTGACCAGAATTCCACGAGGATTAATAATATGTCATCAAAAGTCACAAATAACCAACACATAAGGCAACACAAATGAAAAAAGGTTAGGTCCAAAACTTTGAAACTCACGATACAACCATGCCATGCGTCCAAACTCAAAGCAAAACACATTCAGAATCATCAGTACACACCACAGATCATCATGCATGTCAAAAATAGAGTTTTAGGATCATGGAAAGTGTTACCAACCTGAGATCACGCAACCTTTACCCTTTTTATTAGCCTCTAATGATGGTTGCTTCGTGCTCTATGGACTCCAAGGATCAAGACTATGAAGAAATTTTGTGAAAATCTCTAAGGGATTGTGAGATTCGAATGATTGAAGCTTTTAGGGTTCAAACTTTGTTCTCCTCAAAATCACGTGTCCTCCAATGAGTGTATGAGTTTTTGGTTTTTTGATCTTGTGAGAGTTTAGAGAAAAATTTGAGAGAGTTTTGAATATATAGTGGAGTCTAAAATGAAGGGCAAAAGGTAGAATTTTGGCTTAAGTGAAAATAACACCGTCTTCGGTAAGGAATTTCGACTCTGAGCCTTCCACAACATCGTCCACCTCTGAATCACGGTCGCAACGCAAAAAGAACGGACATCATACGATCAAAATCGAGTGCGATCGATATGTTTAAGCTGCAAGACGTCATTGAATAAGTTGTTTTTTCAGCTTATTTGGTGTCCGCTACTCGAAAACGTGACGAGGTTAACCTCTTCGGAGCATAATTTCGACTCGACTTTGTAAGAAAAGTTGTAGATATATGAGTCAGTGACCTCGTGTCAAAAGATGAGCGCGATCGGACAAAAAACGAGTGAGATATGAATTTTCCCGTGAAACAACTTTCAGCATTTTTCTTCGGTTCAGCACTTCTGTTTTGCGAAATAAACCAAAACGATGATCTTCGGAGCATCGTTCGAACTCGAGCTTGTCTTGGAACTTGAAGATGATAAAATTTGTGAACCAACGCTTCGAGAACGGACGCAATCCGATGAAAATTGACCGAGTTATGAATTTTACAAAATCTGACAGACAGTGCACTGCATCAAAGAACCCCACTGGTAAATCACATTTTCGGGGTCCTTCCGCTCGGACCTGACCCAAACTGAATTCACGGAACGAAGATAACATCTAAACGGAATTTTAGGCACCAGAACGACATCAATCTGACGAACGAGCTGAGAGTTATGAATTTTTTAGTGTCCGAAATACACAGTTTCAGCACTATTTTCAGTTGTTCTTCTGCTGTATCGACTCAGAGAATTCGCGTATTCGGAGATCTTCCTCAAAGAATTAGCTTTTGGCCAAAAAACGAAAGTTGGAGAGGATATCCAGACGGAACTTTTGGCATAAGAATCGCTCAAAAATGATGATCCAATCAGAAGCTAAGCCCTTTTGAATGCCACTGACGCAATTATCCAGCGAAACCGAAATTCCAGAAACAAATAATTCCCATATCTTTCCTTGATGAATTGACTTCTGAGCCGAACATAAAGGTTGTAGAGAATACCAAGACGGTTCTAACTGTTGAATATCCAGCCAAAACGAGTTCCAGAGCAAGAGCTATGAATTTTGCAAATTTGCACAGCAAACTGATTTTCTGCTCAAACTGTTCTGAATCGGCTGAAAACTTCAACTTCCTCTGAGATTCTTGACATGAAAAATTATGTTTGATAAGAGCTTTGCTGACCCGTTGATTACGTAACCCGGAGAAATACTTTACGCCTATGTCGAGTGACGAAATAAATGTCTGTTGCAACCTGACGATGCTTGAACAGAGAACCTTGATCCCATAACCACATAGCCAAATGATATGCATGTATGATAATGCAAAATGAAATGAAAAATAAGCCAGTTAGTACTAAAGTAAGGAGGGCAAATTTTGGGGTGCTACAAGTGGCCACTGGTGCAGCCCCTCGTCCGCAACAGGGTTTTGCAGGTACCATTGTCTCAAATGCTAACATCTCAAATGATTGGAATAGTGGAAGGACTGCCATGCCTCCTTCTAGGCCTGCAGGAATCACTCAATATATTGCCTTACCAACACCAACATCACTGTCTCCGGTCTCACCAATGTCCCAGCCAACAACAACCTTGTTTTGGTTTTTCCTGGTTTGTTCTTTCCTTATGTAGTAGGAAGAGATTTGAAATTTTTTATAAATGTCTCTGTATATTTGAAGAATTTAATGATTAATAATTTATGACTTCAAACTATCTACATTGTAGTATCTTGTTATAAATGACTTCAAACTATCTACAATTTGAAATTGAAAATGACACAATTTGAAGAATTGCTTGAAGGATGCATCGCTGCCATACTCTCTCGTACTACTCTGGTTGACGCCGACAGATTCTCACTGCTTTCCAATACTTTCCGTTCTGCTGCCGATTCCGACACTGTTTGGAATCAATTTCTCCCTTCTGATTCTCAATTCATGGACTCTATCATCTCAAACTCTCCTTCACTTGCCAACGTTCCTTCCAGAAAGGCTCTCTACTTAGCACTATCCGGCCGCCCTATCATCATCGACAATGGTCTCAAGGTACTGTTTCCCTAATTTCTTGTATGTTAGAGTTTATCATGTTAAGGGTTAGTAATTAAACTGAATTGATAATGCAGAGCTTTCAGTTGGATAGAAAGAGTGGGAAAATATGTTACATGCTAGCGGCTAGATCTTTATCCACTGCTTGGGTTCATGATGAGCGCTATTGGCAGTGGATTACTACGCCTGACTCCAGGTTAGCTTAGTTCTTACGTTTTGTATTTCTTTTAAATTCTTGTGTTAATAATACTATTATTGCTCTGTACTTTAAATTCTTTTATTATTAAGTATGAAAGTCTTTTTAATTTTGTGTATTTTTTCATTTCAGTATTTATATTTACTTTGCACACTAATTTTTAGTCTTTGCAATAGTATGTTAATTTATAGACCTTAGATACTCCATCAGTCATGTAATGAACCACTTTCCAATTTTCTCTCTTTTTTTTATATTTTAACCTTTGCAACTTGTGTACTACTTTTGGACAGGTTCCCTGAAGTCGCTAGGCTTCTTAAGGTTTGTTGGCTTGAATTTCATGGAACGATAAACACCATTGCATTGTCTCCACATACTGAGTATGCAACTTATGTTGTGTTCAAGATGGTTGATCCCTATGGATTTTAGAACCATCCGGCAAAGTTGTCAGTTGTTGTCGAAGGTGGACATAATAGTACTAAAAATGTCTGTTTGTATCCTAATGTGAGAGATAGGTCTCACGACAGAGCAGTAGGATTGCAATGTCCTATCGTGAGAAGTGATGGGTGGTTGGAGATTGAGATGGGGGAGTTTTTCAATTCAGACATAGAGAATGAAAAAGTCCAGATGGAGGTCTTAGAGAAAGGTAGTTATTGGAAGACAGGTCTGATTGTTGAAGGAATAGAAGTTAGGCCTAAGTAAGATAATTAAGCAACATGAACTATGCAAGGGGGGTCATGTGTCTTGAGTTACCGAATAATTTTGTTTCAAGTATTGTTACTTGGCACATGTAGTAATGGTTATGTTACTTATTGTAGTTTAATAAATTGTGTCATTTTCAGTTTCTGGTGTCATTTAATGACTTCAAATTGTGTCAACCAAGAATCTGTTAATATTGTTGGTCTGGCTGCTTGATCAAGGCATGTCTCTAATTTTGTACCTTCAGTTCATAAACTTGAGACACCAAAAGTCAATGTTGACATGGAAGCCAAATTGAGATCTTGGCTAGAATCAAAAGGCAAGGCAAAGACCTCACAGCAAAGACTTGGGCCTATGCTAAGAAGTCAGTTACTTTCTGTACTTCAGTGAAGGTGGAAAGAACTTCCATCAATCGAGATGCTCAAAATACTACTGAAAGGTAACAAGTGGTCCTACTCCTATTCTAGTATGTTATAACTCTTTGGCTTTCTGTAACTTATGTTTTTCTTATTGTGTAAGCAGCAGGACCTTAGCAGGACCTTTGCTGATTCTTTTAGAAGTTTGGTAGATGATGAAGCTGCTTTTGATTCTTTCGAGGTAAGTGAGTGTCACATGTCCATAGTTCAACATTTTGTAGTGGAAAAATAATTAAAGACAGAGTTGATTTGAGAATAATTGTGTGAAACACCATCTTTGATAAGGGCCAAAACTATCCAAAGTTGAAATGATTCTCCTACATGTTTGGTGAGTATACTTCTTCTAGCAAATTCTGTGGCACTCTCGTTTTGAATAAGTTAACTTTATCTTTATTTTTGAAACAATATTGATGATGATAAGGTTTAAAACAGAGAAACAAGTTGTATGGATATACTACTTATGGGTGTGGTGGAGTACTAGTATTTGTGTTAAAGCAGGAAATGATAGTTTGATGGCCAGTGAAAGATTGGATGCCAACTCCACTCTATGTTCTAAGCATGGCAGGTATTGTCTATCATTCGATTCATTAGATGCCGAAAATAAATATAATTACTTGGTTATAGAAAGTAATGCTAGTTTTGATCGAGGAACAGTAATATGGATCTATAATTACTTGGCTGTTGTTGTAATAACCATTTGTTTGTCCATAGTACAAATATTATTTCCGTGCTATGAAGCATGGACACCTCGAACATGACCCCGACACTGACACAACGACACCAGTAATAATTTAAAAAAATAATGTGAAAAGGCTTTTGAGCGTAAAATAGTTTTTTCTTTTTGAGATCATTTCAGCACTTGCATTACTACTTTTTATTAATTATAAAGATATCAAGGTATGAGTTCAGAAATAACTATCCGAGCATATTTTTTACTATAGATACTAGTAATTAGTATTATTTTCAGTGTCAATTTTTATAAATTTTAGATAGATGAATTATCAACCTTGAAATGACAATTTTTATTGGTCTATTGGGATAATATTTTATGTGCACATCGTTTTTTTAGTTTCGCTAGAAAACTATTTTAGTTATTATGAAATTATTGGAGTTTGTGCATTTATAGGCATTCTATAAGGCCTTAAAATTGAGGTTTGATAGTGATCCTGATTTTAAGTACAATGCACAGCAATCAGTGGTCAAGCTCCAGGTAAATTACATTAACATATTTCATCACTTACATTATAACAGGTTTCCTACACTCCCGGAATGTTCATTCTTTCAAGATATGGAAATTATAGCACCATCATTGTCATCATGTAATATGTTTTTTGATCAATATTGTCCATACAATCTAGATATGGATTATCAATATCTTCAAAATCCAATTCTATCATATGAGGAGCCTCAATATGAGATCTTAGTACCTTTGTTGCTATCTCAATGCGTTCCTTTTTAAATTTTATTTTCGAAGGAGAGATATCTACAGTCTTTATCATGCCATACTAGGTATTAACTTTTAAATAACCCTTATTTGTTTGATTTCTAAGAAGAAAATTATATTTGACAATAAATTATTTGCTGGTATAGGTCTACTGTTCTCAATTTTAGTAATAGCGGTGATAACTGCTTTCATCAACTTTGTCGTACTTAAAATCAGGATCACATCATGATTTTGCCATAGATAGGGCTATCTTTAGCCCTAAAATTATTTGCTGGTATAGGGCTATCTTTAGCAGAGAATCTGCATACATCACGATTTTGCTTTTTGTAAATGATACCTAGAGTTCGTTGAATATGTTTTATACTAGGTTGTCTTTACTAACTTTGAAGCCTACTTTGTGTTTACAAGAGTCAGATATAGAATAATATGTTATAGTGAATAATGTGGACATAAGGTCCTATATTGTTTACCGAATGTTATAGTGAATAATAAGTTATAGCGAATGTTTAAATTTGTCAACATCCATGGTAAAATTGGGTGTAAATTTGTCAACATCCATAGTAAAATCGGGTGTAATATATCATATTTTTACATTCTTTAAAGAAAATAGGGTGTAAATTGTCAACATCCAGAGTAAACATTGCTTATTTTACACCTAATTTTTATCAAATGGGGAGTAAATATGTTTAATTTAAATGCAATTATTTAAAAATTTATACCCATTTTCTAAAACAGGGTGTAATATTACATATTTATACACCTATTTTAAACAAAAAAGGGTGTAATATACCATCTATAAATATCTATATGCAAATATTTACACCCGATTTCTATAAAGCAAGGTGTAATATACCATCTATAAATATAAATATATATATATATATATATATATATATATATATATATAAACATTTACACCCGATTTCAACAAAAAAAAAAGGTGTAATATAACATTTATTTACACCCATTTTAAAACGGGTGTAAATTCGTCAGACGTTTATCACCCGTTGAATTCACACCCTCTAAAAACGGGTGCAAAATGTAAAAAAAAACGGGTGTAAATTACTCTTTCTGCACTAGTGTATCTCATAACATAGGATCCACATGAATGGTTGTCGGGTTGTTTTCCCACTACAAGTAATTTTTATATATTTATATCACACTAATACACACAAATAATATAATATCAATAAATGCACAAGTAACATACTTACTTTTGGGGAAACATAGATAGGCCTTTTACAAAGTACATTATATTTGAATGCATTATACTCCTCCACTGCTCTACACATGTCGGTTAAAAGTAAACATAAATAAAAACTATTCAACTCTAAAGTTAAAAACAATAACACTTACCCATTCAAAATATTAACCACTTCTTCGGGCAGTTCAGAGTGCAATGAGCAAAATACAACTATAGTATTTCTCCTGGGACATATAACAATTAGTTGCCAATGTTCTCTGCATAAACATTTAGAATAATTAATATGTATAAAATTGATTTATAAATGAAAACACAAATTAATATATACTTACTTGCGGTAAAACAGGGCCAAATAACAATATTTGATGTTCCCTTTCAATTTATCTTTTAAGTAATTACGGATATTGTGTCTTGTCAAACCACAAGTAAGATCAATGTGCGCCGGATATAAGATACAATACCTGTTTTGAAGTTTCCTTTCAACACATAAGTCATGGATGTATCTGCAAGAACAAATCTTTATGTTAAAGTAGAAGGACATATGAATCTAAATATAGATCAACATAAAAACTATACTTACGAGGACCAAACTTGTAACACGGAGTTGTCTAGATACACATTTCGTGACAAAAATTCATGGACAAAAATCCTAGAAAGTACGAATAACTGTTTTGGATTATTACTTAATTTAATACTCAAGCATGTGTCTGGAATACTGTCAACGATCATTCTTAGTCTCTCAAAGTTATCTACTCTTGACAATGTGAGTTCAATACTGCCTTGGTTTACAGAAAAACTTTCTTTCATGCTTGTACCACCAGTAACTTTCTGAACTTCATTCTCTCGAATTTCCAACTAATTTGAATTTATGTAGCTTAATAGACCCAACGAATTCAATTTGTGCATCATAAAAACAACATAAATACAATCTAAAATAAAAATATGCAAACAATAATAGCAACAACTTACAACTTATACCTCAAGCACATCGCAGATACACTTCTTAGACACCTTCACCTCAGTCATCCTTTCTCGCTTCTCCTGATGCTTCTGGATACTCTCATGCACCGTCTGCAACAACCTTTCCCTCTCTTCCTCTAACTTCCTATCCTTCTCCTCCCTCCACCTGTTATTATCCTCCTCAAACTTCTTTCTATCCTCCTCCAAATTCCTATCCTGCTTCTCCCTCCACCTCTTCCTCTCCTCCTCAAACTTCTTCCAATCCTCCTCTAACTTCCTATCTTGCTTCTCCCTTTCCTTCTCCAAACAAAAACCTCTTTAATATCTTTCTTACGGGTTTTCCTACTAGATGATTTCAATACTACAAAATACACATTCAGTAACATAATATTACTACAGTCATGCCTTCCACCGTTGTAATATCTGAAATTGGATGCGCCTAATGTTTATGTTTTTTTTTTAAGTTATTTAATCACAGTTGATAGACACAACCGTGGTGATAAAGTGAGTGGTACATGGTTCGAATCCTAGCAACTACATTTTTACCATTTTTCCTATTACAAAAAGCGTGTGTCACTTAAGTTCATAAATAAATAAAAAAATTGAAAATGATGTAATCATGGATTTAATATGAAACAGTTGTAATATTATCTGTACAACCTTTGCTCTTCCCGAAAGAGAGAAATGTTCTTCCCAACTATAATGATGATTGAAAATTTTCTTCATTTTTCAAGACGGTCACATTGTCATTCAAGAATATCAGCCATTAGAAGTAATCATTGCAAGCCACAGTTTCATATAATGAATTTTCATTTCTTCAAAACTATTATTCTAAACTACATATAGCAACATGAGTTCTCCATCTGAGAATGCTAATAGAAATATCTCAACTGAAGTCACCACAGTACAACACCATGATTAAAAGTAAACTGAGGAGGTCCAGCCATCTGAATCGACTACTGTCAGGGATACACTTAGGGTTAGGAAGGCCAAGAAGAAGAAGAAGGTGCACAAGAAGATTTGTTATTATGATTCTGACGAGGGTAGTGAGGAGAGAGTCATAGATTATGAATATTTCTTTGCTGCTAGGGGATATTGTTCCGACATTGACAAAATTATGTAATGAAATTATTTATGTACTCTTCCCTTTTGGCCTTCTTAATGAAATTATTTATTATTGTTGTATCTATTCTTTCATTTTTACACTATTATTGTTTTACAAAAAAAATTGTACAAGCCAACAAATATAACAACAACAATCGCAACAATAATGAAAAATAACAATAACAATAAATAATAACTCTCTCACCATTTAGTTCATAAATAAATAAAAAATTGAAAGTTATTTAACCACAATTTTACTAAAGAACCGTTGTAAAAGTTTAAAATTTTATCACGGTTTTTCTTTCAAACCGTGATGAAAAGTGATATATTATATCATGGTTTCTCTTCCTAACCGTGATGAAAAGTGATATTTTTTTACTATATAAGCGAAAGTATCTATTGTTCAGTACATAACAATTATTTCTCTCAAATGAAAACCCTAACATATTTCACTCTTCTCTCTCATAACATAACCCTAACATCCATGTCACTCTTTAAACTTTCTTTAACCTTCAGATTCGTCTTCATCAATCGCTATGTTACTCTTTAATCATATTTCAGGTTCGTTCATTAAACTTATGCTTTGATTTTGTTTACATTTCTTGTTAAAAATAGGTTCTCATTTTTTTATTTGGTGAATGTTCTTATTTTTTTAGATTCGTCTTCACCATCTTAACAAAGCGTAGTTATGAAGAAAAATACAAGAAGTATGAAGCTATTGTGTTAACTTCATTCACCTTGTACTTTTTCTTCATAGCTTCATAAACTAGATTAAAATCATAATTTTTTCCAGATCCACGATTAATTTAAAAAAAGGCGCGTTCTTTAAACATTACATAATATCTTGTGTTGTTGTATGTTGCCATTGTTGTTATTGAACCTTATTTTGTTGTATGTTGTTATGTTGTTGATAGATGTTGTTGTATGTTGTTGTTGATGTTGTTATTGTTGATTAATGTTGTAAGAACAAGAACAAAACATTGCTAAGTCACAAGAAAGAAACTTCTTGTGACTTAGTAATGTTTTGTTCTTTAAATTCTTAAAACATTACATAATATCTTGTGTTGTTGTATGAAGTTGAGTTTATTATATGCTATGTAGATTGTTTGTTTCACTAACCCTTCACTGAAAATACATTTCATTTAAATTGACATAGAAACTTATAATCTGAAAATTAAATTGTATTTGAAAACCAACTTATATCAATCAATGTTTTCTGAATTGCAATTGCACTACGCCAAAAATGACTTTTACTAGCGCACCTTAGACAGCGCTTTTATGAAAAAGCGCTGCTATAAGTTAAATAAAAAATAAAACACGGAAACTGTACACGAAAAAGAGTTAAAGCGCTGCTAAAAGGCCTACCTTAGACAACGCTTTTTGTAAAGCGCTGGTAAAGGACAACATTAGCCAGCGCTTTTCAAAAGCGCTGCTAAAGGCCTATATTAGCCAACGCTTTTTCTCAAAAGCGCTGTCTAAGGTCTTATTAATTAAAATAAAAAATGGAATAGTATCAGTATTCTATTTTTCATATCTCTATTCTTTCCCTCTCTGCTGCGAACTGCGAACGACGAGAACAAACGAAGAACAGCTCTCGCTACCGTCGTCCACCCTCCTCCACCGTCTCGGTTACAGTCTCGCTGTCTTCCTTCCTCCATTGTCCTCCATAGTCCTCCACCGTACTCCACCGTTCTCCACCATTTAGGTATGTTTTCTTCTTTTCTGTTATGGTTAACGTTAGGAATGTAGCTTGGTACTGATGTGTTGGTTTTATGGTTTGTTTCTGTATGTTGAGCAAAGGATAATTTTGTTTGGAAATTGGAAATATTTGAATTGATATGTTCATTTTTCAGAAACTGGTAATGGTCTTGTACTGATATGGATACATTGTTACTACTGCGCCCAATTTGTACATCTATTTTGGTTTGGTTTGATACTTGTAATCAATTTGATATTTATAAATAGTATAAATATGTGATGTTGCTGTTGCAATTCATGTCACAAATTCTATTACGTAAATACTATCTTGCTGAGATTTTGTAATTTGTTGCTTTGTTTGCGGTTTCGGTAACCTGTCAATTTAAGTTGTGCGTTGTGCGAATTACTCCGTTGAATGCGTCTTTTGATCACTATGTATCAGTTCATTTTGTTGTGTGAATAATTCCAATTGTCGGTTGTGGATCTGTTTTGGTTTTCTATTTATCGCATTTAGTTTTCAATTCGATTTCATAATGTTGTTAATCCTTGTTTTCTTTATTACAATTTAGATGGCTACTAATGAGGATCACCCACATGATGATTCTATTCATGATGGAGGTAAGAACGTAGCTAATGCGGAAGAGGAAATTAAAAGAGGAATAACAGTTATGAAGAAAGTGATTCGTGATAGAGATCGAGGCATCATATTAGATGTGCATTGGAGCCCACAAGGCCTTCTTATTGAGCCTAATGGTTATACGTTGACAAGTTTTATTGGTGCACTTGTAAGGAATGAGGTTCCAATTACTTGTGATGATTGGAGAAATAAAGAGTTGAAGGAAGCCAAAGAAAAAATTTGGAGTGAGATAAAGGTACCATAATTATGTCTTTAACTATGCCAACTAATTCTGTCTTTTAAATTACTTGTACTAACGCACAATGTGTATGTTTTTTTTAGAGGTGTTTCAACATTGATGATGATAGAAGACCTTTTTGTCTCAAATTGGCCGGAAAACTACTAAGAGGGTTTAGAACATTTTTATCAACCAAGTTTCTTAGGGATGCAGAAGGTAATTTTGTTGATGCAGAGCTTTCATCTAAATATGGAGCTTTGATTTCACAAAAAGAATGGGACACGTTTAAAGCCAAACGAATAACCCCAGAATTTCAAAGTGTAAGTGAAACAAATCGGGAAAGAGCATCAAGTCCCGCCTATCCATATAGAAAAGGACGTGTTGGATATGGACGCTTAGAACAGTCTATAGTAAGTATCTATAAATTTCAACGATATACTTGTTCATCATGAGTTATATTTGATCATATTATTTGGCTTAATGTGTAGTTACAAAAGGAGAATAGTTCTGAAACATCTCTTCCATCACATGTTTTGTGGAAGGAAGCCCGTGTGGGCAAGGATGGAGTTGTTAAAGAAGATGTTCAAAAAGTATTTGAGAAATATGTAAGTTTAACATTATTTCTTTAATTAAATCAAAACTTTATTAACAAATATTTGACAAATATTTGATATTCATCTGATTTTCAGGAGACTCTATCTCAGTATTTATCTCCAGATGAAGCCAATGATTCCAGGAGCATACTTAGTCGGGCATTAGATGTCCGTGAGTATTCTGGTCGGGTGAGGGGTAAGGGTTTTGGGATCACCCCGACATCCTTGAATATTAAAAAACAAAAGGCTCCTAGTAATAAAGAACTTCAGCAAAAATTGGAAGCACTGCCAGCTGAAGTTCGTGAATTAAGAAAGGAAAAAGAAAGAGATAGCGCTTCGGACAAAGATAGTATCAACTGTAACTTTCAACCGAATATTCCATAGGTAATTATATATATTTTTATGAAATTAAATTATTAGCTTAAATTATTTAATTGACATATATATTATTGGTTTTAGGGCATTTCCCCTTGTCACCTCTACTTATCGTCACCAACCTATCGGATGGTTGGCAAGGGAAAAATGTATAACACTTTGGGAGAATTACTTCACACTAAACCGCTCCCTACTGGATGTTTGAAAGTCTCGGTTGATATTGCTTTAGAGATGGATGCATTATTACCATATCCTGACGATGTTTCGGATGCAACATTGGTGGGAGATGCAATAGGTTCGTTTGTTGCATGGCCGTCAGGCCTCATTAGCGTAGGATATAAGGTATGCTTAAAACCATTATGAACCTTTGAGTATTCAAAGTTTTTACGCGCATTTTACGTACATTTTTTACATGGTAAGGTTAATTAGACTCCAACAACATCCAAAGCAAAAGATAAGAGGATTCCGCAGCATACCGAGTCCGTTGTTTCAAAAAAAGAGGTACATCACAATTATATGATATTCATGCATGGAAAATGTTAAATTCGTGACCTTATACTTCATCTAACTAATTATATGATATATAGCTTCATGGTAAAGAGATTAGCAACGTTTCCACACAAAAAAAGGTTATTGCTAAGAAGACCGCGCCTAGAAAAAAACCTACTTCCAAGTATAGGTCGTGCCTTCAGACATTTCTAGAAATGACAGATATTCCGAATGGAGGTATTCGTCTTGTACCTATGGAGGAAGGTATTTATGGCTTTCAATATGAACAATCAATTGGTAATGAGGAATTTGAGCAAGTTTTTCGTCATGAAGAATTAGGCGTCAGTGTTGTCAATGCATACGTGAGGTATATCCGATCTACTTTGTTATATTAATTGAACAACTTATTTACTTTATGTTTCAAATGAATAGTCTAATGTTAATGATGTTTTTATTTAAGGTTTTTGTATGACAAATTGATGCGCCCACGTGGATTGGAGCAAAGATTCGCATTCTTAAGTCCCGCGAGTATCAACTTAGGGTTAATCATAAATAAACCAGATGATGTCATGGTGTATGTACTCAACCGCTTTATGGCCGACAAAAATACAGAAAAGTTGTTCTTTTTACCGTTTAATACTGGGTTAGATTTTCATTATAAATTCATCTATTATAATTTTTTTGTATTTTGACGTCGTGTAGAAAGTTTCCATCTAACATTTGTTTAATCTTACAGTGGACATTGGTTGTTGATCGCGATTAATCCTATCAGAGAAGTTGTGTATTATCTGGATTCGTTAGGAAATGATTGGAGAACATACCCGGATATGAAGAAAATGATTGATACGTAAGTTAGATTGTTCTAAATATTCATGTGTCTATTTATTTATTTATTTATGTGAATTGTTCTAAATATTCATTTATATTTTATTAGCATTATACAAGCTTTTCGAGCACAAAGAGATATCCAAGTAACAAAGAGGAGAGCCAACAACATTACATGGATTGGAGTGAAGGTATATTAATTATCACATTTTTTATTATATTAGTGATGATACTTGATAAAACTAAGGATTTATCCATATTTTCTTTTCATGTGTAGTGTCCTCGACAACGTAACGGTATAGATTGCGGTTATTTCATGTTGAGGTTTATGAGAGAAACTCTTTTTTTAGATCGAATAGAGATTCCATCCGATGTATGTATTTCTAACTTATGAGTTATTTTAATATTTAACACATATTTCTCATATAATTAAATAGTTGAAACTAAATCAAACTATGTTATATTATTATGTAGTACTTTGATGAATTCAAGTGTGCGTATTACTCAAGAGATCATTTGGATGAAATTAAAGAGGATTGGTGTCAATTCATTATTGAGCTCGGAGTTTTATAAGGTATATTGTACTCTTACTTATTGATGAGAATTTTGAGTATGTATAACTTTGTAACTATAGACATTGTTTATTATTGTTTTAATTGAATTACAATCTTTTTGTGTTGTTTCAGGTTATATGTGCAAAGTAGAAGATAGAGTTATCTTGATGTGCATTGCTTTTTACTTAGTATTTCTATAAGTAACATGTAGATTTGAAGCAAAATGTTTTGTTGAATGAAAATTGTATATATAAATAGGCAAAATTTGTGAGTATATATTGGTTTGAAGCTCCAATTTATGATATTTTGGTGCAAAAATGTGGTTGAAAAACAGGTGCAAATTGTGGTTCAAAAACAGGTGCATATAAACTGTATAAAACAAACAGCGCTTTTTTTCAGTAATTTGAATAAAAAGCGATAAAGTAGGGTTTAGACAGCGCTTAGTCCAAAAAGCGTTGTCTAAGGTATACCAAAAAAAGCAAAAGCGCTGTCTAAGGTATACCAAAAAAAGCAAAAGCGTTGTCTAAGATATACTAAAAAGAAGGCAAAAAGTGTTGTCTAATGTTAGTCTAAAAAACAAAAAGTGCTGTCAAAGCACCCCTATAGACAGCGCTTTTTACATTAACCAAAGCGCTGTCTAATCTTTTAGCAGCGCCAGTTTAGACAGTGCTTTTAAGCGTTGTGTAATGCCAAAAAAAGCGCTGTCTAAATGCTTTTATGGCATAGTGTTGTCTCATCATTCATCTCACGTTGTTTAACATATAGAATGTGGGTCAATGACCTGATTCCTTCATCACATCTATACCTTCTCTTATAGTTTAATTTGAATAACAACAATTTATTGATATTATTCAAATTAAACTAGAATAGAAGGAATTGATGTCATGAAGGACTTAGACCATTGAACCATATTCTATATGTTAAATAGTGTGAGATGAACGACGAGACGGATGCAATTCGGAAAATAGTGGCTTGTTTAAGTTGACTTTCAAGAATAGTTTAATTTTTAGATTATATGCTTCTTCATCAATTTGAATGGTTGTATGTTGTTGTGAGGTTTATTGAAAAACAAGCAATCTACATATTATATAATAAACTCTGGGTACTTTCAACAACGGTTATTTATATTAACCTTTCTAAAATGTTATTTTCCTAAATGTATATACAACAACGGTTAGTTATAGCAACTGTGGTCATATATAGCACGCTTTCAGGTTTTCTACCATGCTATAAGACTGTGATTATAAGTAGCGCATATACAACCACACCATACGTAACAACGGCAGGTCACGCGTGATGTTATCTCTTTTCCAATTGTTGTTGTATATGTTTTCCGTAGTAGTGTTTAGATGGTCAAAATACCTTGAAGCCAGTGCCTCTTCCAACACCAAGGACACGCCCAAGATGCTCTTTGGTTCCAATCGCTTCTACCAAGATATCATGACGATCTTGTAAAGTGAAGAGGCCAGCTTCAGTTTGTTCAACAGGATCATCCTACATCACATATGAAATTTCACCTTTAACAAATTAATTTAACTAAAATAAATATTGTTGAAAAAGTATCTACTTACAATCCTTTGAGCCACTTCGCGCGTAGCATTTGATGTGAACTTGTCGTCTTTTCTTTGACGCGCCCTCTTCCATTTCTTGTGGCGTGATGTTGGAGATGGAGTGCGATCAAGACTTGTAGAACCTCCCAGCTCTTCCTCCCTTTGTTTTCTTTTTTCTTCGATCATTGTCTTTTCAAGTTTACGATATCCTCCACGAGAAAATGTATGCGGATAGATATTTCTAGCTAGGTTTTCCTTTCCTTTTTAGCTGTTTGCCAAGAAGTCAGGAGTGGTGCGAGACTCTACAAATTTCTCCCAAATAGTTTGATCAATAAATGGATACACATCGCATGGAGGCTTTTCTTTATCTTCTCCATGTTTAATATAATCATGGGTGAGCTGTGTATTAAAGCCCCCCCCCCCCTAACGCTTACCAAATATGTAATCATCTTCTTTTTCACATAATCATTATTTGGACAAATAATGAACACATCCTATGTTTACACAATAGAGATGTTATTAGTAACAATGAACACATCATATGTTTAAACAAAAAATAAATGATAATATATACTTGCAAACAAATCATAAAATACCCGACCATCTTGCCATATGGCGTCTTTTAATTCATCTTCAATATCGTGCCAACTATCAATCAAAATTTTCACTTTACTTCTACCTTGTAATGCAATGTAACCCATAAAATCGTCAGCGTGTTCACCATAAGCCCTTCTGGTTCTAACATCAATTGTAACTGGGTAGCGAATATCGGTTTCTTGGGCTTTTTTCACCTAGGTATACATCGTGGCACCTCTAGTTTTTATTCTACAATTTATATTAACAGATGCTGCAGCAGATGTTATATGGGAGGTGCTTGTCGAATCAGCCATGACTATCAAGAGAAAAACACATAGAAACAAAATGATCAAGAGACAAATTAACAGGGAAAAACAAAATGATATAAACTCATTTCGGTGATATATAACTATTTCCAGTGAAGAACAAACCTGTTCAAAAATGATATATGTTGACTAAATGACTGTCTAAATAAACCTCAAAATGATCAAGAGAAATGATACTAGATAATGTTTCAATAAAAACAAATGAAAAATCGTAGAAACAAAATGATCAAAAGACAAACTAACGTAAAACCCTTGACAAAATTATCAATGGAAAAAGTGATATATAACTTGTTTCAGTAAAGAAAAAACCTGTTGCGAAAATGGCATTTGATGAATACCTGTTGGAAGAGTTTTGATGAATATCAGCTTGAAAATCGCCTAGGGTTTTTGCTAAATGAGAGTGACGAAATGACTTTTGAGCGTTGATAGGTAAATGAAAAGTTAGAAACTAGCTAGATTGTAGTATGAAGTATCTCATGCAATAAATGTTTCACGTCGGTTTTATATAAAATCTGACGTGACAGTATTAATTAAAAATATCAAATATAAAAAACACAATAGCGCCATATTCTAGGAATTCAATTAAAATATATCTAATGTCGGTTTTGTAGTATAATCGAGGGGTTTGTACATATCAAATAAAAAATAAAATAAAATTTTGAAATTGATCAATGCAAAATATATTACCTTTCGGTTGAACCATGTAGCCGAGGTAAATACTAATAAAAAAATAACGATGATAAAAATGGAACTTGGAAAGACGCCAAGTGAGAAATACTAACTAAATAACTGAAGAAAAAACATAATATGTAAAGACTCGGTGTCAAAGCGAGCTCCCTTATAGAACTATTTCCTCGATTTTCTAAAAACCGAGGTAAAGGGTTGTTAAATTTTTTTCAAAAATCAAAGATGGCGCTCCCAGTACCTATTCCCTCGTTTTTCTATTGTTCGAGGTCTTAGCTTCGTCATAAAAAGCATTATTTGTTGTAGTGAATTCTCTATTAAAGACGGATGCCCCTGTTGGACAATCAAACGAGTCTCAACCACGTTTAAAGCATGGTTGACCAATCGGTTCCAAAGATAAAAATCCTTGAACAAGAAAGGGAGCTAAAAATAAAGGTGGCTCAAGTGAGGATATAGAAAATATAAAAGAATTTTCAGACATAATAAACATTTTATTTTCATAAGAGATTGATCAGGTACCCGAAACTTATGAAAATAAAGAGATCTTGATAAATTATGTCCATAATGGAATACAATAGAACCTACATGAAGTCGACATTGATGATATTTTTTCATACAATTTAGCGCTAAATGTGATAAATGACAAAGAGAATCATGAACCGACATCTATTAAAAGTTGTAGACAAAGTGAGGATTGACCAAAATGGAAAAATGTAATTGAAGAATTAAACTCACTTTACAAGAGACAAGTTATTGGACATGTAGTCCAAACACCTCAAGGTGTGAAGCCATTTGGATACAAATATGTTTTCGTGCGAAAACGAAATGAAAATAATGAAATTGTGAGATACAAAGCTCAACTTGTCAGTCAAGGATTTTTGCAAAGTCCTATAATTGATTTTGATCAGACTTTTTCCACTGGTAATAGATGCAAGCACTTTTCGATATTTAATAAGCCTTGTAGCACATGAAGGGCTTAATTTTCACATGATGGATGTTATAATAGCTTATTTGTATGGTTCACTTGACAGTGATATTTACATGAAACTCCTTGAAGGGGTTCAATATACTAGAGGCACATAATTTTGGATCTCGAGAAAACTACTTCATCAAATTGAACAAATCTCTCTATGGACTGAAACAATCTGGACGCATGTGGTATAATCGCCTCAATGAATATTTGCTAAATGAGGGATATTCAAATAACTCAATTTGTCCTTGTATTTTCATAAAAGGATGTGGAAAAGAATTTGCAATAATAGTTGTCTATGTATATGACATAAATATTATTTGAACTCCCGAAGAGCTTCCATAATCTATAAATTGCTTAAAGAAAGATTTTGAGATGAAGGACCTAGGAAAGAAAAATTATGTTTAGGCTTACAAATTGAGCATTTGAACAATGGAATATATGTACATCAGGAAGGTTATATAGAAAAGTATTGAAATGTTTCTATATGGACAAATCTTATCAGTTGTCTACTCCAATGGTTATTAGATTATTAGATGTAGAGAAAGATCCTTTCAGGCCTCAAGAAAAGGATGAAGAATTGCTTGGTCCTGAAGTACCATATCTCAGTGCGAATGGAGCACTTATGTACCTTGCTAGTTATACACGTCCTAATTATCATTTGCGGTCAATATATTAGCAAGATACAGTTCTTTACCTACACGGAGATATTGGAACAAAGTCAAACATATACTTCGTTATCTTAGAGGTACAATAGACATGTGTTTGTTTTATACCAAAGAATCCAAATTCGAATTAACATGTTATGCAGATGCAGGTTACTTGTCAGATCCTCGTAATGGTATATCATAAATAAGTTATTTGTTTACATGTGGTGGTACAGGGTGAAACAAATAATAACAACTTCATCTAATCTTGAAAAACTTTTAGCACTACACGAGGCAAGTCGAGAATACATTTTGTTGAGATCCTTAATCTAACATATACAAAATACTTATGGTTTTTCTTTTGGAAAAACAAATATTACGACCATATATAAAGATAATACTGTATGCATCACTTAATTGAAAGATGGTTATATTAAAGGAGACCGAACAAAACACATCTCTCCAAAGTTCTTTTTCACTCATGATCTTTAAAAGAGTGGTGATATAAACATCCAGCAAATTCGTTCATGTGATAATCCTGCAGACCTTTTCACAAATTCGTCGAAAAATGATCGTTCAACTGAGGGGGAGAAATTAATTTATCTTAAAACGATATTGTACTCTTTTTTCTTCACTAGTTTTTTTCCCACTAGGTTTTTTCTAGTAAGATTTTAACGAGGCATATTCAAAACAAACATCCAAGGGAGATCGTTATGAATAATTTGATGTTTGTCTCCCAATAATCTCATTCCTTATTTATAACAAATTGTATTTATTATATCATCTATATGATATCCTATAAATATGATCAAACTCATTTTAGAAAACTACACGAATGAAATAATATATACAAATTGTTTTCATCTTTCACTCTTCTCTTTTATCTTCTTTTTCCTTATTTGACAACATAAATTTCTTTTACACTATCGGAAATTTCTAAATTTTTTATAAACTACCACATTTTTCAAAATTTCCGATAAAGTATAATATTTTTGATAGTGTTAACTTTTTTTATTAAATATGAAATATCAAAATTTTAAAAAATTCGAAAAAATAAGGCAGATACTATATTTATCAAAAAATTCGATATTTTAACTTTTTTCTTTCAAAAAAACTGATAAAAATTTCATATTGACAATTTAAAAATCTACTACCATAAAATTGGTCTATTATCAAAAATTTTAAATGAACTACCAAAAATTTTGTCCGCACTTTTAATTTAAATTTATTAATGGACAATTTGAGAATTATGAAAATACGTGGATTCAAGTTTAATTGGGGTGATAGGTAAATCCTCCCACCCCTGGAAACGAGACTTTCTCCCTTTTAAACACTTATTGAAATTAGATGTTGACTGAAGTGGTGGAAGAAGAAGATTCTACGAATTAACTTCATTGATTTATGACTACAAAAGAAGAAGGAAAAAACAAGCATCTCATTTATACCCAATCAACTGGTTTGATCTCTCCAACTTCCCTCTTCTGTGTCTAGTATCCTAGTGCATGTAATTATTAACAGATTCTTTTGATTAAGTTTTTCTTCTCCAACTTCTTCAATTACTATCTTTCAAACCTATTTTCTTCTCTTTCCATCTATTATTTCATTTTTTAGAAATTGGATTCTTCGATAATTGATTTATGGCTTAATAAGCTTTTAATCCTTTACGTACGGGTCCATTTTGATTCTTAGGGACCGTCAAATATTGATAAATGTGACAGCTGAGGTGGCAGAATGATTTTTTATTATTACATTTAATAATTAATTTTCACACACTTAAATATAAAATAATTGGGCTAAAGCCCATGTTCTTTAAAATAGTAGCCCAATTATCAAGATTTATTATTATTGTGTTAAAAAATGATTTATAAACACTTGATAATATTACTACAAAATTAATGTGGGACTTCAATATCAATGTGGGACTTCAATGCAAACATCATTCACCTCTCCACAAGTTCTCAAACTCTCATCAAAGCCTGCCACAAGTTCACTGTCAGGATTTTGAATTACTCCTCCACAAGTTCTCAAACTCTCATCAAAACGATTATTACATTATTATTAGGTTCTAATGTTAAAATTTAACCTTGTTGGGCTTAACAACCATTCCTGTTCTGTTCCATTCTGCAGGTCTATTCAAAGGTAAGCGGAGAACAACCTCCTGAAAAATCCACAATTGATGTTAGCCTGAAAGAGTTTTACGGTGAAGGATATGATGACCGTAAAAGTTAATTTACCTGCGAACGATTGTTGTCGTCTTTGCAGGATGGAATCCTAAGACTTCACTCTGAGACCTGCTCGAATCGACACTCACCTATCAGCATAGGACATACGCAGAAGCCATCAAGAAAGTGATTGCACAACCCATTGCAAGTTAAAAGGCTTAAACAAACATCAATGGCAATGCCAGAAGGGTAGTGTTACATACCCAAGTACCTTCCATTATATATTACTGTTTTTGAATTTTTACATATATGGTAAATTTAATGTAGAGCTTTGCACTAGTAAACAAGTTATGGCATTTTTCATACATAAAGGAAAAATGCCTTTTTGTCCTCTTTTTTCTTCATGTTGTTTTAGAGGTCGGTGGTCATTGTTGTCTTTCTGTCTTTCCAGTTCAGTTGTAAGTAGTAATATTCTCTTGACACTCAATAGTCATGTGCTCTAGATTATTTGTTATAAATTTATTGTATGGATTATATTTTTGCTGTAACAATCTGGCAACATTTTGTTTCAGTGCTCTTTATTATTATTTTACTATCAAATTAAATTTTAAAATTATTGATTAGAGGAAGAGATGATAAATGGATACTAAGTCATGTATCTTGGCGTTTAGTATCATAATAGATACAGACAAATCTATATATTGCTTTGTGATTAAGAATTCATCATCACTGTCCTTTGTTTTTCCTTTTAGATAAACTAGAACAAGAAAACAAAGGAAAAATAAGATTGGCCATGCATAACATATATAGAGGTAAGTCATTGATCAGCAGAATGAGTTAAAGCCATTGCAGTTTAAGTCCTGTTGCAGACTAACACCTTCATCTCCTTTAACAATCTGGAGCCAACTTTGTCGAAGAAGAATATTTGTAATCTCTACATCTCTGCTAAATCCAGAAATAAGAATCCTAGGTGTTGAAATACAACAACAGACATAACCTTTTCTCATTATTATTTATTATTCCTTTCTTCTAGTGTATTTGACCGTTACTTGTAATAAGGTCTATATATACATATGGCCACCTCCTATTGTAATACACTTTTGATATTAATAATATCTTTTTCATCATGGCTTTGTCTTTTTCATTCTGCTATGAGTTATCACCTTGCGCCACTTGTCAACATGGTATCAGCAGCAAGAGATTACTCTGATCCTTTTTTTCCTTATCCGTTCCTTTGGATTGTTTTTTCGGTTTCTTTCTTTTCCATCTTCTTGCTCGCTTCTTTTCTCTCCGTCTTCTTGTCCCTTTTTCGATCCTTGTTTTCTTCCCTACAATGGCGGATACCTCTGACCCACCACCACCGCCACCACCGCCTTCTCCGCAGCCCAAAACCACCAACCGTTCCTATCAACAAGATATGCTCGACCCATATTTTATGCACCCTAGCGACAACCCAGGCCTTGCCATCGTTTCGCCGGCGCTAAACAACACCAACTATCATTCTTGGTCGCGATCGCTCAAATTAGCTCTCATGTCCAAGAACAAATTAGGGTTTATCGATGGAACCCTAACTCGTCCAGAAGCTACTCACTCCAACTATGTCCTTTGGTGTCGTTGCAATAACATGGTTATGGCATGGATTACGAATTCCATCGACAAAGAAATATCAGAAAGTGTTCTTTGGATGGAATATGTGTAACACCCCCTTTTTATACCCCCAAATAATCAAATAAATCATTTAGGCACGTATTGGAAATTTCATCAGAGTATAATTGTAAACACGACATAAAAAGGCATGTCACATTATGCTTGAAATTAAAACATACAACACCTGCTCAACAAAATGATATGCAACAGTGGGGTAACTTTCAACGTAGGAACTCAGTCCTTACACCCACATCTCAATATTTATAATAAAAGCGGAAAATCTAAACATTGATAACATCAAACATATATACATTATATATATATATACATCAACAAGTATGATACAACAACATCATTCATGTTTATGTACACAAATTCATCAGCAAGATACATACACGAATGTATCACAAAAAGGAATCAAACTTAAGCATCCTAGCTACCCGGTGCTACATATCAGAGCCAACCGACCAAAAAGGTATGAAGACACGCTTCACAAAAGACCACCAGATACCTAATCTGCAATGCCTCGTAGAGCATCATAAAACAGCAGAAGGGTGAGAAATATTATCATAATAACAATGCATATAATCATATATCTCAACACAAAAGTATACACATAACACATTCTCACCATTCTACCATTCCACATAAACATACATATTATATTCATTCTTCAATGCATCATTACAACGATACAATCCTTATCACAATTCATCACATCTCATTCAATATACATCGCAAGGCATATATATGTATATATACAAAACCAAGCATATTCATCACAATGCTTATCATTCAACATAAACACGTATATTCATGTTCATTCATCCATGCACAAAAACAAGAATGACCAATGCAAATCATAGAGACCGACTCACGACTCTATGCAAATGCAATGCGGTACCGACTCATTTCATCTCAAGTTCAATTGAAGAACTTATTGGAACCATCGCTCGTTACTTAGTGTAACTCCCCGTCGGGCATACGATGTTCACCCATTGCTACCACCTCTCAAAAGGCTTACAATGTTTATGGATTGCCCCCACCTCTCAAAAGGCTTACAATCCGATTGCTCCCACCTCTCAAAAGGCTTACAATCGTTTGTAATCATCGCCCCCACCTCTCAAAAGGCTTACGACGTTACAACGGATTCATCTTAGAACCCCACAATGCAAGAATGCACATCATGATGCTTCACATACAACATGACTCGTGACACTCTTGACATGCATACATATTCACAATATAGTCATGCATTCATCACACACAATCCACATACATTCACCTCAATTGTGCCAAACGGCAACCGAACGTTTTCACAAATAACCAAACAATTCGATTTACGGTTTACCGGAAAAGTCGGTTAAAAGTCTGCTAAAAATAATATTTTCCATCATCATCAAAAAGTACTCATCCACAGCTTCGATTCGATATAAAGAACACTTAAATCCGATAAACAACGAAGAAGATATGTATATTTCAAAATAACGCAAAAACATAAACCGGAGGCCCGACACTACGAAACGGTTCGACAATACTGTTCCAATTGGACCAGGCTTAGACCTCAAAACCATTTTTCCTAGAAAGAACATCTCGTTAGCTTCCCAACGCTTCGAACGGGGGTCAAAACCGACTTACGGTTTAGAAGATATGAATTTCCGAAGTTTCCCCGATAAACCAGAATTTTCTGGTACAGCTCAGTATGTATCAATACATAGGCTTATGTATCGATACAAAAAGGCAACATGTATCGATACATAGCACGCATGTGTCGACGCATGCTGTAGTGAAAATTCTATTTTCTTAAAATTCTACAGTATGTATCGATGCATAAGGGTTATGTATCGATACATAAACCATTTCGTATTGATACATGGCTGTTATGTATCGATACATAACTCTGTTTTTCTCAAAAAAACCAGATTTCTCAAATGCACCCTTGCTGTAACTTTTTCCAAATGCCTGAAAACTCGACTAAATCGAACATTTTCACCGAAACAAACATATACGCGCAACCACCAAATACATAAGAACAATTTAGAACACATAAACGAAATTTCTACGACGTTCGATTTTTCGATTAAATTTCAACCTTTCAAAAACCAGAATTTTCAAACATCACCAAATCGAATAAAAAGCACGCTATACGACGACCTAACCTTACTCGATACAACTACATAATTTATTTCGAAATTCATCCGTGAAAACATCGATTTCTATCGATTTCCTACAATTCGACCTAAACGGAAAAAAACAACGGAAACATAACGAAAACTAACCAAAACATAACCAAACTTCATGAAACTTTAAACAGCAGCTCACATACATATAGCCAACCAACACATGTATTTATACGACTTTTCGACCGTAAAAACATCGGTTTCTATCAATTTCGTCAAATACGGCATAAACGGAAACATATGGAAAACCAACCAAAACATCCACACAAAACACATACATAATCATACACAAAGTTAGGATAACAATATTTCACACCCTTACCCGATTAAATTCGATTCCTAGAGTTGTCTTGACGATTTCCTAGCTTTTCCAATCTTTTCTTCTCTTTTTCTTCTCTTGTTCTTCTTTCTCTCTATTTTTCTCTCTAACTCTCCTTTTCTCTCTTTTCTAACTCTTATACTTTTCTTTCTATTTCTTTTCTTACTACTTCCTTTTCTTTACTTTAAATATCTCACAAATACCCTTAAATCATTCCTCACTTAAATTCTAACTTAACAATAATTATGAAATGTCTAAAATACCCTCCAATCTAATTTCCCCCGAAAACTCTCAAAAACGGTAAAATAATATAACACGCCAACATATCAGATTAAAACACCAATTTCACAATAACATTATTATCACCCAAATTAAATAAAAGACTCAACAAAATAATACAAATTAGCACAAAATGGAGATAATCATAATCGGGCTGTTACAACTCTCCCCCACTTTTGAAATTTTCGTCCTCGAAAATATTACCTGATTCAAACAACTCTGGATACGACTCTCGCACCCCACTCTCTAATTCCCAAGTCATATTGCCCTCCGAAGCGCCTCCCCACGCTACTTTCACAAGCGCAATATCCTTGCCTCTTAGCTTTTTAACTTCACGATCCAAAATCTTAATCGGTAAAACTTCAACCGTAAGATTATCTCTCACTTCTACCTCGTCCATATGAATAATATGTGACGGATCCGGAACATACTTTCGAAGTTGCGAAACATGGAAAACGTCATGCAAATTCGAAAGATTCGGAGGCAACGCCACACAATAAGCCACAGCGCCAACACGTGCAGTAATCTGATACAGACCAATAAAACGAGAAGTCAACTTCTTCGACTTCAAAGCACGACCCACACCCGTAACCGGTGTAACTCTCAAAAACACATGGTCGCCTTCTTGAAACTCAAGATCCTTCCTTCTCTTGTCATGATAGCTCTTTTGTCTACTTTGAGAAGCTTTCATCTTTTCCCGAATAAACTTCACTTTCTCCGTCGTTTCTTGTACTAATTCCGGTCCAACAATCGCCCTCTCACCAGTTTCATGCCAACACAAAGGTGTTCGACATCTCCGACCATACAAAGCCTCAAATGGTGCCATACCAATACTCGAATGAAAACTGTTATTATAGGTGAACTCAATCAACGCTAAATAACTATCCCAAGCACCACCTTGCTCTAGCGCACAAGCACGCAACAAATCCTCCAACGATTGAATCGTCCTCTCGGGTTGACCATCTGTTTGCGGATGGTAAGCCAAACTCAATCTTAGCTTAGAACCCAAAGCCTCTTGTAAACTCACCCAAAATCTCGATGTAAATCTCGGATCTCGATCCGATACAATACTCTTAGGAACACCATGTAACTTCACAATCACACGAACATAAATCTCGGCTAACTTCTCCAAAGGATAACTAATGTCAATTGGAATAAAGTGAGCAGATTTAGTAAGCCTATCAACAATCACCCAAATAGCATTATGACCTCTTTGCGTATTCGGCAATCCCGTAACAAAATCCATCGATATACTATCCCATTTCCATTCCGGAATATCCAACGGTTGCAACAAACCACTAGGCTTCTGATGTTCCACCTTCGACTTTTGACAAGTCAAACACGCATACACAAATCGAGCCACATCCCTCTTTAAACCGGACCACCAAAAGATCTTCTTCAAATCTTGATACATCTTATTCGCACCCGGATGAATACTTAAATTACTTCGGTGTCCTTCCTCTAAACTCATCTTTTTCAACTCCGCGTCGTCGGGAATACAAATACGACCACAGAATCTCAAAACTCCAAAGTTATCAACCTTGAAATCCTCGTTCTCATTCATCATTAAATCAACGAACTTCAAATCCAACTTTTTCTTTTCACTAACCGTTGCAAGAAAATCATTCGTAACATGTAACATACCAAGTCTCACACTTCGCGGCGTCATTTCACAAACCAAACTCAAATCTCTGAAATCCTCCAAAAGTTCCCATTTTGTCATCATTAATGCGGACATATGTAACAACTTTCGACTTAAGGCATCGGCTACCACATTCGCCTTACCCGGATGGTAATTCAAACTAAAATCAAAATCCTTCAAAAGCTCTAACCATCTTCGTTGTCTCATGTTCAATTCTTTCTGATCAAATAAATATCTTAAGCTTTTGTGATCACTAAAAACTTCAAATCTTGCACCATAAAGGTAATGCCTCCAAATTTTCAAAACAAACACCACCGCCGCTAACTCCAAGTCATGCGTAGGATAATTCTTTTCATGCACTCTCAATTGTCTTGAAGCATATGCCACAACTTTTCCATCTTGCATCAAAACACCACCTAAACCAATCAATGAAGCATCACAATATACAACAAATGGTTCATTAGGATTCGGCAAAATCAAGATCGGAGCCGTTGTCAACCTTCTTTTTAGCTCAATGAAACTCTTTTCACAATCTATATCCCAAATGAAAGCCTTTCCTTTACAAGTCAATTGCGTTAACGGAAGTGCCAACTTCGAAAATCCCTCTATAAACCTCCGATAATAACCCGCCAAGCCTAAAAAGCTTCGAATCTCCGTAACCGACCTAGGAGTCTCCCACTGCATCACCGCATCAATCTTAGATGGATCAACACTAATACCACTCTCGGAGATAACATGTCCAAGAAAACTTACTTCCGATAGCCAAAAGTCACATTTTGACAACTTAGCATATAATTGTTTCTCTCTCAAAATTTGCAACACAATTCTCAAATGCTCTTCATGCTCTTCTTGAGACTTAGAATAAATCAAAATATCATCGATGAACACAACCACAAAACGATCCAACTGTTCATGAAAAATACGATTCATGTATTCCATAAACACCCCCGGCGCATTAGAAACCCCGAATGGCATCACGGAATATTCGTAATGACCATACCGTGTCCTAAATGCCGTCTTCTGAATATCCTCACTTTTCACACGAATTTGGTGATATCCCGATCTCAAATCAATCTTGCTAAAGACACGCGCACCAACCAATTGGTCCATCAAATCATCAATCCTTGGAAGCGGATACTTGTTCTTAATTGTCACCTTGTTCAACTGTCGATAATCAATACATAACCGCATACTTCCATCCTTTTTCTTTACCAACAATACCGGAGCACCCCAAGGAGAAACACTTGGCCTTATAAATCTTTTGTCCAACAAGTCATTCAACTGCTTCTTCAATTCTATCAACTCCGATGCCGACATACGATACGGTGCCATCGAAATCGGTCTAGTGCCAGGAACTAGATCAATAGAGAACTCAACTTCTCTTTCCGGCGGTACATCCGTAATATCCTCCGGAAACACTTCTGGAAAATCAAACACCACTGGAAACACATCAATACCAATCTTACTCTCCACTGACAATGATGCAAACAAACCAAACAATTGAGCTTCATCCTCTAAAAGTTTCTTCAACTCTTTAGTAGATAGAAAACTCTCATCTTCATTATCTTCCAAAGAAGGAAACCTTACCAACTTATGATAGCAATCTATATGAACTCGATTAAATTGCAACCAGTTCATACCCAAGATTACATCCGATCCCTCCAACGGCAAACACACTAAATCCATAATGAAGTCTTTACCATAAATGGTCAAAGGACAACTTACACACACCAAAGACGTAGTTACCGACCCTGAAGCAGGAGTCTCAATAACCATCTCAATACCCATCAAAGACAACGCAACATTCAAACGCTTCGCGCACTCAGACGAAATAAACGAATGAGTCGCTCCCGTATCAATAACAGCAACTAAAGGTGTACTATTAATAAAGCATGTACCTTTAATCAAACGGTCTGCACTAGTGGTCTGAGTCCCTGCCAATGCAAACACCTTTCCGCCCGCTTGAGCTTGTTTCGTCTTAGTACACTTAGTACTAATGTGACCTACATCTCCACAGTTAAAACACTTCACCATATTCCTCCTACACTCAGCAGTAGAATGCCCAATACCTCCACAGTTAGAACATCTCCCAACGGCCTTCCTACACTCAGTTGCTTTATGACCCATTCCACCACAATTGAAACACTTAATGAACCCAGAACTTCCTCCTCCAGATCTCTTATCAAAGTTTCCCTTATATTTACCCTTATCAGCGGGGGTCACATAAGGTCCACTTCTAGCTTGCTGTTTACCTCTCCTCTCATTCACACTCTTGTAATGTGTAGAACAAGCTTTGTTATCTTCCTCGAAGATTCTACAACATTCAGTCAAATCCGAAAACCTCCTAATCCTTTGATATCCCACATCTTTCTTAATCTCAGGACGCAAACCATTCTCATATTTAATACACTTTGAGAACTCAGCAGTAATCGCAGCATAATGAGAATGAAATTGAACCAATTCCACAAACTTAGCAGTATAGTCCACCACTGACATACCACCTTGTTTCAATTCCAGGAATTCCATCTCTTTCTTCCCTTTCACACTTTCAGGGTAATACTTCAGCAAAAACTCGGTACGAAACAATTCCCAAGTTACCTCTTCATTATCCACCTCAAGAATTTCACGCATACCGACCCACCAATCGTCGGCTTCTTCCCTCAGCATGTGAGATCCAAGCCTCGCCTTATTCTCTTCCGCACGGTCCATGACTCTGAAGATTCTTTCAATCTCTTTCAGCCAAAGTTGAGCACCATCGGGATCAAATCTTCCTTTGAAGACCAGTGGTTGATTCTTCCTGAATTCTTCATTAGCACTTACATTCGGCGCACCCTGCACCGCCCTAGCCAATGCTTCCATAGCAGTAGCCATCGCATTATCGTTTCTACCAGCCATATTCTGATCACTCCCAAAAATAACAACAAAGGTTAAACAACAGTTCAACCAACACAACAACGAGACAGACACGACTGACTCAACCTTGGCTCTGATACCACTTAATGTAACACCCCCTTTTTATACCCCCAAATAATCAAATAAATCATTTAGGCACGTATTGGAAATTTCATCAGAGTATAATTGTAAACACGGCATAAAAAGGCATGTCACATTATGCTTGAAATTAAAACATACAACACCTGCTCAACAAAATGATATGCAACAGTGGGGTAACTTTCAACGTAGGAACTCAGTCCTTACACCCACATCTCAATATTTAGAATAAAAGCGGAAAATCTAAACATTGATAACATCAAACATATATACATTATATAGATATACATCAACAAGTATGATACAACAACATCATTCATGTTTATGTACACAAATTCATCAGCAAGATACATACACGAATGTATCACAAAAAGGAATCAAACATAAGCATCCTAGCTACCCGGTGCTACATATCAGAGCCAACCGACCAAAAAGGTATGAAGACACGCTTCACAAAAGACCACCAGATACCTAATCTGCAATGCCTCGTAGAGCATCATAAAACAGCAGAAGGGTGAGAAATATTATCATAATAACAATGCATATAATCATATATCTCAACACAAAAGTATACACATAACACATTCTCACCATTCTACCATTCCACATAAACATACATATTATATTCATTCTTCAATGCATCATTACAACGATACAATCCTTATCACAATTCATCACATCTCATTCAATATACATCGCAAGGCATATATACGTATATATACAAAACCAAGCATATTCATCACAATGCTTATCATTCAACATAAACACGTATATTCATGTTCATTCATCCATGCACAAAAACAAGAATGACCAATGCAAATCATAGAGACCGACTCACGACTCTATGCAAATGCAATGCGGTACCGACTCATTTCATCTCAAGTTCAATTGAAGAACTTATTGGAACCATCGCTCGTTACTTAGTGTAACTCCCCATCGGGCATACGATGTTCACCCATTGCTACCACCTCTCAAAAGGCTTACAATATTTATGGATTGCCCCCACCTCTCAAAAGGCTTACAATCCGATTGCTCCCACCTCTCAAAAGGCTTACAATCGTTTGTAATCATCGCCCCCACCTCTCAAAAGCTTTACGACGTTACAACGGATTCATCTTAGAACCCCACAATGCAAGAATGCACATCATGATGTTTCACATACAACATGACTCATGACACTCTTGACATGCATACATATTCACAATATAGTCATGCATTCATCACACACAATCCACATACATTCACCTCAATTGTGCCAAACGGCAACCGAACGCGTTTTCACAAATAACCAAACAATTCGATTTACGGTTTACCGGAAAAGTCGGTTAAAAGTCGGCTAAAAATAATATTTTCCATCATCATCAAAAAGTACTCATCCACAGCTTCGATTCGATATAAAGAACACTTAAATCCGATAAACAACGAAGAAGATATGTATATTTCAAAATAACGCAAAAACATAAACCGGAGGCCCGACACTACGAAACGGTTCGACAATACTGTTCCAATTGGACCAGGCTTAGACCCCAAAACCATTTTTCCTAGAAAGAACATCTCGTTAGCTTCCCAACGCTTCAAACGGGGGTCAAAACCGACTTACGGTTTAGAAGATATGAATTTCCGAAGTTTCCCCGATAAACCAGAATTTTCTGGTACAGCTCAGTATGTATCAATACATAGGCTTATGTATCGATACAAAAAGGCAACATGTATCGATACATAGCACGCATGTGTCGACGCATGCTGTAGTGAAAATTCTATTTTCTTAAAATTCTACAGTATGTATCGATGCATAAGGGTTATGTATCGATACATAAACCATTTCGTATTGATACATGGCTATTATGTATCGATACATAACTCTGTTTTTCTCAAAAAACCAGATTTTTCAAATGCACCCTTGCTGTAACTTTTTCCAAATGCCCGAAAACTCGACTAAATCGAACATTTTCACCGAAACAAACATATACCCGCAACCACCAAATACATAAGAACAATTTAGAACACATAAACGAAATTTCTACGACGTTCGATTTTTCGATTAAATTTCAACCTTTCAAAAACCAGAATTTTCAAACATCACCAAATCGAATAAAAAGCACGCTATACGACGACCTAACCTTACTCGATACAACTACATAATTTATTTCGAAATTCATCCGTGAAAACATCGATTTCTATCGATTTCCTACAATTCGACCTAAACGGAAAAAAACAACGGAAACATAACGAAAACTAACCAAAACATAACCAAACTTCATGAAACTTTAAACAGCAGCTCACATACATATAGCCAACCAACACATGTATTTATACGACTTTTCGACCGTAAAAACATCGGTTTCTATCAATTTCGTCAAATACGGCATAAACGGAAACATATGGAAAACCAACCAAAACATCCACACAAAACACATACATAATCATACACAAAGTTAGGATAACAATATTTCACACCCTTACCCGATTAAATTCGATTCCTAGAGTTGTCTTGACGATTTCCTAGCTTTTCCAATCTTTTCTTCTCTTTTTCTTCTCTTGTTCTTCTTTCTCTCTATTTTTCTCTCTAACTCTCCTTTTCTCTCTTTTCTAACTCTTATACTTTTCTTTCTATTTCTTTTCTTACTACTTCCTTTTCTTTACTTTAAATATCTCACAAATACCCTTAAATCATTCCTCACTTAAATTCTAACTTAACAATAATTATGAAATGTCTAAAATACCCTCCAATCTAATTTCCCCCGAAAACTCTCAAAAACGGTAAAATAATATAACACACCAACATATCAGATTAAAACACCAATTTCACAATAACATTATTATCACCCAAATTAAATAAAAGACTCAACAAAATAATACAAATTAGCACAAAATGGAGATAATCATAATCAGGCTGTTACAATATGCGAAAGAAATTTGGGACGAACTCCATGAAAGATATCACCAAGGCGACATTTTTCGAATTTCCGACCTTCAAGAAGAAATCTATGCGCAAAAACAAGGAGATCAAACCATTACTCAATATTTCACAACCCTAATGAAGCTCTGGCAGGAATTTGACAATTTCTGACCTCTCCCAACATGTTCTTGCAACCCCATCTGTAAGTGTAATCTCATTCCCACCATAAAAACTTACCGGGATAATGATTACGTTATTCGTTTTCTAAAAGGCCTTAATGATCAATATGCTGCGGTTCGTGCACAAATCATGCTCATGTCGCCATTACCTACTGTTAATCGGGTTTTCTCGCTTCTTATACAACAAGAACGACAACTTTCATCACCTATTATCGAAGAAAAATTGCTTGCTCAGGTTCAAAAAACGGCTTCACGAGGTAGATATGACCACAGTGAGAAAAACTCCATCCCATCTAAGTCTAAAAGTATCAAGATTTGCTCATACTGCAACAAGCCAGGACACACTATTGAGGTGTGCTTTAAGAAACACGGTCTTCCACCATATCTTAAGAAAACCAACTTGGCTCAAGCATCACAAGAAGAAGCTCCCTCTGAAGTGTCTACTACTGGTCAGACTGACAATGCTAAGGACAATCTTTGCCTCACAACTGATCAACAACGTGCCCTGCTAGCTCTTCTTCAACAAGCAGTTGTGACTCCTGAATCGAATGTTCAACACCTTCAAACTATTTCACCTCAAGACTCAGGTTCTTACTCTATTCATAATACTCAAACTATCACTAATTCTGACTGTTTGCTTGATACTGGGGTAACTGATCACGTTTGCCATGATAGGACTTTATTTACAACATTTAATCCTATCAAACCCATTATAGTGAAGCTCCCTAATGGAGCATCTATTACCACTGAATTTTCGGGTTCTATACATTTTAATGACAGCTTTTATCTGCATGATGTTTTGTATATTCCCTCATTTTACACAAATCTTATTTCTGTCTCTAGGATAACAAATTCTTTAAACTGTGCCTTTATCTTTACTGCTACTCACTGTCTCATACATGGGCTCCCTACCCTGATGAAGATTGGTGCAGCTAGATTACACCAAGGCCTCTACAATTTGACTTCCCCTTCTCTTTCCAGTTCTCCCCCCTCCCCACTATTAATCATTGTAAATTGTGGCATAATAGACTTGGCCACCCATCTTATGACATTTTAGTTCACATCAATAAACATTTTTCTTTACCTAATTTACATGTCAATAATAATCCTTGTGCTACATGCTTTAAAGCTAAACAGAAACGTCTACCTTTTCATAACAACACTACTAATACTTCTCAATGTTTTGATTTGGTTCACATGGATATTTGGGGCCCCATTTCGTGCCCTTCTATCCATGGACATCAATACTTTCTAACTGTCGTGGATGATTATAGTAGATATTGTTGGATATTCTTAATGAAATCTAAATCTGAAACTTCTTTACTTGTAAAATCTTTTGTTAATTTAATTGCTACTCAATTCAACATCACAATTAAAGCTATTCGATCTGATAACGGGCCTGAATTTCTCCTAAGAGATTTTTACTTTGCCCAAGGCATAATTCATCAAACCTCCTGTGTCTACACCCCTCAACAGAATGGAATCGTTGAACGTAAACATCAACACCTATTAAATGTTACCCGTGCCCTCCTATTCCACTCTAAACTGCCCAAAATCTTCTGGTCCTATGCTCTATCATATGCAGTGCACCTTATCAATAGGCTTCCTTCTAGACTGTTAGCTTACAAATGCCCTTTCCATCTGTATATAATCATTCCCCTGATTATTCTCAGATAAAAACTTTTGGCTGCCTTGTATATGCCTGCAACAACTTTTCACAACGAACCAAACTCGACATTAGATCCCATAAATGCATATTTCTAGGTTTCAAACAAGGTGTAAAAGGATCTCTACTTTATAATCTTCACACTAGAAACATTTTCATTTCTAGAGATACTGTCTTTTATGAGGATATTTTTCCTTATACCTCACCTAACAACACCTCACAACCTTATTCCAAACCTCTTTACCATCCTCACCAAGATGATGTTTTGGATTATACTCCACAAATCCTGGATTCTACACCCCCAGACATCCAGCCCATTCCACCCAACAACACCCCTCAAACCCCTGACAGCCCCTCTGCTACCACTAGCCCCATTTCTGAAACCACTATTTCTGCAGAACCCCCTAGCACAGTCAGAAGGTCATCCAGAACCAGCAAACAACCTACCTACCTACAAGATTACCACTGTTCTCTTCTTACAGGTATTCCTATTACTACTTCTACACAAAAGGCAGGTATGCAACCTTATCCCATATCTCAATGCATTTCTTATGATAACTTGTCTCATTCACATAAAACATTTAACTTAAGAATTTCTTCTATAAAAGAACCTTCTACTTATGCTTCAGCCATAACTAATCCTAACTGGAAGCAAGCTATCGAGTCTGAGCTTCAATCTCTCAATAGAACCAACACTTGGAAAATCACACCCTTACCCCCTCACAAATGTGCTATAGGTTATAAGTGGATTTTCAAACTTAAATACTCTCCAACTGGCACTATTGAGAGATATAAAGCCCGTCTCGTCGCTAAAGGTTTCACTCAAACTGAAGGTTTAGATTATTTAGAAACCTTCAGCCCAGTAATTAAAATGACCACTATTAGATTATTATTATCTATAGCTGCCACACAAAAACGGCATATACACCAGTTAGACATTAATACAGCTTTTCTTCATGGGGATATTGATGAAGAGGTTTATATGAAACCTCCCCCTGGCCTTGATATTGCTCCTAACATGGTGTGTAAGTTAAACAAATCCATTTATGGCCTTAAACAGTCAAGTCGCCAATGGAATCACAAACTAACCACAACTCTAATTGCTATGGGTTTTTCTCAATCAAAAGCTGATTATTCTTTATTTACCAAACATGACAATAACTGTTTCACTGTTATCCTTGTTTATGTTGATGACCTCATTCTTGCAGGCACCTCTATTATTGAAATCAATAACATTAAAAACAGGCTGGACAATGCGTTCAGTATTAAAAACCTAGGCTGCCTGCGTTATTTTCTTGGTTTTGAAATTGCTCACTCCTCTGCAGGTATCGCTCTTTGCCAGCGCAAATATTGTCTTGATTTGATGTAAGACACAGGTCTCCTAGGTGCTAAACCTGCTTCCACACCAATGGATCCTAGACAACCACTTGACAACCATACTGATTCACCCTTACCTGATCCATCCATCTTCAGACGTATCATAGGTAGGTTGTTGTATCTAACACATTCTAGGCCTGACATAACCTTTTCTGTTTGCAGATTAAGCCAATTTCTCGCCCAGCCTACGCAGCTTTATCTCACAGCAGCACACCGGATTATTCGCTATCTCAAAAACGAACCTGCTTTAGGTCTGTTCTTCAAGCGCGATTCCTCCTTCAAGCTCACAGGCTTTGCAGATTCTGATTGGGGATCATGTCCCTCGACTCGAAGATCCACCACCAGATTCTGTTTCTACTTGGGCGAAAATCTCGTTAGCTGGAAGACAAAGAAACAATCGGTCATCTCTCGCTCATCGTCTGAGGCTGAATACCGCGCCCTAGCTAATTCAACTTGTGAAGCACAATGGCTCATTTATCTTCTCCAAGACTTCAGAATCAATCACCCTCAACCGGCTATACTGTACTGCGATAACCAAAGCGCTATTTACATTGCCACCAATCCGATATTTCATGAACGAACGAAGCATATCGAAATGGACTGCCACATTGTACGCGATAAACTTCAGTCTAAAACCATCCACCTTATGCCAATCAACACAGCCAACCAAGTTGCAGATTTATTTACTAAAGCTCTTCACCTAAGCCCATTTACAGCTTGTGTATCCAAACTTGGTCTGTTGAACCTCCATTCCAGTTTGAGGGGGCCTGTTGAAATACAACAACATACATAACCTTTTCTCATTATTATTTATTATTCCTTTCTTCTAGTGTATTTGACCGTTACTTGTAATAAGGTCTATATATACATATGGCCACCTCCTATTGTAATACACTTTTGATATTAATAATATCTTTTTCATCATGGCTTTGTCTTTTTCATTCTGCTATGAGTTATCACCTTGCGCCACTTGTCAACACTAGGATCCATAATTAAAAAGTACAAAGTTGGAGTCAAACGATTACCTTGCAGAAATTGGATATTGATAGTTTGATATTTGAGAACTTGTGGAGAGGTGAATGGTGTTTGCATTGAAGTCCCACATTGATTTTGTAGTAATTCTATCAAGTGTTTATAAAGCATTTTTTAACACAATAATAATAAATCTTGATAATTGGGCTACTACTTTAAAGAACGTGGGCTTTAGTCCAATTATTTTATATTTAAGTGTGTGAAAATTAATTATTAAATGTAATAATAAAAAATCATTATGTCACCTCAGCTGCCACGGACTTGTTTGATTCCGTTTGACAACGTAAAGGACCAAATTGGAACTTTTAAAAGAAAGAGGACCAAAATGGACCCAAGGGTATAGGTAAAGGACTAAAAAGTGTATTAAGCCTTGATTTATTATATTAGTAATTCCTGATCAATTTGTTGCATGAGTTAATTCCTGATCAATTTAAATATATTTTTAATTCTTGTTAGTCTGTGTTTTTCATTTTACATGGACTGTTTTGAGGACACGTTTGATTGTTATTCATCTGAGTTAAATTTATATATTTAGCAGTTAGCACTTTTCAAATGTTATATTAAGTCATTTTTAGAAATTAATTTAAATCGAATGGATTCAGGCTAGAAACGTGAACGAAATCACTTTCCTTATAAGTATTTCAAGCACTCTCAAATGTGTTAAAGTTGGAATGAAAGAATACACATGATAATTCAGCATATACTCGAGTTTGCACAAGACTCGTGAAAACTCGAATGTAAAGAAGATGAAATATGAAATTTTGTGTGATGAAGATAGACTTTTCTAATGTGTTTTTCTAAATCCGGAATGCTCAATTTATAGGCCAAATTGGTGGTGTTTCATAAGGTTGCGACTCTTGATGAAACACACACTTTTGCTAAATGTTGTATTGTTTCGACTACAACAACACTTTTCAAAAATTGCACTATTTCACCTACAACAACACTTTTACCAAATGTTGCATTGTTTCGCCTACAACAACACTTTTACCAAATGTTGTATGTTTCGCATTCTGCAACACTTTACAAAGTGTTGCCTATTTTCAAATTCAAACCTACTGCAACACTTCACAGGTGTTGCATATTTCTGAATTCAAACCTGCTGCAACACTTCACAAGTGTTACCTATTTCAAAATTCAAAAACAAATCTTCACTTGAATATTTTCTTGTCATTTTCGAACACACTCGAGATTATTGATTCTTAATAATTTACAACAATTCCCCACTTTTTCTAATAATGACAAGACGAATTCCAAAAAAATAGATAAAAAAATGTTAGTACAATTAAGTATCATTCTATTTGAACTTAACCTTAGTAAGGATAATGCAAAGTTCAATTGGAACGTTAGGTAGCTATGATTTGAACTATTATCCCTTGGGATTATACTGTTGTTACCTTACACACATTATTTAATGGTTCTTCGTCTACATCTCTCGCCTAAAACTATTTATGGCCATATATTTTTCATGTTTTCGTGAATTTTTAATGAGAGAAACTATAACTCTCACTTTGAGATGACACCATCTCGAAATTCATATAGGTGAAGTTCATTTTGTATCTATTTCTTGAGATACGTATCCTCGATATAGAACTTCATTAAAATTTTGAAAAAAAAAAACTTAACCCTCAATATGTAATAGTCAACGTTGTCACAGAATATTGCTTAAACATCCAAATCAACGACTTGTTGTTACCGATTGAATCTTAGGTTAAAGTTTGTTAACTTTAGATTGGGTTGCTACCATTCTCGGAACCCTTATTTAAGGAGCTTCAATCCCATACCGCTCGAGGTAGTCTTTACTAAATATCCGGCTAATGGTTTAGTAAATGGATCAAGAAAATCATAGCTCGATCGTATATATGTGAATGAAATGATTACATCCTTAATCAGTTTTCTCATGAAAGAATGTCTAAGTCTTACCTGCCTAGACTTTCTGTTATACACTTTTTGTATACTTTAGGTAAACCGGCTTGACTACCGCAATATATCAAAACCATTGAAATACCGTCTTTAGCTAATGAAACTTCCAACGGAAGGTCCCTCAACCATTCAACTTTTTCACCAGGGGAAGCAAGAGCCCCAAACTATGATTCTATGGTTGAGAGAGTGATCCACATTTGTTTCTTGATCTTCTAAGAAATTGCACCCCGACTAGTGTAAATATCCACCAAAATGCAGATTTATGATAATTAACACTTGATATCCAACTCGCATTAGTATATCCTTCTAATATGGCCAGAAATATACCATAATGGCGACCAGAATTTTTGGTTTTCATAAGATATCCGAAAATCCTAATGATGACCCTCCAGTGTTCACCATTTGGATTGTTAGTAAAATCTACTCATTTTACTAATTTCAAATGCTATGTCAGGTCTAGTACATTGCATGCACTTGCATATTCCAATTGAGCCACAACTATTCCATCATTTTTTGAAGTTTAACACTAGGAAAAATGGAGTACTCACTTTCTTGAAATGTAAGTGTTTGAACTTGTCAAGTACTTTCTCAACATAATGTGTTTTACTAAGTTCACAACCCCCACTATTTTTCTTTACTTTGATCTTCAAAAGTGTCTCAACTAGTCCAAGATCATTCATATTGAATATGGAAGTTAGAAACCTCTTTGTTTCTAAAATTACATTCATCTCATTGCTAATGATCAAATCAATATAGAGACAAAGGAATATCACAATGTTCTCACACAATTTTCTGTACAAACACTTGTCATAAGAATTATATGAATAAAGTTTTTAGATAATCATGCATAATGATGCAAGAAGGTTTTTAGATGAAGTGAGAGATAAGATTCTGAGCAATTTAAAGTAATATAGTATGAATTGCAATGAGTACCTTATTTATGTTCACTTGTCTCAAATCTTCACTTGAATTTCTATGTTCAACCTTCTTGATCAACTTCATCATTAACGCCCATGACACTGTTAATCCCTTTCTTCTTTGATAATCTTTGTCTTCATCAAAACTGAACTAGATACAAGATGTGTTCTTCATAATCTCTCATTTTATATTATAACAAACTCTTGTGTGTCTCCCCTTAATTGATGAATCTTACAATGACAGAGTCAAACTTTTGATGTCATTGTTTCGGTGCTTGTTTTAATCCATACAAGGATTTGACAAGTTTGCACAGTTTTATTCATTACCAAGAAGTACATAACCTTCTGCTTGCTCCATTTAAATCTCCTCATCGAGATATCTATTTAGGAATATTGTTTTGACATCAATTTGATGAACTATAAGGTTATGCAAGAAAGCTAATGCAAACGAAACTCTAACTTCATTGTGCTTGCTACTAGGGCATGTGTCAAAATAATCAACAATTCATGGAGAACCTTCTGTGAGGGAAGATTCTCTCTATGTACTTTATTTTTAATGATGTCAAAACCTTCATGATTAGAACATAGTGGTTTATATGAAAAAACTCAAGTAGTTAAGTATTGCACATATGTTTGATTATGATTAGAAATGATCTAGGTTCATTAGAGATGTCCCAACACCTTAGGAATCTCAAAATCCTGATTTTTTACATGTTTCTAGGGTATGCGTCGACTCGTCACCCTGCATAGGTCGACCTATGCAGTCTGCGTTTGATAGTGTAGAAAACAGGGACGTATGCGTCGACGCACTCCCTGTTCCGGTCGACGCACAATATGCATTTTTGCGTAGTTGTGTGCGCGGGCTTGCACAGGTCGCCTATACCTTCTGTATAGGTCGACCGCTCGCTGATTCCTGCCAATTTTCTCACTTGTATTTTCATCTTAAAATTCTATTATTTCCACATTATTACATAGCATAATATATATATATATATATCTTGTTAGTTCATTTTTTCTTTTATGTAACAAGAAACGTGAAAGATTTTATGCCATTTCTCTCATCAATTTCATCCTCTTCCTTGAGCATTCAAACAACTACACATAACCAATTTTTGTTTGTTGTGTTCATTGATTTGAAGTGATAAGGTTCAGATTTCAGGAAGTGCTATCTTCGATTCTGAGTTGAGATTTGTGGTAGGTGTTTCTTGAATAAAACCTTAGGGTTTTCTCCTCCAAGAATCAAAGGGATTTTGGGGGTTTTGCACAAGTCGCTTCGTTCTACAAGGATTCAACTGGGCGAAGGTAACCGAAGAGATCGGTTTAGTAGCTGTAATCAGAGGATCGTAGAAGAGAGGTTTGGGTTCGAATCTTTGGTAGATTGCAATTGATCGAGTGAAGGTAATCGAAGAACGGTGTTTTCTTTCGGTTTAGTAGCGCGGGACGATAATTGAATCAACCATATTCGAAGCACTTGATTCATCTTGAATCAAGGGAAGAGAAGGTTCTACATCAACAATTCGAAGACGTTCGAAGATTTGTTTGTTCAGAAGTTTTTCTCTTGTATAAAGTCTCAATTACAAGGATAATATATATATCTCAATTCCATGTTCGGAATTGGGGGCAGATGTACCCATAGCGAGGACGATTGGGGAACTGCCTAATCAAATTGCGTTCGTTCTCTTTCTCCTTTAACTCTTTACATTTTTTCTGCATTGTTTGAATTTGCCAAGTTTTCAAGTTGTCTAAATTTCTGAGGTGTCGTAATCTAAAGCTGAAAAATCGTTTTGGTTAAAGAGATACAATTCGTTGAATTGTTTCTAAGAGCAGCTTGAAATTACTAACCATAGAAATTCTGCACTTAGTGTGTGTGTACACACCAAGTGTTTGATAATTTGTCGCAAAGCAAACTCAAACACCGTTAGTGTTTCATTGTTTGCCTCATTGGTTTGGATTATACATAAACACGCTATAATTTGTTGATTGTGTTTGATCACATTAATAGAACTGAATTTTTCTCTTCCATACTCTTTCGCAATATATATTCGCGCATATCCGATCCTTTTGGTAGAAGGTTCGTTGTAGACTTTTAATCCAGTGGTAGCTTCCAATCAAACAATTTTTAAAATTCAATTTCGCGTGTAAAACTCGAAGGATCTATTCAACCCCCCCCCCCCCTTCTTCTAGATCCATAGCCATAGTCTAACAAGTGGTATCACGAGCTCCGGCTCATTCTGGTGCTTCAGTAAAACTTCTTGGATCATGGCGAACGAAGCTAAGGGGGCTTATAATAGAGCTCCAGTTTTTACAGGTGAAAACTACAGCTACTGGAAGGATTGTATGCGCGTTCATATTAACTCCTTAGATCGAAAGGTTTGGAACGTTATTTTAAACGGTCCCATGGCAATCACTATGACTAACGCGGAAGGCGTTGTCGTTCCTAAACCCGAAGACCAATGGAATGAGGAGGACGAGAAAAAGTACAGTTATGATTAGAAGGCTCGTAATATGATCATTTCCTCTTTGGGAGTTGATGAGTATTATCGAGTCTCCCATTGTGAAACAGCCAAAGCTATGTGTGATGCCTTACAAGTAGCCCACGAAGGCACTAATGACGTTAAATTGGCTCGTATTAATACTCTAACGCAAGAGTTTGATTTGTTTTACATGAAGCAAGGGGAAACCATTGCGGATATGCAAAAATGATTCACTCACATTATCAACAAATTGCATGTTCTTGGTAAACCAATTCCAAATGAGGTTTCTACTAATAAAATTCTGAGGTGTGTTAGCAGGGAATGGCAAGCGAAGGTTACCGCTATCAAGGAGGCCAATGATCTTGCTACTCTAGACCTCACAACACTCTTTGGTAAACTCGATGAGCATGAGCAAGTGCTCATTAGTCTGGATAAACATGAGAAGAGTATAAAGAAAGAGAAGCCAAAAGATACGGAGAAGAAGTCGATAGCTCTTAAGGCTTCTTGTTCAAAGTCCACACATCAAGAGCTAAGTGATGATGAAGCCAAAAACGATAAAGATGAAGAATCCGGTGATGATATGAGCTTATTTGTGAAAAGATATAATAGATATATTCGTAAGAATGATATTCAGCACTCCGACAGAAATCTTGTCAAGTTCCGGAAGCAATCTAGAAGTGAAGGAAATAAAAATGGCAAGGTAAAGGGGACGTGTTACAACTGTGGAAAATCCGGGCACTACAAGCCGGATTGTCCATCCCTAAAGAAAGACAAAGATAAGGATAAAGACAAGAGTCGCTCAAACAAAAAGTCCAACAAGTCTCGACGAGCATACATCGCTTGGGAAAGCGATAGCGAATCGGAGAAAGATGACTCCTCAAGTGACGAAAGTGAATCCGTCAACCTTTGTCTCATGGCACATCACAACAAAGGAAGAGAGGTAAAACACTCTAAATATGAAAACTGTCAAAATATGTCTCATGCTGAATTAAAAAGAGCTTTTGATACATTACACCACGAAGCTAAGGAAGCATTTCAACGCTTAACTTCGAATAAAAATATTTTTTCCTATTTAGAGAAAAAAGTTTCCGATTCCCAAAAGGAATTGGAAGATCTTAAAAACTCCATGGTGAATGTATCAAAAACTAAGATCGATGAGAATAAACATACATGGTTTGATCTTGGGGGCTGTGGTACTTGTCACATTTGGCAAAGAGAGGTGAGAACCCTCAAAGCCAAGTTAGACAAGGCTCTCAAGCCTAAGATTACGTTTGCTATTGATTGATCACATTATCGTGAAACAATGAATAATCCATATCAACAATACACGTATGTGATTCGAGGTAGTGATAGCAAAGGTAAACTCCAAGCTAATCGTGATTGCTTATATTGTTGTAAGCCCGGTCATACTATTGCTAAGTGCCGCTTTCAGAGATTTCTTGTTCCAAAGGGCATTTATCAATGGTTGCCCAAAGGCAATTTTGGTTTCACTCACCATAAAGGACCCAATGAGAATTGGGTACCTACTCTCCCTTGATTATTCTTGTAGGTACAAATTCTTGAGACCACCGAAGGAAGATGGGTTCTAGATAGTGGGTGCTCAAGACATATGACCGGAGACATATCCCTTTTCATCGACTTAGTGGTGAAGAAAAAGGGGTTTGTCACCTACGGAGATAACAACAAGGGACAGATTCTCGGCAAAGGTAGTGTAGGTAACCCCTCATCTACTACTATCTCTGATGTGCTTCTTGTGGAAGGCCTTAGACACAATCTCTTAAGCATTAGTCAATTATGCGACAAAAATTATAAAGTCTCTTTTTCAAAGGATTGTTGCGTAGTTGAAGATTGCGATAAAAAGAATGTGTTTAAGGGCTTGAGGGTGAATAACGTCTATATGCTAGACTTAAACGAGGTATCACTGGATGGAGACAAGTGTTTAGTCACTATGAATGAAGATTCGTGGTTGTGGCATAGACGCTTGGCTCATATAAACTTTGATTTGCTTAACAAAATTGTCTCTAAAGACCTAGTCATCTGTTTGCCTAAAATTAAATTTACAAAGGATCATCTTTGCGATGCGTGCCAAATGGGGAAGCAAACAAGGATCTCTTTTAAATCTAAAAACATTGTTTCTACTATGAGACCCCTTGAGCTCCTCCATATGGATCTCTTTGGACCATCTAGGGTTAAAAGCCTAGGTGGTAACTATTATGGATTTGTTATAGTCGATGATTTTTCTAGGTTTTGCTGGACAATTTTCTTAGCAAATAAGAGTGATACCTTCTCGGCCTTTGAACGATTTGCTAAATTATCTCAAAACAAGTTAAACACAAACATTGGGTCAATCAGAAGTGACCATGGGGGTGAGTTTGAAAATCACTTATTTGAAGCATTTTGTGATTCCAACGGAATTGATCATAATTTTTCCGCACCACGTACCCCTCAACAAAATGGGGTAGTGGAACGTAAAAACAGAGTTTTGGAAGAACTTGGAAGGACTATGATCAATGATAGTGGATTACCAAAATACTTTTGGACCGACGCCATAAGTACGGCTTGTTATGTTTTGAATAGGGTGCTCATCCGGCCTATTCTAAACAAGACACCGTATGAGCTTTTAAAAGGGCGTAAGCCAAACATCTCTCACATTCATGTATTTGGTTGCAAATGCTTTGTGTTAAATAATGGAAAAGAGACTCTAGGCAAATTTGATGCCAAGGCTGACGAGGGTATTTTTCTTGGATACTCTCAGTCAAGTAAAGCTTATAGAATCTATAATAAAAGGTTACGTGTAGTTGAAGAGTCAGTTCATGTTTCTTTTGACGATTCTTATCCGAGAAATGTCGGAGAAGGTAGTTCTTTTCATGGTGCAGGTGTACCTACTGAAGACATACTCAAGGACACTGATAAGGGAATTGATCAGCCTGAAGCAGTGCGCATTGAGGAGGAAAAGGAGCACCAACAGTGAAAAGTGAGGATGATCATCATGCTAAGAAAGATGAACTTCCTCCAGCTTGGAAGTCTTCAAAAGACCATCCAATTGACAACATTCTCGATGATATCTCTAAGGGAGTAACTACTCGCTCTAAACTTAGTAACTTTTGTTATTACTCTGCTTTTGTTTCCCAAGTTGAACCTAAAAGCTCTAAGGAAGCGTTACTCGATGAGCATTGGTATCTATCAATGCAAGATGAACTAAATCAATTCGGGAGAAATGAGGTTTGGGACCTTATCCCCCCTCCGCGAGACCATCGAGTAATAGGCACCCGATGGGTGTTTAGGAATAAACTTGATGAAAATGGAGTAATAACGCGTAACAAAGCTAGGCTTGTAGCACAAGGCTATAACCAAGAGGAAGGAATCGACTATGAGGAAACTTATGTGTCGGTTGCTCGACTCGAGGCCATACGTCTTCTACTTGCCTACGCTTGCACAAAGAACTTTAAACTATTCCAAATGGATGTCAAAAGTGCATTCCTTAACAGATATATAAATGAAGAGGTTTATGTAGCCCAACCTCCAGGTTTTGGATCACACGAATATCCTGATCATGTCTATAAACTTAAGCGAGCTTTGTACGGACTTAAACAGGCCCCTAGGGCTTGGTATGAACGTCTAAGCAAATTTCTACTTGATCAAGGGTATCAAGAGGAAAGGTTGACACAACCCTCTTTATTAAACGTCAAGGAAAACACTTAATTTTGATACAAATTTATGTTGACGATATTATATTTGGGTCTACTAATATGACCTTGGTCAAGGAGTTTTCTAGTTTGATGCAGGGGGAGTTTGAGATGAGCATGATGGGGGAGCTTAATTATTTCCTCGGATTGCAAATCAAACAACTTGAAGAGGGCACATTCGTGAGTCAAACGAAATATTGTCTTGAGTTACTAAAACGTTTTGATATGCTGAACTGTAAAGCTATAGATACTCCTATGCCTACGAGTGTTAATCTTGATCGTGACGAAAAGGTAAGGATGTTGAGGTAAAAAGGTATCGAGGTATGATAGGGTCTCTTCTTTATCTTACCGCATCACGTCCCGATATAATGTTTAGTGTGTACATGTGTGCGAGGTATCAAGAACATCCCAAGGAATCCCACCTAAAAGCTGTTAAACGCATACTTAGGTATCTCTCTGGTACTCCAAAGTATGGTCTGTGGTATTCCAAAGGTAGTGCTTGTTCCTTAGTTGGTTATTCCGATTCCGACTTTGCCGGGTGCAAGTTGGATAGGAAAAGTACTAGTGGCACATGTCATCTTTTCGCAAATTCCTTGGTGAGTTGGCATAGCAAGAAACAGGTTTCCGTTGCTTTGTCAACAGCCGAGGCGGAATACGTTACCGCCGGTAGTTGTTGTGATCAAGTCCTATGGCTTAAACAACAATTGCTTGATTTCAATCTAAAACTTGAGCGGATTTCAATTTTGTGTGATAACACTAGTGCAATAAATCTAACTAAGAACCCTGTATTACATTCACGTACCAAACATATCGAAATACGTCATCACTTCCTTAGGGATCATGTTGAGAAAGGTGATGTGATTTTTGAGCATGTTGATTCAAAAAATCAACTTGCTGACATTTTCACAAAACCTTTAGCCACTGAGCCTTTCTTTCATATCCGTAGGGAACTTGGCATTCTCGACATTTCGGACCGTGCTTAATTTCTCTATAAAATGTCATATCCTTACTTCATCTATATGCACATTTATTCTGCTGTCACTAACAAATTCAAAAGCTATTACCACATATGTAAGGTGTCGCATCATCAAAAACGATCAAGGTAATATCGTTCTCTTTCATTAGAAATTAAGTGTACCATGATTGAGTAATATTGTTGTTGTTTATTTGTATGTTTGGTGTGCATGTTAGCTTTCTATTTAGCCAACACTACAGTTTAAATGTCACAAAATTTAATTTTTATGTTTTTTTCAGCAAATTCATAATTTGCGTCGACTCATACAGTCTGTAGGTCGACCCATGGTTGATGCATTATTCCACTAGTAAGCACAAGTCTGAACAGGTCGACTAAGTAGGTCGACGCATAGCTTTAACTTTTAAAATTACACATTTTTCTTCAGTATGCGTCGACGCGTAAGGGTCTTAGGTCGACCGTTCGCTCGACTTCTGCTATAGATGTTTGTTTTTTGGTTGCTGATAAAACATTCTAGGTTTTCTTTGCATCATTACTTCATTGCATCATCTCCTCCTCTTCCCTAATCGTATCTCCACCAAAAACCCTAAATTCATCAATTTCACCCACAAAGCTTGGGCTCCATAACTATCTTGGAAAGTTCTTCATTACTCATCCTCTTTCAACATCAAGCATCAAACGGCTACACGGAGAGTCACCCGTAAAAGGGTCTCAAGAGAAACCTCTGCTCAAGCCGGTACTTCTCAACCTCCACAAGATTCGCCGGTAACTCTTCCCTCTCTACTTTCTCCTAAAAATCTTGACTTGTTTAAGAGTATGAAGAAAAGAACTGTAATCAAACAATATGTGTATTATCGGCTTACGGTTCAACGCATGCACTTGGACGAAATCATAGAGTTATTGGATTTTCAGAATCTAAATGGCTTTTTGGAATGTGACGTCAAATATAATGAGGATTTGGTAAGGCTTTTCTATACGGGTCTCATTGGACAATTTGATGATTTTATGTTCAACTGCAAACTAGGAAATAAGGTTCTTACTGTCCAAAACACCACATGGCAAGATTTATTTGGTCTGTCTGTAACAAATGAGACGCCTGTCCAGCACATCACTGATACTACGCATGTAAATGATTATGAGTATAAGAAGGCTTTAAATTCTATGCTCAGGAGACCATACACTGATGACATTGTGGCAAGTAATCTCTTCCCTAAGGCAGTGACAACGGGAAAACTGGCTCTTATCCCTAGAATTCTACAGTGGATCGTTGCTCATATTCTTAGACCCAAGCAAGGTGGTTATTCTAGGGTAGATCAACCTGAGATTTAGTTAATCTACATTCTGATGAATAAGATAAAAATCAGTTGGCCTTATTACTTTGCGAGTAGAATGTATGCTCTTCGTGGATCCGGTAGAGGGACTGCACTTGGGTATGCATCTGTGATTCAAAAGTTCTTCAATAATGCTACAATAGTTGTTCCTGGTATTCCCTATAAGTCCATCTCAACAAATCAAGAGTTCTGCCAGAAAACCATGACTATGATGGGCCACATGTGGGATGCTGTAGAGAGAAAATATAAGTATATTGTGAAAACCAACACGGCTGTTCTGGAAGATTCTAGTGAAGAAGATGACGAAGACGAAGAAGCAGAAAGGGAAAATGAAGAAGGTGAAAATGAACAGAATGATGATGACGAGAATCAAAATGACAATGCTCAATGGCACCAAATGGATACGGGGGCTGATGGTAATGCTGCATGGATGTATCAAGCATCTGAAGAAAATCAAGGATGGAAATCTCCAATGGAAACTGAAGTTGACCAAGGATGGGGTCAATGGCAATATAATTGTTAGACCCATCTCGGTTCCAATTATAGGCCACCAACACAAGAGCTGAACTACCAAGAGCTATATTACACTCCTCCTTCACCTCCGCGTCCTCAACAAAACAATGAAGACATTCTTGAACTTATGAGGATGATGCAACTTGATCAACAGCGGTTTGCCACAGCTCAAGAGGAACGATTCAAGTCTCTGCAAGAAGAAATTCACACTCATGCCAACAACTTTGAATCTTTTGCCACAAATGTGATGGGAAGATTCAACACAATGACCGAAACTTCTGCGAATCAGCACCGGGCTCTTACAAACAGCTTCAACATTCTGAATCGTACAGTGTTGGAGATGACCGAGCAGCTGGTTGTGCAACCTCCACCACTTTATCATCCTCAACCGTTTCGCGGCCGAGGCCATTCATTTAGGGGGAGGAGGCCATGAGGAACACCATCTCATTTTGCATCATGTCATTTTACGTTTCACTTGCTATCTCATGTTCTGTTTATGATTCTAAGTAACTTTTAGTTCTCGTAACTTTTAATTCACTATGTTTCGTTAACATCCATTATGTGTGAATGTTTGTTAATGCTTATCGTTGTAATTTGTTAAAATGCACTTTCAAATGATATTTTCTATTCATGCTATTTTCTCTCTCTCTCTCTCTCTCTCTCTCTTTGATGTTGTCAAAGGGGGAGAGAACATTGGAAAGAATAACAGGTAATAAGATAATCAAACATTAGTGGATGTATAAAGTCAGGGGGAGGATACCATCTCACATCGAGTGTTTTGCCATCATCAAAAAGGGGGAGTATGTGAGGGAAGATTCTCTCTATGTACTTTATTTTTAATGATGTCAAAACCTTCATGATTAGAACATAGTGGTTTATATGAAAAAACTCAAGTAGTTAAGTATTGCACATATGTTTGATTATGATTAGAAATGATCTAGGTTCATTAGAGATGTCCCAACACCTTAGGAATCTCAAAATCCTGATTTTTTGCATGTTTCTAGGGTATGCGTCGACTCGTCACCCTGCATAGGTCGACCTATGCAGTCTGCGTTTGATAGTGTAGAAAACTGGGAGGTATGCGTCGACGCACTCCCTGTTCCGGTCGATGCACAGTATGCATTTTTGCGTAGTTGTGTGCGCGGGCTTGCACAGGTCGCCTATACCTTCTGTATAGGTCGACCGCTCGCTGATTCCTGCCAATTTTCTCACTTGTATTTTCATCTTAAAATTCTGTTATTTCCATATTATTACATAGAATAATATATATATCTTGTTAGTTCATTTTTTCTTTTATGTAACAAGAAACGTGAAAGATTTTATGCCATTTCTCTCATCAATTTCATCTTCTTCCTTGAGCATTCAAACAACTACACATAACCAATTTTTGTTTGTTGTGTTCATTGATTTGAAGTGATAAGGTTCAGATTTCAGGAAGTGCTATCTTCGATTCTGAGTTGAGATTTGTGGTAGGTGTTTCTTGAATAAAACCTTAGGGTTTTCTCCTCCAAGAATCAAAGGGATTTTGGGGGTTTTGCACAAGTCGCTTCGTTCTACAAGGATTCAGCTGGGCGAAGGTAATCGAAGAGATCAGTTTAGTAGCTGTAATCAGAGGATCGTAGAAGAGAGGCTTGGGTTTGAATCTTTGGTAGATTGCAATTGATCGAGTGAAGGTAATCGAAGAACGGTGTTTTCTTTCGGTTTAGTAGCGCGGGACGATAATTGAATCAACCATATTCGAAGCACTTGATTCATCTTGAATCAAGGGAAGAGAAGGCTCTACATCAACAATTCGAAGACGTTCGAAGATTTGTTTGTTCAGAAGTTTTTCTCTTGTATAAACTCTCAATTACAACGATAATATATATATCTCAATTCCATGTTCGGAATTGGGGGCAGATGTACCCATAGCGAGGACGATTGGGGAACTGCCTAATCAAATTGCATTCGTTCTCTTTCTCCTTTAACTCTTTACATTTTTTCTGCATTGTTTGAATTTGCCAAGTTTTCAAGTTGTCTAAATTTCTGAGGTGTCGTAATCTAAAGCTGAAAAATCGTTTTGGTTAAAGAGATACAATTCGTTGAATTGTTTCTAAGAGCAGCTTGAAATTACTAACCATAGAAATTCTGCACTTAGTGTGTGTGTACACACCAAGTGTTTGATAATTTGTCGCAAAGCAAACTCAAACACCGGTAGTCTTTCATTGTTTGCCTCATTGGTTTGGATTATACATAAACACGTTATAATTTGTTGATTGCGTTTGATCACATTAATAGAACTGAATTTTTCTCTTCCATACTCTTTCGCAATATATATTCGCGCATATCCGATCCTTTTGGTAGAAGGTTCGTTGTAGACTTTTAATCCAGTGGTAGCTTCCAATCAAATAATTTTTTAAATTCAATTTCGCATGTAAAACTCGAAGGATCTATTCAACCCCCCCCCCCTTCTAGATCCATAGCTATAGTCTAACACCTTCCTCACGGGGTTCTTAATTTGTGGGAATCTCGAATTTCTTATCCTCTATGATAAGGTTATCACAATTCCACATCTAGGATTCAATAATTACATTAGACTTCAAATTCAAATGTCTATATACTTTAATGTTAGGTGTATATCCTACAAAAACATGTTTGATTCCACGATGACCCAACTTGTTCTTTTTAGGGTCCATATTCTTATAATAAGCTACACAACTCCACATTCTAAAGTAACTGATATTTTGTGCTCTGTCTTTCCATACCTCATATGGAGAAATATATATATTTTTTCAAAATACTTCTATTTCATTATATGACATAAGGACTTTGTGACACAACAAATTTTATGTGATTATCTAAAATATATTCAATGCATTAAATATTTATAGCTAACGACAACCATGATCATAATTTTATTTTTTAAAGAGGTTTAAAACATAGAATTCATATACACCATATTAACTAACACTCATTTATTTATATTCTTTTAAAATAAATATTTTATTGCATAACTAACATATACATAATGAATTAGATTTTTTAACTTCATGTTTAACAATGTTCTATGTTATATCCATATAAGAATCACATTATAATATAAACAATGAACCAAAATCATTAATATTTTCTATAACTTTTTTCATAAACATTTTTCAACTTTCAATAACAAAAAAATTGTACAAATTACTTTTAATATCAAGATGATCAAGAAATAACTTTTTCATATTAGCATGCACATATAATATGAGATAATAATTTTAAATTTAATAAGTTATTGAACAAATCACAATACAATTGAAACATGTCATTCAAATTATTATTATTATTATTATTATTAGGGTTAAATATGTTTTTGGTCTCTATAAATATTTCACATTTCATTTTTAGTCCCTATAAAAAAAGACATATTTTGGTCCGTACAAAAATTTTATGCATGCAGTTTTAATCCTTACTATTTTCTAAAATTTTGAAAACTATTTAATTATCCCTAAACTTTTAATTTTTTGAATAATTTTCTTCATACGTGTTCAGATTACTATAAAATGTTTCTTTAACAAATTATATAATTTTTTAAAATGAGAAGAATTAAATATGAATTTTTTAAATTTCAAAAGATATTGATAAAAGTAATGAAAATCTCGACTTATAAATCAAATTAATCATTCAAAAATTCACATTGATTTAACAGTAGGGACTAAAACTACGTGCATAATTATTTTGTAGGGAGCAAAACACATTATTTTTTTATAGGGACCAAAAACAATTTTATAATTTTATAGGGACCAAAAACATATTTAACCCTTATTATTATTATTATTATTATTATTATTATTATTATTATTATTATTATACCGTTTTATGTTTCTAATATATGAACCATAACTTCACATTCATAATAATTTTTTTTTTAAAATTATCCACAAATAAATGCATTATTTATCTAATGATATTTTAAGTATTATTTATAAGTCAATATAATTTTCAAAGAAGCACACACAAACAAATGTCAAAATAACAATTAAAGTCGAATGATTAATTTATTTTAATGGTACATGCAAATTACTTTCTCATTAATATGTGATCCATTTATTGTCCACTTGTCTTTTATCATTTTTTAATTTATTAAACATATTAACAACATCTCAATATATTTAATATCAATATCAACTTGTATAGGAAATACCTAATACCCAACAAAAGTTATTTGCATGAAAGAGTAATCTAATATCACATGTTAAATATGCACTTTTCACTATGATTATGAATAAAAAACATGGAAATTTATTTCTCCATAAAAATTGCATCCACAAATTGTTGGAATTAACCCAAAACCTTTTGGAAATTCCTACTCAATCATGATCTCAAGATTGTTAACGAACACGCAATGACAATGAAAGAAAAGGGTAAAGAAAGAAAAGAAAGAGAAACGTTGGAGGATAAGATGAACAATTTTTTTCTGCAAAGAACTCTCTGCCCACAAATTGTGGAAAATGTATTATTTCACTTGCAACTGCAAACTGTGAATACAAGTTCTCAATTCTAAACTTCTTACAAAAAATAAGGGTTTCTCCCCATTTATAGATTTAGGTTAGCTTGCACCCCAAGCCACTGCCCAAAATTATAAAAGCCCAAAAAATAGTTAACATTACTAAAATAGGCCTAAGTCGAAATCCTGTGTGAAGGAACCTCCTTCGACACTTCGACACACTATTACAACTTGACACACACATTATCACAATTCGTCTGCTCCTTGTTTCTGTCGAGCTAAACTGCTTCGACACAAGGAATTACAACTCAATACACCACCTAATTCACTGTGTCTAAGCTGTCTACATTCATTATGGCTCTTAGTTTTCTGAAAGCTTCGACCTGCACTCCCTTCGTCATGATATCTGCAGTCTGATTCTCAATTCTGCAGTGTTCCAAGTTCATCTTCCCTTCTGCTACCTGCTCTCGAAGATAATGGAACCTCATTTCGTTGTGCTTTCTTCGACCGCGTGCTATTGGATTCTTCACCAAGTTGATAGCTGACATGTTGTCGATCTTCATGGTAATTGCTCCATGACTCTTCCCTGTAATCTCTTCGACCAAGTTCACCATCCAGTTTGCTTGACATACACAAAGAGTAGCAGCTATATATTCTTCTTCGCATGATGACAATGCCACTACTGGCTCCTTTCTCGAACTCCAAGCAACTGGTGCACCACCTAACATAAACACATATCCAGTTGTGGATTTTCTATCCTCAACATCACTACACCAGCTAGAGTCGGTGTATCCCACTAACTTGCATTCTTTCCCTTCATCAGCTGCAGGAAACAAAATGCCGTAGTCGAGAGTCCCTTTCAGATACCTCAGTATCCTCTTCGTTGCTGCTAGGTGTGATACATTTGGCTTCTGCATGAATCTACTTACCATACCCACATTGTATGCTAAGTTAGGCCTTGTGTGACAAAGGTATCTAAGTGACCCAATATGTCTTATGTATTGGGTTGGATCGACATCATCTTCATCTGAATCCTTCGACAGTTGCAGTCTGGTCTCAGCTGGAGTCGAAATTGGGTTGCAATCTTGCATCTCAAATCTCTTGAGTATTTCGCCTGCATATCTTCTTTGGTGCATCATCAAACCTCTACTAGTCTTGTAGAATTCGATGCCAAGGAAATATGAGAGATTTCCCAAGTCTGACATTTCAAACTCCTCACTTAGGTTATGTTTGAAATCTTCGATCTCCTTCTTGCAAATCCCTGTTATCAACAGGTCATCGACATAGAGGCATAGTATAAGCAATTCATTATTGCTTATCCTTACATACACTCCATGCTCATTTGTACACTTCACAAATTCCTTCTCCCTTAAGAAGCTGTCGATTTTCTTATTCCAAGCTCTTGGAGCTTGCTTAAGTCCATACAGGGCTTTATGCAGCCTGTACACCTTTCCTTCTTCGCCTCGTTTCACATACCCAGCTAGTTGTGCGATATAAAATTCTTCATCTAAGGGGCCATTAAGGAATGAACACTTCACGTCCATCCAACATGTGTGACAATTGTTCATATTTGCTAGACCAATAACCAACCTGATTGTTTCGATCCTAGCAACAGGTGCAAACACTTCATCAAAGTCGATTCCCTCCTTCTGAAGAAATCCTTTCGCCACAAGTCTCGCATTGTGTCGAGTTACTTCTCCTCTAGGATTCACCTTCACCTTGTAAACCCACTTCACATCAATTTCCTTCTTGCCTTGAGGCAGTTCAACAAGTGACCAGGTATTGTTGACTTCGATGGACTCTAACTCCTCATTCATTGCTTTCACCCACTTCGGATCTTTCAATTCCTCAGCTGCATTGACTGGTTCAACATCTGCATAGAAAGCATAATGTACTAGCTCACCCTCTTCATCAACCACATCATTTGATGTAATTACACATTCTTGCAACCTTGCAGGCAAGTGTCTTGTTCGTCGAGGTCTGCTTGGGCCTGCTTCATCTTTGACTTGTTCTTGTCGAACTTCTCTTTTGACTTCAGTGGCTAGTTCTTCACAAGAGATTCTCACTGAATCCTTCTTGACATTCTCAGTTTAATCCCATTCTTTAAGCTCATCTATGATCATGTCCCTGCTGATCACTACCTACTTATTCACTGGGTCGAACAGTTTGTAACCTCCAGTCGAATGATATCCTATCAAGATCATCTAATTCGACTTGTCATCAAGCTTTCTTCTCAACTGATTTGGCACATGTCTACGTGTTATAGATCCAAACACCTTCAAGTGACTGAGGCTAAGCTTGACACCAGACTAACATTTTTCTGGTGTGATTCCTTCAAGCTTCTTCGTCGAACATCTGTTCAAAATATATGTTGCTGTCGAAACCGCTTTTCCCCATAATTCTTTGGGTAAATGCTTTCCATTCAACATACTTCTCACCATGTTCATGATGGTTCTGTTCTTTCTTTCTGCAATTCCATTTTGCTGTGGAGTGTATGGTGGCACCACCTCATGCACAATCCCTTCTTTTTCACATAATGCATCGAACTCTTTCGAAACATACTCTCCACCACCATCAGTCCTCAGAATTTTCAACTTTCGACCACTCTGTCTTTCGACCATAGATTTGAATCTGGAAAATACCTCAATCACATCACTTTTCTTCTTGATGAGGTAAGTCCACAACTTTCGACTGTAATCATCTATGAACGTGACAAAGTATCGGTTGCCACCAATCGAATTTACCTGGATTGGACCACATACATCAAAGTATATGACTTTCAGAATTGCCTTTGACTTCCTTCCTGCATCCTTGTTGAAGCTGTTCTTGTGTTGTTTCGACTGAACATACTCTTCATAGACTTCACTTGGAATATCGATTTCTGGTAATCCTGAAACCATATTTCTTCTCTTTAGCTATCTAATGTCATTGAAGTTGAGATGACCTAGTCAAAAATGCCATAACCATTCATCTCTGTTGGCTGCAGTTGCTAAGCCCTTGTGCTCCATCACATTGAGTTCAATCTTCAAGGTCCTATTCTGAGACATTGGAGCCTTCAAGATCAACCTACCACCTGCGTCGAGGACTCACATCATCTTGTCTTCGACAACTACCTTTTAGTTCTTTTCGACAAGTTGTCCTATGCTGAGCAAATTACTCTTCATGCCTGGTATGTACAACACATTGGAAATTATTGACCTCTTGCCATCTTTCCTCATAATCAGAACATCACCAACACCTTCAGCTGCTAGAGTGTTGTCATTTGCAAACTTCATCGAGTTCTTTGATGAGGGCTTCATGTTGACAAACCAATCTTTCCTTTCAGTCATGTGTGATGAGCATCCTGAGTCCAAGTACCACTGGTCTTGGAATCTCTCTTCGTCTCTTGTTGTAACCATCAGCAACGTCTCCTCTTCTTCATGTTTCGCCAGCTTTGTATCAGTTTCTTGGTTCTTCTTCTTTTTTGGACAATCACTAAAATAGTGACCATATCCTCTTGACAATTGAAACACTGAATGTGACTTTTGTCTGGCTTTCGACCACCACCTCTCCCTCTACCTGCAGCACCATCTCTTTGGTTGCCTTGATTCCAGGGTTTTCTCTGATTCGACTAGTTTCCTCCTCTACCTTTGTTGCCATTCTAGCTTCCATTGCCTTTCCTTTCCTTTTCTGACTGCGCCTACAAAGCCATATCACTCTTCGACTTTCCTGTAGCTCTTTCAGCCATCCTTTGTTCATGAGACTCAAGCGTCCCTTGAAGCTCTTCCTTCGTCAATACTGACAAGTCTTTCGACTCTTCTATGGCTATTACCACGTTGTCGAACTTTGGAGCCAATGACCTCAAGATCTTTGCAACAACTGATCTTGATGTCAACACCTCTCCACATACCTTTATTTGATTCACCAGCTTTGTAACTCTGGTGAAGAAATCTGTTATACTTTCATTGTCTTCCATCTGAAGCAACTCATAGGTTCTCTTGTGAGTTTGTAACCTCACCTCTTTCACCTTCTCTGTGCCTCCAAACGACTTTTCAAGAATCTCCCACGCTTCCTTCGTTGACTCTACATCACTTACCTTTTCAAAGTTATCTGGATCGACACACTGATGGATTATAAAGAGAGCTTTATAATCTTTCTTCTTTAACTCTTTGTGTGCAGCCTTTTCTTGATCCGTCGCGTTCTTTACAAGCGGTGCTACTCCTCCTTCACAAGATCCCAAAGATCTTGATAACAGAAAACCACCTTGATCTGCTTGCACCAATTCTCATAATTGTCTTTCTTGAGAATCAGAAGGCTCGCCGGAAAGTGCCCGTTCGGATGATTCATCGCCATCACGATTTTCCTCCCTTGAATTGCAACCGGAGCTCTAGATACCAGATGTTGGAATTAACCCAAAACCTTTTGGAAATTCCTACTTAATCTTGATCTCAAGATTGTTAACAAACACGCAATGACAATGAAAGAAAAGGGTAAAGAAAGAAAAGAAAGAGAAACGTTGGAGGAGAAGATGAACAATTTTTTCTGCAGAGAACTCTCTGCCCACAAATTGTGGAAAATGTATTATTTCACTTGCAACTGCAAACTGTGAATACAAGTTCTCAACTCTAAACTTCTTACAAAAAAAATAAGGGTTTCTCCCCATTTATAGATTTAGGTTAGCTTGCACCCCAAGCCAAGGCCCAAAACTATAAAATTCCAAAATAGTTAACATTACTAAAATAGGCCTAAGTCGAAATCGTATATGAAGGAACCTCCTTCGACACTTCGACACACTGTTACAACTTGACACACACATTATCACAATTCGTCTGCTCCTTGTTTCTATCGAGCTAAACTGCTTCGACACAAGGAATTACAACTCAACACAAATTACTTACAAAAAATCATACATTAAAATTTTATCATTTTTTAAAATATTATATGAATTGATTGTGTACCTTTCACCATCATAGAGAATTGCCATAAAAAATTTAGAATAACAATCCTTACTATTAATCACAATTAAAAGATCTTCATGACAATTAAAAGGAAGAAGATATTGTCTTGGTTCATCACTTTGATGCTTGAAACATAAGTCTCGATTGCCATTATACAAACTACTTATAAGATTGTTATAAAATTAATTTAAATCAAATGAATCGAGACTAAAATTGTGAACGACATTTTCCTTATAAGTATTTCAAACAGTCTCAAACGTTTTAGAGTTGGAATGCAGGAATATGTAGGATAATTAAGCCTACACTCGAGTTTTCACAAGATCGATGAAAATTTGAATGTAGGGAAGATGGAATCTGGAATTTTGTGTGAAGAGGATAGACTTTTCTAATATGTTTCTCTAAATCTGAAACACACAATTTCAGCAACACTTTTGCCAAATGTTGTATTGTTTCGCCAACAACAGCACTTTTTAAATATCACACTGTTTCGCTTATAGCAAAACTTTTATCAAATGTTGTATTGTTTTGCCTGCAATAATAGTTTTTAAAGGTGGTACTATTTTACATTCTGCAATATACTTAACGAAATATTGTCTATTTTCGAATTCAAACATACTGTAATACTCTCTCCGTTCCCTTTTAAGTGTCATTTGGCAAATGTGTAATTAATACTACCTTGAACTGTACAAGTGACAATTAAAAAGAAACAAAAAATTAATTTTTATTTAAATATTTTTCGTTATTTTCAAAAACACTTAAAATTATTAATTGTTAATAATTTAGAATTTTTTACGTAAATACCCCTAATTTTGGAAAAAAATTCCTAAATAACCCATGTTTCAAAAATATTCCCAAAATGTCCCCATTAGGGTTTTGGTTTGAACTATGTCGCCAATGGAATTGGCGACTCCCTTGTAGAGGTTGAACCATGTCGCCAATTGCACTGGAGACACCCAACCAAGTCTCTAGTGCAATTGGCGACACAGTGTAATGCTTGAACTATGTCGCCAATCCAATTGGAGACACAGTGTAAAGCTTAAATCAAGTCGCCAATCCAATTGGAGACACCCTTCAAACTGAAATTTTTCACTATAAATAGGGGTGTTAAGCTTGGTTTGTTCCACATCTCTTCTCACAACTTTGTTTTACTCATAAAATGTATCGTCGTCGTTGGGGTAAAGTTATTTTTTCGCGAGACAAGCCACCGATCGACATACAAGGTATCAATCAACTTATTGTTGTATGTTGTTTAAATTGTTATAACAAAGAGAAATGCATTAATGAAAACATTTGGTTACAACAAACGAAAAGATAAGATAAATTATGATGCAGATGTTCCTCCAACATTGGGACAATGTTTTTTGTTGTGGCCGGGTGACGACAGATACTGCATAGTCGTATCATTTTATCACCGATATCCATTTCGGTTCTTATACGCTTGCTGTTTGGCGCCCTTTTTTCTTTCTTCTCATTTCATTGTTGTGCCAAACTATTTCACCTTGGTATGGAGGCCAATAATCCTCCATTGGTAGCACTGCGAAGCCTTTGCTGTATACATTCATAACATTAACCACCCTGTAAACATCAGATAGATAGCCATAAGCATCTTGACGAGCATGTGCGCATGCTGCAATGGCATGTGAGCAAGGTACACAGAGGGCCTGGAACTTGCCACAATCACACCAACCTCTGTTTAGCCTGACAGCATACGATAAATTGGGTCTCTCCTCATTAAAATCCATTGTTTCTTGTACACTGAATGATTGTCTATGTCGGTCAAAGATTGTAACTGCGTGTGTACTGGCTTTGATAGCATCCTTCTTCATCAATTTCATAACGCTCTCACTATATAATTGACCAGATGCTAACACTGCACTCCATCTTTCGCCTCTTGTTGCGAAAAGTGATGTCAACCTATAATAGGTTGAACTCACCAAAGCAATGATTGGAAGAACGTCCCACCCAGCAAAATTACCAACCCATTATCCATCCAAACATGCCATACACCCAACCACAATACCATGAACGTCCCCCATATCATCTTCAACAAAATGATTATTATCAAGAGACTCAATATGGCTATGCCCCCAACATGTCACAAAGATACAGCCAAAACGAGGGTACATCATACCATAGCCAAATTGGGCAAACATCTTTTCATAGCCCAAACGCCCAAACATCATACCCTAGCCAACCTTCTCAACATCCTTATGGCTTTCAAACACCATTTCAACCTTTCATCAACAAATCCTTCACACCAATGTCTCCCTTCAATCGGGCTGCCCGCACACCAATCACCCCCTCAAACTATAATGGCATGGGTCGCACGCTCAGTTTCAGTCCCCAAGACTTCACGGGAATGCAAGACATCCTAAGGGAACCATCTAGGACTGCTTCTGAGACTTCGACCCCTCAAACACCGGGCGTAAATCAACAACAAGGGGAACAAGGGGGGCGAGTACAACGAGCACAACGGCTGCAACGAGTGCAACGAGTGAGGGTCCCTAGGGGATGTGAAACTGGTGGCCGGTTGGATGCACCCGGTCACGAAGATTAATTAATATAATATTTTATTGAATTAATGAAAATTTTATATCATTGTGCAAACAAAATCAATATAATATTCCAATATTTAAAAAAAACACAAAACACACCATGTCTCCAATTGGATTGGCGACTTGATTTAAGCTTTACACTGTGTCTCCAATTGGATTGGCGACTTAGTTCAAGCATTACACTGTGTCGCCAATTGCACTGAAGACTTGGTTGGGTGTCTCCAGTACAATTGGCGCATGGTTCAACCTCTACAAGGGAGTCGCCAATTCCATTGGCGACATAGTTCAAACCAAAACCCTAATGGGGGCATTTTGGAAATATTTTTGAAACATGAGTTATTTAGGGAATTTTTTCCAAAATTAGGGGTATTTACGTAAAAAATTCAATAATTTACCACCGTCAATATATTTCTGTTTTCTTCACTTCATATCTATTATATATGCTCAATAACTTAAATCATTTATCAGCTATCACACATGGGAGACAAAATTCGATTTAGATTTGGTGTTAACTCGCACAAAAATAGGTGTCATGTTTATAAAATAATTCTTTAACTAATTATGTAATTTTTTTTTATGTTTTTCATCCTTGACGATATTGTTGTCTTTCAATTATTATTTCCATACTAATCTCAATCAATTACCATATTTCTTTTGTATGTTTAAGATCAACTTTTTAAAAATTAAATTGATTACAATTAAAATAAATTTAAATATTCAATGACTAATAACGAAAGAGAACGCGTGAGTCCGTGCAGATACATTGAACAGTTACCGGAGTCCAGGATAATAAAAAAAAAGGTGGGTATTTGAGATAGAGAGTATTCATGTCAAACGAAAAGGACAAAATAGAAAATATTTGAGATTTGTTTTATGTTTCAATATTTGACGTTTCATTGAAGTGATTTTTGTTTTGTCTTAGGTTATAAAATATTTAAGAGTCAAGTCTAATATTTAGACTTTTTAATTAAATTACCAATTTTTAATTTTGGTCGTAAATGAAATAGCAATAACTATAAAAGAAATTGACACGCAATTACAATTTTGACGAGAAAAATCCATAGTGTGATTGAAATTTGATGTTGATTGAAATGGTTTAACGAAGATGCTAGGAATTAGTGCTGCTTTGACTTGTTACAAAAGAAGAAGAAGAAAACAAGAGTCTCATCCATTTCCAAGCAACTGGTTTTTCTCACTCTGAGTCTCTATTGACGCTCTCCAGATTCCTAGCGCTGCTCATACACTGTTGTTGTTTATATAGTGAAGTCACACATAGCATTCAACTACTCACTCTAGTTTGCATTACATATTATAGTATTAATCACTTCTAACATTATCAATTTGTTGCATGAATTAGTTCCAACTCAATTTAATTCGTAACACTGATTTGATTTCTAATTCATATTAAATTAATAGATTAAATTTATTTTTAATTCTTACAAAACCGTGAATTAATAAGAATAATTACTCACAAATTTATTCACTTGGTAGTACTAGTCCCTATTTTGCATTTTACATGAACAGTTTTGAGGACATGTTTGATTGTTAGTCATCTAAATTAACTTTATATATTTAGATCATCATCATACATTAATATGTTTACTAGTCAATCTTATTAATTATCTAATTTTCCTTTGACTTGCAGACTTTCAGTTTCACAGCAACTTGGTTTAGGCTTTTTCAAGTGCAATGGCATTGGCTTGCAATACCCTCCAAAGTGGCAGTTCAACTAGGATGAGATGGAAATATGATGTGTTTGTGAGCTTTAGAGGAGAAGACACTCGCAACAATTTCACCGATCACCTCTTTGGTGCTCTTCATAAAAAAGGTATTTTTACCTTCAGAGATGATACAAAGCTCAAGAAAGGGGAACGTATTTCATTTGAGCTTCTACAAGCCATTGAAGAATCCAAAATTTTGATTGTTATTTTCTCAACAAACTATGCTTCTTCCACGTGGTGCTTGCAAGAACTCGCAAAAATTGCTGACTGCATTGATCTTCCAGGACAATCTGTTCTACCTATTTTCTTTGATGTCAGTCCTTCTGAGGTACGAAAGCAAATCGGAGGTTATGAAAAAGCCTTTCAAGAGCATGAAGAAAGATTCAAAGCAAATTTAGAGGAAGTGCAAAAATGGAGGGGAGCCCTAACACAAGTAGCCAATCTCTCTGGTTGGGATGTAAGGGATAAGTAAGTAGTCTTTTCTATGTTTGCAACAAGTTAAACTATACAATTAATTACAAAAGAGTACATAATATTTTGTTTGTGGATAAATTTTGTAGCTTTTTTGTATAGAGCTGTCAAGTGATGATTTGGTATTCCTGATCTTTGGTCTTTTAGGCCACAATATGCAGAGATTGGAAAAATTATTAAAGTGGTAACATGTTTATTGGGAAACAAATCTTCAAATTTACCTAGGGATATAGTTGGGATGGACTCAAGAATGGAAGAATTAGAAAATCTTCTGATTTTGGGCTCAGATGATGACGATGTTCGAGTTGTAGGGATTTGCGGAATGGGTGGAATAGGGAAGACAACTCTTGCTACTGCTTTGTATGCTAAAATATCTAATCAATTTGAAGCTTGCTGCTTTATTGATGATGTAAGTAAAATTTATGGAGACCATGGTCCAATTGGAGTACAAAAGCAACTTCTTTGTCAAACTCTAAATGAAGAAAATCTTCAAATATGCAATCTTCCTATGGCATCTAATTTGATTCGAACTAGGCTATGTCGAATAAAGTCCCTCGTTGTTCTTGATAATGTTGATGAAGTTGAACAACTGGATAAATTGAACATGAAAAGGGAATGGCTAGGCACGGGGAGTAGAATAATCATAATTTCTAGAAATAGGCATATCTTGAGTGAGCATGGAGTAGATGAAGTATATAGAGTTCGATTCTTGGATCGTAAATATGCCCTTCAATTGTTTTGTAGGAAAGCTTTCAAAAGTGATGATATCATGAGCGGTTACATCTACTTGACATATGATGTGCTAAACTATGCTTGTGGCCTTCCACTTGCAATTAAAGTGTTGGGCTCATTTCTATTTGGCCGAGATGTCTCTGAGTGGAGAAGTGCATTGTCAAGATTAAGAGAGAATCCAAGGATAGATATTATGAATGTACTTCGAATTAGTTTTGATGGACTAGAGGATACGGAAAAGGATATATTTCTAGATATTGCGTGTTTCTTTTATGAAAAAGATAAAAGATACGTGAAGAGAGTTTTAGATTTTCGTGGATTTCATCCTGAAATTGGTTTAAGAGTTCTCATTGATAAATCATTCATAACCTGTGAGAAGCAGAAAATTTGTATGCATGATTTGTTCAGAGAATTGGGAAAAAGTATCGTTAGAGAAAAATCACCCAAAAAACCAAAAAAGTGGAGCAGGTTGTGGGACTACAAGGATGTCCACAGTGTTATCTCAGAAAACATGGTAAAATATTTATGGAGATACAATTATTGCTTGCCATTTTTCCTTTAAAGATTAATAACATTAAAATCTCTATGATTTTGTATGTCATGTGCAATAATGTAGCCAACAGCAAACCTTGAAGCCATAGTGTTGCAGCGTTGTCCAGAAAACGATGGAGAAATACAAGAGATGACAACTTTGAGGGCTGAAGGTTTAGCACAAATGAGACGCCTTAAATTACTCATGCTGTGGAATTTGAATTTCTCAGGAAGTCTCAATTTTCTTTCAAATGATTTGGGGTATCTTTGTTGGGGTAAATACCCTTTCACTTGTTTGCCATCAAGTTTTCAGCCAGATAAACTTGTTGAACTGATCCTATCTCGTAGCAACATCACGCAACTATGGGAGGGCACAAAGGTACTATAAACATGGTTATGAGCTTTTCTTTTTCTTTTTTTAATGAACACATAAGAAGTGTTTATCTCATTATATATATTTCTTTTTTCACTGCCGTTAGTTAAAGAAACAAATTAAAGTTTTAGTATGATTCTGACTTTGTCTCTTTCTATTTTTCATTGCTTGCAGTTTCTACCTAATTTGACATGTATTGATCTCTCTCACTCGAAAAATCTTATTAAGATGCCAAATTTTAAGGAGATTCCAAATCTTGAGAGCCTAGATCTTGAAGGATGTATAAAACTCGTGAAGATTGATCCGTCTATTGGTACCTTAAGAAGGCTTTCCAGATTAAATTTGAAAAATTGTACGAATCTGGTCAGTATTCCTAACAACATTTTTGGTCTGACCTCTCTCATATTTCTAAAACTCGCAGGATGTTCAAACTTATTTAATAATAAGCTGTTAGAAATACAAAGCCAAATAGAACAATCGGAGATGCTTGATAACAAAGAAAGTATTACCCAATACCATCCAACATCCTTCATCTACAAATTTCTAAAGTCGCACTTTCAATATTTGACTTTTCGAAAACCTGAAGATTCAGTTGGTTTATTGTTGCCTTCATTGTCTCGTTTGTCATGTTTGCAATATCTTAACCTGAGTTTCTGCAACCTTTTTCAAATCCCTAATGCAATTGGGTTGTTACATTGCTTAGAAATTCTATATTTAGGGGGGAACAATTTTGAAACACTACCCTCTAGCATCAAGGAACTTTCCAAACTTAGAAGATTAAACTTGCAGCACTGTAAGCAGCTGAAATATTTGCCTGAGCTCCCATCAAGGAATGTCTTGGCAGTAAAAAGAACAACAAATTTAAGAACTGTTGCTGAATTTAATATTTTTGACTGCCCGAGTTTAATTGATACGGAATGCTGTTATAGAATGGCTTTTTCTTGGATGATACAATTTCTTCAGGTTCAGACTCCATCCTTTTTCTTTTTGTCTATATTTATCTTTATGTGATTGAACTAAGACGGAACTAATTTATTTGGTACCAGATGCACATGCAATCCGACACCTCAATAGAACAGATTACAATGGTTATTCCCAAAACTGAAATTCCATTGTGGCTCAACAAACAAAATGTAGGAAGTTCAATAAGCATTGATCCATCGCCTATTATGCATGACGAGAACTGGATCGGCATTGTTTGCTGCTTAACATTTGTAGCACATGATAATCCGAGTACTTTAAGTAAAGAACCACCACGTATTTACTTTGGTTTTCAAAGTAAGCAGCATGGTCGTGGGAACTATTCAATTATTCAAATACGTCTTGAAAAAGAGCTGGTCACAGTTGATTTAGATCACTTGTTGCTAATTTTTTTCAGCAGGGAAGAATTTATTGGTTATTATATGAGCTATCTAACAGAGGTAATGCATGATACTAGTGGTATTGAATTGAGAGCTATGGTTAGGCAGCCCCTTGGTTTGCACTTGGAGGTTAAAAATTGTGGTTATCGTTGGATATTTAAGGAGGAACTAGAACAATTAAACTCACAAATGATGTACAGTGGAAATTCGTCAATTCAGCCATATTATTGAGCTGATTAATTAAAAACCTTGAAATTCAATAGAATAAGTTTGATGTTTTCTAGTTTAAAGATGATAATATGCTAATTTTTTGTTAGTTTTCTTTTTATGCTTGAGTCAATATTAATGTACATTGTTATAGTGATAACGATGAACATGCTTGATCATTGATTCTCTCTAATGATATATTGCTAAATGCCAAAGTCTTGGATATATTAATGTTAAGGTTAAGTTACTAATGTTTAAAAAGAGCAAGTTTCCCACGTGTCCTAGACAGAGAGGGTCTTCCTTCTCTCTAGAACTTATTGTGTTTCCCCCTGTCGCTCCCGGGATTTTCATCCAAGTACAAACGCGAAAGTGGCGCGGAAGAAAGAAAGAAGAGTCGCCAGCCAGGCATTTTTATCACAAAGAAAGGGAAAGGTAATGCTGCACAAACCCGGGAAGAAGGAAAGAACAAGGTCCAACGAACCAAAGAGAAAGGGTAAGGGAGTCGGTTACGCGAAGGTAAGGTATTAGCACCCCCACGCGTCTGTCGTACTCGACTGGATCCACGCTTGCTGTTTCGATCAAAGGGTGTAGGAAACTGGATATCAACTGCTAACTGGAGAACTGGAAATGAAAGGCAGAAAAGAAAAGAGAAAGGAGAAAGAAGTGACTCGATAGGACATTATCGTTGTCCTAGGCCTACGTATTCCCTCAGCGTAATGGGAAAGTCAGAGTCAACGTAGTTCGACGGAATACGGGAAAATGTTGCTCGTCGAGATATCGCATCTCGTGCCTACGTATCTTTAATCAGACGAGAAAGAAGAATCAGAGCAAATGTAGTTCGGCTCAACAAGGGTTTCTTTGTTTGCATTTTTTAATGGAAACATCATAGTGCGCGTCCTAGCAGTTAGGTGTTGCAGCTCGCTGTATGGAGACTTAGGCGTTACCTGTTTGCGGTAGAATGGACATGACGAGTCCTTAAGGAATAGAATGAAGGAGATGAGAAGAGAATTTGTTTGTTTTTGTATTTTAGAAAGAAGTATTTTGATTATTGGTGTGTATAACGCATATTGCATTTAAGTCTTTCACGTAGGATCGAATGCCTCGCGTATCGACCCAAGACGGGACGTATGCTAAACATTCTAAGAAAGTGAGAGAAAACCCCTCACTATCTCATTCTCACATGAAATGCTCAAATGCAATATATGTTATGCCTTTATTAAGTGTTTCTTGCTTTTGTTTTGAGAGAAGAAGAATAGAGACTCAATGGTTAAGGAAGGTAAAATCTAATGAGGGAGACTAAGACTCAAACCCTAAAGTTATCATACATGGATGTTCCTAATGGTTAAGTGTGGTTTAGAAACCTAACTCTAAAAGAAAAGAGAAGAAGAGTGAGTTCTAACTTACTTCAAAGATGGAAGCTAAGTTAAGAACTCAAAGGGGATGAAAGAGATTGAACAAAGAAAGCATTAGATGCTTATCACAATCACAACTTGAAAGCTTAAAGAGATAAAAGAAGAGGTTGTATGTGGGTGCACACCCGCACACTTGACTTACCATTAGCCCCTGAAAATGTTAGCAAAAAAACAATTTGCAAGTAAAGAAATAAAGAAAGAATGACAAGTAAAGATCAAACAAGCTAAGAACTAAAGAAGAAAGGTCCTAAAGGTTGAGAAGTACTCAAGGTCAGAACTTATACTCTAAGAAAGTCCTCTAAGGTTAATGTACCAAACACAAGCAAACTTTGCACAAACAATGCTTTAAACATCAAAGAAATGCACCATGAAAGTCATTGATGAAAGATGAATAAAACTGCAAAATGGACATGTTTTTATGCTTGATGAAATGTCAAGGTCAGAAGTATACATCATTTATGAATGTCTCATAATGCAAATGAACAATCATACAAGTCATGGATGAAATGATTCAAGTAGAAGAAAATAGATGAAGAAGAAATGAAAAGGAGAGAAACAAGTTTCAATTAGATGCACACATTTACATGTTGAAGATGCATGACATATGAAATAAGTATGAATACCTATAGACCAGTAGCATACAATTGATGATATGCAAATGGCAAGAATAAAATGGCACACACAATGCAAACACAAATCATGTAGAGCACAAGAAGAAATGAGATGTGGAATTAGGTCACAAATGCAAGTTAAAATGCATAAACACACATCAAAGGTAAACACAAATCAAAAGGACCTATAAATGAATCAAGAAGGACCTATAATCCTTTAAACAAACCTTATAATCTCACACAAAGCAAGCAAAACAAGGTGGCACAAGTGCCTCATCAAAATCATGTTAGATGGAAGTAGAAGAATATGCACAAATGTTGCTTCAAATGCAAGATATCAAACAATTACCAAATCACATGAGAAAAATATGAAAATCAGTCTCAACCAACCTAAGTCAGGGGCTAAACATGCATCAAAACTCATGTCAACACTCAAAAAGGAAACATGATCAAAAGGTCTCACAAAGTCTCATTGAAACACATCAAAAGAAGGCTCAAATATGAACATCAAAACCCAAGATAAAATGGCTTTAAAAATAAATTGAAAATATTTTTAGATGCTTTAAGATGTCATTTACATATGACAAAAAGATTGGATGCAAAATAGTTTTTTGAACTATGCAAAATAAATGGATGAATTTCATGTGCCAAGAAAGAATCACTTTGAAAAAGAAATAAAAGAAAAATATAAAAATATGAACTAAAATCAATAAAGTCAGAATTAAAAATAGTAGAAAATTATTTTTATGTGTCAAGGTAACATGTGAATTTATTTGGAATTTTTATAGTTGAATTAGTATTTTTAATAAAATAAAATGGAACATGTAGAGAAAAGGAAAATAAAATGCAAATAAAATAGTGCAGGGGTGCAGACATAGTAAAAATGCAGTTTAATAATGAATTGGGCTCAAAATGGGGTGTGTGGATAGCAATTAGTGGTCCAGGTCCAATACGCGTGTGTGTGTGTGTGTTATGGTATACACTCAGTCGAACAATTGACTCAATCTTAGCCTTAGGATCAATCAGTCAACAATACTCAAGAAAAGTAATCAGATCCAACGCCACACAAAGCATGCACATGGTAATTAACACGCACACACACACATGCAAGCAAATAAGAGAGAAAAAAGAGGCACGTGAGAGGCAACATCTTCATTTATCCATTGGCAAGGTGTGAACCCTAGGATCAAACAAAATCAGACGGTCACGTTTTAAAGTTCTAAAACTCTAATCTGAAAACCTCACAGGCCGGAGAAGGACCTCCGGTCATCTTCTCTGGCCATCTCCGGCGACCTGCAACTCTCACGCGTTTCCAGAAATTGACAAAAATTATATCAAAATGTTCAGCATGCTTAGTAGGTCATAGATCCACCAATAGAAATCACAAAACATGCACATACAGAGAGATACGAAGGGGGAGAAAGTTGCCTTAGGTTTTGAGTCTACACCTCTAAAAGGTCTATCAACTAGCCAGATCATGCATTGCTTCTATTAAGCCATAATCAACATAAAACACAGCTTAAACAGTAGAAATCATGTAAGATATTTTGAATTTCAAACCTGAAATGTGAAGCTACTTAGAACACAAGAAAGCCAGAGAGGAGAATCATTTGCTCTTGATCTTCCAAAGAGCAAAATAAATGCTCTAAAGCTTGAAATCTTGAAGGAAACAGATGGAAACTCGAAATGCAATAAAGCTACACTTGAGAAATTGATATTGATTCTGCTTGTTCTTGATCAATAATGAATAATTGATGATGATGATGAATTTGGAGTGAAAATGTGGATGAATCCGTGTGAAAAGAGGGAGAGATCTCAGAGAGAAACTTGAGAGCTTTGTGTGAAATGAAGTGTGAAAAAATGAAGAGTGTGAATTCTGTTAGAAGTGGAGCTTATATATGGTTGGTTAAGATGTTAACTACAAGAGTTAACAGTTAGAAATTGAGTTAAATGAGTTGAGTTAAATGAGTTTTGAGTTAACAGAATGAGTGAAGTTAGTTATTGCCACGAGTTGAGGTTTGGTTAAAGTGTGGAGGAGCTCATGAAGTTATGGTGAAGTTTAATGATCAGTGGTGGTGATGATGTGTTGTTTTAGCCTTGCCTTGTACCATAAGCTTCACTATTTCCTCTTTGATGCATGGTGTAGCATGTATACATGAGTGTGTAAGACCATGTTGGTTAAAATGAGGCAATGTGTGATGAGTATATGTGTGCAAACAAGCTGACACAACAACAAACAATGCCAAACATCCTACTTTTGGCAGCAAAACAATCAGTGGAAACTATGGATGTTTGATGGAAGCTTTCTTCATGTATGGTGGATGGAATGAGGAGTTTTTTGGTGGCTATGGAAAGAGGAAACATCATAGAACATTGTTGATGTTGGAATTAAATTGAATGGAGGCTTGGAAAGTGATGGAAAATGGCTTAGAATACAAGGGATCCAAATTGCATCATGGGCGTGGCAAGCTGCATGGCATACATGGCAGCATGACTTGTGAACTTTTAGAGTGAGACCACCATGTTTGAGCCCGCATATGACCTTCATAACATGTTCAAATGAAAAAATGTCCAACATCAAAGTTAAAGAGGACATGGACATAAACAATTTTAATGTTCAACAATTTTTCATTTGAAGCCTTCTTGATGGAGAAAATTAACTTGACAATTGGTACACCAAGTGTTTGATGAAATTATGGTCTGGAGGCCTGAACTTGCCTTGCCATGACTTGAGATTTGCCTTGATTTTGTCAAACTTTGATTGATCATAACTCTCTCAATTTTGATCCAATGGAAGAGTTATTCATATGGATTTGAAGCTTGGAATGTGATCTTTAATTGGCTCAACTTGGGCCTGAAGTTTGTAGCTTTTATCTTGAAGAAAGAATGCCTTAAAGTGTAGTGCAAAAATGATCCAAACTTGCTATTTTGGATACCCTAAGTTTCTAAAAATGGAAACTTTGTACCTTTCTTGATTTTTGATGATTCCTCCATCATTTCTTGATCAAATCTTGTCCAATGAACATATGTGAATTTAATTTCATGAATTTGACCTTAAAAAGTCAGGAGTTGACATTTTTCACTGCACGGTTGACTTTTCCCCAATTTCTTGATTCTCAAGCAACTGGCCAATTGAACCTCTTCTGAAATGAACCAATGGGCAATCTTCCATCCTTAGATACTTGACATCATGTAGAAAACATTGAGATCAAGTTTGAACCAAAATTTCATCAGGAGACTGCTTGAATCACAAACCCTAATTTGGACTGTTTTTGATAGGAGATGATGAACTGTCCAATCTTCTTGGTGAATTCTCCTCTTCCATTGCCTTGTGGGATCAATTGAGATCACATGAGATGTAAGAAACTCTTGAGGCTTGCTTGAAGACCCTTGGATCTTGCTCCCTTGTTTTGGATGATCAATACTCTGAAATCCACTGATCATATGCCCTAATGCAACATGTATGAGATATGAGTTGAAATGAGATCTAAATGCAATGCAATGAGATCTAAATGCAATGAAATGAAACATAAGCTAGGCCACAACAAGAGGGAAAATTTTCGGGTGTTACAGCTGCCCCTATTCAATCAGCTGTTAACCCGAGCAAGATGAAAGCAACGGCTATTCAAACAATCAAGGTGAATTGTGATTGAATACCGACACAGCCAGAAAATTTGCACGCTGAGTGAAGAAGAAAAGGGATATAAATCCTTCTGGAAGTATCAGCCAATAACTGCATGGATTGATACGACGTGTACAGAAATAGGGCTACGGACGATTATCAAGGACCATACGGACGAGTATGGAAAGAAAACATGGATGAGTGCTGAAAGGACACAGACGGGCGTCAAAGGTCAATACGGACGAGTATTGACGTAAGGGTTCCAACACGGACGAGTGCTGAAAAGGACACGAACGAGTGTCAAAGGTCAACGATGCGGACGAGCATCGGACAATCATCAAAGGTACACGACGAGTGACCAAGTCGATGATACGGATGAGTATCAGAAGATGATTAATAAGATACGGACGAGTATCTAAAAAGTCAATACAGACGAGTATTGGCTAAAGGTTCAAACACGGACGAGTGCTGAAAAGGACACGGGCGAGTGTCAAAGGTCAACGATGCGGACGAGCATCGGACAATCATCAAAGGTACACGACGAGTGACCAAGTCGATGATACGGACGAGTATCGGACGATGATTAATAAGATATGGACGAGTATCTCAAAAGTTAATACGGACGAGTATTGAAATAAGATTGTATGATCAAGTGTTGTAGTAAGCTCTGCTGGGATTGCATGACAATGTTTTGTCTGTGAATTGCTCTGGCTTGCAGGTAAATGGTTGAACTTGACTTATGTTTCGTATGCGTATGTTTGAGTTTTTCCGTAATGCTCCATATCAATGGAATGCTACGCTTTAGAAAAATGCTATGCAAACTATATGCAAGTGCAAAAGAGGCTCCGGACAAGGGATCCAACTCTGCGAGGAAAGATCATTGTTCGATCCTTCAATTGCTCTGTGGGGATTAACCCTTCTGCCTGGGATAACGCTTGCCACAAATTGCCAAAAATAAATTGGCTAGCGGGTACACTGAGGTGTGATGATCCTGTTGAGGAAGTTTTCACTAGAAGAACTCTGCCCTAAAGATAGATTATTCTGCTCATAGAACTCCGCTGGGGATGAGAATTTTCTTAAGGATGAGAATTTTCTGAATGACTTTCTGCTGAGGAAAAGGGTCATTAACACTCTGCTTGGGGAACAATGATCACTGATTTGATCTCAGAAGCTCCTGAAAGGATAATATCTCTGCTGGAGAAAATGCGAACAATCCATCTGCTTGCAAAAAAATAAATTGGACTTTGAGATATAGGGGAAGTGATGACTCTGCCAGGAATTATTTCATCTGTCTGGAGATGAATTCTGATCATAGCAACTCCGCCAGAGGAATGACAACTTTCCGACTTGGCTGGGGAAAGAATGTACTGACACTCTGCTGAGGAAGAGATTCTGTTGATTTGTTAAACCTCTGCGGGGAGAAAGAACAACTCAGCTGGGGAGTATTACTGACAAGATTTAATGTTGAACTCTGTGGGGGATACAACCGTATTTAGCCCTGGTTGCTAAGCAGTGAATTTACAGTCTCTTCTTGCCGAGAACAAACTGCCGGGGATACGACTTTGCTGGGGATAATGAGTTTACAACAAGCTCTACTAGGTAGAACCGCTTCAAAGCGTCTCGTGCTGGGGATGCCCCAAGCATCTTCAAACTCCTAAACAAATGCTGAGACTTGAGCTAGTCGTATTAACTGGGAAGTCACTCTACTGGAGATAATAGATCTGGAACACATCCTACTGGAGGGATTTCACGATACCCCATGCTTGGGGAGTCACAAACTCACTTTTGCCCCAGATTGCGCGGCTGATCTGAAGAAATCGTCCCAAGAGGATTTTACAGAAGATTTGGCATCTTCAAACTCCTGGACACTCACTGAGTCTTGAACATTAACTGTGAGGTCTGCGAAGCAGCTCTACTGGGGAATTTGTAACCGTTATCGACACAGAAAAGCTTGTAGCTGCTGGAAGTACCGAATGGGAGAAATGACTTAATAAGATACCACGATACCTAGTGGCAATTAACTTGTCGATATCGAATCGTCGTGAGCGACCGTCAGCCGAATGATGGACTCAATCAGTAAACGTTGTGACAAAAGGGTGACATGTGATCCTGAACATGACTGCCCCGGTATTTTGCATTAGGGGTGAGTGATTACTGGTCTGGAAGAAATGGTCAATGCTCTCGTGTTTTTGCAACCACTTCAATCTTGTTTTTGAGCCTGATACGAGGATGCTACCTACAAGCGAAAGATATGTACATATGCCCCGTGCTGGATATAACTTCTGCAACTGAGAAAGTCCAACTCTGAACCATCACTTGTTGAGGAGAGCACCCACCAATGCTTTGTGCTGAAGAGGACTTCACGTGAGGCTTTTGGATGTGAACCTGCAACAAAAGAAATGCACACATATGTCCCGGAGACTACATGGTTTGAATCCACTGTTCAGGGTTAATCAACATTCAAAGCAATTTTAAATGTTTTCCCTGCGCATGTTATTATAAAGCCTCAATGTTTTCAACAATGCAATGTTCTTTATCAAAAATTCGGACGTATTCGCAAACAAAATAATAAAATGAAAAAAAATAAGAAGCTTTTTGGCTGAATGATCAACTTTATTGATTGAAATGCCCAGAATAGGCAAGTACATCCGGAAGCAATCCCTGGAAAGAGGTGATTGCTGAAAATTGATAAAAGAAACTATCCTAATGGCAACGTGAAAACGACATTTCACACTGTTTCAATTCTACTATGACCAGTATGTCTTCAAGACTTTCCGATTATCTTCACTTTCTGAGGAGAATGATTGGACCGATTCCTACCCTTTGGAGATTTCCAGTTTGAGTGAAACGATGAGGCAGTACAGATGAATCAGATCGCAGTCTTCGCTTAATCCCTCTTTTGCGTGGACCGCCCTTTTCGGGTTTTCAATCCACCGGGATACCCTTTCTTGCCTGAGTTGTCCTTGCAGATTGTCAACTCACCGGGTGTACAATTTTTTATTTTATATCCCTAATTTTTACCCGAACCTTTTTATTCTATTTTTATGGCTCGTCGGGATGCCCTTTTTTGCCTGGACCTTTTTTTTGTCTAACGGGTCTATTTATGTGAAGTATTTTTTGACTGCGTCTGAGTTGACAGGGGATGGAAAATCTTCACCATCCATGGTTGCAAGCATTAAGGCTCCGCCAGAGAAAACCTTTTTAACCACATATGGACCTTCATAGTTCGGTGTCCATTTTCCCCTGTGATCTGTGTTTGGAGGATGAATCTTTCTAAGTACCAATTCACCAACTTGATACTCCCGTGGTCGCACTTTCTGATCAAATGCTCACTTCATTCTTCTCTGATATAATTGACCATGACAAATAACTGCTAGTCTCTTTTCCTCAACTAGGCTCAGCTCATTGAATCGGGTGCGAACCCATTCTGCCTCATCCAGTTTGACATCCATCATAACTCTCAGCGAGGGAATCTCAACTTCAACTGGTAGGACTGCCTCCATACCATACACAAGTGAGAACGGTGTTGCCCCAGTAGATGTCCTTACTGATGTTCGGTACCCATGCAAGGCAAATGGTAACATCTCATGCCAATCTTTGTAGGTCACCACCATCTTTTGCACAATCTTCTTGATATTCTTGTTGGTCGCTTCAACAGCGCCATTCATCTTTGGATGGTACGGCGAAGAATTGTGATGCTCAATTTTGAAGTCCTGACATAATTCTGCCATCATTTTGTTGTTGAGATTAGAACCATTATCAGTAATGATTATTTTGGGCACTCCATAGCGACAGATGATATCTCTCTTCAGAAATCTGGCTACCACCTGCTTGGTGACATTAGCATAAGACGCTGCTTCCACCCACTTGGTAAAGTAATCAATAGCGACCAAAATGAAACGATGGCCATTTGAAGCAGTAGGCTCAATTTTTCCGATCATATCAATGCCCCACATTTCAAAGGGCCAAGGAGAAGACACGACATTCAACGGATTCGGAGGTACATGCACTTTATCTGCATAAATCTGACATTTTGGCATTTGCGGGCGTATGAACAACAATCTGCATCCATAGTCAACCAATAATACCCCGACCTCAATAGTTTCTTTGCCATTGTATGTCCTCCGGCATGGCTACCGAAAGAACCTTCGTGCACTTCTTGCATCAACATGTTTGTCTCGTGTCTATCCACGCATCTGAGCAGAATAATGTCAAAGTTTCGTTTGTACAACACATCCTCATTCAAGAAGAAACTACCAGACAATCTCCTCAAAGTCTTCTTATCTTTGGTAGATGCCCCAGGCGGGTACTCCTGACTTTTCAAGAAGCATTTGATATCATGAAACCACGACTTGTCATCAGACACCGCATCAACAACAAATACATGTGCAGGCCTGTCAAGACGAGACACCTCAATCTTGGGTACATGGTTCCACCTTTGCACTTTGATCATAGAAGACAATGTGGCCAAGGCATCAGCAAACTTATTCTTATCTCGAGGAATATGGTACAACTTTACTGTTGTGAAAAACGTCAACAGTTTTCTCGTATAATCTCTATACATAATCATATGTGTCTGGTGCGTGTACCAGTTCCCATTCACTTAATTGATTACCAAAGCTGAATCACCGAAGATATCGAGGGTCTTAATTCTCAAATTAATCGCCTCCTCAATCCCCATTATACAAGCTTCATATTCTGCTTCATTGTTGGTGCATCCGAAAGTTACTCGGGCAGTGAAGGGCATATGAACACCTTCTGGCGTGATAAGAACTGCTCCAACTCTGCATCCATTCATGTTGACGGCCCCATCAAACATCAAACTCCATTTGGATTCAGGGTCTGGCCCCTCCTCCGGGAGTGGTTCCTCGCAGTCTTTAACTTTGAGAAACATGATGTCCTCATCAGGGAAATCAAATTTCATGGGTTGGTAATCATCAATAGGCTGCTGCGCAAGATAGTCTGACAGGACACTTCCTTTGATGGCTTTCTGAGAAGTATACTAGATATCATATTCAGTCAACACCATCTGCCAACGTGCAACCTGTCTGGTCAATGCTGGTTTCTCAAATATGTACTTAACAGGGTCCATCTTTGAAATTAATAAGGTTGTATGAGTGAGCATATATTGCCTCAATCGCTTAGCAGCCCATGCAAGTGCACAATATGTCCTCTCAAGCATTGAGTATCGGGATTCGCAATCATTGAATTTTTTGCTTAAGTAGTAGATGGCTTGCTCCTTCTTACCCGTCTCATCATGTTGACCAAGAACACAACCCATGGATCCTTCAAGCACAGTCAAATACATGATCAATGGTCTCCCTAGAACTGGAGGCATGAGAATTGGAGGTTCCCGCAAATATTCTTTTATTTTCTCGAAAGCCCTTTGTTGTACCCTAAATTTTTACCCTTAGATGTCATCTTCATTTGTGCATCTTAGGTCAAGCATCTCTGCATTGTTTGAGCTAACCCATATCTTGCAGTTTGTTTCTTTGTGATTCAAATTAGGTTTTGCATGTCACCATGAAGCTCCACAAGTTGTTTTGAAGCAAGTCAAGTCAACAAAAGATCTCCAGTGCAAGAACTTTGGAATTAGGGTTTTGCTATGAAGAAATCACTGAGAATTTGGCTCTATCAAGTCAAGATTTGTGTGTTTCACTTACCACTTAAGGTCACCTACATCCAAGAGACATCATTCAACAGGAATCCAAGATCTATTGGTCCTCAACAAGAGAAGTTTGAGCCTCAGCCTCTCTATACCTCCAATTAGGGTTTCTGTGACACTTATCAGTCAATGGCTTTGATTTTCATCAAGATGAACTCCCGAAACCTAATTCTTGATTCTATTGGTTTATCAACATCCTCAAGAGTCTCCTAAGACCTTTAGACGAGAAGGAAGAAGCAAGTTTACAAGACCTGACCACAGTGCATTCACAGTCAAAATTAGGGTTTGACTGAAACCCTAATCCTTGGAAATTTTAGTTCAAATGAAGTGTCAATGGTTCTAATCATCATAGAATGTCTCATGAAGTGTTCAAAGCATCAATATCAAGTTTCATGAGGTTTATTGCAAGAGAAGTAGGGTTTTGCTCATGAAAGGTGTTATGTTTGAGATTTTTCCCCTAATAGCACATTTTGAAATGACCATAACTCCTAAACCACACACCCAATTGGAGTGACTCAAAGCTAATTGGAAAGCTTTTTTCAAGATATTCATTTTGTTCCATATGACTTTTTGTCCAAAAATGCTTGGTTTTTGAGTTATGAGGCTTGCAAGATATTTTGACCAAACACTTAGAAAATTTCAACACTTTTCTCCACAATTTTCTCTAACTTTTGACCTCATTTTTCACCCATTTCCACTTGGATTCAAGACTTGGGTCCCAAATGAAAGTTTTAGAGCATGATGAGAGCTTTCCAACCATATGTGGAACATCTCATTTGAATGAGCCAATATCAAGTTATGATGTTTTAAAGATAGTTGTTTCAAGTTGTGAAAACTCCATAACTTAGAATTTTTCTAAGTTTCTTTTTGGCAGCTTGGTTGGCATAACTTCATGGTTGGTTTTCACACTTTTCCAAGCTTTATTTCAAGAATCTTCCCACGAGAAATTTGTTCTCTCAAATGCCTAGAAACAAAAATCTCATAAATTGGATTAATGATCACCAAGATATCATGCACTAAAGTGGTCACAATGAAATGTTGAGTACACTTAGAAAATTCAGAATTTAGTTCTTTATGTGCACCAAACTTTGCCATGATCTTTCATGTGTTTCTAAGCACCATTTTAGCATATCAATGACATCAAAATTGTACCTTCTCACACCATTTATTTAAGAGGATCAAGAGTAGTAGCATTTGGTCCATTGTTAGAAGTTTGTCGTGTGCAAAAACAAGAGATCTATGACTTTGGGTTTTCATTACACAAATACATTTTCTTTTGAACTAAATCCTAGCCAAATCCAAGTATACTATTCTGACTTCCTTGCCATCTGTTCCAACGTTTATCTTTTGCCACAAACCGTGTAAAGCTACCCAAAAGTACATCAACTTTTGTACTTGGTAGTTGACATCTTCAAGACAAAGGCATAAACCATCGTGTCTATACAATAACATGTGGTTTTAAGATCTTTTTTTTCCTTCTGACTCAAGACATTAAAACAAGCAGCTATCTTGCACTTGGCTCAAGATTGATTAGCAACAAAAGCCATGCGTGTAAAACCACACTTGCTCTTGTTTCTCCCTTAGACAAAGGCTCAAACCACTGAATGTTTGAAGGAAGGGACCAGATGCCTTTTGCTATAAAAGGATTCATTATCCTTCGTGAACAACCAATAACAAGAACTAGAACACTACCTCTCACTCAAAAAAACACCACTGCTCCAAGAATAAAAGGCATCAGAACAATAAACCAATGCCAAACACGAAGTAGCAGAACAACGAAAATCACTTCAAACCCTCTCCATTCTCCTTCGTAAAACACTACCAAGCATCAGAAGAAAAATCACTCCATAGTCTTGCAAGAAGATCTCTAAACTTGCTAGAACCTTGCCTTGCTTCAACCTCCTCTTACAAACCTTAAACAAGCCACACAAACCTTCTCTTAAGGCTTCATGAAGCTGCTCTAAATCATCAACGTCAGAACAACAAAAAACACGACAGAATATGCCATCTACTTAACACTCCTGTCCCATTCAAGAAGGAGCTCATGAGTGGTCAAGAGCAAGTGCAAGGGGTGTTCCCAGTTCAAAGATCTTGATCAATTATCAACTAAAGGAGAGTTGCGCATTCAAGTGTCTTGAGGACCATTATTGTCTAAAGGAGGTCGGATTTCTAAAGCTCAAGAGGTGAGTTTCTAAGGCCCTGAAACTTATAGTTTTTCTGTGATTTATATGAGCATTATCGTGTTTGTGGGTGGTAAATATTGCATTCATGTTTAAAGTTTGAATCTCTAAGTTTTACTGTTATGGAACAGAGGTGAGTAGCCGTGTGAGTTTAGTGAGATGCATGACGACATTAATAGTTTGGAACATATCGATTCACTTGTGCATCTAAGTTAACTTTATATGATAATATGTCTGGTTGTTTGAGCTTGCTTTATGTATCTTTGTTCTGTTACCTCGCATCATGTTGAACTCATGACTTTCATGTCCTTTTTATCCACGTTTAGGCCGCTGTCTTGAGTCGTTTAGTGTTCATTATTATTCTACTCTGTGAGCACTGCGGATTGATGTTTTATGTTGTGGATTTTGGTTAAGATTTGGGGATAAAATGACTGAGCAAGTAGAGACATCAGCTTTTTGTTTTTTTCTTGGATTCACGTTTGGTTTCTAAGATTGGTTTACGTTGCATGAGAAAGTTAGAGGTGGCGAGTTATGTTTGGTTAAGTTTTGTTTTGTCGTTTTGTAATTTAAATGACATGGTGACCGGTTGATGCCAATGTCACATGAATATTTTGTACACAAATTTTCCTTGGCTGATGTTTTTGTTCTTAGACCGTGGGCCTGTGTTTCACTAATTACACCCCTGGTCAGAAGCCCACGCACCCACCAACTGACTTGTAGTTCTTTTTTTGGTTTTGCATAATGTACCCCCCCCCCCCCCCCCCCCCCCCCCACCCATGCGTTTCTTTCTTCTTTTTAATTTTTATTAACTCAAAATATTTTCATATCATTTCAAATCTTCTTTTCAAACTTTTATTTATTTTACTTAAAACCTTTTTTTCTTTATTTCAAAAACTCCAAAATATTTTTTTTTAATCTTTATTTTTAATTAGCAATTTATTCTAATTGTTATTTGTTATGTATTTTAAATTTTATTGTAATTTGTATTTTAATTTAGTTGTTAATTGTTAACTTTTAAATTTTAATTATCAATATGTCTTTTAATTGCTAATTGTTAATTGTTAATTGTTAATTTTAATTGTATCGTTAATTGTTAATTTTTAATTGATTATCATTTTTGGATTAATTGTTAACATTATTTATGAGCATCTTTATTGATCTTATGAGTGTTATTCACTAATACTTGTTTAGGTCTTGAATTAATTCATCCATGTTTGATTTATCACATGTTTGACTTTGATGTGCATTTTGTTTAAACCATCATCTTTGATTGGTATCATGCTCTTTATCTTGTGATTGTTCTTTATGTTTGTCTTCCTTAAGATTGAAACATATTGATATGTCTTTATGATGATCATGTTCACTTTTATCCATGCTTATCTATGAAGTACTTCTTGCCATATTCATGCTATTGTTGTTATCTTCTCTTTAATATCTCTATTAATATCTTTTAGTATCTAAACTGTCTTTTCCCCCCATTCCAAAGGAAGGTGATTAACATTGACTCTTAAAGTCATAGCCCCACCTTAACCTAAGTAACCTCTTAGGAGAAACTTTATTTCTTGGCCTCATGAGAGCCATAGAATCATAACTAGCTTTAGGAGAGAGTTCTTACACTCTTGATGATATTTATCATAATGAATACTCACTTTCCCCTACTGACTAAAACATAACATAGGTCCATTACAACTAGACTTAGAGAGCTCCTATACTCTACAATGAGGTCAAACTCGTTTCCCCTTTGAATATTGACCACAATTAATCGTTCAGTAGAAGTAGAACTACGCATACTCTGATTCTATTCCCAAGGATACGTAGGCGTAAGGTGCGATGCCTTATCGAGTATACTTAGATACTGACCCCTAGGGTTTCAACCTTTAGCATAGAACCTTTAGCAAACATAAGACATTAGAACAAGAGGCTCCCGTAGAGTACTACGGACGTTTAGGGTGTTAATACCTTCCCTAGGCGTAACCAACCCCCAAACCTTAGATCTCCTCTCTTTAGGTTTTTCTAACGATCTTGAATCTTTCCTTTGGATAAATCAAAGTCAGTTGTAAAAGAAATATGATGCAAGTTAATTAATAGCTTATTATCCGATTTTCACCGCAACACCCTTTGGCAATCGTTGTAATACCCCAAAATTTGCTCTCCCTCTTTGTCATCATAGCATGGCATTATCATTTATCATATCATATCCACCTCATTAACATTACATTGCATTTAACATAGAAAAATGAAGCATAACATCCTTCTTACCATCAGGGCATGTGATCAGGTGGAAGGTGGACAATCAAGGGATCATTCAAAGCACAAAAAGGTCAATCAAGTTTCCTCAAGGCAAGCCAAGAGGCCTTTCATGTCTCATACCATCTCAATTGATCATCCAAAACCTCAAGGAAGTGAGATACAATGGGAGATTGAAGCACTACATCTTTCACGATGCAAGAGGTTCAAAAAATTGAAGGAAAACCCTCAAAAGAGATAGCTCACTGATCCAAAATCATCCTCAAATGGCATATATCATCATCCTTTAAGAGGATACACAACATACTCTGAGGAATTTGAAATTGAAGACTGCACATTTTTCTCCTAGGAGGTGGGCACCAAAACTAGGGTTTCCCATTAAATCAGGGAATCTTTGATTTTTTGGACAAAACTTGAGGCCATGGTGTTCTACATGTTCTTAAGTGTATGTGTATGGAAAATTACCTCTCAATTGGTTTTAGAAGTGGTTCAATTGAAAGAAAGATAAAAAATCAGAGAATTTTGGGGCCAAGTCAAATAATCAGGAGAAAAAGTCAACTCTTGACTTTTTGAGACCAAATTCATAAAATTCATGTTATATGTGTCCAATGTACAAAATTTGGTCAAGAAACTCCAAAGGAATCATGAAAAAATCAAGAGGTGGAAAGTTGCCATTTTTGGAAGAAGAAGGGTTACTAAAAATAGCAAGTTTTGGCCATTTTGCATCAGAGTTTGAACCAAGGCCATTTAAAATTGAAGCACCAAATGAAAATTCCACTCGGCCACAACAAAAGATCTTGTTTTAAGCTTCACATCCATATGTGGAACATCTCTATTGGATAAAAATTGAGTGAGATATGATTGATCAAAGTTTGAGAAAAGTAGGTTCAAAACTAGGTCATGACCAAGATTTTCAGGGCACGCGCGCAGTCATTTTCTCAAACAGTTGGTGAGCCAAATGTCCACTCATTTTTCTCATGGTTAAAGGCCTCAAATGGAAAACTTTTCAACATGAAAGTTGTTCATTGCAATGTCACCTTCAATTTTCATGTTGGACAAAATTCCATTTGATCAATTTATAAAGGGGAAAATTTGGTCTCAAGTTAGGTTGATTAGGCTGAAATTTCATGCAGTCCACTGCCATGCCATGACCTGCTTCCCACGCCCACCACACAGTTCCAAACCTTGATGTTCAAGGCTATTTTCCAACCTCTTACACACTTCATATCAACTCCAATCTCAAACCAAACTTGTTGCATTATATTCCCTCTTTCAATTGAATCCAAAAACACACTAAACCACCCATGGAGTGGAGAGTAATTCATCCTCAAACAACCTTATCTCCATTATGCTCAACTGTCATATAAAACAAAAAAAACAAAGGAATGTTATTGTTGTTGTCTTAGCTTGCCCGTGCATTGCTCACCATCCCAACATTGCTTCATTTAGCCAAACATATTTCCCATTTACTATACCACGTGCTACCCATGCTCATGAAAAAGGAAAAGGAATGGAAACTTGTAGAACAAGTTTGTTTGCTGTAGAACACATGAATTAGCTCATTCCATTAATCTCCACCACAACTGTCATACACCTTCTCCACCATATCACAGCCATGGATAACTCGCCCTAACTAACTTGGCTCAGTTAGTTAGGGATGACTCACCTAAACCATGCTAACTCAGTTAACCTCACTCAGTTTAACCTTGGTTAACCCACACTATAAATGACAACTTCACTCCAATTTCATTTTTCAACTTCATTCTTTCACATTCTCTCCAAAGAACTCTCTCTGCTTTACTCTCAACATCACCATTGCCAAGAATTTTCGAGCTCATCTTGCTCATTCCACTTCAACACTTTCCTTGATTCTCTCAATTTCATAACAGTGCATTTGTTCTTGAGGCTGGGATTTCACTCACTTCCATTGAATCATCATCAAGTTTTGCATCGCAGCATTTATTTTGCTTAGTGTGTGGAGCTCCAAGGTTGAAGAAGAAACAAGTATCTCTGGTTTTCGCAACATTTCAAGTGCATCCATAGTTTCAGGTGTTACTTCACTCAATCTTAATGATTCTTGTTCTTGTGATTTATACTTGTTTTATGATGTTTAGAGCTTATTAGAAGCTATGCGTGAGTCCTGGCTAGTTGATAGGCTCTCTAGGAGTTTAGGTGTGATGTTAGGGCAAATTGTTTTGGCTCAGTTTGTGTTATGCGTGCACGATCTATGAAAATTGATTGCATATCCATGATGTACGCAAGCTCGGCTTCAGTTTGATATGCATTGTGTGGATTTTTGGGAAAATAAAAGTTGCAGACGATGGTTCTTGACCGGAGAAGGTGACCGGAGGTCCCTCTCCGGCCGGGGGTCTTTATGTTAGGGTATCTGGTCAGATTTAATGTGGACCGTTTGATGTTCATGATCCAATGCTCCAAAACACGCCAACACATAAAAACGCACGTGCTTCTCAGGTGCTCATTCTGATTTTATTTTTAAAATTCGTGTGGCGTGGTACACGGTATGGAGTGTGGTCGTGCATGTGCATGCGTTAGATTAGCATACTTTGACTGTTTGTACGACTTGACTTCATCCAATGGTTGTAATTGCTTTGACTTGTGTTGACTGGGAGTGTATGGTTGTTATTGTGTTATGCGTGCTTAATGGACTTAGTCAGATTTGATATCCACACCTCCCATGTTTTCAAGCCCAATTAATTTGAACTGAATAATTACTATGCATGCACCCCCATTCATAGTGCATTTCATTTTTATTTTCATTATTTTCTACACGTTTGATTTTTAATTTTTAAAAATATCAAACATCATCATAAAATTCCACAAAAATTCATGAGTATCATTAAAACATTTAGGAAATTTTTCATGATTTTATTTCTTGATTTTATGACCTTTTTTCCCCTGTTCCTTAATTTTCTTTGATTTTTACTTGTATGCATGCTTAATGTGATACATAAATTTGTGCATTTTTGATCTCGATCATTAAAAATTGTTTTGATGCTCTTCTTTTTGTATTGAGTCATTATCATATTGAGGTATGTTAAGTGATTTTTATTTGATTTTTTTAGGTCATTTTATGGCATGTTTGGTGTTCATTTCTGTGCTACTTTGTATGATATGTCTACTTGACCTAAGTGCATTGTTTGACATCACTTTACCTTGGTTTCTTGCATGCTACTTTGATATATGATTCACCTCTGATTTGTGTACCTTTAAACCATGCTTGTTTAATTTCCATGAGGCCATTTGATTTTGGTTTAATACATTTCATTTGAAGCATTACAACATGTCACATCCTTGTAATCTTTGTGCATGTTTACATGATTTCTTTTGTGTATACTTGCATGATCATTTGCATACTTTAGTGAACTATTCACTTGACATTATAGGTCATTGGTACATATTATATGTCATCCTTGCATGTTGACTTTCATTTGAACCTTGTGCACCTTTAACATGTTGTGTTTGCACTTTTCTTCTTTTTGACTTCCATTTCAATGCTACCTCTTCTACCACTTCTTACATGTCTTGATGTGTCATACATGAACACTTGTGAGATGTTTGTGAGTCATTTTTCATTTCATTTCAATTCTGATCTTTAGATTACATGTTCCATTCATGCATGTTCTTTTCATTTCTTTTCATCTTTCATTCTCCCTTTTCTTATGGTAGCATGTTCCAATGCCAAGGATGAGGTTTGTTGCCTACTCACTTGGACTTGCATGATAATGATCATTTGTTTTCCATATGATGTACATTCTGGTTGTGGTTATAGGTTTTGATTTTTCATCTATTTTTTTTAGCTTTATAGTGCATTAAATGTTCTTTTATTTCTTACACTTCTTATACATGTTTACTAACCATGTAGGGGCTTTGGTAAGTTTGCAATTGAGTGTGGATAAGGAATCCACATTCTAACTTCTTTCCTCTCATCTCTTTTACAATTCCATTTTGTGTTGTTAAGCACTTATGTGTTTTCTTTTAATAATTCATCACTTTCCCTTTTTGAATTGCAATTCATCTTCTACTTTAGAAGTGAATTGTTTAATTCATTCTTTCTTTAGACTTTAGGTTGAGACCTCACAAACCATTAGGATCACTCCCTTTAATCTTTAATTAGGATTGAGTCTTAGTCCACATAGGTTTTACCTTTTCTCCTCTCTTGAGTCTCTCTTCTCATCTCTTAAAGAAAATCCAAAACATCCAATAAAGGTAAGCATTTATTGCATTTAGGCCTTTCATATAAAGAAAAGATTATAAAGGGGTTTTCTCTTATAATCTTAGAATGTATAGCATTATAGCCCATCTTGGGTCAATGTGTTAAACATTCGATCTTGTATGAGGGACTTAAATGCAATACTTGTTGGAGGTAAATAAAAAACACTTCTTCATTTCTTAAATCAACAAAAACACTTAATAAACACAAGTATGCTAGTGTGTTTGAACCTTGACAATTGGAACTAAGTGTGGGGGTCTTCTTCACTCTTAGTGTGCTTTCTTACCCATTCCATCTTGGAATGTGAGAATGTACACATTCCAATGACTAAGATTCAGATACACTATCATATGCAAACAAATGAAAAAACTCTTAAAAGACAAAAACAAACAATAACGTCTTTTCCTTCGGGAATTCTTTTCTCATCTCATTCATTCTCAACGCACGAACGCGCTCCTACTCGTTCTCTTGCAAGATGGTAACGCACTCGGACCGGCGAGACTGCAACACCTGAGCTAGAACGTTAGCCGTTCCTTAAGAATACAAACAATTCATCCCTAGTGAGGGGAACTACGTCGCTCTGATTCTCATGTTCCCGATGAGATACGTAGGCAGTGGGGCAGGGCCCATTCGAGCACTTCTTTTATTTTCCCTACATTTGTTTCTTTTTCTCTCTTTTTTTTCCTTTTCCTTTTCCAGTATCTTTTCCTACACCCTTTGATTGAAGTAAGCAAGCGTGGATCCCATCGGGTACGATGGACGCGAGGGGGTGCTAATACCTTCCTCTCGCGTAACCGACTCCCTTACCCTTTCTCTTGGTCGCAAGACCATGTTCTTTTCCTTCCCTCAGGTTTATGCAGTGTTTCCTTTCCCTTTCTTTGGGATAAATACACATTGCTGGCGACTCTGTTTCGGTGCCACTTTCGCGTTTGTACTAGGATGAAAATCCCGGGAGCGACAGCTGGTGACTCTGCTGGGGACAGGTTGACCTATTGCTGGTCCATCCTAAGCGAGTCAATCCTAGCGCTTGTCTGTTCTTCTTTCATTGGGTGTTTATTGTTGTGCCGTATTTACCGTTTTTTTGTATGGTTATTTATTGCCTTACTGCACATTACTGTATTTACTGCACTTTAGCATTACATATCATATATTATATTGTGTTGCACTGTTTTGTCTGTTTGGCGGGATGGGATTTCTGAGAGATAAGCCCATTACACAGGCTTGAGTATACACTTAGAATTAGAGTGGAGAGTAGTGGGACCTACGTGCCTTTTGGAGTGCGTTGGGTGTTCACGAAATTCACAACTAGACGAGGCTATCTTGGGACACGTCGTGGCATGCGCATCTTGCGTATTCCAGGATGTAGATCTAGAGAGCTGTCGACTCTAGTGACCGATCATGAGGACCTTAGTGGAAACATCCCTCTTTAGCGGTGACAATGGCAGACCACATTCTGTGGCAAACCCATTCGCACCCGAGGGCCCACTTTGGAACTTGCATAGGATGACCTTTATTTTCTAAGGGGAGTCAGTGGACGACCTCTTTGATTGGCATAACATTGTATCCTACGGGCTGAATGTGCTATTGCTTCTCAAACCTCCGAAGCTGACAAGCCTTATTTTCTAAGAACCACATGTGAGTATGGGCGGGATGTTTACAGGTTTGCAGGAAACCCAGCCTCCTACCTACCTTACTTGTGATTCTATGATGATTTCAAACATTGTATCCTATGACAGTGATTTGAGTGTTCATCTCAGATATTGCCAGATTCAGTACATAGACACAATGCACACAGTTCAATACAGACACAGACACTTGATTACCTGATCACATGCCCTTTTGCATTGCATTATCATATCATAACAGTTATGTTTGTCATTTTCAGGTGCATAATACGTTTCTGATTCCAATCCATGGGTTCAACAGAGATCGTTGCCGAGAGAAAGAACAATGTGTCTTACAAGTTTCCAGACCCTGTTTTGGATTCATTGCTCAAAGTTATAGATATGGCTGGTCCGGGTATTCTTGATAGGTTTCAGAAGAGCTACGGGAATTTGGTTGGGATGGTCCGTACAATCACCAAGTATGAACATGATGCTTTGCACACTCTGCTGCAGTTCTACGAGCCTTCGTTGAGATGCTTTCTTTTTCCAGATTACATTTTGATGCCAACACTGGAAGAATTCTCATTTATTTTGGGAATTCCGATCACGCTGGCAATACCATTCTTCTCTGGTAGTTCCCCTAGCGTAAAAGAAATTGCTACTGCGTTACAAATGGATCAGGCAGTGGTAAAGAGTGGTGTGAGCAGTAAAAATGGTGTTAGCGGATTTCATTTAGAATTTCTGTCTGGACAAGCCCAAGAGGCTGCAAGTGCTAAAAATTGGACGGTTTAGAATTCCATTCTGGCTCTCTGCATATATAGCCTAGTTCTCTTTCCTAATCAGCAAGACTTCGTCGATATGCAAGCAACAAGAGTTTTCGTTCTTAAAAATCCAGTCCCTACTTTATTAGGAGATTTTTATCATTCCGTGCATTACAAGAACGAGAAAAGAAGGGGAGGATCTGTTAGTTGTTGTACTCCACTGCTATGTCATTGGTTTTTCAAACATTTGCCTCAGACAGGTGCCTTCGTGGAAACCAAAGATGTGGCAAAATGGTCTAAACGATTTATGGGTTTAACTGCTGATAACATTGTATGGTTTGACCACCGGTTGTTGAGAATAGAGCTTGTCACAAGATGCGGAAATTTTCCAAATGTACCTTTGATTGGCAGAAAAGGAGGGATAAATTATAATCCAGTTTTGGCCATCCGACAGTTTGGGTATGCTTCCAGGGATCCTCCTACCGAGCAAGATGTGGAAGAATCTTTATTCTTTACAGGAACTAAGGATGCGAAGGTGGTAGAAGTAGTGAATGCTTGGAAAGATAAGCACAAAATTGGGAAAGCAGTTTTTGGGAAAGGAGATTGTAGGTCTTATCCTGAATATGATAGATGGATTGAGACGAAAGTAAAGGAATTGCTTTTACCCTTTTCAAGGGGACCTCTTTTATGTTCGGTACAGCCAGAGCAACCTACCATGGTGGCTATTGAAGAATGTGAGAAGTGGAAGAAAATGGTCAGAGAGCTGCAGATAGAGAATTCTGGAATGAGCAGATGTCTTCAGAAAGCTCTAGCTGACAACAAAGAGTTGGAAAAGAGAGCATTGAAAGCGGAAAAAACCTTGGCTGACAAAGAGGAAGATTTTGATGACCGAGCTCGGTACTTCCGAAAACTTACTTTGGGAGCAGATGACACTAGTCAGGCTCACAAGATTACAAAACAGGCTTTAGCCCGAAGCAAGGATTCATTAGCTCAACTTCGTCAAGCTTGGGATGAAGTCAGAATTGAAAATGCCGAGTTAAAGGATCAGTCGAAGATTAAAGACGAGGAGCTTAAAAAGGCACATGAGCAGAGGAGAAAGTATCGGGAAAGTCTCGGTAAAAGTCAAGAACAGTTAGAAGAAGCTAGAAGCCAGCTGAAGAATACCAAGAAAGAGCTTGAAGAAGCCATGATAGAAAGAGAGATACTCAAGACGCAAGCTGGCATAAAGAGACACAAAGGAATGTGTGATGACAAAGCTCTGATGCTGCATATGGGTTCTTTAACTGAAGCTCTTGAGAAAAGGGATGTCTTGATCAAAGAAATGATTAAAAAGCCGAATCACCAGCGTACCCGTATACTTTTTGAGGAGATCAAGTATTCAAGTGATAAGCTGAAGGATGTGGAATTGTCAGACTGATGTTCTTTTCCCTGTATTTTGTTGTTAATGGCTACCATCAGGCTTGTTGATGGATCCATTTTTTCCTTGTATTGCATTGGCGGATGAGCCTTTCTTAAATACTTGAATACTTTGTTGAATGAGTATGAGCAGTTTATTCAGAATTACTCTTTATCAGATATCTGTACACAAGCACATGACCATGATACGTCTCTTTATATCATGATTTCTGGTCTTCAGATTTCTGTGGTTTGGATTGGAATCAGGGTGTAAAGCACTTTGGAAATGATAAACATAACATTGCATGGCATTGCATATCATTCTGCATTTATGTTACTTGCTTTTCAGGTACTTGTTGCAGGGTCTCTAACCTTTATTTGGTTTCAGGCAGTATAGCTGAGAATTATATTCACCGATATTCAACGCGAAGAAATCAAGTAAGAATCGTGGATCAAGTGCAAAGTGATTTGGCTGAAATGAGGGCGCGTATGGACCAGTTCATGACCCTCATGACTGGCATGGCGCAAAATCAGGAGAGATTGAGGCTTCTGGTCGAGCGTCCAGACAATGGACCCGAAGGTGATCAGCATGACAATTCACAGGGACATGGCATTCCTCCTCCCGGTGGCAACCCTCCTCCTGGTGGTAACAATCGGGGTAATGGAAATGGTAGGCATGCTGGTGTTACTCTTGAAGATCCTCTGGAAGACCAATTTACTCTGCTGGATGCAGATGTGGGTAATCACGGTGATCGAAGGTATGATGAGTTAGCAGAAAAGATCAGGGCCATAGAATGCAAGAACTCTATGGGTATTGATGTTACTAGCTTGGGGCTGGTCCCAGGAGTCAGAATTCCTCCTAAATTCAAGCCTCCCACTTTTGATAAGTATCACGGCAATGCGTGTCCCCAAACGCATCTTCAAGCTTACTTTGGGAAGATTTCAGCCCATACAGAGGACGAGAAGCTATGGATGCATTATTTTCAGGACAGTTTGGCTGGAGCATCCTTGACCTGGTATATGAAGTTGAATAGAGCTGCTGTGAAGAGTTGGAAAGATCTGGCAGAAGCGTTCCTGAAGCAATACCAGTACAATATCGACATGGCGCCCAACCGCACTCAATTGCAGGGGTTGTCACAAAATGCCAAGGAGAGTTTCAAAGAATATGCACAGAGGTGGAGGGAAATGGCTGCACAGGTTCAACCTCCCTTGTCAGACAGAGAAATGGAAGATATGTTTATGGGCACCTTGCAAGGGGCCTATCTTGATAGATTGGCTGCTTGTCCGTCAACTGGATTTGCTGATATTGTGATTGCGGGAGAAAGAATAGAAAGTCTGTTAAAGCTTGGAACGATCCAAGATGTGAGTGGGGCTGGCTCTTCGGGGACGAAGAAACCGTTTGCTAGTAGCCAGAAAAGAAGAGAAGGTGATATGAATGATGTGTTTAGAGGACGAGGCAGAGGGCGTTCTCAAGCTTATTATCAGGTAGATGCTGTAACAATCCCCACACCGTCTGTTCAGAAACAACAACCCCAACAACAAGTTCAGCAGCAACAGCAACAACCTTTTTTCCAGCAAAGGTCTAGGCAGAGGGATCGTAAGATGGATCCTCTCCCTATGACTTATGCCGCGCTGTTGCCCCAGCTACTCGAGTTAAAGTTGGTAGAACTCCGTACTATGAAAGCTCCGGTTGCTGGAAACCTGCCACCTAACTTCGATGCTAATGCTCGTTGTGAGTTCCACTCAGGTGCTCAGGGGCACTCCATTGAAAAATGCTGGGCTTTCCATCATAAAGTACAAGATTTGATTGATGCTAAAGCCATCAATTTCTCTCCCGCTCCTAATATTACTCAGCATTCCATGCCTGATCATAGTGCAGCAAATGTATATGCTATTGAAGATGGGAGGAGATTGAATTTGGCGGCAGACATCCATCAAGTGAAAACTTCTTTGTTGGTTGTAAAAGATCGTTTATTGAAGGGACAGGTGTTCCCGGGCTGTAATCAAGATTGTTCTGAGTGTATGAATCAGGAGAATGGCTGTGATAAGTTGAAGATGGGTTTACAGAATCTGATCGATGAAGGATGTCTACAGTTCGACAGAGTCGTGAAAGACACTGATGAGGTATCAACCGTGACCATCTATTATACTCCCGCTGAGATTCAAATGCCGGTCAATGCAGTTTCCGTGGCGAGCGTTGCGTAAGAAAGGCCCAGTCCTGTCACTATCACGGTGCCAGGACCAATTCCGTTCACATCTACGAAGGCTATCCCATGGCACTATAGGGCAGATGTGTATTACGAAGGTAAAAAGCAGGAAGTTGAGTCGTCAGTCAGCCCAAATATTGATAATGTAGGGGGTGTAGGGGGCTTTACAAGAAGCGGAAGGTTGTTCGCTCCCCAAACCTTGAGAAGTGATAAAGAGGCAGAAGCTGCAGCAAAGGCTAAGGGTAAACAGGTGGTTGAAAATGCGCCTACACCTGAAGCAGAGACAAAGTTTACTTGTGATAAGGAGATGGAAGAATTCATGAAGATAATCAAGAAAAGCGATTATAGGATTGTGGACCAACTGAATCAGACCCCTTCAAAGATTTCAATCTTGTCACTATTGATGTGCTCTGATGCGCATCGGCAGGCGTTGTTGAAAGTATTGAAGAGTGCATACGTGCCACAAGAAATTACTGTTAATCAGCTCGAGGGCGTAATCTCCAATGTTAATGTTAGCCATGGCTTGGGCTTTACAAGTAGAGATTTGACTGTTGAAGGAAGAAACCACAATAAGGCTTTGCATATCACGATGGAGTGTAAGGGCGCAGTGTTATCTCATGTACTGGTAGACACTGGTTCATCACTTAATGTCTTGCCCAAGAAGGCGTTAATGAAGCTGGAAGTTGATGGTTTGATCTTAAGGCCTAGTGAATTGGTGGTCAGAGCATTCGATGGGACTAGACGATCTGTGTTTGGTGAGGTAGAATTGCCCGTACAAATTGGACCACAGGTATTCAAATCCATGTTCCATGTAATGGACATACAACCTGCATATAGCTGCCTATTGGGACACCCTTGGATTCATGGAGCCTGGGCTGTTACTTCCACTTTACACCAAAAGTTGAAGTATGAGTTTGAAGGGCAGGTTGTGACGGTGTGCGGGGAAGAAGACATATTTGTGAGTCACTTGTCCACATTCAAGTACGTTGAAATGGACGGGGAAATTCATGAGATGCTGTGCCAATCATTTGAAGCAGTCAATATTGACGATGCACCTGAGTCTTCTTCTGTACCAGTTGGGGCCGGTACCTCCATTTCATCTTACAAACAAGCTGTCGAAGTCGTCAGGGCAGGCAACGCCCAAGGTTGGGGCAGGCTGATAGAGACCCCAATGAAGGAAGACAAATTTGGTATTGGTTATCATCCCTCTACAACTTCAGATGCGGGGAGCAGGGGACCCATCACTTTCAATAGTGGGGGAATTATCTACACGGACCAGTCTTGTGCAGCTACAGAGGATAATGTTGACAGTGATGGTGACCTGGACAACTGGGTACGCCCTCATGCTCCGGGACAACAAGTGCAGAACTGGTTCGTTGAAGAAGTCATCCGGGTTACTCTTCAGACAGAGTAATTTTTTCTGTGTTTTTTTTCTAACCATAATGCATGTCAAAATCTTACGCTCTGCCCAAGGCGTATAGATTCATTTGTAGGGCCACCCTGGTTGCATTTGCAATTTTTAATCATTAATAAAGGACGTTTTGCAATCAAATTTTGTTCTCTGTTTTTCAGTTTTATGTTTGCACAAAAATAATAAAATGGCAATGTTTCATTTTCTTTTGTTTTTGCTTAAAAATAAATTCTAAAATAAGGCATGAACCCGTTCATGCAGACTTGATCCTCCGGATACCACTGATAACGATTTTGATATGGCTATGTATGACTTTGACAATCCGATTTATCAAGCCGAAGAAGGGGATGAGAAAGATTGTGAACTCCCTGAAGAACTGGCCAGATTGTTGAAACAAGAGGAAAGGGTCATCCAGCCTCACCAGGAGACTGTAGAAATCATCAATATTGGTTCCAAGGATGCCAAGAAAGAGATCAGGATTGGTGCCAGCTTGCAAGCAGATGTGAAGAAAACTTTGACTGAAATGTTGCGCGAGTATGTTGACATCTTCGCCTGGTCGTATCAAGACATGCCGGGGTTGGACACGGATATTGTTGTGCACAGGCTACCATTGAGAGAAGAATGTCCGCCCGTCAAGCAGAAACTTCGTCGGACTCACCCCGACATGGCTTTAAAGATTAAGGAGGAAGTCCAGAAGCAGTGGGATGCTGGGTTTCTTGCTGTGACTAAATATCCTCCGTGGGTAGCCAACATCGTGCTAGTACCGAAGAAAGACGGAAAAGTGAGAATGTGTGTGGATTATCGAGATCTTAATAAAGCTAGCCCAAAAGATGATTTTCCACTACCTCATATTGATGTGCTGGTCGATAATACAGCTCAGTTTTCAGTGTTCTCATTTATGGACGGTTTCTCCGGGTACAACCAGATCAAGATGGCACCTGAAGATATGGAGAAGACCACGTTCATTACTCCGTGGGGTACATATTGCTGTAAAGTTATGCCTTTTGGGTTGAAAAACGCAGGGGCAACGTACTAGCGGGCGATGGTAACATTGTTTCATGACTTGATTCATAAGGAGATCGAATGTTATGTAGATGATATGATTGCCAGGTCGAGAACAGAAGAGGAACATCTGCTTAACCTGAAAAAGCTGTTTGAAAGGTTGAGAAAGTTCCATCTGAGATTAAATCCAAACAAGTGCACGTTTGGGGTGCGTTCTGGAAAGTTGCTGGGTTTCATTGTGAGCGAAAGAGGAATTGAGGTTGATCCTGCCAAGGTGAAAGCAATACAAGAAATGCCTGAACCAAGAACAGAAAAAGAGGTTCGTGGTTTCTTGGGTAGATTGAACTACATTGCAAGGTTCATATCTCACCTAACAGCCACGTGTGAACCAATATTTAAATTGTTAAGGAAAGATCAAACGGTCAGGTGGAATGACGATTACCAATTGGCATTCGATAAGATAAAAGAATACTTGCAGGAACCTCCGATTCTAATGCCTCCAGTTGAAGGGAGACCGCTGATAATGTATCTGACAGTGCTTGAAGGTTCCATGGGTTGTGTTCTCGGTCAACATGACGAGACAGGTAGGAAGGAGCATGCTATCTACTACCTGAGCGAAAAGTTCAATGATTATGAGTCCCGATACTCCATGCTTGAAAAGACATGCTGTGAACTTGCATGGGCCGCTAAGTGATTGAGGCAATATATGGTCAGGCATACAACCTTGTTGATTTCAAAAATGGATCCTATCAAGTACATTTTCGAGAAGCCAGCACTGACAGGCAGAGTTGCACGGTGGCAAATGGTCTTGACAGAGTATGACATTCAGTACACTTCCCAAAAGGCCGTCAAAGGAAGTATCTTGTCCGATTATCTTGCGCAACAGCCGATTGATGATTACCAACCCATGAAATTTGACTTCCCTGATGAGGACATCATGTTTCTCAAAGCTAAAGACTGCGAGGAACCACTCCCGGAGGAGGGGCCAGACCCTGAATCCAAATGGAGTCTGATGTTTGATGGGGCTGTCAATATGAATGGGTGCGGAGTTGGAGCAGTTCTTATCACGCCGGAAGGTGTTCATATGCCTTTCACTGCCCGAATAACTTTCGGATGCACCAACAATGAAGCAGAGTACGAAGCTTGTATAATGGGGATCGAGGAGGCGATTAATCTACGGATTAAGACCCTTGATATATTTGGTGATTCAGCTTTGGTAATCAATCAAGTGAAAGGGAGTTGGTACACGCACCAAGCAAATCTAGTGCCGTATAGAGATTATACAAGGAGATTGCTGACATTTTTCACAACAGTGAAACTGTACCATATTCCTCGAGATGAGAATAGGTTCGCTGATGCCTTGGCCACTTTGTCTTCCATGATCAAAGTGCAAGGATGGAACCATGTACCTAAGATTGAAGTATCCCGCCTTGACAGACCTGCATTTGTGTTTGTGGTTGACGCAACGTCCGATGACAAGCCTTGGTACCATGATATTAAATGCTTCTTGAGCAATCAAGAGTACCCGCCCGGGGCATCGTCCAAAGACAGGAAGACGTTGAGAAGGCTAGCTGGTAGTTTCTTCTTGAACAAAGATGGCGTGTTGTATAAGAGAAATTTTGACACGGTCCTGCTTAGATGTGTGGATAGACACGAAGCAGACCTGTTGATGATTGAAGTGCACGAAGGCTCTTTCGGTACCCATGCCGGAGGGCATGCAATGGCTAAAAAGTTGTTAAGATCGGGATATTATTGGTTGACTATGGAGTCAGATTGTTGCAAATATGCCCGCAAATGCCATAAATGCCAGATCTATGCAGACAAAGTGCATGTGCCTCCAAATCCGTTGAGTATCATGTCGTCGCCCTGGCCGTTTGCCATGTGGGGCATTGATATGATCGGAAAGATTGAGCCTACAACTTCTAACGGTCATCGTTTCATCTTGGTGGCAATTGATTACTTCACCAAATGGGTTGAAGCTGCATTCTATGCCAATGTTACAAAACAAGTGGTAGCTCGTTTCTTAAAACGGGATATCATTTGCCGCTATGGAGTTCCCGAAAGAATCATTACTGATAATGGTTCTAATTTGAATAATAAGATGATGGCTGAGTTATGCCGGGACTTCAAAATCGAACATCACAATTCTTCTCCGTACCGCCTGTAGTACCCCAAAATTTGCCCTACCTTTTTCTGGCTTATGTTTATTTTCATTTTGCATTTGATTAGGTCATAACCCATAATCATATCATTGCATTGGGTTCCTAAGACATGTGATCAAGGGATCTTCCTTTGGTTTGAGCTTTTCGTATTCAGAAGATTATTAGTGTGCATTCAAAGTGGTTATTTCTCAAGTTGTGAATGTTCAGAGTCAAGATGTCTTGTGTTGAGATTCTTCAGCGGTTCACGTGAGGTGTGGGTTTAGAAAATCAGGATTCATTTGATCAGAGATTCGGAAATGTTTGATTCATATGTTTTGCTTCAGTGGCAAGTTTGTTCAGGGGTAGCTGTGACTATTTTATCAGAGGCTTGTGAATAGTTTGTGATTGGGTTTGAATTCTTTGGGTTATCCATTTTCTATCCATCATGGCCATCTTCAACCATTTAAACCAATTTTCTTTCCATATTCAATTTTATTTCAATATCCATTCCTTACCATTTTCAAATCCAATTTTCATCTTCTCTATTGTCCATATTTTTCACTATATTCAAATCCTTTTTTTCTTCATAATCTTTTCTTTATCCATTTTTAATAACCATTTTTAATACCAACTTCATAAACCAATTTTTCTTTATAATCCACTTTTATCCAATTATTACAATCCATTCATTTCACAAATCCAACTAACCACTTCTTAGCTTTCATTGTAGTTTTGACCCATTTCTAAATACATGTCATTTTTATCCATTCTAATCCATTGATATCCATATTACTTACCAATACCCATGAAAACCAATTGTCCAATTATCTTTTTTAATATCCATTTTCAAATATCATTAAACCATTTTTCAAGTACACCTATTCAAACCAATTTCCATAATATCCATTTGTTAATCCATTCATATCCAATTTTAACCATTTTCTTGTCCATATCCAAAAATATATACTAATACATTTCTTAACCCACATTTCTATTTCAAACCATTTGACCCACCTTTTCAAATCCATTTCAATTTTATCTCACTATTCCAATATCCAATACCATTTCTAACCACATCTAACATCCATTATCCATTTTTACTTTAAAGATCATTTTAATCCATTATGTCCATTTTAAAATCCACATTGTAAATATCCTTTTTTTTAAACCATTTATCAACCTACAAAAATAACACAAAAATAAGGAAATTCATCCTTTTGCCAAGCCACCTTCAGTTGCTACATGAAGCTGCAAAATAAAACAATACAAGCTGCCAAATCAAGGAGGCCATCACGTTACAATACCCAATTCCAAGCCAAGCTTTTTATAGCAAGCTAAGACACTTGAAGCTTCAAAGTATTTCTCCCCAAAATTGTTCCTGCAGCCGAGCCAAGGTCGCTACGTAAAACGCACGTGCACATGATTTCAAATGGCATCACACAATGCAAAGCAGCACAAATATCAAGAAAATTCCACGTGAGAAAAGGAAAAAGAACAAACACCCTGCAGTAGAAAAAGTCATAGCAGCTTAAGTGAATACAAGGCCATAACAGAATTTTTAGCAGTGAAATAAGTCCATTACAATGATACCGAAAAAGACTTCATAGCAGTGAGTTTTTAAGGAAAAAGTCATACAAGGAAAAAACGCTACAGCAGAAAAATAAAAGAGAAAATCAACGCTACAGCAGAAAAATGAAAAGAAAAAATCATTTCCAATTCAATGTCATTACATAGCAGGTACAGAAAATTCAGCAGAAAGAATTACAAAAAAAAAACTAACATTCACAAACAAATTCATTTCACCAGAAAATTCACCAAGCTTCTAACATAAGTTTCTAACAGAAATCCTAACCAACTCTAACAGAATTGTAACTGAATTTCACCTGAAAGTACCATTCTACTCCTCCCAATTTCCAGTATAAAGAGGAAGATGCAACAGAATTTGGGGAGTTTTTTTTTATTCGACACAATTCTTCATCCATTCCTCAACAATCTTCATCTTCTCCAACCTTCTGCAACTTTTCCAATCTCCATCTTCTCTCAGACTCAATCGCTAACCCTCACTCTGCATAATTTTCACCATTTCAAGTCTCTACAATTTCACGTTGCAATCTTCAACTTCAGCACCTTACAATTCCGTTTCAACAATTCTTCATCAATCTCCAGTAATTCACACATCCTCTGCGGCTCATCTTCTTCAATGTAGTTCTTCTTGAATTCATCTTCAACAATATTTCACAACCTGCAACCAAATTCAAGACATCACAATCAAGTTCTGCAACTCAAAGGAATTTTACAGAATCGATTTCACACGCAACAACGACAACGGTTTGAACGCAGAAGTAAAGAAGAGAAAAATTGACGTCCACGAAAACGAGATCTATACCTGAATCGAATTTGTGACGTCGTCATCGCACTTGAAGCGCCATCGGAGCGACTCCGATAGGTATTCCGAATCTCTTTCTACTTATTTTTGCTTTAGAATTTGAGCGAGTTGCGTCATTGAGGCTGAGTGCGTTGCGAATCTTGTTGTGAGTTCTTCGTTTTCATTCGAGTTCTGCTGAGGTTGTGGTGAGGATTTGAGTCTCCGCCGCCGTCGACGAGATGGCACGGCGCGGCGGAGCAATTGCTTTCGGACGGTGTTGGTTTTTGAACGAATGTTGAGCGTCGTGAGGGCGTGAGGAAGTACGAGGCAGAGAGGTTGAATCGGTAAGGAGTTTTGTTCGCGGTTTGGCATCGCTCTTCACAGTGTAGAGTTTTGTGTTGAAGGTGAAGGGAGGAGATACGATGAACGGAGTGGAGAGAGGTCTCTAGCGGTTGATCGAAGAAGGAAAACGAAGATGAGGATGAAGGCGCGGCGGAGATTGTTGTTGCCGTCAAGACCTTTTGCGAAGGTAACGAGGGAGAAGCGACGGTGGTCAAGAGAAAGGAATAGCTAGCGTGGTTGTTTCCGGCGGTGGCTTTGTGCGAGCAAACGGAGGAAAATGATTTGATAGCTAGGAGAAGAAGGGAGCTATGGAGAGTGAATTGTGAGTGGGGCGGCGCCGAGGGTGGATGTGCGGCTGAGGTTTGATGAAAAGTGATGAGGCTGAGTGTATTTGCTGCTAAACCTAGTACCATGCGGGTTGGGCTTTAGTCCCTTGCTGATTTTTTTCTTTCTTTTTTTTTTCCAATCACACTTCCTAGTTTCTATTTCACACCCCTTTCCTTTGGCTGAAGATTATTGGGCCAACAACATAAACCCACTCGCCCAGATTGGATTTCCACACGCCCCAATTCACTCTGCACCCCCCTCTGTTTTCATTATTTAGACTTTTGTTTAGCAGTTTTTTTTTTTATTGATTAATGGTGTTAATTGGTTTAATAGTTGTTTTGGTTTTGATTTTAGGCAATTAGATTAGAATTAGATTACTTATAAATCTCATTTTAATTAGAATTTAGTTTCTAATGTTTTCTTTTAATGTTTAGTCTTAACTTTAGAATTTGGCTAATTAGAATTTAATTGGAATTAGTTTTAGGATTAATATTAGTTTTAATAGTAGAATTAATTTTAGGACTAATTGTTTTTAGAATTAGTTTAGAATTAACTTGAACTAATTTTAGAATTAATTTTCTAACTTTAGATTAACTTTTCTTCTTAGAATTTAATCTTGATCTTTTACTTAGCATTTTAATTCTAGCTTGGTTATTTTTTACCATGATTTTGATTGCTTATTCTGATTAATTCCTGATTAATTGTTTCTCTGCTTACTTAATTTTTTTCATCCCTCTTTAAGATCAACTTAACTTCTATCTTGGAAGTAAGTTGCTTCTTATGTTCTTCTCCTCCTATTTTAGGATAGTGTTCTTATACCTCACAAACCATTAGGATCACTCCCTTAACTAATCAATTAGGATCGAGTCTTAGTTCAAATAGGTTTTTACCTTTCTCTCCTCTCTTGAGTCTTTCATCTTCTCATCTCAAAGAAAATTCAAAACATATAATAAAGGTAGGCATTTATTGCATTTAGGCCTTTCATATAAAGAAAAGATTATAAGGGGTCTTCTCTTGTAATCTTAGAATGTGTAGCATATAGCCCATCTTGGGTCAATGTGTTAAACATTTGATCTTGTATGAGGGACTTAAATGCAATACTTGTTGAAGGTGCAAATAATAAAAAACACTTCTTCATTTCTTAATCAACAAAAACACTTAATAAATACAAGTATGCTAGTGTGTTTGAACCTTGACAATTGGAACTAAGTGTGGGGGTCTTCTTCACCCTTAGTGTGCTTTCTTACTCATTCCATCTTGGAATGTGAGAATGTACACATTCCAATGACTAAGATCCAGATACACTGTCATATGCAAACAAATCCAAAACACTTCCTTCTAAAAGACAAAAAACAAACAATAACGTCTTTCCTTCGGGAATTCTTTTCTCACCTCATTCACTCTTAGCGTACGAACGCGCTTCTACTCGTTCTCTTGCAAGATGGTAACGCACTATGACCAGCGAGCCTGCAACACCTGAGCTAGAACGTAAGCCGTTCTCTAAAAAACACAAACAATTCATCCCTAGTGAGGGGAACTACGTCGCTCTGATTCTCATGCTCCCGATGAGATACGTAGGCAGTGGGGTAGGGCCTATGCGAGCACTTCTTTTATTTTCCCTACATTTGTTTCTCTTTCTCTCTTCTTTCTCTTTCCATTCCTTTTCCAGTTCTTTTTCCAGTATCTTTTCCTTACACCCTTTGATTGAAACAAGCAAGCGTGGATCCCATCGGGTACGATGGACGCGAGGGGGTGCTAATACCTTCCTCTCGCGTAACCGACTCCCGAACTCAGTTCTCTTGGTCGCAAGACCATGCTCTATCCTTTCCTTCAGGTTTATGCGGTGTTTCCTTTCCCTCTCATGGGATAAATACACATTGCTGGCGACTCTGTTTGGTGCCACTTTCGCGTTTGTACTAGGATGAAAATCCCGGGAGCGACAGCTGATAGTTGTTTTGGTTTTGATTTTAGGCAATTAGATTAGAATTAGATTACTTATAAATCTCATTTTAATTAGAATTTAGTTTCTAATGTTTTCTTTTAATGTTTAGTCTTAACTTTAGAATTTGGCTAATTAGAATTTAATTGGAATTAGTTTTAGGATTAATATTAGTTTTAATACTAGAATTAATTTTAGGACTAATTGTTTTTAGAATTAGTTTAGAATTAACTTGAACTAATTTTAGAATTAATTTTCTAACTTTAGATTAACTTTTCTTCTTAGAATTTAATCTTGATCTTTTACTTAGCATTTTAATTCTAGCTTGGTTATTTTTTACCATGATTTTGATTGCTTATTCTGATTAATTCCTGATTAATTGTTTCTCTGCTTACTTAATTTTTTTCATCCCTCTTTAAGATCAACTTAACTTCTATCTTGGAAGTAAGTTGCTTCTTATGTTCTTCTCCTCCTATTTTAGGATAGTGTTCTTATACCTCACAAACCATTAGGATCACTCCCTTAACTAATCAATTAGGATCGAGTCTTAGTTCACATAGGTTTTTACCTTTCTCTCCTCTCTTGAGTCTTTCATCTTCTCATCTCAAAGAAAATTCAAAACATATAATAAAGGTAGGCATTTATTGCATTTAGGCCTTTCATATAAAGAAAAGATTATAAGGGGTCTTCTCTTGTAATCTTAGAATGTGTAGCATATAGCCCATCTTGGGTCAATGTGTTAAACATTTGATCTTGTATGAGGGACTTAAATGCAATACTTGTTGAAGGTGCAAATAATAAAAAACACTTCTTCATTTCTTAATCAACAAAAACACTTAATAAATACAAGTATGCTAGTGTGTTTGAACCTTGACAATTGGAACTAAGTGTGGGGGTCTTCTTCACCCTTAGTGTGCTTTCTTACTCATTCCATCTTGGAATGTGAGAATGTACACATTCCAATGACTAAGATCCAGATACACTGTCATATGCAAACAAATCCAAAACACTTCCTTCTAAAAGACAAAAAACAAACAATAACGTCTTTCCTTCGGGAATTCTTTTCTCACCTCATTCACTCTTAGCGTACGAACGCGCTTCTACTCGTTCTCTTGCAAGATGGTAACGCACTATGACCAGCGAGCCTGCAACACCTGAGCTAGAACGTAAGCCGTTCTCTAAAAAACACAAATAATTCATCCCTAGTGAGGGGAACTACGTCGCTCTGATTCTCATGCTCCCGATGAGATACGTAGGCAGTGGGGTAGGGCCCATGCGAGCACTTCTTTTATTTTCCCTACATTTGTTTCTCTTTCTCTCTTCTTTCTCTTTCCATTCCTTTTCCAGTTCTTTTTCCAGTATCTTTTCCTTACACCCTTTGATTGAAACAAGCAAGCGTGGATCCCATCGGGTACGATGGACGCGAGGGGGTGCTAATACCTTCCTCTCGCGTAACCGACTCCCGAACTCAGTTCTCTTGGTCGCAAGACCATGCTCTATCCTTTCCTTCTGGTTTATGCGGTGTTTCCTTTCCCTCTCATGGGATAAATACACATTGCTGGCGACTCTGTTTGGTGCCACTTTCGCGTTTGTACTAGGATGAAAATCCCGGGAGCGACAGCTGATAGTTGTTTTGGTTTTGATTTTAGGCAATTAGATTAGAATTAGATTACTTATAAATCTCATTTTAATTAGAATTTAGTTTCTAATGTTTTCTTTTAATGTTTAGTCTTAACTTTAGAATTTGGCTAATTAGAATTTAATTGGAATTAGTTTTAGGATTAATATTAGTTTTAATACTAGAATTAATTTTAGGACTAATTGTTTTTAGAATTAGTTTAGAATTAACTTGAACTAATTTTAGAATTAATTTTCTAACTTTAGATTAACTTTTCTTCTTAGAATTTAATCTTGATCTTTTACTTAGCATTTTAATTCTAGCTTGGTTATTTTTTACCATGATTTTGATTGCTTATTCTGATTAATTCCTGATTAATTGTTTCTCTGCTTACTTAATTTTTTTCATCCCTCTTTAAGATCAACTTAACTTCTATCTTGGAAGTAAGTTGCTTCTTATGTTCTTCTCCTCCTATTTTAGGATAGTGTTCTTATACCTCACAAACCATTAGGATCACTCCCTTAACTAATCAATTAGGATCGAGTCTTAGTTCACATAGGTTTTTACCTTTCTCTCCTCTCTTGAGTCTTTCATCTTCTCATCTCAAAGAAAATTCAAAACATATAATAAAGGTAGGCATTTATTGCATTTAGGCCTTTCATATAAAGAAAAGATTATAAGGGGTCTTCTCTTGTAATCTTAGAATGTGTAGCATATAGCCCATCTTGGGTCAATGTGTTAAACATTTGATCTTGTATGAGGGACTTAAATGCAATACTTGTTGAAGGTGCAAATAATAAAAAACACTTCTTCATTTCTTAATCAACAAAAACACTTAATAAATACAAGTATGCTAGTGTGTTTGAACCTTGACAATTGGAACTAAGTGTGGGGGTCTTCTTCACCCTTAGTGTGCTTTCTTACTCATTCCATCTTGGAATGTGAGAATGTACACATTCCAATGACTAAGATCCAGATACACTGTCATATGCAAACAAATCCAAAACACTTCCTTCTAAAAGACAAAAAACAAACAATAACGTCTTTCCTTCGGGAATTCTTTTCTCACCTCATTCACTCTTAGCGTACGAACGCGCTTCTACTCGTTCTCTTGCAAGATGGTAACGCACTCGGACCAGCGAGCCTGCAACACCTGAGCTAGAACGTAAGCCGTTCTCTAAAAAACACAAACAATTCATCCCTAGTGAGGGGAACTACGTCGCTCTGATTCTCATGCTCCCGATGAGATACGTAGGCAGTGGGGTAGGGCCCATGCGAGCACTTCTTTTATTTTCCCTACATTTGTTTCTCTTTCTCTCTTCTTTCTCTTTCCATTCCTTTTCCAGTTCTTTTTCCAGTATCTTTTCCTTACACCCTTTGATTGAAACAAGCAAGCGTGGATCCCATCGGGTACGATGGACGCGAGGGGGTGCTAATACCTTCCTCTCGCGTAACCGACTCCCGAACTCAGTTCTCTTGGTCGCAAGACCATGCTCTATCCTTTCCTTCAGGTTTATGCGGTGTTTCCTTTCCCTCTCATGGGATAAATACACATTGCTGGCGACTCTGTTTGGTGCCACTTTCGCGTTTGTACTAGGATGAAAATCCCGGGAGCGACAGCTGGCGACTCTGCTGGGGAAAGGTCGACCTATTGCTGGTCCATCCTAAGTGAGTCAATCCTAGCGCTTGTCTGTTTTTCTTTCATTGGGTGTTTACTGTTGTGCCGTATTTACCGTTTTATTGTATGGTTATTTATTGTTTTACTGTACATCATCATATTTATAGCATGTTAGCATTTACATTTCATATATTATACTGTGCTGGACTGTGCTGTTTTCTGTTTGGCGGGATGGGATTTCTGAGAGATAAGCCCATTACACAGGCTTGAGTATACACTTAGGATTAGAGTGGAGAGTAGTGGGACCTACGTACCATCTGGAGTGCGTTGGGTATTCACGAAATTCACAGCTAGACGAGGCTATCTTGGGACATGTTCTGACGTGCGTATCTTGTGCATTTCAGGATGTCGATCTAGAGAGCTGTCGACTCTGGTGACCATTCCCGAGGACTCAGTTGCGGCACTCCTCCCGAGATGTGACAGTGGCAGACCACATTCTGTGGCAAACCCATTGCACATTCTCGATCCGAGGACCCAATGCCGGGAACTCGCTATAGGTTATCCTTTTTGAAAGAGAATCAGTGGAGGCACTCCTCGTTTGGCGATAGTACTGTACCCCGAGGGATGAATGTACTATTGCTTCTCGACCTCAGTGCCAGAAGCTGAGGACCTTTCATTTTGGTGAATCAGTTGAGGCCTCCTCGATTGATGATGATGCCAAACCAGAAATGGTGAACGTATCATCATTTCTCGACCTGAGAGCCCGGGATACTGAGGATCTTAGTACCCACAGGTGAGAATGGGCGGGTGTTTACAGGTTTGCAGGTAACCTTGACATTCTACCTACCCGGTACTTTGGATTTCTTATCAGTATCAGCCTGGTGTTATGGTATTATGATTATTCGGATATTCCGGTTCCGATATTCTCTTCAGAGCAGACCTATGAGCTTATTCAGTCATCAGCACAACACTTATCCAGAGCTTTGTGGATACCTTGATCCCGTGTCTTTGCATTTGCATCGCATGTCATTTTGCATTCTCATACTCATATGCATAACAGGTATTCAGAGAGGGGATTCTTATTCTGACTTGCTATTGTCTCCAGAACTGCAAACCTGACTTCTCACCACTACGCAACTTGAAGCAATCAGAGAAGGATCATGGATCAGATGCGAGCAGAGTTGTCGGAATTCCAGACTCGTATGGCTCAGTTCTTTGAGATGATGCAGGGCATGGCTCAATAACAAGAGGAACTAGAGGCAATTATTCAAAGGACTGTTGTTATCCCAGAGGCTGGTAATGGGAATGTTGTTGGTAATACTCTGGGCGGGGTTGTGAATCCACCACGTGTTGATATTCCTCCACCCTCTCCTATGATTCAATCCAAAGGAAGTGCTGCTAGGATTCATGTTCCTCATCAAAAGGCGAATAATCAGGAGGAACAATTTTATGATGCTGAGATGAATTTCCCTACTGACACGGACAAGAAGTTCTGTATGCTCGAAGAGAGAGTGAATGCTTTAAAAGGCCATAATGAGTTGGGCATGAACATGTACGACTTAGGGTTGGTCCCAGGTGTGAAGGTTCCTCCGAAGTTCAAGGCACCTACTTTCGAGAAGTACAATGGATCCACCTGTCCTAAGCTTCACATCATGGCATATTCCAGCAAAATGTCTGCCCATACGGATGATGAGAAGCTGCAGATGCATTTCTTTCAGGACAGCTTAACTGGGGCATCTTTAGATTGGTATATGAGCTTAGAGAGAACGCATATTAAAAGCTGGAGAGATTTGGCAGAAGCTTTCATCAAGCACTACCAATTCAACACGGACATGGCGCCCAGTAGAATGCAATTGCAAAGTCTTTCTCAGAGACAAAACGAAAGTTTCAAAGAATACGCCCAGAGGTGGCGTGAATTGGCTTCCCAAGTTCAACCTCCGATGTTGGAAAGAGAGCTCGTTGATATGTTCATGGATACGCTCCAGGGACATTATTACGAGAAATTGGTTGGATGTTTGTCAGCTGGATTTTCAGGTCTTGTATTGGCAGGAGAAAGGGTCGAAAATGGCATCAAAACGGGAAAGATTCGAATTGCTGCTGAAGATGCAAAGAAACCTTATGTTGGGTCCTCCAAGGGAAAAGAAGGAGAAACCAGTGCTGTGTATTTTCCTTCTGTTGTTCAACAACCTGTTCAGTATCAGCGGCCTTATGCTCCTCAGCAACAGAGACAACAAAGATCACGAAGGCCTGCGAGAAGGTTCGATCCACTCCCTATTCCTCACAGTGATGTTCTTGCACGTCTACTTGAGAGTTCTCTGGTTGAACTAAGGGATGCCAAGCCTGTTCCTGACCCCATTCCTCCTGATTATGATCTGGATGCTAGATGCGAGTATCACTCAGACACACCGGGTCATTCCATTGAAAATTGCAACGTGTTCAAGCACAAGGTGCAAGACCTGGTGGACTCAGAGATCATTGCATTCAATGAAGATGATATGTACATCAATTGAAGCCTCATGTCCCAAGTGAGCACTCAGTTTGCAAGGACGTCCAGACAGAATCAAGCCTCCTCAGCGATGGCAATCCTCAGCTTCTTTACCGCACTTTCATTTGTAGTTTTTCATTTCTTATTAAAGCATTGTATGCCTAAAAAACTTGTTTGTATTCTGAATGATGTTTTAATGCAATGAATATGTTTTTCTTGAAGTAATTCATTTTATTCATTCATATAATTTTTTCTGCGCATTGCAATACCAATTTTCTTGCTTAAACTCTTGGAGGGAGGATAATGAGGTAAAAACGCAAAATCTTTGGTTGTATGCTTTTGGATAAAACCCTGTTGAGGATGTACAGGCATTGTTTCAATCCCTAAACACTGGAGAGATAAGGGAGATAGACCCTCGTCAACCCCTTTGAACCTTGAAGTAGAAGTTTCTTTCTGAAAATGAAAAACCCTCATTTAACCAGGGGCAGGGTAGTTGTCAGTAATTTGACCAAGCGTTCAGATTTCAAAAGGAGTGTACATCAAAGGATCCATTACCTTGAAGAGGTCAAAAGATGTGAAACCACAGTGGTTATCCATCGGTGATCGAGGAGTGAGATAGTCACAACCTTTTCAAAGCAAGTCAGACATCCAGTGTCACACGATTTGTTCAAAAAAAAAAAAAAGAAAGAAAGCCCGCTAAGTCGGAACTTGAAAATAAGCGACTTAGGCAAAAGTTAGGGCATCCCGCTGGACTTCAAAATCGAAAATTCAAAAAGAATCAGTCCAGGCAAAATCAGGGAAATAAAGAAGCGAAAAATGAAAAAAGAAATGATCAAAAGAAAAATCCTCGATAAAGAACAAGTCGTGTGACCGAAACACTGAAGACAAAAGGGGTGAATGTCATTTCAAAGACCTCATGGGTTCCTTAACCATCGATCCTCACAGAAATCCTTTCGGGAGATGAGCGCTTGTGCCAAATTAACTGGACGTAGGACTGGAGAACATCAAGGAGAATGGGTGGGTACAAACGAATTTTGAGCCATAAATCCTTTTTTCTAAAACCATGAACCAGGCCACGTTACAACCCTTAAAAGTCCTAATTGAAACAGGGTTTATTCTGAAGGCGTACTTCAATGAGATAGCGTTCCTGACTCCCATGAGTTGTGCTAATAAGATTTTTGTTGGTATTGCATGTGCATATTGTTTTCCATTCAAAAATCAATGTCGTAACTAGTGACTCGTTCACAAGGTTTGATGACATATTTTCAATAAACTTCAAGGTTAACATGTTTGTTGCATTAGAATTATCATTCTCATAATAAACTTGTTCTGCTTGCATACATGTGCCTGAGCATTAATGAAGCTTACACAGTGAACATCAGTCGAGAAGCTTGATCCTGCCAAGTTGGGACGCTTGAAAATTCTGAAGGACAGTCATATCAAGGGGCATGTTGCCAAAAGACTCAGTACAGTGGGCTCTCCCCAGCAAGTTGTGATGAGATGTAGCCAATCTGGGGCAGTTACGTCGAGAAATCTCTCTAAAGTTCAGTTATTCTGGGGTATTCATTCAGATCAGGGGCAAAGTGACTTCAAAGCTCATATTGAGGCGAGTCACCTCCGGAGCATGAGAAGTTATCCTCTCCAGAAGACGGTTAATCAGAGGTACCTCTTCAAGGTTTAAAGTACTGAGGCAGAATATTTCAAATCATTACAAGTCCTCTCGGGGCAAATTCCTTCACATATCATACAGTCTGGGGCAGTTACGTCGAGATCCGACGAATCTCTCTAAGAGTTTTAAGACCCTGGGGCAGTGTGAACGCCCGGTCTTCTGTAAAATCCTCTTGAGATGATTTCTTTCAATGGACCGTGTAGTCTGGGGCAAGTCATAAAGGAACCGTTGTTCACTCTTGACAATCAGCATGCAGTTGGTCGGTAGGAACTTGAAGTACCAAGTCTCTTCCCCAGCAAGGAGCCTGAAGGTATCTTTTCCGCCAAGGTGTTGGAATTGCTATTCTTCCCCAAGCGGAGAGTCGTCCTCAAATCAAAAAGGGTTCTTTATGAGGATTCCTTATCCCCAACAGTGTAGGTGGATTCCTCATTCTCGGCAGGGTAAGACGGTGGAATATTTTCAAGCTGTTTGAAGATGGTGAGAAGTCAGAGTATTCTTTTCCTCAACAGTCAGGTTTGGTGTTTCCCGGCAAGTCAACGTCCAACGGTTATTGGCATTCTCAGCGGTTCAAAGTCCAATCTTTATTGGCATCTCCCCAACAGAGTTCGCAATTCAGCTTGCAGTTCCTCGACAGGGTCGGCATCACCAATGGTTATTGGTATTACGGTTGGTTATTTCCCCACAGGAGATCAGATATTGGTGATCCCTCTTCAGTGAGGTTTGCTTGTTCTGTTCTGCGCATTCCCCGATGGAGTGTCATCTCATTCTTGCATATAGTAATCATCATTGCATTGCATCCTCAAAACGCGTAGCATTTCCATGTCGTATGGAGCATTACACAATAGAAAGAAAATTCAAACATGCATCAAAGCATAAGCCAGATTTGGTACCTTGTACGAAAGCCTAGATCAACCCTCAATTAAAGCAGTGGTCCCCAACCTCAGAGTTGTCGTACCTTCTTTTGCTCCCAACCTCAGAGTTGACGCCCTTTTCTCTCCAACCTCAGAGTTGACGCCTATTTTGTCCAACCTCAGAGTTGACGCCTCTTTATACCAACTTCAAAGTTGTTGTATACATTTTCTCAACCTCAGAGTTGATGAACGCCCTTTCTTCCCCAACTTCAAAGTTGTCGTATACCTTTTCTCGACCTCAGAGTTGATGAAAATGATTTTCTTCCCTAACCTCAGAGTTAAAGTCAAGGGTTTTATCTCCGGTTTCAAAATCGATGTATACCCCTTTACCAACCTCAGTGTTGACGCCCTTCTCCAACTTCAAAGTTGACGTATACCTTTTCTCGACCTCAGCGTTGATGAATATCCTTTTCTTCCCCAACTTCAAAGTTGTTGTATATATTTTCGCAACCTCAGAGTTGATGAATATCCATTTCTTCCCCAACTTCAAAGTTGTCGTATACCTTTTCTCGACCTCAGAGTTGATGAAAATGCTTTTCTTCCCTAACCTCAGAGTTAAAGTCAAGGGTTTTATCTCCGGTTTCAAAATCAATGTATACCCCTTTACCAATCTCAGAGTTGACATATATCCTTCTTCCGACCTCCGAGTTGAAGTTATGGTTTTTTTCTCAACCTCAGAGTTGATGTCTACCCTTTCCTCAACCTCAGTGTTATTGTTTACTTCAAATTTTCTCAATCTCAGAGCAATTGCCATTTTTCTTCAACCTCAGAGTTGATGGTCCACCCTCTTATCCCCAGCGGAGTCATCTGTGTAAGGTCGTTGATTCTACAAACCTCTGGTCAAAAGTCCAACAGTAGATTGGCAAAAGTCCATCCAAGGGTGGCGAAGTTTCAAAGTCCAACAGCAGATTGGCAAAAGTCCGTCTTCGGGTGGCAAATCCTTAAAGTCCAACAGTGGATTGGCGAAAGGTCCATCTAAGGGTGGTAAATTCTAAAAGTCCAATAGTGGATTGGCAAAAGTCCGTCTTCGAGTGGCAAATCCTTAAAGTCCAACAGTGGATTGGCGAAAGGTCCATCTAAGGGTGGCAAATTCTAAAAGTCCAACAGTGGATTGGCAAAAGTCCGTCTTCGGGTGGCAGAAAGTCCAACAGTAGATTGGCGAAAGTCCATCTTCGGGTGGCAGATGAGCAAAGTCCACCCGTAGTGTGGCAGGCCAGTAGTCGTCTGGCGTTGTACAAAAGACATTGCTAAAGTCCACCCGTAGTGTGGCAAGCCAGTAGTCGTCTGGCGTTGTACAAAAGACATCTCTCCAATGCTTTTCTTTCCATCAGAGTTTTATCCAAGCAGTGTTCATTTGGTTGGGTTTATATCCCTTTTTCTTATTCTCCACACGGTGCAAATTTTGTGGTTCTTTTGTATTCAATCTCCTTGTACCTTGAATGTCTGAAAGCAGTTGCTATCATCCTTTCAGGTCCAAGTTGATTGAATAGGGGCAGCTGTAGTACCCCAAAATTTGCCCTACCTTTTTCTGGCTTATGTTTATTTTCATTTTGCATTTGATTAGGTCATAACCCATAATCATATCATTGCATTGGGTTCCTAAGACATGTGATCAAGGCATCTTCCTTTGGTTTGAGCTTTCCGTATTCAGAAGATTATCAGTGTGCATTCAAAGTGGTTATTTCTCAAGTTGTGAATGTTCAGAGTCAAGATGTCTTGTGTTGAGATTCTTCAGCGGTTCACGTGAGGTGTGGGTTTAGAAAATCAGGATTCATTTGATCAGAGATTCGGAAATGTTTGATTCATATGTTTTGCTTCAGTGGCAAGTTTGTTCAGGGGTAGCTGTGACTATTTTATCAGAGGCTTGTGAATAGTTTGTGATTGGGTTTGAATTCTTTGGGTTATCCATTTTCTATCCATCATGGCCATCTTCAACCATTTAAACCAATTTTCTTTCCATATTCAATTTTATTTCAATATCCATTCCTTACCATTTTCAAATCCAATTTTCATCTTCTCTATTGTCCATATTTTTCACTATATTCAAATCCTTTTTTTCTTCATAATCTTTTCTTTATCCATTTTCTATCCATTTTTAATAACCATTTTTAATACCAACTTCATAAACCAATTTTTCTTTATAATCCACTTTTATCCAATTATTACAATCCATTCATTTCACAAATCCAACTAACCACTTCTTAGCTTTCATTGTAGTTTTGACCCATTTCTAAATACATGTCATTTTTATCCATTCTAATCCATTGATATCCATATTACTTACCAATACCCATGAAAACCAATTGTCCAATTATCTTTTTTAATATCCATTTTCAAATATCATTAAACCATTTTTCAAGTACACCTATTCAAACCAATTTCCATAATATCCATTTGTTAATCCATTCATATCCAATTTTAACCATTTTCTTGTCCATATCCAAAACTATATACTAATACATTTCTTAACCCACATTTCTATTTCAAACCATTTGACCCACCTTTTCAAATCCATTTCAATTTTATCTCACTATTCCAATATCCAATACCATTTCTAACCACATCTAACATCCATTATCCATTTTTACTTTAAAGATCATTTTAATCCATTATGTCCATTTTAAAATCCACATTGTACATATCCTTTTTTTTTAAACCATTTATCAACCTACAAAAATAACACAAAAATAAGGAAATTCATCCTTTTGCCAAGCCACCTTCAGTTGCTACATGAAGCTGCAAAATAAAACAATACAAGCTGCCAAATCAAGGAGGCCATCACGTTACAATACCCAATTCCAAGCCAAGCTTTTTATAGCAAGCTAAGACACTTGAAGCTTCAAAGTATTTCTCCCCAAAATTGTTCCTGCAGCCGAGCCAAGGTCGCTACGTAAAACGCACGTGCACATGATTTCAAATGGCATCACACAATGCAAAGCAGCACAAATATCAAGAAAATTCCACGTGAGAAAAGGAAAAAGAACAAACACCCTGCAGTAGAAAAAGTCATAGCAGCTTAAGTGAATACAAGGCCATAACATAATTTTTAGCAGTGAAATAAGTCCATTACAATGATACCGAAAAAGACTTCATAGCAGTGAGTTTTTAAGGAAAAAGTCATACAAGGAAAAAACGCTACAGCAGAAAAATAAAAGAGAAAATCAACGCTACAGCAGAAAAATGAAAAGAAAAAATCATTTCCAATTCAATGTCATTACATAGCATGTACAGAAAATTCAGCAGAAAGAATTACAAAAAAAAAACTAACATTCACAAACAAATTCATTTCACCAGAAAATTCACCAAGCTTCTAACATAAGTTTCTAACAGAAATCCTAACCAACTCTAACAGAATTGTAACTGAATTTCACCTGAAAGTACCATTCTACTCCTCCCAATTTCCAGTATAAAGAGGAAGATGCAACAGAATTTGGGGAGTTTTTTTTTATTCGACACAATTCTTCATCCATTCCTCAACAATCTTCATCTTCTCCAACCTTCTGCAACTTTTCCAATCTCCATCTTCTCTCAGACTCAATCGCTAACCCTCACTCTGCATAATTTTCACCATTTCAAGTCTCTACAATTTCACGTTGCAATCTTCAACTTCAGCACCTTACGATTCCGTTTCAACAATTCTTCATCAATCTCCAGTAATTCACACATCCTCTGCGGCTCATCTTCTTCAATGTAGTTCTTCTTGAATTCATCTTCAACAATATTTCACAACCTGCAACCAAATTCAAGACATCACAATCAAGTTCTGCAACTCAAAGGAATTTTACAGAATCGATTTCACACGCAACAACGACAACGGTTTGAACGCAGAAGTAAAGAAGAGAAAAATTGACGTCCACGAAAACGAGATCTATACCTGAATCGAATTTGTGACGTCGTCATCGCACTTGAAGTGCCATCGGAGGGACTCCGATAGGTATTCCGAATCTCTTTCTACTTATTTTTGCTTTAGAATTTGAGCTAGTTGCGTCATTGAGGCTGAGTGCGTTGCGAATCTTGTTGTGAGTTCTTCGTTTTCATTCGAGTTCTGCTGAGGTTGTGGTGAGGATTTGAGTCTCCGCCGCCGTCGACGAGATGGCACGGCGCGGCGGAGCAATTGCTTTCGGACGGTGTTGGTTTTTGAACGAATGTTGAGCGTCGTGAGGGCGTGAGGAAGTACGAGGCAGAGAGGTTGAATCGGTAAGGAGTTTTGTTCGCGGTTTGGCATCGCTTTTCACAGTGTAGAGTTTTGTGTTGAAGGTGAAGGGAGGAGATACGATGAACGGAGTGGAGAGAGGTCTCTAGCGGTTGATCGAAGAAGGAAAACGAAGATGAGGATGAAGGCGCGGCGGAGATTGTTGTTGCCGTCAAGACCTTTTGCGAAGGTAACGAGGGAGAAGCGACGGTGGTCAAGAGAAAGGAATAGCTAGCGTGGTTGTTTCCGGCGGTGGCTTTGTGCGAGCAAACGGAGGAAAATGATTTGATAGCTAGGAGAAGAAGGGAGCTATGGAGAGTGAATTGTGAGTGGGGCGGCGCCGAGGGTGGATGTGCGGCTGAGGTTTGATGAAAAGTGATGAGGCTGAGTGTATTTGCTGCTAAACCTAGTACCATGCGGGTTGGGCTTTAGTCCCTTGCTGATTTTTTTCTTTCTTTTTTTTTTCCAATCACACTTCCTAGTTTCTATTTCACACCCCTTTCCTTTGGCTGAAGATTATTGGGCCAACAACATAAACCCACTCGCCCAGATTGGATTTCCACACGCCCCAATTCACTCTGCACCCCCCTCTGTTTTCATTATTTAGACTTTTGTTTAGCAGTTTTTTTTTTTTATTGATTAATGGTGTTAATTGGTTTAATAGTTGTTTTGGTTTTGATTTTAGGCAATTAGATTAGAATTAGATTACTTATAAATCTCATTTTAATTAGAATTTAGTTTCTAATGCTTTCTTTTAATGTTTAGTCTTAACTTTAGAATTTGGCTAATTAGAATTTAATTGGAATTAGTTTTAGGATTAATATTAGTTTTAATAGTAGAATTAATTTTAGGACTAATTGTTTTTAGAATTAGTTTAGAATTAACTTGAACTAATTTTAGAATTAATTTTCTAACTTTAGATTAACTTTTCTTCTTAGAATTTAATCTTGATCTTTTACTTAGCATTTTAATTCTAGCTTGGTTATTTTTTACCATGATTTTGATTGCTTATTCTGATTAATTCCTGATTAATTGTTTCTCTGCTTACTTAATTTTTTTCATCCCTCTTTAAGATCAACTTAACTTCTATCTTGGAAGTAAGTTGCTTCTTATGTTCTTCTCCTCCTATTTTAGGATAGTGTTCTTATACCTCACAAACCATTAGGATCACTCCCTTAACTAATCAATTAGGATCGAGTCTTAGTTCACATAGGTTTTTACCTTTCTCTCCTCTCTTGAGTCTTTCATCTTCTCATCTCAAAGAAAATTCAAAACATATAATAAAGGTAGGCATTTATTGCATTTAGGCCTTTCATATAAAGAAAAGATTATAAGGGGTCTTCTCTTGTAATCTTAGAATGTGTAGCATATAGCCCATCTTGGGTCAATGTGTTAAACATTTGATCTTGTATGAGGGACTTAAATGCAATACTTGTTGAAGGTGCAAATAATAAAAAACACTTCTTCATTTCTTAATCAACAAAAACACTTAATAAATACAAGTATGCTAGTGTGTTTGAACCTTGACAATTGGAACTAAGTGTGGGGGTCTTCTTCACCCTTAGTGTGCTTTCTTACTCATTCCATCTTGGAATGTGAGAATGTACACATTCCAATGACTAAGATCCAGATACACTGTCATATGCAAACAAATCCAAAACACTTCCTTCTAAAAGACAAAAAACAAACAATAACGTCTTTCCTTCGGGAATTCTTTTCTCACCTCATTCACTCTTAGCGTACGAACGCGCTTCTACTCGTTCTCTTGCAAGATGGTAACGCACTCGGACCAGCGAGCCTGCAACACCTGAGCTAGAACGTAAGCCGTTCTCTAAAAAACACAAACAATTCATCCCTAGTGAGGGGAACTACGTCGCTCTGATTCTCATGCTCCCGATGAGATACGTAGGCAGTGGGGTAGGGCCCATGCGAGCACTTCTTTTATTTTCCCTACATTTGTTTCTCTTTCTCTCTTCTTTCTCTTTCCATTCCTTTTCCAGTTCTTTTTCCAGTATCTTTTCCTTACACCCTTTGATTGAAACAAGCAAGCGTGGATCCCATCGGGTACGATGGACGCGAGGGGGTGCTAATACCTTCCTCTCGCGTAACCGACTCCCGAACTCAGTTCTCTTGGTCGCAAGACCATGCTCTATCCTTTCCTTCAGGTTTATGCGGTGTTTCCTTTCCCTCTCATGGGATAAATACACATTGCTGGCGACTCTGTTTGGTGCCACTTTCGCGTTTGTACTAGGATGAAAATCCCAGGAGCGACACCGCCCAAAGATGAATGGCGCGGTCGAAGCGGCCAACAAAAATATCAAGAAGATTGTGCAGAAGATGGTTGTCACGTACAAAGATTGGCATGAGATGTTACCATTGGCTTTGCATGGGTATCAAACGTCGGTACGCACGTCCACTAGGGCAACCCCATTCTCACTTGTATATGGTATGAAGGCAGTGCTATCGGTTGAAGTAGAGATTCCGTCCCTCAGAGTCATGATGGATGTTAAGCTAGATGAGGCTGAATGGGTACGAGCCAGATTTGATCAGCTGAGCCTTATTGAGGAAAAGCGATTGGCGGCTGTATGTCATGGGCAATTATACCAGCGCAGAATGAAGCAGGCATTTGACCAAAAGGTGCGTCCTCGGGTTTACAAAGTCGGAGATGTGGTACTCAAAAGGATCCTTCCTCCCAATACAGATCACAGGGGCAAATGGACTCCTAACTATGAAGGTCCATTCGTGGTTAAAAAGGTCTTTTCGGGCGGAGCCTTATTGGTTACAACCATGGATGGCGAAGACTTTTCATCCCCTGTCAACTCGGACGTAGTAAAAAAATACTTCGCATGAATAGACCCGCTGGATAATAAAAATAAAAATCCAGGCAAAAAAGGGCATCCCGGCGAACCAAAAACAGAATAAGGTTCGGGCAAAAATTAGGGATATAATTGAAAAAATTGTACACCCGGTAAGTTGAAAACCCGAAAGGGCAACTTAGGCAAAAAAGGGTATCCTGGTGGATCGAAAACCTGAAAGGGCGGTCCACGCAAAAGAGGGATTTAAGCGAATGACTACGGTCTGAGTTATCTGTACTCATTACCGTTTGAACAACTGACATTCTGAAAGATAGGAATCGGTCTGATCATTCCTCAGAAGGCAAGGTCGGGGAGTTTTGAAGACATACTGGTCATAGCAGAATGGAAACTCAGTGGAATGCCGTTTTCACATTGCCGTTAGGATAGCTTCTTTTCTCAATTTTCAGCGATCACCTCTTTCCAGGGATTGCTTCCTAATGTAATTGCCTATTCTGGGCTCTCAGTCAATAAATTGAATTTCAATAAAAAGCTTTCTATTTTTGTTTTATTGCTTTGTCTGCAAAAACGTCCTAATTTTTGATAAAACATTGCATTTGAAAACATGGCGGCCTTGCAATAACATGCGCAGAGAAAACATTTGAAATTACTTTGAATGTTGAATACTCCCGAATGGTGGATTCTAGCCACGCAATATTCGGGGCATGTGTGCATATTCTTTTGTTGCAGGTAGCAGGTACCGATGATTTTAAGCACAAGACGAGTAATCATTTACCCCACGCAAAAGACTGGGGCAATCATGGGTAAGGAGGTCGGCGTTCATCGCTTGGTCGACGATCGTTCATAACGGTTCGATATCACTGAATTGAGCTCAACTGGGTACCGTTGTATCTTATTAAGTCAATTCTCTCATACAGTACTTCCAACAGCTACAAGCTTTTCTGTGTCGATAACGGTCACAAATTCCCCAAAAGAGTGGTCTCGCCGATACTGAAGCTGATGGTCATTATCCCCAGCGAAGTCGCAGGAGTTTGAAGAGGCTAAATCTTCTGTAAAATCCTCTTATGACATCCTCTTCGGGGACAAATTGTTGGTTTGCCCAAGCATGGGGCATGTTTGTTTCCCCAGCATGAAGTGTTGATCATCCCCAGTAGAGTTTGAGGACAGTTGGTCTTCTGTAAAATCCTCTCAAAAGGCGTTCCCCAGCACGAGACGCTTTAAAGCAATTTTCTCCAGCAGAGTTTGTTATAAACTCGTCATCCCCAACGGAATTGTCTGAGGGAAAGCTCGCCTAACATGGGGCATTGTGGTACTTATCCTAAGCTCGACAGTCATATTCCTCAGCAGACTACCGTGGATTTGCTTTGGGCTTCCCCAGCAGATCTCTAAGGACTCTTTCCCAACAAGTTGCAGTGGAATGGTATAACCAGGATTTGTATGACCCCGGCAGAGTAACCCTGATTCCCCGGCAAGATCGTATCTCTGGTCATTGTATTCCCCACAGAGTTCAGTGTTGAGTCCTATCAACAATAATCCCCAGCTAAGTTGTTGTTCTTCTCCCCACTAGAGGCCTATTGATCAACAAAATCTATGTCGCGGCAGAGTGATGATATGTTTCCTCCCCAGCCAGGTCATCAGGTTGGTTCTCCCCGCAAAAGATCTCGGGTTTGATAGATCCTCATGCAGAGTTTTAATGATCTTTTTAGCAAGATGTCATGCAAAGAAATGCTCATCCCCAGTGGAGTTTGTTGTGACCAGAATCCACCCCAAGCAGATGAAGTGATTCCTGGCAGAGTCATCGTTTCCTCATATTTCCAAAGTCCAATATATTTTTGGCAAGAATGATAAGTCGAAGCAGACGGATTGTTCATTCATTCTCCGGCGGAGACATTATCCTTTCAGGGGTCTTTAAAGTCAAATCATTGATAATGGTTCCTCAGCAGAGTTGGTAGAAATGTCTGACGCAGATACAGAGAGTAATTCAAGTTTGAAATTTTAAAAGTCCAACAGTGGATTGGCAAAAGTCCATCTTCGGGTGGCAAAGCAGCCAAAAAGTCCAACAGTGGATTGGCAAAAGTCCGTCTTCGGGTGGCAAAAGTCCAACAGTGGATTTGCAAAAGTCCGTCTTCGGGTGGCAAAAGTCCAACAGTGGATTGGCAAAAGTCCGTCTTCGGGTGGCAAAAGTCCAACAGTGGATTGGCAAAAGTCCGTCTGCGGGTGGCAAAAGTCCAACAGTGGATTGGCAAAAGTCCGTCTTCGGGTGGCACGAGGCTGCAAAGTCCACCAGTAGCGTGGCAGGCCAGTAGTCGTCTGGAGTTACATAAAAGACATTATTAAAGTCCACCAGTAGCGTGGAAAGCCAGTAGTCGTCTGGCGTCGTTCAAAAAGACATTATTAAAGTCCACCAGTAGCGTGGCAGGCCAGTAGTCGTCTGGAGTTGCATAAAAGACAAAGTCCACCAGTAGCGTGGCAAGCCAGTAGTCGTCTGGCGTCGTTCAAAAAGACATTTTTTTGAAGTCCATCAACAGTATGGCAAGCCAGTAGTCGCCTGGCGTCGTTCAAAAGACAGATTTCTCTGACAATGTTTCATTGAAGATTCAATCCAGCAATGTCGGGGGGGGGGGGGGGGGGTTTCTTCCTCATCATCCAGAGCAAATTTTTGGTTATATTTGGTATTCAATCACTATATACCTTGAAAGTCCGAAAGCAATTGCTTTCAGGCATTCAGGTCTACAGCGCTTGAATAGGGGCAGCTGTAATACCCCAAAATTTTCTCTCCCTCTTTGTCATCATAGCATGGCATTATCATTTATCATATCATATCCACCTCATTAACATTACATTGCATTTAACATAGAAAAATGAAGCATAGCATCCTTCTTACCATCAGGGCATGTGATCAGGTGGAAGGTGGACAATCAAGGGATCATTCAAAGCACAAAAAGGTCAATCAAGTTTCCTCAAGGCAAGCCAAGAGGCCTTTCATGTCTCATACCATCTCAATTGATCATCCAAAACCTCAAGGAAGTGAGATACAATGGGAGATTGAAGCACTACATCTTTCACTATGCAAGAGGTTCAAAAAATTGAAGGAAAACCCTCAAAAGAGATAGTTCACTGATCCAAAATCATCCTCAAATGGCATATATCATCATCCTTTAAGAGGATACACAACATACTCTGAGGAATTTGAAATTGAAGACTGCACATTTTTCTCCTAGGAGGTGGGCACCAAAACTAGGGTTTCCCATTAAATCAGGGAATCTTTGATTTTTTGGACAAAACTTGAGGTCATGGTGTTCTACATGTTCTTAAGTGTATGTGTATGGAAAATTACCTCTCAATTGGTTTTAGAAGTGGTTCAATTGAAAGAAAGATAAAAAATCAGAGAATTTTGGGGCCAAGTCAAATAATCAGGAGAAAAAGTCAACTCTTGACTTTTTGAGACCAAATTCATAAAATTCATGTTATATGTGTCCAATGTACAAAATTTGGTCAAGAAACTCCAAAGGAATCATGAAAAAATCAAGAGGTGGAAAGTTGCCATTTTTGGAAGAAGAAGGGTTACTAAAAATAGCAAGTTTTGGCCATTTTGCATCAGAGTTTGAACCAAGGCCATTTAAAATTGAAGCACCAAATGAAAATTCCACTCGGCCACAACAAAAGATCTTGTTTTAAGCTTCACATCCATATGTGGAACATCTCTATTGGATAAAAATTGAGTGAGATATGATTGATCAAAGTTTGAGCAAAGTAGGTTCAAAACTAGGTCATGACCAAGATTTTCAGGGCACACGCGCAGTCATTTTCTCAAACAGTTGGTGAGCCAAATGTCCACTCATTTTTCTCATGGTTAAAGGCCTCAAATGGAAAACTTTTCAACATGAAAGTTGTTCATTGCAATGTCACCTTCAATTTTCATGTTGGACAAAATTCCATTTGATCAATTTATAAAGGGGAAATTTTGGTCTCAAGTTAGGTTGATTAGGCTGAAATTTCATGCAGTCCACTGCCATGCCATGACCTGCTTCCCACACCCACCACACAGTTCCAAACCTTGATGTTCAAGGCTATTTTCCAACCTCTTACACACTTCATATCAACTCCAATCTCAAACCAAACTTGTTGCATTATATTCCCTCTTTCAATTGAATCCAAAAACACACTAAACCACCCATGGAGTGGAGAGTAATTCATCCTCAAACAACCCTATCTCCATTATGCTCAACTGTCATATAAAACAAAAAAAACAAAGGAATGTTATTGTTGTTGTCTTAGCTTGCCCGCGCATTGCTCACCATCCCAACATTGCTTCATTTAGCCAAACATATTTCCCATTTACTATACCACGTGCTACCCATGCTCATGAAAAAGGAAAAGGAATGGAAACTTGTAGAACAAGTTTATTTGCTGCAGCACACATGAATTAGCTCATTCCATTAATCTCCACCACAATTGTCATACACCTTCTCCACCATATCACAGCCATGGATAACTCGCCCTAACTAACTTGGCTCAGTTAGTTAGGGATGACTCACCTAAACCATGCTAACTCAGTTAACCTCACTCAGTTTAACCTTGGTTAACCCACACTATAAATGACAACTTCACTCCAATTTCATTTTTCAACTTCATTCTTTCACATTCTCTCCAAAGAACTCTCTCTGCTTTACTCTCAACATCACCATTGCCAAGAATTTTCGAGCTCATCTTGCTCATTCCACTTCAACACTTTCCTTGATTCTCTCAATTTCACAACAGTGCATTTGTTCTTGAGGCTGGGATTTCACTCACTTCCATTGAATCATCATCAAGTTTTGCATCGCAGCATTTATTTTGCTTAGTGTGTGGAGCTCCAAGGTTGAAGAAGAAACAAGTATCTCTGGTTTTCGCAACATTTCAAGTGCATCCATAGTTTCAGGTGTTACTTCACTCAATCTTAATGATTCTTGTTCTTGTGATTTATACTTGTTTTATGATGTTTAGAGCTTATTAGAAGCTATGCGTGAGTCCTGGCTAGTTGATAGGCTCTCTAGGAGTTTAGGTGTGATGTTAGGGCAAATTGTTTTGGCTCAGTTTGTGTTATGCGTGCACGATCTATGAAAATTGATTGCATATCCATGATGTACGCAAGCTCGGCTTCAGTTTGATATGCATTGTGTGGATTTCTGGGAAAATAAAAGTTGCAGACGGTGGTTCTTGACCGGAGAAGGTGACCGGAGGTCCCTCTCCGGCCGGGGGTCTTTATGTTAGGGTTTCTGGTCAGATTTAATGTGGACCGTTTGATGTTCATGATCCAATGCTCCAAAACACGCCAACACATAAAAACGCACGTGCTTCTCAGGTGCTCATTCTGATTTTATTTTTAAAATTCGTGTGGTGTGGTACACGGTATGGAGTGTGGTCGTGCATGTGCATGCGTTAGATTAGCATACTTTGACTGTTTGTACGACTTGACTTCATCCAATGGTTGTAATTGCTTTGACTTGTGTTGACTGGGAGTGTATGGTTGTTATTGTGTTATGCGTGCTTAATGGACTTAGTCAGATTTGATATCCACACCTCCCATGTTTTCAAGCCCAATTAATTTGAACTGAATAATTACTATGCATGCACCCCCATTCATAGTGCATTTCATTTTTATTTTCATTATTTTCTACATATTTGATTTTTAATTTTTAAAAATATCAAACATCATCATAAAATTCCACAAAAATTCATGAGTATAATTAAAACATTTAGGAAATTTTTCATGATTTTATTTCTTGATTTTATGACCTTTTTGCCTCTGTTCCTTAATTTTCTTTGATTTTTACTTGTATGCATGCTTAATGTGATACATAAATTTGTGCATTTTTGATCTCGATCATTAAAAATTGTTTTGATGCTCTTCTTTTTGCATTGAGTCATTATCATCTTGAGGTATGTTAAGTGATTTTTATTTGATTTTTTTAGGTTAGTTTATGGCATGTTTGGTGTTCATTTCTGTGCTACTTTGTATGATATGTCTACTTGACCTAAGTGCATTGTTTGACATCACTTTGCCTTGGTTTCTTGCATGCTACTTTGATATATGATTCACCTCTGATTTGTGTACCTTTAAACCATGCTTTTTTAATTTCCATGAGGCCATTTGATTTTGGTTTAATACATTTCATTTGAAGCATTACAACATGTCACATCCTTGTAATCTTTGTGCATGTTTACATGATTTCTTTTGTGTATACTTGCATGATCATTTGCATACTTTAGTGAACTATTCACTTGACATTATAGGTCATTGGTACATATTATATGTCATCCTTGCATGTTGACTTTCATTTGAACCTTGTGCACCTTTAACATGTTGTGTTTGTACTTTTCTTCTTTTTGACTTCCATTTCAATGCTACCTCTTCTACCACTTCTTACATGTCTTGATGTGTCATACATGAACACTTGTGAGATGTTTGTGAGTCATTTTTCATTTCATTTCAATTCTGATATTTAGATTACATGTTCCATTCATGCATGTTCTTTTCATTTCTTTTCATCTTTCATTCTCCCTTTTCTTATGGTAGCATGTTCCAATGCCAAGGATGAGGTTTGTTGCCTACCCACTTGGACTTGCATGATAATGATCATTTGTTTTCCATATGATGTACATTCTGGTTGTGGTTATAGGTTTTGATTTTTCATCTATTTCTTTTGAGCTTTATAGTGCATTAAATGTTCTTTTATTTCTTACACTTCTTATACATGTTTACTAACCATGTAGGGGCTTTGGTAAGTTTGCAATTGAGTGTGGATAAGGAATCCACATTCTAACTTCTTTCCTCTCATCTCTTTTACAATTCCATTTTGTGTTGTTAAGCACTTATGTGTTTTCTTTTAATAATTCATCACTTTCCCTTTTTGAATTGCAATTCATCTTCTACTTTAGAAGTGAATTGTTTAATTCATTCTTTCTTTAGACTTTAGGTTGAGACCTCACAAACCATTAGGATCACTCCCTTTAATCTTCAATTAGGATTGAGTCTTAGTCCACATAGGTTTTACCTTTTCTCCTCTCTTGAGTCTCTCTTCTCATCTCTTAAAGAAAATCCAAAACATCCAATAAAGGTAAGCATTTATTGCATTTAGGCCTTTCATATAAAGAAAAGATTATAAAGGGGTTTTCTCTTATAATCTTAGAATGTATAGCATTATAGCCCATCTTGGGTCAATGTGTTAAACATTCGATCTTGTATGAGGGACTTAAATGCAATACTTGTTGGAGGTAAATAAAAAACACTTCTTCATTTCTTAAATCAACAAAAACACTTAATAAACACAAGTATGCTAGTGTGTTTGAACCTTGACAATTGGAACTAAGTGTGGGGGTCTTCTTCACTCTTAGTGTGCTTTCTTACCCATTCCATCTTGGAATGTGAGAATGTACACATTCCAATGACTAAGATTCAGATACACTATCATATGCAAACAAATGAAAAAACTCTTAAAAGACAAAAACAAACAATAACGTCTTTTCCTTCGAGAATTCTTTTCTCATCTCATTCATTCTCAACGCACGAACGCGCTCCTACTCGTTCTCTTGCAAGATGGTAACGCACTTGGACCGGCGAGACTGCAACACCTGAGCTAGAACGTTAGCCATTCCTTAAGAATACAAACAATTCATCCCTAGTGAGGGGAACTACGTCGCTCTGATTCTCATGTTCCCGATGAGATACGTAGGCAGTGGGGTAGGGCCCATTCGAGCACTTCTTTTATTTTCCCTACATTTGTTTCTTTTTCTCTCTTTTTTTTCCTTTTCCTTTTCCAGTATCTTTTCCTACACCCTTTGATTGAAGCAAGCAAGCGTGGATCCCATCGGGTACGATGGACGCGAGGGGGTGCTAATACCTTCCTCTCGCGTAACCGACTCCCTTACCCTTTCTCTTGGTCGCAAGACCATGTTCTTTTCCTTCCCTCAGGTTTATGCAGTGTTTCCTTTCCCTTTCTTTGGGATAAATACACATTGCTGGCGACTCTGTTTCGGTGCCACTTTCGCGTTTGTACTAGGATGAAAATCCCGGGAGCAACAATCGTCATTCCACCTGACCGTCTGCTCTTTTCTTAACAGCTTAAATATTGGTTCATAAGTGGCTGTGAGGTGAGATATGAACCGTGAAATGTAGTTCAATCTACCCAGGAAACCACATACTTCTTTTTCTGTTCTTGGTGCAGGCATTTCTTGTATCGCTTTTATTTTGGCGGGATCAACCCAACTCCTTTTTCGCTTACAATGAAACCCAACAATTTACCGGACCGCACTCCAAAAGTGCACTTGTTCGGATTTAGCCTTAGTCGAAACTTCCTCAATCTTTTAAACAGTTTCTGCAGATTGACCAGATGCTCTTCTTCTGTTCGAGACTTGGCAATCATATCATCTACATAACACTCAATCTCCTTATGAATCAAGTCATGGAAGAGTGTTACCATAGCTCGCTGATACGTTGCCCCGACATTCTTCAACCCAAAAGGCATCACCTTGTAACAGAAGGTACCCCACGGGGTAATGAATGTTGTCTTCTCCATGTCTTTCGGTGCCATCTTGGTTTGATTATACCCGGAGAAGCCATCCATGAAGGACAATACCGAGAACTGAGCGGTGTTGTCGACCAGTACATTAATATGAGGTAAAGGAAAGTCATCTTTCGGACTTGCTCTATTTAGATCACGGTAATCAACGCACATTCTGACCTTACCATCCTTCTTCGGCACAGGAACAATATTTGCAACCCATGGTGGTTAATTGGTGACGGCCAGAAATCCCGCATCTAACTGTTTTTATACCTCCTCCTTGATTTTGAGAACCATTTCTGGTTTAGTTCTCCGGAGCTTTTGTTTGACAGGAGGACAACCCTCTTTCAACGGCAACCTGTGCACAACAATGTTTGTATCTAACCCCGACATATCTTGATACGACCAGACAAAGATGTCAACATATTCCCGCAGCATACTGATCAGCTCTTTCTTCACATCGGCCTGCAGAATGGCTCCAATCTTAATCTCTTTCTTGGCGTCCTCAGAACCAATCTTGATAACCTCAATTGTCTCTTGGTGAGGTTGAATGACCCTCTCCTCCTGCTTCAACAATCTAGCCAATTCCTCGGGAACTTCACAGTCTTCATCATCCCCCTTTTTGGCTTGATAGATTGGATTATCAAAGTCATACTTGGCCATAGCAGAATCGTTATCAATGAAATCTGGGTGATTAAGTCTGCATGATTGAGGGCCATGCTTTATTTTAGAATGAGACTTTTTGAAAAAAGAAACAACAAAAATAAAACGTTGCCATTTTATTGTTTTTTCTACAAAAATAAAAATGAAAGACAAGGAGCACAAAATTTGAATGCAAAACGTCCTTTATTAATGATAAAAAACCTTGCAAATGCAATTATGAGGCCCTACAAATGGATCTACATGCCTTGGGCAGAGCACGAGATTTTAACATGCAACAAAGAAGAACAAAGAAAATTACTCTGTTTGAAGAGTAACTTTTCTTCAATAGACCAATTGCAAAGCTCTTGACCCGGTACACACGGGCGCACCCAGTTGTCGAGATCACAATCACTGTCAACGCCATCTTCACTTGCAGCACACATCTGATTTGGATTAATGATTCCTCCGCTATAGAAAGTAATCGGCCCCTTGCGCTCCGTTGCAGCAGCTTGATATGGATTATAGCCTACACCGAACTTATCTTCCTTTGCTTTGCCCCAACCTTGGGCATTACCTGCTTTGACTACTTCCATTGCCTGTCTGTAAGAAGCAATAGAAGTACCCACCTGTTCTTCGCCCTGAGAAGATACCGCCTGTGATGACGAATCACCAATATTGACTGCCTCGAATGCTTGACTTAGCATCTCATGGATCTCTCCATCCATTTCCACGTACTTAAAGGTAGACAGCTGACTGACGAAGATGTCTTCCTCTCCACATACAGTCACCACTTGACCATCAACCACATATTTCAACTTTTGGTGCAACGTAGATGTCACTGCCCCAGCGGCATGAATCCACGGTCTGCCTAACAAGAAACTATATGCGGGCTGAATGTCCATCACGTAGAACACGCACTTAAACACTTGAGGACCAATTTTTACTAGGAGCTCTACCTCTCCGAATACAGAACGCTTCGAACCATCGAAAGCCCTCACTACCAAATCACTGGGTCTTAGAATAATTCCGTCAGCCTCTAACTTCATTAAGGACTTCTTTGGTAACACGTTTAGGGAAGACCCCGTGTCTACCAATATATGAGATAATACTGCCCCTTTACACTCAGGGTGATGTGTAATGCCCTGTTATGAAAGCGACCCTCCGTAGTCAAATCATAGTCTATAAAACCTAACCCATGGCTAACATTGACATTAGAAACAACCGACTCCAATTGATTCACAGTAATCTCTTGAGGTACATAGGCCATATTCAAAACCTTCAAAAGTGCCTCTCAATGAGCTGCAGAGCACATAAGCAACAACAAGATAGAAATTTTTGATGGCGTTTGGTTCAACTGATCGACCACTTTATAATCACTCTTTTTGATAAGTCTCATGAACTCTTCGACTTCTTTCTCAAAAGTACCTTTCTGTACAGATTCAGGAATAACAACCTCCTCTGTAGCCACCTGTTTACCCTTGGCTTTGGCTGTTGCCTCAGCTTCAGCATTAGTTCTCAAAGTCTGTGGAGCAAACAAGCGTCCACTTCTGGTGAAGCCACCAAGACCTCCAACATTATCAATACTGGAACTACCCCCAGCTGGAGTTTCCACTTCTTGCTTTTCCCCTTGGTAGTAAACATCTGTACCGTAGTGCCATGGGATAGCCCGCTCACTAGTATAAGGAACTGGTCCTGGTACCGTAATAGTAACAGGACTCACTACAGCAGGAACAATGGTTGCAGCAGGCGCTGGCACTTGAATTTCAGCTGGCGTAAAATAAATGGTAACAGCTAACACATCATCGTCCTTTTTGTCCCCCTGATCGAACTGTAGACAACCCTCATCAATCAAATTTTGAATACTGGCCTTCAGTTTATCACAACTATTACTCTGATTCTTGCAATCAACACAACCTTCTTCACAGCCAGGGAACACTTGCCCCTTCAACAATCGAGCCTTCACAAAACTCAAAGGAGTCTTCACCCTGTTCACATCAGTTACCAAATTCAAAACCTTCCCATCTCCGATGGCGTTGACCTTTGGCACATTATGATCTGGCATAGGATTCTGAAGCACATTCGGTGGTGGTGAGAAGTTAATTGCCTTGGCATCAATCAAATCCTGTACCTTATACTGAAATGTCCGACACTTTTCAATAGAATGACCTGGAGCCCCAGAATGAAACTCACAGCGGGCATTAGCATCATAACCCTTTGGCAATACAGCAGGAGCCGGGCCCATCATACGAAGCTCCACCAGATTAAGCTTCAACAATTAAGGTAACAAAGCTGCATAAGTCAAAGGCAGAGGGTCCATGTGCCTGTCATTTTGTCTCTGCTGATATAATCTCCGTGGCTGTTGATTATTCTGTGGCTGAACATTCTGTTGTTGTGGCTGTGATTGAACTTGTGGACTAGGAATGGTCACAGCGGCAACTTGATTATAGGAATATTGATAGCCTCTACCTCTTCCTATATTCTTATAAACAGCACTGGCCTCCCCATCTCTCTTCTTGGTAGCTCCAGCAAATGGCTTCCTCACTCCTGAAGAACTAGCACCACTGACATCTTGTATTTTTCCAAGCTTCAGCAAACTTTCAATTCTTTCCCCAGCAATTACAATGTCCGCAAACCCAGTTAAAGAATAGGCGGCCAACCTATCAAGATAAGTTCCCTGAAGGGTACCCATAAACATGTCGGCCATCTCTCGGTCCTGCAGTGGAGGTTGAACCATGGCAGCCAACTGGCGCCATCTTTGAGCATATTCCTTAAAACTCTCCTTCGCATTTTGAGCCATGCTCTACAGCTGAGTACGGTTTGGAGCCATATCCATATTGTATTGATACTGCTTGACGAAAGCATGAGCTAACTCCTTCCAGTTCCTCACAGAAGTCCTGCTCAACTTCATATACCATTCTTGAGATGCCCCAGTAAGGCTGTCTTGGAAATAGTACATCCACAATTTCTCATCATCAGTATGAGCGGCTATCCTCCCCACATAGGATTGAAGATGAGTTTTAGGACAGGTAGTGCCATTGTACTTGTCAAATGTTGGTGGCTTGAACTTATGTGGGATTCTTACTCCAGGTACCAATCCCAAGTCGGAAACATCAAAACCAATAGTGTTTTGGGATTCAATGGACCTGATCTTTTTAGCGAGCTCGTCAAATCGGCAAGTGTTCTCATCTTCAGCATCTAACAGAGTGAACTGATCATCTTGGTTATCTTCCACAACATGACGAACCCCAGTATTTATAGGAGGGTCACCGCCTGCATTAACGCCATCCTGATTACCATTGCCATTCTGCACCTCTACCTGTGGCCGCTCGACCATTGCCCTGAGTCTTTCCTGATTTTGAGCCATACCAGTCATTAATGTCATGAATTGGTCCATCTTGTTCCTCAGCTCAGCCAATTCAGTTTGCATCTGATCCATGATCTTAGCTTTGTTTCTGCGAGTTGCGTACCGGTGAACGTGGTTACCAGCTATAGTGCCTGCAACCAAATAAAGGTTAGAGGACCTGCAACGAGTACCTGTCATGCAAAAATGATATGCAATGTAATGCAAATGCCATGTTTATCATTTCCGAGGTGCCCTACACTCTGATTCCAATCTTAACCACAGAAATCTGAAGATCAGAAATCGTGATATGAAGGTACGTGCCGTGACTATGTGCTTGTGTACATATAACTGCCAAAGGAAAATTTCTGAATAAACTGCTTATTTCAATTAAAAAGGAACCAGACAAACGCATAGCGTTCAACAATGAGTCCAAACAACATACATAAAAAAAGTGAATTCATCAACAGGCTTGATGATATCCATTAACAAAACTACATTAAGAGAAAGAGAGAAAAGCTGTCAATCTGATAACTCTAAATCCTTCAACTTTTCACTTGAATACTTGACCTCCTCGAAGAGTATGCGAGTGCGCTAGTGATTTGTTCTTTCGATTAACTCCTTAATCAGAACATCTTTCTTCATGAGAGCTTCAGTCAGTGAACCCATATGCATCAAGAGAGCTTCATCATCACAGACTCCTTTATGCCTTTTCACGCCGGCTTGCATTTTGAGTTTCCCCATATCTGCCATAGCCTCTTCAAGCTCCTTCTTGGAAGTCTTTAGCTCCTCTCTGACGCTTTCCAATTGCTCTTGGATTTTGCCAAGGTTCTCCCGATATTTTCTCCGTTGTTCGTCCGCCCTTTTAAGCTCGTCGCCCTTAATCTTTAGTTGTTCCTGCAACTCTGCGTTTTCAATCCTAACCTCATCCCAGGCTTGCTGAAACTTGGCTAGCGTGTCCTTGGTTTGGGCTAAAGTCTGTTTGGTCTTCTTATGAGCTTGAGTGGAAGCATCGGCACCCTTACTAATTTTCTGGAAATGTTGAGCTCTTTCGGCGAAATCCTTTTCTCTTGCAGCTAGGATTTTCTCGGCGTATTTGGCTTTATGCTCCAACTCTTTGTTGGCATGCAGAGCATTTTGAAGAAGACTACTCAGATCGGAATTCTCCACCTGAAGCTCCTTCACCAACTTCTGCAGCTTGTCAAACTCCTCGATGGCTACCGTGGTAGGCTGCTCTGGCATTACGGGATATAAAGGGGGTTCACTTGAAAAAGGCAAGAGTAATTCGTTTACCTTCATTTCAATCCATATTTCATAATTAGGATAAGATCTACAATCCATTTTTCCAAAAACTGTTTTTCCTGTTTTACGCAGGTGCCCCAAGCATTCACAGCTTCTCTCAGCATTTCCTCATCTTCAGTCCCTGTAAAGAACAAAGATTTCTAAATATCCCGATCTGTGGGAGGGTACCTGGAAGCATATCCAAACTGTCTAATGGCCAGGATTGGGTTATAATTGACTCCCCATTTCCTGCCAATTAGAGGCACATTGGGAAAATTCCCACAACTGGTGATAATCTCTATTCCCAGCAACTGACGATCAAACCAGACAATGTTATTAGCAGTTAATCCCATTATCCGCTTTGACCATTTTAAAGAATCTTATGTGTCTACAAAAGCACTTGTTTGAGGTAAATGTTTCAAAAACCAATGAGATAAAAGTGGAGTGCAACAATTGACAAATCATCCCCTTCTTTTTTTGTTCTTGAAGTGCACCGAGTAGTAAAAATCTCCTAATAAAGTGGGAACCAGATTTTTGAGAACAAAAACTCTTATAGCCTGCATATCCACAAAATCCTGTTGATTAGGGAAAAGAACAATGTCGTATATGCACAAAGCCAGGATGGAATTGTAAACTGCCCAATTCTTTGCACCAGCAGCCTCTTGAGCTTGACCGGTAAGAAAGGCTAAGTGAAAGCCTTTGACCCCATTTTTGATAGTCATATTTCCTTTTAGCACTGAATCTTTCACCTGTACCGCAGCTGCAATCTCCTCTATGTTAGGATGACTACCAGAAAAGAATGGTACTGCTAATTCGACCGGAATTCCCAAAATAAATGAGAACTCTTCCAACGTCGGCATCAGAATGTAATCAGGAAAAAGAAAGCATCTCAACGAAGGCTCATAAAACTGTAGCAAAGTGTGAAGAGCGTCATGTTCATACTGTGTGATTCTGCGGACCATCTCAACCAGTTTCCCATATCTCTTCTGGAAGTTGACAAGAACACCCGGGTCAGCCATAGCTATCATCTTATGCAGTAAATCCAAAGTAGGTTCTGGAAACTTGTAGTCAACATTGTTCTTTCTCTTGAGAACTGTCTCTGTCGAGCCCATTGATTGGAATCAGAAGTGTAATAAGCACCTATAAATGACAAACATGAATGTTATGACATGATAATGCAATGCAAAAGGGCATGGTATCAGCATGCTCTATGTCTGTGCTGGACTGTGTGCGCGGTGTCTGTACAAATCTGAGAATAATACTATAAATAGAAACCCACTGACTGTAATAGGTTACATCATCTGTCTGTGAAAATACCAGAGTATTAGGGTATGTGGGAGGCATGGTCACCTGCAAACCTGTAAACACCCACCCATACTCACATGTGGGTACTAGAACGACGGTTCTTCAGTTTCAGATTCTCTGTTTTGAGAAGCAATAGTACATTCATCCCTCGGGGTACAGTACTATCGCCAAACAAAGAGAACGTTCATTGATTCCCCAAAAATAAAGGCCATCCTATGCAAGTTCCAAAGTGGGCCCTCGGGTGCGAATGGGTTTGCCACAGAATGTGGTCTGCCACTGTCACCACTAAAGAGGGATGTTTCCACTAAGGTCCTCAATGATCGGTCACCAGAGTCGACAGCTTTCTAGGTTAACATTCCAAAATGCACAAGACGCGCAAATCAGAGCATCTCCCAAGAAAACCTCGTCTAGTTGTGGATTTCGTGTAAGCCATACGTACCAAGACGCTACGTAGGCCACACTACTTTCCACTTTAATCCTATGTATGTACTCAAGCCTGTGTAATGGGCTTATCTCTCAGAATACCCATCCCGCCAAACAGAAAACCAGCACAGCACAGTCCAGTATAATAATGATATGTAATGTAGTAAATGCGATAAATACAGTAATACAGTAAATAGCAATACAGTAAAAACAGAAAATACAACATCAAAGTAAACACCCAATGAAAGAAAAACAAACAAGCGCTAGGATTGACTCGCTTAGGGAAACCATTCTCCCCAGCAGAGTTGCCAGCTGTCGCTCCTGGGATTTTCATCCAAGTACAAACGCGAAAGTTGCACGGAAGAAAGAAAGAAGAGTCGCCAGCCAGACATTTTTATCCCAAAGAAAGGGAAAGGTAATGCTGCACAAACCCGGGAAGAAGGAAAGAACAAGGTCCAGCGAACCAAAGAGAAAGGGTAAGGGAGTCGGTTACGCGAAGGGAAGGTATTAGCACCCTCACGCGTCCGTCGTACTCGACGGGATCCACGCTTGCTGTTTCGATCAAAGGGTGTAGGAAACTGGATATCAACTGCTAAATGGAGAATTGGAAATGAAAGGCAGAAAAGAAAAGGGAAAGGAGAAAGAAGTGACTCGATAGGAGATTATCGTTGTCCTAGGCCTACGTATTCCCTCAGCGTAATGGGAAAGTCAGAGTCAACGTAGTTCGACGGAATACGGGGAAAGGTTGCTCGTCGAGATATCGCATCTCGTGCCTACGTATCTTTAATCAGACGAGAAAGAAGAATCAGAGTAAACGTAGTTCGGATCAACAAGGGTTTCTTTGTTTGCATTTTTTAATGGAAACATCATAGTGCGCGTCCTAGCAGTTAGGTGTTGCAGCTCGCTATATGGAGACTCAGGCGTTACCTGTTTGTGGTAGAACAGACATGACGAGTCCTTAAGGAATAGAATGAAGGAGATGAGAAGAGAATTTATTTGTTTTTGTATTTTAGAAAGAAGTATTTTGATTATTGGTGTGTATAACGCATATTGCATTTAAGTCTTTCACGTAGGATCGAATGCCTCGCGTATCGACCCAAGACGGGACGTATGCTAAACATTCTAAGAAAGTGAGAGAAAACCCCTCACTATCACATTCTCACATGAAAGGCTCAAATGCAATATATGTTATGCCTTTATTAAGTGTTTCTTGCTTTTGTTTTGATAGGAGAAGAATAGAGACTCAATGGTTAAGGAAGGTAAAATCTAATGAGGGAGACTAAGACTCAAACCCTAAAGTTATCATACATGGATGTTCCTAATGGTTAAGTGTGGTTTAGAAATCTAACTCTAAAAGAAAAGAGAAGAAGAGTGAGTTCTAACTTACTTCAAAGATGGAAGCTAAGTTAAGAACTCAAAGGGGATGAAAGAGATTGAACAAAGAAAGCATTAGATGCTTATCACAATCACAACTTGAAAGCTTAAATAGATAAAAGAAGAGGTTGTATGTGGGTGCACACCTGCACACTTGACTTACCATTAGCCCCTGAAAATGTTAGCAAAAAAACAATTTGCAAGTAAAGAAATAAAGAAAGAATGACAAGTAAAGATCAAACAAGCTAAGAACTAAAGAAGAAAGGTCCTAAAGGTTGAGAAGTACTCAAGGTCAGAACTTATACTCTAAGAAGGTGCTCTAAGGTTAAGGTACCAAACACAAGCAAACTTTGCACAAACAATGCTTTAAACATCAAAGAAATGCACCATGAAAGTCATTGATGAAATATGAATAAAAATGCAAAATGGACATGTATTTATGCTTGATGAAATATCAAGGTCAGAAGTATACATCATTTATGAATGTCTCATAATGCATATGAACAATCATGCAAGTCATGGATGAAATGATTCAAGTAGAAGAAAATAGATGAACAAGAAATGAAAAGGAGAGAAACAAGTTTCAATTAGATGCATAAATTTACATGTTGAAGATGCATGACATATGAAATGATTATGAATGCCTATAGACTAGTAGCGTACAATTGATGATATGCAAATGGCAAGAATAAAATGGCACACACAATTCAAACACAAATCATGTAGAGCACAAGAAGAAATGAGATATGGAATTAGGTCACAAATGCAAGTTAAAATGCATAAACACACATCAAAGGTAAACACAGATCAAAAGGACCTATAAATGAATCAAGAAGGACCTATAATCCTCTAAACAATCCTTATAATCTCACACAAAGCAAGCAAAACAAGGTGGCACAAGTGCCTCATCAAAATCATGTTAGATGGAAGTAGAAGAATATGCACAAATGTTGCTTCAAATGCAAGATATCAAACAATTACCAAATCACATGAGAAAAATATGAAAATAGGTCTCAACCAACCTAAGTCAGGGGCTAACCATGCATCAAAACTCATGTCAACACTCAAAAAGGAAACATGATCAAAAGGTCTCACAAAGTTTCATTGAAACACATCAAAAGAAGGCTCAAATATGAACATCAAAACCCAAGATAAAATGGCTTTAAAAATAAAGTGAAAATATTTTTAGATGCTTTAAGATGTCATTTACATATGGCAAAAAGATTGGATGCAAAATAGTTTTTTGAACTATGCAAAATAAATGGATGAATTTCATGTGCCCAGAAAGAATCACTTTGAAAAAGAAATAAAATAAAAATATAAAAATATGAACTAAAATCAATAAAGTCAGAATTAAAAATAGTAGAAAATAATTTTTATGTGTCAAGATAACATGTGAATTTATTTGGAATTTTTATAGTTGAATTAGTATTTTTAATAAAATTAAATGGAACATGTAGAGAAAAGGAAAATAAAATGCAAATAAAATAGTGCAGGGGGTGCAGACATAGTAAAAATGCAGTTTAATAATGAATTGGGCTCAAAATGGGGTGTGTGGATAGCAGTTAGTGGTCCAGGTCCAATACACGCGCGTGTGTGTGTGTGTGTGTTATGGTGTACACTCAGTCAAACAATTGACTCAATCTGAGCCTTAGGATCAATCAGTCAACAATACTCGAGAAAAGTAATCAGATCCAACGCCACACAAAGCATGCACATGGTAATTAACACGAACGCACACACATGCAAGCAAATAAGAGAGAAAAAAGAGGCACGTGAGAGGCAACATCTTCATTTATGCGTTGGCAAGGTGTGAACCCTAGGATCAAACAAAATCAGACGGTCACGTTTTAAAGTTCTAAAACCCTAATCTGAAAACCTCACCGGCCGGAGAAGGACCTCCGGTCATCTTCTCCGGCCATCTCCGGTGACCTGCAACTCTCACGCGTTTCTAGAAATTGACAAAAATTATATCAAAATGTTCAGCATGCTTAGTAGGTCATAGACCCACCAATATAAATCACAAAACATGCACATACAGAGAGATACGAAGGGGAGAAAGTTGCCCTAGGTTTTGAGTCTACACCTCTAAAAGGTCTATCAACTAGCCAGATCATGCGTTGCTTCTATTAAGCCATAATCAACATAAAACACAACTTAAACAGTAGAAATCATGTAAGAGATTTTGAATTTCAAACCTGAAATGTGAAGCTACTTAGAACACAAGAAAGCCAGAAAGGAGAATCCTTTGCTCTTGATCTTCCAAAGAGCAAAATAAATGCTCTAAAGCTTGAAATTTTGAAGGAAACAGATGGAAACTCGAAATGCAATGAAGCTACACTTGAGAAATTGATATTGATTCTGCTTGTTCTTGATCAATAATGAATAATTGATGATGATGATGATGAATTTGGAGTGAAAATGTGGATGAATCCGTGTGAAAAAAGGGAGAGATCTTAGAGAGAAACTTGAGAGCTTTGTGTGAAATGAAGTGTGAAAAAATGAAGAGTGTGAATTCTGTTAGAAGTGGAGCTTATATATGGCTGGTTAAGATGTTAACTACAAGAGTTAACAGTTGGAAATTGAGTTAAATGAGTTGAGTTAACTGAGTTTTGAGTTAACAGAATGAGTGAGGTTAGTTATTGCCACGAGTTGAGGTTTGGTTAAAGTGTGGAGGAGCTCATGAAGTTATGGTGAGGTTTAATGATCATTGGTGGTGATGATGTGTTGTTGTAGCCTTGCCTTGTACCATAAGCTTCACTATTTCCTCTTTGATACATGGTGTAGCATGTATACATGAGTGTGTAAGACCATGTTGGTTCAAATGAGGCAATGTGTGATGAGTATATGCGTGCAAACAAGCTGACACAACAACAAACAATGCCAAACATCCTACTTTTGGCAGCAAAACAATCAGTGGAAACTATGGATGTTTGATGGAAGCTTTCTTCATGTATGGTGGATGGAATGAGGAGTTTTTGGTGGCTATGGAAAGAGGAAACATCATAGAACATTGTTGATGTTGGAATTAAATTGAATGGAGGCTTGGAAAGTGATGGAAAATGGCTTAGAATACAAGGGATCCAAACTGCATCATGGGCGTGGCAAGCTGCATGGCATACATGACAACATGACTTGTGAACTTTCAGAGTGAGACCACATTTTTTGAGCCCTCATATTACCTTCATAACATGTTCAAATGAAAAAATGTCCAACATCATAGTTAAAGAGGTCATGGAGATGAACAACTTTGATGTTCAACAATTTTTCATTTGAAGCCTTCTTGATGGAGAAAATTGGATTGACATTTGGCACACCAAGTGTTTGATGAAATTATGGCCTGGAGGCCTGAACTTGCCTTGCCATGACTTGAGATTTGCCTTGATTTTGTCAAACTTTGATTGATCATAACTCTCTCAATTTTGATCCAATGGAAGAGTTCTTTATATGGATTTGAAGCTTAGAATTTGATCTTTAATTGGCTCAACTTGGGCCTGAAGTTTGAAGCTTTTATCTTGAAGAAAGAATGCCTTGAAGTGTAGTGCAAAAATGGTCCAAACTTGCTAATTTAGATACCCTAAGTTTCTAAAAATGAAAACTTTGTACATTTCTTGATTTTTGATGATTCCTCTATCATTTCTTGATCAAATATTTTCCAATGAACATATGTGACTTGAATTTCATGAATTTGACCTTAAAAAGTCAGAAGTTGACTTTTTTCACTGCACAGTTGACTTTTTCCCCAATTTCTTGATTCTCAAGCAACTGGCCAATTGAACCTCTTCTGAAATGAACCAATGGGCAATCTTCCATCCTTAGATACTTGACATCATGTAGAAAACATTGAGGTCAAGTTTGAACCAAAATTTCATCAGGAGATTGCTTGAATCACAAACCCTAATTTGGACTATTTTTTATAGGAGATGATGAACTGTCCAATCTTCTTGGTGAATTCTCCTCTTCCAATGCCTTGTGGGATCAATTAAGATCATATGAGATGTAAGAAAATCTTGAGGCTTGCTTGAAGACCCTTGGCTCTTGTTCCCTTGTTTTGGATGATCAATACTCTGAAATCCACTGATCACATGCCCCAATGCAACATGTATGAGATATGAGATGAAATGAGATCTAAATGCAATGCAATGAGATCTAAATGCAATGCAATGAAACATAAGCTAGGCCACAACAAGAGGGCAAATTTTCGGGTGTTACACCCCCAAAAACTTTTTAGGGTTTTTGATTTTGGGACTTTTCCTCTCCCACTTTAAGTGTTGCGCCGCTTGATTTCCCCAGTTCTTTCTGGTTTACCCACCACGGTTGTGCGGTGTTTTTTCTTCTCTTTTTCTTGTTTCCTCTATTTGCTCCCTGCCGGTTTATGGTAGTCTCTTTTTTCAGGGCTGGTTTTTTGTGGTTTTCGTGGATTCTTTTGTTTTTCTCTAGGTTCTCACATGGAGAAATAAAAGGAGTTTTCCCTCTCGAAGAAAAAAGAAGAAGGTGTGACGGCGGAGTCGGAGGAGGTTGGAGGAGACGAGATCTTTCAATGCACACTGGCGGCGAAGATCTGGACCGACAATCATTTTAACTCAAGAGCTTTTACCTCAACAATGTTAAACACATCGAAACAAAAAAACTCGGTCAAAACACAGGAACTCAATAAAAATTTATTCCTTTTTCTCTTTAGCACAAAGCGAGATCTGGAAAATGTTTTGCGCAACGGACCTTGGAGTTTTGACGGGAATCTTATGGTCCTTGCAAGAGTGTATGGTGAAGAACAACCATCGGATTTGAGGATGCATTACAGAATGTTTTGGGTCAGAGTATACGAGCTTCCGTTAATGTTGAGAACAGAAGCCATGGCGAAGAAATTAGGAGGAATATTGGGGGTTTTGAAGAAGTTGACCAGAAGGACACTCATATGAATGAGAGGTTTCTTCGCATCAAGGTGACACTGGATTTAAAACAACCACTTAAGAGAGGCACGGTCGTTAGGTTCAAAGAGAAAAATCTTAGGGTTTTCTTCAAATATGAACGTCTTCCAACTCTCTGCTTCGTTTGCGAAAGATTAGGTCACCAGTTAAAAGATTGTGAACCTATAACAGACTTGTCTGATGAAGGTTTTGAAGAGCTTGAAGAAAAGAAGTTATCGTTTGGATCAAGTTACGTGCATCCCCTTTGCCAAAGATCCCAGCAGAGCAACGTAAGGAATCTACATCAAGTTCTTGTAGTAAAAGTCTATTCACCATCTCCTCAGGAAATAGCAAATGTACAACTAAAGAGAAGGATAAAGAAACTGAGGGAGAAGTGGAACAAAGGAAAGTGGAGAAACAAAAGGAGATACAGCTTAAAGAACTGAACCATCAAACAGAAGGATCAAAGAAGGATAACCTAGAAGTTGAGGCAGTTGCAGAATCCCTAGGTACTTTTTAAATTTCAAATATGTGGAAGAAAAAGGAACCAGAACAAGCTTCAAAGTCTTCAATACCAAAAAATAAAAAGTGGACAAGAAAACAAACACCAAGAAAAGTGAGTCATAACCAACAAAAGCTCTTGGATTTAGAAGGGGAAAAAGACAGTTAGTTGATGTAATGATCATAGAAGGAGTTATAGAAGGGCAGGGAAGTGGAGAAAAGAAGAGGAAAAGTCAAATAAGGGGCGAGGAAATTCAAAGACTACCAGAGGTGGTGTTGGAGAACCAACACCACCTAGACCAATGAGGATTATCAGTTGGAACTGCAGGGGCTTAGGGAGTCCCCATGCAGTTCGAGCCTTGCTAAGGTTCAATCGATTGGAAAACTCCGAAGTGGTATTTCTTATGGAAACTAGGTTGAAGAGTGAAGAGGTTCAGGCAATAAAAAATAAGAATGGTTTTAAGGAATGTTCTGTAATTGATTGCTCGGGTGAAGGTAGGAATAGAGCAGGTGGTTTAATTCTGATGTAGAAGGATTTGGTGTAGATATCAGTGAGCTCCTTCTCTCGGAATCATATTGGGGGTGTCGTGGAAGAAGATGAAACCGAAAATAAGTGGTATTTTAGTGGCATATATGGTTTCCCAGAGGAGAAGAATAAGAGGTAAACTTGGACTCTTATCAAAGATATAGTTAACAGCGGAGGAGACTCCTTTCTCTGCTTTGGAGATCTAAAACACGTACTCTTTGACCATGAGAAGAAGGGAGGGAATTATAGAACGAGTAGTCAACTAGCCTGGGGAAGACAAATGCTTGATTTATGCCAACTAACTGATCTTGGTTTTGCATGTTACAAGTTTACCTGGACAAACGTTCGGGAATGGGAGCATAACATCCAATGTAGGTTGGATCGAAGTTTGGCCACTGAGAACTTCATCATCAGATTTGCACCTATTAGAGTTAGTCATCTTCCTATATTTGGATCTGATTACGCAGCGATTAGGATTAAATTAGAAGCGGATTCCTATGGTACGAGGCGAAAAAGGAGGTATATTTCTAGGTTTGAAGAAATTTAGAGCAAAGGTGCAAGATGTGAGCGGTAAGTGGAGAGCCCGTGGAATGGTGCTGCAGGAGGGGTGTCTTCAAAGATTATCACGATGCAGGCTCTTGATGAGTCATTCAAAGATTATAGGAGGAGCACTATCAGCAAAGAATTAGGCAGAATTGAGGAAAGACTTAGAAGGATTACAGCTGGATGTCATACCCCAAATTTTGACCACCAAGATTTCCCATCATTGTGCAAATCATCACCATAATATGGATGTAACTTCATGCCTCCTCAATCTCCCAGAGATAGTTGAGCATCCACCACAAACAAGAATTAGGGTTTTGAGCCCTCTCAGAGCACTTAGACAAAGGATCAATCAAGGAATAACATGATCTTCAACTTGTCTAACCTCTCAAACACCTATAAAGGATTAATAGGACTCCCACATCAAGAATCAAGCACAAGTTTGCAACATTCCAAGTGGATCAAGCCTCGAGATCATCAGTGTCACCAAATTAGGGTTTTGGTCGACCAAGGCCTCCAGATGGAAATTTTCATCTGGGCATGAGCTAATGCTTCAAAGCACAACCCAAGATACTTCAAGGGACCTCATGGACCCAATCATCAAGTCAATTTAACCTCAGGGGATGCATTTACTAAAAATCAGGAATTAGGGTTTCTTGACCTAATTCACTCCTAAGTTGACTTTTGAGACAAAGCCTGAGCCAAGACCTCAAGACATCATTTGAGGGCCTCCAATACACTACATTGATCCATTTGCAACAATGGATTGACCCAATAATCTTGGTTCACAAGTTTCAATTTCAGCAGGACCCCAATTAGGGTTTCGAGGAAAAAGTCAACTGTATCTTTGACTTTTGACCCAGACATGCTCCCAAACCTTGGAACATAATTCAATATATAACACCTATGGAATCCATCCATTAGGTTTGATTTAGGTCAAGGACTTGATTTCACAAAGGATCGCACAGTTTGGATTTCATCCGATAAAAAGTCAACCGTGCACAAAATCAAGTTTGCCTTTTTGGAATTTCTCACAAATAGGGTTCCCCTAAGTCAATTATAATGTTAATGTATGGTATTGATCATCATTCATTAAGAAAAATCAAGAAAAGTAAGGTTTCTTACAAAAGGGGCAACCTTGAGAAACCAAAATTTTTCCAAGTTATGGAACAAAAATGGTTTTGATACCAACTTCCAAGGACCATAACTTCTGTTCCAAGCAACCATTTTGAGTTATCCAAAGCCTGATTTGTAGATCTTCCTACACTCTACAAAAGCTTCAACTACCTCAAACTCCAATTCATCATGGATTTTGAGTTATGGACTGATCAAAATGACAAAAACATGAAAATGACACTTTTTCCAACACTTAGTGAAAATCTGCCTAAGTTACCAACTTTGAACACCAATGTTCATAAAGATTTTTCAATGGGATCCAAATAGTTTCAGAACAAACTATGATCACACATGTTTTGTATCATATGAGGGGTCTCTAAAAAGCACAAGAGCCTCCCATAACTCAACCTGAGCAAGGAGATATGATCCCCTCAAAATCACCATTTCCAACTGTCTTGTACAAGGCAGAATTTGGTGTTTTGCTCGATTTGGAAAATTTGGACAGCTCCAAGCCTTGTCATCCATTTGGACACATCAGAGGATGAAATCAAAAGGGAATGATCTGATCCCCAAGTCTCCCAAGTCCAAGAATCTACACATAGCCATAACAAACCTAAAAAGGCTAAAAAGTGCAAAAGACTCCAATTTTGTTTCCAAGCATTTAACGGATGCATCAAGGTGGCATGAACTGACACATTCCTAACTGAATGAGTCAAGAATCAGCACTGAATCAAAGAACCATAGGCATGTGCCCTAACCTCAAGTCAATGGCTAGAGGAGACTTAATATTCCCTTGAATCAACATTGGCCCAAGGCCAGTACCAGCTTCCATTCACTATTGCCTGCAAAACAAACTTGACACACTATAAATAGAGCTCATTTGTGATCAGTTTGAGTACACCAAAGCACTACAACTGATGCTTTCCTCAAAATCTCTCTCTTTAGGCCAAAATGCCTTCTTTTGCAAGTCATCTCTGAGTTTTTGAGTTAGAGAGCAATTCGACCACATCTCATGATCCAAACGCATCCAATATGTCATATCTAAGCTGTTCAAACACTCACTTGTGGTCTGAAACACCAAAATTAGAAAATCAACCTCCAAAACCTCAAAATTGGACTTTTCTGCATTTTCCAAGCCATGTCTTGATTCAATCACTTCCAAAACTAAACCAAGCCTCAAACATACTCCAAATATCATCCTCAAACTGTCCCAATTGGTTCCCCTCATTTGGAACATCGTTTGAGAGAGTTGCCATATTGGTCACTTTTGCCCCTTTTGCAAAAAAAGCTAAAACGTGTTCCTGAGGATTCCAGCTGGTTTTGATCATCCTAAAAGCTTCTAAGGGATCAATCAAGAGTGTCCAAAGCATTGGATTACTTCTGGCACAAGGATCTTGATAGTTAGTACAAGAAGCTCCAAGAGGTAAGTGCATGACAACTTGAACTCTTTGAATTATGCATTATTTTGAAGTCCACGGATTATAAACATCTCATACATATCATATATGTTGTGTTTGAACCATTTCACCATGCTATTAGTGTGTGTATGATGTGTTAGCATAGGAAATGCAAATCTTGGCATTTTTTGAAACCACTATTGGATTTTTAGATAGAGGCATCTTCTGAAAAATCTAAAGGCACCATTGGATTCCTCATGAAATTCTAGGTCAGATGCACCAAAATTTTGTCTCAATCCATGGAGAAATGAGCAAGTTACAGCCTTCATGCAAATCCACCATGACTTGGTTTCTTGCCTTGGCCAGGCCCAGAAACCAGGCCACCCATATATGTTAATGGGGTGGTTTTGATACACGGATGTATGACCACCCCAGTGGTAGCACGCGCATGTGTTTGTCTTGGAGGTCATGGGTTCAAACCCCACCCAGATCTTTTTTGCTACTCTTCCATATTTTTGCTATTTTTAATATTTTATGGTTTTTGTTAATTAATTCAAAAATTAATTTCTCTCTCAATTTTAATTATATTTTATTGGTTCTTTTTATGAAAATTCCCAAAAATGTTAAAATATTTTATTCCATAAAAATTTCACAAAAATATTATTTATTTCATATATTTAGTATTTTGTAAAGAATTATGTTTTATTTGTTGTTTTTAACACTTAAAATATTTCTTTCTCTTGATTTTTCAACTTCAAAAGGTTTTCAAATCATTCTATGAATGAAACATGGTTTTTAAAACATTAATCCAAGATCACAACTTGTTTTTCATACATGTTTGATAATTTGTATCATTTTAATTGAATTTTTATTCAATTAAAATACATTTTAAAATCAAATTAGGGTTTTGATTATTTTCACCCTCAAAATCTTTTTCAAAACACTCATGGGCCTCTAATAGAGTGTAAGACCCATCTCTTGTTAATACAAAATCTTTTTGGGCCTCAGTCATTGTATAAGTCACATTGTGTTTTCAAAACTCTCGCTGTAATCTTCGTTTTCAAAACATTTTCATTTGGGCCTCTCCTTGAGTTGTAAGTCCCATTCTCTTTGATTTTAACATTCTTTGGGCCTCTAATAGAGTATAAGACCCAACCCCCTTTGTACATAAACCTTTTTGGGCCTCAGTCATTGTATAAGTTCCAGTATAGTTTTCAAAAATGACGTGCGATCACTGTCTTTCCATGGGCGTATCCTTGAGTTGTAAGCCCCATCACTTGTACAAAAATAAACATCTGGGCCTCTCCTTGGGTTGTAAGACCCACCCCTTTATAAGGAAAACCTTTTTGGGCCTCAGTCGTTGTATAAGTCCCGATACAATTTTCAGAACAACGGTGCAATCACTGTTTTTCATATGGGCCTCTCCTTGAGTATAAGCCCCAATCTTCTTTTTAAAAACAACCTTCTCTTTTGATTTAGGTTCAAATTCATAGTTGTTATCAAAACCTTCTTTAATTTCTTGAACAACTAACCATACAGTTGTTACAATGGAAGCTTGCTCACCTGTAAGTCCTTCTTTCATTCTTTTAAGTACATGCCATATATATATATATATATATATATTTATATAACTGTATTACTGGAAGCTTGCTCACCTGTAAGTCCTTCTTTCATTCTTTTAAATACATGTCATATATATATAACTGTATTGTTGGAAGCTTGCTCACCTGTAAGTCTTTCTTTCATATCCTTTTAAATACTTGTCATATATCAACTGTATATATACTTGTATATCTGCTTAGAGTTTTCCAGGACAATTAAGTCTAGAACTAGATAAAGCCAGTGGTCACTCTTTCAACACAGTCAAAACTAGTTCCTCATAGGAATTCTAGATACAGTTTTGCCTTCTCTTAGGCTTATACAATATGGAACAAAGAGAAAGGCATTATTCCCGGTGAAAAATTTCTCAAACTGTCACTATTAGAAATTGTCAAAAAAATTCATTTCCCCTAGAGAGGCATTATTCCCGGTGAAACCTCTCTTGAATTTCTTCAAACCCTAGAACTGTTCATTAAAGAAAAGATTATTCTCAGTGAAACTTTTCATGAACTCTTCTTAAGTTTGGACCCACAGGCTTCCTAAAAGCATCCCTGCCTCCTCTTGGGCTTTGTACAAGGTCCCTCCGGCTTCTTAGAAGTTCTCATACCTTCTCTTGGGCTTAATACAAGGACCCTGAAGACCTCTTAAAGGTATAGGACAGAATTTAGTCATCCTTTGTTAGAGCAGACTTTCTAAAGAGTCAAAACCTCAGACCAATTTTAGGGTTGATTCTCATCCCTAAAAAACACCAGTCTCCTCTTGGGCATCATACAAAGGTAAAATCTTCCATACCAGTAGACTTGGACAGTCTAATCCCCTCTTGGATCTCAAAGACATTCTCAAGTTCCCTACAAGTACAGGAGAAACCCTGGTCATTTAACCAATCTCCAGTAGAGTTAAAATCCTCACAGGATCTAAAACTCAGTCTTTCATCCTAAATTTCCCTAGGTAAGGTCAGCTTATCATCAGAACCTCACGGCATCTGATATCTTAACTCTTCTGTAACCCTCAGCAAGAGTTGATCCCCCAACTAGGACCTGCCTCTGGATCTCAATAATCCTCAGCAGAAGTCAACCTCCTCTTAGGCTTTGTATAATGATTTTCCTTAGCAGAATTAGCCCCAACAGCACCCTTTTGTTGAGTCCATCTCCTTTCTTAAAACACTCTCTTGTTGAGTTAACCCTTTTCAGCCTCAATCTTGGGCTTTGTACAAGACACACAAAGTACTCTCTTGTTGATTCAATCACCTTTCCACACTCTCTTGTTGAGTCAGTGGTACAAAACATAAACACTCTCTTGTTGAGTCAATCATCTTTTTAGCCTCAATCTTGGGTTTTATACAAGACATATATAAACATTCTCCAACAAATTCAAAATCTTCATAACCTTCTCTTAAGCTCGGGATAAATATCTTCCCTAGCGGAGTCAATTCCTCCCAGCCTTCTTTTAGGCTTTGAGAAATAATATCCCTAATCAGAATCAATCTTCTTTTCAGCCTCCTTTTAGGCTTTGTATAATGATTTTCCCCAATAAGGTCAGCCTCAATCTTGGGCTTTGTACAAGACACCTAAAATCCTTAGCTGAGTCAGTCAACTACCTTTTAGCCTCAATCTTGGGCTTTGTACAAGACACCAAATAAAACACTCTCTTGTTGTGTCAGTCTCATTTCAGCCTCAATCTTGGGCTTTGTACAAGACACCGTATAAATCTCTCCAGCAGAGTTAATTTTATTTTAGCCTCAATCTTGGGCTTTGTACAAAATAGATAAAACCTCTCACCCGTAGAGTCAGTTTCCCTTTTTTAGCCTCAATCTTGGGCTTTGTACAAGACAGACAAAATATTCCCCCAGAAAAGTCAACTTTCAGCCTCCTCTTAGGCTTTGTATAATGATGTCCCCTAAAGAGTCAGTCTCTTTTTAGCCTCAATCTTGGGCTTTGTACAAGACAAATAAAACACGCTCTTGTTAAGTCACCCTTTTCCAGCCTCCTCTTAGGCTTTGTATAAGGACTTCCTGTCGCTCCCAGGATTTTCATCCAGGTACAAACGCGAGAGTGGCGCGGAAAAACAGAGTCGCCAGCCGTGTAAATTTATCCCAAGAGGGGGAAAGGGAACACCGTATAAACCTGAGGAAGGGGGAAAGGAATGGTCATCGCAACCATAACCTGGGTTTGGGAGTCGGTTACGCGAGGGAAAGGTGCTAGCACCCCACGCATCCATCGTACTCGATGGGATCCACGCTTGTTGTCTATTCTAAGGGTGAGTTATCCTATCATCTATGGCTGTACTAAGACGGGGGAGGGAAAAACTAAGACAGACTCGGTAGGACGTCGACGTCCTAGGCCTACGTACCCCCTTTGTGCAATGGGGAATTCAGAGTCAACGTAGTTCGGACCAAGTTCTTTTTGTGTTTTTTATGAGCGACGTTAAGTTCGCGTCCGGCAGTTAGGGTCGATGCCTGTTTGTGACTCAGACGGAAGGTAACGTGCCCTTTTTGTAAATAGGCTTTAGTTTTACAATCCCGAAGGACAAAAAGGTTTGAAGTTTGTTTGTATTTTTTAAGACAGAAGTGACTTGAGTTAGTTCATAACTTGCATTGCACTAAAGTCTAGGGCACAGGGGCGAATACTCAACGCATTGTCCCAAGACAGTACGCTCGCTAAGCACTCTAGAAAGATGAGAGGAAGCCCCTCATTTCTCATTCCCCACGCTTAAGGCTCGTGCGCAATACACTTTATCCTTATTAAGTATTTTCAAGAAGTTTGAGATGAGAAGAGAGAAGACACAAAGGAAACTCTAAGGGGAACTAAGAGTCCTAATGTTATCATGCATGGGTGACCTACGGTTAGTGAGGTTTGACGACGACCTAAACCTAAAGAAAAGACAAGATGAGAGAAGGAAAGAGTAAGGGTGAATAGGGATGATTATCCACACCTTTAAAGAACTTACCTCAGCCCCTGCATAAGAGGTTAGCACAAAACAGACACAAGTAATATTAAGGCAAATGAAAACCAAATAATGACATATAATAGTGATTAAATGACCTACAACAATTCAAACATGATTTATGAAGTCAAATAAACAACCCCAAAATAATGGCACAAGTGCGTCTTCAAACAGATAACCAGACATGATCAGAGATATGCATACAAGAAGACCTCAAATAAAAGCAATCAAACAATTAGCAAAACATCTTCTAAAACTAACCAAATTAATTATCAACATATCTCAACCATAAGCAAACAACATGTCCAAAATTCATGCCAAAATTCAAAATAAAAGTCACTCAAACAATCATGCAATGTTCAGACAAGAAACATGACTCAATATGCAAAAAGGGAGGACTAAAATGCAATATGAAATGATTTTAAAAATGAGAGAAAAATATTTTAATGCAATTCAGTGTGTTGGTGAATGAATCCAAAAGGAATGAGTTCAAAATGTTTTATGGATGATGAGAAATAAAATAAACAATGCAATGTGTGCAGAATGAAACAAATTCAAAACGAAATTATTAAAATAATTAATTCAGATGCTAAAGATAAAATAAAATGATAAAATAAAATTTGACAAAATTTTATAAAATGCTAAAAATGCTTCATGAATTTTTTGGGAATTTTTTAATGCAAGGAACTATTTTTAAAAATTAAAATGGATTAATATAAATTAAATAAAATAAAAGAAAAGAAACAACCATGGGGGTGTGTTTAGTAAGCAGTCCACGTTCAAAAGGCTAATGGGCTCATACAAGGGGTGCGAATAGCGAGGCCCAAAACTTAAATCCATTAGAAAAAATAAAATAAAAAAAGGGCACGCGTGGACTTCAGTAAACCCAGTTGACTCCATCCTTACCTTTAGATTAATCATGCGCTTATTATTAAGTCAACCAAAGAAAAAGTAATAAAGATTAATGGCTATGATTACCAGACACACCATAATAACCATGCATGCACACCCACACAATTGGTCAGAAAATAAAAAAAAAACACGTGCGTATCATACTCCCTCATTAATGCGTTGGCCTTATAATGGCCATCAGATTCATCCTACGCATGGCATTGAGTCAACAAAAAACAAAGTAGTTAAGATGAGAGAACATGATATGATGCAAACGATAGTAACCATGGGGTAATAAACACGCAATCATTAAAATAAAACTCAAAAATAAAAAACGTGGCACAATATGGAACGCACGATCAAGCAGATCAACGGCTAAGAACTCACCACCAACCTCCAAACCCTAATCTCGCCGGAACCTTTACCAGTCGCCGGAGCTAGGGTTCCGGCCACCTGCAATGAAAAATGCACCAAAACACGCAAACGAATACACTACCTTGGCCAGAATTTCACCGGGATCAATAATATCACGTTAAAAATCACCAACAATCAACACACAAAGAGATTCGTACGAAACAAGTTAGGGTTCCAAAACTTAAAACTCACGATATGCACATGATACACGTCTAAACTCAAAATAAAACACATCAGAGTCATCAGCAACAATCACAGATCATTATGCATGTAAAAAAATAGAGTTTTAAGATCATGGAAATTATCACCAACCTGAGATCAAGCAATCATAATCCTTGCTGTTAGCTTCAAACGATGAATGATTTACGTTCTATGGATGCCAAGGATGAAGGTTGTGAAGGAATCTTGTGAAAAGCCCTTGTGGATTGAGAGATTCGAATGATTGAAGTTTTAGGGTTCAAACTTTTGTTCTCCTCAAAATCACGTGTGTTCTCTCCATTGAGTGTATGAGTTTTGGTTTTTTGATCTTGTGAGAGTTGAGAGAAAAATTTGAGAGAGTTTTTGGTGTTTGTGAGAATGAGTGAAGTTATGGGAAATGAGAGAGTTTTGAATATATAGTGGAGTCTAAAATGAAGGGCAAAAGGTAGAATTTTGGCTTAAGTGAAAATAACACCGTCTTCGGCAAGAAATTTTGACTCTGAGCCTTCCACAACATCGTCCGCCTCTGAATCACGGTTGCAATGCAAAAAGAACGGACGTCATACGATTAAAATCGAGTGCGATCGATATGTTTAAGCTGTAAGACGTCACTGAATAAGTTGTTTTTTCAGCTTATTTGGTGTCTGCAATTCGAAAACGTGATGAGGTCAACCTCTTCGGAGCATAATATCGACTCGACTTTGTCAGCAAAGTTGTAGATCTATGAGTCAGTGACCTCGTGTCAAAAGATGAGCGCGGTCGGACAAAGAACGAGCGAGATATGCATTTTCCCGTGAAACAACTTTCAGCCTTTTTCTTCGGTTCAGCACTTCCGTTTTGCGAAATAAACCAAAACGATGATCTTCGGAGCATCGTTCGAACTCGAGCTTGTCTTGGAACTTGAAGATGATAAAACTTGTGAACCAACGCTTCGAGAACGGGCGCAATCCGATGAAAATTGACCGAGTTATGAATTTTACAAAATCTGACAAACATTGCACTGCATCAAAGAACCCCACTGGTAATTCACATTTTCGGGGTCCTTCCGCTCGGACCTGACCCAAACTGAATTCACGGCACGAAGATAACATCTAAATGGAATTTTAGGCACCAGAACGACATCAATCCGATAAACGAGCTGAGAGTTATGAATTTTTTAGTGTCCGAAATACACCGGCTCAGCACTATTTTTCACTGTTTTTTGCACTGTATCGACTCTGAAAACTCGCGTGTTTAGAGATCTTCCTCAAAGAATCAGCCCTCGGTCCAAACACAAAAGTTGCAGATAATTTCAATATGGAACTTTTTGGCATAGGAATAGCTCAGAAATGATGATCCAATCAGAAGTTAAGCCCTTTTGAATACCGCTGACGCAATTATCCAGTGAAACCAAAATTCCAGAAACAAATATTTCCCACCACTTTCCTTGATGAATTGACTTCCGAGCCGAACATAAAAGTTGTAGAGAATACCAAGACGGTTCTAACTGTTGAATATCCAGCCAAAACGAGTTCCAGAGCAAGAGTTATGAATTTTGCAAATTTGCACAGCAAACTGATTTTCTGATCAAACTGTTCTGAATCGGCTGAAAACTTCAACTTCCTCTGAGATTCTTGACATGAAAAATTATGTTTGATAAGAGCTTTGCTGACCCGTTGATTACGTAACCCGGAGAAATACTTTACGCATATGTCGAGTGATGAAATAAACGTCTGTTGCAACCTGACGATGCTTGAACAGAGAACCTTGATCCCATAACCACAAAGCCAAATGATATGTACACATGATAATGCAAAGATGAAATGAAACATAAGCCAGTTAGTACTAAAGGTAGGAGAGCAAATTTTGGGGTGCTACAGCTGCCCCTATTCAATCAACTTGGTCCTGAAGGTATGATAGCGACGGCTCTCAGACATTCCAGGATACACGGGGATTGAATACCGAAAGAGCCCCGAAAATTTGCTAACGGTGAGAATAACGAAATGGAGCGTGCTGAAAAATAAGGAGTATGACCTCAATCATGCCCACCAAAATAAGACGAATACGACCTCAATCGTGCCCGCAAAGGAAGACTGACCTCAATCACTCTACCCACAAAGAAAACATGAATACGACCTCAATCGCACCCACAAAATGAATACAACCTCAATTGTACCCTCAAAGGAAGACTGACCTCGATCACTCTATCCACAAAGAAAACACGAATACGACCTCAATCGCACCCACAAAACGAATACAATCTCAATTGTACCCTCAAAGGAATACTGACCTCAATCATTCTACCCACAAAGAAAACATGTATACGACCTCAATCGCACCCACAAAACAAATACAACCTCAATTGTATCTGCAAAGGATAACCAACATAAAGTGGACTTCGCCGGGGATAACGTGAAACAAAACTTCTGGGTTATGTCATCTCTGCTGATAAAGAGAACTGACAAAGGAATCTCGAAATGTGCCATCTCTGCTGATAAAGGGAACTGACGAAGAAAATCTTCAAAAGATTATTATCTCTGCTGATAAAGAGAACTGGGTTTCACAAAATAAGTCAGACGAGAACTGACTACCGCAACAATAGGTCAGACATGACTGACTACCAGGCGAGAACTGGATTTACAAAATAAGTCATACGAGAACTGACTACCAGGCGAGAACTGGATTTACCAAAGAGATATCAGACGAGCACTGACTACCAGGCGAGAACTGGGTTTACAGAATAAGTAAGATGAGAACTGACTACCAGGCGAGAACTGGATTTACCAAAGAGATATCAGACGAGAACTGACTACCAGGCGAGAACTGGGTTTACACCAAATAAGTCAGTCGAAAACTGACTACCAGACGAGAACTGGATTTACAGAATAAGTCAGACGAGGACTGACTACCAGACGAGAACTGGGTTTCACCAAGTAAGTCAGACGAGAACTGACTACCAGACGAGAACTGGATTTACAAAGGAAATTGGCCAATCCAAGGCAAACTCCTAACGGACTCAAAATCCACAGGCAAGATGACTCCGCTGGGGAAGGAGAAGTATAAATAAAAGACTCTGCCGGGGAGCACAAGTATGAGGAACGCATCCCTCCAAAATCTCCTGAGTCATGCCGTCTCTGCTGAGAAAGAGAACTGGAAAAGAAAGTATCAAACCTGGCTTATGCTTCAAATGCAAATGTTTGAATTTTGCCGTAATGCTCCATACGAAGTGGAAATGCTACGCTTTTGAGGATGCAATGCAAATGCTTATGATATGCAAAAGGGGTCTCTCCAGCAAAATAAATGCTGGAGAGAAAAGACCAATTCGCCTGGGGATGACAAAAATAAATTGTCCTCTGAATCCAAGAGCTCCGCTGAGAAGGATCACACTGACTGACTCTTTGGATCCACCACTTCTTCCAGGGATGAAATCCCAAAAGAAACACACTACCGGGGATTACACCTGTCCTTTACTGAAGGTGATGTCGAACCTGAGATTCCTCCTCTGCTGGGGGAATTAAGAATGAATGCCAATAACGGAACCGGAAGTCTGTTACTGAGGATTGCCAATAACAAACGGGCTTAGGACCTGCTGGGGGATGCCAGCCCATAATACCATCCTGCTTGGGGAAAACAGCCCATAATACCATCCTACTTGGGGATACTGCTGAACCAAGCCTGCTGATGGGAGAATGACTTTACTCTCACCTTGTTGGGGATTAGAACATAGCGTTGTCGGTGAAAGTGCGCTTCCTGACTGGATGGGGAAGGTGAACGCCCTGATTCTGTGGGGAAATAACGTCTTGATCCGGGGAAAATACTTCCCAAATCTCTTGATGGGGAAGGTATGCTCTGCTGAGGAAAGGTGCAATCTCAATGCTGGGGAGAGCCAACTGCTGGGGAAGTACAATCATGTTGCCCTGCAACCTGACTTGTCTTTATGGTCATAAGCGGCTCTTTGAACTTTTCACTTGCCCCAGACCACCAGGTCTAATGGAGGAAATCATCTCAAGAGGATTTTATAGAAGATCGGGCGTTCGCACTGCCCCAGGGTCTTCAAACTCTTGGAGAGGTTTATCATATCTTGACATAACTGCCCCAGTCTTCATAATCCATGAAGTACATTACCTCGAAAGGGATTGTAATGACTTGAAAATACTCTGCTTTAGTATCTTGAACCTTGAGGAGGTGTTTTCAATTAACCATTTTCAGGAGTGGACAATCCCCCACGCTCTAGAGGTGGCCTGCCCCAATATGAAGTGACTTTGCCCCTGATCTTATAATGAATGCCCCAGAATAACTGAATTTCGGAGAGATTTCTCGACGTGACTGCCCCAGATTGGCTACATCTTAACACGACTTATTGGGGAGAGCCCACTCTATACTGAGTCTCTTGGCAGCCTGCCCTTTGATATGATTGTCCTTCAGAATTTCCAAGCATCCCAACTTGGCAGGATCAAGCTTCTTGACTGACTTTCACTATGTAAGCTGCATTGATGCTTAGGCACATATATGCAAACAGAAAATGTTTATTATGAGAATGACAATTCTAATGCAACACTCATGTTAACCTTGAAGTTTTTATTGAAAATGCGTCGCCAAGCCTTGTGAATGAATCATTAGCCGGGATGCGACCTTAGTTTTGAATGGAAAAACAATGCGCACATGCAATACTAACAAATCTTATTAGTACAACTCATAGGAGTCAGGAACGCTATCCTGTTGAAGTACGCTCTCGGAATAAACCCTGTTTCAATTAGGACTATTAAGGGTTGTAACGTGGTCTGGTTCACGGTTTCAAAAAAAAGGATTTATGGCTCAAAATTTATCGGTGCCCACCCATTCTTCGTGATGTTCTCCAATCCTATGTTCCGTTAATCTGACACAAACGCTCATCTCTCAAAAGGTTTATAATCTTCAAGGAACCCATGCAACTAATGGTTTAACACCTAAGGAGGCTTTGGAGTGACAGTCATCCCTTTTGTGTCTGTAATCACACGAATTTATTCTTATCGAGGATTTTCTTTTGTAACGCTTTTCGCTTTTTCTGTCTTTTTCCTTTTTAATCCCTAATTTTTGCCTGGACTGACTCTTTCGATTTTGAAGTCCAGCGGGATGCCCTAAATTTTGCCTAAGTCGCTTGTTTTCAAGTTTCGACTTAGCGGGCTTTCTTTTCTTATTCCCCCTTTTTGAAGAAAGCGTGTGACATTGGTTATCTCACTTGCTTGAAAGGGTTGTGACTGTCTCACTCCTTGATTGTCGATGGATGACCATTGTGGTTTCACATATCTTGACCTCTTGACGGTGGGATAGAAGGTAATGAATCCTCAGATGCACACTCTCCTTGAAATTTGAACGCTCAGTCAAACTAACTGACGCCTACCCTGCCCCTGGGTTAAGTATGAGAACTTTTTCGTACGAAGGAAACTCCTACTTCAAGGCTCAAAGCGGTTAACGAGGGTCTATCTCCCTTATATCTCCAGTGTTTAGGGGTTTGAAACAATGCCTGTATATCCTCAACAGGGTTCTATCCTAAAGCGTACCATTAGAAATCTGCGCTCTTAATTCGTCATCCTCCCTCGAGAGTTCTAGACTAGAAAATTGGTATAGCAGTGCATATAAACATTTAAGAGTGAACACGAATGGATTACTTCAAGGAAAACATGCTCATTGTATTATGATCGTGATTAAAAACAAACAAGTTTCTACATGCATATAATGCTTTAACGAGAAATGAAAATGCAATAAAGAAACTGATGACTGCCGTTGTTGAGAAGACTTGACTCCGCTTGGGCTACTGGCTTTAGGAGACGACCCTTGAAGTCTTCAAACAGATGAGAGGTCGACGTGCACAACCAAGTCTCTTTCCGGAAATGATATGTACCCTTTGTCGATCAATTGTTGAACTTTGGCTTGGAAGGCTTTGCAATCTTCGGTTGAGTTCCCCATAGATCCTCCATGATATCCACATTGCACATGGGGATTGTACCCCGGAGGGTATGGTTCTGGAACAGGCTTCAAAGTCTTAGGCTCCACCAATGAGTTTCAAACCAGGTGTGGCAATAGTTGACTGTACGATATAGGAACTGGATGAAGAGGAGCATTCCTTCTTTCCAAGTTGTTGTGCGGCCTATGCTGGTTCTGACGCTGATCCTTCTGTTGTTGAGGAGCATAAGGTCGTTGGTACTAAACGACATTAGTCTCTCCTTCTTCTCCCCTGTAACGTTTCTTCGCATTTTCAGAATAACCGGGAGCAACTTGAATCTTTCCCGTTTTGATGTCGTTTTCAACTCTTTCCCCTGCCAATACAAGACCTGAAAATCCAGCTGACAAACATCCAACCAATTTCTCATAATAATGCCCCTGAAGCGTATCCATGAACATCTCAACGAGCTCTCTTTCCAACATCGAAGTTTGAACTCGGGAAACCAATTCACGCCACCTCTGGGCGTACTCTCTAAAGCTTTCATTGCTCTTTTGAGACATATTCTGCAGCTGTGTACGATTGGGAGCCATATCAGTGTTATATTGATAGTGTCTAATAAATACCCCTGCCAGCTCTCTCCAGCTACGAACGTCTTTCCTCTCTAGCTGCATATACCATTCCAGGGATGCCCCAGATAGGCTATCTTGAAAGCAATGCATCATTAACTTTTCGTTCTATGCGTGAGCAGGCATTTTACTCGTGTATGCCCTGACGTGAGTCCTTGGGCAAGTCATACCATTTTACTTTTCGAAGGTAGGAGTCTGAAATTTGTGCGGGATAACAACGCCTGGAACCAGCCCCAAATCCTCTAAATCCATACCCACAGAATCTTGATTGGCAATACCCCTCAGTTGTTCCTCAATCAACCTGAATCTCTAATTAGTGTCAATCTGGGAACTAGCATACCCACCTGGCACAGAGAATGCATCATCTTGAATATCATCAAACTGACGGCCATGAATAGCACAGACACCAATACCACCTCCCCCGACATTTTCAGCCCTGCCCGGAGGGATCACAACACCAGAAACAGGAATACCTCCGCCCGGAGGGCCATTCTGAACATTAGTACCAGTAACACCAGTATGGACTCCTCCATGAAGGACATCTTTGTCATCAATCCTTGCAATCAGTGGTTGGACAACAGTTCTTAACTGCTCTTGGCCCTGAGCAATCCCTTGCATTAAATCCATGAATTGGTTCATGCGGGTCCGCATCTCAGTCATCTCAGCTTGTAGTTGATTGATGACACTGAATTTCACCGTATTTTTTACTCCGATTTTGCATGCATTCTTAGTCTTTTAATGTCATTTTATTATGTTATTATTATGTTTTTCTTTGTTTTCAGGTTTTTAGTCTAATCAGAGCCCCGAGCGAGAAAAGGAGCGAAAAGGAAGTCGAAATGAGCTAAAATAGAGAAAATCAGCATTTTACACTTATGGCATCCACTATGGCGGCCGCCACAGGGTCTTCCATGACGTGGCCATGTCTCAAACTCCTCCCAACTGTTTTTCCCCACGATCTCCAACTGCCTAAGCAATTTTACACTCATGGCGGGCGCCATGGTGTTGTGGCGGGCGCCACAAGAGCAAAACAAGTTCCCGCCCAAATTCAAATGCTAGGGGCATCCTTGTCTTTTCCACATGTTTCCTTGCCTATAAATAGGACTTTAGATTTTCGTTTTTCTTCATCCAAGCTTAGTTGTTCATAAGCATATATCAGTGTAATAGTGGTAATCGCTTCACATCGAGGTGTTACTACATTCGAGAGATCGAGTCTGTAAGAGCCTGTGAGATTGAGTCTTGGAGCACTCTGGAAGGAAGTTAATCCTGCCGCCATTTTACTTTCAGTTCGCATTTTATTCAACCACTCCGATTGGAGCAGGTTTTTATTACTTTACCTTTTGTCAACTTTACTTCTTGCACTGTCTTTTAATTTCATTTACTTTCCGCACTCGCATTACTTTCATTTACTTTCCGCACTCGCACTACTTTCATTTACTTTCCGCACTCGCACTTAAATACCTTTTTTTTATGAAAAATCTAAAAATGAACTTTTACTTTACCATGTCTGGCTAATTTTATAAAGGTTAGAATGTGAAGATCATAACCGAACCGATAATCTGTACAATTGTTAGTGGAAACACTTAAGGGCTATTTTAACTTTCAATATAAGTTTTCCTGTTCTTAAATTCCGTTGGGTAAGATCGAAAGCCGTCCAACGCCTATCTAAACTTAATTGTTTTTAAACCATTTCAAAAACAGCGAAAGCGCTTTGTTTAGTTTATTAGGAGTTTTTAATTTAAAAGGAAAAGAGATTTTAAAACCATTTTCGGACGCGTTAAGAAGTTTTAAGTCTGGTTCGTAAGAACCTCTTTTTTTTTAGAAAATCCAGGTTAAAATACTTTTCAACTTGGTCAAGATACTATATTTCTTAAAAATAGGTTTACTACTCTAACGCAATGCGCGCCTTTTTATCCGTGACAATAAGAGGGTTTGATTAGGGGGTACAACTCGGTTCTGAATACGCGAAAGCGACAGTTCCTATCAAATTAGTTCTTTTCAAAGTAGAAAACATTGCCCGTAAGTAGTTCTATTAGCAAGTACTTGGATTATCAATTGGTTGTGTGAATTGCATTCGAACCTGTCTTTATCAATTAATTTTAATTACTTTATTTACTACCGTGCACTCTTCAAAACTACTATTTTCAATCACCTTAGATACACACCTTAACAATAGATAGCGATAGATTGACACTTGGTCTCTGTGGATACGATAATCTTTTATATTACTCTGACGCGTTCGTACACTTGCGAAAAAAAACACGCATCAAGTTTTTGGCGCCGTTGCCGGGGACCAATTTCGTCAAATTTCGTACCCTGTTGTTATACCGTTTAGACTAAGGAAGTTACCCGCCGGTCAATGCGAAAAACTCGTAGTACCGGAAGTTTAGTAGACCCTCTAGCTGAACTAGAACGTTACGCTCGCACACGTTTATATTTCCGTAAACTTAGGAAAGCTATGGCCGAAGATCAAAATCAAAGACCTCTTAAGGATTTCGCCCAACCATCCAACAAGGAACCTAGTTCTAGTATAGTAAATCCAGCCATACCAGCTAACAATTTTGAACTTAAACCATCCCTGCTGCAGTTAGTACAGCAGAGACAATTCGCAGGTCTTGCTACAGAGAACCCAAACCAACATTTGAAAAACTTTCTCCAACTAGCAGACACCTTTAAAACCAATGGAGTCCCTCCTGAGGCGATTCGCTTAAGATTATTTCCTTTTTCCCTCAGAGATAAGGCCCTATCTTGGTTAGATTCCCTTCCACCAAATTCCATAACAAGTTGGGAAGACCTTAGAAAAGTATTCCTTGCCAGATATTTTCCCCCGAGTAAGACCGCTGTTCTTCGAAACCAAATAACTAGATTTACCCAAAACCAAGGAGAATCGTTGTTCGAAGCCTGGGAGAGATATAAAGAGCTGTTAAGAGCATGCCCACATCATGGTTTAGAAAATTGGTTAATCATTCAAACCTTCTATAATGGACTTCATTATAACACTAAGATGACCATCGATGCCGCCGCAGGTGGCGCACTGATGAACAAACCTTACCCTGAAGCTAGTGCCCTTATCGAAGATATGGCCCAAAACCATCAATCGTGGGGAGTAGAACGAGCGACAGTGGAAAAGAAGGAAGCCCAAGGAGGAATACATGAGTTAAGCTCTATAGACATGATGCAAGCTAAAATGGACGCATTAGCCCTAAAGGTTGAGCATATGTGTACAACCCCGAATACTGCAGCCGCAGTTTCGTCAGATTGTGAGATATGTGGGACGAAAGGACACCAATCCGCAGAATGCAGTCTGTTAAACGAGACCAGCTCTGAACAAGTGAACTACACCCAAGGAAACCCATTTTCAAATACCTATAACCCCGGATGGAGGAATCACCCAAACTTTTCCTATAAGAATAATAACCCTATCCAAAATACTGCCCCTCCGAGACAATCAAGTTATCAAGCCCCAAGATCAAATCAACCTATGCAACCTGTACCACCAAAACCGAGCCTTGAGAAAATCGTGGATAATTTTGTTGCTGCTCAAATCCAACAAAACAAGGAGTTCATGAACCAAAACGTTCATGTTAACGAACTAATTACCCAGTTAGGAACCAAGGTTGACCAAATAATCACTCACAATAAGATGCTTGAAACCCAAATCTCGCAGGTAGCTTTAAACCAAGCCCCTCAGACCACACCTGGAGGACAATTCCCTGGACAACCTCAACAAAACCCGAAAGGACAAGCAAATGCCATTACCCTACGAAGTGGGACCGCTTATGATGAACCTTGTAACCCGAGGTTGAGTGATCCCAAAACTTCTAAGGAAGATGACAACATCCCAGATAAAAAGAAGAAACCAGAGGAATCTGTAAACCAGGAAAGTCAAGAAAAAGGAGAAGAACCCAAAAACAAAACCTATATACCACCCCCGCCATACAAACCACCAATACCATATCCGCAAAGACTTAAACAAACCCAGATCAATAATCAGTATCAGAAATTCATTAAAGTTATAGAAAAACTTCACGTAGAAATCCCGTTCACAGAAGCCATTACCCAAATACCATCCTACGCAAAGTTTCTCAAAGACATCCTTACCAATAAACGTAGACTTGATGATCCGAAACCCTTGGAATGTAATTCTATTGCCGAAAATAAATTAGCAAAAAAGGATAAAGATCCTGGAAACTTTTCCATTCCTTGTACTTTGGGGAGTCATGTCATCGAAAAAGCTTTTCTAGACTTAGGAGCTAGTGTGAGCTTAATGCCCTTAGCGGTTTGCGAAAGGTTAAATTTAGGAGAGTTGCAACCTACCAAGATGTCACTTCAATTAGCCGATAGATCTGTTAAATATCCGATAGGCATACTTGAAGACGTCCCTGTTAGGATAGGTCAGCTGTTTATCCCTACTGATTTTGTTGTCATGGACATTAAAGAAGATGATGACATACCAATTCTTCTAGGTAGACCATTCTTATCGACTGCTGGAGCCATAATAGATGTCAAAAAGGGGAAGCTAACCTTTGAGGTAGGGAACGAGAAGATAGAATTTATACTTTCAAAATTTCTTATGGCACCTGTGATAGGAGATGCGTGTTATGCGATAGATATCATTGATGAATGTGTTAGGGAGTTAGAGCAAGAAGAAGTCATTGAAACAATTAAGCTGCCATCAACTCTTATTTTGGAAGATGACAATTATAAGAAACCCTACATCGATGATAACCTTTACGAATGTTTATCCCTTACCCCAGATCCTATGCCTTGCCCTATTAAACCAACCTTGGAACTTAAGGAACTACCTAAGAACCTGAGATATGAGTTTCTTGATGAAGAAATGAATCGTCCGGTTATAGTTAGTGCTGCCTTGAGACAAAAAGAAACAGATCAACTCTTGGACGTTTTACGAAGATATCCCTCAGCCTTAGGATATAATATCTCTGATCTGAAAGGTATAAGTCCATCCGTATGCATGCATCGGATTTCGCTCGAAGTAGATTCAAAACCTTCCAGAGAGCACCAGAGAAGGATAAACCCTATACTGAGTGATGTTGTCAAAAAGGAAGTTCTGAAGTTGCTTGAAGCAGGTATAATATATCAGATCTCGGACAGTAAGTGGGTGAGCCCTGTGCATGTGGTACCCAAGAAGGGAGGCATCACAGTTGTGCAAAATGAGAAAGGTGAACAAATAGCAAAGCGGATAGAAGGAGGTTGGCGTATGTGCATAGACTATAGAAAGTTAAATAAAGCAACTAGGAAGGATCATTTCCCTTTACCGTTCATAGACCAGATGTTAGAACGTCTTGCCAGACACTCTTACTTCTGCTATCTAGACGGGTATTCGGGATTCTTTCAAATACCTATACATCCAGAAGATCAAGAAAAAACTACCTTTACATGCCCTTTTGGAACTTTTGCCTACAGACGAATGCCTTTTGGACTCTGTAATGCCCCTGCTACTTTCCAACGTTGCATGATGTCAATCTTTGCAGATTATCTAGATGGAATCATGGAAGTATTTATGGATGATTTCTCGGTTTGCGGTTTTGATTTCCAAAATTGTCTTATCAACCTTGAGAAAATCCTGGAAAGATGTGTGGAGGTGAACCTTGTGCTGAATTGGGAAAAATGCCATTTCATGGTGACTGAAGGAATTGTTTTAGGACATATAATCTCCGAAAGAGGTATAGAGGTAGATAAAGCAAAAATAGAAGTTATAGAGAACCTAAAACCCCCCAAGACTATCAGGGAAGTTAGAAGTTTCCTTGGACACGCTGGATTCTACCGCCGTTTCATCAAGGACTTCTCCAAAATAACAAAACCTTTAACTGGCCTGTTAATGAAAGATGCTGAATTCATCTTTGATGAAAAATGCAATGAAGCATTCAACCTTTTGAAGCAAGCATTGATTTCAGCACCCATTATGAAACCCCCTGATTGGTCTGAACCGTTTGAGATAATGTGTGACGCCAGTGATTACGCTGTAGGAGCCGTTCTAGGTCAGAGAAAAGATAAAAGATTACATGTAATATATTATGCCAGTGGAACCCTAGACGCCGCCCAGCTCAATTACGCAACAACCGAGAAAGAACTCCTAGCTGTAGTTTTCGCTATAGACAAATTTAGATCATATCTAGTAGGAGCCAAAATTATAGTTTACACCGATCATGCTGCCATCCGTTACCTACTAAGTAAAAAAGATGCTAAACCCAGGTTACTTCGATGGATTTTGTTGCTACAAGAGTTCGACTTAGATATCCGAGATAAAAAAGGCACAGAAAATGTAGTAGCCGATCACCTATCTAGGCTAGAATACCTGAATCCTGAATTAGTACCCATAAATGATGATTTTGCCTATGATAGATTGATAGCCCAGTTGGAAACCATTGAAGATAAAGAACCAGACCCTCATGAGCACTTCCAAAAATCCTTAGCTGTAAGTAACGTGCCCTGGTACGCTGATTTTGTTAATTACCTAGCCGCTGATATCATACCCCCTGATCTCGATTACCACAAGAAGAAGAAGTTCTTAAGTGATGTTAGAAATTTCTATTGGGATGAGCCACTTCTTTTCAAGAGAGGTAAAGATGGCATTTTCCGCCGTTGCGTTCCAGAAGACGAGGTAGAAAGTATAATTCAGCATTGTCACTCTGCACCTTATGGTGGACATGCAAGCACCTCTAAGACCTACGCCAAGATTCTTCAAGCTGGCCTATTCTGGCCTACCATGTGGCGTGATGTCCATGCTTACATTGTCAAATGTGATAGATGCCAACGCACAGGAAATATATCAAGACGCGACGAAATGCCTTTAAGAAACATCCAAGAAGTAGAACTCTTCGACGTATGGGGTATAGATTTCATGGGACCATTCCCACCATCTTTAGGAAACAAGTATATCTTAGTTGCAGTAGACTACGTGTCTAAATGGATTGAAGCGATAGCTGCACCCACAAACGACACTAGAGTAGTGATTAAATTATTTAAAAATTATATATTCCCCAGATTTGGAACACCCCGTTTAGTTATAAGTGATGGAGGATCTCACTTCATATCAAGAATATTTGATAAGCTTTTAAGCAAGTATGGAGTTAAGCATAGAGTAGCAACACCATATCACCCACAGACTAGTGGCCAAGTGGAAGTATCTAATAGGGAGATTAAACAAATTTTAGAAAAAACTGTCTCTGTATCCAGAAAAGATTGGTCGCAAAAGCTTCAAGAGGCTTTATGGGCCTACAGAACCGCTTTCAAAACCCCTATAGGAACAACCCCCTACCAACTAGTCTATGGAAAATCTTGTCATTTACCTTTTGAGTTAGAGCATAAGGCCTATTGGGCCATTAAAACTTTGAATTTGGATTACCTAACTGCTGGTGAGAAACGTATCCTTGACATCCACAAATTGGAAGAACTCAGACAGCAAGCCTACGAGAATGCCATAATATACAAAGAAAGAACAAAAGCTTGGCACGACAAAAGAATCGTAAGAAAAGACTTCAACTTAGGCGACCCTGTTCTCCTGTTCAATTCTAGGCTACGACTCTTCCCAGGAAAGCTCCGCTCAAGATGGACTGGCCCCTTCAAAGTATCAAAAATTCTGAGGTCTGGAGCTGTTGAAATCAAAAACGAGACATGTAAACCATTCATCGTCAATGGACAAAGACTGAAGCTCTACGAAGGAGGAGACATTCCAACAACCTACTCCAGCCACACTCTAAGTGATCCACCAATCCCGACAAGAGATGTATAAGTTCCAGTCGTCAAGCTAACGACGTTAAACAAGCGCTGCATGGGAGGCAACCCATGATTTTCTTACCTTATTTACTCTTTCTACATTTTGTTTTATTTCTTGTTATATTTTGTCAGGACTAATGTTTAAAATGTTTGTGTTTTACAGGACTTTCTTCCTAACTCTGTGCAGAATGCAGAACTTTGACGACATGCATGTGACTTTCAGGAATGACGCCCAGAGAGAGCGTTACTTTGTCCACTTCAGACGTCCTATGGCACCTACGAGGTACCCAGATCAGGCTTGCATGGAGGCTTTAGGCATTGAGCCTAGTGTCAGATTCTTATGCCACCAGCTTCAATGGGACCAGTTCGACGACCTGAACAACACCTATAGGAACCTCACTTTGGAGTTCCTCAGCTCGTTTTCTTATGACCCCTGGGCCGGACCAGATGGATGTGCTATTTTCAGGTTATTTGGGACTGAGTACTCCTTCACTCATAAGGAGTTTGGTGATTTATTAGGTTTTCAGATGACCCCTGATGCTATTCCTGAGACACCTATGGGATACTTTCTGAGTAGGGAAGTGGAGAAGTTCTGGAGTGATATCTCTGGTGGAGGGAGTCAGGATCCTTCCACCCAGTTCTCACATGTTATCCACAACCCTGCATTGAGGTATTTTCAGATGATCATAGCACACTCTTTCTTTGGATTGCCAGATGCTGAGACCTTGCTTAGTGAGGAGGAGATCTTTCTACTGTTTTGTGCGACCCAGTCACGTCCTGTGGCATGTGGGAACTTTCTGCTGAAAGGTCTTAGCAGTATTGCCAGGTCATCAGTAGGTATTATTCATGTGGGAGGTATTGTTACCCAGATTGCTGCTGCTTTAGGCCTTTCGCGTAAGTTGTTACATCTCAGGGTTTTCTGTGAATACACCACCATGGACGTTGATTTCTGCCTAGACAGAGGGTTGATAAGGAGAGCCTCTGCAAACCCCAACCAGTTCAGATTGTTGATCGACAACGAGGCTGTTCATTACTTTTTGCTGCCTGATCCGATGATGACCAGTGTTCATGACCCAGCTAATTGGAGATATGCTTTGGAGGGTTATGGAGAGACTATTGAGGAGCCTAGATCGCCTCCTATTGCTGAGTACACCCCTACACCTCCGTCTCCCAAAATCACTGTATTATCTAATAATTTGTCTTTGCAGCCACCCGATTTATACACCCAGGTTGTTGAGCTCCGCAGAGAGACTGCCAAGCTCAAGCAGGAGGTAGCTGATCTTGCTTTGCAGATTGAGGTATCTGATCTCACTCATGCTACTGAGGCAGACTCTTTATACCAGGAGATCGGAGAGCTTCGTCGCGAGATCCCTGAGCTTCGTGGATCCAGCCAGGCAGAGGAGCCAGCTGATTGATCATATTGCCCTGACTTACTACTCTATTATTTACTATTCAGTATTTCTGCGTTTTCTTTACTTTTTAGCATATCTGGACACATTTCGTATTTTCGCATTTCCTATATTTCCTATGTACTTTGATTTTATATATATATATATATATATTATGTGTGTTTTTATTTTTCCTTTTATATATATATATCCAATAATAATGTTATTTTTCTTAATATTTGATTTTTATTTCCACAAAAATTGTGCAAGTCCCGTGTTGAAGAAGAAAGCAAATGAGAACGCTATCGGGACCCCCGAGACGCAAAAGGTAAGAGAGGCCCATTCCAAAATTCAAAATTTTGGCCCAGGTCCGAAAATGACCTTATGGCGCCCGCCATAGCCTTATGGCGCCCGCCACGGCGTCCTGGTAAATACGGGGGAGAACTACATCTTCCACCATTTTTGAACCTCTAAACTCCCAAAACCCATTTTTCTCCTTTTCCAAAACTCCATTAAAACTCACAAAAGCTCCCACATTTATTTAATACCCACTATCCATTAACCCTTTCAAACTTCCATTTGAAATTCCACCAATTAAATTCCATAAAAATCTCACCTTTACCAACTTATATTTAAACCCATCTTCACTATCTTCAAATCAATTCAAGGAGCAAGCTATGGAGTTCGAAGGATATATTTTGCGAGAAGGAAAACCCGGGGATAGGCAGAGGAGGAATATTCAAAGGCTTCAAGGTCGAGAAATTCTCTCGACGAGGTACGTGGACGACAACTGTCTCTATACCTTGGGTATTTATCATAGTGTTTATCATTTACTTGATTTTTTGGGACTGCACTCTATTTTTGAAAACCAAGAACCAACCTTTGAGAAACTGACAGTTGAGTTTTTAAGTTCTTTGATCTACACTGTCCACCCTAACACTGCTAGCACAGTCGGTACTGTCCAATTTAGAATGTTTGGAATAGAATATAAGTACAGTACCGACGAACTAACAAGTCTGTTAGGGATTCCTCTTTGGGAAGGTGCTATTTGTGAAACCCCTTTGGATGACGGATGGTCGGTCGATGCATTTTCTTTTTGGCAGAGATTGTCAAATAATTTAATAACTTCTTTTGAAGGAATTCTTGCATCGACCATCCACAACCCGACCATCAGAGTTTTTAGATACCTGTTGGCATGTACTATTTTTGGCCGGGATAATCCAAATAAGGTTAATGCTAAAGAGCTTCAGTTTTTACAAGGAAGTCTCACTAATAGAAGAATCAATCCGGTCCCGTTTATGCTTTCTCACATGTCTGTTACTATTAATAAAGCAGGACCGATTGTTTTTGGAGGACTGATTACGTCTATTGCTCGGGCCCTTAACTTGAACAATAAGATAGCCACACTAGAGCCCTTAACTCCTCGCACAATCAACCTAAAATTTCTAAAAGATATGAAATTGTGCCGAGCGAGAAGAGAGGGTGGTTTTGTATTGATGATCCATGGTGTAGCTATCCCATCTGTTGCCTTGCCCTGCAGTAGACGTACCGATGTACGTAATGAAAGGAACTGGACCTATGATTTAAATGCTCCACCTGTTCTAGGTCCACTTCCTCCTAATATTCCTGATACGGAGGGACACGACACTGATGAAGAATTTGAGCGGAGAGATCAGTCTCCCATACCTCATGTGTCCCCCCATTATCCTTCACCACCACACACCGCACCCTCTTCCTCTAACCCTTTTGCAGGTTCAGTCCCTGGATCCTATGTCACTGAGGAGATGTGGCGTGACCTTATGGCTAGAGAAGAAAGGCGAGATGACCTTCTCTCTACCATTCAGCAACAACTGACGGATAATATGAGCTTCATGGAAGAATCACGGCGGAGGACAGATCGATCCTTCGAGTCCGTTTCTCACACCTTGCTTGCGATAGCAAACGAGCAATCCCGTCAGCAAGACTTCAACCGCCGACATTACGAGCTTATGGAGGCTACTCAAGGTTCCGTTCTAGGTAACCTTCGACAGGTCAGAGATGCCCAGGCGGCCTTATCAGCCCGATTGGACCGGAGAGACCAGCATCGTAGCAGATCCCGTCGTCCCAGACATTCCCAGCAGGACGACGAGGGCACCAGTGGTCCACATCAGTAGTTTTACAGGTTACTCTCCTTATCTTATTTCAAAACATTGGGGACAATGTTCGATTTAAGTGTGGGAGGGGATTTTATTGCTTTCTATTTTATTGCTTTCTATTTCCATTTTTAGTTAGTTGTTTATTTCTTGTTTTTGTCTATGTCTTTTTTTCTAGAAAATGCATGAGTCTGACGAGTCACCAGTACAGTGTATCCCTAGTGCACCCTCATTTTTCCCCATTTCTTTAGCCCTACAAAAAAAAAAAAAAATTTTGCAAAAAGAAAACATTGTTGTTCTATACGTTTTTTGGGCTTTAAGACAGGTTTGGATTAGGATGTGGTGACTTAGGTGAACTTTTTGAAACATTAGTATCGTTTTAGCGCCGTAGACTTCACGAATATAGGAATCATTCTAAAACCCCATGTACCATGGCCTTAATCATCATTTCCAAATTTGTCCTAAGTAGTTTATTTCTGCAGTCAGCTCCGGCCTAAGCATGTTCTACGTAGGGGATCGATGAACATAAGTGAATGATCCAGTAAAATAAATAAAGAATAAGGCAAACTCCGGATAGATGACCCTCACAAGGTCGTTTAACCCAAAAAGTTGAATTGTTGCCACACAAAAAAATATAATTTTAGCTCACCCATTGTTAGTTGGTTCAGAGGTATCTGGCGCTGAACTCGGTAGGGCGGATTACGATCCGATCCCCCACAACTGAATTTGGGTTAAATAAAAGGGTTTACACAGTCTTATGTGCCAGAAACCCTATGTTTTGGATCAGAATCACTAACAGGTCACTCTACTATGAAACATGTACGGATAACGGGCTTAATGTGATTGCGCCTGAATGAAAAGGACCCAAAAAAGAGATGAAGAGGTAGGCCTAGTTATTGTGGGATGGTACGGTTGATTAATATAAGAATGAAGTTTATGTCCGCCTCTGCGGATAAGTGTCATTACGATACCCTTGGTTCACTTAGTACCTGTCACTGCATCCTGACTTGAACTTAGAAGCCCTTTTTGCCCGAATCACGTGTCAGCACTAGTTTTCTTACTTTGAGCTTTAAATGTTTTGCTTGAGGACAAGCAAAGGTCTAAGTGTGGGAGAATTTGATGACACTGAATTTCACCGTATTTTTGACTCCGATTTCGCATGCATTCTTAGTCTTTTAATGTCATTTTATTATGTTATTATTATGTTTTTCTTTGTTTTCAGGTTTTTAGTCTAATCAGAGCCCCGAGCGAGAAAAGGAGCGAAAAGGAAGTCGAAATGAGCTAAAATAGAGAAAATCAGCATTTTACACTTATGGCATCCACTATGGCGGCCGCCACAGGGTCTTCCATGACGTGGCCATGTCTCAAACTCCTCCCAACTGTTTTTCCCCACGATCTCCAACTGCCTAAGCAATTTTACACTCATGGCGGGCGCCATGGTGTTGTGGCGGGCGCCACAAGAGCAAAACAAGTTCCCGCCCAAATTCAAATGCTAGGGGCATCCTTGTCTTTTCCACATGTTTCCTTGCCTATAAATAGGACTTTAGATTTTCGTTTTTCTTCATCCAAGCTTAGTTGTTCATAAGCATATATCAGTGTAATAGTGGTAATCGCTTCACATCGAGGTGTTACTACATTCGAGAGATCGAGTCTGTAAGAGCCTGTGAGATTGAGTCTTGGAGCACTCTGGAAGGAAGTTAATCCTGCCGCCATTTTACTTTCAGTTCGCATTTTATTCAACCACTCCGATTGGAGCAGGTTTTTATTACTTTACCTTTTGTCAACTTTATTTCTTGCACTGTCTTTTAATTTCATTTACTTTCCGCACTCGCATTACTTTCATTTACTTTCCGCACTCGCACTACTTTCATTTACTTTCCGCACTCGCACTTAAATACCTTTTTTTTATGAAAAATCTAAAAATGAACTTTTACTTTACCATGTATGGCTAATTTTATAAAGGTTAGAATGTGAAGATCATAACCGAACCGATAATCTGTACAATTGTTAGTGGAAACACTTAAGGGCTATTTTAACTTTCAATATAAGTTTTCCTATTCTTAAATTCCGTTGGGTAAGATCGAAAGCCGTCCAACGCCTATCTAAACTTAATTGTTTTTAAACCATTTCAAAAACAGCGAAAGCGCTTTGTTTAGTTTATTAGGAGTTTTTAATTTAAAAGGAAAAGAGATTTTAAAACCATTTTCGGACGCGTTAAGAAGTTTTAAGTCTGGTTCGTAAGAACCTCTTTTTTTTTAGAAAATCCAGGTTAAAATACTTTTCAACTTGGTCAAGATACTATATTTCTTAAAAATAGGTTTACTACTCTAACGCAATGCGCGCCTTTTTATCCGTGACAATAAGAGGGTTTGATTAGGGGGTACAACTCGGTTCTGAATACGCGAAAGTGACAGTTCCTATCAAATTAGTTCTTTTCAAAGTAGAAAACATTGCCCGTAAGTAGTTCTATTAGCAAGTACTTGGATTATCAATTGGTTGTGTGAATTGCATTCGAACCTGTCTTTATCAATTAATTTTAATTACTTTATTTACTACCGTGCACTCTTCAAAACTACTATTTTCAATCACCTTAGATACACACCTTAACAATAGATAGCGATAGATTGACACTTGGTCTCTGTGGATACGATAATCTTTTATATTACTCTGACGCGTTCGTACACTTGCGAAAAAAAACACGCATCATTGATCCATGATAAACTCTTGAATGGCCTGAGGAGTTAAGTCTGAAATTCCGAAGAAAACCAGATAAGAATAACCAGCCTTGAACACCTGTTATGCACAATGATTATGCAAAATGATTATGAATATGCAAATGCAAATGAACATATTTGAATATCCGCAGGGCGATCCACCCCTTGATTCCAGTTTAACAGCAAGATAGAACGGAACTTCTGCTCATATACCAAATGTCAACAATCACACATCCAAGATAATAAGTCTAAACACAATAATCATAGATCCCAACCAACAAGTCTGGCGGTGGTCCGAATAATGAAAGAAAATAGAAAACTAGGGCATGCCATCAAAGTCTACAAGTGTCAATCCCCCCCATCCATTATGCTTTCTGCTCCAGTCTTGAATTTCCTTGAACAGCTTTTTGGTGTCGGGGTGCTTCGGTCTCTGAATTAGCTCTTGAATAAGAACGTCTCCCCTATGCATGATCCCTTCCAAATATCGGCAATGCAACTCCCAAGCGTCTTCTCCAGAAACACCATCCATGCTAGGTCCCTCATGTCTAGATCTCTTCACTTCAGCTTGGACCTTCAGTTCCTCTATGGAGGCTATGGCTTCATTGAGTCGACCCTCGACTGCTTGTCTCTTGAATACCCCTGACAGGATCTCAGCGTCTTTCTTCTTGAGCGTCAACTTCAACTAATCAATCTGAGCTAGATAATCGTCTTCCTTTCTCTTATTCTCGGCCATTGCAGTTTCTCGGTGATCATCGAACCTGTGGATTTTCAACAAAGCCTTGTCTAATTCCTCCTTCTTAGACTCGAGAACCTTACTGATACCATCCAAAGCTTGTTTCATCCTTTGTCTGGATGTGACCATGTCAGCTAGCTCTTTTTCTGCCTTAGCAAGAAGCTCTGTCTTCGACTTGGCGGTATGAACAACTTCACCCCGCTCATGTTTCAACTGATAAATCTCCCTTAGTAGCTCACTGTTTTCTTCTCGCAGCTTTTCCTTTTTAGCCCACAACTTGTTAAACTTCTCTATCTCAACTGTGGTAGGAGGCTTAATCAGTAAGGGGTAAGATGGTGGTTCTACCGGGAAGGGAAGAAGCTCCCCTTCTGCTCTCTTCTTAATCCACTCTTTATAGGAAGGAAAAGCCCGGTTATTACATTTCCCGAATGAAGTTTTACCCTTCTTGGTCACCTGTTTCCAAGCGTTCACAATCTTCCTTATCATCTCTTGATCCTCAATACCATTGAAGAATAAGGACTCTTTGACATCTCGCTCTTCAAGTGGACCTTTCAAAGGATAACCAAACTGCCTGATAACAAGGGAAGGATTATAGTTAATTCCACCTCTTCTCCCTATCAAGGGTACATTAGGGAATTCTCCGCACTTGCAAATGATCTCTATTCCTAGCAAATCACGGTTGAACCAGACAATGTTGTCAGCAGTCAAGCCCATTAACCTCTTTGACCACTTCAGAGAATCTTTCGTATCAACAAAGGCGCCAGTCTCGGGGAGATGGCTCAGAAACCAAGTAGATAAGAGTGGTGGACAACAACTCACAGTTTTTCCCTGCCTATTTTCATTCTTATAGTGGACTGAGTGATACACATCACCTAGCAAAGTAGGTATAGGATTCTTCAAAATAAAGATTCTGACAGCATGCATATCCACCAGATCAGGAACATTGGGAAACAAGACAATCCCATAGATGCACATAGCCAAAATAGCTTGGAAAGCAGTCCAATTCTTCTCTTTAACATGTATGCAAGCTTGATCAAATAAGAACTTCAATAAGAAACCCTTAGCTCATTGTTTTTCCTCAATATTACTGCTCAGAACGGATTCGCCAATATGAAGAGCACTAACCATTTCTTTTATCTCGGGGTGTTCTTCAGAAAAGAATACTAAGTCATGCCTGATGGGGATTCCCAAAATAAATGAGAACTCCTCCAACGTTGGGGCCAAGATGTAGTTTGGGAAAGTGAAGCAACGCAAAGACGGATCGTAAAACTGAAGAAGTGTATGGATGGCATCCTTCTCATACTTGGAGATATTGTAGACAAACTTCAGAAGTCTCCCATACCCTCCACTGAAATCTGTACGAACTCCGGGACCAGCCATATTAATCAGCTTGTGAATCAACGTTAAGGTTGGATCTGGGAACGAATAGGCAACAATCTTCTTTCTCTGGACATCCATGCCAAGGTAACCTCAGAAAACCAGAATCAAGAGTAAGATTGAAGCCCTAAAAAATGTCAAACATGTCAGAATGCAAGAAAAATGATATGCTCATGCAAACATGGGATCAAGGCAACACTGCTGGATGTGCTGTGCTGTTAACTGAACAAGAACCACAACCCAGAAAACCAGAATTCCAAAAATACCGAACCACTGAGATAACCAGGAACCCAGATAATCAAACATTGATGAGAAATCCAGAAAAACCAGGTAGGTTGAAGGTTTCGGTTACCTGCAAACCTGCAAACGCCCATTCCCTCTCACGTGTGGGTACTAGGATGTTCAGTATCCCGGGCTCTCAGGTCAAGAAATGATGATACGTTTACCATTTCTGGTTTGGCATCATCATCAATCGAGGAGGCCTCAACTGATTCTCCAAAACGGAAGGTCCTCAGCTTTGGCACTGAGGTCGAGAAACAATAGTACATTCATCCCTCGGGGTACAGTACTATCGTCAATCGAGGAGTGCCTCCACTGATTCTCTTCAAAAGATAGGGGACATCCTATGCGAGTTCCAAAGTGGGTCCTCGGGTGCGAATGGGTTTGCCACAGGATGTGGTCTGCCACTGTCACCACTAAAGAGGAATGTTTCCACTAAGGTCCTCGATGATCGGTCACCAGAGTCGACAGCTCTCTAGATCGACATCCTAACATGCGCAAGACACACACGTTAGAATGCGTCCCAAGATAGCCTCGTCTGGTTGTGAATTTCGTGAACACACAAACGTACCAAGCGGGCACGTAGGTCCCACTACTCTCCACTCTAGTCCTAGGGTGTACTTAAGCCTGGGTATTGTGCTTATCTCTCAAAACAACCCAACCTGCAAAACAGAAACAGCCAGCACAACACAGCAGTATCCAATATGACGGTAATAAAAAAAAGATGCAATGCAGAAAATGCGGTAAAAATAAAATACAACAAACACAGCAAAGCAAACACGAAGACACCCAAAGAGAACAAAGACAAGCAAGCGCTAGGACTGACTCGCTTAGGGATGGACCAGCATAGGTCAACCAGATTCCCCAGCAGAGTCGCCAGCTGTCGCTCCCAGGATTTTCATCCAGGTACAAACGCGAGAGTGGCGCGGAAAAATAGAGTCGTCAGCCGTGTAAATTTATCCCAAGAGGGGGAAAGGGAACACCGCATAAACCTGAGGAAGGGGGAAAGGAATGGTCATCGCAACCATAACCTGGGTTCGGGAGTCGGTTACGCGAGGGGAAGGTGCTAGCACCCCACGCGTCCATCGTACTCGATGGGATCCACGCTTGTTGTCTATTCTAAGGGTGAGTTATCCTATCATCTACGGCTGTACTAAGACGGGGGAGGGAAAAACTAAGACAGACTCAGTAGGACGTCGACGTCCTAGGCCTACGTACCCCCTTTGTGCAATGGGGAATTCAGAGTCAACGTAGTTCGGACCAAATTCTTTTTGTGTTTTTTATGAGCGGCGTTAAGTTCGCGTCCGGCAGTTAAGGTCGATGCCTGTTTGCGACTCAGACGGAAGGTAACATGCCCTTTTTGAAAATAGCCTTTAGTTTGACAATCCCGAAGGACAAAAAGGTTTGAAGTTTGTTTGTATTTTTTAAGACAGAAGTGACTTGAGTTAGTTCATAACTTGCATTGCACCAAATTCTAGGGCACATGAGCGAATACTTAACGCATCGTCCCAAGACAGGACGCTCGCTAAGCACTCTAAAAAGATGAGAGGAAGCCCCTCATTTCTCATTCCCCACGCTTAAGGCTCGTGCGCAATACACTTTATCCTTATTAAGTATTTTCAAGAAGTTTGAGATGAGAAGAGAGAAGACACAAAGGAAACTCTAAGGGGAACTAAGAGTCCTAATGTTATCATGCATGGGTGACCTACGGTTAGTGAGGTTTGACGACGACCTAAACCTAAAGAAAAGACAAGATGAGAGAAGGAAAGAGTAAGGGTGAATAGGGATGATTATCCACACCTTTAAAGAACTTACCTCAGCCCCTGCATAAGAGGTTAGCACAAAACAGACACAAGTAATATTAAGGCAAATGAAAACCAAATAATGACATATAATAGTGATTAAATGACCTACAACAATTCAAACATGATTTATGAAGTCAAATAAACAACCCCAAAACAATGGCACAAGTGCCTCTTCAAACAGATAACCAGACATGATCAAAGATATGCATACAAGAAGACCTCAAATAAAAGCAATCAAACAATTAGCAAAACATCTTCTAAAATCACCAAATTAATTATCAACATATCTCAACCATAAGCAAACAACATGTCCAAAATTCATTCCAAAATTCAAAATAAAAGTCACTCAAACAATCATGCAATGCTCAGACAAGAAACATGACTCAATATGCAAAAAGGGAGGACTAAAATGCAATATGAAATGATTTTAAAAATGATAGAAAAATATTTTAATACAATTCAGTGTGTTGGTGAATGAATGCAAAAGGAATGAGTTCAAAATGTTTTATGGATGATGAGAAATAAAATAAACAATGCAATGTGTGCAGAATAAAACAAATTCAAAAAGAAATTATTAAAATAATTAATTCAGATGCTAAAGATAAAATAAAATGATAAAATAAAATTTGAGAAAATTTTATAAAATGCTAAAAATGCTTCATGAATTTTTTGGGAATTTTTTAATGCAAGGAACTATTTTTAAAAATTAAAATGGATTAATACAAATTAAATAAAATAAAAGAAAAGAAACAAGCATGAGGGTGTGTTTAGTAAGCAGTCCACGTTCAAAAGGCTAATGAGCTCATACAAGGGGTACGAATAGCGAGGCCAAAAACTTAAATCCATCAGAAAAAATAAAATAAAAAAAAGGGCACGCGTGGACTTCAGTCAACCCAGTTGACTCCATCCTTACCTTTAGATTAATCCTGCGCTTATTATTAAGTCAACCAAAGAAAAAGTAATAAAGATTAATGGCTATGATTACCAGACACACCATAATAACCATGCATGGACACACACACAATTGGTCAGAAAAAAAAAAAAACACGTGCGTATCATACTCCCTCATTAATGCGTTGGCCTTATAATGGCCATCAGATTCATCCTACGCATGACATTGAGTCAACAAAAAAGAAAGTAGTTAAGATGAGAGAACATGATATGATGCACACGATAGTAACCATGGGTTAATGAACACGCAATCATTAAAATAAAACTCAAAAATAAAAAACGTGGCACAATATGGAACGCACGATCAAGCAGATCAACGGCTAAGAACTCACCACCAACCTCCAAACCCTAATCTCGCCGGAACCCTTACCAGTCGCCGGAGTTAGGGTTCCGGCCACCACTTCCGGCCACCTGCAATGAAAAATGCACCAAAACACGCAAACGAATACACTACCTTGGCCAGAATTTCACCGGGATCAATAATATCACGTTAAAAATTACCAACAATCAACACACAAAGAGATTCGCACGAAACAAGTTAGGGTTCCAAAACTTAAAACTCACGATATGCATATGATACACGTCTAAACTCAAAATAAAACACATTAGAGTCATCAGCAACAATCACAGATCATTATGCATGTAAAAAAATAGAGTTTTAGGATCATGGAAACTATCACCAACCTGAGATCAAGCAATCCTAATCCTTGCTGTTAGCTTCAAACGATGGATGATTTACGTTCTATGGATGCCAAGGATGAAGGTTGTGAAGGAATCTTGTGAAAAGCCCTTGTGGATTGAGAGATTTGAATGATTGAAGTTTTAGGGTTCAAACTTTTGTTCTCCTCAAAATCACGTGTGTTCTCTCCAATGAGTGTATGAGTTTTGGTTTTTTGATCTTGTGAGAGTTGAGAGAAAAATTTGAGAGAGTTTTTGGTGTTTGTGAGAATGAGTGAAATTATGGGAAATGAGAGAGAGTTTTGAATATATAGTGGAGTCTAAAATGAAGGGCAAAAGGTAGAATTTTGGCTTAAGTGAAAATAACACCGTCTTCGGCAAGAAATTTCGACTCTGAGACTTCCACAACATCGTCCGCCTCTGAATCACGGTTGCAACGCAAAAAGAATGGACGTCATACGATCAAAATCGAGTGCGATCGATATGTTTAAGCTGCAAGACGTCACTGAATAAGTTGTTTTTTCATCTTATTTGGTGTCCGCTACTCAAAAACGTGACGAGGTCAACCTCTTCGGAGCATAATCTCGACTCGACTTTGTCAGCAAAGTTGTAGATCTATGAGTCAGTGACCTCGTGTCAAAAGATGAGCGTGATCAGACAAAGAACAAGCGATATATGCATTTTCCCGTAAAACAACTTTCAGCCTTTTTTTCGGTTCAGCACTTCCGTTTTGCGAAATAAACCAAAACGATGATCTTCGGAGCATCGTTCGAACTCGAGCTTGTCTTGGAACTTGAAGATGATAAAATTTGTGAACCAACGCTTTGAGAACGGACGCAATCCGATGAAAATTGACCGAGTTATGAATTTTATAAAATCTGACAAACAGTGCACTACATCAAAGAACCCCACTGGTAATTCACATTTTCGGGGTCCTTCCGCTCAGACCTGACCCAAACTGAATTCATGGCACGAAGATAACATCTAAACGGAATTTTAGGCACCAGAAAGGCATCAATCCGATAAACGAGCTGAGAGTTATGAATTTTTTAGTGTCCGAAATACAGCGGTTCAGCACTATTTTTCACTGTTTTTTGCACTGTATCGACTCTAAAAACTCGCGTGTTCAGAGATCTTCCTCAAAGAATCAGCCCTCGGTCCAAACACAAAAGTTGCAGATAATTTCAATATGGAACTTTTTGGCATAGGAATAGCTCAGAAATGATGATCCAATCAGAAGTTAAGCCCTTTCGAATACCGCTGACGCAATTATCCAGCGAAACCGAAATTCCAGAAACAAATATTTCCCACCACTTTCCTTGATGAATTGACTTCCGAGCCGAACATAAAAGTTGTAGAGAATACCAAGACGGTTCTAACTGTGGAATATCCAGCCAAAACGAGTTCCAGAGCAAGAGTTATGAATTTTGCAAATTTGCACAGCAAACTGATTTTCTGCTTAAACTATTCTGAATCGGCTGAAAACTTCAACTTCCTCTGAGATTCTTGACATGAAAAATTATGTTTGATAAGAGCTTTGCTGACCCGTTGATTACGTAACCCGGAGAAATACTTTACACATATGTCGAGTGACGAAATAAACGTTTGTTGCAACCTGACGATGCTTGAACAGAGAACCATGATCCCATAACCACAAAGCCAAATGATATGCACACATGATAATGCAAAGATGAAATGAAACATAAGCCAGTTAGTACTAAATGTAGGAGAGCATATTTTGGGGTGCTACACTTCCCTAGTGAAGTCAATCAATCTCTTAGCTTCAACCTTGGGCTTTGATCAAGGCACAAAAAAATCAAAATTCCCTCAGAGGAAATCAAAATCTCTCTATAGGAAGACATTTCTCTGTATTATCACACATCAAAACAAACAAATCAAACAAACCATAATCCCAGATAACTGCTGTAAGTGGCACACTTGTTGATTTAAAATTCCAAGTTGTCGCCCATCTCTTATCTTGGTAAACTTCTCTCTTTCATATAATTTATGTAAGCGGCATGCATCTGGATTATTTACATCCACGCCACTGTCCTTCTCTTAGCATGAAAGACTCCTAAGGAAAAATGGCATTACTCTACACTGAGTTAAAGTTTTCTCCTTCAGGACAAATCCCTCATAAAAGAAATTATAGCATTGCTGGATTCTCATATCCTAGTTAAAGTAATTTTCCTTTATAAATAAGTCACCCAACAGTTGTGATAAACAGACGAGATGTCTCCCTTTAGAGATGACAAATTATCTCTCAATTAAACCTTTTAGCTTCAATCTTGGGCTTTGAACAAGACACCAAACATCTTTTTCCTCCCATAGAAATAGGAGGAACTACGGTTGCTCTGATTTCCCTGTTTCTTTAAACTGGAATACGTAGGCATAAGATTACGAAATCTTAGTGAGCACACCAATAAAAAACTCTAGGTCCAGTACCTTCACACACCAATCAAAAACTCTAGGTCCAGTGCCTTCACACACCAATCAAAATCTTAGGTCCAGTACCTTACCAAAATCATCAAAAACTCACACTCTCTCTCTCTCTCAAAAAAAAACCTCCCAATGGAGAAACTTTCCCAACCCACAATAGATAAACACCATAAAGTATAAAAGCAGAACCTATTGCTAACAACCTATGGGTAACCACATATAGGATGGGTAACTGACAACTCCCTATTGTATAACCTGACCCCGAACTCCCCGAATCTCTCTTAGCGTTTGTTCAGTTAAACATTCGCGTGCAAGGTTAGTTCTAGATAGCTTCCCTTTTCCTTCCAGCTTCACGGGATAAATAAGAAATCAGAAAGTAGCACCCCACTCCTACCATTATGATAAGGAGAAACCCATGGCGATAAGGTGGTCACGTCACTGACAAAAATCACACGCTACACTGGAACTCTTCAAGGGAGAACATTTTGGAAATAAAGGCTATTGAGGATCAGAAAAACAAGCTTCTTCAAGCAGAAGAGATAATTTGGCGTTAGAAGAGTCGTGCTTTATGGTTAAACCATGGGGATAAAAACAACAAGTTCTTCCATGTAAAGCCAATCAGAGAAAATAAATGAATGCTATTTTCAAACTCAAAGATGAGAATGGCTCCTGGTGGAAGGGTGAGGAACATTGTGAGAGAATTTTGTCCCACTATTTTTTTGTCTTATTTTCTTCTACTCTACCTTCAAATTCTAAAGAAGTCTGTTCTGTGGTAAAGGGTAAACTTCGGCTGGATCATGTCACGTGGTGTGAAAGGAGTTTTTTAGAGGAAGAAATTAAGGTTGCCCTTTTCCAAATGCATCGTTTGAGAGCTCCGGGGCCTGATGGCTTACCGGCTTTATTCTATCAGAAATACTGGGGTATCGTGAGATCTGATATTTACAAGGTGGTTTTGGATATCCTAAACAACAATGCTGATCCAAGATCTTTTAACACAATCCACATTGCTTTAATCCCAAAGTGTAAGCAACTCTCTAGTGCAAAGGAGTTTCGCCCCATCAGCCTTTATAACGTGTTAATGAAGATAGTCACGAATACCATTGCTAATAAGATAAAGAAAATCCTCCCTGGCATTGTTGATGAAGAAAAAAATGTGTTTGTTCAAGGGCGTCTTATAACGAATAATTCCTTGGTTATGATGGAGTGTTTCCCATGGATGAAAAAGAAAACTAAAGGAAAAAAGGGGACGATGGAGCTTAAACTTGACATGTCAAAGGTGTACGATAGGCTGAAGTGGGTTTTTATCACTGAGGTGTTGGCCTCTATAGGCTTTCCCCAACACCTAGTTGATGTAATTGGTAGATGTATCTCCACTGTCTTCTACAGGGTTTTAGTAAATGGCCAACCCGGTGCCTGTTTCTCTCCGGGGAGAGGACTCCATCAAGGAGATCCTCTCTCCCCTTACCTTTTCATTTTATGTGCTGATGTGTTTTCAAGTCTTATCAAAAGGGAGTTGAAGAACAAGCGGATTCATGGTATACAAGTGGCTGGTAAGGCACCCACAATTACTCACCTTTTCTTTGCAGATGACAGTCTGCTTTTTGCTACGGCAAATAATTCTGAAGCATATACGATCCTGTCTATCCTGGAAAAGTATCAACAAGTATCGGGCCAAGTGGTGAATTTGGCCTCCATGTTGTTTTTGGTTAATCACAAAAGACGGTTTTTAAGTTGGTTGTGGATAAAGTGTGGAAGAAAGTGAAGGGGTGGAAAGAAAAATTCTTATCAAGAGCAAGTAAAGAAGTTCTCATTAAGGTTGTGGTGCAGACTATTCCAACATATGTGATGAGCTGCTACAAGTTACCTAAATCTATCTGTCAAGAGATTGAATCTATAATGGCTAATTTTTGGTGGGGTGCCAAAGGGGGAGCAAAGAAAATACATTGGTTGAGTTGGGAGAAACTTGCTAAAGGAAAAGGAGATGGAGGCTTGGGTTTCAAATGCATTAGTGATTTTAACTCCAGCCTGTTAGGTAAACACTATTAGCAGCTGCTTACCAAGGAGGATTCTTTGTTTGGGAGAGTCTTCAAAGGAAGATATTTCCCTAGAACTTCTATTGGTGAATGCTCTTTGGATTATTGATAAGTGCAAATTGTATCTATTTTTGTATATATGTTTTGTTTCACTTATCGATACTTTTTCTCTATATCGTTCGAATAAACCCCAATTTGTTTATAAATACGTTTACTTTACATTTTAGTGTATATATTGCGTATCGTGTAAATATTACTGAGTTTAATTAATTTTATCTCATTTTTTGTAGATATTCAAGCAAGGTTATCTTTCCATATTCATGAAGAGAATTGAATAAGCTTTCCAGCGCTTCCGACCATTCGTAAAACAGAGATACTGTTCAGAAGTTGTGGTCAAAATAAGGATTGGTTTGCTGTCAAGTTTGCTTTGCGAGTTGACAACGAATGTTCCCTTTGCGAAGGTCTATCGAAGGCCCCGACGAATGAGTCCAGAATTGGACAGGGGAGAAAAGGACCAAAGTTCGCTTTGCGAACTGTGCAGCGAGTATTCGCTAGGCGAATAAATCGTCCGCACTACGAACTTCTGGAATTTTGCATATGCGGTTTGACTGTTCAGAGGCACTTAATTGCCATTTTTTGAGGCTCGCCTAGCGAGTAAAACGTTCGTAAAATGAACGTGACAGATTTTGAAAGTGTATATATGTTATTTTCATTCATTTTTAGGTTATGGTTTGGGTAATTTTTGCTCCCACTCCATCAAACATCATTTTTTTCATAGGATTAGCTTAGAAAAAAACATTTAAGCTTGCACACGGATGATCCGGGTTAGATTTCTCATCGATCGGCGCCGACAAACCACGAGATGTTTGGTTCATTTCTCTTCTTCTTTGTGTATTTCTACTTTGTTGGGTGTTGTATAGTTACTATGAACATATGTATCTTTGTTGATCATAATATTGTATAAAATCTTGTTTACAAATCATTATCAATGTCTTCCTTGATCTTTTTGCATTTATGTTTGGATTTGTGTTGTGATAGAGATAAACATCATGAATATTGATTAGGGATGGATATCTATTATCTAGATGCTAGAGATAGATTTAGATAATAATCTTTATGGTGTCGGAACTTAATGCCTTCCGTGTTTCGAGGCGTCGTGCGCAAGAGTGATTACGAGAGTGATACGGTTGCTCTCTCAGCTCAGTGTACCAGAGATGGACACTGTTGTGAGCGATACTGGATGATTTTGACGAGTATTGTAGTATAGTGAAAATGATCGATAAATTTATGTTTGTGACGAGTAGAGTATATGTATGCTTGATAAGTTTCTTTTCTCTGAAGAATGATTTCTTTTTATTTTAATATTTACTTTTCTGCATTTACTTTAAACCATTTAAACCCAAACTCATTAACGCGAGAGACTGTCGAACAACAATCTTTCCCTCGAACCGATCTCTGTGGACACGACATAAATCCCGGATGGAATTCTTTCCGAAAATAAATATTTTTGCTGCTTGCCCTTTTCAGCAACCAACAGTTATGCTCTTAGCTATGCATGGTGTATGTTGAAAAGTATTTCGTGGGGTGTTTTATCGTATCCACGGGGATTGTATGTGTATTGTCGTCGTTTTATAGTCGAAAGCGTTTTAAACTTAGAGTAACAAAGAGTTTGGTTGTTTTGTATTAGATTGTTTGCATAAGAATTTAGTAATAAACGGTAAAGAAATTGGTTTTAAAGATTTGGTAAAAGCATGCAAGGATTAGGGTCCGATAATACGTTTTATACGTATTTACTCGATAAAGGATGTGAACTTGTTAACGATGAATATAATCACATATCCTCTCAATAAGTTTATCTCTAACACTTGTTGTGAGATTTACCATATTGATCCTTAGATGATCTCTCACTCCAACTATCAACATAATAACATTCAAGATCAATATTTATGAACATCAACTTTCAAAACTATTTCTAGCCTCATGATTGTTGATGGGTTGAAACTTAGGTCAAGTTTTAGAACATATTTCTCAATCATGAACTAAAACAAAATATAAACCATACAAACAAAGTTTTTCACCTATATTTATCATCAACAAAGTTCACACACAACAATCAAGATCAATACATACAAAATGAAGGATTACCTACCACTAATCTTGACACGAGATGTGTTTAGCTACACATATTCATGGTAGCTTGTTTCACAAGTTTCGGGAGAAGATGAAAAAGCATCTGCGTCGAATAATCGAGATCGGATGCAAATCCAGCTTCTCAATGTGAAATACCTCTCTTGGATGAAGAAAAGTCTGAAAACTAGGTTATGGTGTGATAATATGAGGTTATGCTCCCAAGAAATTACATAAAGTGCTTTTATAGTACACTTGAAATCAACCCAGTTCGCACTGCGAACTTTTCATTCGCCTAGCAAACTACGAAATTGGCACCTGAGGTGCCTTCTGATAAGTTAAACCGCCTATGAGTTTATGCAGAAGTTCGCAATGCAAACTTTTATTCGCAAAGTGAACTATTCGCCTACAAGCTTGCAAAGCGAACTTAGGCCCCTTTAGCTACTGCCTCATCCAAGGTGTCCTTCGCCAAGTCTTCGATGGAGCGATGAATCAGCGAACATTCGCTGGGAAGTTTGCAAAGCGACCCTTGGTCCCTTTTCTTACTGCCCAAAGTCTGGGACAGTTCGCTGGAGCTTCGCCAGATGTTCGTAAAGCGAACATTCGCTGGCAAGTTCGTAAAGCGAACTTGCTGATGTTTTCTTCCTCTCTTTGGCAACTTGGATCCTTTCTTTGTGTATTACTTTTATTGATAAATTAGTGCCTTTTTCTGCATAATAACACACATATTACAAGCACCAAAGGTATTTTCACAATGTTTGAAGAATAACAACAATTCAAGAATAAAATCCACAATTAAACATAAAAGAGTTGAAAAATGTCAAGTATTAATAAGAAATATATAGCATGTTTGACATCTAACAAACTCTCCCCAACTAACTCTTTGCTTGTCCTCAAGCAAAGTATGCCTCTCATTGAAAACAAGAGTATTTGCTCAAGCATTTAACTCAACCAAGAAAAGATAAATGGCTCAAATAAACAACAATTGTAAACAAGCAATAATTACAAATTCCTAGAATCGAACAATGCAAAAGAACTTGATTCTTAAACATATATCGGACAATGTTTCAATTAACAACTAAACTATCATGCTCATATCACTCTAACACTCCTCTTCAAAAAAGAATTGAAGGAAAAACGCGCATACAAACGCGGGGAAATTTCTCTCATCTGACAAATGATGCAAATACAAACCAATTCATGCAATATCTAAACGATCAATAAAGAAATCATGGAAGCAAAAAGATCACTAAGGCTTTTAAGGTTGTAGCTTGGTTGGGTTAACAATAAAGGGACATTTCTAAAGGCCATTGAATCGAAATTTTCGATGCAAAAGAACATTCACTATACAAGGTATTCACACATCTCAACTTCATTCACCAATTTCATTCCATTATCACAAACCTTCTCAAACTTCCTTATGCACAATTATTGGTCTTTATTTTGCTCTTTCAAGCAAGCATTCTTTTTCTTTGTTTTTCACATTCATATTCACATTTTCTTTTTCTTTTCATGCTTGCTTGAAATTTTTCAAAAGTTTGAGCAATTTACCAATCTTCTTTTTCATTCTCCCCAACTTATTTTCAACTAAACCTTAAGTGAATGCTCCTTGCTTTTTAAGGCAACGAAATCAATAAAAACAAAGTTCCAAGGTTCAAGAAGAAGAAATTTTTAGAAACTCTCAAAAATTTAATGATGAACTTGATTTTCAAATTATGTACAACACAAAGTTCATCACTAAACGAGATCTTAACTGTTTAGGCTCAAAGGGCTAACGAATACTCACTACTCACAGGTAAATCACTGTTTGGAAATGGTTGTGCTCATTATCAACAAATGCCTTGATCATTTCTAATGCTTCCACAAAATCACACAAATCACAAGATAAAGCATGAATTAAAAGCATAAAACAAAATTCATCAGCAATCCTATGCATTTAGTAGACCATTGAGGTTTCTCACCATTTTAGTTTTTAGACCTAAGTGACATAAGCAATCAATAAAGTTGTAACAAGAAACTAAATTTCATTTGCACAAAGACAAGAAGTTCTAACACATTCCAAATCCTAGAAATAGGTAACCATGTACCTTGACAACAATTAAATGTTTAAGTACTATCACTGCCATCCAAACTTGGAAGAATCTTCTTTGATGAACAACAACACCAACCTAGAAGTTTCTTTCAAAACCACACCCAAAAATGGAAACATTAAATTCCCAGAAGCATACCAACATAATACAATAATAAGCATACCAACAATTTAAGAGTTGAACATTTGTTAACTGAAGAATTCAACTCTTAACAACAATAAAAAAACTAAAATAAAAATGAAAACTGAATAAATTTAACTGAAAAACAAAATACTAATAATAATAGTACAATAGTGTCATGGTGTAAAACACCAACAAAAGTCATCAGTGCCTCATAAGGTACAAAGTACATCAAAATATCCCAAAATAATTCACATAGTGGATAAAGTACAATAATAAAAACTGATACATAAAACATAACAAGAAAACTTCACTTTGAAGATCAAAGGAAGCACAAAATGACAACATCAAAACTAGTCCTCTTCGGACTTAGAACCATAAACCTCAATCTCCTCCTTCTTGGAACCAGACTCAGATGCAGATACCTCAACCACCTCCTCCTTATCATCATCCTCCGCGTCAGCATCTTCAGGCTCAGCTGCATCCGCCCCCCCTCCAAAAACTGGGCTGGCCTCAGGCCAACCAGCATGAGCTAGGAATTGCTCCCTAGTCATCATAGAGTGATCCACGGAGGGCTCACGAATCTGCAGCTGTAACACCTGCATAGAATCATGTAAATCCATCATGGCACGCTGAGAAGCCGCCATCCAGTACCAATTGTACTGGCATATCTCTTGCTGATACGGGTAATATCCTTGAGAACCAGAACCACTCGACCCATCACCAGCACCTGTGCTGGCATCAATACCAGCACCTGAAGACTCACCTCGCAGCCCCTTTGGTTTACAAAATTTGTCCACATACCGATCATCAATAGCGGTCGGGATGGTTACCTGACGGCGTGCGAGGATATTAACCCCCACATGCAAACAAAGGGCCATGATAAGATAAGGAAAGGTAAGAGGACAATTCTTCTGAAAAGCTGAACCAAGTCCACTTTCCACAATAGCCTTCATCTCATCAGCAATAATCCTGGCCACATCAATCTGGACATTCAACATTATGCTATGGACCAAATGGGCAAGGAGTATGGTAATGGTTGAGGAATGCGACGTTGGCTTAATGTTTGTAAGAACCAATAGTAAGATCAACTGGGTCAAAGGACGCATGTCCTCTCGACGGTATCTGCGTGGAACCCCAGATGGGTTCAACTCAACTATTTTGCCTTCATGCAAAAGGTCACGAGTGATGTTATTCGTGTCTCCATGAAGTCTCAAGGTTTGTGGTAGGTATCTATCTCATTTTCTCTCAATGGCAGTGGGTTCCCAAGAACTTCATTAATTGTCGCCCGATCAAACAACACCTATGTTCCCAAAACCAAGGCCTTCCACCCAAATTCCTCCCCATCATCCGGGAGGGCATTTGCATAAAATTCTCGTATCATCTCCATGTTATAGCTATCCACAGGTGTAATCAACTTCCCCCGCCTCTTTCTTTCAAGGAGTCCAGCTACCGCCCGATAGCTTCCTTGTGGGTTCAAATTGAATATTTTCTCCGACAAGATAGTCTTTCTCTCTAGTGTCAAGTATCGTGCAACCACTTTTGCCCCTTTAAAACGGTCATTATTGAACTGAATTGGAACCAGTCGTGAAGTGCTTCCTGTCTTTCTCTTTTTCGATGGAATAATTTTTGGAGCTATCTGCAAAAACCATCAGACAAAACAACAACCAGCCAGCAAACAGTCCATTAGATGAGGAACAAAACACTAAACCATTATCCCAAACAGAAACAATAAAAGAAATTTCAGAAATCTGGTCTGTTCGCCCAAAAGTTCGCAAAGCGAAGTCCTGGCGAACATTTGCCCCAGATTCGCTAGGCGAAGTTCTGGCGAATGTTCGCCCCAGGTTCGTAAAGCGAACTAGTGGCGAACCTGCGAATTTTTCAAACTAAACAGCTTCAGCCTACTTTTCCAACATTAGATTTTTTCATAATACAAACTCTAGTCATAATGTTTGACAAAAATTCAACATGCAGTAATAAAGAAACATTACAACCAGAGGTGCATTTATACCACTAAAACCTAGAATCAATTTGTCTCTAATGTTCAACCTAAACTAACCACATTGCTCTAACAAGAAATAACAGAGAGAAAGTGAATCAAACCTGGACTTGTTGAGAATTTGGAAAATTTTGTGAAAAGATGTAGGAACAGAGAGAGCACGTGAGAGTTCAAAATTGTTCTTGTGTTTGTGAGAATGTGAGAATGTGAGAGTGACCAAGTGAGAGTAGGGTTACCTCACACAAATCAGAAAAGGATGGGCCATGGGCCTAGGTGTGGCCCACTCTTAAAAAAAATCCTTTTTTAAATGAGGTGGCAGCAGACAGTTTCTGTCTGTCTCGTTGAGTTCGCAATGCGAACTGGCCAACGAACGTTCGCCCCAAGTTCGCAAAGTGAACTTGCCAGCGAATGAGACAGAATTTTGAACATTTTTGTACAGGCTGCTACCACACTACATGCCAATTCTAAACACCTTAATACATCAAAAAAGCAAGAAAAACAGAAATACTTACAATGTTTGGGTGCCTCCCAACTAGCAATTTGTTTAATGTCGTTTGAGCTTGACGGTCCAAGATGATCTTAATGATCATCTAGAAACACTGCGCAATTTTCTCTATCAATTTCTCCTCCGAGATAGATTTTTAGCCGTTGGTCATTCACTGCCCAACTTTCCTTCTTCTACAAGTCCTCTATCACTATGGCACCATAGTGCTTGACATCCTTAATAAAAAATGGTCCAGACCATCTGGACTTCAATTTTCCCGAAAAAAGTTTCAAATAGGAATTGAATAGAAGAACCATCTGGCCGACCCGAAATTCTTTCAGACAAACCTTATTGTCATGATATCTTTTAACCTTTGCTCGAATGGTACACATTATTCCTCATTTCTTCCAATTCGTGTAATTGAACCTTCCTTTTCTCGCTGGCCAAGCTCGGATCAAAGTTTAACAATTTCAGCGCCCAAAGAGCTTGGTGCTCCAATTCAACTGGTAAATGACATGTTTTGCCATAAACCATCTGAAAAGGAGTTAAACCTATTGGAGCCTTGTAAGAGGTGCGATACACCCATAAAGCCTCATCCAGCTTTTGTGACCAATCCTTTCAAGAGCTTGACACACTCTTTTCTAAAATCCTTTTTACCTCCCTATTTTACACTTTGGCCTAATCATTGGTTTGCGGGTTGTAAGGAGTTGCAACCTTATTCCTTACACCATAGTTCTCTAAGACCTTTTCGAGCGGTGTATTGCAAAAGTGCGATCCTCCATCACTAATCAACACACGAGGAGTGCCAAAACGGGAGAATATATTTTTCTTTAAAAACTTGATCACCGTTTTGCCATCGACCCTTGGTGACGCAATTCCTTCCACCTACTTGGAAACATAGTCAACCGCAACCAAAATATACTCAGTTGAAAAAGATGGGGGAAATGGTCCAACAAAATCAATACCTCAACAATCTAAAACCTTGACTTCTAAAAAAGTTTGCAAGGGCATTTCATTCTATTTTCCAATCTCGCCACTTCTTTGGCATATGTCACAAATTTTCGCATGGAGGTTTGCATCTTTAAACAATGTTGGCCAATAAAAGCCCGATTGGAGGACTTTTGTTGCCATTCTTAAACCATTGTAATGCCCTCCATATGGCGAATTGTGATAATGCCAAAGGATACTTTTAGCTTCATCATTCGTGACACACCTTCTCAACAAATTATCACCTCCTAACTTAAAAAGATACGATTCATCCCAAACGTAAAAGTTAGCATCCGATAAGAATTTCCGTCTTTGGTTCCAAGTTAGATCCTCCGGTATAAATCATGTTGCTTTGTGGTTAGAAAAATCTGCGAACCAAGGTCTAACTTGTACCATAAACAATTTTTCATCCGGAAACACTTCTCGGACCTCATTTTCTCAGTGTGTTACCTCTACATTGACCAAATGGGATAAATGACCCGCTACCAAGTTTTCAGACCCCTTCTTGTCACGGATTTCCAAATCAAACTCTTGTAACAAAAGGATTCACCGGATTAGCCTTTGCTTTGAATCCGGCTTGGTAAGCAGATATTTAATGGCCGAGTGGTCAGTGTAGACTACAACTTTTGAACCAATTAGGTAAGACCGAAATTCTCGAGAGCGTACACTATAGTGAGTAATTCTTTTTCTGTGGTGGCATAATTCACTTGTGCCTCATTTAAAAATTTACTCGCGTAATGTATGGCATGAAAAATTTTGATCTTCCTTTGACCTAACACCGCACCAACAGCATAATCGCTAGCATCACACATCAATTCAAAATTTAAAGTCCAATTAGGAGCAACGATTATGGGTGCGGTGATGAGTTTTTCTTTTAAAATTTGAAAGGCATTTAAACATTCATCATCAAAGAAGAAAGACTTATCTTTGTTGAGCAGATTGCTCAAAGGTTTTGCAACTTTGGAGAAGTCTTTGATGAACCGTCTATAAAATCTCGCATGGCCTAGAAAACTCCGAATTCCTTTAACATTGGTTGGAGGTGGCAACTTCTCGATCACTTCAATTTTAGCTTGACCCACTTCAAGGCCTTTAGAGGAGACTTTGTGGCCAAGCACAATCCCCTCCGTTACCATTAAGTTGCACTTCTCCCAATTTAGCACCAAGTTTGTTTCCACACACCGTTCAAGAACGACCTCCAAATTTTTCAAACATAGATCAAAAGACGCTCCGAACATGGAGAATTCGTCCATGAACACTTCCATAATTTTCTCAATAAGGTCGGAAAAAATGGCTTGTACACCCGTTGAAAAGTTGTCGGTGCGTTGCACAAGCCAAAAGGCATCTTTCGGTAAGCAAAAATTTCAAAGGGACAACTGAAAGCCGTCTTCTCATGGTCTTCCGGATCAACCGAGATTTGGTTATAACCGAAATAGCCATCTAGGAAGCAATAAAATTCTTGACCCGACAATCTCTCAAGCATTTGATCCATAAACAGAAGTGGAAAATGATCTTTTCTAGTGTCATACCCCAAATTTTGACCACTAATTGTCAAAACCTGATTGTGTTTTCACTTCGTGTCGTCTGCATATCATATCATCTTTTTCTGTGTCCATATCGTTTGAATTTTCTGTCATAAATATATGCAATGAAATCTCTGTCTTTTCTGGTTAATTGTGCGAAAAATCGATGAACGGACGTATTTTTCAATTAAACTCGCAAATGTCCATTATTTATCTATTTTTCACACGATTCAATCAATGTCCCCTTTTTGTTTTATTTTCTCATATAAAATAAAAGAAATGAATTAAATAATAAAAAAAATTAAAAAAAAGGTATACATGTATTTCATTTTCTTTTTTTAATAAATATAGTTTGTTTTATGTTATCCATGAAAGAAAAAAATAAAAAAAATATAATAGGTATGAATATTTGTTTTTTTCTCTCACGCCACTTTATATATATATATATATATATATTGTTTTATTTTTGATATATGTATATTCACATTTTTATAAATTCATAATTTGTTTTAAATATAAGTTTGTTTCTTGTGAGTTTTGTTTTAATTGAAAATTTGTTTCTTATGAGACCAACCATATAGCCTTGTCTCCTTGACTCATTTTCACTAGCCAATTGTAGAAGAGACTTAAAAACATTGTCTAAGACTTTGAATTTTCATTCAACTCTTATCTTGAGATAGCTTAAGAGTTACACAATTTTTTTCTATAAATAGAGATTCACAATTCACTTCACAATTACACCAAACAAGTCATAACTTGTTTCTCTTTTCTTTTTCTCTCAAATTTTTCTTTACTATATTTGTTACTATAGGGAAAATGTGATAACATACACCACAAAGGAAGGGTGCAGCGCACCCCTTCTTTCTCCATGTTCATCTATGCTTGTTTTTTTTCTAATATTTACATACACATATACAAGAAGGCATCACGCCCTGTTCTTTTTCTATTGTAATGTTTTTTTTTCCTGAAATTTCACATTACACATACACTAACTTCAAATAATTCTACCAAGTTTTTGTTATCAGTACACTAATCCTGTACATAATTACAACAATTGCAGCCCTTTGCTTCTTGTTCTTTTGCAGGAACAACCTCAAATTCTGCAACAACAAACTTGTTGTTCCAACACCTGCAAAGTAATTCAACAACTTGTTGGAATTCGATAAAAGAAGAACAAGAACATTACAGAAAAATTTAACATAATTCATTTCAATTTTGTTCATATTCTTAACATAACAATTATTCTTACTTTTCAAAGTTTTGTTTACAACAGGAATAATTTGTTTTACCTGTGATTTCAACAAACAGAAAAAATTCTGCATAAGCATTTGCAGCAGCAATAGTTTCTCCCTCTGCTAACCCTTTCTTTTGCAGCAACCGCAACAATTTCACCTGCAAAACCTTTCCAATTTTTTTTGCAACAAATTAATACAATTACAAGTTATCAATTTCAATTGCAAAAGAATTAAGTCATAACAGCAATAATGTTCAATTTTATTTCAGATGTGAAAATCAGAAGATGGAAAACAAGGGAATCAGAAATTTTCCCTAATTTGAAACCCTCACCGCGCCGTGAGAAGCAGAGGGAAGGAACAAAATCAGACCATCTCCTTCGAAGCAACACCGCGTCGGAACCATCGCCGGAGAAGTCGCAACCGCCCACTGTTTCTTCAAATCGTCGCCGCGCCGAAACGAGGTTGAAGGGAACGAAGTCAAAATCGCGACGGAGGAGAATCCGAAAAGGAAAACACCGTGGGTGAAAGCCGGAACGAAGGGTCACCGTTGGGAGAAAACGCCGGAGAAGAAAGCTTCGCGACGGAGGGAGCATGTAAGAAGGAGAGAACACGCATCAAAGGGAGTGCTGAGATTTTTAGATCGTGAATTAAAAATACCTCAGGTTCCTCTTCTATCTTTTTAATATATTTTTACATATTTTGTTTAAATTATTAATATAAATGTGGTTTTGTATGAGTTGGGCTCAGCCCACTTAAGTTTTCTAATTACACCCCCTCCCAAAAGCCCATGTTTATTAATTTGTTTGATTGATAATATTTGTTAATTATTTTTATTCAATTAATATGGTTTAGATTAATTTTGTTAATAAAATATTTTTAATCTATGTTGATAAATCTAGATGTTAAATAATTGTTCAATTATTTGATTTCTAGTCCATTGTAAATAGTTAATTAATTATTTACTTTCCGATTCAATCCTAACCACTCAATGAAATCAAAAGCATTTTTTATGCGATATCGAGCTTTCTCTACTTGTTTGATTTTCCACCTGATGCGGGAATTATCACACTATGCCTCGACGATCGTTGGAGCTCCTCAGACGCTCCTCTGCTTGTGTGGAAAAGTTCATCGATGTACGGTAAACTCGAATTTAAATGCTTTGCTTGTATGTCATGCATGATTTATTCACAACTGTTAAAAATAATTAAACTTGCAAACAAGTATTTCCTGTAAATACACTACACTTATTTGGGCCTCTAATAGAGTGTAAGACCCAACCCTTTGTAAATACAACCCATTTTGGGCCTCACTTATTGTATAAGTCCCGTTGTATTTCAAAAAGTTCGACGCGATCATCATCCGTTGAAAAACAAACCCTGGGCCTCTCCTCGAGCTATAAGACCCATTCAAAACTTTTGGGCCTCTAATAGAGTGTAAGACCCAGTCCTTTTTTGACCAAATCATTTTTGGGCCTCAGTGTATTGTATAAGTCCCAATACTGTCAAAAACAAACGGCGCGATCGTCGCCTTTTGAAAAATAACCTTTTGGGCCTCTCCTCGAGCTATAAGACCCATTCAGAACTTTTGGGCCTCTATTAGAGTGTAAGACCCAATCCCCTTTTAACCAAAACCATTTGGGCCTCACTTATTGTATAAGTCCCTCTGCGTTAAAAGAAAACCTCGGCGTGATCGCCATTTTAAACGAAAAATCATCTGGGCCTACCCTCGTGTTATAAGCCTCACTCTTTTCTTTAAACCTTTTGGGCCTCTTGAGAGAGTGTAAGACCCATCCCTTTGTACAGAAAACCTTTTTTTTAGGGCCTCAGTCACTTGTATAAGTCCCTCTGTACAAAATTCAAACAGTGCGCTCACTGATAAAACCTTGGGCCTCTCCTTGAGCTGTAAGCCCCAAATCTTTCTTTTTCAAAGCACTTTCTCCTTTGATTTTGAATATACTGTTGTTTTCAATCTATCTTTGTTGAACAACTAACCAAACAGCATGGAAGCTCTACAACCAAGTAAGTATTTATATGCTTTCATTTACCGCTTTCATATACATATAACTGTATTATGGGGCTGTTTCGCTGTAAGTCTTCTTTCATAAACTCATATCAACTGTGTAATAATAGTATAGATATTTAGAGTTTCCCCAGCAACTACGTCTAGCATTAAGCCCGTTGATCACTCTTAAATAGTCAAAACTAGATCCCCATAGGACTACCAGACACAGTCTTCCCTCCTCTTGGGGTTAAACAATATGGAGATATGAAAGGCATCATTCTCTGTGAACCCTTTCATAGACTGTCACTCGTAGAAGTTGTCAAAGAAACTCTACTCCCCAGAGATGTCTCTTCTCCGTGAATGACATCTCTTGAGTTTCTTCCAAATTCTCGAACTTTCCTAGCTTGATCTATTCCTCGTGAATGGCCTGTCTTGAATTTCTCGGGGTTTGGGGACCCACAGGCTTCTTAAAAGCACTTGTCAAGAAACTCTATTCCCCAGAGATGATCTTTTCTCCGTGAATGGCATCTCTTGAGTTTCTTCCAAATTCTCAAACTTTCCTGGCTTGATCTATTCCTCGTGAATAGCCTGTCTTAAATTTCTCGGGGTTTGGGGACCCATCGGCTTCTTAAAAGCATCGGCCTCCTCTTGGGCATTGTTCAAGGACCCGCAGGCTTCCTAAAGGCAACCCCGCCTCCTCTTGGGCTTAATACAAGGACCTATCGGCTTCTTAGAAGTATTCACAGCCTCCTCTTAGGCTTCGTATAATGATTCTTCCTCTGGAAATGATAGCCTCCTTTTGGGCTTCGTACAAGGACCCGTCGACTTCTTAAAAGTTTCCAGCCTCCTCTTGAGCTTCGTACAAATTGTCCCGACGACCTCCTAGAGGTATAGGAACAGAACTTAGTCATCTGCATAGAACAGTCCTTTCCAAGAGTCTACTACTATTTCTCAAAGCATAGTACGAAAGATGAAACTCTAGACTTGGACAGTCTAATTTCCTTGAGTCTCAAATACATTCTCCAGTGACCCCTTCGTTAAATAGGAAGGAAACCCGTAGACTCGGACAGTCTCAATACCCTTCGGAGTTCCCACTTCCTTAAAGAATAGGAATAACCCGGATCCTCGAATCAAATCCTTGAGTACAGTGTTACTCATATAAGAACTGATTTTCTCTTTTAATCAGCATACTGGACCTGTCACTCAACTGAAACAGTAACCATAGCCTCCTTTTGGGCTTTGTACAATGATTCTCCCCAGAGGAGTCAAACAACATTTAACCTCTCTCTCGGGCTTTGTACAAGACACATAAGAGACTCCCTTGTTGAGTTAATTACCCCATTCGCCTCCATCTCGGGCTTTATACGAGATACAAAAAGGTTCTTATTGAGCCAAACAAATTTTAGCCTCCATCTCGGGCTTTGTACGAGATACAAAAAAACTCTCTTGTTGAGTCAAATAGCCTCCATCTCGGGCTTTATACGAGATACCAAAAGACTCTATCGTCGAGTTAAAAACCTTTTAGCCTCTCTCTCGGGCTTTGTACGAGACACATAATAGCCTCCTCTTAGGCTTTGTATAAGAAAACCACTGGTTGATCCAATCAACCTTTTAGCATCAAAGCTGTGCCTCGTTCACAATACACAAACATCAACAACTCCTTCCCCTTCATCTAATCGCTGTAAGCGGCAAGCCTCTGGATCATCTACATCCATGCCACTGTCCCTCTTTTAGCATGAGAAATTCCTAAGGAAAGATAGCATTGCTCTACACTGAGTTAAAGTCTTCTCCTTCAGGTTAAAAAACCCATATAAAGGAAATTATGGCATTGCCGGATTCACACATCCTGGTTAAAGTAATCCTCCTTTATAACCAGTCACCCAACAGTTGTGACAAACAGACCCTCATTAAAGATGACAAATTCTCTCTAAAATACAAACCCTTTTAGCTTTATATCTTGGGCTTTGAACAAGATACAAACTACCTTTCGCTTCACGTCTTGGGCTTTGAACAAGGCACCAAATACCATTTCCTCCCATAGAATAGGAGGAACTACGAACGCTCTGATTTCCCTGTTTCGGTAAACGGGAATACGTAGGCATAAGATCGAAAGAAAAGATCTTAGCGAGCACACAAAACAAAAACCCAAAATCCCATACTCTCATCAAAAAGCATCATTCCTAACATCCTAATCCTTGTTCCCAGCCAGAAACCTGTCATTCTGTCAAAATAGCACAAGAAAGACCCCACCACATTGATCGCATCCGTAACCTAACAGACCGCTGTTTAAACTCGGTATGCAAGCAGGTTTAATTGGAGACATCTATTTTCCTTTCTTCACCAGCTTTAATAGGATAAAAATGAATCGACCTGTAGTAAACTAACCCAGAGAGCGATAGCGCTTAAGAACCGCGTCCAAAATCGCTCGCTACAGAAAAGTGGCGCCCACCGTGGGGCCCCTCTAACCTTTTTTCTCTTCACTTGTGTGAATACCACAGATTGGGGCTTCTGCCGGGGAACCCATTTTCTGTCAGGAACTTAGGATTCATAGATTTAAAGGTCTAGGATGTTTAGGACAAATATATATACTGCTTTTCCTAATTGCTATACCTGTTTATTTTTCTGCTAATGGGAATGCGTGTGATGCCGCATGTGGAAAGATTGAGTATACACTTAAGATAAGTGATGGCGACGAGGTCGACCATCAACCTCAGTGGAGGCTAACCAATGCAACCCATTCCCTCTCATAGGCAATGGGCCAATTGTGATGTCTAAGAAGCTGAGGAGCCAACCCTTTGGTAGTGCGGAAACTATCGGAAATAGTTGTCACGCGATACTACCCTCATTTGAGGCTGGTGATCTATTCTCGGTGAATGGCACTTACTCTAAAATTGCTCTACAACTCACTGGCGATCCGCTTGTTGTTTTGCTTTCCTGGGTGGAGCTGATGATAATGAGTACAGGTACAAAAATCACCCTAGTATAAACCTTTGGGGATGGGTAGAGCCTTGACTTCATGAAAACGACCCTTTGACCCCATGTTTTTTCTATGTTTTTGTGTGCTGCATTCATGCATTCATTTAAAACATTAAAACATTCAAAAAATTTCTCTTCTAGTCTCTCTATTTTTCAAATTAAACTAAGACTGTGATTGCAAATATCAGAGAAAAGGATTGCGCTAATGGATTTCGGTAGAAGGAGAACTCATAAGTACACCTTCAGGATTCCAAAACTAGAGGATTTAAGAGGTTTGGCGAGGATGATCACAAACCAAGAGGCTTTCAGAGCCAGATACGGAGGTCTGCTACCTCTGTTAAGGGTCCATGTGATTGAGGAAATCATGGACGCGCTCGTTCAATTCTACGATCCGGTTTAACACTGCTTTACATTTCCGAATTACCAGCTAGCACCAACGCTGGAGGAATATTCTCACCTGATCGATTTACACATTACTGATCAAGCTCCATTTTCTGGACTGGAAGAAATTCCAAAGGATCAGACCATTGCAAGAGCAATTCATTTGGATGAGTCTGAAGTCAGGACTCACATGACTACCAAGGGTGGCATACAAGGTTTGCCAGCCCAGTTCTTGACAAAGAAAGCTCTGTACTTCGCAAGTATAGGGAACGAGACTGCTTTTGAAAGCATCTTTGTTTTACTCACCTACGGATTATTTTTGTTGCCCAACATTAATAACTTCGTCGATATCAACGCTATTAAGGTTTTTCTCATTGGAAACCCTGTACCGACTTTGCTCGCAGATGCGTATCATTCTGTACACTTAGGGAATTTGTACAGCGGAGGGGAGATCACGTGATGTGTACCTCTGCTTTACAAATGGTTTATCTCCCATTTACCTAAGTCTACCGCTTTCTAGGATAATAAGAGTGTCTTGCGCTGGTCGCAGAAGATCATGTCTCTCACCAACTCTGATATAGATTGGTGTAATAGGATTTATGATGGAATCAAGATCATTGACCGTTGTGGAAACTTCCCCAACATACCCCTTATAGGAACTAAGGGAGGAATCAATTACCATCCAGTTCTCGTTCGTCGTCAATTTGGATACCCGATGAGACACATCCCACGGGGTGTTCATCTGAAGGTCTTTTCTTCAAGGAAGGAGAAAGTGACAGAGCACTAAAGACAGAAATAGTGCACGCTTGGAAACATGTTCATAAGAAGGGACGCGAGTCTCTAGGAAAATTGGATTGTGTCTCGGTGGAGCCTTATCTCCACTGGGTACAAACTAGAGCTCTCAAGCTAAAGATGCCTTATCCTCGTTACGGAATTCTTTCGCCGAGGGAATCTGTCATGTACTTCATGACGGAAACTGAAAAGCTTTAGGTTACTCTCAACAAAGTTCAATGGGAGAGGAGGTCTTGGAAGAACAAGTACCGCACCCTCGACATAGAGTGTATCAAAATACAGCAATTACTGAAAGATAAGGACGCTCTGATTGAGATTTTAGAGCAACATGCTGTGGATAATCAGGATGACCAAAGGAATTTGCTCGCTCCTTTCACTTGGCAAAGGAATGACAACCCGACAACGTCCCAAGAGCCCCAGTCAAAGAAAAGGAAGATACCAGAATCAGCACACGAGTTCTCTCGGGACCCCTTAGCTTAGGTTTCTGTTTCCGCACCTTGTAATCTACTGTATTTCCATTTCTGTAATCCTTTGAATTCAATAAAAAGGGGTTTCCCCACTGTTTGATATTTGCAATCTAATTGTCGAAGTTTATTTTGATTAAACCAAAAAACAATTAATATAATCATTGCATTCATCATTCTCACATCGCGTATTCTTCTTACCTAGGAATCTCACGTTTGTGTCTCGGTTCTAGAGTCAAACTGTCTCATTCGTACAATACTCGGGCCAATCGTCAGCAAAAGATGGATGATCTAGAGGAAGAAAACAGAGAGTTGAAAGAAGAGATCGACGCTCTGAGGAAGGATATGAGAAAGCTTCGTAACGACATGCAAGCCATGGCAGAAGCTCAGCTACAAAGGACTGTGATCTCAGAGATCACCGCAATGCCCATAGTGGAGAAGTATGATCCTAGGTATCAAATGCCGAAAGATCGTCCTTGGGGCATGCCTGTTAACTATATCCCGGAAGGATATGTTTCGCCGATCACTGAAGATCAGGGAATCATAACGGAAGCCACTGGGCCTGAAGGTTACAAACTTCAAGAAAGTGAAGATGCCAGGGGCATACTGAAGACTCCTGAAGGTTACAAACTTCGGGAAACGCCAAGATTTACTGTCGTAGTCACGGTACCACCCCTTGTGGTGCACACTGTCCCGGAAGGACAGATTCCACAAATCCCTTCTAGTAAAAAGGAAACTATGTTTGACAGAATGGATGAATTCCAGGAACAGTTATTGGAAATGCAGAAGGAACTGCAAGCCATTCGCGGTCAGGATCTATTTGGAAAGGACGCCGCAGACCTTTGTCTGGTCCCCAATGTGAAAGCTCTGCACAAGTTCCAAGTGCCCGACTTTGAAAAGTACAAGGGTAACTCTTGCCCTCAAAGTCACTTGGTGATGTACGCTAGGCGAATGTCAGCTCAGACGGAGAATCAAGACCTCCTGATTCACTACTTTCAGGATAGTTTAACCGGTGCCGCATTAAAATGGTACATGGGTTTAAACCGTGCTACAATTAGCACATTCAGAGATCTTGGTACTGCCTTCGTCCAATAATACAAATACAATTTGGACATGGCACCGGACAGAGATCAACTCAGATCAATGTCACAAAAGGACAAGGAAACCTTTAAGGAGTACGCCCAGAGATGGCGTGAAATTGCCGCTCAAATTTGTCCACCTCTTGAGGAAAAAGAGATGACAAAGATCTTCTTAAATACCTTAAGCTCATTTTACTATGACAGAATGGTTGCCAGTACGCCCAGTGATTTCACTGAGATGGTGGGTATGGGAGTTCGTCTTGAGGAATCCGTCCGAGAAGGACGTTTTGCAAAAGACGCTGGATTATCGAGTAGTACAAAACGATACGGTAGTGCTCTCCCTAAGAAAAAAGAGCAAGATATTGGGAATATCTCTCTCAGAAAGCAAAGGCGATGGTACCAACCAGTAGCAGTTGTAACTCCTGCTATCAGCCCTGCCCCTATTCCTACAAATCAACCTCAGGTTGCGCAGAGCCAACCTAATCAGCAAAGGACACAACAGCCTCTTCAGCAGGCTCGTCCTTCATATAACAACAACCGTACAACACGACCATCAGGGTTTGATCCTATACCCATGTTGTACGCAGAACTATTTCTGTTACTACTGGCTAAGGGGCACATTCAGACTAAGTCTCATCTTACAGTACCGGAAAATCTGCCTTTTTGGTTTAAGGTGGATCAGACATGCCCTTATCATCAAGGAGGATCAGGGCATAATATAGAGAATTGTCTCAATTTCAAATCTGACGTGCAAAAGCTTGTTAGGAGTGGGCTCTTATCTTTCAAAGATACGAATCCCAACGTTCTCACAAACCGGTTGCCTCAACATGAGAAGCTGCAGTCAATTTGATAGAGGGAGAGTCTAACAATGTTTATCAAATTCACGATGTACTCCTGTTGAAAACCAATTTGGTCAAGATGCATTGTAGACAGAGTGGATATGGCCATGTGCCACCTCATAATTATCATCAATGTGATGTCTGCTCTAAAAACAATCAAGGATGTTCTGTAGTGCAAGCAGCTCTACAGGAACAGATGGATCCAAGAGCACCGAGTTCGTGGAGTTAATATGGTCTATACGAATTCCAACGTCATTCAGAACCACGACATCCGTGCGATGAATGTCAACCTGGTGGCAATGCACTCAAGGCAAAGCCAGTATCATAATCTGCCGCGGCACGATTACAGTTCCTGTCTGACTTGCTCGGTAAACAAACATGGATGTTTTTTCATTCAAGAGGCCCTCCAGCGTCAGATGGATCTTGGATGGATCCAAGACTACCATGATAGGAACCCTTATCAGATCAACATGGTTCAGATCTTTGATATTCGCGTGATGAATACCAACCTGGTAGAGTTACATGCTGAATAGGTCTGACTTGAATTTTTAATATCACACGATTATCACAGCTGTAAAGCGGGTTGCGAAAACGATCGAGGTTGTACCCTTGTCCAGGAGGCACTTCAACACTTGTTAAATCATTGGTGGATTCCAATCTACATGGATGAAGATACTCAGCAGATTAGTATCAATAACAGGAATCCCACTCGGCGTCAAAGTCAGGATGTCCGATCTGTGGAAGCTAACCTAGTGAGGTTACATTGTATTCAGAGTGAGCGTGGTCAGGTGCAACCACACAACTATGACCGTTGTAGTGTCTATTCGGAAAGTAACCAAGGGTGTTACCTTGTGAGAGCAGATCACCAGGGTCAGGTGGATCATGGAGAGATTCGCCCATATCCGGGTTCTGGACCCATCAACTGGACGCCGAACTACCTTGCCGGTCAAGTCAAGGACGTTGTCACAATCTCTGGTCATCGTAGGACCAGGGATGTTTTTGCCATCATCCCTCTACTTGACGAATCAAGAATTCCCAACTGGGAACGGGTCGAGATTACTTATGATGGTCAGAAAAATCAGAAGGTTCCCATAGTCATCTATCTACCGGGACCACTACCATATGAATCAACTAAGGCTATCCCTTACAAATACGGTGCAACAATAGTTGAAAATGGAAAGGAAATTCCATTACCCTCCGTCGTGAATATTGCAGACATCAGTCGTGTAACACGGAGCGGTCGAATCTTTAACAGAGGAGTTGGAGAACCTAACAAGGAAAAGGAACTTCAGACAGAAGCTCCCGATCCATCAGTCAGTCAATCCAGTACCTTTCGAAAAATAATGATGAGATGCTGAAGCTCATCCAAAGGAGTGAATATAACATTGTTGATCAGTTATTACAGACTCCTTCAAAGATCTCAGTATTATCACTGTTACTCAGTTCAGAAGCCCACAGGGAGGCTCTACAGAAAGTCTTGGAGCAAGCCTTTGTGCAACAGGATGTAACAATCAGACAGTTCGATAGCATTGTCTCTAACATCACTTCCTGAAATAATTTGGGATTTAGTGATGAGGAATTACCCGAAGAGGGTCGCCGTCATAACATGGCGCTCAATATCACTGTTAACTATCAGGACGATGCTTTAGCCAGCGTACTGGTAGACACAGGGTCAGCCCTGAATGTTATGCCGAAGTCTACTTTGATGTAATTATCATTCAAAGGCCCTCCGATGAGAACTAGTGAGGTCGTCGTCAAAGCGTTCGACGGATCCAGAAAAACAGTTATCGACGAAGTTGATCTTCCCATAACTATCGGTCCTCACACTTTCCAAGTCACTTTCCAGGTCATGGACATCCGGGCAACATACAGTTGTTTATTAGGAAGACCTTGGATACATCAGGCTGGAGCGGTTTCTTCAACCCTCCACCAAAAGCTAAAGTTCGTTCAGAACGATCAACTCATCACAGTCTGTGGGGAACAGGCCTTGCTCGTGAGTAACTTATCGTCATCTACTGGTATAGAACCCGAGGAGGTTATTGGAACTCAGTTCCAAGCACTGTCGGTGGGCAAGGACGAACAATCTGGAGGAGGAACCTCGATTTCCTCATACAAAGATGCTATCAAAGCGGTCGAGAGTATCGATACAACCAGATGGGGACAACTTGTCATTCCTATTGACAATAAAACAAAGAAGGGTCTTGGTTTTTCTGCAACCTGTACCCGGACAACTGCTAACGATGGAAGTCTTCATCCCATTCAGAACTTCTTCCACAGTGGAGGTTTTCTTCACCCAGTGTCTTAAGCAGTACATGCTATCAATGAGGAAGATCCCTCTGACACAAATGAAGAATGGAAGTCCTATCTTAATGAGGACGGTTATATGTCTTAGGAAGAGGTACCTACGCCATTTTGCTTTCCAACAAGTCCGAGATTTATACCACGGTCAGACGACGAAATGATATACGGGGATTGTGATCCGGAAGGATGCTGCGCTCCGCCAAATTCATTAGAGGAAGACACTCCGATGAAAAACAATTTTGACTACACCTACTATGGCCCAATGGATGGTCTGCCAATGTGGCAACCTTACCCAGGAGACTTGGGGCAAGAAAGTCAGCCGAGCAATGAAAATTAGTTGAGCGTCATTGAACAGAATACCTGTGTCCCCACCATGTCATGAGATCAACACTCAGGTCATTCAGAAACTACTCAACACGACAATGAATTTGCAACATTTGCAGGACTTGAATTCATCAACTATGCTTTTCCCGAGGTCAACATCATCGAGAGAGATGACTCCTCCAGTTCGAAAGAAGTGTGGGACACCTTGGGACAACCGAGTGGAAAATTTGACTATACGGTCAAGTATACCGCTCCCGAAAGCTCTCGTATCAGGCTCGAAGATATCCAGCCAACTGGATGGGGAGATACAGTTGAGATCACAAATGTTATGCAAAATACAACTGAGGAATTCTCCTACGACAATTCTTCCTGGGAGACAGATTCCAATGATCCCGCTTCACCAGAAATCAGCGTCATTTCTGAAGACAAATCAAGGAAGGTGCCAGACTTTGTGATTCACCGAGGAGTTCGCCGCCAATGGGTTGTCGTCGTGGTTCCAAAGATCGTTCATCAGTCAAAGTAATTGCCATCTATAACCTTTCACCCTGCCCAGGTGAAACGGATGTTTTGATAGGGCTCGCTTTCTGTAAATTTTCCCTCTTCGCTTCGGCCAAAGCGACAGAGTTTTGTTTTATAGGGCTGTAGTTTCAACAATCGACGTGTTCATTAATAAAATAACGTCGTTCTGTAATTTCCGCATTAATTGTTGTTTTCTCTTTTCGTTTATCAGAAAATGGTAATCCTAAAAAACAATTCAATAATAAAAACAAGCAGTAAAAAAAATACACTGCACACACTTTTGCATTTTCTCTATCTCTTCTAAACACGAATCATCACGTCATGCAAATTGCTTATTTTAAACCCCGTTGAAACATACGATCTGATGCCCTCTCCCAACTTTGAGTTCCCGATATTTGGGGCTGAAGAAGAAGTTGACAACGAAATTCCAGAAGAGATCTCCAGACTACTCAGACAGGAGGAAAAGTCCATTGAACCTCACAAAGAGCTGTTGGAAACGGTAAACTTAGGTTCGGAAAAAGAGAGAAAAGAAATCAGGATTGGGGCACTGCTTAGTCCAACGGCCAGAGAGGGTTTGATAAAGCTTCTCAGAGAATTTCCCGATGTATTCGCTTAGTCCTATCAGGATATGCCAGGGTTGGATACCAGCATCGTAGAACATCACTTACCGTTAAGATCGGAATGTCCGCCAGTAAAGCAAAGGTTAAAACGGACTCACCCGGACATGGCCATCAAAATCAAAGAGGAGGTACAGAAACAGATTGACACGAGTTTCCTTGCTACATTTGAATATCCTCAATGGTTAGCCAACATCGTACCCGTTCCCAAAAAGGACGGAAAGGTCAGAATGTGTGTTGATTACAGAGATCTGAACAAGGCAAGTCCAAAGGACGACTTTCCTTTACCACACATTGACATGCTGGTAGACAGCACAATAAAGTTCAAAGTTTTCTCCTTCAGGGATGGATTCTCGGGCTATAACCAGATTAAAATGGCGCCAAAAGACATGGAGAAAACTTCATTCATTACTCCATGAGGTACCTTTTGTTACAAGGTAATGTCGTTCAGTTTGAAGAACGATGAGGCAACTTATCAAAGGGCCATGACTACTCTTTTTCATGACATGATACACAAAGAAATCGAGGTATATGTTGATGATATGATTGCAAAATCTAAGACAGAAGAGGAGCATGTGACCCACCTGTCGAAACTATTTGAGCGTTTGAGGAAGTACAAACTCCGCTTGAATCCCAACAAGTGCACCTTTGGTGTCCGTTCTGGGAAACTTTTAGGGTTCATCGTCAGCCAGAAAGGAATTGAGGTTGATCCTGACAAGGTCAAGGCCATTCGAGAAATGCCTGCTCCGAAAACTGAAAAACAAGTCAGAGGATTCTTGGGACGTTTGAACTACATCTCCAGATTCATATTCCTCATGACCGCCACATGTGCGCCGATTTTCAAATTACTCAAGAAGAACCAGGATTGTGCTTGGTCAGAAGATTGCCAAACCGCTTTCGACAGTATTAAGGAATACCTGTTGAAGCCGCCGATTCTATAACCTCCAGTGGAAGGAAGACCACTGATCATTTATCTCACAGTCCTAGAGGACTCAATGGGGTGTGTACTTGGCCAACAAGACGAAACCAAACGGAAGGAGTCAACCATCTACTATCTGAGCAAGAAGTTCACCGATTGCGAGACTCGGTACACGATGCTTGAGAAAACTTGTTGCGCCTTGGCTTGGGCAGCTAAACGTCTTCGCCAATACATGATTTGTCATACTACTTGGATGGTTTCCGAGATGGATCCAATCAAGTATGTCTTCGAAAAGCCTGCTCTCACAGGTAGAGTTGCCCGTTGGCAGATGTTGTTATCAGAATATGACATAGAGTACCACGCTCAGAAAGCCGTTAAGGGGAGTATTTTAGCCGATCATTTGGCTCATCAACCGATTGACGATCAAGAATCAACCGGGTTTGACTTCCCAGACGAAGATGTCATGTATCTAAAAATGAAAGATTGCGATGAACCGTTACCCAATGAAGGGCCAGAACCAGGTTCCCAATGGGGACTTATCTTTGACAGGGCAGTTAATCATTATGGAAACGGAATTGGGGCAATCATTGTTACCCCTCAAGGTACCCATATTCCTTTCACTGCCAGACTTACGTTCAAATGTACGAACAACGAGGCCGAATACGAAGCTTGTATTATGGGTCTCAAAGAAGCGATTGATTTAAGGATCAAAAACTTGGATGTATACGGCGACTCAGCCCTGGTTATCAATCAGATAAAAGGAGATTGGAACACATACCAATCAGGGTTGATTCCTTACAAAGACTATGCAAGAAGGTTGTTACCTTTCATCACGTCCCTCGTAATGAGAATCACATGGCTGACGCTTTAGCCACTCTCTCTTCCATGATTAGTGTAGGTCAATGGAACGACTTACCTAAGATCGACATAATGCGCCTTAAACGGCCCGCCTACGTCTTCATGATCGAAGCAGTCATAGATAACAAACCTTGGTATCACGATATCAAATGCTTCCTTCGGAAACAAGAGTACCCATCTGGGGCACTCAGAAAAGACAGGAAAACCCTCAGAAGACTAGCAAGCAGCTTCTTCATGAGCGGTAACACTCTTTATAAGAGGAATTTTGACTTGGTCTTGCTCCGATGCGTGGACAGACCAGAAGCAGACATGCTTATGAAAGAAATTCATGAAGGATCCTTTGGCACTCATGCCAACGGACACACAATGGCGAGAAAAATTCTGAGAGCAGGGTATTACTGGTTGACCATGGAATCCGACTGCTACAAGTACATGAGGAGGTGTCACAAGTGTCAGATATACTCTGACAAAATTCATGTACCGCCATCACATCTCAAAGTTCTCTCTTCCCCGTGGCCTTTTTCCATATGGGGAATCGACATGATTGGCTTGATCGAACCTAAGGCTTCAAACGGACATCGGTTCATCCTGGTAGCCATTGACTATTTCACCAAGTGGGTCGAAGCAGCGTCGTACGTTAATGTAACCCGACAAGTGGTGGTCTGCTTTATCAAAAACAATCTCATTTGACGTTATGGTGTTCCGAGCCAGATCATTACAGATAATAGATCTAACTTGAACAACAAGATGATGAAAGAGTTGTGCGCTGAGTTCAAGATCCAACACCATAACTCATCTCCCTACCGACCCAAGATGAACGGGGCGGTAGAAGCGGCTAACAAGAACATCAAGAGGATTGTTCAGAAGATGGTTGTAACCTACAAAGATTGGCACGAAATGCTACCCTTTGCTCTTCATGGTTATCGAACATCTGTTCGCACTTCAACAGGGGCAACCCCTTTCTCTCTAGTATATGGTATCGAGGCAGTTCTCCCCATAGAAGTAGAGATCCCATCAATCCGGGTATTGATGGAAGCTAAGCTTTCAGAAGCTGAATGGTGTCAAAGTCGACACGAAGAATTAAACCTGATCGAAGAGAAGTGAATCACGGCTCTATGCGATGGTCAGTTGTATCAGCAAAGAATGAAGAAGGCGTTCGATAAAAAGGTTCGACCTCGCATCTTCAGGAAAGGAGACCTTGTGCTTAAGAAGATACAATCATTTCTCACTGATTCTCGAGGCAAATGGATTCCGAATTATGATGGCCCCTATGTGGTCACGAAAGCTTTCTCAGGCGGCGCCTTGAGACTTGCAACCATGGACGGGGAGGAATTTTCCTACCCCACGAATGTTGATGTAGTCAAGAAATACTTCGCCTAATCTAAAAAAAAACGTCTCGGTGGACTGAAAACCCGAAAGGGCAGTCCAGGCAAAAGTTAGAGACATGAAAAAAATCATCCTGATGGATTGGAAATCTCAAAGTACAATCCAGGCAAAAATTAGGGATAATGGCAAGTAACTATGTTCAACAGAGGCAAGTCCCTCAGCAGCAGCAGTTACACCATCCATCGGAGAAAACTCCAGTCAAGGTCATCTTCGACAGAAGCTCAGGATGTCCCGAATTCAAAGTTGGTAGAAGGATAGTGGCCGTTATGTTTCAACGTGGCCCTTTTCTCTGTAAATTACCATTTTCTAACTTTGTAAATGCTCTTTGGAATCACACGTTTGGCTGATTTCCATCTTATCAATAAAATTTGAGCCCTTGTGCTTTTGTTTGTAATTCTCATTTGTTTTAGCTTTACAGAATGACATTTTAATATGATTAACGATTCTTGAAATAAAACAAAAATGAATTTACTTGTTAAAACTTTTTCTGCTTTTAAAATAAAGATGGAAATTTCTTTTGACTGTTGAACATCAAAAGAACATCAACCGCTTCTCCAGAAGTAGGCGAACTTCAAAGTGCAGAATCAAAGTACTCCTTCTACGCCAGTGCGCCTGAATAAAGGATCAACAGTGTCGGATGCGACTATTCCATCTGACCTCTTCGGCCGAGTTCTTATCTCCTAAGCCCGGCCAACGTAGCTCCCAACAGGGACTATCTCTCCTAAGCAAGGTGGAATTGCTATTCTGAACCAACGGTACTTCTTCGCCTCGCGATGGCCGAGTATCCAGTCGTGTTCACATGTCAGTTTGTATGTCGCGTCAGTTTTGTCAGCATAAACATACATACATCATGCATTTGATTTGCATTCATATTCATATTACATCACTATCACTCTAGTCGGTCTTGTCCCCTAGTGATGACAGTCCTATCAATCGAGTTGTTAGTTCTTGCCTCGTCAGGAAATGCTGCGTTTGAACAATCTCGCTTCCAGTGTATCTCTAGATTAGAGTAGGTCCTCGACCACTTTGATAACTTGAACCTCTGAAGAACCAGAGAAATCTCGACAAATGTCACTCTTCGCCCTTGAAGATGATATCCTTGCTTTCCCGAATTAAGGAAGATCCCTAGAGAAAGCCCCTTAATCTGAACTTCGGCAATACGGCAGTTTTTCTCCGAAAGAACCGCTGATGAAAAGGTCATCGGAACCTAAAAATTGGAACCCATCATATGGCATTTCTCCGGGAAGATCCCGAGAAAAGTATGATGTAAGACCCCAAGCGGAAGCAGTCTCTCAAGAGACTCATTTTCCCCAGGTAGAGTCGACAAATGGCGTCTCCAACAGAGAAGTTTGTGTACCTCTACAATTCAGACGATTGGGTTCCCCAGCAAGTCTGGCATCAAAACTTTTTCCATCGAATGGCATCTCCCCAGGAAGATTCGGCGAGAAGTTTGAGGAAAACCGCTACGAATAGAGTCCCTTGTCAAGAAAGTTTATTGACAAAAGAAACTTAGACCAGTTCCTTGGTAGGAAACCAGGATCGAGGGGAAGTTTACAACAGCAACTTAGACCAGTTCCTTGGTAGGAAACCAGGATCGAGGGGAAGTTTAAATCAGAAACTTAGACCAGTTCCTTGGTAGGAAACCGGAATCGAGGGGAGGTTTATTTCAAAAGAAACTGAGACCAGTTCCTTGGTAGGAAACCAGGATCGAGGGGAAGTTTAAATCAGAAACTAAGACGAGTTCCTTGGTAGGTAACCAGGATCGAGGGGGGGTTTATTTCAAAATAAAACTGAGACCAGCTCCTTGGCTGAAGACCAGGATCGAGGGGAAGTTTACCTTTTCTAAGCATCATCACTTAGCTAAAGAAGATGAATGCGTAAGCTACCATTCATAACCACCATCAAAATTTCGGGTATTCCGATATTTAATCCTCTTGCACCCCGAATGCCCGAATACCTTCGTCATTCACACCTTCGGGTCCAAGAAGATTAAATAGGGGCATCTGTCATACCCCAAATTTTGACCACCAATTGTCAAAACCTGATTGTGTTTTCACTCCGTGTCGTCTGCATATCATATCATCTGTTTCTGTGTCCATATCGTTTGAATTTTCTTTCAGAAATATATGCAATGAAATCTCCGTCTTTTCTGGTTAATTGTGCGAAAAATCGATGAACGGACGTATTTTTCAATTAAACTCGCAAATGTCCATTATTTATCTATTTTTCACACGATTCAATCAATGTCCCCTTTTTGTTTTATTTTCTCATATAAAATAAAAGAAATGAATTAAAAAATAAAAAAATTAAAAAAAAAGGTATATATGTATTTCATTTTCTTTTTTTAATAAATATAGTTTGTTTTATGTTATCCATGAAAGAAAAAAATAAAAAAAATATATAATAAGTATGAATATTTGTTTTTTTCTCTCACGCCACTTTATATATATATATATATATATATATATATATATATATATATATATATATATATATATATATATATATATATATATATATATATAAATTTTGTTTTATTTTTGATATATGTATATTCACATTTTTATAAATTCATAATTTGTTTTAAATATAAGTTTGTTTCTTGTGAGTTTTGTTTTAATTGAAAATTTGTTTCTTATGAGACCAACCATATAGCCTTGTCTCCTTGACTCATTTTCACTAGCCAATTGTAGAAGACACTTAAAAACATTGTCTAAGACTTTGAATTTTCATTCAACTCTTATCTTGAGATAGCTTAAGAGTTACACAATTTTTTTCTATAAATAGAGATTCACAATTCACTTCACAATTACACCAAACAAGTCTTAACTTGTTTCTCTTTTCTTTTTTTCTCAAATTTTTCTTTACTATATTTGTTACTATAGGGAAAATGTGATAACATACACCACAAAGGAAGGGTGCAGCGCACCCCTTCCCTCTCCATGTTCATCTATGCTTATTTTTTTTCTAATATTTACATACACATATACAAGAAGGCATCACGCCCTGTTCTTTTTCTATTGTAATGTTTTTTTTCTGAAATTTCACATTACACATACACTAACTTCAAATAATTCTACCAAGTTTTTGTTATCAGTACACTAATCCTGTACATAATTACAACAATTGCAGCTCCTTGCTTCTTGTTCTTTTGCAGGAACAACCTCAAATTCAGCAACAACAAACTTGTTGTTCCAACACCTGCAAAGTAATTCAACAACTTGTTGGAATTCGATCAAAGAAGAACAAGAACATTACAGAAAAATTTAACATAATTCATTTCAATTTTGTTCATATTCTTAACATAACAATTGTTCTTACTTTTCAAAGTTTTGTTTACAACAGGAATAACTTGTTTTACCTGTGATTTCAACAAACAGAAAAAATTCTGCATAAGCATTTGCAGCAGCAACAGTTTCTCCCTCTGCTAACCCTTTCTTTTGCAGCAACCGCAGCAATTTCACCTGCAAAACCTTTCCAATTTTTTTGCAACAAATTAATACAATTACAAGTTATCAATTTCAATTGCAAAAGAATTAAGTCATAACAGCAATAATGTTCAATTTTATTTCAGATGTGAAAATCAGAAGATGGAAAACAAGGGAATCTAAAATTTTCCCAAATTTGAAACCCTCAGCGCGCTGTGAGAAGCAGAGGGAAGGAACAAAATCAGACCATCTCCTTCGAAGCAACACCGCGCCGGAACCATTGCCGGAGAAGTCGCAACCGCCCACTGTTTCTTCAAATCGTCGCAGCGCCGGAACGAGATTGAAGGGAACGAAGTCAAAATAGCGACGGAGGAGAATCCGAAAAGGAAAACGCCGTGAGTGAAATCCGGAACGAAGGGTCACCGTTAGGAGAAAACGCCGGAGAAAAAAGCTTCGCGACGGAGGGAGCATGTAAGAAGGAGAGAACACGCATCAAAGGGAGTGCTGAGATTTTTAGATCGTGAATTAAAAATACCTCAGGTTCCTCTTCTATCTTTTTAATATATTTTTACATATTTTGTTTAAATTATTAATATAAATGTGGTTTTGTATGAGTTGGGCTCAGCCCACTTAAGTTTTCTAATTACACCCCCTCCCAAAAGCCCATGTTTATTAATTTGTTTGATTGATAATATTTGTTAATTATTTTCATTCAATTAATATGGTTTAGATTAATTTTGTTAATAAAATATTTTTAATCTATGTTGATAAATCTAGATGTTAAATAATAGTTCAATTATTTGATTTCTAGTCCATTGTAAATAGTTAATTAATTATTTACTTTCCGATTCAATCCTAACCACTCAATGAGATCAAAAGCATTTTTTATGCGATCTCGAGCTTTCTCTACTTGTTTGATTTTCCACCTGATGCGGGAATTATCACACGATGCCTCGACGATCGTTGGAGCTCCTCAGACGCTCCTCTGCTTGTGTGGAAAAGTTCATCGGTGTAAGGTAAACTCGAATTTAAATGCTTTGCTTGTATGTCATGCATGATTTATTCACAGCTGTTAAAAATAATTAAACTTGCAAACAAGTATTTCCTGTAAATACACTGCACTCATTTGGGCCTCTAATAGAGTGTAAGACCCAACCCTTTGTAAATACAACCCATTTTGGGCCTCACTTATTGTATAAGTCCCGTTGTATTTCGAAAAGTTCGACGCGATCATCATCCGTTGAAAAACAAACGCTGGGCCTCTCCTCGAACTCTAAGACCCATTCAAAACTTTTGGGCCTCTAATAGAGTGTAAGACCCAATCCTTTTTTTACCAAATCATTTTTGGGCCTCAGTGTATTGTATAAGTCCCAATACTGTCAAAAACAAACTGCGCGATCGTCGCCTTTTGAAAAATAACCTTTTGGGCCTCTCCTCGAGCTATAAGACCCATTCAAAACTTTTGGGCCTCTAATAGAGTGTAAGACCCAATCCCCTTTTAACCAAAACCATTTGGGCCTCACTTATTTTATAAGTCCCTCTGCGTTAAAAGAAAACTTCGGCGCGATCGCCATTTTAAACGAAAAATCATCTGGGCCTACCCTCGTGTTATAAGCCCCACTCTTTTCTTTAAACCTTTTGGCCTCTTGAGAGAGTGTAAGACCCATCCCTTTGTACAGAAAACCTTTTTTTTTTGGGCCTCAGTCACTTGTATAAGTCCCTCCGTACAAAATTCAAACAGTGCGCTCACTGATAAAACCCTGGGCCTCTCCTTGAGCTGTAAGCCCCAAATCTTTCTTTTTCAAAGCACTTTCTCCTTTGATTTTGAATATACTATTGTTTTCAATCTATCTTTATTGAACAACTAACCAAACAGCATAGAAGCTCTACAACCGAGTAAGTGTTTATATGCTTTTATTTACCGCTTTTATATACATATAACTGTATTGTGGGGCTGTTTCGCTGTAAGTCTTCTTTCATAAACTCATATCAAATGTGTAATAATAGTATAGATATTTAGAGTTTCCCCTGCAACTACGTCTAGCATTAAGCCCGTTGATCACTCTTAAATAGTCAAAACTAGATCCCCATAGAATTATCAGACACAGTCTTCCCTCCTCTTGGGGTTAAACAATATGGAGATATGAAAGGCAGCATTCTCTGTGAACCCTTTCATAGACTATCACTCGTAGAAGTTGTCAAAGAAACTCTACTCCCCAGAGATGATCTCTTCTCCGTGAATGGCATCTCTTGAGTTTCTTCCAAATTCTCGAACTTTCCTGGCTTGATATATTCCTCGTGAATGGCCTGTCTTGAATTTCTCGGGGTTTGGGGACCCACAGGCTTCTTAAAAGCACTTGTCAAGAAACTCTGTTCCCCAGAGATGATCTTTTCTCCGTGAATGGCATCTCTTGAGTTTCTTCCAAATTCTCAAACTTTCCTGGCTTGATCTATTCCTCATGAATAGCCTGTCTTGAATTTCTCGGGGTTTGGGGACCCATCGGCTTCTTAAAAGCATCGGCCTCCTCTTGGGCATTGTTCAAGGACCCGCAGGCTTCCTAAAGGCAACCCCGCCTTCTCTTGGGCTTAGTACAAGGACCTCTCAGCTTCTTAGAAGTATTCACAGTCTCCTCTTAGGCTTCGTATAATAATTCTTCCTCCGGGAATGATAGCCTCCTCTTAGGCTTCGTACTAGGACCCGTCGACTTCTTAAAAGTTTCCAGCCTCCTCTTGGGCTTCGTACAAATTGTCCCGACGACCTCCTAGAGGTATAGGAACAGAACTTAGTCATCTGCATAGAACGGTCATTTCCAAGAGTCTACTACTATTTCTCAAAGCATAGTACGAAAGATGAAACTCTAGACTTGGACAATCTAATTTCCATGAGTCTCAAAGACATTCTCAAGTGACCCCTTCGTTAAATATGAAGGAAACCCGTAGACTCGGACAGTCTCAATACCCTTCGGAGTTCCCACTTCCTTAAAGAACAGGAATAACCCGGATCCTCGAATCAAATCCTTGAGTACAGTGTTACTCATATAAGAACTGATTTTCTCTTTAAATCAGGATATTGGACCTGTCACTCAACTGAAACAGTAACCATAGCCTCCTCTTGGGCTTTGTACAATGATTCTCCCCAGCGGAGTCAAACAACGTTTAGCCTCTCTCTCGGGCTTTGTACGAGACACATAAGAGACTCCCTCGTTGAGTCAATCACCCTTTTCGCCTCCATCTCGGGCTTTATACGAGATACAAAAAGGTTCTTATTGAGCCAAACAAATTTCAGCCTCCATCTCGGGCTTTGTACGAGATACAAAAAAACTCTCTTGTTGAGTCAAATAGCCTCCATCTCGGGCTTTATACGAGATACCAAAAGACTCTATCGTCGAGTCAAAAACCTTTTAGCCTCTCTCTCGGGCTTTGTACGAGACACATAATAGCCTCCTCTTAGGCTTTGTATAAGAAAACCACTGGTTGATCCAATCAACCTTTTAGCATCAAAGTTGTGCCTCGTTCACAGTACACAAACATCAACAACTCCTTCCCCTTCATCTAATCGCTATAAGCGGCAAGCCTCTGGATCATCTACATCCATGCCATTGTCCCTCTTTTAGCATGAGAAATTCCTAAGGATAGATAGCATTGCTCTACACTGAGTTAAAGTCTTCTCCTTCAGGTTAAAAAACCCATATAAAGGAAATTATGGCATTGCCGGATTCACACATCCCGGTTAAAGTAATCCTCCTTTATAACCAGTCACCCAACAGTTGTGACAAACAGACCCTCTTTAGAGATGACAAATTATCTCTAAAAGACAAACCCTTTTAGCTTCATATCTTGGGCTTTGAACAAGATACAAACTACCTTTCGCTTCACGTCTTGGGCTTTGAACAAGACACCAAATACCATTTCCTCCCATAGAATAGGAGGAACTACGAAGGCTCTGATTTCCCTGTTTCGGTAAACGGGAATACGTAGGCATAAGATCGAAAGAAAAGATCTTAGCGAGCACACAAAACAAAAACCCAAAATCCCATACTCTCATCAAAAAGCATCGTCCTAACATCCTAATCCTTGTTCCCCACCAAAAACCTGTCATTCTGTCAAAATAGTACAAGAAAGGCCCCACCACATTGATCGCATCCGTAACCTAACAGACCGCTGTTTAAACTCAGTATGCAAGCAGGGTTAATTGGAGACATCTATTTCCCTTCCTTCACCAGCTTTAATAGGATAAAAAATGAATCGACCTGTAGTAAACTAACCCAGAGAGCGACAACGCTTAAGAACCACGTCCAAAATCGCTCGCTACAGAAAAGTGGCGCCCACCGTGGGGCCCCTCTAACCTTTTTTCTCTTCACTTGTGTGAATACCACAGATTGGGGCTTCCGTCGGGGAACCCATTTTCTGTCAGGAACTTAGGATTCATATCTTTAAAGGTCTAGGATGTTTAGGACAAATATATATACTTTTTTTCCTAATTGCTATACCTGTTTATTTTTCTGTTAATGGGAATGCGTGTGATGCCGCATGTGGAAAGATTGAGTATACACTTAAGATAAGTGATGGCGACGAGGTCGACCATCAACTTCAGTGGAGGCTTGCCAATGCAACCCATTCCCTCTCATAGGCAATGGGCCGATTGTGATGTCTGAGAAGCTGAGGAGCCAACCCTTTTGTAGTGCGGAAACTATCGGAAATAGTTGTCACGCGATACTACCCTCATTTGAGGCTGGTGATCTATTCTCGGTGAATGGCACTTACTCTAAGATTGCTCTACAACTCGCTGGTGATCCACTTGTTGTTTTGCTTTCTTGGGAGGAGTTGATGATAATGAGTACAGGTACAAAAATCACCCTAGTATACACCTTTGGGGATGGGTAGAGCCTTGACTTCATGACAACGACCCTTTGACCCCATGTTTTTTCTATGTTTTTGTGTGCTGCATTCATGCATTCATTTAAAACATTAAAACATTCAAAAAATTTCTCTTCTAGTCTCTCTGTTATTCAAATTAAACTAAGACTGTGATTGCAAATATCAGAGAAAAGGATTGCGCTAATGGATTTCGGTAGAAGGAGAACTCATAAGTACACCTTCAGGATTCCAAAACTAGAGGATTTAAGAGGTTTGGTGAGGAAGATCACAAACCAAGAGGCTTTCAGAGCCAGATACGGAGGTCTGCTATCTCTGTTAAGGGTCCATGTGATTGAGGGAATCATGGACGCGCTCGTTCAATTTTACGATCCGGTTTATCACTGTTTTACATTCCCAGATTACCAGCTAGCACCAACGCTGGAGGAATATTCTCACCTGATCGATTTACACATTACTGATCAAGCTCCATTTTCTGGACTGGAAGAAATTCCAAAGGATCAGACCATTGCAAGAGCAATTCATTTGGATGAGTCTGAGGTCAGGACTCACATGACTACCAAGGGTGGCATACAAGGTTTGACAGCCCAGTTATTGACAAAGAAAGCTCTGTACTTCGCTAGTATAGGGAACGGGACTGCTTTTGAAAGTATCTTTGTTTTACTCACCTACGGATTATTTTTGTTTCCCAACATTAATAACTTCGTCGATATCAACGCTATTAAGGTTTTTCTCATTGGAAACCCTGTACTGACTTTGCTCGCAGATGCGTATCATTCTGTACACTTAGGGAATTTGTACAGCGGAGGGGAGATCACGTGATGTGTACCTCTGCTTTACAAATGGTTTATCTCCCATTTACCTAAGTCTACCGCTTTTTGGGATCATAAGAGTGCCTTGCTCTGGTCGCAGAAGATCATGATTCTCACCAACTCTGATATAGATCGGTGTAATAGGATTTATGATGGAATCAGGATCATTGACCATTGTGGAAACTTCCCCAACATACCCCTTATAGGAACTAAGGGAGGAATCAATTACCATCCAGTTCTCGTTCGTCGTCAATTTGGATACCCGATGAGACACATCCCACGGGGTGTTCATCTGGAAGATCTTTTCTTCAAGGAAGGAGAAAGTGACAGAGCACTAAAGACAGAAATAGTGCACGCTTGGAAACATGTTCATAAGAAAGGACGGGAGTCTCTAGGAAAACCGGACTGTGTCTCGGTGGAGCCTTATCTCCACTGGGTACAAACTAGAGCTCTCAAGCTAAAGATGCCTTATCCTAGTTACAGAATTCTTCCGCCGAGGGAATCTTTCATGTACTTCATGACGGAAACTGAAAAGCTTCAGGTTACTCTCAACAAAGTTCAACGGGAGAGGAGGTCTTGGAAGAACAAGTACCGCACCCTCGACAAAGAGTGTATCAAAATACAGCAATTACTGAAAGATAAGGACACTCTGATTGAGATTTTAGAGCAACATGTTGTGGATAATCAGGATGACCAAAGGAATTTGCTCGCTCCTTTCACTTGGCAAAGGAATGATAACCCGACAACGGCCCAAGAGCCCCGGTCAAAGAAAAGGAAGATACCAGAATTAGCACCCGAGTTCTCTCGGGACCCCTTAGCTTAGGTTTCTGTTTCCGCACCTTGTAATCTACTGTATTTCCATTTCTGTAATCCTTTGAATTCAATAAAAAGGGGTTTCCCCACTGTTTGATATTTGCAATCTAATTGTCGAAGTTTATTTTGATTAAACCAAAAAACAATTAATATAATCATTGCATTCATCATTCTCACATCGCGTATTCTTCTTACCTACGAATCTCACGTTTGTGTCTCGGTTCTAGAGTCAAACTGTCTCATTCATACAATACTCGGGCCAATCGTCAGCAAAAGATGGATGATGTTGAGGAAGAAAACATAGAGTTGAAAGAAGAGATCGACGCTCTGAGGAAGGATATGAGAAAGCTTTGTAACGACATGCAAGCCATGGCAGAAACTCAGCTACAAAGGACTGTGATCTCAGAGATCACCGCAATGCCCATAGTGGATAAGTATGATCCTAGGTATCAAATGCCGAAAGATCGTCCTTGGGGCATGCCTGTTAACTATATCCCGGAAGGATATGTTTCGCCGATCACTGAAGATCAGGGAATCATAACAGAAGCCGCTGGGCCTGAAGGTTACAAACTTCAGGAAAGCGAAGATGCCAGGGGCATACTGAAGACTCCTGAAGGTTACAAACTTCGGGAAATGCCAAGATTTACTGCCGTAGTCACGGTACCACCCCCTGTGGTCCACACTGTCCCGGAAGGACAGATTCCACAAATCCCTTATGGTAAAAAGGAAACTATGTTTGACCGAATGGATGAATTCCAGGAACAGTTCTTGGAAATGCAGAAGGAACTGCAAGCCATTCGCGGTCAGGATCTATTTGGAAAGGATGCCGCATACCTTTGTCTGGTCCCCAATGTGAAAGTTTCGCACAAGTTCCAAGTGCCCAACTTTGAAAACTACAAGGGTAACTCTTGCCCTCAACGTCACTTGGTGATGTACGCTCGGCGAATGTCAGCTCAGACGGAGAATCAGGACCTGCTAATTCACTACTTTCAGGATAGTTTAACCGGTGCCGCATTAAAATGGTACATGGGTTTAAACCGTGCTACGATTAGCACATTCAGAGATCTTGGTACTGCCTTCGTCCAACAATACAAATACAATTTGGACATGGCACCAGACAGAGATCAACTCAGATCAATGTCACAAAAGGACAAGGAAACCTCTAAGGAGTACGCCCAGATATGGCGTGAAATTGCCGCTCAAATTTGTCCACCTCTTGAGGAAAAAGAGATGACAAAGATCTTCTTAAAGACCTTAAGCTCATTTTACTATGACAGAATGGTTGCCAGTGCGCCCAGTGATTTCACCGAGATGGTGGGTATGGGAGTTCGTCTTGAGGAAGCCGTCCGAGAAGGACGTTTGGCAAAAGACGTTGGATCATCGAGTAGTACAAAACGATACGGTAGTGCTCTCCCTAAGAAAAAAGAGCAAGATATTGGAAATATCTCTCTCGAAAAGCAAAGGCGACGGTACCAACCGGTAGAAGCTGTAACTCCTGCTATCAGGCCTGCGCCTATTCCTACGTATCAACCTCAGGTTGCGCAGAGCCAACCTAATCAGCAAAGGACACAACAGCCTCTTCAGTAGGCTCGTCCTCCATATAACAACAACCGTACAACACGACCATCAGGGTTTGATCCTATACCCATGTTGTATGCAGAACTATTTCCGTTACTACTGGCTAAGGGGCACATTCAGACTAAGTCTCCTCTTACAGTACCGGAAAATCTGCCTTTTTGGTTTAAGGTGGATCAGACATGCCCTTATCATCAAGGAGGATCAGGGCATAATATAGAGAATTGTCTCAATTTCAAATCTGACGTGCAAAAGCTTGTTAGGAGTGGGCTCTTATCTTTCAAAGATACGAATCCCAACGTTCTCACAAACCCGCTGCCTCAACATGAGAAAGCTGCAGTCAATTTGATAGAGGGAGAGTCTAACAATGTTTATCAAATTCACGATGTACTCTTGTTGAAAACCAATTTGGTCAAGATGCATTGTAGACAGAGTGGATATGGCCATGTGCCACTTCATAATTATCATCAATGTGATGTCTGCTCTAAAAACAATCAAGGATGTTCTATAGTGCAAGCAGCTCTACAGGAACAGATGGATCTCGGATGGATCCAAGAGCACCGAGTTTGTGGAGTTAATATGGTCTATACGAATTCCAACGTTATTCAGAACCACGACATCCGTGCGATGAATGTCAACCTGGTGGCAATGCACTCAAGGGAAAGCCAGTATCATAATCTGCCGTGGCACGATTACAGTTCCTGTCTGACTTGCTCGGTAAATAAACAGGGATGCTCTTTCATACAAGAGGCCCTCCAGCGTCAAATGGTTCTTGGATGGATCTAAGACTACCATCATAGGAACCCTTATCAGATCAACATGGTTCATATCTTTGATATTCGCCTGATGAATACCAACCTGGTAGAGTTACATGTTAAACAGGTCCGACTCGGATTCTTAATATCACACGATTATCACAGTTGTAAAGCGGGTTGCGAAAACGATCGAGGTTGTACCCTTGTCCAGGAGGCACTTCAGCACTTGTTAAATCATTGGTGGATGCCAATCTACATGGATGAAGATACTCAGCAGATTAGTATCAATAACAGGAAACCCACTCGGCATCAAAGTCAGGATGTCCGATTTGTGGAAGCTAACCTAGTGAGGTTACATTGTATTCAAAGTGAGCGTGGTCAGGTGCCACCACACAACTATGACCGTTGTAGTGTCTGTTCGGAAAGTAACCAAGGGTGTTACCTTGTGAGAGCAGCTCTCCAGGGTCAGGTGGATCATGGAGAGATTCGCCCATATCCGGGTTCTGGACCCATCAACTGGACGCCGAACTACCTTGCCGGTCAAGTCGAGGACGTTGTCACAATCTCTGGTCATCATAGGACCAGGGATGTTTTTACCATCATCCCTCTACTTGACGAATCAAGAATTCCCAACCGGGAATGGGTCGAGATTACTTATGATGGTCAGAAAAATCAGAAGGTTCCCATAGTCATCTATCTACCGGGACCACTACCGTATGAATCAACTAAGGTTATCCCTTAAAAGTACGGTGCAACAATAGTTGAAAATGGAAAGGAAATTCCATTGCCCTCCGTCATGAATATTGCAGACATTAGTCGTGTAACACGGAGCGGTCGAATCTTCAACAGAGGAGTTGGAGAACCTAACAAGGAAAAGGAACTTCAGACAGAAGCTCCCGATCCATCAGTCGGTCAATCCAATAATCCCGACCTTTCAAAAAATAATGATTAGATGCTGAAGCTCATCCAAAGGAGTGAATATAACATTGTTGATCAGCTGTTACAGACTCCTTCAAAGATCTCAGTATTATCACCGTTACTCAGTTCAGAAGCCCATAGGGAGGCTCTACAGAAAGTCTTGGAGCAAGCCTTTGTGCAACAGGATGTAACAATCAGACAGTTCGATAGCATTGTCTCTAACATCACTTCCTGCAATAATTTGGGATTTAGTGATGAGGAATTACCCGAAGAGGGTCGCCGTCATAACATGGCGCTCAATATCACTGTTAACTGCCAGGACGATGCTTTAGCCAGCGTACTCGTAGACACGGGATCAGCCTTGAATATTATGCCGAAGTCCACTTTGATGCAATTATCATTCAAAAGCCCTCCGATGAGAACCAGCGAGGTCGTCGTCAAAGCGTTTGACGGATCCAGAAAAACACTTATCGGCGAAGTTGATCTTCCCATAACTATCGGTCCTCACACTTTCCAAGTCACTTTCCAGGTCATGGACATCCGAGCAACATACAGTTGTTTAATAGGAAGACCTTGGATACATCAGGCTGGAGCGGTTACTTCAACCCTCCACCAAAAGCTAAAGTTCGTTCAGAACGATCAACTCATCACAGTCTGTGGGGAACAGGCCTTGCTCGTGAGTAACTTATCGTCATCTACTGGTATAGAACCCGAGGAGGTTATTGGAACTCAGTTCCAAGCACTGTCGGTGGGCAAGGACGAACAATCCGGAGGAGGAACCTCGATTTCCTCATACAAAGATGCTATCAAAGCGGTCGAGAGTACCGATACAATCGGATGGGGACAGCTTGTCATTCCTATTGATAATAAAACAAAGAAGGGTCTTGGTTTTTCTGCAACCTGTACCCGGACAGCTGCTAACGATGGAAGTCTTCATCCCATTCAGAACTTCTTCCACAGTGGAGGTTTTCTTCACCCAGTGTCTCAAGCAGTACATGCTATCAATGAGGAAGATCCCTCTGACACAAATGAAGAATGGAAGTCCTATCTTAATGAGGACGGTTATATGTCTTAGGAAGAGGTGCCTACGCCATTTTGCTTTCCTACAAGTCCGAGATTTATACCACGGTCAGACGAAGAAATGATATACGGGGATTGTGATCCGGAAGGATGCCGCACTCCTCCAAATTCATTAGAGGAAGACACTCCGATGAAAGACAATTTTGACTACACCTACTATGGCCCAATGGATGGTCTGTCAATGTGGCAACCTTACCCAGGAGACTTGGGGCCAGAAAGTCAGCCGAGCAATGAAAATCAGCTGAGCGTCATTGAACAAAATACCTGTGTCGCCACCATGTCATGGGATCAACACTCAGGTCATTCAGAAACTACTCAACACGACAATGAATTTGCAACGTTTGCAGGACTTGAATTCATCAAATATGCTTTTCCCGAGGTCAACGTTATCGAGAGAGATGACTCCTCCAGTTCAAAAGAAGTGTGGGACACCTTGGGACAACCGAGTGGAAAATTTGACTATACGGTCAAGTATACCGCTCCCGAAAGCTCTCGTATCAGGCTCGAAGATATCCAGCCAACTGGATGGGGAGATACAGTTGAGAGCACAAATGCTATGCAAAATACAACTAAGGAATTCTCCTACGACAATTCTGCCCGGGAGACAGATTCCAATGATCCCGCTCCACCAGAAATCAGCGTCATTTCTGAAGACAAATCAAGGAAGGTGCCAGACTTTGTGATTCACCGAGGAGTTCGCCGCCAATGGGTTGCCGTCGAGGTTCCAAAGATCGTTCATCAGTTAAAGTAATTGCCATCTTTAACCTTTCACCCTGCCCAGGTGAAACGGATGTTTTGATAAGGCTCGCTTTCTGTAAATTTTCCCTCTTCGCTTCGGCCAAAGCGACAGAGTTTTGTTTTATAGGGCTGTAGTTTCAAGAATCGACTTGTTCATTAATAAAATAACGTCGTTCTGTAATTTCCGCATTAATTGCTGTTTTCTCTTTTCGTTTTTCAGAAAATGGTAATCCTAAAAAACAATTCAATAATAAAAACAAGCAGTAAAAAAAATACACTGCACACACTTTTGCATTTTCTCTATCTCTTCTAAACACGAATCATCACGTCATGCAGATTGCTTGTTTTAAACCCCGTTGAAACATATGATCCGATGCCTTCTCCCAACTTTGAGTTCCCGATATTTGGGGCTGAAGAAGAAGTTGACAACGAAATTCCAAAAGAGATCTCCCGAATACTCACACAGGAGGAAAGGTCCATTGAACCTCACAAAGAGCCGTTGGAAACGGTAAACTTGGGTTCGGAAAAAGAGAGAAAAGAAATCAGGATTGGGGCACTGCTCAGTCCAACGGCCAAAGAGGGTTTGATAAAGCTTCTCATAGAATTTCCCGATGTATTCGCTTGGTCCTATCAGGATATGCCAGGGTTGGATACCAGCATCGTGGAACATCATTTACCGTTAAGATCGGAATGTCCGCCAGTAAAGCAGAGGTTGAGACGGACTCACCCGGACATGGCCATCAAAATCAAAGAGGAGGTATAGAAACAGATTGACGCGGGTTTCCTCGCTACATCTGAATATCCTCAATGGTTAGCCAACATCGTACCCGTTCCCAAAAAGGACTGAAAGGTCAGAATGTGTGTTGATTACAGGGATCTGAACAAGGCAAGTCCAAAGGATGACTTTCCTTTACCACACATTGACATGCTGGTAGACAGCACAGTAAAGTTCAAAGTTTTCTCCTTCATGGATGGATTCTCGGGCTATAACCAAATTAAAATGGCACCGAAAGACATGGAGAAAACTTCATTCATTACCCCATGGGGTACCTTTTGTTACAAGGTAATGCCGTTCGGTTTGAAGAACGCCGGAGCAACTTATCAAAGGGCCATGACTTCTCTTTTTCATGACATGATACACAGAGAAATCGAGGTATATGTCGATGATATGATTGCAAAATCTAAGACAGAAGAGGAGCATGTGACCCACCTGTCGAAACTATTCGAGCGTTTGAGGAAGTACAAACTCCGCTTGAATCCCAAAAAGTGCACCTTTGGTGTCCGTTCAGGGAAACTTTTAGGGTTCATCGTCAGCCAGAAAGGAATTGAGGTTGATCCTGACAAGGTCAAGGCCATTCGAGAAATGCCTTCTCCGAAAACTGAAAAACAAGTCAGAGGATTCTTGGGACATTTGAACTACATCTCCAGATTCATATTCCTCATGACCGCCACATGTACGCCGATTTTCAAATTACTCAAGAAGAACCAGGATTGTGTTTGGTCAGAAGATTGCCAAACCGCTTTCGACAGTATTAAGGAATACCTGTTGAATCTGCCAATTCTATCACCTCCAGTGGAAGGAAGACCACTAATCATTTATCTCACATTCCTAGAGGACTCAATGGGGTGTGTACTTGGCCAACAAGACGAAACCAAACGGAAGGAGTCTTCCATCTACTATCTGAGCAAGAAGTTCACCGATTGCGAGACTCGGTACACGATGCGTGAGAAAACTTGTTGCGCTTTGGCTTGGGCAGCCAAACGTCTTCGCCAATACATGATTCGTCATACTACTTGGTTGGTTTCCGAGATGGATCCAATCAAGTATGTCTTCGAAAAGCCTGCTCTCACGGGAAGAATTGCTCGTTGGCAGATGTTGTTATCAGAATATGACATAGAGTACCACGCTCAAAAAGCCGTTCAGGGGAGTATTTTAGCCGATCATTTGGCTCATCAACCGATTGACGATCAAGAATCAACCGGGTTCGACTTCCAAGACGAAGATGTCATGTATCTAAAAATGAAAGATTGCGATGAACTGTTACCCAATGAAGGGCTAGAACCAGGTTCCCAATGGGGACTTATCTTTGACGGAGCAGTTAATCATTATGGAAACAGAATTGGGGCAATCATTGTTACCCCTAAGGGTACCCATATTCCTTTCACTGCCAGACTTACGTTCAAATGTACGAACAACGAGGCTGAATACGAAGCTTGTATTATGGGTCTCGAAGAAGCGATTGATTTAAGGATAAAAAACTTGGATGTATACGGCGACTCAGCCCTGGTTATCAATCAGATAAAAGGAGATTGGAACACATACCAATCAGGGTTGATTCCTTAGAAAGACTATGCAAGAAGGTTGCTACCTTTCTTTAACAGAGTCGAGTTTCATCACGTCCCTCGTAATGAGAATCACATGGCTGACGCTTTAGCCACTCTCTCTTCCATGATTAGTGTAGGTCAATGGAGCGACTTACCTAAGATCGACATAATGCGCATTGAACGGCCCGCCTACGTCTTCACGATCGAAGCAGTCATAGATGACAAACCTTGGTATCACGATATCAAATGCTTCCTTCGGAAACAAGAGTACCCATCTGGGGCACTCAAAAAAGACAGGAAAACCCTCAGAAGACTAGCAAGCAGCTTCTTCCTAAGCGGTGAAACTCTTTATAAGAGGAATTTTGACTTGGTTTTGCTCCGATGCGTGGACAGACCAGAAGCAGGCATGCTTATGAAAGAAATTCATGAAGCATCCTTTGGCACTCATGCCAACGGACACACAATGGCGAGAAAAATTCTGAGAGCAGGGTATTACTAGTTGACCATGGAATCCGGCTGCTACAAGTACATGAGGAGGTGTCACAAGTGTCAGATATACTCCGACAAAATTCATGTACCGCCATCGCATCTCAAAATTCTCTCTTCCCCGTGGCCTTTTTCCATATGGGGAATCGACATGATTGGCTTGATCGAACCTAAGGCTTCAAACGGACATCGGTTCATCCTGGTAGCCATTGACTATTTCACCAAGTGGGTCGAAGCAGCGTCGTACGTTAATGTAACCCGACAAGTGGTGGTCCGCTTTATCAAAAACAATCTCATCAGCCGTTATGGTGTTTCGAGTCAGATCATTACAGATAATGGATCTAACTTGAACAACAAGATGATGAAAGAGTTGCGCGCTGAGTTTAAGATCCAACACCATAACTCATCTCCCTACCGACCCAAGATGAACGGGGCGGTAGAAGCGGCTAACAAGAACATCAAGAGGATTGTTCAGAAGATGGTTGTAACCTACAAAGATTGGCACGAAATGCTACCCTTTACTCTTCATAGTTATAGAACATCTGTTCGCACTTCAACAGGGGCAACCCCTTTCTCTCTAGTATATGGCATGGATGCAGTTCTCCCCATAGAAGTAGAGATCCCATCAATCTGGGTATTGATGGAAGCTAAGCTTTAAAAAGCTGAATGGTGTCAAAGTCGACACGATGAATTAAACCTGATCGAAGAGAAGCGAATCACGGCTCTATGCCACGGTCAGTTGTATCAGCAAAGAATGAAGAAGGCGTTCGACAAAAAGGTTCGACCTCGCATCTTCAGGAAAGGAGACCTTGTGCTCAAGAAGATACAATCATTTCTCACTGATTCTCGGGGAAAATGGACTCCGAATTATGATGGCCCCTATGTGGTCACGAAAGTTTTCTCAGGCGGCGCCTTGAGACTTGCAACCATGGACGGAGAGGAATTTGCCTACCCCACGAATGTTGATGTAGTCAAGAAATACTTCGCCTAATCTAAAAAAAAAACGTCTCGGTGGACTGAAAACCCGAAAGGGCGGTCCAGGAAAAAGTTAGAGACATGAAAAAAATCATCCCGATGGATTGGAAATCTCAAAGTACAATCCAGGCAAAAATTAGGGATAATGGCAAGTAACTATGTTCAACAGAGGCAAGTCCCTCAGCAGCAGCAGTTACACCATCCATCGGAGAAAACTCCAGTCAAGGTCATCTTCGACAGAAGCTCAGGATGTCCCGAATTCAAAGTTGGTAGAAGGATAGTGGTCGTTATGTTTCAACGTAGCCATTTTCCTTGTAAATTACCATTTTCTAACTTTGTAAATGCTCTTTGGAATCACGCGTTTGGTTGATTTCCATCTTATCAATAAAATTTGAGCCCTTGTGCTTTTGTTTGTAATTCTCATTTGTTTTAGCTTTACAGAATGACATTTTAATATGATTAACGATTCTTGAAATAAAACAAAAATGAATTTACTTGTTAAAACTTTTTCTACTTTTAAAGTAAAGATGGCAATTTCTTTTGACTGTTGAACTTCAAAAGAACATCAACCGCTTCTCCAGAAGTAGGCGAACTTCAAAGTTCAGAATCAAAGTACTCCTTCTACGCCAGTGCGCCTGAATGAAGGATCAACTGTGTCGGATGCAACTATTCCATCTGACCTCTTCGGCCAAGTTCTTATCTCCTAAGCCCGACCAACGTAGCTCCCAACAGGGACTATCTCTCCTAAGCAAGGTGGAATTGCTATTCTGAACCAACAATACTTCTTCGCCCCGTGATGGCCGAGTATCCAGTCGTGTTCACCTGTCAGTTTGTATGTCGAGTCAGTTTTGTCAGCATAAACATACATACATCATGCATTTGATTTGCATTCATATTCATACTACATCACTATCACTCTAGTCGGTCTTGTCCCATAGTGATGACAGTCCTATCAATCGAGTTGTTAGTTCTTGCCTCGTCAGGAAATGCTGCGTTTGAACAATCTCGCTTCCAGTGTATCTCTGGATTAGAGTCGGTCCTCGACCACTTTGATAACTTGAACCTCTGAAGAACCAGAGAACTCTCGAGACATGTCACTCTTCGCCCTTGAAGATGATATCCTTACTTTCCCGGATTAAGGAAGATCCCTAGAGAAAGCCCCTTAATCGGAACTTCGGCAATACGGCAGTTTTTCTCCGAAAGAACCGCTGATGAAAAGGTCATCGGCACCTTAAAATTGGAGCCCATCATATGGAATTTCTCTGGGAAGATCCCGAGAAAAGTATGATGTAAGACCCCAAGCGGGAGCAGTCTCTCAAGAGACTCATTTTCCCCAGGTAGAGTCGACAAATGGCGTCTCCAACAGAGAAGTTTGTGTACCTCTACAATTCAGACGATTGGGTTCCCCAGTAAGTCTGACATCAAAACATTTTCCATCGAATGGCATCTCCCCAGGAAGATTCGGCGAGAAGTTTGAGGAAAACCGCTACGAATAGCGTCCCTTGTCAAGAAAGTTTATTGACAAAAGAAACTTAGACCAGTTCCTTGGTAGGAAACCAGGATCGAGGGGAAGTTTACAACAGCAACTTAGACCAGTTCCTTGGTAGGAAACCAGGATCGAGGGGAAGTTTAAATCAGAAACTTAGACCAGTTCCTTGGTAGGAAACCGGGATCGAGGGGAGATTTATTTCAAAAGAAACTGAGACCAGTTCCTTGGTAGGAAACCAGGAACAAGGGGAAGTTTAAATCAAAAACTAAGACCAGTTCCTTGGTAGGTAACCAGGATCGAGGGGAGGTTTATTTCAAAAGAAAACTGAGACCAGCTCCTTGGCTGAAGACCAGGATCGAGGGGAAGTTTACCTTTTCTAAGCATCATCACTTAGCTAAAGAAGATGAATGCGTAAGCTACCATTCATAACCACCATCAAAATTTCGGGTATTCCGATATTTAATCCTCTTGCACCCCGAATGCCCGAATACCTTCGTCATTCACACCTTCGGGTCCAAGAAGATTAAATAGGGGCATCTGTCATACCCCAAATTTTGACCACCAATTGTCAAAACCTGATTGTGTTTTCACTTCGTGTCGTCTGCATATCATATCATCTGTTTCTGTGTCCATATCGTTTGAATTTTCTGTCAGAAATATATGCAATGAAATCTCCGTCTTTTCTGGTTAATTGTGCGAAAAATCGATGAACGGACGTATTTTTCAATTAAACTCGCAAATGTCCATTATTTATCTATTTTTCACACGATTCAATCAATATCCCCTTTTTGTTTTATTTTCTCATATAAAATAAAAGAAATGAATTAAATAATAAAAAAATTAAAAAAAAAAGGTATATATGTATTTCATTTTCTTTTTTTAATAAATATAGTTTGTTTTATGTTATCCATGAAAGAAATAAATAAAAATATATATATAATAGGTATGAATATTTGTTTTTTTCTCTCACGCCACTTTATATATATATATATATATATATATATATATATATATATATATATATATATATATATATATATATATATATATATAAACTTTGTTTTATTTTTGATATATGTATATTCACATTTTTATAAATTCATAATTTGTTTTAAATATAAGTTTGTTTCTTGTGAGTTTTGTTTTAATTGAAAATTTGTTTCTTATGAGACCAACCATATAGACTTGTCTCCTTGACTCATTTTCACTAGCCAATTGTAGAAGAGACTTAAAAACATTGTCTAAGACTTTGAATTTTCATTCAACTCTTATCTTGAGATAGCTTAAGAGTTACACAATTTTTTTTCTATAAATAGAGATTCACAATTCACTTCACAATTACACCAAACAAGTCTTAACTTGTTTCTCTTTTCTTTTTCTCTCAAATTTTTCTTTACTATATTTGTTACTATAGGGAAAATGTGATAACATACACCACAAAGGAAGGGTGCATCGCACCCCTTCCCTCTCCATGTTCATCTATGCTTGTTTTTTTTCTAATATTTACATACACATATACAAGAAGGCATCACGCCCTGTTCTTTTTCTATTGTAATGTTTTTTTTCTGAAATTTCACATTACACATACACTAACTTCAAATAATTCTACCAAGTTTTTGTTATCAGTACACTAATCCTGTACATAATTACAACAATTGCAGCCCTTTGCTTCTTGTTCTTTTGCAGGAATAACCTCAAATTCAGGAACAACAAACTTGTTGTTCCAACACCTGCAAAGTAATTCAACAACTTGTTGGAATTCGATCAAAGAAGAACAAGAACATTACAGAAAAATTTAACATAATTCATTTCAATTTTGTTCATATTCTTAGCATAACAATTGTTCTTACTTTTCAAAGTTTTGTTTACAACAGGAATAACTTGTTTTACCTGTGATTTCAACAAACAGAAAAAATTCTGCATAAGCATTTGCAGCAGCAATAGTTTCTCCCTCTGCTAACCCTTTCTTTTGCGGCAACCGCAACAATTTCACCTGCAAAACCTTTCCAATTTATTTTGCAACAAATTAATAAAATTACAAGTTATCAATTTCAATTGCAAAAGAATTAAGTCATAACAGCAATAATGTTCAATTTTATTTCAGATGTGAAAATCAGAAGATGGAAAACAAGGGAATCATAAATTTTCGCTAATTTGAAACCCTCACCGCGCCGTGAGAAGCAGAGGGAAGGAACAAAATCAGACCATCTCCTTCGAAGCAACACCGCGCCGGAACCATTGTAACACCTCAATTCCCATCGCGAATAAATAATACATAAATAAAATCAGAGTAACTAAAAATTTATTTTTCCGACAGAAACAAGGATGTCACATTTAAATAAACAAAACATCACCCCTGCTCAAATATTTGATACATAGCATAAAATAGAGTACCCTCAAATGGGAAACTTTTTCCATAATAAAGGAAATGTCAATTATGGAATAAAACGGAAGGATCCATAACCGACTTGTTTTACAAAATAAACTGTTTTATACATCAAAATATTCATACAAAATATTTCCTACAAATATACACATATATAACATAATCGTTCCCCGACTCCCGTGCTACGTATCAGAGCAGACACCAATACCTAAGCAAAGACGAAGATCTAACTCTTCCACTTGCCTCCACGCCTCTAAAGCTGACAATCTGCACTATGCCATAAAAAGCATATTCCAGCAGAAGGGTGAGAAATAACAACTATAACAAGATTGCATAATAATATGCCACAACACAAATAAATTCACATATATAATATTTCTCACCACATACATCACATACTAACACTTATAGCATGCCACTAATACAAAACATATCACACATAATAAATCAATTCATGATTTTCCACACATAACGCATCCATTCACAATTCTCACCACAATTCATCACAACTCACTCATATACATCACAATGTATATATATATATATATATATATATATAAAGCCAAGCATATTCATCATGCACACTTTCACAATTCTTATCATTCTACATAAACATACATATTCATGTTTATTCATCAATGCACCATTATAAAGGTGATAAATGCAAATCATAGAGACCGACTCACGACTCTATGCAAATGCAATGCGGTACCGACTCATTTCATCTCAAGTTCAATTGAAGAACTTATTGGAACCATCGCTCGTTTCCAATGTAACTCCCCGTCGGGCATACGATGTTCCCCGTCGCTTTCGGTCCTCTTTGTATAAGGCTCACGACGTTTATGGATTGCTTTCGGTCCTCTTTGTATAAGGCTCACAATCCGATCGCTTTCGGTCCTCTTTGTATAAGTCTCACGATCGTCTATAACCATCGCTTTCGGTCCTCTTATTTTTAAGGCTCACGATATATCAAATCGCTTTCAGTCCTCTTATTTTTAAGGCTCGCGACGTTATAGCGGATTCCCTTAGAATCCCTCAACACAAGAATGCACATCATTATGCTTCACATGCAGATGACTCAAGACATTCTTGAAATGCATATATATATTCACAATATAATCATGCATTCATCTCATTCAATCACATACAATCTATATACATTTCACATCAATGCACTATTGTATGATTCACATCCAAACACACATTGAATTTCACATAAGCCATGCATATTATCACAAACCACAACAACAAACCACGAACCAACACAACATCATAACCACATACATTTATATTCAATCAAACAATGTATTTTACTACACAACAACATCATTAATTCCTCACACAAGGGATTCACATATCAAATGCTACTCACAACACATCATTATCACACATTGAAATCAAAACCCAAAACACACATTTATTCCTCCATAACACCACAAACCATCATCACCAACACTTATCATATATATTCACATCATATACCAGCACACAAGCCATACGATACATATTAAAAGCATATAGCACGGTAAAACACCGACCGCACGCGTTTAACGCGATAAAAACCCGACAACCCAAAACTTTTCTAAAACCACGACCTAAATAAATCATCTACTGACCTCTGACCCATTTTTAAAAGCAAGAACATTTCATAAGCTTTCTAACGCTTCGAACGGGGACCAAAACGGACTTACGGTTCAAAAGTTATGGCCAAAATACGAAAATACTGTTTTTGCTGTCCCAGGCAAATTCGCCTGGCGAATACCTGGCGAAACGGATTCGCCACCAACTCGCCTGGCGAATCTGGACGAACCAGAATTTCTCAAAAACGTGTTTGGGACCCAAAAATGATCCAAATCTTCAACCCACATGATAGTATTACCCCCAATGACCCAAAATAACATGTTAGAACACATTTAGGCATGTATTTCATCAATTCATCCGTGAAAACATCGATTTCTACGAATTACTCACAATTTCACCCAAATAGAAAAACCTATATTTTCACCCAAACATTCAAACAAAACATACATATACATATACAAGCATGATATAATTGAAACTTCTCACCCTTACCCGATTAATCGAAGTCCAAGCATTGAGTTTGATGATTTTCCTCTTCTCCCTCTTTTTCTTCTCTTCCTCTTCTTTTCTCTTTTCCTTCTTTCTTTCTCTTTCTTTCTATTTTTCTCTCTTTTCTTTCTATTCTTATACCAACAAATATCTAACCCCCAAAAGACCAAAATACCCCTCAGCTCAAATATCTCCCAAACGCTCTCAAAATGCGATAAAACATAAACAATGATGAAAAATAACATTTTGTCAAATAAAAATCAATAATAAAATAATATAAAACCAAAACCAATTAAATCTACTCTATTAAATAAATCTAACAAAATTGGGGCGTTACAATTCTCCCCCACTTAGACATTTTCGTCCTCGAAAATCTAACCGATACGAACAACTCCGGATACGACTCTCGCATCCAACTAACAAATCAACATGCCAACAAAAGGCACACCACGAATAACACAAATGACAAACCACCTTGCTAACTACCACAACGGCACGACAACGACGACAACCACAACGACAAGATGCAAAGCCCATACAATGCACTTGACGACAAACTCACAACTCAAAGAAAAGCCAAGATACCAACACACAGGTTCACTCTAGAACCGAAACACAACAAGATCGTTACCCTACCCTAGGTAACACTCCCCTAATTTCCCACACAGGAATTAGCTACACACACTCGAACCATCACCATGGAAACGAGGCACAACACAAACAAGAACATAAAGTTCCACGACACCACAAGGTCTCAACAACTTCAACAAAACCAGAACACCAACAACAAAGCTACGATTCACCAATCCAATCAAGACCCGACAATACCACGCATCACATAACTGGGAATGACAGCATAGTCATTCTACCCCAATACATACCTCACTAGGAACGACCACATAGTCATTCTACCCTAGTGCACCTCTCATTAGGAATGACAACGTCGTCATTCTACCCCAATGAATATCCCACTAGGAACGACAACATAGTCATTCTACCCCAATGGACACGACAACTCAATTGTACATCACTAGGAATGACATATAATCATTCTACCCTAATGAGTACTCCACCAGGAACGACATATAATCGTTCTACCCCAATGGACCCAACGACACACTCGCACTTCACTAGGAATGACATAAAGTCATTCTACCCTAATGAGTACAACAATAACACTAGGAACAACATACAGTCATTCTACCCTAATGTGTTCGACCAAAACATTAATACCTCACTAGGAATGACATATAAGCCATTCTACCCCAATGAGTATTCTAACACAATTGGAATCCATTCCACACACCAAATATTACTACTATAGCAATCCCATGATAATCAATACCTTACCATTCATCTTGCTGTGGATCTACGCCACAGAGGCCGCCATATCATACATTAATCATACACTCGAAACCACATACATTGATACTTACTTAAACAATGTATTTATCACTAACTACAACCCACAACAAATAGCATTTCATCATTTACACCCATATCAATTCACATCAAGAATTACTCACCATTAACCGCGACCAAATCCAAAAGAGTATAGATCCTTTTATAAATCCTCAATTGTCATAAAGCATAAGCCACGACTTTACCCTCTTGCATTAACACCTGACTACACTCTTCAAAGACACATCACAATACCTCACAACGATTCATCAGGATCACGCAGAATCAAAACTAGAGCCGTAGACAACTTCTACTTCAGCTCACCAAAACGTACTCACAACGAACATCCAAAACAAACGACTCACCCTTTGCAAGTCAACTGAGATAACAGAAGTACAAACTTAGCACAAAACTTCGTCTCTTTTCAACACTTGTAATCCAATTCTCAAACACTCTACCTGTTCTTCCTCCGAGTTTATAACAGATCCGAATATCCTTAATCAAAATCACTACAAACGTATCCAATTAAATATGGAAGATACGATTCATATACTCCACAAACATTACAGACGCATTACTAACACCAAATAACATCACTGCACGTTGTAATGTCCAACCAAATTCCAAAAGATGTAAATTCTTAAAGCTTTTGCAAAACCTTGCACTGGGTAACTGGCTACTCACCCACCAGCTTAACCGAGTAATTAACAACCTATTCCGATGATAACAACATAACCAGTCACATCAAATCGATCGAAGCCTCAACTCATACAATTCACCATTCTTATCAAACATTCCAAACAATTGCAATTCCACTCAAACTCAACCAACCCATTCCAGTTATCTTTTCATGAAAGTGGACACTCATTCTCAATCGTTACCTTATAAACTGTCAGTAATCCATACACAATTTCTTCACTTAACAGTCCAAATTCCATAAATTCCAACATGTAGCAACAACCATCCCAAAGGAACTCCCAAATACTACATCCACACTTAAGGTTTTCTCAAAATTCCCATTAATGCTCTAAAATTCCAAAATCTCCAAACCTCACCAGAACTCTAAGTTCCGCTTTCCATAGTCTCAATACCAATACCATCATACACATCATACTTGTTATTTCATTCAATCATCATTCCCTTTTGTTACTAACAAAGCTGGAGCTCTCTAAGACAACGCCTTAATGTTTCATTCAAAAACACATCCGGAAACCATGCACAACTAACGACCCATCATTGTGACTTCCTGCCAATTTCCAGAACACTATTATCACAAATATAACAAACACCTTGGTTTCATCGCCTAAGATTTTTTCTACTTACTTAGCAGATCCAAACCTCAAATCTTCACCTTCGTCAAATTTGAGTTCACACCCAACTCTCTGAGAACAACCATTAACGATACCCAATCGGTCTCTCTCAATGACTTCCCACTAGACCAACAAACCAAAACCTCCAATCTATCTCATAAACCAAAATTTCACTTTCCACAGCATAGAACACTTTCATAGCTTCATATCGATATAAAGAACACTTAAATCGGACACCCGAGTCAAAAGATATGAATTTTTGAAGGAAAGTCAATTATTGGAAAACAGCCAGATTCGCCTGGCGAGTCAAGATTTCGCCTGGCGAATACCTCTTCGCCAGCCCTTCGCCTGGCAAACAAGCGGCGAATCCTGATTTTTCTGAAAACCCAAACTTCCAGTAGCTAACACATTTCCGTCTTTTCGTTTTCGCCTAGCGACTTCCTATTTCGCCTGGCGAATCTCCCTTCACCGGCACCTCGCCTGGCGAACTATTGGCGAGACCTAATCCGCCTGGAGAATTCCCAATTCGCCTGGCGAATCACACCAGAACCAGAATTTTCTGCTGCATTTCCATGGTTTCCACACCTCAAAATCCAACTTTTTCAAACCAACACATTTTCAAATTCCAAACAATTCATCACACGCACTATCAAGGCCAGAAAGACACATCTATCCCATCCAACATAATTTCCGTCTACTATCAACAAGAGATTAAGGGTGATCAGTTCCTCAATTTGTCAATAGACAGCCGACAATCATGATGGGGCATAAACCGTCTTTACCAAACTATAATAGCATTCCTTACATCCTGCGCACAAAACTACCTAAGGCACAAATCCTTAGTTGACATAAACCTTACCTCCGCATTCCCTCCAGAACCGGGAACCACACCGTCTAAACAACACTTACAATCTTGCAATACACAACACACTGAGCCAACGCTCCACACCTGAAGCAACTTGGAGAAGTACCAGCTTCTCCCCCACTTATCTCATTCTAAATCCTACAGACAAAGGATTAGAAAACCAGAAAGTACTGACAGTGCTTCCACACATATCACGTACTAAGGGGCAAACAACGACGACAGTATTCAACTGTCACACCAACTGACTCAACAACCTGGCCGGACGGACCGACCTGCTCCGATACCACTAATGTAACACCCCAATTCCCATCGCGAATAAATAATACATAAATAAAATCAGAGTAACTAAAAATTTATTTTTCCGACAGAAACAAGGATGTCACATTTAAATAAACAAAACATCACCCCTGCTCAAATATTTGATACATAGCATAAAATAGAGTACCCTCAAATGGGAAACTTTTTCCATAATAAAGGAAATGTCAATTATGGAATAAAAAGGAAGGATCCATAACCGACTTGTTTTACAAAATAAACTGTTTTATACATCAAAATATTCATACAAAATATTTCCTACAAATATACACATATATAACATAATCGTTCCCCGACTCCCGTGCTACGTATCAGAGCAGACACCAATACCTAAGCAAAGACGAAGATCTAACTCTTCCACTTGCCTCCACGCCTCTAAAGCTGACAATCTGCACTATGCCATCAAAAGCATATTCCAGCAGAAGGGTGAGAAATAACAACTATAACAAGATTGCATAATAATATGCCACAACACAAATAAATTCACATATATAATATTTCTCACCACATACATCACATACTAACACTTATAGCATGCCACTAATACAAAACATATCACACATAATAAATCAATTCATGATTTTCCACACATAACGCATCCATTCACAATTCTCACCACAATTCATCACAACTCACTCATATACATCACAATGTATATATATATATATATATATAAAGCCAAGCATATTCATCATGCACACTTTCACAATTCTTATCATTCTACATAAACATACATATTCATGTTTATTCATCAATGTACCATTATAAAGGTGATAAATGCAAATCATAGAGACCGACTCACGATTCTATGCAAATGCAATGCGGTACCGACTCATTTCATCTCAAGTTCAATTGAAGAACTTATTGGAACCATCGCTCGTTACCAATGTAACTCCCCGTCGGGCATACGATGTTCCCCGTTGCTTTCGGTCCTCTTTGTATAAGGCTCACGACGTTTATGGATTGCTTTCAGTCCTCTTTGTATAAGGCTCATAATCCGATCGCTTTCAGTCCTCTTTGTATAAGGCTCACGATCGTCTATAACCATCGCTTTCGGTCCTCTTATTTTTAAGGCTCACGATATATCAAATCGCTTTCAGTCCTCTTATTTTTAAGGCTCACGACGTTATAGCGGATTCCCTTAGAATCCCTCAACACAAGAATGCACATCATTATGCTTCACATGCAGATGACTCAAGACATTCTTGAAATGCATATATATATTCACAATATAATCATGCATTCATCTCATTCAATCACATACAATCTATATACATTTCACATCAATGCACTATTGTATGATTCACATCCAAACACACATTGAATTTCACATAAGCCATGCATATTATCACAAACCACAACAACAAACCACGAACCAACACAACATCATAACCACATACATTGATATTCAATCAAACAATGTATTTTACTACACAACAACATCATTAATTCCTCACACAAGGGATTCACATATCAAATGCTACTCACAACACATCATTATCACACATTGAAATCAAAACCCAAAAGACACATTTATTCCTCCATAACACCACAAACCATCATCACCAACACTTATCATATATATTCACATCATATACCAGCACACAAGCCATACGATACATATTAAAAGCATATAGCACGGTAAAACACCGACCGCACGCGTTTAACGCGATAAAAACCCGACAACCCAACACTTTTCTAAAACCACGACCTAAATAAATCATCTACTGACCTCTGACCCATTTTTAAAAGCAAGAACATTTCAAAAGCTTTCTAACGCTTCGAACAGGGACCAAAACGGACTTACGGTTCAAAAGTTATGGCCAAAATACGAAAATACTGTTTTTGCTGTCCTAGGCAAATTCGCCTGGCGAATACCTGGCGAAACGGATTCGCCACCAACTCGCCTGGCGAATCTGGACGAACCAAAATTTCTCAAAAACGTGTTTGGGACCCAAAAATGATCCAAATCTTCAACCCACATGATAGTATTACCCCCAATGACCCAAAATAACATGTTAGAACACATTTAGGCACGTATTTCATCAATTCATCCGTGAAAACATCGATTTCTACGAATTACTCACAATTTCACCCAAATAGAAAAACCTATATTTTCACCCAAACATTCAAACAAAACATACATATACATATACAAGCATGATATAATTGAAACTTCTCACCCTTACCCGATTAATCGAAGTCCAAGCATTGAGTTTGATGATTTTCCTCTTCTCCCTCTTTTTCTTCTCTTCCTCTTCTTTTCTCTTTTCCTTCTTTCTTTCTCTTTCTTTCTATTTTTCTCTCTTTTCTTTCTATTCTTATACCAACAAATATCTAACACCCAAAAGACCAAAATACCCCTCAGCTCAAATATCTCCCAAACGCAATCAAAATGCGATAAAACATAAACAATGATGAAAAATAACATTTTGTCAAATAAAAATCAATAATAAAATAATATAAAACCAAAACCAATTAAATCTACTCTATTAAATAAATCTAACAAAATTGCGGCGTTACAACCATCGCCGGAGAAGTCGCAACCGCCCACTGTTTCTTCAAATCGTCACCGCGCTGGAACGAGGTTGAAGGGAACGAAGTCAAAATCACGATGGAGGAGAATCTGAAAAGGAAAACTCCGTGGGTGAAAGCCGGAACGAAGGGTCACCGTTGGGAGAAAACGCCGGAGAAGAAAGCTTCGCGACGGAGGGAGCATGTAAGAAGGAGAGAACACACATCAAAGGGAGTGCTGAGATTTTTAGATCGTGAATTAAAAATACCTCAGGTTCCTCTTCTATCTTTTTAATATATTTTTACATATTTTGTTTAAATTATTAATATAAATGTGGTTTTGTATGAGTTGGGCTCAGCCCACTTAAGTTTTCTAATTACACCCCCTCCCAAAAGCCCATGTTTATTAATTTGTTTGATTGATAATATTTGTTAATTATTTTCATTCAATTAATATGGTTTAGATTAATTTTGTTAATAAAATATTTTTAATCTATGTTGATAAATCTAGATGTTAAATAATTGTTCAATTATTTGATTTCTAGTCCATTGTAAATAGTTAATTAATAATTTACTTTCCGATTCAATCCTAACCACTCAATGAGATCAAAAGCATTTTTTATGCGATCTCGAGCTTTCTCTACTTGTTTGATTTTCCACCTGATGCGGGAATGATCACACGATGCCTCGACGATCGTTGGAGCTCCTCAGACGCTCCTCTGCTTGTGTGGAAAAGTTCATCGGTGTACGGTAAACTCGAATTTAAATGCTTTGTTTGTATGTCTGCATGATTTATTCACAGCTGTTAAAAATAATTAAACTTGCAAACAAGTATTTCCTGTAAATACACTGCACTCATTTGGGCCTCTAATAGAGTGTAAGACTCAACCCTTTGTAAATACAACCCATTTTGGGCCTCACTTATTGTATAAGTCCCGTTGTATTTCAAAAAGTTCGACGCGATCATCATCCGTTGAAAAACAAACCCTGGGCCTCTCCTCGAGCTATAAGACCCATTCAAAACTTTTGGGCCTCTAATAGAGTGTAAGACCCAATCCTTTTTTGACCAAATCATTTTTGGGCCTCAGTGTATTGTATAAGTCCCAATACTGTAAAAAACAAACGGCGCGATCGTCGCCATTTGAAAAATAACCATCTGGGCCTCTCCTCGAGCTATAAGACCCATTCAAAACTTTTGGGCCTCTAATAGAGTGTAAGACCCAATCCCCTTTTAACCAAAACCATTTGGGCCTCACTTATTGTATAAGTCCCTCTGCGTTAAAAGAAAACCTCGGCGCGATCGCCATTTTAAACGAAAAATCATCTGGGCCTACCCTCGTGTTATAAGCCCCACTCTTTTCTTTAAACCTTTTGGGCCTCTTGAGAGAGTGTAAGACCCATCCCTTTTTATAGAAAACCTTTTTTTTGGGCCTCAGTCACTTGTATAAGTCCCTCTGTACAAAATTCAAACAGTGCGCTCACTGATAAAACCCTGGGCCTCTCCTTGAGCTGTAAGCCCAAAATCTTTCTTTTTCAAAGCACTTTCTCCTTTGATTTTGAATATACTGTTGTTTTCAATCTATCTTTGTTGAACAACTAACCAAACAGCATGGAAGCTCTACAACTGAGTAAGTGTTTATATGCTTTCATTTACCGCTTTCATATACATATAACTGTATTGTGGGGCTGTTTCACTGTAAGTCTTCTTTCATAAACTCATATCAACTGTGTAATAATAGTATAGATATTTAGAGTTTCCCCGGCAACTACGTCTAGCATTAAGCCCGTTGATCACTCTTAAATAGTCAAAACTAGATCCCCATAGGATTACCAAACACAGTCTTCCCTCCTCTTGGGGTTAAACAATATGGAGATATGAAAGGCATCATTCTCTGTGAACCCTTTCATAGACTGTCACTCGTAGAAGTTGTCAAAGAAACTCTACTCCCCAGAGATGATCTCTTCTCCGTGAATGGCATCTCTTGAGTTTCTTCCAAATTCTCAAACTTTCCTGGCTTGATCTATTCCTCGTGAATGGCCTGTCTTGAATTTCTCGGGGTTTGGGGACCCACAGGCTTCTTAAAAGCACTTGTCAAGAAACTCTATTCCCCAGAGATGATCTTTTCTCCATGAATGGCATCTCTTGAGCTTCTTCCAAATTCTCGAGCTTTCCTGGCTTGATATTCCTTGTGAATAGCTGTCTTGAATTTCTCGGGGTTTGGGGACCCATCAGCTTCTTAAAAGCATCGGCCTCTTCTTGGGCATTGTTCAAGGACCCGCAGGCTTCCTAAAGGCAACCCCGCCTCTTCTTGGGCTTAGTACAAGGACCTCTCGGCTTCTTAGAAGTATTCACAGCCTCCTCTTAGGCTTCGTATAATGATTCTTCCTCCGGGAATGATAGCCTCCTCTTGGGCTTCGTACAAGGACCCGTCGACTTCTTAAAAGTTTCCAGCCTCCTCTTGGGCTTCGTATAAATTGTCCCGACAACCTCCTAGAGGTATAGGAATAGAACTTAGTCATCTGCATAGAACAGTCCTTTCCAAGAGTCTACTACTGTTTCTCAAAGCATAGTACGAAAGATGAAACTCTAGACTTGGACAGTCTAATTTCCTTGAGTCTCAAAGACATTCTCAAGTGACCCCTTCATTAAATAGGAAGGAAACCCGTAGACTCGGACAGTCTCAATACCCTTTGGAGTTCCCATTTCCTTAAAGAACAGGAATAACCCGGATCCTCAAATCAAATCCTTGAGTACAGTGTTACTCATATAAGAACTGATTTTCTCTTTAAATCAGCATACTGGACCTGTCACTCAACTGAAACAGTAACCATAGCCTCCTCTTGGGCTTTGTACAATGATTCTCCCCAGCGGAGTCAAACAACGTTTAGCCTCTTTCTCGGGCTTTGTACGAGACACATAAGAGACTCCCTCGTTGAGTCAATCACCCCTTTCGCCTCCATCTCGGGCTTTATACGAGATACAAAAAGGTTCTTATTGAGCCAAACAAATTTCAGCCTCTATCTCGGGCTTTGTACGAGACACAAAAAAACTCTCTTGTTGAGTCAAATAGCCTCCATCTCGGGTTTTATATGAGATACCAAAAGACTCTATCGTCTAGTCAAAAACCTTTTAGCCTCTCTCTCGGGCTTTGTACGAGACACATAATAGCCTCCTCTTAGGCTTTGTATAAGAAAACCACTAGTTGATCCAATCAACCTTTTAGCATCAAAGCTGTGCCTCGTTCACAGTACACAAACATGAACAACTCTTTCCCCTTCATCTAATCGCTGTAAGCGGCAAGCCTCTGGATCATCTACATCCATGCCACTGTCGCTCTTTTAGCATGAGAAATTCCTAAGGAAAGATAGCATTGCTCTACACTGAGTTAAAGTCTTCTCCTTCAGGTTAAAAAACCCATATAAAGGAAATTATGGCATTGCCGGATTCACACATCCCGGTTAATGTAATCCTCCTTTATAACCAGTCACCCAACAGTTGTGACAAACAGACCCTCTTTAGAGATGACAAATTCTCTCTAAAAGACAAACCCTTTTAGCTTCATATCTTGGGCTTTGAACAAGATACAAACTACCTTTCGCTTCACGTCTTGGGCTTTGAACAAGACACCAAATACCATTTCCTCCCATAAAATAGGAGGAACTACGAACGCTCTGATTTCCCTGTTTCGGTAAACGGGAATACTTAGGCATAAGATCGAAAGAAAAGATCTTAGCGAGCACACAAAACAAAAACCCAAAATCCCATACTCTCATAAAAAAGCATCAGTCCTAACATCCTAATCCTTGTCCCCCGCCAGAAACCTGTCATTCTGTCAAAATAGCACAAGAAAGGCCCCACCACATTGATCGCATCCGTAACCTAACAGACCGCTGTTTAAACTCAGTATGCAAGCAGGGTTAATTGGAGACATCTATTTCCCTTCCTTCACCAGCTTTAATAGGATAAAAAATTAATCGACCTGTAGTAAACTAACCCAGAGAGCGACAGCGCTTAAGAACCGTGTCCAATATCGCTCGCTACATCTAGTAGCGGTATTAAGCCTCCTATAATCGATACACATTCTCCAACCCGTTACAGTTCTCGTCGGAATCAATTCATTTTTCTCATTTTGTATAACGGTCATTCCTCCCTTCTTGGGCACAACTTGCACAGGACTAACCCATAGACTATCGAATATCGGATAAATCATTCTGGCATCTAATAGCTTAACAACTTCCTTTCTCACCACTTCCTTCATAGTAGGATTCAAACGGTGTTGAGGTTAAGCTACCGCTTTGAAATCCTCTTCCATTAAGATCTTGTGTATGCAATAGGCTTGACTAATTCCCTTTAGATCAGAAAGAACCCAACCTATAGCTTGTTGATTCTTCTTCAAAACTTGAATCAAACGGTATTCCTCTTTGTCGGTCAAAATGTTGCTAATGATAACAGGTTTGTTACAACCTTCATTAAGGAACACATACTTCAAATTAGAAGGCAAGACCTTCAATTCAAGTTGAGACTTATCATCATTCACCTCTTTCTTCAACACTTCCAATTCACTTTCCCATGGTTGTAACTCTTTTAAAGATTCAAGTTCCTTCAAGCACTCTTCAAGTGCCATTTCTTCCTCAATGGAAAATATTTCAAATGAGTCATCAAGAGCTCTTTCCAAGGGAGATACTATATGAACTTGCTTTGAGACTTCCATTATGGCTTCTTCCGTTGCATCAATACGGAAACTATCATGTTTATCTTTGGAATGCTTCATTGCTTCAAAAAGATTAAAGCACACCTCTTCATTTTGAACTCTAACTTTCATAAGGCCATCGTCAACATCAATCATCATTCGAGCAGTCATCATAAAAGGGCATCCAAGAATCAATAGAGCATCCTCGTCTTCCTCCATATCAATCACAACAAAGTCAACCGGAAAGAAAAATTTATCAACCTTAACCAATACATCTTGAGCCAATCCACGAGGATGAGTCGTAGATTTGTCGGCCAATTGTAATGTCATTCGAATTGCTTTCATTTCAATGTTCCCAAGCCTCTTCACAATAGACAATGGAATTAAGTTGATGCTTGAGCCCAAATCAATTAAGCCTTTGCCAACATAGACATCACCAATGGTTACCGGCAAAGTAACACGCCCCGGATCAACTTCTTTCTTTGGTAGAGTTCTTTGAATTATAGCACTACAACTTGCATCAAGGATAATTGTTTCTGGCTCCGAATATCTTCTCTTTTTTGTAAGAATATTTTTCATGAACTTAGCATATTTCGGCATTTTCTCAAGCGCTTCGGAAAACGGAATGTTGATTTGCAATTGTTTGAATATGTCCATGAAACGAGTGTAATGCCTTTCCTTGTCTTTCTTGGTGGACACATGAGGGTAAGGTAGATTTTGGATAGGAATAGTATTCACTATCTCCTTCCCCTTTTTTACTCTTCTTTTTTTTCTTCTATCTTTTCTTTCTCAAGGTTATCTTTTTCAACTAAATTCTCATTTTTATTTTCAACTTCTTCCTTATCATTCTTTTCAACTACTACCTCATTATCTTTTTCTTCCTCCACAATCTCATCCAAACTCACATCAACATTTTTTTCATTTTTTTCTCCTTCCTCCAACTCTCTTCCACTCCTAGTAACAATGACTTTGCAATGCTCCTTCGGGTTGGTTTAAGTGATTTCGGAAAAAGATGGCCCCCGTTGTTGATCGAACAAATGTTTTGCAAGTTGCCCAACTTGATTTTCGAGATTTTTGATCGATGCTTCATTAGTCTTTTGGTTTTACATGGACATTTGAATGAATTGGTTGAGAGTTTCTTCAATCTTTGAACTCCCACCTTGAGGTTGTGCCGGTTGATAAGGATTTTGTCGATATCCTTGTTGATTTTGATAATTTCCTCTTGTTTGATATCCTTGTTGATTTTGATAAGGGTGTTGTTGTCTTTGATAACCTTGTTGTTGATTTTGATTATTCATGTAATTTGCTTCTTGATCAACTGGTGGACAAGGAGGACAATAGACGGTGGGGTGATCTCCTTTACATAGCTCACAAACGGAAATTTTCACATTCTTGCTCGGTAAATCTTACATCTCTTTAATCTGTTGAGGGAGATTTGACATTTGTTGTGTTAACAACTCAACTTGTTAAGATAGCAATTTGTTCTGAGCGAGAATTGCATCATTTGTCCCCAATTCTAGCACTCCCGGTTTCTTTTGAGATTGGCCACATTTATGATTCCCTTGATGGTCGTTTAGTGTCATCTTGTCAATGATAGAAATGGCTTCGTCGGCGCTTTTAGTCATTAAATATCCGCCCGCGATAGCATCCAACAATGTTTTGTGAACCATTTGAAGACCATTTTTGAAAATATGCACTTGCGTAAGCTCATCAAAACCGTGCCCTTTTTCTAAGCATGGATTTGAATCTCTCCCAAGCTTCGTTGAGAGACTCATTTCCACCTTGTAAGAAAACCGCAATCGCCATTTTCGCTTCCATGAAACGATTGTGTGGAAACAATCGTTCCAAGAACTTCTCTTCTAACATGTTTTAGTCCGTCATAATAGCAGTTGATTGGTCACGGTACTATTACTTTGCCTTCCCAATTAGGGAATGCGGAAACAGTCTCTTGAACAAAGACTCTTCTTCTGCTTTAGACGCTCCAGTCGCACCCGCAATTTCATAGAATTTGGTCAAATGAGTATATGGATCCTCGTGATCCATACCGGTGAATGGATTCTGGTATAGAAGAGCGAGGATGTGCATCTTCATTTTAGAGTGTCGATCATTATGGACATTTCGTGCGAGCTGAGTTGTATGCCTCAGACTATTAACACAAGGTATTGAAGCAGGTGGTGGTGGTGGTGGTCCAGCCATGGTTGGCGTTAACTATGGTGTTGGTGTCGAAGTTGGACTTTCTCCTCGTTCTGGTCTTTCCTTAGCAAGTTTCCTCCTCCGCCTAGTTTTGCTATTTAACTTACGCGCAGTTCTTTCAATCTCAGGATCGAAAAGAAGTTGATATGTGGGTAACTTCCCTCGCATAAACAGAGTCTGCACACTTAACCAAACAAATTAACAAGCACAAGAAAAAGTTATACAAGCTTAAAACTTAACAACTATTGCAATGCTTGCAATATCAAACAAAAATCCCCGGCAACGACGCCATTTTGTTGAAAAGTATTTCGGGGGGTGTTTTATCGTATCCTCAGGGATTGTATGTGTATTGCCTCCGTTCTATAGTCGAAAGCGTTTTAAAATTAGAGTAACAAAGAGTTTGGTTGTTTTGTATTGGATTGTTTGCATAAGAATTTAGTAATCAACGGTAAAGAAATTGGTTTTAAAGATTTGGTAAAAGCATGCCAAGATTAGGGTCCGATAATCCGTTTTATACATATTTACTCGATAAAGGATGTGAACTTGTTAACGATGAATATAATCACATATCCTCTTAACAAGTTTATCTCTAACACTTGTTGTGAGATTTACCATATTGATCCTTAGATGATCTCTCACTCCAACTATCAATATGATAACATTCAAGATCAATATTTATGAACATCAACTTTCAAAACTATCTCTAGCCTCATGATTGTTGATGGATTGAAACTTAGGTCAAGTTTTAGAACATATTTCTCAATCATGAACTAAAATAAAATATAAACCATACAAACAAAGTTTTTCACCTATATTTATCATCAACAAAGTTCACACACTACAATCAAGATCAATACATACAAAATGAAGGATTACCTACCACTAATCTTGACACAAGATGTGTTTAGCTACATATATTCATGGTAGCTTGTTTCACAAGTTTCGGGAGGAGATGAAAAAGTATCCACGTAGAATAATCGAGATCGAATGCAAATCCAGCTTCTCAATGTGAAATACCTCTCTTGGATGAAGAAAAGTCTGAAAACTAGGTTATGGTGTGATAAAATGAGGTTATGATCCCAAGAAATTACATAAAGTGCTTTTATAGTACACTTGAAATCAGTTCAGTTTGCACTACGAACTTTTCATTCGCCTAGCGATCTACGAAATTGGCACCTGAGGTGCCTTCTGATTAGTTAAACCGCCTCTGAGTTTCTGCAGAAGTTCGCAATGCGAACTTTTATTCACAAAGCGAACTATTCGCCTACATGCTCGCAAAGCGAACTTAGGCCCCTTTAGCTACCGCCTCATCCAAGGTGTCCTTCGCCAAGTCTTCGATGGAGCGATGAATCAGCGACCATTCGCTAGGAAGTTCGCAAAGCAAACTTTTGTCCCTTTTCTTACTGCCCAAAGTCTGGGACAGTTCGCTGGAGCTTCGCCAGATGTTCGCAAAGTGAACATTCACTGACAAGTTCGCAAAGCGAATTTGCTGATGTTTTCTTCCTCTCTTTGGCAACTCGGATCCTTTCTTTGTGTCTTACTTTTTTTTGATAAATTAATTCCTTTTTCTGCACAATAACACACATATTACAAGCACCAAAGGTATTTTCACAATGTTTGAAGAATAACAACAATTCAAGAATAAAATCCACAATTAAACATAAAAGAGTTGAAAAATGTCAAGTATTAATAAGAAATATATAACATGTTTGACATCTAACAGCGTAGCATCTTAAGCTCGAGAGAGATTATCAATAATGGGGCAAGATGGAGGATTTGAAATGGGAGGAAAGTTTATGTTGCTGCTGACAGGTGGATTCCCAACAACCCTGGCTTCAAGATCCTTGGACCAACTCATGAGATAACGGAGAGTACCAGAATGTGTGAGTTTATTGATGATGATTTGAAAACCTGGAAGAAGATGACTATAGAGGAAAAACTCGACCCTGAAGATGCAAAACAGATTACCAGCATCCCTCTAGCTTGGAGTGAACATGATGACAAGTTGATTTGGCATTATGAGAGGAATGGGGAGTATTATGTGAAAAATGGGTATCATCTATGCCAGAACCTCAAGGCTTCTAGAGTTCCTGGTCCTTTTACTGCCTCTTATCAATCATTATGGAAGGAAATTTGGAAAGCGAAAATTCATATCAGAACTCGTAACTTTTTTTGGAGGTTGGCGAAGGATGTTCTTCCTACCAAAGGAGGATCTGGGGAAAAAAAGGAATACTTCTGGATAAAATATGTCCCTTTTGCAATGATGAAGTGGACAATCATTATGGAAGGAAATTTGGAAAGCGAAAATGCATATCAGAACTCGTAACTTTTTTTGGAGGTTGGCGAAGGATGTTCTTCCTACCAAAGGAGAATCTGGGGAAAAAAAGGAATACTTCTGGATAAAATATGTCCCTTTTGCAATGATGAAGTGGAATCCAACCACCATTTGTTTCTTAAATGTTTCTTTGCTAAACAAGTTCTTTTTTCTTCTGTTCTGAATTACAAGGCTCTAGAGGATATCAACATTCAAGACTGGCTGGAGAGAGTCCTTAAATGTGGTGACTTATTTAGCACTCAACTGGTGAGCACAATGCTACAAAAGAGCTGGAAGGCTCGTTGTATGTTGGTTTACGAGCAGAAATTGGTTTCGCCTCAGCTTGTGGCCCTTGATGCTCTAAACTTTGTGGACGACTTCAATAGATCAAATCCTGGACTGGGATAGTGGAAGGCTCAAAGGTCGATTCTTGATTTAAATCAAACTGTTGGAAAGTGTTTTTGATGCAGGTGGACGCATGTTTGGCAGAAGGTGAAGCAGCTTTTTTCGGATGCATCATTAGAAATCCTGATGAGGATATTGTTCTGGTAGCTAGTAAGAAGGAGGTTAAGAATATGAGTCCGGTGATGGCGGAAATTCTTGCCACTCATTGGGCTTTACGTTTGGCTCTGAACCTTAAGGTGGAGAAGATTGTTGTCCACTCTGATTCCTTTACGGCTGTTGGGTGTATCAACAATTGTGAAGTCAATGCTGACATAGATCTTATTACAGAGGATTGCAGATGTTTGATTAGTAGTTTTTCCTTTATTTCTTTAATGTTTATTTGTAGAGATCTTAATGTAGATGCTCGTAATCTTGTGTGGTTGGGGAAATATTATGGTTCTCATACTTGGATTGGAGGTTACCCAATTGTACCCAGGGAGGGTTTTAGCTCCCCTCTGTTTTCTCAGTAATGAAGTTATTTTCAAGTTAAAAAAAATGTTAAGGTTAAGTTGAAGTTATTGGGGGTCTAGGTCTTTTCATTAGTTAATTAGTAAGTTATTCAATAACTTTTAACATAAGTATATATGAACATAAAAGAAAAATGTGAGGCACTGTGTTTTTCTTACAATTATTTCTGTGATTATATAATTATGCAACCTTCTTGACATCATGCCTCAAAAATTCCCTGTCACACTCCCTTATGACATTTCTCTGTTGTCAACATTGAGTGATTTTAGTGAAATGAAGTCTCACCCGTTGCAAATTTTAAGAGTTTGAGAGTATGTTGTTTTAAAGAGAAAAATAGATTGAACCCAGTTTTTCAATTTTAAATCTTGTTTGATTTAGAGAGTAGAGTAATTTATACACGGTATCTTTAAACGCAATACTTTAATTGTTACATGTTACAAAGGTGAATCGAGTATTATATGTGTGGACTATGCATGTTCATGATAGTGAATGAAGAGTGGAAGAAGAAGATTGGAGAAGATTGGAGAAGAGATGTAATTATGCAAGATGTTCTAGTATGTGTAAGAGTTATATTCACCATCATAGTTTCCTTACATCAATGCATTCACTTATATTTCATGGTTGTTAGTTACACTAACTAACTTTATAATTAATGTGTAACAACCCTAAGAGTCCTTCTAACTAACTCGCTACAATTATCTCTAATATTATATACTATGAATCTAAAGGTAATTAACTCAACAAACTCTAGCTGTTTGTAATAAATAGTAAATGACTTCAGAGAGAGAAGATAATTCATAGACACGTGTTTGCAATTAACTTTGGTGTGCGTTACATATTTGATTTGGATATACGGTTCCTACTTCTCTTACTCTCAAAGAATTAAGTACTGTGTTACATATTTGATTTGGATATGCGGTTCCTACTTCTCTTACTCTCAAAGAATTTGATTTAGATATGCGGTTCATACTTCTCTTACTCTCAAAGAATTAAATACTGTGTTACATATTTGATTTGGATATGCGGTTCATACTTCTCTTACTCTCAAAAAATTAAATATTGTGTTACATATTTGATTTGGATACTTCTCTTACTCTCAAAGAATTAAGTACCGTGTTACATATTTGATTTGGATATATGGTTCACAATTCTCTAACTTTCAAAGAATTAAATACGCGAGGAGTATATAGAGTCAATATGTTGTTTATGTTTATGGTACATTCAAATATAATAATTAGTATGTTATTATTAAGTTTTGTTAATTAGAATGAAATAAAATAGATAATTTAAGAATATTAATTATAATAAAAACTTAACTTATACAAAAATTAAAATCACTGACGTTAAAATAAATTTAAAAAGCATAAACCATACTTTGTCAAAACCAACAATAAAAATTCAATTTACTTTGTCCTGCAAATTGGTTGAGAGAAATATTTTATAGTCTCACATTGACTGATTTATTAATATTATCTTAAAAAACAAGTTATAAATAGCTAGTGTATACTCATATCTTCAAAATACACATCCAATTTAAGGAGGTGAAATAAGCCTTATCCAAGAAGATTTAGCCTCATTCCAAGTGAGGAAACAGAACAAATTACCTTGGGCTTTGACAAACACAAATCCAAGAAGGCAAAGTGGATGGATGTTGGACATTATTTATTACACTCCATTAGTTATTCACACACCCTAGCAAAATTCCGAAAATAATCCTCAAATTTAGATTTTAAAATTCGGACACACTTAACACAACAAACCACCTCCAAAACACGTCAAAACTAGATATTAAAAACTCCGGAGATTGAAATCAGTATAGTAAATTACAAAATTTAAAATTCAAACACGCCTAACACATCACACCCATGCCCAACCTCAAAACCACACAATTTAGAACTAATGTGGATTCCAAAGTCCGCCGGATATAATCCGAAGATTGGAATTCGGATGCTTTTGTTTAAGTAAACTTACGTATTTCCCCTTCCTTCCCATAACTTTTATCCATTGTATTGAAGTTTATCACGTCTCTACTCCACTGCATTACATTTATCTAAAGTTCCTCTCCATTGAATTTGTAAGTTTCTCATTCTCTTTCATTTTCTGATTTCACATGCATGCATTACTTAAATAGTTTATAAGTATAATACATTAGGCTTAAATACAATAGGTATGTCATATGTGTTTGTCTTGAACTGCCTTGCATTGAGTTTTTCAACACTAGAGCTTAGGGTTTGCATGCTCTATTCTCTAGTTCATATGTTTGTCTAAATGTAGTCCACATTGTACAATCTAGACCGTTAGTTTGGAAATTAGGATCCGGAATAGCCTGTTATCTAATTTCATATTATCACGTCTCTCTAATGTTCTATATTATTTGGTTTGTCTTATTTTTGTTATCATGTTATGACATTTCCCTATTGTGCTTGTTTGATTATAGAAAAAATGTATGAAAATCAAGAAAGATTGTGACATTGTAGAGTGTCCCAACATGCTTACGTTCACATGAAGAAAACTAAACCCTCGAGAATTGCAGTTGGAGAGACTTTTTTTGCTGGTGAGGATCGTCTTCACGAGTTCACGTGTCTTATACATCGTGTTCTTAAATTCATGTGTCTGCCACTGCCTTAGAAGCCCCTCCTTCCATAGGCCCCTCAGACCTTTCATTGCTTTTTTTATATTTAGATCATGTTGCTTGACACGTGTGAGAAGGAGAAGTAGTATAAATCTTTTAGTAACATTTTAAACATTTATGTTATAATATTTGAACTGTCTTATGATGTTTTTGGAGTACTGTGATATGTTAAAATGCACCAGCCACGGCAGGATGGTTGCAAAGCTAGCACAGCCTAATGAGCCATGGTTTCAGAATGTCATGCAACTATATGGGTTGCAAGATTTATGCAGGATTGACTATGGTTATATGAATCATGGCTTATTATATGCTTTTGTGAAGAGATGGAACATAGAGATGTCGTCATTTCAAATTTTGATTGGTGAGATGTCATCACATTTGATGATATGTCATGCCTCCTACATCTTTCGATCCAGTGAAAATTATTAAACTATTCTAAAACCAGCTGACTTGAGGCACTGGATATGATGGTGACATATTTGAGAAATGGCATGAGAAAAGCTCAACATGAGTTAGATGACACCATAGGATTTCATGCTAGGTTTTCGTTATTGGTGGATTTGTATAAACACCACATGATTGTAGTTGTGGTATTTAGACCGAACTCTAGTGTCGACAAGGGTAGCTTCATGGTTCAACAGGAGTTGTGCATGCTATAATCAAAGTTTGTTCAAGCATGTTGTCGAAATATGTTAGCTTTGTGTTTAAGTTAGCATGTCGAATTGGGCCTTGCTTGTAAGCCCAATTGTTAAGTTAGCTTGTAACGTAAGTTAGCTTAATAGTCTATAAATAGACTAATTCTCATAGATTGTTGAGAGAGGTTAATTGTTGGTATTCACTTGTAATCTTTGAACCGTTATTGAGAAAGTGAATAGTAAAACATTTTTAACCAATTTTTATTCTTCTTGTTCTTTCTTATTCTCTCTCTTTCGTAAAACCTAATAGGGTTTCTTATGTTTGTTCAAGAAACACAATCTTTATCTCATAACAGTTGGTGGATGTTTGTCCGTTAAAGGGAAATTCTTGAAGAAAGATAATAGGTTTGAGAAGAAGAAGGTAAAGTTCTACAAAATTTTTATGGTGGTAATGCTCCTAATATTAAGTGTTATCATTATAAGAAGTAAGGTCATACAAGAAAAGTATGCCCTGATCGAATGAACAATCATGGTGGAAAGGATAATGGTAGTGCAGCCATTGTGCAAGAAGGTTATGAATCATCTGATGTCCTGGTGGTTTCAAGAAGTGGCTCTAGTAAGGAGTGCATTATGAATTCATGGTGTACTTGGAACATGACTCTAAACAAAGACATGTTTAAGGAATTGTGTAATCAAGATGATGGATTAGTGCTGCTGGGAAACAATAAAGCTTGCAAAATTGTAGGTATTGGATCTGTGATATTCAAACTCCATGATGAGTCAATAAGGCTATTGAGTGATGTTAGATATGTACCTGATCTTAAGAGGAATTTGATTTCTCTTGGTGAATTCGACAAGAAAGGATATGTTTTCAAAGGAGAGCAAAATATCCTAAGGGTAATGAAGGGTTCAAAGGAAGTCTTGAGAGGTGTGAAGAAACCAGGCTTGTATACCCTTGAGGCTAAGGTTGTAAGTGATTCAATATGTGTGGCATCCATGAAACATATGTTGAAGAATGAGTTATGGCACAAGAGACTTGGCCATGTCAGTGAAAGATGCCTGGTCGAATTGTTAAAACAAAATCTGTTGTGTGGTGACAAGGTCGAAAAAATGAAGTTTTGTGAACCTTGTGTATTTGGTACATCATGTAGAATGAAGTTTAAAAAGGGTAAAAAACGAACACATGGATCCCTTGATTACATTCATGCTAATATTTGGCGGTCTGCAAGGAATCCTTCACATTCTGGTGCAAAGTATTTCCTATCCATAGTTGATGATTATTCCAGAAAGTTATGGGTATTAAACCAGAAGACTAAGGATGAAACTTTTTGAAATTTCAAAAGTTGGGAGACTCTTGGCGAAAACCAAACTGGAAAGAAGGTTAAGAGGTTAAGGACCGACAATGGTCTTGAATTTTGTAATGAGGCTTTCGACAACTATTGTGTTGTGTATGGTATTGCAAGGCACAAAACCGTTGTAGGTACTCCCAAAAAAAATGGTTTAGTTGAAAGGTTTAATCGAACCATTCTGGAAAAGGTGGGGTGCATGTTGATAAGGGCAGGATTATAGAAGGTGTTTTGGGTAGAAGCTATTGTGACTACAACATACCTAATAAATAGGTGTCCTTCGACAACCTTGGGAATGAAGACACGTAAAGAAGTCTGGTCGCAACATCCACCTAGTCTCGACAGACTTCGAGTATTTGGTTGTTTAGCCTACGCTCACATTAGGCAATACATGGTCGAACCTAGAGCTCTGAGATGTACGTTCCTTGAATATCCTGAAGAAGTCAAAGCTTATAGGTTGTGGTGCCTAGAGCCAGGTCACAAAAGGTGTATCACAAGTCGAGATGTAGTTTTCAATGAAGCTGAGATGGCTTTCAAGAAAACTTCTTGGGTCAATTTCTTACCTTCGGCAGAGCTTCACTGTCATTCTAGTTATCACAGTAGTACGGAGATATCATAGTTTCAGGCCTTGCACGATCGTCTTCCTTCTTTAATCCCTACATATACTTACGGAGTTACTATAATTTCAACATTGGACGAAGCATTGTTGGAATGTGACGAATAGTTACACGTTCTTAAGCACAATCTGCAGGGTGTGAAGAACCGTATGATTCAACAAGCGAATGCTCACCGCCGTGACATCAGTTTTTCTGTTGGAGATTTGGTGCTAGTGTGTTTACAACCATATCGTGGAATCTTAATCCGTTAACACCTATAACACATGTTGTTAAAAAAATTATGGTTCATTCATGATCTTAGAGCGCATTGGTTCACTGGCATATCGCCTATGAAGCACATATACTTCAAAATCTCTACTGAATCGTATTCGATACGTACCGATACGCCGATACGCTCCGATACGGATCCGATACGTATCGATGGAGTATCCGAAATTATTTTTTAAAAGAAAAATTTAAAAAAATTCCGATACGGTGGGGATACGCCTCTGATACTTCCCGATACGTGACTTTTCAATTTTATCAAATTTTTTTAAGGACTCTATTTTTTAACAATCATTACTTACCATATTTACTTCTTTCCAACCAATTCCCACTTTTCAAGATCGATTCCAATTCCCATCAATTGTTTTCAATTCTCATTATTTCAAATTTCTTCATACTAATAAAGAGTTAAAGATTTTTATCAGTCATCATAAAGTTGACGCTGAAATTCTGGTTAAGCAGATCACGAAGATGTCAGACTGGATGTCTTGACACTTGATCTCTGCTTCACACAAGGATCTAAGGAGGAACAAACGTAAACAGCAGAAAGTAAACAACACACAAAAATTGTTAACCCAGTTTGGTGAACAATACACCTACGTCTGGGGGCTACCAAGCCAGGAATGAAATCACTAAGTAGAGTTGGTTCTAAGCTAAACTCAAACATTTATAACTTAGCACCTAGAAACTACCCTTCCTAGATTTCTACCTAAGACTCTCCTAAGTATGAGTAGGGGTGTTCGCGATTCGGTTTGGATCGGTTTTGAAGTAAAATGTCATCCGATCCAAGGATAAATTTATTTGCGGTTTGGTTCGGTTTTGGATGATTACTTAAAAAAAATCTGATCCGATCCGATCCAATTTCTTGCGATTTGATTTGGATCGGTTTTTTGGATATCCAAATTAAAAATTATAATTTTATTAATATTGTAAAAACACTAATAAATTATAAATTTGATATAATATATAACATATACTATATTAAAAGTTAATATTACAAAATGATAATGATCGGTTATGATTGAAACAAATGAAATAATAAAAATTAATAGATTAAATCAAACTAATAAATAGTATTTTATAAAAAAGTATCTTCTAATAATAAATTAACACAACATATTATACTAATAAAAAATAAATAAGTATAAAAATATATACATGCGGTTCGGTTTGGTTTGGATCGGTTTTGAAAAATCAATCCGAAATCTGATTCGAACCGATCGGTTTTTATAAAATGACATCCAAACACATCTAATAATTTTTAGTTTTTTGCGGTTTTCAGTTTTTTTTATCGGTTTTCGGTTTTTATTTGGATTGGTTTGGATTTGAACACCCCTAGGTATGAGACCCTTCTCAATTCCCTTCCAATCACATCAGTGACTGAAAATATTACAACTCAATAAAATAATCCTTTTCAAGTATTCACACAATACACGAGAGACTCACAAAAAGTACAAACCCTAGTACTTCTAAAACAGCTGCAACAACCAACCACTAACTAGGTTAACTCTAACCTATTTATAATAAAAACCACTGCTGGACTTGGGCTTCAAAAGCGCAGCAAATATCTTCCTTAGAATTAGCGACCTAATTCTTTCTTCAATGTCAAGTTACCAAAAATGTATCCTTCACAAGGAAACTGCAAATTCCATTTAGAATCAGAATCTCTGATTCCACAATCTCAGATGCCACCTGGAATCCTAGTCATATTCCAATCACACCTGTTACCAAAAACAGTTATATCAAAACTGTAACAAACAAAGATGTCGAATCCTCCTGATAGGACATCTTGTCTAACATCTTAACCTGCAGTTAGTTTAACATGTTAGGACATCTTGTCCAACATCTCTCTGCTAAGTTAGTTTTACCAAAATTAATGCCAACCTCAAAAGCAGGGACTCAACAATCTCCCCCTTTGGCAGATTTTGGCTAAAATTAACTTTCATTGACCAGCAGAAACATATCAGGGAGACCACTAACAGAGCAGCAACGGAATCAAAACACGTCTCCCCCTCAATCAGTTCAGATCTACTCCCCCTCAGTGGTTAGTAGACAATCACCAATGGTTAGTGATGTTAGTAATTCTCCCCCTTTTTAGCCACAATATGACAAAGGTAGAAGGATAAACTCAAAAACCAATAAACCAGTTCAGAGTAATAAAATTACACACCCAACAGAAACGAAAAATATCCTGGGCATTCAGCCCTTACACAACCAAAAAAAAAAAAAACAAAACACACAATAAAACAAACAAAAGAATTAAAGTGAAGACAACTCTCAGAGGTCATCTTCAGTCTCCTCCTCATCCTCTTCTTCTCCTGCACTCCCAGCATCTTCTTCTTCTGCACCATTGTTTTCCTCATCACCCTTATCAGCGTTGACTCCAGTGTCTTTCATCTGCTTAGCAGACGTGACTTATATCAGTTGTTCAAGCTTCTCTTTTCGGGCAGTGCTTACCTTGATCATATCATCAAGTTCTTTGCAGGTTGCTTTCAGCTGATCAATGGTATCATCTTCTGAGACTATATCTGTCGATGTTGGAGTGGATGTTGAGACAATGTCTGGAGCATGCTTGCCAGTGAACAGTTTGTAGTGTAGAGTTAATGGAGATGCTCTTTTCATTGCCTGATCTGTAGAGTCTAGAACTTTTGGGTACTGATCCATAATTATCCCACAGATAAGCGAAGGGTAGCATATAGGGAGTTTTACAACAGTTGATGTAGATTATTTAACAATTTGATTGAAGATTTGGGTTCCAAAGTCAAACTATCTTCCTTTGCCAATGATATAGATAAATCTGCCTAAACTGACAGAAATGGTTGAAGTATGATTGGTAGGTATCCAGTTTACAGTGCCAATTCTATGCAAAATTGCATACTTCACGCTTAACTTCCCAGGTGGAAGCTTTCCATTTCTAGGCCACTGCTCAACAGCATTGCAAGTAAGCTCTTTACAGACTTGGTCATCAGTATCTTCATATTTAGGTTCAGAACCTTCAGGTCTTTCTAAGAACTTGTTTATCATTCTTGGAGAAAATTTCACAGCATTTCCTCTGACATATACTCTTCTGTTGTTTGCATCACGGTAATTATCAGGAATGTTCACAATGAATTCTTTCACAAGCTTTTCATAACATTTTCCAAGCTTAGCCACTGTCCTTTTCAGCCCTGCATCATTGATCAGTTTCATTACCTCAAGGCACTCTAATGCATTATTTCCAAGTTCTCTTTCCAGTGCCACCCTTCTATGGTACACATATGGCCATCTGTGAACATACTCAGGTGCGTGAAAGGAGATATTGTCTAGTGGGGCCTTGGTAATATTGATAGTTTATTTCTTTGCACTTGAACCCTTTATGTGTGTCATGTCCTGACTATCATCTGGAACAACATAGTCTGAATCAGTGTCCGATACCACTTTTCTTTTATCAGACACAACTGCAACCTTGCTCCAAGATTTCTGTAGTCTAACATCAATTTTATTGCTTCTTTTGTCAGCCTTGTTTTCAGTGTCCCTATTTTTCCTTTTTCTTGTTTTCAGCTTCTCGACAACATTAGCAATGATCTCATCACCAGAAAGAGATTTATCCAGGTTGGTATCATTTCTCCCTACCGTGATGTTCTCCAGTGTCTGTTCTAATGACTTTGCTAGGGATAAAGGTGTTTCTTGTTCAAGTCCACCCTTTTTGTTGCTAGACTCAATCCCTTCATTTGTAATTGTACCACCCACTTGTTCCTTACCAGGAGCCAATGTGACAGGTGCACTCCTATCAGTATTCACTTTGCACTTAATATTTAGTTCCTTAGCAACTAGTTTTCTTAATCTCTTATCGGTTTCAACATCAATTGCGTTCTTACTTCTTGGATCAAAATGAGGGTTTATAGGTTCAGAAATATTACCTGCAAGGAAGGTTTTAGCTTTTCGTATAGGAAATTTCCCAGGCTTGCATGGCACCATAGACAGAGGAGCGACATTAATCGCATCTTCAGTTAACATCTTTCCAGATTTTGCCCTAGCAACAGGAGATGTAGAAATTTCTTTAATTCCTCTTTGTTGGTCCGACATCATGGGAAGAACACGATTGGATTTTTCTTCGTACGGTGGAATCATGGTTACTGAGTAGAGGGGAATAAGTTTAGCTCAATTTGTGTCAATTTGAATTGATCTATTTTGAAACCCTCCTTTAATTTGTGGAGCGCTAGCACATTCCTGACTAGTGTCCTTACCGGTTATCCTGTTTAGGCCCCACGTAAGATAAAGCCCTAATTTGTCTTTTAGTTTTCCAAGCTTGTTTTTAAGGATATCAAGGGTACTTAGGTTATTAAGAGAAAATGTCACACCATCCTTTGTGACATTGGCCCTTGTTGCTAAGTCAATGGTGACCACAAAATCACATCTTCTTTCCTCCAGATCATCTCTCATAACTGTCTTATGAGGAAGATCTTGTATTCTTGAGATAGTCTTTCAATGTGTCGCTTTAGTTAACCCTTCAATTTCCCATTTACCAGGGTTTAATTCAGAGAGGCCTTGCTGATGCTTCCTGATTGTCATTTTGGAGAGCGCTGTCAGTAAAGAAGTCCAAACATAGCAGTTATCTGTTGATCTGACACCCTTCATGAGAACCATATTTTTAGCATTTATAACCAGGCATTCAGATTTTGTAAAGTTAACCTTCAGGCCCTGATCACATAGTTGACTGATACTAATAAGATTCGCAGTTAGTCCTTTTACATACAACACATTGTCAAGTCTAGGGTTTCCAGTTTGAACCATTCTCCCAACCCCTTTAATCATTCTTTTGGATCCATATCCAAACGGGACATAGTTGGAAGAATGAGCCTTTATATCCACCAGATAGTTCTTTGCACCAGTCATGTGTCTTGAGCATCCACTGTCAAAGTACCACTTTTCTCCACTGTACTTCTTTTGTGAAGAATGAGCTATTAGAGCCACAGATTCATGCTCGGATCTCCTTTTCCTTTCAATGAACCTACCCTTAGGATATCCAAGTAGCTTGTAACAGTAGCGTTTGGTGTGGCCATATTTGCCGCAATAATGACATTTCCAGTCTTGTCTTCTCTGATGTCTGTGATGATGTTGTGACACTTGGTTGGACATCCTTTTTTTTTCTTTTCTTACTTGACAGTTCTTTATTGGTGCAGTCAAGATTTCTGGCATTTTCAGTATTTCTTCCAACCTGCTGTATCTTCTTATTGTCGAGTTTGGATTCTAGCAAGGCAATTTTCTCTTGAAGATCAGATATGATACCAAGATGCTTCAATCTTTCAATCTCAAGAAGCATGATAATCTTCTGTTGATCTTCTCCAGATTGGTAGATGTCGCTCCCGGGATTTTCATCCTGGTACAAACGCGAAAGTGGCACCGAACAGAGTCGCCAGCAATGTGTATTTATCCCAAGAGAGGGAAAGGAAACACCGCATAAACCTGAGAGAAAGGAAAAGCATGGTCTTGCGACCAAGAGAGATGGGTTCGGGAGTCGGTTACGCGAGAGGAAGGTATTAGCACCCCCACGCGTCCATCGTACCCGATGGGATCCACGCTTGCTGTTTCGATCAAAGGGTGTAAAGAAAGGATGCTGGAAATGGAACTGAAAGAAAGAGAAAGAGAAAGAGAAAGAGAAACAAATGTAGGGAAAATAAAAGAAGTGCTCGCATGGGCCCTACCCCACTGCCTACGTATCTCATCGGGAGCATGAGAATCAGAGCGACGTAGTTCCCCTCACTAGGGATGGATTGTGTTTTTTTTAGGAACGGCTAACGTTCTAGCTCAGGTGTTGCAGGCTCGCTGGTCCGAGTGCGTTACCGTCTTGCAAGAGAACGAGTAGAAGCGCGTTCGTGCGTTGAGAATGAATGAGATGAGAAAAGAATTCCCGAAGGAAAGACGTTATTGTTTGTTTTTGTCTTTTAGAAGGAAGTGTTTTGAATTTGTTTGCATATGACAGTGTATCCAAATCTTAGTCATTGGAATGTGTACATTCTCACATTCCAAGATGGAATGGGTAAGAAAGCACACTAAGAGTGAAGAAGACCTCCACACTTAGCTCCGATTGTCAAGGTTCAAACACACTAGCATACTTGTGTTTATTAAGTGTTTTTGTTGATTATGAAGTGAAGAAGTGTTTTATTATTTGCACCTTCAACAAGTATTGCATTTAAGTCCCTCATACAAGATCAAATGTTTAACACATTGACCCAAGATGGGCTATATGCTACACATTCTAAGATTACAAGAGAAGACCCCTTATAATCTTTTCTTTATATGAAAGGCCTAAATGCAATAAATGCCTACCTTTATTAGATATTTTGAATTTTCTTTTGAGATAAGAAGAGAGACTCAAGAGAGGAGAAAAGGTAAAACCTATGTGGACTAAGACTCAATCCTAATTGAAGATTAAAGAGAGTGATCCTAAAGGTTTGTGAGGTTTCAACCTAAAGTCTAAAGAAAGAAAGAATTAAACAATTCACTTCCAAAGTAGAAGATGAATTGTAATTCAAAAGGGAAAGTAATGAGTTATTAAAAGAAAGCACATAAGTGCTTAGCAAAACACTAAATGGAATTGTAAAAGAGAAAGGATAGAAGTTGAATGTGGATTCCTTATCCACACTCAATTGAAACTTACCAAAGCCCCTACATGGTTAGCACAATCACTTACAAGTAAAGTAAGAAAATATAATGAACAAATCAAATTCAAACAAGTTGACAAACAAAGTAAAATGAGATTGAATGCTATACATGCTTCCAAGTCAGAATGTAACTCATATTTACACAACCTAATGTTATCCTAAATGAGCATACCAAATCATGCAAACAAAATCTCAATCCAACAAGAAGCAAAGAAGAAAAGGTGAAGTGATGTGAATGTGGTTCATACTTGTGAAACAAGTGACTTAAGGTGCAAGATGAACATCAAACATGCAAAGATGAAACCCAAATGTCACAATCAGAAGTCAATTAACATGCTATACATCATCAAACAAAACCACAACTCAATGGCACAAGTGCCTTCATGATCAAGCAAACCAAACATGAGGCATGCATTCACAAAATGGACAAGTTAAACTTCATGCTTCAAACAAATAGCAAACATGCTTCAAAAATTATGACTTTCACCAATCAAACACCTTAAACACATGCCATTAACATATCAAGTCCACAAGCAATGAATCAGAACCAAAGTTACTCAACAATTAGGTCAAAGTCTCATGGAAGTTTCATGCATTCATGCTCAAAGCAACCCATCAAAAGTCATCCAAAAAAGACTTAAAAATCATCTCATAAATCTCAAACATACCTCAACATATTGTGACCACAATGCAAAAAGAAAGGCATTCAAATCATTTTTTATGATCAAGAACAAAAATGCACAAAATCATATGTCACATTAAGTATGCATACAAATGGAAATTCAAAAGAAATAATGGAACAGGGGCAAAATGGTCATAAAATCAGAAAATAAAATCATAGAAAATTTCCTAAATGTTTTAAGAATACACATGAATTTTTGTAGAATTTTATGATGATATTTGGTATTTTTAAAAATTAAAAAGCAAACGTGAGCAAAATGAAGAAAATAAAATGAAATGGTCATATGAATGGGGGTGTAACCATAGCAAATCCATAGTTCAATTTAATTGGGCTTGAAAACATGGGAGGTGCGAATATCAAATTGGTCTAGGTCCAAGTCTGCGCAATCCACACTAATTAACATGTTCTTCAGTCAACAAAATTGACTCATTCTCAGCCAATGGATCAAGTCAAGGTCAATGCGTGGTCAAAGTAATCAGATCAAACGCTCACACGTGAAGGACCACACTCCATACCATGCACTACACCACACGCATGTCACTCTGATTAAAAAAAAAAACACGTGCAAGGCATGCTTATTTTAATGCGCTGGCACCACTGTGGCCACACGATGATGAAAAATTAACGGACACGATTAAAACACACCAAAACCCTAGCATCCAAGATCACCGGCCGGAGATGACCTCCGGTCACCTTCTCCGGTCACACCTCCACCGTCTGCAACCTCCAATCTTCCAGAATTCCACAAATGATATACCAAAATGAAGCTGAGCTCACATACATCATGAATGTGCAATCAACTTTCATAGATCACGCATGTACAACACAAACCGAACCAAAACATTTTGCCCTAAAATCTCATCTAAACTCCTAAAGAGCCTATCAACTAGTCAGGACTCACGCATAGCCTCTAATAAGCTCTAAACATCATAAAGCAAGCTAAAACAACAAGAACTTATGCAATCAAGTTGGAGTAATTGGAACCTGAAATTTGCAGAACTTTGAAACAAAAGAGAACCAGAGATCCACTCTTGATCTTTGAGCTTGATTCGTGCAAAATAAATGCAGTTGAGCCTTGAGATATTGAGAACAGAGAGAGATTCAAGGCTGAGCAATACTTGAAACCTTGAGGACTGTGTGGAAAACTTCTTCAATCCAATGCCATTGATGATGATGATGATGAAGTAAGATGGAGGATGATGAGGTTCGTGTACAGAGAGAGAGAAAAATGGAGAGAAACGAGAAACTGAGAGAGAGAAAAGAGAAGTTTTTGGAGTGAATGTGACAAAAAATGAAGCTAGGGAAGAAAGAATAGGGTGAAATCTGTTTTATAGGGGGAGCTAACCAGGGTTAAGCTGAGTGAATTAACTGAGTCATGGTGGTTTGAGTGAGTCATCCCTAACTAACTGAGTCAAGTTAGTTAGGGAGAGTAATGATATGGTGGTGATTCCCTATGGTAAGCTATGGTGAAGAAGAAAGTGGAATGAATGGCACGGCTGTTATCAGAAACTTGTTCAGCAAGTTTGTTTCTTTCCATTCTCATGTATGCCAAGGCAAGTGTGCAATGTGTAAGTCATGTGTGTTTGGTTTAATGTGGAAAGCTGATGTGATGAAGTGTTTGGGGTGTGTGTGAACCAAAATCGTGCACCAGTCTGTCAATGCATCAGTATCAACATGAGGTGGTTTGAGGAAGTTTTTCTCTCTACTCAATGAATGAATTGGTGTGTTTTAGGAGTCATTGGAAAGAGGATGCATTGGAGCACAATATTGATTTGGAAATTGAAGTGGAATGAGGTCTCAAACATGTCTAAAAATGACCTCAAACAGATGGAAAAAGAAGCTGGTACATGGGTGCGCAGACTTGTGGCATGACCTGGTTGTGACCTGGTCAAATTTCAGTTGCAATGACCATTCTTTGAGCCATCATAACTCCTTAACCTTTGATCAGATGAAAAATTGATAAACACCAACTTTGAAGATCTCACATAGAGGAACAATTTTGATGTTGAAAGATTTTCCATTTGAAGCCTCTAATCATGAGTAATTGATCAATACATTTGGCCCACCAAGTGTTTGAGAAAATGACTGCGCGCGTGCCCTGAAAATCTTGGTCATGACCTAGTTTTGGACCTACTTTGCTCAAACTTTGATCAATCATATCTCTCTCAATTTTTATCCAATGGAGATGTTCTACACATGGATTTGAAGCTTAAAACAAGATCTTTCATTGAGGCAGAGTAGATTTTTCATTTGGTGCTCCAAATTTAAATGGCCTTGGTTCAAATTCTGATGCAAAATGGCCAAAACTTGCTATTTTTAGTAACCCTACTTCATCCAAAAATGGCAACTTTCCACATCTTGATTTTTTCATGATTCCTTTGGAGTTTCTTGATCAAATTTTGTACATTGGACACATATAACATGAATTTCATGAATTTGGGCTCAAAAAGTCAAGAGTTGACTTTTTCCCCTGATTATTTGACTTTGCCCCAATTTCTCTGATTCTTGATCTTTCTTCCAATTGAAACACTTCCAAAACCAATTGAGATGCAATTTTCCACATACATACACTTAAGGACATATGGAATACCATGACATCAAGTTTTACCCAAAAAAGCAAAGATTCCCTAATTTAAATGGAAACCCTAATTTTGGCCCCCTCTGGTTAGGAGGTAAAAGTGCAGTCTTCAATTTCCAATTCCTCAGAGTATGTTGTGTATCCTCTTAAAGGATGATGAGAAATGCCACTTGAGAATGATTTTGAATCAAGGAGCTATCTCTTTTGAGGGTTTTCCTTCAATTTTTGAACCTCTTGCATAGTGAAAGATGTAGTGCTTCAATCTCCCATTGTATCTCTTATCCTTGAGGTTGTGGATGATCAATTGAGATAGTATGAGACATGAGAGACCTCTTGGCTTGCCTTGAGACCACTTATTTGACCCCTTGGTGTTTTGAATGATCTCTTGATTGTCCACCTTCCACCTGATCACATGCCCTGATGGTAAGAAGGATGCCATGCTTCATTTTTCTATGTTAAATGCAATGCAATGTTAATGAGGTGGATATGATATGATAAATGATAATGCCATGCTATGATGACAAAGAGGGAGAGCAAATTTTGGGGTATTACAGCTGCCCCTATTCAAGCGCTGTAGACCTGAATGCCTGAAAGCAATTGCTTTCGGACTTTCAAGGTATATAGTGATTGAATACCAAATATAACCAAAAATTTGCTCTGGATAGTGAAGAAGAAAAGGGATATAAACCCAACGAGACTGCTGGATTGAATCCTCGATGAAACATCGGAGAGATCTGTCTTTTGAACGATGCCAGACGACTACTGGCCTGTCACACTACTGGTGGACTTTGGAAATGTCTTTTTGAACGACGCCAGACGACTACTGGCTTGCCACACTACTGGTGGACTTTAATAATGTCTTTTATGCAACTCCAGACGACTACTGGCCTGCCACGCTACTGGTGGACTTTAATAATGTCTTTTATGCAACTCCAGACGACTACTGGCCTGCCACGCTACTGGTGGACTTTGATAATGTCTTTTTGAACGACGCCAGACGACTACTGGCTTGCCACACTACTGGTGGACTTTAATAATGTCTTTTTGAACGACGCCAGACGACTACTGGCTTGCCACACTACTGGTGGACTTTAATAATGTCTTTTTGAACGACGCCAGACGACTACTGGCTTGCCACACTACTGGTGGACTTTGCAGCTTCGTGCCACCCGAAGATGGACTTTTGCCAATCCACTGTTGGACTTTTGCCACCCGAAGACGGACTTTTGCCAATCCACTGTTGGACTTTTGGAATATGCCACCCTTAGATGGACCTTTCGCCAATCCACTGTTGGACTTTTGCCACCCGAAGACGGACTTTTGCCAATCCACTGTTGGACTTTTGGAATATGCCACCCTTAGATGGACCTTTGCCAATCCACTGTTGGACTTTTGGAATTTTAAAATCGAATTACTCTCTGCCTCTGCGCCAGACATCTCTGCCGACTCTGCTGAGGAACCACAATCAATGATTTAATCTCGGAGACTCCTAAAAGGATAATATCTCTGCTGGCGAATGGAGGAACAATCCGTCTGCTTCGAATTGCCAAGCTTGCCAAAAATAAATTGGACTTTAAGATATGAGAGAATGATGACTCTGCCAGGAATTATTCCATCTGTTTGGGGCTGGATTCTAGTCACAGCAACTCCGCTGGGGATGAGAATTTTTGAATGACGTCCTGCTGGGGAAATGAGCCATTAAAACTCTGCTTGGGGATTTATTCAACCCAAGATCCTTTATAGGGATTATCAACCTTCTGACCCGGCTGGGGAAAGGCTGTGCCATCCTTGTTGAGGAATAGATTCTGCCGATCTTATAAACCTCTGCGGGGAGAACAACAACTTAGCTGGGGAGTATTGCTAACAAGATTCGATGCTGACCTTTGTGGGGATACCACGACCAGAGATACGATCTTGCTGGATACCAGGGCTACTCTGCCAGGGATATGCAAATCCTGGTTAGAACATTCCACTGCAACTTGCTAGAAAGAGTTCTTAGAGATCTGTTGGGGAAACCCAAAGCAAATCCACAGTAGTCTGCTGAAGAATGTGACTGTCGAGCTTAGGATAAGTACTACAATGCCCCATGTTAGGCGAGCTTTCCTTTAGACAATTCCGTTGGGGATGACGAGTTTATAACAAACTCTGCTGGAGGAAACTGCTTTAAAACGTCTCGTGCCGGGGAATGCCTTTTGAGAGGATTTTACAGAAGACCCACTGTCCTCAAACTCTACTGGGGATGATCAACACTTCATGCTGGGGAACCGAACAATTTGTCCCCGAAGAGGATGTCATAAGAGGATCTTACGGAAGATTTAGCTTCTTCAAACTCCTGCGACTTCGCTGAGGATAACGACCATCAAACTCTACTGGGGGGTGATCAACACTTCATGCTGGGGAAACAACATGCCCCATGCTTAAGAAAACCAACAATTTGTCCCCGAAGCGGATGTCCTAAGAGGATTTTACAGAAGATCTAGCCTCTTCCAACTCTTGTGACTTCGCTGGGGATAATGACCATCAGTTTTGGTGTCGACGAGACCACCCTTTTGGGGAACCTGTGACCGTTATCGACACAGAAAAGCTTGTAGCCGTTGGAAGGACTGTATGAGAGAATCGACTTAATAAGATACAACGGTACCCAGTTGAACTTAATTCACTGACATCGACCCGTTATGCACAATCGTCGACCGAACGATGAACGCCGATCTCCTTCCCCGTAATTGCCCCAGTCTTTTGCGTGGGGTGATTTATTGCTGGTCTTGTGCTTAAAATCATCTGCACCTGCTACCTGCAACAAAAGAATATGCCCACATGCCCCGAATATTGCGTGGCTAGAATCCATCATCCGGGAGTATTCAACATTCGAAGTAATTTCAAATGTTTTTTCTGCGCATGTTATTGTAAGGCTGCCATGTTTTCAAATGCAATGTTTTATCAAAAATTAGGACGTTTTTGCAAACAAAGCAATAAAACAAAAATAGAAAGCCTTTTATTGAAATTCAATTTATTGACTGAAAGCCCAGAATAGGCAATTACATCCGGAAGCAATCCCTGGAAAGAGGTGATCGCTAAAAATTGAGAAAAGAAACTATCCTAATGGCAATGTGAAAACGGAATTCCACTGAGTTTCCATTCTGTTATGACCAGTATGTCTTCAAAACTCCCCGACCTTGCCTTCTGAGGAATGATCAGACCGATTCCTATCTTTCAGAACGTCAGTTGTTCAAACGGTACAGATAACTCAAACCGTAGTCATTCGCTTAAATCCCTCTTTTGTGTGGACCGCCCTTTCAGGTTTTCGATCCACCAGGATACCCTTTTTTGCCTAAGTTGCCCTTTCGGGTTTTCAACTTACCGGGTGTACAATTTTTTCAATTATATCCCTAATTTTTGCCCGAACTTTATTCTGTTTTTGGTTCGCCGGGATGCCCTTTTTTGCCTGGATTTTTCATTCTTATTATCCAGCGGGTCTATTTATGCGAAGTATTTTTTGACTACGTCCGAGTTGACAGGGGATGAAAAGTCTTCGCCATCCATGGTTGTAAGCAATAAAGCTCCGCCCGAAAAGACCTTTTTAACCACGAATGGACCTTCATAATTAGGAGTCCATTTGCCCCTGTGATCTGTATTGGGAGGAAGGATCCTTTTGAGTACCACATCTCCGACTTTGTAAACCCGAGGACGCACCTTTTGGTCAAATGCCTGCTTCATTCTGCGCTGATATAGTTGCCCATGGCATACAGCCGCCAATCGCTTTTCCTCAATAAGGCTCAACTGATCAAATCTGGCTCGTACCCATTCAGCCTCATCTAGCTTAACATCCATCATGACTCTGAGGGACGGAATCTCTACTTCAACCGGTAGCACTGCCTCCATACCATATACGAGTGAGAATGGGGTTGCCCCAGTGGACGTGCGTACCGAAGTTCGATACCCATGCAAAGCAAATGGTAACATCTCATGCCAATCTTTGTACGTGACAACCATCTTCTGCACAATCTTCTTGATATTTTTGTTGGCCGCTTCGACCGCGCCATTCATCTTTGGGCGGTACGGAGAAGAATTGTGATGTTCGATTTTGAAGTCCCGGCATAACTCAGCCATCATCTTATTATTCAAATTAGAACCATTATCAGTAATGATTCTTTCGGGAACTCCATATCGGCAAATGATATCCCGTTTTAAGAAACGAGCGACCACTTGTTTTGTAACATTGGCATAGGATGAGGCTTCAACCCATTTGGTGAAGTAATCAATTGCCACCAAGATGAAACGATGACCATTGGAAGCTGTGGGCTCAATCTTTCCGATCATATCAATGCCCCACATGGCAAACGGCCAAGGCGACGACATGATACTCAACGGATTTGGAGGTACATGCACTTTATCTGCGTAGATCTGGCATTTATGGCATTTGCGGGCATATTTGCAACAATCTGACTCCATAGTCAACCAGTAATATCCCGACCTTAACAACTTTTTAGCCATTGCCTGCCCTCCGGCATGGGTACCGAAAGAGCCTTCGTGCACTTCAATCATCAACAAGTCTGCTTCATGTCTATCCACACATCTAAGCAGGACCGTGTCAAAATTTCTTTTATACAGCACGCCATCTTTGTTCAGGAAGAAACTACCAGCTAACCTTCTCAACGTCTTCCTGTCTTTGGACGATGCCCCGGACGGGTACTCTTGACTTTTCAAGAAACACTTAATGTCATGAAACCATGGCTTGTCATCAGACGTTGCATCTACCGCAAACACAAATGCTGGTCTGTCAAGGCGGGATACCTCAATCTTAGGTACATGGTTCCATCCTTGCACTTTGATCATGGAAGACAAAGTGGCCAAGGCATCAGCGAACCTATTCTCATCTCGAGGAATATGATACAGTTTCACTGTTGTGAAAAATGTCAGCAATCTCCTCGTATAATCTCTATACGGCATTAGATTTGCTTGGTGCGTGTACCAACTCCCTTTCACTTGATTGATTACCAAGGCTGAATCACCAAATATATCAAGGGTTTTAATCCGTAGATTAATCGCCTCCTCGATCCCCATTATACAAGCTTCGTACTCTGCTTCATTGTTGGTGCACCCGAAAGTTATTCGTGCAGTGAAAGGCATATGAACACCTTCCGGCGTGATAAGAACTGCTCCAACTCCGCACCCATTCATATTGACAGCCCCATCAAACATCAGACTCCATTTGGATTCAGGGTCTGGCCCCTCCTCCGGAAGTGGTTCCTCGCAGTCTTTAGCTTTGAGAAACATGATGTCTTCATCAGGGAAGTCAAACTTCATGGGTTGGTAATCATCAATCGGCTGTTGCGCAAGATAGTCAGACAAGATACTTCCTTTGATGGCCTTTTGTGAAGTGTACTGAATGTCATACTCTGTCAAGACCATTTGCCACCGTGCAACTCTGCCTGTCAATGCTGGTTTCTCGAAAATGTACTTGATAGGATCCATTTTTGAAATCAACAAGGTCGTGTGCCTAACCATATATTGCCTCAATCGCTTAGCGGCCCATGCAAGCGCACAGCATGTCTTTTCAAGCATTGAGTATCGGGACTCACAATCATTGAACTTTTTGCTCAGGTAGTAAATAGCATGCTCCTTCCTACCCGTCTCGTCATGTTGACCGAGAACACAACCCATGGAACCTTCAAGCACTGTCAGATACATTATCAGTGGTCTCCCTTCAACTGGAGGCATTAGAATCGGAGGTTCCTGCAAGTATTCTTTTATCTTATCGAATGCCAATTGGCAATCGTCATTCCACCTGACCGTTTGATCTTTCCTCAGCAATTTAAATATTGGTTCACATGTGGCTGTTAGGTGAGATATGAACCTTGCAATGTAGTTCAATCTACCCAAGAAACCACGAACCTCTTTTTCTGTTCTCGGTTCAGGCATTTCTTGTATTGCTTTCACCTTGGCAGGATCAACCTCGATTCCTCTTTCGCTCACAATGAAACCCAGCAACTTTCCAGAACGCACCCCAAACGTGCACTTGTTTGGGTTTAATCTCAGACGGAACTTTCTCAACCTTTCAAACAGCTTTTTCAGGTTAACCAGATGTTCCTCTTCGGTTCTCGACTTGGCAATCATATCATCTACATAACATTCGATCTCCTTATGAATCAAGTCATGAAACAATGTCACCATCGCCCGCTGGTACGTTGCCCCTGCGTTTTTCAAACCAAAAGGCATTACTTTATAACAATAAGTACCCCACGGAGTAATGAACGTGGTCTTTTCCATATCTTCAGGTGCCATCTTGATCTGGTTGTACCCGGAGAACCCGTCCATAAATGAGAACACTGAAAATTGAGCTGTATTATCGACCAGCACATCAATATGAGGTAGTAGAAAATCATCTTTCGGGCTAGCTTTATTAAGATCTCGATAATCCACACACATTCTCACTTTTCCATCCTTCTTCGGTACTGGCACGATGTTGGCTACCCACGGAGGATACTTTGTCACAGCAAGAAAACCAGCGTCCCACTGCTTCTGGACTTCCTCCTTAATCTTTAAAGCCATGTCGGGGTGAGTCCGACGAAGTTTCTGCTTGACTGGCGGACATTCTTCTCTCAATGGTAGCCTGTGCACAACAATATCCGTATCCAACCCCGGCATGTCTTGATACGACCAGGCGAAGACGTCAACATACTCGCGCAACATTTCCGTCAAAGTTTGCTTCACATCTGCTTGCAAGCTGGCACCAATCCTGATCTCTTTTCTGGCGTCCTTGGTACCAATATTGATGATTTCTACAGTCTCCTGATGAGGCTGGATGACCCTTTCCTCCTGTTTCAACAATCTGGCCAGTTCTTCAGGGAGTTCACAATCTTTCTCATCCCCTTCTTCGGCTTGATAAATCGGATTGTCAAAGTCATACATGGCCATATCAAAATCGTTATCAGTGGTATCCGGAGGATCGAGTCTGCATGAACGGGTTCATGCCTTATTTTAGAATTTATTTTTAAGCAAAACAAAAGAAAATGAAACATTGCCATTTTATATTTTGTGCAAAAATAAAAACTGAAAGACAGAGAACAAAATTTGATTGCAAAACGTCCTTTATTAATGATTAAACATTGCAAATGCAACCATGGTGGCCCTACAAATGAATCTATACGCCTTGGGCAGAGCGCAAGATTTTGTCATGCATTATGGTTAGAAAAAACAAAGAAAAATTACTCTGTCTGAAGAGTAACCCGGATGACTTCTTCAACGGACCAATTTTGCACTTGTCGTCCCGGAGCACGAGGGCGTACCCAGTTGTCCAGGTCACAATTACTGTCAACACTATCCTCTGTGGCTGCACAAGACTGGTCCGTGTAGATAATTCCCCCGCTATTGAAAGTAATGGGTCCCCTGCTCCCCGCATCTGAAGTTGTAGAGGGATGATAACCAATACCAAATTTGTCTTCCTTCATTGGGGTCTCTATCAACCTGCCCCAACCTTGGGCGTTGCCTGCCCTAACGACTTCGACAGCTTGTTTGTAAGATGAAATGGAGGTACCAGCCCCAACTGGTACAGAAGAAGACTCAGGTGCATCGTCAATGTTGACTGCTTCAAATGATTGGCACAACATCTCATGAATTTCCCCATCCATTTCAATGTACTTGAACGTAGACAAGTGACTCACGAAGATGTCTTCTTCCCCACACACTGTCACAACCTGCCCTTCAAACTCATACTTCAGCTTTTGATGTAGAGTAGAAGTAACAGCCCCGGCTCCGTGAATCCAAGGGCGTCCCAATAGGCAGCTATATGCAGGTTGTATGTCCATTACATGGAACGTGGATTTGAATACCTGTGGTCCAATTTGTACGGGCAATTCCACCTCACCAAACACAGATCGTCTAGTTCCATCGAATGCTCTGACCACCAATTCACTAGGCCTTAAGATCAAACCATCAACCTCCAGCTTCATCAATGCCTTCTTGGGCAATACATTGAGTGATGAACCAGTGTCTACCAATACATGAGATAACACTGCGCCCTTACACTCCATCGTGATATGCAAAGCCTTATTATGGTTTCTTCCTTCAACAGTCAAATCTCTACTTGTAAAGCCCAAGCCATGGCTAACATTAACGTTGGAGATTACGCCCTCGAGCTGATTAACAGTAATTTCTTGTGGCACGTACGCACTCTTCAACACTTTCAACAACGCCTGCCGGTGCGCATCAGAGCACATCAATAGTGACAAGATTGAAATCTTTGAAGGGGTCTGATTCAGTTGGTCCACAATCTTATAATCGCTTTTCTTGATTATCTTCATAAATTCTTCCATTTCCTTATCAAAAGTAATCTTTGTCTCGGCTTCAGGTGTAGGCGCACTTTCAACCACCTGTTTACCTTTAGCCTTTGCTGCATCTTCTACCTCCTTATCACTTCTCAAGGTCTGGGGAGCGAACAACCTTCCACTCCTTGTAAAGCCCCCTACACCCCCTACATTATCAACACTTGGGCTGACTGATGACTCAACTTCCTGCTTTTTACCTTCGTAATATACATCTGCCCCATAGTGCCATGGGATAGCCTTCGTAGACGTGAACGGAATTGGTCCTGGCACCGTGATAGTGACAGGACTGGGCCCTTCTGGCGCAACACTCGCCACGGGAACTGCATTGGCCGGCATTTGAATCTCAGCGGGAGTGTAATAGATGGTCACGGTTGATATCTCATCAGTGTCTTTCACGACTCTGTCGAACTGTAGACATCCTTCATCGATCAGATTCTGTAAACCCATCTTCAACTTATCACAGCCGTTCTCCTGATTCATACACTCAGAGCATTCTTGATTACAGCCCGGGAACACCAGTCCCTTCAATAAACGATCTTTTACAACCAACAAAGAAGTTTTCACTTGATGAACGTCTAATACCAGATTCAATCTCCTCCCATCTTCAATAACGTACACATTTGCTGCACTATGATCAGGCATGGGATGCTGAGTAATATTCGGAGCGGGAGAGAAATTGATGGCTTTAGCATCAATCAAATCTTGTACTTTATGATGGAAAGCCCAGCATTTTTCAATGGAGTGCCCCTGAGCACCTGAGTGGAACTCACAACGAGCATTAGCATCGAAGTTAGGTGGCAGGTTTCCAGCAACCGGAGCTTTCATAGTACGGAGTTCTACCAACTTTAACTCGAGTAGCCGGGGCAACAGCGCGGCATAAGTCATGGGGAGAGGATCCATCTTACGATCCCTCTGTCTAGACCTTTGCTGGAAAAAAGGTTGTTGTTGTTGAACTTGTTGTTGGGGTTGTTGTTTCTGAACAGACGGTGTGGGGATTGTCACAGCATCTACCTGATAATAAGCTCGAGAACGCCCTCTGCCTCGTCCTCTAAACACAGCGTTCGTATCACCTTCTCTTCTTTTCTGGTTACTAGCAAACGGTTTCTTCGTCCCCGAAGAGCCAGCCCCACTCACATCCTGGATTTTTCCAAGCTTTAACAGACTTTCTATTCTTTCTCCTGCAATCACAATATCAGCAAATCCAGTCGACGGACAAGCAGCTAATCTATCCAGATAGGCCCCTTGCAAGGTACCCATGAACATATCTGCCATTTCTCTGTCTGACAAGGGAGGTTGGACCTGGGCAGCCATTTCCCTCCACCTCTGTGCATATTCTTTGAAACTCTCCTTGGCATTCTGGGACAATCCCTGCAGTTGGGTGCGGTTGGGCGCCATGTCAATATTATATTGGTATTGCTTCAGGAACGCTTCTGCCAGATCTTTCCAATTCTTCACAGCAGCTCTATTCAACTTCATGTACCAGGTCAAGGATGCCCCAGCCAGACTGTCCTGAAAATAGTGCATCCATAGCTTCTCGTCATCCGTATGGGCTGAAATCTTCCCAAAGTAAGCTTGAAGATGCGTTTGGGGACACGCGTTGCCGTGATACTTATCAAAAGTGGGAGGTTTGAATTTAGGGGGAATTCTGACTCCTGAGACCAGCCCCAAGCTGGTAACATCAATACCCATAGAGTTCTTGCATTCTATGGCCCTGATCTTTTCTGCTAACTCCTCATACCTTCGATCACCTTGATTACCCACATCAGCGTCTAGTAGAGTAAATTGGTCTTCCAGAGTATCTTCAAGAGTAACACCAGCATGCCTACCATTTCCATTACCCCGATTGTTACCACCAGGAGGAGGGTTGCCACCGGGAGGAGGGATGCCGTGTCCCTGTGAATTGTCATGATGATCACCTTCGGGCCCATTGTCGGGACGCTCTACCAGAAGCCTCAGTCTCTCCTGATTTTGCGCCATGCCAGTCATGAGGGTCATGAACTGGTCCATACGCGCCCTCATTTCCGCCAAATCACTTTGCACTTGATCCATGATTCTTACTTGATTCCTTCGCGTCGAATATCGGTGAATATGACTCTCCGCTATACTGCCTGAAACCAAATAAAGGTTAGAGACCCTGCAACGAGTACCTGAAAAGCAAGTAACAAAATGCAAAATGATATGCAATGCCATGCAATGCTATGTTCGTCATTTCCTAGGTGCTTTTATACCCTGATTCCAATCCAACCACAGAAATCTGAAGACCAGAAATTGTGATATAAAGAGACGTATTGTGGTCATGTGCTTGTGCGCAGCTATCTGATAAAGAATAATTCTGAATAAAACTGCTCATACTCATTCAACAAAGTATTCAAGTACATTTAAGAAAGGTTCAACCGCAAATGCAATACAAGGCAAAATGGATCCATCAACAAGCCTGATGGTAACCATTAACAACAAAATATAAGGAAAAGAACATCAGTCTGACAATTCCACACCCTTCAGCTTATCACTTGAGTATTTGATCTCCTCAAAAAGTATACGGGTACGCGGGTGATTCGGCTTTTCAATCATTTCTTTGATCAAGACATCCCTTTTCTCAAGAGCTTCAGTTAAAGAACCCATATGCAGCATCAGAGCCTCGTCATCACACACTCCTTTGTGTCTCTTTATGCCGGCTTGCGTCTTGAGTATCTCCCTTTCTATCATGACTTCTTCAAGCTCTTTCTTGGTGTTCCTCAGCTCACCTCTAGCTTCTTCTAGCTGTTCTTGACTCTTACCGAGGCTTTCCCGATACTTTCTCCTCTGCTCATGCGCCTTTTTAAGCTCCTCGTCTTTAGTCTTCGACTGATCCTTTAACTCGGCATTTTCAATTCTGACTTCATCCCAAGCTTGACGAAGTTGAGCTAATGAATCCTTGCTTCGGGCTAAAGCCTGTTTTGTAATCTTGTGAGCCTGACTAGTGTCATCTGCTCCCAAAGTAAGTTTCCGAAAGTACCGAGCTCGGTCATCAAAATCTTCCTCTTTGTCAGCCAAGGTTTTTTCCGCTTTCAAGGCTCTCTTTTCCAACTCTTTGTTGTCAGCTAGAGCTTTCTGAAGACATCTGCTCATTCCAGAATTCTCTATCTGCAACTCTCTGACCATTTTCTTCCACTTCTCACATTCTTCAATAGCCACCATAGTGGGTTGTTCTGGCTGTACTGCACATAAAAGAGGTCCCCTTGAAAAGGGTAAAAGCAATTCCTTTACTTTCGTCTCAATCCACCTGTCATATTCAGGATAAGATCTACAATCTCCTTTTCCAAAAACTGCTTTTCCAATTTTGTGCTTATCTTTCCAAGCATTCACTACTTCTACCACCTTCGCATCTTTAGTTCCTGTAAAGAATAAAGATTCTTCCACATCTTGCTCTGTAGGAGGATCCCTGGAAGCATACCCAAACTGTCGGATGGCCAAAACTGGATTATAATTGATCCCTCCTTTTCTGCCAATCAAAGGCACATTTGGAAAATTTCCGCATCTTGTGACAAGCTCTATTCTCAATAACCGGTGGTCAAACCATACAATGTTATCAGCAGTTAAACTCATCAATCGTTTAGACCATTTCGCCACATCTTTGGTTTCCACAAAGGCACCTGTCTGAGGCAAATGTTTGAAAAACCAATGACTCAGCAGTGGAGTACAGCAACTAACAGATCCTCCCCTCCTTTTCTCATTCTTATAGTGCACGGAATGATAAAAATCTCCTAACAAAGTAGGGACTGGATTTTTAAGAACGAAAACTCTTGTCGCTTGCATATCCACAAAGTCTTGCTGATTGGGAAAGAAAACTAGGCCATATATGCAGAGAGCCAGAATGGAATTGTAAACCGTCCAATTTTTAGCACTTGCAGCCTCTTGGGCCTGTCCAGACAGAAATTCTAAATGAAATCCGCTAACTCCATTTTTACTGCTCACACCACTCTTTATCACTGCCTGATCCATTTGTAAAGCAGCAGCAATTTCTTTTACGCTGGGAGAACTACCAGAGAAGAATGGTATTGCCGACGTGATCGGAATTCCCAAAATAAATGAGAATTCTTCCAGTGTTGGCATCAAAATGTAATCTGAAAAAAGAAAGCACCTCAACGAAGGCTCGTAGAACTGCAGCAGAGTGTGCAAAGCATCATGCTCATACTTGGTGATTGTACGGACCATCCCAACCAAATTCCCGTAGCTCTTCTGAAACCTATCAAGAATACCCGGACCAGCCATATCTATAATTTTGAGCAATGAATCCAAGACAGGATCTGGAAACTTGTAAGACACATTGTTCTTTCTCTCGGCGACGATCTCTGGTGAACCCATGGATTGGAATCAGAAATGTATTATGCACCTGAAATTGACAAACATAACTGTTATGATATGGTAATGCAATGCAAAAGGGCATGTGATCAGGTAATCAAGTGTCGGTGTCTGTATTGAACTGTGTGCACAGTGTCTCTGTACTGAATCTGGCAATATCTGAGATGAACACTCAAATCACTGTCATAGGATACAATGTCTGAAATCGTCATAGAATCACAAATAAGGTAGGTAGGAGGCTGGGTTTCCTGCAAACCTGTAAACATCCCGCCCATACTCACATGTGGTTCCTAGAAAATAAGGCTTGTCAGCTTCGGAGGTTTGAGAAGCAATAGCACATTCAGCCCGTAGGATACAATGCTATGCCAATCAAAGAGGTCGTCCACTGACTCCCCTTAGAAAATAAAGGTCATCCTATGCAAGTTCCAAAGTGGGCCCTCGGGTGCGAATGGGTTTGCCACAGAATGTGGTCTGCCATTGTCACCACTAAAGAGGGATATTTCCACTAAGGTCCTCATGATCGGTCACTAGAGTCGACAGCTCTCTAGATCTACATCCTGGAATACGCAAGATGCGTATGCCACGACGTGTCCCAAGATAGCCTCGTCTAGCTGTGAATTTCGTGAACACCCAACGCACTCCAAACGGCACGTAGGTCCCACTACTCTCCACTCTAATTCTAAGTGTATACTCAAGCCTGTGTAATGGGCTTATCTCTCAGAAATCCCCATCCCGCCAAACAGAAAACAACACAGTCCAGTATAATATATCATATGAAATGAAAATGCTAAAATACGGTAAATACAGTAATGTACAGTAAAGCAGTAAATAACCATACAATAAAACAGTAAATACAACACAATAGTAAACACCCAATGAAAGAAAAGCAGACAAGCGCTAGGATTGACTCGCTAAGGAAACCAGAGATTCTGGGTTCGGTCCCCAGCAGAGTCGCCAGCTGTCGCTCCCGGGATTTTCATCCTGGTACAAACGCGAAAGTGGCACCGAACAGAGTCGCCAGCAATGTGTATTTATCCCAAGAGAGGGAAAGGAAACACCGCATAAACCTGAGAGAAAGGAAAAGCATGGTCTTGCGACCAAGAGAGATGGGTTCGGGAGTCGGTTACGCGAGAGGAAGGTATTAGCACCCCCACGCGTCCATCGTACCCGATGGGATCCACGCTTGCTGTTTCGATCAAAGGGTGTAAAGAAAGGATGCTGGAAATGGAACTGAAAGAAAGAGAAAGAGAAAGAGAAAGAGAAACAAATGTAGGGAAAATAAAAGAAGTGCTCGCATGGGCCCTACCCCACTGCCTACGTATCTCATCGGGAGCATGAGAATCAGAGCGACGTAGTTCCCCTCACTAGGGATGGATTGTGTTTTTTTTAGGAACGGCTAACGTTCTAGCTCAGGTGTTGCAGGCTCGCTGGTCCGAGTGCGTTACCGTCTTGCAAGAGAACGAGTAGAAGCGCGTTCGTGCGTTGAGAATGAATGAGATGAGAAAAGAATTCCCGAAGGAAAGACGTTATTGTTTGTTTTTGTCTTTTAGAAGGAAGTGTTTTGAATTTGTTTGCATATGACAGTGTATCCAAATCTTAGTCATTGGAATGTGTACATTCTCACATTCCAAGATGGAATGGGTAAGAAAGCACACTAAGAGTGAAGAAGACCTCCACACTTAGCTCCGATTGTCAAGGTTCAAACACACTAGCATACTTGTGTTTATTAAGTGTTTTTGTTGATTATGAAGTGAAGAAGTGTTTTATTATTTGCACCTTCAACAAGTATTGCATTTAAGTCCCTCATACAAGATCAAATGTTTAACACATTGACCCAAGATGGGCTATATGCTACACATTCTAAGATTACAAGAGAAGACCCCTTATAATCTTTTCTTTATATGAAAGGCCTAAATGCAATAAATGCCTACCTTTATTAGATATTTTGAATTTTCTTTTGAGATAAGAAGAGAGACTCAAGAGAGGAGAAAAGGTAAAACCTATGTGGACTAAGACTCAATCCTAATTGAAGATTAAAGAGAGTGATCCTAAAGGTTTGTGAGGTTTCAACCTAAAGTCTAAAGAAAGAAAGAATTAAACAATTCACTTCCAAAGTAGAAGATGAATTGTAATTCAAAAGGGAAAGTAATGAGTTATTAAAAGAAAGCACATAAGTGCTTAGCAAAACACTAAATGGAATTGTAAAAGAGAAAGGATAGAAGTTGAATGTGGATTCCTTATCCACACTCAATTGAAACTTACCAAAGCCCCTACATGGTTAGCACAATCACTTACAAGTAAAGTAAGAAAATATAATGAACAAATCAAATTCAAACAAGTTGACAAACAAAGTAAAATGAGATTGAATGCTATACATGCTTCCAAGTCAGAATGTAACTCATATTTACACAACCTAATGTTATCCTAAATGAGCATACCAAATCATGCAAACAAAATCTCAATCCAACAAGAAGCAAAGAAGAAAAGGTGAAGTGATGTGAATGTGGTTCATACTTGTGAAACAAGTGACTTAAGGTGCAAGATGAACATCAAACATGCAAAGATGAAACCCAAATGTCACAATCAGAAGTCAATTAACATGCTATACATCATCAAACAAAACCACAACTCAATGGCACAAGTGCCTTCATGATCAAGCAAACCAAACATGAGGCATGCATTCACAAAATGGACAAGTTAAACTTCATGCTTCAAACAAATAGCAAACATGCTTCAAAAATTATGACTTTCACCAATCAAACACCTTAAACACATGCCATTAACATATCAAGTCCACAAGCAATGAATCAGAACCAAAGTTACTCAACAATTAGGTCAAAGTCTCATGGAAGTTTCATGCATTCATGCTCAAAGCAACCCATCAAAAGTCATCCAAAAAAGACTTAAAAATCATCTCATAAATCTCAAACATACCTCAACATATTGTGACCACAATGCAAAAAGAAAGGCATTCAAATCATTTTTTATGATCAAGAACAAAAATGCACAAAATCATATGTCACATTAAGTATGCATACAAATGGAAATTCAAAAGAAATAATGGAACAGGGGCAAAATGGTCATAAAATCAGAAAATAAAATCATAGAAAATTTCCTAAATGTTTTAAGAATACACATGAATTTTTGTAGAATTTTATGATGATATTTGGTATTTTTAAAAATTAAAAAGCAAACGTGAGCAAAATGAAGAAAATAAAATGAAATGGTCATATGAATGGGGGTGTAACCATAGCAAATCCATAGTTCAATTTAATTGGGCTTGAAAACATGGGAGGTGCGAATATCAAATTGGTCTAGGTCCAAGTCTGCGCAATCCACACTAATTAACATGTTCTTCAGTCAACAAAATTGACTCATTCTCAGCCAATGGATCAAGTCAAGGTCAATGCGTGGTCAAAGTAATCAGATCAAACGCTCACACGTGAAGGACCACACTCCATACCATGCACTACACCACACGCATGTCACTCTGATTAAAAAAAAAAAACACGTGCAAGGCATGCTTATTTTAATGCGCTGGCACCACTGTGGCCACACGATGATGAAAAATTAACGGACACGATTAAAACACACCAAAACCCTAGCATCCAAGATCACCGGCCGGAGATGACCTCCGGTCACCTTCTCCGGTCACACCTCCACCGTCTGCAACCTCCAATCTTCCAGAATTCCACAAATGATATACCAAAATGAAGCTGAGCTCACATACATCATGAATGTGCAATCAACTTTCATAGATCACGCATGTACAACACAAACCGAACCAAAACATTTTGCCCTAAAATCTCATCTAAACTCCTAAAGAGCCTATCAACTAGTCAGGACTCACGCATAGCCTCTAATAAGCTCTAAACATCATAAAGCAAGCTAAAACAACAAGAACTTATGCAATCAAGTTGGAGTAATTGGAACCTGAAATTTGCAGAACTTTGAAACAAAAGAGAACCAGAGATCCACTCTTGATCTTTGAGCTTGATTCGTGCAAAATAAATGCAGTTGAGCCTTGAGATATTGAGAACAGAGAGAGATTCAAGGCTGAGCAATACTTGAAACCTTGAGGACTGTGTGGAAAACTTCTTCAATCCAATGCCATTGATGATGATGATGATGAAGTAAGATGGAGGATGATGAGGTTCGTGTACAGAGAGAGAGAAAAATGGAGAGAAACGAGAAACTGAGAGAGAGAAAAGAGAAGTTTTTGGAGTGAATGTGACAAAAAATGAAGCTAGGGAAGAAAGAATAGGGTGAAATCTGTTTTATAGGGGGAGCTAACCAGGGTTAAGCTGAGTGAATTAACTGAGTCATGGTGGTTTGAGTGAGTCATCCCTAACTAACTGAGTCAAGTTAGTTAGGGAGAGTAATGATATGGTGGTGATTCCCTATGGTAAGCTATGGTGAAGAAGAAAGTGGAATGAATGGCACGGCTGTTATCAGAAACTTGTTCAGCAAGTTTGTTTCTTTCCATTCTCATGTATGCCAAGGCAAGTGTGCAATGTGTAAGTCATGTGTGTTTGGTTTAATGTGGAAAGCTGATGTGATGAAGTGTTTGGGGTGTGTGTGAACCAAAATCGTGCACCAGTCTGTCAATGCATCAGTATCAACATGAGGTGGTTTGAGGAAGTTTTTCTCTCTACTCAATGAATGAATTGGTGTGTTTTAGGAGTCATTGGAAAGAGGATGCATTGGAGCACAATATTGATTTGGAAATTGAAGTGGAATGAGGTCTCAAACATGTCTAAAAATGACCTCAAACAGATGGAAAAAGAAGCTGGTACATGGGTGCGCAGACTTGTGGCATGACCTGGTTGTGACCTGGTCAAATTTCAGTTGCAATGACCATTCTTTGAGCCATCATAACTCCTTAACCTTTGATCAGATGAAAAATTGATAAACACCAACTTTGAAGATCTCACATAGAGGAACAATTTTGATGTTGAAAGATTTTCCATTTGAAGCCTCTAATCATGAGTAATTGATCAATACATTTGGCCCACCAAGTGTTTGAGAAAATGACTGCGCGCGTGCCCTGAAAATCTTGGTCATGACCTAGTTTTGGACCTACTTTGCTCAAACTTTGATCAATCATATCTCTCTCAATTTTTATCCAATGGAGATGTTCTACACATGGATTTGAAGCTTAAAACAAGATCTTTCATTGAGGCAGAGTAGATTTTTCATTTGGTGCTCCAAATTTAAATGGCCTTGGTTCAAATTCTGATGCAAAATGGCCAAAACTTGCTATTTTTAGTAACCCTACTTCATCCAAAAATGGCAACTTTCCACATCTTGATTTTTTCATGATTCCTTTGGAGTTTCTTGATCAAATTTTGTACATTGGACACATATAACATGAATTTCATGAATTTGGGCTCAAAAAGTCAAGAGTTGACTTTTTCCCCTGATTATTTGACTTTGCCCCAATTTCTCTGATTCTTGATCTTTCTTCCAATTGAAACACTTCCAAAACCAATTGAGATGCAATTTTCCACATACATACACTTAAGGACATATGGAATACCATGACATCAAGTTTTACCCAAAAAAGCAAAGATTCCCTGATTTAAATGGAAACCCTAATTTTGGCCCCCTCTGGTTAGGAGGTAAAAGTGCAGTCTTCAATTTCCAATTCCTCAGAGTATGTTGTGTATCCTCTTAAAGGATGATGAGAAATGCCACTTGAGAATGATTTTGAATCAAGGAGCTATCTCTTTTGAGGGTTTTCCTTCAATTTTTGAACCTCTTGCATAGTGAAAGATGTAGTGCTTCAATCTCCCATTGTATCTCTTATCCTTGAGGTTGTGGATGATCAATTGAGATAGTATGAGACATGAGAGACCTCTTGGCTTGCCTTGAGACCACTTATTTGACCCCTTGGTGTTTTGAATGATCTCTTGATTGTCCACCTTCCACCTGATCACATGCCCTGATGGTAAGAAGGATGCCATGCTTCATTTTTCTATGTTAAATGCAATGCAATGTTAATGAGGTGGATATGATATGATAAATGATAATGCCATGCTATGATGACAAAGAGGGAGAGCAAATTTTGGGGTATTACAGTAGATTTCTGCACTTCTTGTATACAACTCCTTGTAAGAATTGACCAAGTTATCATGGGATAGATTTCCAGTGTCTGGTCCTACTTGAGTGTCAAACACCCCTGTGAGTGCAGATACTTGCTTTGGTGATTCCTCATCACTAGTAGAATCATCTTCTGATCAGGACGTATGGAGACCTTTGTTATCTTTCTTGAGGAAGGTAGGGCACTCCCATTTGGTGTGTCCAAACCCTTCACATTCAAGACACTTAATTCCCTTACCTCGGTTGGGTTGCTTATCATAGCCAAGTCTTCTTCCAAAATTTCTTGATCTGTAGATGTCAGAAGTCTGAGCCTTGACATTTGTCTTAGACTTCTCATCCAATTTCTTTTCCAGTTGATGAAATTGTTTTTCCAGGAACCCTACAGCTTTGGACAAATTCTCTTTGGTGTCACCCTCTTCTTGATTTGTCACCCGGGCAAGACTTTTCTTCTTTTCACCTTTTTCGTTGATATCCATCTCAAAGGTTTGAAGTGATCCCATAAGCTCATCTACCTTCACGGTATCTATGTCCTGAGCTTCTTCAATGGCTGTCACTTTCATATCAAACCTCTTGGGGAAAGACCTGAGAATTTTCCGAACCAACTTGACTTCTGGAATTTTTTCTCCAAGGTCATTAGATGTGTTGGCAATATCAACAATATTCATATGAAAGTCATGTATACTTTCATTTTCTCTCATCCTTAGGTTCTCAAACTTAGTAGTGAGAAGCTGAAGTCTTGAGGATTTGACTCGAGAGGTGCCTTTATGTGCAGTCTTCAGAATTTCCCACGCATTCTTTGCAACAGTGCAATTTTTTATGAGTCTGAAAATGTTCTTGTCCACCCCATTGAACAAGGCATTCAAGGCTTTGGAGTTTCCTTGAGCAAGCTTATCATCTTCATCATCCCAATCTTCTTCAGGTTTCAGCTCCTCAGTGAGCTTCCCATCTTTGTCTTTGATCTTTGGTGGATCCCACCCCTTGACCACAGACTTCCAAGCCTTTCCATCCATAGACTTGATAAACGCCACCATGCGAACTTTCCAATAATCATAATTGGAACCATCAAGTATTGGTAGTCTATTTAGAATTCCTCCTTCTTTATCCATTATACCAGAAAGTATCGTCCCTGAATCTCACCCAGATACAGAGCAGGATGTCTACTCTGATACCAATTGAAATTCTGGTTAAGCAGATCACGAAGATGTCAGACAGGATGTCTTAACACTTGATCTCTGCTTCTCACAAGGATCTAAGGAGGAACAAACGTAAACAGCAGAAAGTAAACAACACACAGAAATTGTTAACCCAATTCGGTGAACAACACACCTACGTCTGGGGGCTGCCAAGCTAGGAATGAAATCACTAAGTAGAGTTGGTTATAATCTAAACTCCAACGTTTATAACTTAGCACCTATAAACTACCCTTCCTAGATTTCTACCTAAGACTCTCCTAGGTATGAGACCCTTCTCAATTCTCTTCCAATCACAGTAGTGACTGAAAATATTACAACTCAATAAAACAGTCATTCTCAAGTATTCACACAATACACGAGAGGCTCACAAAAAGTACAAACCCTAGTACTTCTAAAATAGCTGCAACAACCAACCACAAACTAGGTTAACTCTAACCTATTTATAATGAAAACCACAGCTGTACTTGGGCTTCAAAAGCGCAGAAAATATCTTCCTCAGAATTAGCGACCTAATTCTTTCTTCAATCCCAAATTACCAAAAATGTCTACTTCACAAGGAAACCGCAAATTTCATTTAGAATCAGAATCTCTGATTTCACAATCTCAGATGCCACCTAGAATCCTAGTCATATTCCATTCACACCTGTTACCAAAAACAGTTATGTCAAAACTGTAACAGACAAAGATGTCGAATCCTCCTGATAGGACATCTTGTCTAACATCTTAACCTGCAGTTAGTTCAATATGTTAGGACATCTTGTCCAACATCTCTCTGCTAAGTTAGTTTTACCAAAATTAATGTCAACCTCAAAAGCAGGGACTCAACATATGCTTTTTTTATTCCTAGTGTATCCGTACTATACTAAAGTGACTTATCAATTTCAATATTTAAAATTGATTAGTATTAACTATGCCTTTTATTAACCATAATTTTTCAATTACAAATATTTCTTTTTAATTCCAATAAAATCCACAACTTTAAATCTCTTTATTCCAATATTTTCTTTCCAATTTCCAATTTGCAATTTATAATTCGTCTTTCCAATTTCTTATTATTAAACTATAAAGTTATTTTCTTTCCAATTTCCTACTATGTGCATACAAATTTGAGACTTTTGAGTAGGAAATGTGAAATATACAAAGAAGGGAGTACTAAGATGTGGGACATTGGTGGAGATACATGGGAGAGTTTTGATGGTGTTGGAACTCTTGAAGTTGCCTCGCTATCTCTTAATGAACCAAGTTTGGAAGCCACTCTATTTACCGATGATTGCGAAGGAGGAGACGGCATTGATACTATTCCAATATCTTAGATTTAATATTTTTCAGAAATATATAGTAGTGTATTAAAATTCTGTTATGAAGACTATGCTTTAATTAAGTATTTAATTTTTAATTTTATTTGCGTATCTTAAACGTATCGTATCTAGTCTTTTTTAATTTGTAACGTATCGCCGTATTGGAGACGTATCGTATCTGATACTCGTATCGTGTCTGTGCTTCATTGCTTATCGCTTACAATTGTCGGACGATAGTTGTATCCACCCGATTTTTCATGTTTCCACTCTGTAACCATTTAAGGATACTGATATCCCTCGACATCATGAGCTACCACCTGGTAGTATTTCCAACAAACTTGTTGAAACACCACTTTCCATTGCTGCCACTCGGACATGTTGATGCACGATGTTCCTACGCAGCAATTCAATGGTCTGGTTGTCCTCCTGATGAAGCTTTTTGGGAAGATTTTTCTCAATTCAAAGCTGCTTTTCCATCCTTCCACCGTAAGGACAAGGTGGTATTTAAAAAGGGAGGGAATGATACACATCAAATACAGAGAGGTGAAATAAGTCTTACAGATGAAGAGTTAGCTATGCCCACTTCAAATGAGGAAATAAAACAAATTACATTGGGATTTGGAAAATGAAAATCCAAGAGGTCAAAATGGATGAATGATTATGTTTACAAGTAAAAGATCTAGAAGCCAACCACTATTTCTGTTTGTTTTTTTTTTCAACATTGTTATTTCTATTTTGGCTCCTAAATTTTTGCAAGATTATTAGGATATTTTATACTACCTTTCCTTTAAAATGCTTTGTAATTGTGATTTGGAAAATCATATGATTAATAAGAAAATTCTCATTTTCTTTTAAATACCTTTTCTTCTCTTATTGTCTTAGAGTTTACTCTCGTTCAAAGAGTGCAATTTTCTATCATATAGACCACGTATCAGCTTTAAATTAGATTGATATGGTCGATGTTGTTCCCTTTTATCAATGTGATATTGATTTCTCCATAATTAAGGAAATACTTAAAAAAAAAACTTCTTATTTCTAGTTTATTAGACAATTATTTTCTCATTGAAACTTGTAATTTGTATTTGATATATCGGTGCTTCATTTTACATGAATTTCTTGCAAATTTGAGTCAATTCACCAAGATACCGTAGACCAATTCGTGCAAACCACTTTGCGGTTTCCAAGGTATATATGCGGATTATGTGACAATGAGATGAATTTCACATGGACATTAATTTGATTTTGATGTAGTCAACTAGAGAATTTAAAATAAGTGCTATAGTTTATTGAACTGAAAATATTTCAAAAAAATCTTATTGAATTTAAAAAAAAAAAAATTGTTTATGAAAAATGCTAACGAATATCTCCGAAGCATTGATTAAGAGATTAAAAAGATAAGTTGAGTATTATTTAAAAAATTAAAAGATAATATATTTTTTTTTAAATATGTGTATTCAATACAATAAAAATATAAAGGCTAAATTACAGTTTTGGTCCCCCTGTTTGTCAAAACTCACGGTTTTGGTCCCCCATTTTTTTTAACAGTTTTGGTCCCCCACCCCTCACTGTTCAATACACTGTTCATGTATGGAACAGGTACTGTTCATCATTTTTTGGGCCAAAATTGGGGTGGGGGACCAAAACTGTTAAAAAAAATGGGGGGACCAAAACCGTGAGTTTTGACAAACAGGGAGACCAAAACTGTAATTTAGCCAAACATAAATAATTTAATTTTTTTTAAAATATTGTGTGTAGTTAGGGCTGGAAATGAGTCGAGTCGAGTCGAACTCGCCTTAGCTCGACTCGACTTGTTAAAAATTTGTTCAGCTCAAATCTCGGTTCGAGTTCGACACAAACTTTTTTTTAAGCTCAAATTCTACTCATTAAAAGTTCATGAACTATTCGGTTCATCTCGTTAGGTTCATCTTGTAAGTGTAAATGCGCCTAAGAGGGGGGGGTGAATTAGGTTCTTAAAAATTTCTTCGATCTTTTTACCGGTTTTTGGTTATTTTTCCGTTAGATGATAAGTGCTTGAAAGTAAAGTGCGGAAAGGAAAAATGACACAAGAGAATTATAGTGGTTCCCCTCACAGCCCGAGAGTACTCCACTCCTCCTTCAACACGAAAGAGAGTTCACTATAGTTTAAAATTATTGTACAGCCTAATCACACCAATGGTGATGCTTACTATCTAACCTATAGGTAAATAAGTGTATGAAGAACAATCCTCTTCAAAAACACTCACTTGTTTCCAACAATCCTGGACAACAAGGTAAAACAGAAAAATATTCTTGATAATAAGATTATGTCTTGATAGTAGGTTGATATCAATCTTGATATAACTTTGATGTCTTGAGAATATGATGCTATCAATCTTCACGATCGATCTTCTCCTTGAAATAAATATCACTCAAATGAAATATACAAGTGTTCTTGAATAAAATGAGATGAAACAATGATAATATGTGAAATTTATGCAAAGGTTTCTCTCAAAAATATGTTTGAATGAACACTTGAAGAATAACTAAAAGATGAAAAGAATGAGTGGATTTTTTAGTATGAAATTTCTAGGAGGTAAGTTATAATCTGAAAAATGACATGTATTTATATTGATGAAAGCAACCATTCAAAAGTCATGGCAATGGTTAGAAAAATTCTGAATTTAAGAAGACAAATGATGTAAGAGATGCCATGAAAAGATATAATGAAAAGGTGCATTAAAACAAAACATTTTTCAATTTTAAATAAAAAACACTGTTTCAGTACGTTGTAAATTGTGGCGGTTGTTTGGTCTGTTACGTCGTTTCAAAACGCCACACTTTACCAAATAATTTTGAAATTTAAAATTTAAAATACTGGTTCAGAACAGTGTGAATTATGGCGGTTTCTGTTGCTGTTACGACAGTTAAAAACGCCATAATTTACCAAAAACTGAATGTTTAAATAAATTAAATAATTAAAAAATTTGTCTAAGTATTTGAACCAATTTTATACAACATCTATTGATTTACCCAAGTCAATAGATTATATTTGAAAGTGATTTAATATGGTTCAAAAATGAAAAATAATTTTTCCAATTAAAGAAATATTTTGAGAACTATTTTATCAATATATATTGTATGCTTGAGACACTTTTGAACACTTGTATAAGCATTTTAAATGACATTGATATACCTTTGTTCAACCTTTGATCTTCATGATACTTGAACACTTGAAGCTAATTGATTCAACTTGATAGTACTTAGGATATCTTCTTGAACTTGAACTTCTTGTACTTCATGTAGCTTGATTCTCTTTCTTTTTGCATATTATCTTTGTAGAGAGCTTGTTGTGTTGTCTTTATCAAAACTCAATGTGAGTGAAGCTTGCTTCTACACATCTCGTTAGGTTCATCTCATTAGGTTCAACTCATTTGCTTCACGGACTTAAAAGCCATTTTTTAAATTCTATTTTATTTTTATATATTTGACATTTTAAATTAATATTTTTTTTAAAAAGAAAATATTGAGATAAAATAAAAGTTATGAGTATGAAATTTAACTTTGTTTCAAAAATCTACTAATTCAAAAACTACACAACTTTCAAGAGACACATTTGAAAGTTTAATTAAAGAAACACTCAATTGAAGTTTAAATTTATCTAAAAAAACCCATAACTTCATCAAATATTTAGGAAACTTACAAATTTAATGAAATAGTACAAAAAAATACTATAAATTGATACATTTTCATCATTGAAGAATTACACCACTTGCAACCTTCATTACACATGCTATTTTGATACTAATACAATTTTATGTAATGCAACTTTAGTTTGTTGCCAGTATTTTATGATAATTTTTATTTGTTGATGATATCATTTATTATTTTATGATGTTAAAATATAGTAAAAATAAGTTATCAAATTTATTTTAAAAAGACAAAATTGTTGAGTAATTTATATGAAAAAAATATGACGAATCATCATTTAGTCATTTAATATTAATAAAATAGAAAATTTATTTGGGCAAACCACTGCCCAACCCAATCCAACCCGAAAATTAGTGGGTATGCCCAAACCAACCCATTGGTGTAACGAGTGGTTATTTTACCTCACCCAAACCACATCGTTCTATATGGATTGGGTATTGGGTTTTGGCCAAACCCAATCCAAACCGACCCATGTACACCCCTAAATATATGGTTAAATTTTGGAGTAAATCTTTAAACATACTCTTAAAGATAATATAATCATTCTCATATATAATCGAGTTGACTCATGAACCTAACGAGTAGAGCTATGTATAGTTCAAGTTCAACTCATTTAGTTAACAAACATAGTTTTCGCTCATATTCAGCTCATTTGGTTCATGAACCTAGTTCAACGATTTAATTGTCGAACCGAGTTTCGAACTATTTTCAAGTTGGTTCGGTTCATTGCCAGCCCTATGTGTAGTCTATGGACTTGACATAAAATATTATTAGCATGACCATTATTTATTTATAACTAACATCTATGGACGTGTTTAATGTGCAAAATTAAAAGGGTCTCCACATGACAACATGTTATGAAATTTGACAAAACTTCTTCCGAATCAATTATAACAAGAGTAACGTTTTCTACAGGGCCGACCCAAGTCCAAGGTCAACGAGGCAAGGGTCTGAGGAATCTACCTGCCACCCCCAATGGTACCTTGCACCCCCATTACAAGCAAAAAATCCATTTTACCCATGTGCAAAACACCGGATTTTTAAAATTTCCGGTGCCATACTAGCAATTTTGTCCATTACCAGATTTTCAGCCATTTTCAGTGTGTTTACCTAAATTTTCATGTAGTACCGGTAATTTTGAAAATACCGATAACATCCACCGGACATTTTCAATTTATCGGTATAAATGTACCGGATTTCCTAATTTTACAGGAAATGTGAAATTACCGGGGAAATGAAATATCCGGTATACCGGGAATTTCAAGCAAATTGAAATTTCCGATATCAGTCATAAGCTTGAAAAAAATTTGAAAAACCTGCTATTTTCATTTTTTTCCCTCATTGCTTGATCAACAAGAACATCAACAAGATTACATATTAAATTAAGATGATTTCCTACGTAAAAAATACATAACATCAACAAGGTAACATATAAAATTAACGTGACTTCCTAATTTCTTCATCTCAGTGCCTAATCCATCCTGCATATGCTATTTCTCAGGCTCTTGCCTCTTCAGTACAATTCTCTCTCCACCGGTTCGTGACGGGAGACAAAGGACTATCAGGTTTTCGGAAATTTCAGGTAAAATTGGAATTCTCGGTATACCGGACATTTGAATTTCCCGGTAGTTTGAGAGTTATCGGTAATTTAGAATCCCCGGTATGAGTGTGCAAATGCACACCGGTAATATTTAAATTACCGGTAATTATTACCGGTAATTTAAGAATTCCCGGTAAGGAGTACCGGTAAATTTAGATTATTACTACCGGAAATTTTGTTTTCGGGAAATTCAGATCAGAGATTACCGAGAATTTTGAATTGTACTACAGGAAATTTTGTTTTTTTTTTTTGTCTGAAAAATTGATTTTTTTTTTGTAAAAAAGTCATTTTTTATGTAAATAATAACAGGGGTGATATGATAATATTGGAAAAATGGGGGGGGGGTACCAAGTACGATTAGGGAGATGGTAGGTAGATTCCTCCAAGGGTCTTAGACCTTATCTTTTTACATTTTAAAGTAGGTCTCAAATGTTAAAAAAGTAGGTCTCAAATTACATATAATTATAATATTTTTCAAAATATTCTACAACAAATGGACTTTGTCAAATGGTTAAGGTTTGTTAAATTATGGTTTTGTATTTGAGTTCGATTCCTTCAAACTTAATTTTGCCATTTTTAAAATATTTTTAGTTCAATAAACAATAGCACTTATTTTAAATTCTCTAGTTGTCTACACACATCAAAATTATCATTAATGATAAAAAAAAGTCATCAAAAATATTTATTTAAAAAGTTTATTTAATTTTTAATTAAATATTATTATTAAAAATATTTTAAATCAAATTCCGACTTAGGCCTCAAAACACGTTGGGCCAACCCTGGTTTTCTAATCAATTATGTAGATTTGTTAATTAATTAAGTGAGTTCAAGATAGAGTTTTTTTATTTTGGTCTAACCTAATCAATTAAGTATATTTTCTAATCGGTTAGGAAGCGCCAAAATCCATGGTTCGTTGTCTTTTTGAGCCAAATTTTTTCATATATTCTTCACTTTTTTCGAATAATCTTCTCTTCTATTTCTCATATTCTTCTTATTTTATAAACTTTATTCACCAATCATTGCCTTAATTTCGATAGAGTGAAATTTAATTTGAGAGTTGTGAGGTTTTATTATTGTGCTGAATTCATTAATTCAAGAGAATAGTTCTCTTGTGATATTCTAATAGATTTGAAGATTGCAAGTTAAACTTATAAAAAAACTTGGGTTGAGGTTCTTGAGTTAAATATGCGTAAAGGCTCAAGTTGTTTGTGTAAGGTTGTTGGGTTGAACTCAAGTTGTTTAAGGTTGTTGGGATGATCTTGTGTAAAAGCTCAAACTATTGTTTAATGGAAATTTCAAGAAGAAAATCTTGGATACTGGAGTAGGTTGCGTGATTTAAGACTAAACTAGAATAGTCTTTAGTGTGATATTTCTTACTCTATCTCTTTAAATTCATAATTTTTTTTAAATCTTTTTTTTTTGTTATCTATCTTTTCAGTTGCTTATTATATATTCATATCTGCTTTTTATATGAATTGTTTCAAATCAATCATTTTATGAAAAAAATTTTAAAATTCGAATATCACAATGTATCCCTCTCTTGTGTTTGAAGTCACTTGTTCAACACTAATGTCTTTCAAACTACATTTTGAATGTTGTTTTAGAAAATGCTAATGACACATATTTATAAGTGTTTGAAACTTGAAACCCAACAGTTCCATAATGAGCCCAAAACATGATCCATCAACGAACGAATCTACATAGAGAAAATCCAAGTTGATATTGGCAAATCACCTGAATCAGACCAGATGTTCAAGGATTTCCCGCTGCTTAGACCCGATCTAACCACCCTAGATATCCACCTTTGGTACCGATCAGACTTTAATTGGCCTCCGTTGCCACATCGCAGACCACGGACACCACCACCGCAGTTACGACGCAGCCACACATCACCCACGACTCTGACGTCATTCATCGACCTTTTTCTAGTTTTTTGATTTACTGCAACTTTAGTTTTTGATAGTCTCATAATATGATTTTCTTCTCTTCATCAATTGGGGGGAGTTTACTAGGGAAAGTCACCACATTTTTATCCAATGTGGAACTATTTTCCCCACTTACTTCCAACACCCCCCCTCAAGTGTGAGTCCACAATGTTCCCCCTTATACACCCCGGTCCCTTTCTCGAACCAAAGGCTTTGATACCATTTGTTGGGGGGAGTTTACTAGGGAACATTGATACATAGTGTAGGATTAGACACCTTTGTGAGAGACACACCACTTGTCCACCTAAAACCTTAAGGTGATAGGTGAGTGGGTTCTCCCACTTATAAATGCTCAAGTCACCACATTCTTATCCAATGTGGGACTATTTTCCCCACTTACTCACACTTGCTATATTATTCCAACACTCCCCCTCAAGTGTGAGTCCACAATGTTCCCCCTTTTTTATACTTGTACCGCCGTTGACACCTTTTTTAAGGCACCTCTTATTAGGTATTTCAAATACAAGGCTTTGATACCATTTGTTGGGGGAGTTTACTAGGGAACATTGATACATAGTGTAGGACTAGACACCTTTGTGACACACCACTTGTCCACCTAAAACCTTAAGGTGATAGGTGAGTGAGTTCTTCCACTTATAAATGCTCAAGTCACCACATTCTTATCCAATGTTGGACTATTTTCCCTACTTACTCACACTTGCTATATTATTCCAACAATTAGGTGGTCTGTTCAATTAAGGAGGAAACTCTTTCAATATATTATTTTCCTCATGGGGAAAGATATTTTGACACTAAATTTAACACCTACACCATATTAATATGTATCAAATCTACTGATTTTGCTTTTTTATAATTTATATTTTTTTGGTTTTCGTGCAACATCATGTCCCTTTGTTGATAAATACAGTGTAGGCGACGGTGTATGTAAATCTCGGTGTAAAAAAAGCACACCTCTTTGCTCATTTGTAAATTATGATTAAGAGCTTTTGATAATGTAATTGTTTAGAACAATGAAGGACATTTTTGGGAGACCATATCTATATAATAGTCCTAGGTAAATAGTTGATAAACTCTTAGAGGAATAAAGACAAACAGAACATTCACATATTCTTTCATCTACAAATTTCTTAAGTCACTTTCAATTAACTTTTTTAATAAATATAAATTATTAAATAAAAAACAAAAAAAAACTGGACAAGGGATATAAAATCAAATCAATCAAAAAGTTATCAAAATACGATAGTTGGATATACCCAAGCTATTTCTAAATTATTTTTCAAAAACACAAATTGCAAGTGAATCCCACAAATGTTATCATCAATAAAAATCAGCATTGACTAATCTATTTTCACGTCCATCTTCCTTTTTAAAAATCAGCATTGACAAATTGATGAATTAATGTAGTATATCAGATTCAATTTCTTTTTAGTCTAAGATATGAAAGAAGATTCATGGCAGGTCTCATTTTTCTTTTTCATAATTTATATTTTTAAAGTTAAAAATTTACACGTGGCTCGATTAGAAGCCTCCGATTCATCCGAGGGACTAGACTGATCCAAAGGCATGGTGCCTTTTCCGCTACAAAGTGGCACAATCCTATCCCGTATTTTAATAACTTTGAGGAGAAAAATTCAACTAATTTAGTGTTGATTGAAGTGGTGGAATGAAGAAGATAGTAGGAATTAACGCTGCTTTGACTTATTACAAAAGAACAAGAAAAAAGAAACCATCTCATCCATTCCCAATCAACTTCTGTTTTCTCACTCTCACTCTCCGTTGACGCTCTCCAAATTCATCTCTATACAATTGCAATGGCATTGGCTTGCAATACCCTTCAAACTGGTTCTTCTTCACCTAAGATGAGATGGAAATATGATGTGTTTGTGAGCTTTAGAGGAGAAGACACTCGCAACAATTTCACCGATCACCTCTTTGGTGCTCTCCATAGAAAAGGTATTATTCCCTTCAGAGATGATACAAAGCTCAAGAAAGGGGAACGTATTTCATTTGAGCTTCTACAAGCTATTGAAGGATCCCATATTTTGATTGTAATCTTCTCAACAAACTATGCTTCTTCCACATGGTGCTTGCAAGAACTCGCAAAAATTGCTGATTGCATTGATGTTCCAGGACAATCTGTTCTACCTATTTTCTTTGATGTCAGTCCATCTGTGGTACGAAAGCAAAGCGGAGTTTTTGAAAAGTCCTTTCAAGAGCATGAAGAAAGATTCAAAGCAAATTTAGAGGAAGTGCAAAGATGGAGGAGAGCCCTAACACACGTATCCAAAATCTCTGGTTGGGATGTAAAGGATAAGTAAGTACTCTTATCTATTAACTACTACAGAACTATAATTTTTGTAATTTTTGTTTCAACCTATCATGTGATGATTTGTTATTTCTTTCCTCTGGTCTTTTAGGCCACAATATACAGAGATTGGGAAAATTATTAAAGAGGTAACATGCTTATTGGGAAACAAATATTCAAATTTACCCAGGGATATAGTTGGGATGCACTCACAAGTGGAAGAATTAGAAAACCTTCTGATTATGGACTCAGATGATGATGATGTTCGAGTTGTAGGAATTTGCGGAATGGGTGGAATAGGGAAGACAACTCTTGCTACTGCTTTGTATGCTAAAATCTCTAATCAATTTGATGCTTGCTGCTTTATTGATGATGTAAGTAAAATTTATGGAGATCATGGCCCAATTGGAGTACAAAAGCAACTTCTTTGTCAAACTCTAAATGAAGAAAATCTTCAGATATGCAATCTTCATATGGCATCTAATTTGATTCGAACTAGGCTATGTCAAATAAAATCCCTTGTTGTTCTTGATAATGTGGATGAAGTTGAACAACTGGATAAATTGGACATCAAACGAGAATGGCTAGGCAGAGGGAGTAGAATAATCATAATTTCAAGAAATGGGCACATCTTGAGAGAGCATGGAGTAGATGAAGTATACAGAGTTCGACTCTTGGATCGTAAATGTGCCCTTCAATTGTTTTGTAGGAAAGCTTTCAAAAGTGATGACATCATGAGTGGCTACATATACTTGACATATGAAGTACTAGCATATGCCAATGGCCTTCCACTAGCAATTAAAGTGTTGGGCTCATTTCTGTATGGTCGAGATGTCTCTGAGTGGAGAAGTGCATTGTCAAGATTAAGAGAGAATCCAAGGACAGATATTATGAATGTACTCCGAATTAGTTTTGATGGACTGGAGGATACCGAAAAAGATATATTTCTTGATATTGCTTGTTTCTTTTATAGAGACACTAAGAGATACGTGAAGAAAATTTTAGATTTTCGTGGATTTCATCCTGAAATTGGTTTAAGAGTTCTTATTGATAAATCATTCATAACTTGTGAGAAGCAGATAATTTGTATGCATGATTTGCTTAGAGAACTGGGAAAGAGTATCGTTAGAGAAAAATCACCCAAAGAACCAAGAAAGTGGAACAGGGTGTGGGACTACAAGGATGTCCACAATGTTATCTCAGAAAACATGGTAAAATAGTTATTGAAATAAAACAATTGCTTGCCATTTTTTCGACAATCGATTAAAACAATTTGAAGTATCTATACTCTTTAATTTCATTTGCAATACTGTAGGCAACAGAAAACCTTGAAGCCATGGTTATGCAGTATGATCCAGCAAATGATATAGAAATACAAAAGATGACAACATTGAGGGCCGAAGCTTTAGCACAAATGAGTCGCCTTAAATTGCTCAAGTTGTTGATGTTTAATTTCTCAGGAAGTCTCAATTTTCTTTCAAGTGAATTGGGGTATTTATATTGGGATAAATATCCTTTCACTAGTTTGCCATCAAGTTTTCAGCCGCATAAACTTGTTGAACTGATCCTACCTCATAGCAACATTAGGAAACTATGGGAGGGCACAAAGGTACTATAAAAATGGTTATGAGTCTTTGCTTTTCTTTTTATGATGAACACAAAAAGTTCTTATCTCACAATATTTATTTTTACTTTCAGTGCAGTTAGTTAAAGAAATGAATTTAGGTTAAAGTATGATTTTGAATTTGTTTCTTTCTGTTTTTCATTGCCTGCAGTCTCTACCTAATTTGACACATATTGATCTCCGTGACTCGAAAAATCTTAATATGATGCCAAATTTTGAGGAGATTCCCAATCTTGAGAGCCTAGATCTTGAAGGATGTATAAATCTCGTGAAGATTGATCTATCCATTGGTACATTAAGGAGGCTTTCCAGATTAAATTTGAAGAATTGTACAAATTTGGTCAGTATTCCTAACAACATTTTTGGTCTGAATTCTCTCAAACAGTTAATTATCTCAGGCTGTCCAAATTTATTTTATAATCTGTTAGAAATACAAAGCCAAATAGAACATTCGGAGATGCTTGATAACAAGGAAACTACTACCCAATACCAACCAACATCTTTCATCTACAATTTTCTAAAGCTGCACTTTCAATTTTTGATTTTTCGAAAACCTGAAGATCCAGTTGGTTTATTGTTGCCTTCATTGTCTCGTTTATCATGTTTGCAATATCTTGACCTGAGTTTCTGCAACCTTCTTAAAATCCCTAATGCTATTGGGTTGTTACATTGCTTAGAAACCCTATATTTGGGGGGTAACAATCTTGTGACACTACCTTCTAGCATGAAAGAACTTTCCAAACTTAGAGAATTAAACTTGCAGCACTGTAAGCGCCTGAAATATTTGCCTGAGCTCCCATCAAAAACTGTTTTGTCAGTAAGAAAAACATTTTTTGGTAGATATTCAGCTGGGTTATATATATTTGACTGCCCAAGTTTAATTGAGATGGAAAGCTGTTATGGAATGGCTTTTTCTTGGATGATACAACTCCTTCAGGTGCCAACTCCATCCTTTTTCCTTTTGTCTATTTATTTTTATGTGATTAAACTGATACATAACTAATTTACTTGATACCAGGTTCACATGCAATCCGACATCCCAATAAGTCATATGAATATTGTTATTCCAAAAACTTAAATTCCATATTGGTTCATCAAACAAAATGTAGGTAGTTCAATAACCATCGATCCATCATCCATTATGCATGACAAGAATTGGATAGGCATTGTTTGCTGCTTAACATTTGTAGCACATGATAATCCGACTAATTTAGGTGAAGAACTGTCACCTAATATTGCGTTTGGTTTTCAATGTAAACGGCGTGGGATCTATCCAATTATTCCCATACGTCTTGGAAAAGATCTGGTCACAGTTGATTTAGATCACCTGTTGCTAATTTTTTTCAGTAGGGAGGAATTTATTGGTATGATAAATGATATAACAGAGGGATTTGGATGATATTAGTGATATTGAATTGAAAGCTATAGTTGATCAGCCACTTGGTATGCACGTGGAGGTAAAAAATTGTGGTTATCGTTGGATATTTAAGGAGGATCTGGAACAATTAAACTCACAAATGATGTACAGTGGAAATTCGTCAGTTCAGCCATATTATTGAGCTGATTGATGAAAAACCCTGAAATTCATTAGAATTAATATTTTCTTTTTTAAAGATGATACCATGCTGACTTTTTGTTAGTTTTCTTTTTATCAATAGAGTCGATATTAATGTACATTGCTATAGTGATAACAATGAACATGCTTGATGATTGATTCTCTCTAATGATATATTGCTAAATGCCAAAGTCTTAGATATGTATTAATGTTAATGTTATGTTGAAGTTATTGGGGTTGTAGCTCTTTTCATTAGTTAATGAGTACCTTATTCAATAGTTTTTTAATATATATATATATAAAATTGTGAGGCACTGTTTTTCTTACTATTCTTTCTCTGTGATTATATAATTGTGCCACCTTCTTGACATCAGGCCTGTCACACTCCCTTGACATTGCTTTGTTGTGAAATGAAGTCTTACCTGTTGCAAATTTGAAGAGTTAGAGATGAAACACTCAAGAAAAACTTTATGAATGGAGCTTTAGAAACCAAAAAAAAAGAAGAGAGAAGAGAATAAAGCATTATGTTCTCATTATCATTGCTTAGCCTTTACATCACATGAGAGTAAACATATATAGGTGATAAAAATAGTTACAACTGAATAACAAACTCTACTAACCACCTATAACAAACTTTCCTAAAATAGTATGAAGCTTAACAAACTTTTAAACCCTAACTATAAAAAAAAAGGTGCAATAATAATGAAGCTAAAGCAAGCATTTTAACAACATCCATAAGCTTAAGCATGATATATATCTATCATGCTAAGCTTGGAAATGAAATTCTGAAACTTGCTTGCGGTCAAAGGTTTTGTGAGGAAATTGACCAAGTGTTCTTGAGAGTCTATTGAAAGCAATTTGAAGGCACCTTACTTAATCTTCTCTCTCACAAGATGACAGTCAATTTCAAGATGTTTTGTCCTCTCATGTAACTCAGGATTGGAAGCTAGCACTTTGATTGTCACAATACAAGGCTGAAATCTTAGAGCATGTAATGTGGAGATCCTTCAAAATATAGAGCATCCAAATCAACTCACATGTTCATAGGTCATTGATTTTGAAGGCATTATGCAAAATTTGCTTAATATGATCAAACTCAGATAATGATGTACCTGCCAGGATTACATCATCAACATAAACAAGGAGAATTGTGATATGACATTCCTTGCCAAGGTAAACATGAAATAAGCTGAGTTGGACTGAGTATAACCAAGACTAAGCAATAATGATGTGAGTTTTTCATACCATTTTCCACTGACCTGTTTCAATCCATAGAGGCTCTTGACATGTTTGCAAACTTGGTTGGGCTTGTTGCATGTAATTCCTTGAGGAACGCTCATATAAACATCCTCCTCTAAGTCAGCATGCAAAAATGCATTGTTTACATCAAGCTGATCTAAATGCCGATTCTTGATGGCTGCTACAGCAAGAAGGACTCTAACTGTGGACAATTTTGCTATAGGTGAAAATGTATAAAAAAAATTCAGACCTTCTACTTGACTGTATCCTTTTGCAACTAGCCTTGCCTTATACCTTTCAATAGTGCCATCAGCCACTACTACAAAACGCGCAAACAACAACGCCGGGTTTACAATGGATTCATATACACCGTTGTAATAGGTTAAAATTTAATGACAGTTGTCTTAAAACACCGTAGTAATTTAATGGCGCGCCCAGTGAGTAGCTAGATTTATAAACAGTAATTTAATGACGGTTGACTTAAAACACCGTAGTAATAAATGATGTGTAGCAAGCTTCGATTCTCAGCAACTACATTTTTTCCATTTTTTAGAGTACATTAAGCGCGTGTCACTTAAGTCCATTATTTAAAAAATAAAATGTAAATGATTTTACAACGGTGAAATAAATCAACCGTTGTTAGAAGCGTGTGTCACTTAAGTCCATTATTTAAATAATAAATTGTAAATGATTTTACAACGGTGAAGGAAATCAGTCATTATTATAGGACTTACAATTCCACTACAGTTGCGTTACCCAACCGAGATTAAAGGGTTTAGTGATAAATTAAAACAAAACTTATTGCCCTAGGCGAACAAGCGAGCTAGAGACAACAGCGGTGATGTAATCTTTACCCTCTTCGTATCCATTCATTTGGAGCTCAAATTTTCACCCTCTTCGTTCATTTGATTCTTCACCTTCGAAGTATGGTACTCTTCAACATCTTCATTCATTTTTCTTGGTTTATGTTGTATATGCTCAAATATTCACCCTCTTTGTTCATTTGATTCCTCAGCTTCAAAGTACGGTACTCTTCAACATCTTCATTCCTTACGTGCATAAGATTCTTCAGCTTCTAAGTACGGTATTCTTCAACATCTTCATTCTTTTTTTCTTTGTTTATGTTGTATATGCTCAAGTCAGTATGAGAGTACATGTTTCATATGCTTTAGGTTTAGATTTGCATATGCATATGCTTAAGTTTTTGGATTAGATTTTGTTCTATCATTCACATTATTATACGTGTATAAATTTCAGAAGTTGTTATGGATCGTAGTTGGATGAAAGCCGATAGATTAGGTCCGGTTTATGAGAACGGAGTTCTTGAATTCCTTGAATACGCTGATAAACATCTTCCCAACAATAATGGTATATTTTATTGTCCTTGTGTTGTTTGCGTGAATATCAAAAAGGGTACAAAGAAAGAAATATTCCATCACCCTTATTGTGGTGGTATATGTCAAAATTATATAATATGGATGTGGCATGGTGAGGTGGATAAAGAGGAAAGTCAGGCGTCACAAAGTCAAAGAGTGGATGAAGATGAATATATGGAAGATCAACTAGAGGATATGTTCCGTGATATTGGGGAATCTTCTTTTAAGAATGCTCATATTTATGATACTTTATGTAGTGATAAAGACACCCCTTTATATAAGGGATGCCCATATTTTACACGATTATCGGCAGTGTTAAAGTTGTTTAATCTGAAGGCAAAAAATGGATAGTCGGATAAAAGTTTCACAGAAATACTTGAATTGCTAAAGCAAATGTTACTAGAAGATAACAAATTGTCGGATCGTTGCTATGAGGCCAAGAAGATATTGTGTCCAATGGGTCTGGAGTATATCAAAATACATGCTTGCCCTAATGATTGCATATTATACCGGAAAAAGTATGAAGACTTGTATCAAGGTCCGAAATGTGGTGTGTCGCGTTACAAGCTGAAGGCCAACAATGGTGATGACAATGACTATGACAATGTTAGTAGGAAGCATCCTCCTGCTAAAGTGTTATGGTACTTGCCAATAATTTCACGATTTAAGAGACTTTTTGCTAATTCGAATGACGCAAAGAATCTTAGATGGCATGCAAATGAAAGGACTCGTGATGGAAACATTCGCCATGTAGCTGATTCGTTGCAATGGAAGAAAATTGATTAGTTGTTTCCGGATTTTGAAGTTGAGCCAAGAAACCTTAGGCTTGGGCTTGCCACAGATGGAATGAACCCCTTTGGTAATCTGAGCAATAATCATACTTCGTGGCCTGTTCTTCTCACTATTTACAACCTATCTCCTTGGTTGTTCATGAAGGGCAAGTATATATTGTTAAGTATGATAATTTATGGACCACGGCAACCTGGTAATGACATAGATGTTTATCTAAGTCCATTAGTTGATGATTTACGACTCTTGTGGGATGAAGGAGTTGAAGTTGATGATGCATATTCTGGGGAAAAGTTTAAGATGCATGCAATGTTATTTTGCCCAATCAACAACTTTTCTGCTTACGGTAACTTGGTTGGATACAATGTCAAAGGACATAGAGTGTGTCCTATATGTGAAGATGATACTTGTTATCACCAACTTGAGTTTGGAAAAAATACTATTTACCTTGGGCATCAAAAATTTCTAAAACTCGGTCATCCTTATCGTAGATTGCGGGAGACTTTTAATGGAGAGCAAGAGTTTGATGAGGCTCCTAAACCTTTAACCGGAGATGAAGTTTATCAATGACAGGAACACATTAATGTTGTCATTGGGAAGAGAGAAAAAGAAAAAGGGGCGGTTGGGAAAAATATATGGAAAAAGAGGTTCATCTTCTTTGATCTTCTGTAACGACCCGATTTTAATTATCTCTATTTTTGGGTGTTAATTATATTATTTTGTGGAGTATTTTACTTTAATTTGACAATGATTATGTTATTTGTGAAATTGGTGTTTTAATATGTTATGTTTTCATATTAAGCATTTTTACCGTTTTTGAGAGTTTGCGGGGAAAATTGGAATAGAGGGTATTTTAGACTTTTCACATTAGATAGTATTTAATTAATGATATAATAGATATTTTGAGATATTTATGTTAAGTAAATATTTTTGTGTTTGTGAGAAAAGAAATAGAAGGGATAGAATTAGAAAGGAAAGAAAAAGAGAGAAAACTTTATATAGAGAGAGATAGTAAGAGAAAGGGAAGGAAATAGGAGAGAAAGAAAAGGAGGAGAAGAGAAAGAGAAGGAAAAGAGGAATTTTCACCCGAATCAACTTCTGATCGTTTCTAAACTCGGGTAAGGGTGTGAAATATCATTATTCTAACTTTGTATACGATTATGTATGATTGTTTCCGATTGTTTTGGTTGTTTAGAGAAATATGAGTTTTAGGTTGAAAATGACATAATCGGTCGTAAAAGATGTTTTCACGGATGAAATTCGAAACAAATTGCGTAGATTAGTCGAGTGAGGTGAGGCCGAGATTATAGAAACTCGTTTCGTTGAAATCGGTTGATATTGTGAGTTTTGACATTTTTGGGGTTTTGAGAATGTGAGATTTTGGCGAAAAATAAAAGTCGTGGAATCGGGTTTTTCTTGATCCTAATATGTTGGTATGTATTTATGTGATATTACCATGTATTTATTCGGAAGAAAGTAATTGAATCGGTCGGGTTTCGGGCGATTACGCAGCTGTACCAGAATGTAGCAGAATTTCTGGTTTTGTGCGCAGTCGTACGGACGCGTGCTGTAGGTGGAAAATTCTGTTTTGGAAAAACTTCGGAAATTCATATGTCTTGAACCGTAAGTCGGTTTTGATCCCCGTTCGAAGCGTTGGGAAGCTAACGAGATGTTCTTTCTAGGAAAAATAGTTTTGAGGTCTGAAACTGGTCCAATCGGTACAGTTTTTTCGAACCGTTTCGTAGTGTCGGGCGTCCGGTTTATGTTTTTGTGTTATTTTGAAATATCCATAACTTGTTCGTTGTTTATCGGATTTGAGAGTTCTTTATATCGAATTGAAGGTATTGATATGTACTATTTGATGGTGATAAGAAATTATATTTTTAGCCAACTTTTGGCCGACTTTTCCGACTGTTTGTGAATAGTGATTTTGTAGAAAATGTTAAGTATGTTAATTATGAATGATATGAATGTGTTGTGGATATGTTTGTAGAGTGAACCCTTGATTTGAGAATGCTTTGTGAATTGTGGATCTTTAGTGAATGTATGCATTGTTTGAATTAAGTGATAATGCATGTTAAATGTGAATATGTGATGAGATGTTGTGGTGATGGTTTGTGGCCTTAGGGCAAATAATTGCATCGATGTAAATTGAATTACAATGCATGAAAATGACTATATGGATCACATGGTTGTATTTGAAGAATTGTATATGTTGTTATACAATTGATGCATGCGATATGTATGTGATGAATGCATGACTATATTGTGAATATGTATGCATTTCAAGAGTGTCATGAGTCATGTTGTATGTGAAACATCATGATGTGCATTCTTGTGTTGTGGGATTCTAAGATGAATCTGTTGTAACTTCGTGTACCTTTTTACGGTGTGAGCGATGATTACGAACGATTGTGTACCAGTTTACGGTGTGAGCAATCGGATTGTGTGCCTTCTTACGGTGTGAGCAATCCATAAACATTGTGTGCCTTTTTACGGTGTGAGCAATGGGTGAACTTCGTGTGCCTTGTTACGGTGTGAGCGAAGGTTCCAACAAGTTCTTCAATTGAACTTGAGATAATGAGTCGGTACTGCATTGCATCTGCATAGAGTCGAGAGTCGGTCTCTATGAGTTGCATTTGTCATCATTGTATTTGTGCATTGATGAATGAACATATATATGTATATGTTGATGTGGAATGAACAGAATTGTGCAGGTGTGCATTGGAGGATAAACATAATATGTATGTTTATGTGAAATGATGATAATTGTATGTTTGTAATGATGCATCGGTGAATGAACAAGAATATATGTGTTTATGTTGAATGAATTGATATGTATTAGTGATACATGTATTTGAGCATGAATGGATATGCCTATGGGATTTGATGTGTTAAATTACAGATTGTTATGCCGTGTAAATGACTTATGGTATATGTTGATGTTATGTGTATAGATACGTGCATCGTGATAAGTCGTGGTGAGAATGTGGTATATGTGTATTATATGTTGAGATATATATAATTATATGCAATGTTATTATGATAATATTTCTCACCCTTCTGCTGTTTTATAATGCTCTATGAGGCATTGCAGATTAGGTATGCTGGTGGTCTTTGGTGAAGCGTGTCTTCACTTCTTTTTGGTCGTCTGGCTCTGATATGTAGCGTCGGGTAGCTAGGATGATTTTGAATTCCTTTTTGTTGATGCATTTGCTTATGTGTCTGGATGAGGACTTGTGTATATATAACATGACTGACGTTGAGGAATCATGTTGTTTGGTATATGAATATATATATGATGTATATATATGGTTGATGTTTATCGGTGTTTAGATGTTCCGCTTTTATTCTAAACATTTGAGATGTGGGTGAAAGGACTTAGATCCTTAATTGATTAGTTACCCCACTGTTGCATATCAATTTGAGCAGGTGTTGTATGTTTTAAATTCATGTAAAATTGTGGCAGGTCTCTTTTATTCCATGTTATAATTATACTCTAATGAAATTTTTAATATGTCCCTAAATGATTTAATTGATTATTTGGGGGTATAAAAGGGAGTGTTACATCTTCCATATTGGTCAAGTTTTGATGTTAGACATTGTCTTGATGTGATGCACGTGGAGAAAAATGTGTGTGATAGTTTGATTGGCACACTTCTAAACATTCCACGCAAGACTAAAGATAGTAAGACTTCCCTTCTTGATATGGAGAAGATGGGTATACAAAAACAGTTGGCTCCAATAGAGAAAGGAAAAAGAACTTATCTGCCTCCAGCATGTCACACTCTATCTAAAAAGGAAAAGAAAAATTTCTACGAGTGTTTGCAAGGTATTAAAGTTCCGCAAGGTTACTCATCAAACATCAAGAAACTTGTATCAATGAAAGATCTCAAGTTAATTGGTTTAAAATCTCATGATTGTCATGTATTGATGCAACAACTTTTACCAGTGGCTATCCGTGGGATCCTACCAAAAAATGTGAGAGTAACTATAACGAGATTGTGCTTATTCTTCAATGCCATATGTAATAAAGTTCTTGATTTCAAAAAATTAGATGAATTAGAAGATGAGGCTGCCATAATTTTGTGTCAATTGGAGACGTATTTTCCTCCATCATTTTTTGACATTATGGTTCACTTACTTGTTCATCTAATCAGAGAAATCAGAATTTATGGTCCAGTTTATTTAAGGTAGATGTATCCAATAGAGCGATATATGAAGATCTTTAAAGGATATACGAAGAATCATCACCGATCGAAAGCTTCGATTGTTGAAAGGTACATCACAGAAGAAGCTGTTGAGTTTTGTACAAACTATTTGTCGGAAGCAGATTCTATATGGATTTAAAAGTCTCGTCATGTTGTCACAGACGGAAAAGGTACTCAAGGTCTAATGTTAAGTTAATGGCTCAAGATGTAGTTATTCAAGCACATTTCTATATATTGAATAATATAGATGAAGTTCAACCTTTCATAGATACTCACAAAAGACTTTTGAGGAAAAAATATCCTAGAATGAGTGACAAGTTGTTGTTGATAGAGCATAACAAGATATTCATAGATTGGTTTAATAAAAGTGTATCTAATGATCATAGTGGATCCGAGATACTTAAATGGTTGTCGTACGAGCCAAAATTTTGTGTCATTACTCGGACTGCATACCACATTGGTCATTATACCTTTTATATAAAATCAAAAGATGATCGTTGTACAATGCAAAATAGTGGGGTTATGGTTAAAGCCGAATCGATGTATTTCTCTAGTGCGAAAGATAAGAATCTTGTATTGGCAACTACCGCGTTTTATGGTATCATTGATGAGATTTGGGAGATTGATTATGTTATTTTCAAAGTGACTTTATTTAAATGCAAGTGGTTCCCAATAATAGTAATGGTGTACACATTGATGACTTAGGATTCACCCGGGTCGACCTTGGCAAGGCATATTTTATGACTGAACCATTCATCATGGCTTCTCAAGCAAAACAAGTTTTCTATGTTACCGACCCATCGGACATATCGGAGAAATGGTCAATCGTTCTCCAAGGAAAACACATTCCTCTTAGTGATGAAAGTCTTGATATTCTGTCCACACATTCTTACACAACACAAGTTCCTACCTCATATGATGAAGTTGATGGAGATGTCGTGCATGCTATTCGAATCGATCATGAAGAAGGCATATGAGAAAATTAACAAGTACGTAATTTATTCTTTATTCATAATATATTAATTGTATGTTATAGTTTCTAAGTATTTTTACTAACAAGTATAATTATTTGAAATCATAGGTCTTTAGAGTCAAGACACCAAGAGACAAGACACCAAGAGACAAGAAACCAAAACACCAAGTTACAATTGTGTGATGTTATGTAATGTGTAAACTGTAGGTTGTTTGTTTTGATAAATTGTAGGATGTTTGTTCTGATACAATTGAATATGATACAATTATGTGATATTATGAATATGATACAATTAATATTATTATGATAAATTTATCACAAATGTGAGTTGTATTTTCTGCTGTGATATGGTGAACAATAATACAGGTTAAAAAATGGGATTATTTTTAAAAGCTGGATAATATTTGTTAATCCTGCAGAAAATATAACAACGGTTATACATCATAACCGTTATAATATCTCGTGCACTGTCTAGAAAAAAATAAATATCAAAACGGCACAGTTGAGAATCGAACCTAGGACCATTAATTTTATCACAACGGTCCTTTGGAAAACCCGTTGTGATAGGGCACGCACTTTCCAGTTTATTACAACGGTTTCTGGGTCGTGATAGTAAGTATCATATATACAGCGACACTCTACATAACAACACCTGCGCCCACGTGATTATATATTTTTCCCAACCGTTGTTAAATGGGTTTTCCGTAGTAGTGAGCCTTGTGTTTTATTTTGTATACCCACCTGCTTCCAATAGGCTTGACATTGGGTGGAAGATCAATCAACTTCCAAGTGCCATTGATAGCTAAGGCCTCTAATTCAGATTTCATAGCTTGGATCAAATTCTCATATATGTATGCTTCCTCATAAGTTTTTGGCTCATGATCAAGAGTGACAGAGAAACTGAAGGGTTTATGACTAGGAGACAAAAACTTAAAAGAATGGAAAGAAGGTATAGGATGGTGTAATCCTGGAGATGAATGCATGCACTGATTGCTTGAAGTATTGCATACATAATCCTTAAGATGAGCAGGTGGATGTATGCTCCTACTGATTTTGGTGGAGCTGTCAGGATGAGGAACTATGTCAGTGAAACTGGCAGGGTGAGGAAATATGTCAGGCTCAGCTAAGTGTGTGTTATGGTTTTGATCTTCAGAAGAGATATCGTTAGGTTGTGAAGGGTAAAGGCTAAGGTCAGAATCATGTTCATAAGTTGAAGGTATGGAAGTTGTGAGGAGGTGTGTAATTTTGATTTTTTTTGTAGGTTGGTGGCTAGGATTGTATTTCGAATTAGGATTAAAAGGAAAAATGCGTTCATGGTGCGTGACATTTCTAGATTTGAATATGTCATGATTGTTGATATCTAATAGGATCACTCCTTTGGTACCTTGCTTAAATCCCAAGAAAATGCATTTTCTTCCCTTAGAATCAAGCTTGGTCCTTTGTGATTGGAGAGTGGCAGCATATGTTAAAGAACCAAAGACCTTTAAGGCATGTTGATCAGGTTCTTTATTGAATATCATAAGGTAAGGAGACTTGTTGTTTAGGATAGGGTTAAGTATTCTATTTATGATATAGACAACATATGTGACTGCATATGACCAAAAGATTTTAGGTATATTAGCTTGAAACAAAAGGGCTCAGGCAATGTTAAGAATATGTTGGTGTTTTCTTTCCACCCAACCAATTTGCTGGGGGGGATTCAACACAACTTATTTGGTGTGAAATACCTTTGGAGGCATAAAAATGAGGCATGATGAATTCAGAGCCATTGCCACTTCTAATGATTTTAAGTTTGGAATTGTGTTGGGTCTCAATCATTTTGATAAAGTTTATGACATTTTTCCTAGTTTCAGATTTGGTTTTCATTAAAATAATCCAAGTATATTTGCTAAATTCATATACTGCAGTAAAAAAATAAGAGTGATCATGATGAGATTTAATAGAAATAGGACCCCAAATGTCAAAATGAATCATTTTAAACAGAGGTTTGGATTTATTGAAACTGGAATGGTAAGGATTTCTTTTATGTTTGGCATAATGGCAAACATCACAAGCAGCATTTTTTTCTAATACAATAAAGGGAAATATAGTGTGAAGGGATTGCATTCTAGTAGGTGAAAGGTGGCCTAATCTAAAGTGCCATAGGGCAATGTTAGGTAAATTGCAAGTTGAAGAGTGGTAGGTAGCATGAGCGTCACCATGCTTGTCTTTGAGGATTAAGTGATACAATCCTTCAAAGCTTTCAGCCAAACCAATCATCTGCATAGTTGTGGGATCTTGAATAAAACAATTATCATGAGTAAAACTGACTTTTTATTTGGACTATTTGCATAATTGTGAGACTTAAATAAGATTGACAGAAAAATCAACAATGTAGAGTACATTATTAATGAAAAAATTAGAAGAAAACATGACTGAACCAACATGTTTAGCTAATGCAATTTGACCATTTGGAAGTCTGACACTTATTAGTTGAATAGTTTTACATGTTTGAAACCATGAGAGAGATGAACAAATGTGATAACTAGCTCCTGAATCAATGATCCGAGAGTTTAAATAGTTGCACTTATAAGCAAAAGTTTAAGATTTAACTTCATTGTGCAAATGTAGGTGACTTGTGGATGAGCCAACTTGGTTGGAAACTGCAGGAATATTACCTTAGTTGGTGGATAAATTCTAAAGGAGATTCATCAGGGCTTCATATTGGTCTTGAGTAATGGTAGGAGAAGCTTTGTTGGCATTAGATACTGAGGTATTGGAGCTATTATCCTCACCTTCAGTTATGGCAACATTATTTATCATGGATGCCTTGCAAAAATGGGGTGGGAACCCATGTTTTTCGATAACATACATCAATTGTGTGTCCAGTTTTACTAGAATTTGTACAAACTTTGGATATGGAAGTAATAGATGGAGTAGTAGAACTGTTATACTTAGCATGTGGTTTCTTGAATCCTACGACATTGATTAAAGCATGAGAGTATTCTGTAGAAGCAAAGTTCCCTTGTTTCTCATGTTGAAGTACCATAGAGAATATTCTATTCATGCAAGGTAGAGGATCCATCAGCAATATTTGAGATCTAACTACTGTAAAATTATCATTCAAACCAGATAGAAATCAAACAACATGAAGCAAAGTGTGATTCTTGCGAGCTTGCTTCATAGCTTCACAAGAGCATTTGATTCTACAGCTGCAATCAGGCATAGGCATATAGATTTCAAGTTCTTCCTAACGAACTTTCAATGTATAGTAGAATTCTGTAACTATTTTGGAATCTTGTTTTAAGATATACACTTCTTGTTGTAATTCAGAGATTCGAACAAGATCTCCTTGTGAAAATCTCTCTTTTAGATCATTCCAAGCATCAACAACATTTTCCAAGAAAACAATCGACTATGCAATAGATTCAGATACATAATTGACTATCCAAGAGTGAATTAAAATATTGCACCTATTCCATGCACGATAAGAAGGATCAAAATCATCTGCAGGAACTAGTATGGTGCCATCAACGAATTCAAGCTTCATCTTTCCTCTCAAAGCTCTGTGCATAGCTCTGGCCCATGAAATTTCAAGAATCGGTGTAACCTTGATAGATGAAGGTCCATCACTGGGATGAACATAACATTTGATTATGGATCAATGCAAGGCGACATAGTGAAAGAACAAAGAAAACGAAAGAAGAAAAAAAATTGTATCAAAGATGAATGAAATGAGTTAGATCGATAAAGGTGTGTGATACCATGTTGAGAAACTGAAACAAGTTTATAACTGATCTATGAAGTTATGAACACACAAGAAAAACTCCATGAATGGAGCTTGAGAAACCTAAAAATGAAGAAGAGAGAAGAAGAGAATGAAGCATCATGTTCTCAGTATCATTGCTTAGCCTTTACATTACATGAGAGTAAACATATATAGGTGATAAAAGTAGTTACAACTGAATAACAAACTCTACTAACCACCTATAACAAACTTTCCTAGAATAGTAAGAAGTTTAACTAACTTTTAAACCCTAACTATAAAAGGAAAGGTACAACAATAATGAAGCTAAAGCAAGCATTTTAACAATGATGTTGTTTTAAAGAGAAAAATACATTGAACACTTAAGAGTTTTTAATGTTAAATCTTGTTTGATTTAGGAGTACTGTACTCTATGCACAGTATCGTTGATAGGAATATTTTAATTGCTACATATTACAAAGAAAAATTGAGTATTTGTATACTATGAATCCAAAGCTAATTATCTCCCCAAACTCCAACAGTTTGTAATAAATTGTAATTGACTTTAAAGATAGAACATGATTTTCACATAGACTTTAATTTGAGTTTCCATAAGCTTTGTGTGGAGAAATTTCCAAAATATTTAGTTGAAAAAGAAATAATGATTAAATTGATTTTATCTCTTTAATCCCAATTTGTTATGTGGTGTAATGGTTGTGGGTTTTGATATTGGTTCAAAGGTCACGAGTTCGAATCTTTGTTTTGCCACTTTTTGGAAAATATTAACAAAATAAATGTCAAAAATAGAAGCCAAAAGTTACAACCGATGGATTTGAAACGACAACCTGCACCAAGCATTGCACACGAGTTCAAAGGATACACCACTCAACCATTGCGTTGTTTGGGTATATGTGTGAACGGAAAAGTAAATAACAATTGTAAATGACCAGTAATTCAAAAGAAGCCTCCCTTTTCCAAGTGATACGAATTTCTCTATAAAAAGAGATATTCTACAAATTGAAAATACATATCAAAATTACTTGTTTCAAGTACCAAAAATTATATGTAAGTTATTCTTTTAATTTTTTAGTGCACGAGAATAAATAATGGAACTTTATTTCGTAAAATATCGTTGATTGATATGCTTGATGTGAGTGTGCGATTCATGTCAAGGTTTTAAAGTATCTTGAAGAGGATTCACCAGATTATGTTAAAACAAGATTTGGTTCTGCAAGATATCTCTTTGTTTTGATAATAACAAAGTTTTATTTGTGTGAGAATAATTTGGTACTCTAACGCGTATTTTCTTAAGAATTGACAAACAGGTTCTGACTATGATAAAGATAGTTCTGACTCTGATAAAGATAGTTTTGACTCTGATAAAGATTGTTTTGACTCTGATAGAGATCATGTGCTATGTCACTCTAAAATTCTCAATGGTCGCTTCTGCGTCAAGAAGCAAGATTGCTTCTGATTTACTGTGCTTCAGAAAGACTCTAAGAAGACACTATGTTGCTGCTGCAATGTTCTCTTGGATTCTGGCTCTGAATTTATCTCTGATACTTATCCTCTGAAGACTAAGTGCTGAAGACTCTGAAGACAAGGTTCTGATGAACAACGTTCTGAAAACTCTGAAGACTTAAGTTTCTGAAGACCAAGTTCTGAAGACTCTGACGACAAGGTTCTGTTGAACAAGTTATGAAGACTCTGAAGACTTATGTTTCTGATAACCAAGGGTTCTGAAGAAGGAGTGCTAAAGACTCTGAAGACAAGGTTCTGCTGAACAAGTTTTGAAGACTCAAGACTCTGAAGACCCAATGATTCACTCTTCTGATCATGCTTCAATCACATTAACTCAGAAGCCTCTGATGAATAGAAGAAGATGAAACGTTTGCGTGGGAAAATAGTACAGATCAAACACGTTCTTTTCCACTACCCTGATTTGGTGGTACAAAGGACAATTTCAGTGTAAGATTTTCATCCCAGCATAACGACATTATTTCAAGTCGCCAGTATTTTTTTGATATTACTGATCTGCCCTTCAACGAATCTTTTTCTGGCTATATAAAGACTTGATCATTCAACGAATCATGTGAGACACCAAGTGTGAAAAAGAGGAATATTCAAAACACTGATTCATACGAGAAAGAACTCAAGAAATAGAAAAATTCATGAGTGAACAGTAAAGCACCACAATACAGAGAAAAAGATTGTTCTTACTGTGTAGATTCGCTCTAAGTTAGATTGAGCTAGAAATAGTGTTTATATCAGCTTATGTAAGAAGCATTTCATTGTAAACATTTTATTTGATCAAACAGTTGTTTGAATTCCTTAAGGGACCAGTTGGGTCAAAATCCTAAAGAAGAGACAGTTAGTCTGTGTATTGTTAGTCACCAGCAATTGCTAGTGCAGTTGTAATCAGTTTGGTTATAGTGGATTAAGTCCTTGTGTATAAGGTGAAATCACATTGGCGGGTGGACTGGATTAACTTGATAGTTTTCAAGTGAACCAGGATATATCGTGCGTCTTTCTCTATTGTTAGTCTATTTGTGATCTTTGTTTGAGTTTCACAAAAAGCTTTCATTTTGAAAACCCAATTCAACCCCCCCTTCTTGTGTTTTTCTTACACCTTCAATTGGCATCAGAGCTCCGGTTATGATTGTGATTAACGTTTTATCAACACTTAACAGTGTTCAGTAACGATCCAGTATTTATGTGAGATATCATGGCAGCTCCTGCTAATACTACTGAAGAGAAAAATCATTACAGTGCCAAACCACCAGTCTTTGATGGTGAAAAGTTTGACTACTGGAAAGACATAATAGAAAGTTTCTTTCTTGGTTATGATGTAGATCTTTGGGATTTGGTAGTCGATGACTACACTTACCCAGTTGATGCTACAGGTGCTAAAATATCCAGAAGTGTTATGACCAACAAACAGAAGAAAGATTATACGAATCATCATAAGGCGAGAACCATATTGCTAAATGCTATATCTTATACTGAGTATGAGAAGATAACAAATAGAGATACTGCAAAATCTATCTTTGATTCTCTAAGAATGACTCATGAAGGTAATGCTCAAGTCAAGGAGACAAAGGCGTTAACCCTAATCCAAAAAATATGAGGCATTTAGAATGGAGGATGATGAGACAGTTGAGACCATATTTTCAAGGTTTCAAATTCTAATCGCAGGACTTAAAGTTTTGGACAAAGGTTACTTAACTGGTGATCATGTGAAAAAGATCATTAGAAGTCTTCCTAAGAAATGGAGACCTATGGTAACAACTCTAAAGCTATCAAAGGATCTTAACAACATAAGTTTTGAAGAGCTTGTTAGTTCTTTGAGAAGTCATGAAATAGAGCTCGAAGAAGATGAACCTCAAAAGAGAAGTAAACCTATCGCTCTTAAACCTAAACCTGAAAAGGCAAAGGCTTATCAAGCCGAGGAAGAATCAGAAGATTCTGGTGAAGAATCAGAAGATGAACTGTCGTTAATCTCCAGAAGAATTAACAAACTTTGGAAGCATAGGCAAGGAAACTCCAGAGGATCTAGAAGAAACAAAGGCCGCTCCGAGTCATCATCTGGACAGAAGAATCAGAACTCTGGAAAGGAAGTTATCTGCTACGAGTGTAATGACCCAGGTCATTACAAGAATGAGTGTCCAAAGATCAAGAAAGACAAGAAGCCTAAGAAGAACTTCTCCAAAGTGAAGAAAGGACTAATGGCAACTTGGGACGACTTTGATTCTGAAGAAGAAGAATCTGATGAAGAACAAGCAAATGTTGTGCTAGTAGCAATAACTGACGATGAAGTTTCTGGAGAACCAGAAGACAGAAAATCATCAGAACCAGAATCAGACTCAGACTCAGACTCAGAGGTATTATCTAAACTCTCTCGTTGTGAATTAGAGTCATGTCTGTTAGAAATGCTGGAAAAATATCAAACTCTTCAGAGTAAATGCAAAGATCTTAAAAAATCACTTGTAATTGCCTCTGAAGAAAAACATAAGCTTGAGCAGAATAATTATTCTCTAAATGAAAACATTTTTTGCTTAAAAAATAGTAATTATGCCTTGAAAAGAAAAGTTGCTAAATTAGAAGAAGAATTAATCTCCAATGTTTCTGACCCAAGCTGCATCAACAAGTATGATAGAGCATTCCAGTATTTTCTTGCTAAAAGCATAGATAGAAGCAAAATTTCTTCCATGATCTATGGAGTAAGCAGAAAAGGTAAGAAAAGTTTAGAATGTACATAATCATCTGATATTGACGAAAGTCAAATTGTTAAACCAAAACCTCTCTATGACCATTTTGTGTCTTCTGGCATTGAGATTGTTTGCTCTGAGTTTGCACAAAAACCCCCACCGACACAGAAATATGTTTCTAAAGTTAAATATCATGCACAAATTTCACTTGATTATCCTGTTGCATAAAAGCCCTAAGTTGTGAAACACTCTGGGAAAGCTAACAAGAAAGGACCCAGAAGATGGGTACCTAAGGACAAGATAATCTATGTTGCAAATATCCTTAGCAGCTCAGTTGAAACACCAGTCATGGTACCTGGATAGTGGTTGCTCACGGCATATGTTCCAAAGTCTAGAACTTTAGCCAGGAGGCGTCATCGATTTCGGAGGAAACCAGAAAGGAAAAATCATTGGCTCTGGAACCGTTGGTAATGGTAACCTTCCTTCTATTACTGATGTTCTTTTAGTCGATTGTTTGATGCATAACTTATTGTCAATCAGTCAACTTAGTGACAACGGTTATGATATCATCTTTAATCAAAAGTCTTATAAGGTTGTAAGTCAGAAAGATGGTTCAATCCTATTTGTCGGAAAGAGTAAAAACAACATTTATAAGATTAGACTTTTTAATCTTCGTGAACAGAATGTCAAATGCTTAATGTCTGTTAATGAAGAGCAATGGGTATGACATATACGTTTAGGCCATATTAGCATGATGAGGATTTCTCAGCTAAATAAGTTTGAACTTGTCAGAAGCTTGCCAAATCTGAAGTATTCTTCAGATGCTCTTTGTGAAGCATGTCAGAAAGGAAAGTTTTCCAAAACTTCCTTTAAAGCAAAGAATGTTGTGTCCACCTCTAGACCGTTAGAACTTTTACACATTGACTTATTTGGACCAGCAAAAACTGCGTCAATCAGTGGAAAAAAGTATGGATTAGTAATCGTTGATGATTATAGTCGTTGGACATGGGTAAAATTCTTGAAACACAAGGATGAGTCTCATTCTGTGTTCTCTACCTTTTGCTCTCAAGTGCAAACGGAAAAGGATTGTAAAATAGTCAAAGTCATAAGTGATCATGGCGGAGAATTTGAGAACAAATACTTTGAGAATCTTTTTGATTCTCATGGCATTTCCCATGACTTCTCCTGTCCCAGAAATCCACAACCAAATGGAGTAGTGGAAAGGAAGAATATGACTTTGCAAGAAATGGCTCGAACCATAATCCAAGAAACTGACATGGCTAAGCACTTTTGGGCAGAGGCAGTAAATACAACATGTTATATTCAGAACAGGATCTCAATAAGACCTATTCTGGGTAAGACTCCTTATGAATTGTGGAAGAATAGAAAACCCAACATTTCATATTTTCATCCTTTTGGATGTGTTTGTTTTATGTTAAACACTAAATAGAATCTTAACAAGTTTGACTCCAAAGCTCAAAATTGTTTACTGTTAGGATACTCTGAACGCTCTAAAGGCTACAGAATCTATAACACAAAAACACAAATTTTTGAGGAATCAATTCATGTCAGATTCGATGATAAGCTTGACCCTGAAAAGTTAAAGCTAGTTGAAAAGTTTGCAGATCTGAAGATCACCTTATCAGAATCTGAAGAAGCAGATGATTCAAGAGAAGCAGACAAAGACGCAGATTCTCTAGATTCAGATACAACCTTACCAGAAACTGAAAATAACCCATCTCATCAGAAGAAGAATAGATTAAAGACTTCTCATTCTGAAGAATTGATTCTGTGAAATAAAGCTGATCCAGTCAGAACTCGTTCATCTTTTAAACATTCCGAAGAAACCCTTCTGGGTCTAGTGTCTCTGATAGAGCCAACAACAATTGATGAAGCTCTCAAGGAAAATGAGTGGATTCTGGCCATGCAAGAAGAACTGAATCAATTCACCAGAAATGATGTATGGGATCTTGTTCAGAAACCCAAAGGTGTCCACGTCATTGGAACTAAATGGGTATTCAGAAACAAGTTAGATGAGAAAGGTGAGGTCGTAAGAAACAAAGCACGACTGGTTGCACAAGGTTATAGTCAACAAGAAGGGATAGACTATACATAAACCTTTGCACTAGTTTCCAGGTTAGAATCTATTCGCATTTTAATCTCATTTGCTGTAAATCATGACATTACTTTATATCAGATGGATGTAAAGAGTTCATTTTTAAATGGATATATTTATGAAGAAGTGTAGGTACACCGACCTCCTGGTTTTGAGAGTTCTGAAAACCCATATTTTATTTTCAAACTTAAAAAAATCGTTATATGGTCTGAAACAGGCTCCCAGAGCTTGGTATGAAAGGCTGAGTAACTTTATTTTGGAAAATGACTTTACCAGAGGAAAAGTGGATACAACACTCTTTTGTAAAACCTTTAAAAATGACATTCTGATTGTTCAAATCTACGTTGGTGATATTATATTTAGTTCGGCTAATATTTCCTTGTGCAAGGAGTTTTCAAAGTTAATGCAGGCTGAATTTGAAATGAGTCTGATGGGAGAACTCAGATTCTTTCTTGGAATTCAAATTGATCAAAGATTAGAAGGAACGTACATTCATCAGAGCAAGTATGCAAGAGAACTTCTGAAGAAATTCAATATATCAGAAAGTAAACCTGCTAAGACTCCTATGCACCTGACATGCATTATGGAGAAAGATGAAGTAAGTAAAAAGGTTTGTCAGAAGCTCTATTGTGGTATGATAGGATCTCTTATGTATTTGACAACTTCTCGTCCAAATATTCTGTTCAGCATATGTCTTTGTGCTCGTTTCCAATAAGACCCAAGGGAAACTCACTTAACTGTTGTTAAGAGAATCCTAAGGTATCTTAACGGAACAACTAACCATGGCTTGATGTATAAGAAAACATCAGAGTACAAGCTTTCTGGTTACTGTGATGCAGATTATGCTGGAGACTGATTGGAAAGAAAGAGTACTTCTGGAAACTGTCAGTTTCTGGGAAGTAATCTCGTCTCATGGGCAAGCAAGAGACAATCAACAATTGTTCTCTCCACTGCAGAAGCAGAATACATATCAGCATCTTTGTGCAGTACTCAGATACTCTAGATGAAAAATCAACTTGAAGATTATCAGATACACGAGTGTAACATTCCTATCTTTTGTGATAATACTTCTGCCATTTGTTTATCTAAGAATCCTATTCTACATTCTAGGGCAAAACATATTGAAATAAAACATCACTTTTTGAGTGACTATGTTCAGAAGGGTACTTTTCAGTTAAAATTTATGGACACAGATCACCAGTGGGCTGATATTTTCACAAAACCCCTTGCTGAAGATAGATTCGTATTCATTCTGGAAAACTTATTTATCAAACCTTGTCTAGAATGAGATGATAATATTTTTGATGTGTAAAGCTACCAGAACGTCTGATATAAGATTCTGATGACTAAGCAAAGTGTGTTAACTATTTGTTTATTGACTTTCTGATTCATGATACTTCTACAAGTTAGAAAATATCCTGATCAGAAATTAGTCCAGTCAGATACCTCTTGGTATTCTAGACGTTGGAAACATCAAAACGTGATCTCTTGAAAATAAACGACTATGATTATTTATGACACGTGTCCAAAATTAAATCATATCTACTGTTGAAGAGACACCTCGAGTGTTGTGATTTCGTGAGACTACGTTTCAAGTAATTATTTCCTATTACTCCTTAATATCTCTATAATCATGTTTAACACATTGAATTTGAAAATTTACTTGATAACTGTTTAAATCTTTACATCTTCCTTCCTCATTAGGTATTCATAAAGATGTATGTAACATAAAGATTTCTTAGAACTTAACACTTGTCTTCCTTCCTTTATTCTTTGTCAGAATATGCCCTCTCATTTTCGAGTATACATTTATTTATATTTATTGACTGATGTCATAATATTAATAACGTATACTAAACTGTAATCTTTTGGAGACTGATACACTCCTTCATCATTATTTTTTCTTGTTTGTATCCCTTATATTGGAAATGATGAATTTCTCGTCTCAATTCATCTAGTCTTTACTGCTATTTATTGTTATCGCTCTTTGGTCTCTTTATATACCACACTTCTCCTCATAAGTATTCATCTGTTTCTACTTGTTTTTTACTTCTATCCTTCTTGCTTTCACCATGTTTATCAAAACCTTTGCTGGCAATGAAGAAGTTTTGGAGGTCATTAATGAGAAAAGGCCATGTCTCCCAAGACTAAGAGACGCAGACATTTTCATTTCCACCAGCATGCAAATCCAAGGATGGTTAGGATACTTTGCAATTCTACATGGACCCATTTATCATGTCATGATAAAAGAGTTCTGGAAATACGCACAGATTGGAGAAGACAACAATTATGTTTGGTCTTTCGTTTTCAGTGTTTCAGTCATCATAACACCTACCTCCAATTGTGTTCAATCAGGAGTAACTGTTGAAGACTTTCATCTAAACTATTCATTTATTGAGGATCTCATTAGAATTCATGATGTGTCTCAAGACAAGTATGAACCCTATAATCCTGAAGGACTTCTCCCTGATAAAAAGTTGTGGTTTCAAATACTTCTCACCAACTTTCGCCCCAGAGGATTGGCCAAAAGCACCTTGACTCATGATGATAAACTGTTTATCTATTTCATGATGTACAACGTCAGGGTGAATCTTTAATAAACCATCTTCAATCATCTGAAGAACTATGTTGAAATCTCCAGAAATCAACATAAGTCCATACCTTATGGAAGAATTATTTCTGAGTTATTCTACAGGGCTGAAATCATCACTTTAGCCAGAATACTTGGACTAGAAGATGCTACTGCTGAAGAAAGGTGTGAAAGGGTTGATGAGGTGGAGGATTTCTGATAGCTGGTTGGCGTGTGTTTCATCTCTGTTGGTCTCTTGGTTGCTGGTTGCTTGGTCTTTCTTCCGTTTATCATTGCTTTTCTTGACCGTTGTCCTTGTTGTTGTTTGTTTTTCCGTTTTGTGATTATGTTCCTATATTGCGCCCCCGGCGTTTTGTTGTTTTATCAATGAAACTTTTCTTTCCTTATTTGCATTTATCTTGTCTTACTGCATTCTATTATGATTGTCATAAAAAGGAAGAAAAAGACTAAATTTAACTTATCTAAATTCCTTCAAATCAAAATGCTTAAGTTAAATCTTGATTACCCTTTTTTATTATGACAAAAAGGGGGAGTATTATATGGAAAAGTTATTTTGATAAATATCTTGTCTCCAACCATAGATCTAACATTCTAACACTTTATATGTCTATTATTTTTAGAATGTATTTCAGGAAAAATTATTATATTGGGAAAATGACTCTGATATCAATCAGACTCTGATTTGGTTAATCAAGCTCTGTTATCATAATGCATCACCACTATAATCAAGTTCAGATACTTTGGATCTATCTAAGATCTCTGCAATCAGACTCTATATCCCAAATCTTATAAGACTTTGTTAAATCTTAGATTCAGGGGGAGCTTGACAAAGGGAAGTTTACTTTGAACTTATTTGAGTCAATTCTAATTATCTTCGTACAAAATTGTGTTATTAAAATACATTATTTTGTCATTATCAAAAAGGGGGAGATTGTTATAACAAGATTTGGTTCTGCAAGATATCTCTTTGTTTTGATAATAACAAAGTTGTATTTGTGTGAGAACAATTTTGGTACTCTAACGCGTAATTTTTTAAGAATTGACAAACAGGTTCTGACTCTGATAAAGATAGTTCTGACTCTGATAAAGATAGTTCTGACTCTGATAGAGATCATGTGCTACGTCACTCTAAAATTCTCAATGGTCGCTTCTGTGTCAAGAAGCAAGATTGCTTCTGATTTACTGTGCTTCATAAAGACTCTAAGAAGACACTATGTTGGTACTGCAATGTTCTCTTGGATTCTGGCTCGGAATTTATCTCTGATACTTATCCTCTAAAGACTAATTGCTGAAGACTCTGAAGACAAGGTTCTAATGAATAGCGTTCTGAAGACTCTGACGACAAGGTTCTGCTGAACAAGCTCTGAAGACTCTGAAGGCTTATGTTTCTAATAACCAAGGGTTCTGAAGAAGGAGTGCTGAAGATTCTGAAGACAAGGTTCTGCTAAACAAGTTCTGAAGACTCTGAAGACTCAAGACTCCGAAGACCCAATGATTCATTCTTCTGATTATGCTTCAATCACATCAACTCAGAAGCCTCTGATGAATAGAATATGATGAAACATTTGCGTGGGAAAATAGTACATAGTACAGATCAAACACGTTCTTTTCCACTACCCTGATTTGGTGGTACAAAGGACAATTTAAGTGCACAATTTTCATCCCAGCATAACGACATTATTTCAATTCGCCAGTATTTTTCTGATATTACTGATCTTCCCTTCAACGGATCTTTTTCTGCCTATATAAAGACTTGATCATTCAACGAATTATGTGAGACACCAAGTGTGAAAAAGAGGAATATTCAAAACACTGATTCATACGAGAAAGAACTCAAGAAATAGAGAAATTCATGAGTAAACAGTAAAGCACTACAATACAAAGAAGAAGATTGTTCTTACTATGTAGATTCGCTCTAAGTTAGATTAAGCTAAAAATAGTGTTTATATCAGCTTATGTAAGAAGCATTTCATTGTAAATATTTTTTTTATCAAACAGTTGTTTGAATTCCTTAAGGGACCAGTTGGGTCAGAAGCCTTAAGAAGAGACAGTTAGTCTGTGTATTGTTAGTCACCAGCAGATGTTAGTGCAGTTGTAATCAGTTTGGTTATAGTGGATTAAGTCCTTGTGTATAAGGCTAAATCACCTTGGCAGGTGGACTGGATTTACTTGATAGTTTTCAAGTGAACCAGGATATATCGTGTGTCTTTCTATATTCAATTTTTATTTATTTTCAAATGATTTTTTAAACAAATATGTCTCACACATTTAAATATTTTATTCACCAAAAAAATCACAAAAAATATTTTGTATTTGATATATTTTTAATATATTAAAAATATTATTTTAAATTGTTTTAAATATTTTAAAATGATTTCTTTTCTTGATTTTTCTAAAACCAAAATGATTTTAAATATTCATGTGAATAAAATACCTTTTTCATAAACCTTAATCATTGTTTATAACATGATTAATGGATTCATTTGATAAATTATACATTTTTTATTGATTTTTATTTTGAAAAATATCTTAAAAAATGAAATTAGGGTTTTTACTTTTATTCCATCTTTCAAACTTTATTTCAACAATTATGGGCCTCTATTTTAGAGTGTAAGACCCAACCCTCTTTGTAAATAAACCACTTCATGGGCCTCTGCTATAGTATAAGTCCCATTGCGCTTTTCAAAATCACGGTGCGATCACCGTTTTCACAACAATCTTTGGGCCTCTGTTAGGAGTGTAAGTCCCATCCCTTTGTACATAAACTTTGTTTTAAACTATCATCTGGGCCTCTGATAGAGTGTAAGACCCAACACCCTTTTGTAAATAGAAAATCTTTTAGCCTCATTCATCCTGGGCTTTGTACAGGATACAAATAATCATATGGGCCTCTGTTTAGAGTGTAAGACCTAACACCTTTGTTTCTCTCTTACTTAAGATCAAGTCATCTACAAGGTCAAAACTTTCTTCAGTTTCTTCAAAACACTAATTCAATCTTGAAGATAACATCTAATCAATCACAATACACTTGGGCTTCTATCCAGAGAATAAGACCCACCACCTTTCTCAATTCAATTCATACTTGTTTATATACTTGTTCATATATCTATATATATACTTGTGCATATCTAGTTTAGACTAGTTCAAACAATAGGATCCTTTCAATATGTATAACTTAGTTCAAACAACTAGTTCCCTCTTGTACAAAGGAATCCTCCTTCCCAATAGAGCCAGCCTCCTCTTGGGCTTTGTTCAATTTGATCAACCATGAAATACTTCAATAAAGAGAGGATTATTTCCCGGTGAAACCTCTTCTTTAACCCTTTTAACCCTGGAACAGTTCAGCAAAGAAAGGATTATTTCCCGGTGAAACCTTTCTTGAACTCTTCCTAGACTTGGAAAGTCTCAATCCCCCAGCCTCCTCCTGGGCTTTATACAAGGACCCACATACTTCCTAGAAGCATTCCCCAGCCTCCTTTTGGGCTTCATACAAGGACCCTCAGACTTCCTGAAAGCATAGGATAGATCCTAGCCATCTTTATCAATACACCAGTCCCCAAGAGAGTTAAAACCTCTAAGGCATTCAAACTCATCCTTTAAGTCTCTTCTGATCCTCAACAAGGTTTGGTTTCACTTTAAAATCTCCAGCCAAGGCCAGGTTACAATCAACAAATCCCCAAAAGAATCAAAACCTTTGTGGCATTTAATAATTCAACTCTTTTCTAATCTCCAGCAAGAGTTAGTTTCCCTTTTGATTCCTTAAAACAATTTAGACCTTCTCTTGGAATTAAAATCCCTCAGCAAGAGTCAGTCTCCACTTAAAATTTCCTCATCCTTCTCTTAGGCTTCATATAATGATTTTCTCAGTCATCCTCAATCTTGGGCTTTGTACAAGACATATATTATACTCCCCCAGTTGAGTCAGTTTTCAACTTATCTTTCAGCTTCTACCTTGGGCTTTAATCAAGGCACAAAATTGAACATCCCCACAGATGAGACCATGAGTCCTCTCTGTAGGAGGATATTTCCTCTATACATCACATGTCAAAACAAACAATTAAACCTTTTTTTCTAGATAATTGATGTAAGTGGCACACTTGTTGATTCAAAATCCAAGCTGGAATCCCTCCTTTATCATGACTAAAGTTCTCTTTCATCTAAGTGATGTAAGTCGCAAACCTCTGAATTCTACACATCCAAGTCAACGTCCCTCTCTTGGCATGAAAAGGTTCATAAAGGAAAAAGTGGCATTGCTCTATACTGAGTTAAAGATTCTTCCTTCATGACATCTCAAATCTCCTATAAAGGAAGATGTGGCATTGTTGGATTCCACACATCCCAGTTAAAGCAACTTCCCTTATAAATCAATTCTTCAATGTTTGTGATGAATAGGTGAGATATCTCCCTTTAGAGATGTCAAACTCTCTCTCAGTCAAACTTTTAGCTTCAATCTTGGGCTTTGAACAAGACACAAATACCCTTTTAGCTTCAATCTTGGGCTTTGAACAAGACTCGAACACCTTTTAGCTTCAATCTTGGCCTTTGAACAAGACACAAAAACTCTTTTAGCTTCAATCTTGGGCTTTGAACAAGACACCAAACTTGTTTCCTCCCATAGAATAGGAGGAACTACAAACACTCTGATTTCCCCAGATCTCTTTACGGGAATACGCAGGCATAAGATTGTGAAATCTTAGCGAGCACACTAATAAAAAATCTTAGGTCAAGTACCTTCCCCAAAACAATAGAAAACCTTAAAACAACAAAAACATTTCCTCAGCCTTCACAAAGGAGAAACTTCCCCAATCAACAGCAAATGGATTTTAGCAAGCAAGCAATTCAACAGTAGAAATATATGCAAATAAAGGTTCCTATTAATTACTATAGATACTCCGGATGTTAATAGCTTCCCCTTGTATAACCAACCCCTGATTCCAGATCTCTTCGCATTTGTAAAGGAAACATTTGCACGCAGGTTTAGTTTAAGATATCTTCCCCTTTCTTTTAAGCTTCATAGGATATATATAGAAATCAGAAAGTAGCAATAAAAGCGGTAGTGGTCGCGTCACAAAAACCGAGCTACACTGTGGACGTGACACCAAGCATGCACGATCTTCTCCTTAAGCACTTTGTTGTCTTCGCCTTCTTTGAAGAAGAGACCCTCCAAATGGATGTTATTTGGTTTGTCCTTCATGGGATAACCAAGTTGACGACGAGCTAAAACAGGATTGTAACTGATGCCTCCTTTTGTACCAAGAAGAGGTATATTAGAAAACTCACTACAACTATCAACAATCGTCACTCCATCATAAGCATGATTATACCACTCAACATCAGAATGATTGAGAGACATAATCTTCTGTGGCCATAACAGACCATCCTTAAGATCCCAAAAGGCAGCAGATCGAGGCAAGTGAGAAATAAACCACTTGTACAATAACGACACACAACAGGTAATCATCTCTCCACCATAAGAATTTCTGAGATGAACCGAATGGTAGGCATCTGCGAGCATAGGAACTGGATTTCCAATCAAGAAGATTTTGATAGCATTAATGTCAACAAAGTTGTCAACGTTAGGGAAAAGGAATAGCCCATAGATAAGAAAGGAAAGAAGAGCCTCAAAGGTATCCATACTCTTCATGTCAGCAAAATACTGAGCTCTATCCATCAAAAACTTAGCGGGCATCCCAAGAATTCTTCCCTTAGTAGTCATGTGAGCTTTGATCTCTGACATCCTCAAGTGAGTAGCTTCTTCAAGGTCTTGAGGCTTAGGGATCTCTTCCAAACCATAAAATGGGTCTTGATTAGAGATGGGTAATCCAAGCAAGAAAGAATACTCCTCCAATGTAGGCATGAGCTGATAGTCTGGAAATGTGAAGCAATGGTATACTATATCATAGAACTGCACCAAAGTAGCAAGAATCCCCTCCACCATGTTAAGCTTCAAAAGCGACAAGAGTCTTCCATACTTGTTCTTGAAAACCAATAGATCTGCAACCAATCCTCCCAGTTTCCTCAAATCTTCCAGCTTAGGACTTTTGAAAGTGTATTTTTGTGTTCTTCTTCCAAAATCCATGGTAAACCTATGATGTTTGCAAAACATAACCCTAAGTTACTTGAAAGAGGTTAGTTTAGAAAATGGTGCATGAATGCATGGATGAATGCACAAACATACATATACACAAACATATGGGGTTTAAAGGTTTAACGTCACGATCATGGAGCCATAGTTCTAACCATCCCAAAGGGTATGTACTAAGGGCTTTATGTACCTGCAAGACATGGTTCTAACAAGTTCCCAAAGTCATTGGTCCATCTTTCGGATATTACTAGCACACCGATTACTCGGGAATCAATAATATTCTCAAGAGAATCTCGTTTGAGTGTAGTATCGCGTATCAACTATTTCAGGTTTACACCTTCATAGCCACCACACTACGTTCTAGAAGGTCACGTGTGGTAAAGGGTTAACTAAGGTCCTCAGCTTCTCGGGCTCCTAGGTCGAAAGTAGAAAATGTTTTCACGATTTCTTGTTTAACAAATACCACCCTCAAGAGGGCCTCCACTGAGCGGGGGATTCTCAAGTCAGCTTACTCGGGATTACTCCCTCAAAGCCTCCTTGACAATACCACACTTCCTAACTTATTTGTATTCTCAAGTCTGGGTTAAGACTTATCTCACCACAAATTGGATCACCAAAAGAACCCAAACACATAACAAACAAATAAATACAAATATACAAAAATCAACAAGATAGGTTTAACCCTCATAGGGAGCAATCCCCAGTGAAATCGCCATTTCTGTCGCGGTGAGAATCGGAGAACATAGCTATTGAGTTATCTAGGCTTCATAAAACTTAAGATATCACCACCGGTCTTTAATTTATCCAAGGGAATGGGAAAATAAAGAATAACCCATAAATATGCAATGCAAAACAAAGCAATAAAGAGATCTAAGGTTCGGGGGTTGGTTATACTAAGGGAAGGTATTAGCACCCTAAGTATCTATAGTATTCTATAGGAACCTATTGTTGTATTTGTGTTATTGTTAAGTTGTTTGCTATTGGGATTGATCGGAGATTTTTTTTATTGTTTTTGTGTTTGGCAAGACACAAAGTCTTGTGCCTACGTACCAATCAAGGATCAAAACTTGTAGTTCAGGGTAGAAATTGAAAAGTGTTTGTTATGGTGGATTTTAATGAAGAAGAGCCAAGTTTTCATCTTAAGGAGAATACTCAACTTAACCACCACAAACATGTGGAAGAGAGATCTTTGCTTCACATTGAGAGAAGAGCTCTAACTTGGATATATAATCCACAAGTATGCCACATACCTCTCTCAAGTGGAAAAGAATTAACATCTTTCTCAACAATGTCATGGGGTAGGAGAATTACATCTCAACTAAGGATGACTAATGTCTAATCTATATTGAAAATGTTTTAAATTGAAAAGCCAAAGTGTCAAAAGGTTTGAATGGAAGTTTGTAATTTTTAGTATTTGGGAAAAAGTTTAAATATGCTTAAGATGTCTTGAAGCTTTTGTTAAGAAAAAGTTTGAAAAAGTCAATGACCTAAAGTCAAGGTTTCTATTGAAAGTGGTTTTGAGTTTGCGAAAGGGGAAAACCTAATTTGAGTTGTCTAAGTTGAAATCCTAATGGGAACTTCCTAAGGGATAGCAAGTCAAGGATAACAACATGTGAAATATGTACAAGAAGATGTAAAGATGCATATGCAAAATGACATAAAGTCAACAATAAGTTCCTCCCTTGGATTTAGGCAACATATATATACAAGTGTACACAACCATTCAACAAAGGAATTAAGCATAAGAAACATGGTATAAACAAAGTTAACATGGATCAACAAACATGGACAAAGTTTACAAGTAGCACATTTGATCATGGTATACCTAAGCTACAACATTCATGTGAGAAAGAAAAACAAGGACACATTATTCACAAGGCATATTTCAACAATACAAGTTTAAGGACCAAGTCTTGACTTAAATCAAGGCAAAATCACTTATGAACTATCCAAGGCAAACATGGTACAACAATTTACAACGTGTATACACAAAGACAAAGTTAACATCAAAGCAAGAAGTCAAGGCATGGTTTCATTATATTTTAGGTTAAAAAGTAAGTTCTAAACACATGGATATCTTTGAAATAAAGAATGAACAAATATCAACCATCTAAAGTATTCAAGATAATTGAAACCAAGATGTCATCAAGGACAAGTACATCACACAAGACAACACTCATACATGAGCAAAGATCAAAGGCATGAATCATTAATAAGCAATCAAAACCCTAAAGGCTAGCCAAAACAAGAATGTCATATTTAATAACAAAAATATTTCTTAACACTTAAGAAAAATAAAAGGAAATCACCATGAAAAATTAATGAATGACTAAGTGACAATGTTTTTAGGTATAAAAGTGAGAGATAAAAATATAAGAAAAGGATACTAAAATATTTTTTCTGATTTTTAAAGGTTTTAATTAAATTAAGAGAAAAAATAATATTAAATACTATTTATTAAATAAATTAATATAAATAAAGTAAATAAATTAAATAAAGTTAATAAAATATTTTTGGATATCTTTGGTTTTTAAATGGAAAAGAAATATTAAATAATAAAAGAAAATAAAATAAAGAAATAATTTATAAAAAGTAAAAAGAAAAAGAAAAGGAAAGAAAATAGAATGAACAAGTGATAAAAAAAAGAGATTAGTGTAGGCAATCAGGTTCGAACTCATGCCTTCAACCACGTAGCAAAACACGTGTGCCACTAGGTCAGGCCAGTTGGCCTGTTATGTTTTCGCTTTCATAAGATCATATATAATGAAAAGGTTTAAAAATAAATTACGCGCAAACATCATCATCTTCAACCTTGGAACAACCAGATTTTTAAATTTGTGATTTTCTTATTTTGGAACTGTAGCGAGCGATTTTGGACGCGGTTCTTAAGCGCTGGTCGCTCTCTGCGGTTTGAGCTTTGACTACAGGTCGATTCATTTTTTATCCTATTGTGAGCTGAATAAGGAAGGGAAATAGATGTCTCCAATTAACCCTGCTTTGCATACTGAGTTTAAACAGTGGTCTGTTAGGTTACGGATGCTATCAATGTGGGGGGCCTTTGTACTGGTTATTCGTATTTCGGCAATACAGGTTCTTTCTTTCTTTTTTACCTGGGCAGAAGGTTTCTGGCGGGGAATAAGGGTTAGGACTGGTGTTTTTGATTTACTGCTTTTGATTGACGAAGATATGGGATTTGGGTTTTTTGTTGATTGCGCTCGCTAAGATCTTTTCTTTCGATCTTATGCCTACGTATTCCCGTTTACCGAAACAGGGAAATCAGAGCGTTCGTAGTTCCTCCTATTCTATGGGAGGAAATGGTTGTTTTTGGTGTCTTGTTCAAAGCCCAAGACGTGAAGCGAAAAGTGGTTTGTATCTTGTTCAAAGCCCAAGATGTGAAGCTGAAAGGTCTATTTGTGTCTTGTTCAAAGCCCAAGACGTGAAGCTGAAAGACCTCGGCTTTAGAGAGAATTTGTCATCTCTAAAGAGGGGAGAAGGAGAATTACTTTAACTGGGATACGCGGATCCGAGCAATGCCATAATTTCCGAAGAAAGGGTTTTAACCTGAAGGAGAAGACTTTAACTCAGTGTAGAGCAATGCCATCTTTCCTTAGGAATTTCTCATGCTAAAAGAGGGACAGTGGCATGGATGTAGATGATCCAGAGGCTTGCCGCTTACAGCGATTAGATGAAGGGAAAGGAGTTGTTGATGTTTGTATACTGTGAATGAGGCACAGCTTTGAGGCTAAAAGGTCGATTGGATCAACCAGTGGTTTTCTTATACAAAGCCTAAGAGGAGGCTAATTTCCGCTAGGAAAATCATTATACAAAGCCTAAGAGGAGGCTATTTTCCGCTAGGAAAATCATTATACAAAGCCTAAGAGGAGGCTATTTTGTGTCTCGTATAAAGCCCGAGAGAGAGGCTAAAAGTTTTTGACCCAGTGGGGCATATCGTTATACAAAGCCTAAGAGGAGGCTAAAAGAGTTCGACTCTTGCTTAAGGAATTTGTATCTTGTACGAGGCCCGAGATGGAGGCAAAAAGGGGTGATTGACTCAACGAGGGAATCTTTTGTGTCTCATACAAAGCCTGAGAGAGAGGCGAAAAGGTTATTTTGACTCCACTGGGGAGAATTTTGGTATCTCGTACGAAGCCCGAGATGGAGGCTATTGTAACTGTTTCAGCTGAGTGACAGATCCAATATACTGATTTAAAAGAGAAAATCAGTTCTTATATGAGCAACACTGTACTCAGGGATTTAATTTGAGGATCATGGATATTTCCTTCTCTTTGAGGAAACGGGAAATCCAAAGGGTATTGAGACTGTCCGAGTCTGCGGGTTTCCTTCCTATTTAACGAAGGGGTCACTTGAGAATGTCTTTGAGACTCAAGGAAGTTAGACTGTCCAAGTCTAGAGTTTTTTTCTTTTGTACTATGCTTTGAGAAACAGTAGTAGACTCTATGAAAGGACTGTTCTATGAGGATGACTAGTTTCTGTTCCTATACCTCTAGGAGGTCGTCGGGACAATTTGTACGAAGCCCAAGAGGAGGCTGGAAACTTTTAAGAAGCCGACGGGTCCTTGTACGAAGCCCAAGAGGAGGCTATCATTCCCGAAGGAAGAGATCATTATACGAAGCCTAAGAGGAGGCTGTGAATACTTCTAAGAAGCCGTAGGGTCCTTGAATAATGCCCAAGAGGAGGCCGATGCTTTTAAGAAGCCCGCGGGTCTTATCATCTCCTTTCCATTTGGAGAGATAACTCTTTTAAAGATGAAAACCACTGGTAAACGTGCGAGGTTTACTATCCAGCGACTTTTAGCTTTTAAAGAGGGTTCCTTAGTTAAGGTCCAAGATTATGACCGTAGTGGGTACCCAAACTCCGAGACATTCAAGGCAAGCTATCCACAAGGAATAGATCAAGTCAGGAAAGTTTGAGAATTGGGAAGAAACTCAAAGATGCCATTCACGGAGAATACATTCATCTTGGGGAGTAGAGCTTCTTGACGATTCCTAAGGAGGACAGCCGAAGAGAAGACTGTATATGGTGCTCCTATTGGGGATCTAGGCGTCTATTTCTACGAATAAGTGAAACGGCGTCACCTAGTTCTAGACGTAGTTGCCGGGGAAACTTGAAATATCTATACTATTATTACACAGTAGATATGAGTTTATGAAAGGAGACTTACAGTGAGCAGCCCCACAATACAGTTTATAATATGAAAGCAGTAAATGAAAGCGATAACCACTTACTCGGTTGTAGTGCTTCCATGCTGTTTGGTTAGTTGTTCAACAAAGAAAGATTGAAAACAACAGTATATTCAAAATCAAAGGAGAAAGTGCTTTGAAAAAGAAAGATTTGGGGCTTACAGCTCAAGGAGAGGCCCAGGGTTTTATCAGTGAGCGCACTGTTTGACTTTGTACAGCGGGACTTATACAAGTGATTGGGGCCCAAAATGGTTTTCTGTACAAAGGGATGGGTCTTGCACTCTCTCAAGAGGCCCAAAAAAGGTTTAAAGAAAAGAGAAATGGGTCTTACTACTCGAGGGTAGGCCCAGATGGTTTTTATTTTTAAACGGGCGACGATCGCGCCGTTTACTTGTACAGAGGGACTTATACAATGAGTGAGGCCCAAAAAGTTTTTTGTACAAGGGGGGATGGGTCTTACACTCTCTCAAGAGGCCCAAAAAGTTTTGAAGAAAAATAAATGGGTCTTACTACTCGAGGGTAGGCCCAGATGATTTTTGAAAAGGCGACGATCGCGCCGTTTGTTTTTTGACGGTATCGGGACTTATACAATAAGTGAGGCCCAAAGATGATTTGGTCAAAAAAAGGATTGGGTCTTACACTCTAATAGAGGCCCAAAGTGTTTTGAAAATGATTTATGAGGGTTGAATTAATCCAAAACCCTAATTTGTTTTCAAAATGTATTTAATTGAATAAAAATTCAATTAAAATGATCAAAAATTGTTTAACACATGGAAAACAAATTGTGATCTTGGATTAATGCTTCAAAAATTAAGTATTGACCTACAAAATAATTAGAAAGCATTAAAAGTTGCAAAATCAATGTAGAAAAAATATTTAAAATGCCAAAAACAATCAAAATATTAATTCTTTACAAAAATATCAATTATATGAAATAAATAATATTTTTGGGATTTTTTGATAAAATAAAATATTTTAACATTTTTGTGAATTATTAAAAAAGAATCAACTCAAAATCATTAAAACTCTGAGAGAAATTAATTTTTGAATCAATTAAACAAAATCACAAAATTCAAATATTTGAAAATCTGAAAATGGCGCCAAGAACACAAGCAAGAACACGCGCGTTTTCTGGGTTTGGCTGATTTGCATTTTCTATCCAATCTCACTGAATACTTGATTATAACATGCAATCTACATATCATTATGCTCGTCTCAACCTCACGATCATGTCTATGTACTTTAATTTCATTTAAATTAAACATACAACAAGAAATCATGAAGAAACCTCAAGAACCTTAATTTCTGCATGAAGGCTAGGATTTTTGATACACGATTCAAACAATGCAATTAATTGAGGGAAAACATTCCATGCATGATTATGAACATATGGCCAAATTATTGTGCGAGGAAATATGCATAGATTGAGAGATGACCAAGTATGTGCTTACCTCCAAGTCGTGACAGCAAGAGCAGATGTGATTTTGAGTTGGAGGTGTTACAGAAGAGTTGTGATGATCTGGACAGCTTCCCTACACCATATGGAGTGTGTTTGAACACTTGGATTGAATTGAAATGGACTGGATCAGTTTATGGCATCTCAGCTGCACCTTGTTTGAAAAATTGAGCAACCAGCTGGTGATTTCATGAAATTGATGTTTCAGAAGTTATGTGAGTGTTTGATCAGCTCATATGTGATGTATGTGAGGTGTGTGAGTGATTGGTTTGTGCAGAATTGCTCTCAAACTCAAAACCCGATAGCTACCTTGCTAAGAAAGGCATTTTTGCCAAGAGAAAGAGATTTTGAGGAAAGCATCTGTTAGATGGCTTTGGTGTACTTAAACTGACCACAATTGAGCTCTATTTATAGTAGAGCAAGTTTGTTTTGCAAGGAATAGTACATGGCAGCTGGTAAGTAGGTTTCCTCAATGTTGGCCAATGGAAATGAAAGTCTCCTCTAGCCATTGACTAGAGGTTAGGGCACAGAGCTTTGGTCCCCTTGGTCTTGGATAAGTCTTGACTGATTTCAGATGAGAATGGATCAGTCCATGCCACCTTGATGGTTCCATTGAATGCCTCATTCCAAATTTGAAGTCTTGTCCCTACTTTGGCAACTCTAGGTTCAACATGCTATTCCTTGTTCCTTGGACCTTGGAGGCTTGGCTCAGTGATTGTCCCCTTTGGATTCAATCCTCTGAGGTGTCCAAGTGGATTGGAGCAATTGGAATTGGCTGATTTTGGCAAATCGAGCCAAAGTGCAAATTCTGCCTTGCCTTGACAGATTTCAGCAAGGCAACTTGCCAATGTTGTATCTCATGATGTAGGTTGAATTTGGCAATGTTCTTGGCCATTTTGGAAAGCTCTTACATGATACAACAACTGTTTGAACAAGTTTGGTTTTGATCTCTTTTGATTCCAAGTGAAAAATCCCCCTACATTTGGCAAAAAGTGAAGGCAAATATGACTTAGTGAAAATTTCACTAAGTGTTGGAAAAAGTGACATTTTCACTTTTCAGCCACTTTGATCACTCCATAACTCAAAATCCTTAATGAATTGGAATGACTTGTAGTTGAAGCTTTTGTAGGTGATAATGAGGGCTACAAATCCATCTTTGGATGAGAAAAAATGGCCTTGTGGTTTAGGAGTTATGGTCCTCCAAAGTTGGTACCTTTGCCACTTTATTTTTAACTTAGAAAAATTTCTAAGTTTTATGGTTACCCCTTTTACAAGTTATCTCACTTTTCTTGATTTTTCTTGATGAATGATGATTCAAATCATACATTAACATCATTTTAGGGTTAAAAATCCATTTCGGTGAAAAATCTCAAAAAGTCAAAGTTGACTTTTGTGCACAGTTGACTTTTTATCAGATGAATTCCAAACTGTGCAATTCTTCAGGAAATCATGTCCTTGACCTAAATCAAACTTGATGGACATGTTCCATGGGTGTCATAGGGTATATTCAATCATGTATTAGGGTTTGGGAGCATGCCTTGGTCAAAAGTCAAAGTTACTGTTGACTTTTCCCTTAAAACCCTAATTGTGGTGCAGATGAAAATGAGACTTGTTGCTCAAGCTTCTTAGATCAATCCATTGTTCCAAATGGATCAATATGGTGTATTAGAGACCCTCAAATCATCTCTTGAGGTCTTGGCTCATGGTTTGTCCCAAAAGTCAACTTAGGGGTGAATTAGGTCAAGAAACCCTAATTCCTGATTTTTTATGAATGCATCCCCTTGAGGCATAATTGACTTGATGCATGGGTTCATGAGTGTCCATGAAGCATATTAGGTTATGTTTTGGATCATTGCCTTGTGCCCAGATGAAAATTTCCATCTGGAGGCCCTGGTCGACCAAAACCCTAATTTGGTGACACTGTCGATCTTGAGACTTGATCCACCTAGAAGGGAGCAGCCTTGTGCTTAATCCTTGAAGTGGGAGTCCTTTTGATCCTTTATGGATGTTTGAGAGGTTTAGACAAGTTGAAGATCATGTCATTCCTTGATTGATCCTTTGTCAAAAGCTCTGAGAGGGCTTGAAACCCTAATTTTGATTGTAGTGAATGCTCAACAACTCTTGAGGCATTTGATGGTTCATCCATATTGTGATGATGATTTGCACAATGATGGGAAATCTTAGTGGTCAAAATTTGGGGTATGACAGGAACTAAATCAAACAAGTGAATATATTATCTTAAAACAAAAATTAAATGCTAGATATGCACGATCAATGGACACAATCATGGGGGGTTTTACTCCTTACATTATAACAAACAGAATGGTAACTTGAATGAGTATGAATGATGCCTAAATCATGGAGTTTAAAAAGTGAGAAAGCTTACCTACTAGAGAATGTCCAATGCACCTTCAAAGTGGTTCCAGATGATCAATGATGATTGCTTTAGCTCCACTAGCCCCCCTAGAAGTGTGTTTGAATAATCAAAATGTCTTGGAAAGCCCTTGGTTCTTCTGATTGAATCTTCTTGCAAATGATTCAAAGTGATATTTGATTTCTGTGATAGAGGTGTTACAGATGGTATTTGATGGTTTGGATAGTTTCTATGGAGTGTTTATGAAGTGTTTGAGGTGGTAGGGTGAATGGAAATGGCCAAAACAGAAAGTTATGGAGTTTTGGCTCCTTGGTCAACAATGTGACTAATGGAGGGTTGACTTTTTCATCCAAGTGTTTTATGATGTTGTGATGAGTTTGAACAGGTTAAGAGAGGTATTTGTGGCGTGTTGGGATGAGAGGTTTGAAGAGTTTTGGACTATGGTGAGTTTTGGAGGTTTTTGGCTTTTTGATGAAAATGAAGAACAATGGAACTTCAAGGGATGCTTGCTGAAATTATGAGGCTTCTTGGCTCAATTTGTTGTGTCTTTTGTTTCTCGTTTGATGTGGTATTTATAGTGGAATGGCTCAAATCATGTGGAAAAAATTTGGACAAAGTTGAATCGTTATCCATTGAATATTACAACTTTTGCATAAAGTTGATTCAAGTACAAGTAGCTTTTTACTTTCTAGTGTGGCTGCAAGTTGACATTCCTTGGGTGATATTTAGATTGTACAAGTTGTTGGCAATGTTCAGATCAAGTTCCCCAACTTAAGTAACAAGCAAAAGTCAAAATCACCTTTTCAACCTTTGTCCAAAATGCAATGCACCATATCACATTGGGTGATGTTTTTCTTCAATGAATGTGGATCAATTCTGCAGAGCTTTGGTATCCTTGGAAAGATTTTATGGAGAGGAACAAGTTCATAGTAGATCACATGCTTAGAAAATGCTTGCAACTTGGCCAAAAACATCATCCAAATCGTGTGAAAAATCAGATTGTGAACTTAATGCAAATCTGTCTTGGTTCAAACTGCCTTACCATGGTCACTTTGCAACATTATAACTTCATGGTCAAGCAAGATGAGCTTATGCTCTTGATACCATTGGAAAGATGGCATCAAATACTATAACTTTGATGTTGAGCAATTGGAAAGAATCACCTTGGATCATTGAGATAATTGGCCAAAAAATTAGACTTTTCATTGATTTATACTTAGAAAAATTTCAAAGTATTTGACATTTTCACATCTTGGAAAACCTCAACTTTGATCTACCATAAATTTCAATTGGTAAATTCTTTTGATTCCATTATTTCACCAATTTGAAGTATGTAATACCATCTTTAAAATGAGTCCTCAAGTGTTTTCATTGGATGCTTGAGGAAGAAGTTATAGTCTTGGAAAGTAGGGCATTTGATCACAAAATTTTGTAACTTAGAAAAAATTTAAAAAACCCTAATTTCCACATCTTTGAATATTTCCTTAATTTTATTGATTAATCATGATCAAACTAAATCATCCTTCATGTTTTCATGATCCTTGGCTTGTGGAGTCTATGTTTGACCAAAAGTCTCAAAAGTCAAACTTTGACTTTTGAAGAACATTTAACTTTTTCAAAATGAATTCAAACCTTTCAATTGACAATGGAACAAGCTTCTTGAATCAATCCAACCATATTAAGGGGCTAAGATGATGTACTTGAGGTCTTTGAATCATGTTTTGAGGTGTTAGATTGTTGGGGCGGTAAAGCGGCAAGCAACAAAAGATTTGGAAGTATTTTTCTGGGAATTTATCGTGTCCACAGAGATCGGTGCTATTGAACTGCCGTTCGACAATTTAAATTTTAATGAGTTTGGGTTAAAATGAGTATAAGGTAAATGCAGAAAAGTAAACATTAACACAAAAAGAATTCATTCTTCAGAGAGAAGAAACTTATCCGGCATGCATATAATCCACTCCTCACAAACTTAAACTTACCGACCAGTTATACTCAACCTACAATACTCCTCAATATTATCCAGCATCGGTCACAACAGTGTCCATCTCTGACACACTGAGCTGAGAGAACAACCGTGTTACCCTCGCCGACACTCTCGCACCCGATTTGAGATACGGAGGTATTAAGCTTCGACACCCATAAAGATTGTTAGCTATAAATCTATCTCTAGCATCCAGAAACTAACAGATAATCATCCCTAATCAAAGTTTGTGAAGTTTATCTCTAACACAACCCAAACCCCGAGCATAAAGCGAAAAATCAAGGACAATCACCGATAAAGATTTGTAAAGCAGATTTTATACAACGCCATGGACGACAAATATACATGAGTTCAAAGTAAATACATATAAAAAACCCAACAAAGAAGAAAAACACAAAGAAGAAGAGAAATAAACCAAACATCTCGTGGTTTGTCAGAGCCGATTGATGAGAAATCCACCCCGGATCATCCGTGTACAAGCTTCAATGTTGTTTTCTAGCCAATTCTACTGAAAAATGAGTTTGATGGAGTTGGGAGCAAAAATCCCCAAAACCATAACCTAAAAATTGACTCAAATGACTTAAATAGTATTTCAAAATCCGTTAAGTTCGCAAAGCGAACTTTTATTCGCAAAGCGAACATCAAAAATTGGCACTTAAGTGCCTCAAAATAGCTAAACTGCCTCTGCATTTCTGCAGAAGTTCGTAATGCAAACTTTTATTCGCAAAGCGAATATTCGCTAGAAAGTTTGCAATGCTAACTTTGGTCCTTCTTTCTACTGCCTCCAGTCTGGGAGCATTCGTTGGGAAGTTCGCAAAGCGAACATTCGCTGGAAAGTTCGCAAAGCGAACTTGACAGCAAACCAGCTCTTATTTTGACCACAACTTCTGAACTGTAACTCGGATTGACGCACGGTCGGAAGCGCTGGAAATCTTATTCAATGATCTATACAACAATGGAAAAATATCATTGCTTGAATACCTACAAAAATGAGAGAAAATCAATTAAACTCAATGATATTTACATGATACGTAAAATATACTCTATAACGTAAACTAAACGTATTTACAAACAAAATGGGGTTTATTCGAACGATATTAACAAAAAGTATCGGTAAGTGCAACAAAACTTATATAAAAAATAGCTACAATTTGTACTTATCAAACTCTCCCCAACTTAAACTTGTTTGTCCTCAAACAAGAATCAAGCAACTTAATGAAACAGAGTGACAACCAAAGAATCACGAATCAACAAGTTTTGAAAAACGGAAACAAATGAATGGTTCAAATGAAAAACGGTACACACAAAGTAAATACTTACCCCTAAACTACAACGATAACATAGTCACGAAACAAATGCAAAATACAAAAATCATGCCAAACATCCTAAAACAACACAAGTCCAAACGTGAATCACACCTAGCAAAAACAATCATCGGTAGATGAAAAACACAAAATGAGGTACTTTTCACTCACACAACAATCTAGCAAACAAAAGACTAAATTATGCATTCATCCAAAAATCATATTGAAAACATACAAAGGTAAGAATCACCAGGGCTTTCAAGGTTGTAATATGGTCGGGTAAACAAACAATGGGCAATTTCTAAAGGTAATTGACACAAAATCTTGCCTAAACCTAAGGGAGTGATCAACTCATAAAGACTCAAACACAAAATTCCAATCAACTTCTTCCAAAATCCCAAGTGTTACACAAAACACAATACTTATTTAGCACAATTATTTGAACTCTTTTCGTTTCCTTTCACAAGGATTTTCTTTTTCTTTCTTTTTTCTTTTCTTTTCTTTTCTTTTCTTTTCTTTTCTTTTCTTTTCTTTTCTTTTCTTTTCTTTTCTTTTCCATATTTTTCTCTTTTTTTTTCTTTTCTTTTCTTATTCCATCCTCATAGAAACCAACCAATGAGTAAACAATCATTCTCTCCCCAACTTGAATACAACCACATCATCATGTGAATACACCCTACTTTCTAAGGCAAGGTAAAAATTCATACAACAACACAAAGTTGAGGGTTCAAGAAAAAACAATCAATCAAAATCATACAAAAAGTGAATTCAATACTCATAAACAAACATTAAGTTTAAACAACATGGATAATGATAGAAAGGCACAAAGGGGTTTAACAAATGCTCACACACTCACAGGGTGAATTGACTATTTGGCTAGGTAGTTGTGCTCAAAATGAAATAAAATGCCTTAATCCTTTTCATGCTTTCATATAATCAACACAAACAAAAGATTCAGCATAATAAAATCCAGTTAGAACAAGAATGTTGGTACTCCGCGCATATATGAACAATGGAAAACTACCTCACAAAAAGGGTGGGAACTAAAGTGATTCACATCAAGAACAAGTTTAAAAAAGAATGAATGGCATGGAAGTTTCTAAATAGCCTAAGTATCATGAATATGCTAAAGTCTAGAAAGCGATAAGCACATACCTTGGACGTGTACAAAACTTAACAATATCATTACCATACATCGGCAAGTTGAAACGATCAAACTTGGAACATCACCTCAAATTTCCTCAAGCTACTCAAAACAAGCTCTTAAACAAACACAAAAACTACTAATATAAACAAACTAAAAGACCATCTAAAAATGGATTAAACAAGTTGTAAAGTGAAGATTTGAGAATTTTACGAACAATCCGAGTACAACTTGTTTAACGAATGTTCACCACACTACCTAAGCTAGAATGAAAAAGTAATAATGAAACAAAAAATGATAAAATGTGCTTGTTTTACGTCGTAAGCTCGACGCCTGTTTTTTAAGAACGTTCCTCTAAGTTGCTTCCACCCGGTTATTCCTAACCAACACGCAAGCAAACGTGAAAAGAAACAAACAATGATATAACAAATTCACAAGTATAAGTATCAATATAAACAAGTGAAAATATACAATATGTACGATATCTATAAAACTCAAAAACAAAGAAACTATCGCAATGCGATTCAACAAAAACACCAATCCCCGACAACTGCGCCATTTTGTTGGTGCGGTAAAGCGGCAAGCAACAAAAAGATTTGGAAGTATTTTTCCAGGAATTTATCGTGTCCATAGAGATCGGTGCTATTGAACTGCTGTTCGACAATTTAAATGTTAATGAGTTTGGGTTAAAATGGGTTTAAGGTAAATGCAGAAAAGTAAACATTAACACAAAAAGAATTCATTCTTCAGAGAGAAGAAACTTATCCGGCGTGCATATAATCCACTCCTCACAAACTTAAACTTACTGACCAGTTATACTCAACCTACAATACTCCTCAATATCATCCAGCATTGCTCACAACAGTGTCCATATTTGACACACTGAGCTGAGAGAACAACCGTGTTACCCTCGTCGACACTCTCGCACCTGACTCGAGATACAGAGGCATTAAGCTTCAACACCCATAAATATTGTGAGCTCTAAATCTATCTCTAGCATCCAGAAACTAACAGAAAATCATCCCTAATCAAAGTTTGTGAAGTTTATCTCTAACACAACCCAAACCCCGAGCATAAAGCGAAAAATCAAGGACAATCACCGATAAAGATTTGTAAAGCAGATTTTATACAACGCCATGGGCGACAAATATACATGAGTTCAAAGTAAATACATATACAAAAACCCAACAAAGAAGAAAAACACAAAGAAGAGAAATAAACCAAACATCTCGCGGTTTGTCAGAGCCAATTGATGAGAAATCCACCCCGGATCATCCGTGTGCAAGCTTCAATGTTGTTTTCTAGCTAATTCTACTGAAAAATGAGTTTGATGGAGTTGGGAGCAAAAATCCCCAAAACCATAACCTAAAAATTGACTGAAATGACTTAAATAGTATTTCAAAATCCGTCAAGTTCGCAAAGCGAACTTTTATTCGCAAAGCGAACATCAAAAATTGGCACTTAAGTGCCTCAAAATAGCTAAACCGCCTCTGCGTTTCTGCAGAAGTTCACAATGCGAACTTTTATTCGCAAAGCGAATATTCGTTAGAAAGTTCGCAATGCTAACTTTGGTCCCTTTTTCTACTGCCTCCAGTTTTTGAGCATTCATTGGGAAGTTAGCAAAGCGAACATTCGCTGGAAAGTTCGCAAAGCGAACTTGACAGCAAACTAGCCCTTATTTTGACCACAACTTCTGAACCGTAACTCGGATTGACGCACGGTCGGAAGCGCTGGAAAGCTTATTCAATGATCTATACAACAATGGCAAAATATCATTGCTTGAATACCTACAAAAATGAGAGAAAATCAATTAAACTCAATGATATTTACATGATACGCAAAATATATTCTATAACATAAACTAAACGTATTTACAAACAAAGCGTGGTTTATTCGAACGATATTAACAAAAAGTATCGATAAGTGAAACAAAACTTATATAAAAAAATAGCTACAATTTTCACTTATCATAGATCACGCCTTTCTCAAAAATTCAACTCATGACTGAATTAGGTCAAAACCCTAATTTGGTGCATCTGATGACTTAGGGCTTGATGAAATGGTATTGATGGAATATTGCACTTGATTATTGATGTGAAGAGACCTTTGATCATGTTTATAGGTTGAGGATAACATTACTCCTTTATTGGTCAACTTCTTGGTGCCAAAACCCTAGCTTGCAGTCAAAGTAAACCAAAGCACAAACTCTTGTAAACTCAATGGGGTTAGCAATGCACAGAGACATACACATGAGATGATTGATGTCATGCTAAAATGATGCTAATGAGGTCAAATCTTAGGGTTAAAAATTAGGATGTGATATATATGATCATCCATGTACGTTGAAGTGCAAGAAAATATCAAGTATACAAGTTGGTTCAAGAAGGTTTGACCAAAAAGTCAACATTTTCAAATAAAAGTTCCAAGGACTACAACTCCTTCAATTCTTCATATTTTTTAGTTATTATTTTTTCATATGACTCTTATCAACATCCTCTACAACTTCTCTTTACATGATAAGAGCCAATTATGCTTGGAGGACCATCAAAATTTGAAGACATTATAGGTCATTTGTGGACTTAGTGAACTTTGACCTATTTTCAAGTGACTTTTTCCCAACTTTCAAGGATCATAAATTCTTCAATTTTTATCCCTTGAAGCTGATTATTTTTGCACAATATCATTTACAATTCCCTCTACAAGTTTGCTTCAATGATCAAGATCAAATTATGCTTGGAAGGCCTTGGAATTTGTTGGAACATTATAGGTCGTTTTATGCCTCAAAGACTTAGAATTTTTCTAAGTATGATGACCAGTTTTTCATGCCAACTTCAACACATCATAACTTTATCCTCAAATTTCCAAATGAAACCTTTATTGGCCCATTGTAAACTAGGCTATGAGGACTACACAATGCAAGAAGAATGGTAGCAAAAATCCTCTTGAGTAGGATGCCCCATCAAGGTGAACATAGTAAATTGAAACTAAAGAAAGCTCCATGATTAGATTTTTTTATTCGTTCTAATTCCAATTAGAGGCCAAATTAAAGTTCAATTTCGTTCCTAATCAAGTTTAGCAAGTATCCAAAAGTTGTTTAGCACTTAAAATGCAAGTTTTGGTTGAGTTTTGATGACTTGAGAGTCACATTTTTGGCATGATGAGGGTGTGCACAAATTCTCCAATTCTTTGATCATTTCACCCCTCTCAGCATCCCATTCTCTTTATCTATAAATAGAGGGTCTCCCTCCATTCATTTCCAAGCTTTTGAGAGCCATTGAACCCCTGGTTAAACTTTAAAATTTCTACAGAATTTTCACTATCGGGTTTTGAATTCTAGCCATTTTTAATCCATTTTCTCTGTTCTAATACCTTCATTGGCCTCCTCTGAAACTTTTGCATCAAGTCTCAAGCTCCCAGACTCTCTGAAGTTCTCTGACAATATCAAGCTTTTTCAACCTTCGGCCACCATCAGAACAAGGTAGTTAGAAGCTTCAATTTGCTTCAAACAAGTTACCAAGATGTAGTCCACCACTCTATAATCTTTTCCCCTCAATCATCTTGGATTGATTCTTAGTATTGATCATTTAATTTTAAATTTAGTGAGTTGCTTGTTTCTGCGTATTTTGCAAAATTTACCATGCTCACTTTCAAAAAATGAAAGTGAAGCATATGGTTAAACTCGCTTCAATGAGACGGTCGGAATGGCATAGGTTTTATGACCTGATGTAACTTTTTTCCAAAGATCCGGTGAGGGATCACCGGAGAAGATGATTAGAGAGTTTTGTTTTCAAATTAAATTTGGTGCGTTATTTCATGAGTGGACCACAATGCTCCTTCCATCTGATCCCTTGGATGCGCATATATTGACTTTTTCATTTAAATTTGATGGCTGATGATTTATTGGATCTGGTGCTTTTATTTCATTAAATTCTATGATGCGCTCTCTCTCTCCTTACCCTTGGATCTAACTACTTTTATTAGTTTGACTCCATCCAACGCATCATATATTTCCTCTTTTATTTTTATTTTCTTTGTTTTTTCTTTTAATTGCATTATTTTCAAAAATTCATAACTAATTCATTTTTTATCCAAAAAATACCAAACCAATTTCTAAATTTTTCTTATTTTCTCCTCTTTCTGATTATCCTTTTTCATATTTTTTTTTCCATCATAAAATATTTTTCATGATTTTCTTCTTTTTGCATGTGTTTTAATTAGTTTAAAAATGTTTTTATACATTTAAAAATTCTCAAAATTTTGCATAGCATTCTTGAGTTGTTTCTGACTTTCTGGATTTTTTCTTGGTCATTTGTGATCTTGTTTGATGCATCTTTTGCATTTTTATGTTTGTTTTCATTTTAAAAATCATTTTGATGCATATTAATTCATATTCTACAAAATGGATGATTGATCTTGATGATAGCTTGATCAATCCTTGGATTCAATTTGTTGTTTTTCTTTCCTTGCTGCCTCTTCTTCATCTCCCTTCTTCTTTTTTCTTTTGGTTGATGAAAATTTTTAACATCATGGATTGTTAATGATTAAAGGTGTTTGAACCTTCATTATTTCAAACCTGTTGTTGAAGTGATCATTTAGATCACTCACTTCACTTTGGAGTAGTGATAGGTTGCCTTTGATCATTGATGGAAGTTCTTGATTAAGATGAGACCACTCCTCTTTTCTTTTTGTGGCATGCTTTAGGGGAATGATTTATATATCATTTCTATAGCATGTATTAACACATAAATTATTATTGACCGGCCTCAGATAGTTGTGACTTCTACATAAATCCGATTACGATTGCTTAACATAGCACTTAATTTGTCTCGAATCGGAAACTAAGTCATTTTTGTAAGTGAGATTGTCAGCCTCCTATTTTCCATGGTATTGTGTGAAATACATTGGACCTTTTGTTACATAAGAGAGCTAGTGGCATACTTGTTGATTTTATCCAAGTTGGAGCCCTTCTCTTGGTAATGTATAAGAACGTGTTTTCATGCTTATGGATGTTTAGTTGAGTGTTCTCCAAAAAATGACAAATTGACCTCTCTTTTCTAATCACTAACTTACTAACATTTTGTTGATTTCATCTTTACTTTAAAGTCATTTATATTATGCTCTTTACTTATTGCAATTTACTTTATGCTTTTACTTTAGCATTTCATATCATATTATCATGTTGCTTTTTCTTTGTTCACTTGGACTTGTGTTTATGCTTATGCTCTTTTAATTTTGTCCATTTGGACTCTCTCATAAAACATTAATAAATATCAAAACTCCTAAAAAAACTTGGTTACTTTCATGGACTTGATGTTACTACCCTATGCACTATTGAGGAGTTATGGACTTAGAATTAAGACTTTGACCTTTGCTTGAAAGTACATATTAAGACCTATTTGGATTTATCTTGTACCCTTGGATTATGGATTCTCTTGAAGACTCATCCTGGTTATTATTGATCTCATCTGATTCTTGGATTGTTATTGCTTATTTGGCTTGCTTGAGGCTTAATCCAAAGGAGGGAATTCTTGATTGACTTATGTCATGGGGCTTACTATCTTCTCTTGGTTAGATCTTTCTTTGTCCTATCTTTTACTTTATGCAATAGGATAGTCTCTTCATCTCCTCCCCTTCTTAGATTTTCAAAATCTTCTCCCTATTTCCAAACTTTATTCTTTCAAACTAGAACCTCTTTAATAATAAACCTTGACTTTGTCAAGTGCATTTTCAAACCCTTTTTCTTTAATAAACGCTAGGACATCTTAAGCATATTCAAACCATTTCAAAAGATTTGAAAAATACAAAAACTCATTCAAATCATTTTGTTCCTTTTGTGCACTTTTCCTTTTAAAATTTTTTCATAAAGTTTAGACATGAGTCATTTCCATAGTTGAGATATAATTCTCCTTTTGTGCACTTCTTAGGGTTTTGTTCGTTCTTTTTCCCTTTGGAAATAATAAAAGAATAGTGGCGACTCTTGCTCTATAAGTTAAGTTAATCAATAGCTTATACTCACCATTTTTTACCGTTACAATAGGGCTTTAACATATAAATGGGCCTAGGCCTCTTTGGATCAATAACCAATCTGTTGTGAATTAGTATGCCTTTAAACAAAGTATAAACAGTTTCTTTATGATCAAGAAACACACAAGGGTTAGGGTTAAGGAAAAACAAGGAGAACATCAAGGATTGGTTATAACTGCTATTCTTTACTTTCTCTTTAAATCGGATTACAAATACTAAAGAATAACAAATAACCCTCTCACCCTAATTAGGATTTGTCACACCACACTTATGATGAGATACTGGTATGAAATTTATAATAAACCTAACATACTAAACTAATGGGCTTTCTAACAATTACCCATTACAAGCTAACTTAGGGTACAAGCTAACTTAAACAATTGGATCTTTAACACAGGGCTCAATTCGACAACTACATACTAGAACACAATTCGACTACTACATGTAGGTCTTCGACAACAACATGTGAGCAGACTTCGACGGCGTGCTACACTAGAGTTTGATCCAATATCTCACAAATCTCCACCTTGGATCTAACTCTAACATCAAGAAACATACTAGTTTTCTTCATGCAGCTTTATCAACTGCATACAGTGGAAAAACTTACAACTGGGCAACGTCTTGGTGATCATATCAGCAACACTATGATATGTCGAAACCTTTAGCACTTAGACTTCTCCACACTCGATTACCCCTCTGACGAAATGCAACCTCACATCAATGTGCTTGGTTCGCTCATGATAGACTGAATTCTTCGACAGGTGCATTGCACTTTGACTATCTCATTTAACAGTGACAACTTGACCTTGAAGTTTTAGCTTCTTTGCAAAACCTTTAAGCCACAATGCTTCCTTCACAGCTTCAGTTAGGGTGATATATTCCGCTTCAGTGGTTGATAAGGCAACAACCTTCTGAAGAGTTGCTTTTCAACTGATTGTTGTGCCAAACATAGTGAACACATATCTAGAAATAGATTTTCTGGAATCCATACAACCTACATAATCAGATTCGACATATCCTTCGATTGCTGCTTTACTATCTTTACCCAAGGCTCCACCATAAATTAGGACTCTGTTCTGGTACCCATTTAAGTACCTTAGAATCCACTTCAATGCTTGCCAGTGAGCCTTTCCAGGATTCTCCATGTACCTGCTTACAAGATTGACTGCATATGCTATGTCGGGTCTAGTACATACCATATCATGCATCAAAGAACCCACTATATTAGCATATTGAATTCTATTCATATAAGCTCTTTTGACATCAGTGTTGGGACACTGATCTATATTCAGCTTGAATTGAGGGTTTGTTGAAGTCACAACAGGCTTTGAATTCGACATACCATACTTTTCGAGAATCCTTCGTAGGTAAGCCTCTTGAGATAAGCATAATTTTGACTGCTTTCTATCTCTTTGGATGTTAATCCCAAGAATCTTGGACGCAACTCCCGAATCCTTCATGTCGAACTCCTTATTGAGTTCAGCCTTCACCCTCATTACATCTTTGACATTGTTGCTTGATATTAGAATATCATCCACATAAAGCAACAAAATAGTAAATGAATTACCAGGTCAAAATCTGAAGTAAACACAGTGGTCGAACTGACTTCTAATGAAACTTATGCGTTCCATGAACCTGTCGAATCTCCTATTCCACTGTCAAGGAGATTGTTTCAGTCCATATAAGGATCTCTTCAGTTTGCACACATAATCTTCCTTCCCCTTTTTGACATACCCTTCAGGTTGCCTCATCAGGATTGTTTCATCTAAATCACTATACAAGAACGCAGTCTTCACATCCATTTGTTCTAGTTCAATGTCAAACTGTGCCAACGTGGCAAGCAACATTTGAATGGATCTATGTTTTACAACATGAGAGAACACATCATTAAAGTCAACACCTTCTTTCTGAGTGTACCCCCTAGCGACCAATCTTGCCTTGTATCTCTTCGACGCCACTCCTTTGATTCCCTCCTTAACTTTGAAAATCCATTTACAGCTGACTAACTTAGCTCCAGTAGGTTTCTTAATCAGTTCCCAGGTGTTGTTATCATGAATAGATTTCATCTCATCATCCATGGCCTTTATCCATTCAGTCTTCTTTCGAATCTTCATAACTTCCTTATAGTCTCTAGGTTCTTCGTCGAGAACCTCGCTTGCAGAGATTAAGGCATAAGCTATAAGATTTGCATACCCAAGTCTCTGAGGTGTCTTGATGACTCTCCTCGACCTGTCTTTTGCTAGCAGGTAGTCATTGTCAGTCTCCTCATCTTCGACAACATCTTCTGCTTCTTCTTTGACTTCATCTGGGATACACAATTCAGCATCAACATGCTCCACCTCAACAGGAATCTCTCCCTGTTCCTGCTCTTCCTCATCATCATCAGTTTTCTTGAGAGCCATCTCACTTTCATTGAAAACTACATATCGACTGGTGATACACTTCTTGTGACCTGGCTCTAGGCACCATAGCTTATAAGCTTTGACTCCTCTAGGGGATCCCATAAACACGCATTTCAGAGCTCTAGGTTCGACCTTGTCTTGCCTAATGCGAGCATAGGCCACGCAGCCAAATACTCTCAGTATGTCGAGACCAGGTGGATGTTTCGACTAGACTTCTTCAGGTGTCTCATATCTAACACAATCGAAGGACATCTATTTATCAGATATGTTGCTGTCGAAACAACCTCAACCCAAAACATCTTCTTTAATCCAGCACTAGTCAACATGCATCTAACTTTTTCCAAAATAGTTTGATTAAACCTTTCTGCCAAACCATTTTTTTGTGGAGTACCCACAGTAGTTTTGTGCCTTACAATACCTGAGGCAGCATAAAAGCTGTCGAACGCCTCATTGTAAAATTTAAGGCCATTATCGGTTCTCAACCTCTTGACCTTTCTTCCAGTCTGATTTTCGACCAGAGTCTTCCAACCTTTGAAATTCTCAAAAGTTTCATCCTTAGTCTTCTGGATGGATACCCATAACTTCCTTGAATAATCATCGACTATGGATAGAAAATATCTTGCTCCTGAATGTGATGGACACCTTTCAGGCTCCCAAAGATCAGCATGGATGTAATCAAGGGATCCATGAGTACTTTGTTTGCCTTTGTTGAACTTCACTCTGCAAGATTTTCCAAGTACACAGGGTTCACAAAATTTTAGCTTTTCGACTTTGTCTCCTCCAAGTAGATTTTGTTTCCCCAATCTGACCAGACCCCTTTCACTGACATGGCCCAATCTTATGTACCAAATTTCTATCTTCGACAAAGGTTTCATGGATGCAACATTTGTCGAACCACTTACAACTTCAGCCTCAAGGGTATACAAGCCTTGTTTCTTCACGCCTCTCAAGACTTCCTTCGACCCCTTCATGACTCTTAGGATACTTTTTTCTCCTTGAAAAACATAGCCCTTCTTGTCAAATTCCCCAAGAGAAATCAAATTTCTCTTCAAATCAGGTACATACCTGACTTCAGTCAATAACCTTATTGACTCATCATGGAGCTTGAATCTTACATATCCAACACCTGTAATTTTGCAAGCTTTGTTGTTTCCCAGCTGCATTGATCTACCATCTTGATCACATAGCTCCTCGAACAATTCTCTGTTTGGAGTCATGTGCCAAGTGCAGCCTGAATCCATAATCCATTCTTTTCTTGAGTCGCCGCTTGAAACCACAAGAACATCAGATGATTCGAAGTCATCTTGAACAATGGTTGTGTTGCCATTATCCTTACCTCCATGATCTTTCAGGCGTTCAGGGCACACTTTCCTTGTGTGGCCCTCTTTCTTACAATGATAGCATCGAATACCAGACGTCTCGCCACTATAGGGCTTTTGTTGACTTTTACCTTTCTTCTTGTCGAACTTACCATCCTTTCGCAAGAATTTTCCCTTAACGGCCAAACCTTCACCCACCGTCGAAGGTTTATTCTCCTTTCGTTCATTCAGGTCCTTAGAATACATGGCTGATTAAACTTCTTCAAAGCTCAGGGACTCCCTTCCATACATGAGTTTCTTTGAAGTGAGCATGTGTTCCGGGCAAAGCACACAACAACAATAGTGCTTGATCTTCATCATCGATCTTCACATCAATATTTTCAAGATCAAGAATCAGCTTGTTGAACATATTCAACTGCTCAGCCAACACTTTGTCTTCACTCATCTTGAATGAATACAAAGCTTACTTCAAGTAGAGTCGATTCACCAGAGATTTGGTCATGTACAAACTTTCATGTTTCAACCATAACCCCGATGTCGTAGTCTCCTTTGATACCTGTCAAAGAACCTTATCACGAAGACTCAACAATATTGCGTCGTGGGCTTTCTCTATCATGGACTTCTTTTTATTTTCCATTAACGCATCGTCCATGGCTGTCTCTCCCTTCAATGCTTCCAAATAACCCTGTTGAACCAGTAGGGCTTTCATCTTCAAGCGCCACAGACCGAAATCGTTCACACTGGTGAACTTTTCAATCTCATACTTTGTTGAAGGCATCTTTCTCCACGCTCACCGTACCAATTTGTTGTGAATTAGTATGCCTTTAAACAAAGTATAAACGGTTTCTTTATGATCAAGAAACACACAAGGGTTAGGGTTAAGGAAAAACAAGAAGAACAACAAGAATTGGTTATAACTGCTATTCTTTACTTTCTCTTTAAATCAGATTACAAGTACTCAAGAATAACAAATAACCCTCTCACCCTAATTAGGATTTGTCACACCACACTTATGATGAGAGACTAGTATGCTATTTATAATAAACCTAACATACTAAACTAATGAGCTTTTTAACAATTACCCATTACAAGCTAACTTAGGGTACAAGCTAACTTAAATAATTAGATCCTTAACACAAGGCCCAATTCGACAACTACATACTAAAATACAATTCGACTACAACATATAGGTATTTGACAACAACATGTGAGCGGACTTCGACGACATGCTACACTAGAGTTCGATCCAATATCTCACAAATCTAAATAATATCTACCATATAAGAAAATATGGTACCACTAAAAATACTTTTATACCCTTTGGGACACATGTCACCATACCATGCATTCTTATTCCAATTCATATATTTTTATTATTAAAATAAATCAAGGTATAACTTCTATGAGAAGCTTTGGTTCAGATTCTCTTTCTCTCGTTCTTCACGTCTTCTCTGTCTCTCTGTCTTCATTTTTCTCTTTCGCTCTTTCTCTCTTTTCTGCACTGTCTTCATTTTTCTTTCTATTGACAGATTTAGATGTTAAAAAAAATACATATATCTCCAACTTTAATTTACATCTGTTTTTAACATATTTTCTCTTTTGTTTTTTTTAGGATGAAGAGATCTAAAAGTTTTGGGTGTGGATTTATGTTCTTGAGGTTTGGTATTTCTTCAACACAATGTATGGTGTAAGTGTTCCAACTTTATCTTCTTTAGTGTTGGTTAAACTTTCTGTGTATATGGTTTCTTACAAATTTCTATCTCTTTCCCTTTCAAAATTTTAAATTAGTTTGATATTTCATAGATTGAACCTCATATCTTTGTTTTTCTTCTATTTTGTTCTTCAGATCTAGAAAATATAGTGAAGGGCATTTTGGATGTGAAGGCATTTTTGATGTACTGTAAGTTTTTGTTATCTATATTATTTTTGGGTTAAATATCCTCTTTGATTTTTATTTTTTGTGTTTTTGTTTTGATTTTCTTTTCTTTTTTGTTTTTGGTTTGATTTTTTAGGGGTTTCTTGATGAAGCTGCTGTGTGTTCTTGATATTTTAGAGTTTTGAATGAAAATGTTCTTATCAGTAAGAACTTTAAATTTTCTCTGTTTCACTTTTCACTTTTCACTTTTCACTTTCTCCTTTCTTTCTCTTCCTACTTTCTCTTCCCTCTTCTGGTTTCACATCAATTTCTACTTTCTATTTTTCTTTGTGTGTCGTCTTCATCTTTCAGATTGTGATTACTTGGCCTTACAATTTATTGAGGTCAGATTCTTGACTAAATGATTTTTGCTTTATGACTTATTATCATGTGTTTGTTTCAGATCTTGCAGAAGCACTGCTTGAATGCAAAGAAAATGTTCAATACCTCTTAGGATATGTGCAATAGAAGGTGCAGATGAACAAATGTATCTTTAAATCATAAATCTTTTTTTGAACAAGTATTTTGGGGCATGAGTTGTTTAGATAGATTATTCCTTGCAGGTCTTTCCACTTTTTGTATTTTCTGCAACTTATGTTGTGTCAAATTACTAATGTTTATTTTATGATCAATGTTTATTTTCTAATCAATGTTTATTTTGGGGCATGATTTGTGATCAATGTTTATTTTCTGTTCCTATTACAGATTTTGGTACTTATTTGCCACTCCTTCAATTCCAATCCCATAACTGGTTAGTCACTTATTGCTCACTTTAAAATCTTATGGTTGTTTCTTTCTTAACTTTTTAATAAACAACTACTTTGGTTACTTCATTAGCACCACAAATCCAACCTTTTTTTTAAACTGTGTTGTTTAAACAAAATATTTTTTAGTCTGCAATGCAAGTGTTTATTCAGAAGATTGTTAAGATATGACAATTTGTTGTTAATTTTTATTGAATACTTTATGATGCAGTAGCAAATTAAGAATAATAATTTTCTCTTGATTTTTAGGTTCAATGCTCCCATTTTCTTATGAGAGTATTTAAAATAAGAGTTATTTTTAATTAATATAATTTTAGCTAATTGTCATTTGTTGTTAATCCAAATCTTTCATTTTTTATAATTTTTTACTTATTTGTTGTTAAAATTGCAGCATAGGATAAAAAAAATATGAAACACTATATATTAATACTAATATTTTGATTGATGTATGCAGGTCAAACATGCAATCAATAGTCGACAGTCTGTCAGTGATGCATCTTTCACAATTAATTTCAAGATCACATGGGATGGCTTATACACTATTCATATCAGAGTTTTAGTTATAAAATAAAATTTTGGGTTAATACCCCTTTTGGCCCCTGCCATATAGGCGAAATCCCAAAAACAACCCTGTAAAAAAAAAACACAGATTCCATCCCTGCCATTTGTAGATTCCCTCGTTTTGTCCCCTGAGTGGATTTGGTCAACCATATTGATGACATGGCGCTGCTTAGTTGGAATTTTATTTATTTTTTATTTATTTAATTACACGCGTGGCATTTTTATTAATATTTATTTTTTTAATTTTTTTTAATTTTTTTTAATTTTTTTTAATTTTTTTATTTTTTTTTTAATTTTTTTTAATTTTTTTTTTATTTTTTTTTAATTTTTTTTTAATTTTTTTTAATTTTATTTTAATTTTTTGTTTTATTTTGTTTTATTTTTTTAATTTGTTTTTATTATAATTTTTTTAATTTTATTCTTTTTTTTTTTTTTTCGTTTTTATTTATATATTTTTTATATTTTTATTTTTTTTTATTTTTCGTTTTTGGACCTAATTTTTATTTTTAATTCTATTTTAAACAAATTGTTCTTTTAAAAATTAGTTTCATTATACTAATCCATTTATTTCAATTTATTACCATACTAATCCATTTATTCTCATACTAATTTCAATTCAACAATACTTATGAGTGATTTATTACCATTATAACTCCACTCATCAACCATCTTTATAACCTCTCTCCACTTCTTTTTTTTTTTCGTTACAATATTGTTTCATTTCTTCTCCATTGTTTTCAATACTCATCAACCATCCAAAACTCAATACAAAGCATACTCACAACACAACAATACCACACACCCTAATAAACAAGAATCTCAAGCTCTCATCACTCTCCACATCCTCATGAAAATGGTAACTTGCTACTGCCATGTTCACACCATAAGTTGGTAACTTACTATATCATTATCCTTTGGTATGAACAATTTTTTGTACAAAGAACATATGAATGTGAACATGGCAGTAGCAAGTTACATGCACATTCATATGTTCTTTGTACAAAAAATTGTTCATACCAAAGGATAATGATATAGTAAGTTACTAACTTATGGTGTGAACATGGCAGTAGCAAGTTACCATTTTCATGAGGATGTGAATTAATGCAAAAAGTAAAAACAGAAAAACAGGGATCAAAACATTTGAATGTGAAAACGTCATTTATTGATGATAAAGTAAGCAAACAAAAACATCAAAGCCCTACAGACAAACATCACTACGTCTTGGGCAGAACGTAGGATTTTACACAAACAGAAAACAAAGGCAATTACTCTTGATGGGTCACTTGGATGACTTTCTCAGACGACCAATTGCATAGACTTTTACCGGGAGTGCGGGGCGGATCCACTCATCCATGTCGCAATCACTATCCCCCTCATCATCAATGGCATTAACCCGATTAAAGAAGACACCAGCACTTGTGAACTGGACTGGACCATAAAACTTAGGAGGCTCTTGAGCTCGTCGGGGTGGCTTATATCCCAGTCCATAAGTATTCTGCTTCACCTGAACATTAATGACTTGGCCCCACTTCTGGGAATCACCAGCTTCAACTACAGCGCGTGCATCTTTGAAAGAAGACATTGAAACTTCTGGCTGATTTACCACCTCGGGTTGATTAACCACCTCAGGCTGACTGATCACTCTTGGAGGCTCCTCAGGAATTTTCACGGCTTCAAAGGCTTGGCACAGAGTCTCATGTATTTCACCATCTGCCTCTATATACTTGAAGGTTGATAGGTGACTCACCATGATGTCTTCCTCACCACAGACTGTCACAACATGTCCATCCACCATATATTTCAGCTTTTGATGCAGCGTGGACGTCACTGCCCCAGCACCATGGATCCACAGACTATCCAATAAACAACTATAGGCAGGCTGAATGTCCATGATATAGAAAGTGGCTTCAAAAATTTCAGGACCAACTTTGATCGGCAATACAATTTCTCCAAAAACGGACCTCTTAGAACCATCGAACGCGCGCACCACCAGGTCACTTCCCAGTTAGGGTTGCTATTACCGACGAGATAATAGGGCACACACACACAGCCTGCTATTACCGACGAGATAATAGGGCACACACACACAACCTGCTATTACCGACGAGATAATAGGGCACACACACACACAGCCTGCTATTACCTTACATTACATTCATATGTACTTATATATGTTACTTGTCAATCATATAACTGTTTATAGATACAACATCCTTATCCTCCCCTTACATGCACATTCATATGTTCTTTGTACAAAAAATTGTTCATACCAAAGGATAATGATATAGTAAGTTACCAACTTATGGTGTGAACATGGCAGTAGCAAGTTACCATTTTCATGAGGATGTGGAGAGTGATGAGAGCTTGAGATTCTTGTTTATTAGGGTGTGTGGTATTGTTGTGTTGTGAGTATGCTTTGTATTGAGTTTTGGATGGTTGACGAGTATTGAAAACAATGGAGAAGAAATGAAACAATATTGTAACGAAAAAAAAAAGAAGTGGAGAGAGGTTATAAAGATGGTTGATGAGTGGAGTTATAATGGTAATAAATCACTCATAAGTATTGTTGAATTGAAATTAGTATGAGAATAAATGGATTAGTATGGTAATAAATTGAAATAAATGGATTAGTATAATGAAACTAATTTTTAAAATAACAATTTGTTTAAAATAGAATTAAAAATAAAAATTAGGTCCAAAAACGAAAAATAAAAAAAAATAAAAATATAAAAAATATATAAATAAAAACGAAAAAAAGTAAAAAAAAAAAGAATAAAATTAAAAAAATTATAATAAAAACAAATTAAAAAATAAAACAAAATAAAACAAAAAATTAAAATAAAATTAAAAAAAATTAAAAAAAAATTAAAAAAAAATTAAAAAAAATTAAAAAAAAATTAAAAAAAAATAAAAAAAATAAAAAAAAAATAAAATAAATAAATAAATAAAATAATAAAAAATAATAAAAAAAAATAAAAAAAATAAAAAAATAATAAATATTAAAATATTAATAAAAATGCCACGCGTGTAATTAAATAAATAAAAAATAAATAAAATTCCAACTAAGCAGCGCTATGTCATCAATATGGTTGACCAAATCCACTCAGGGGGCAAAACGAGGGAATCTACAAATGGCAGGGATGAAATCTGTGTTTTTTTTTTACAGGGTTGTTTTTGGGATTTCGCCTATATGGCAGAGGCCAAAAGGGGTATTAACCCTAAAATTTTTATTAGAAGTTAGGTCATTATAGGGCAAGTTATATATTGTTTATATCAAACCTCATATATTGTTCGTATCATATATTTTAATCAATCATTTATTATTGCATAAAATAAAAAGATCTTTAATTTATAATATTTTTTTTGTATATTTCGATTTGATTAAATCTTATAAATATATAAAGTTATTGATATTTGCTTATATAAAAAATGTTTTTAAATAAATATATAATACATTAACTACAATTATAAATATTTTTATTATACATTAAATGTAATTTATAATATTAAATGTTTAATTTATGAAAAAATATTAGTATTATTTTGAATAACTTATACTATAGAATCATTATTATAATAATGATTACAATGATTTATTTTTGATTTTCTATAATATTTACAAAAGGTTGATATTCCAACTTAGAGTTATATTTAATTCCAAATGAAAATTTCTTTGATTAGACATTTCAGATTTTAGAAAAAAATAGATTAAAATTCATTAAAGTTGTGAATAGAAAAGTAGAAATATTTTAAAACAATGCAGACGTAGGGTGTAGGGCATCATTGGGAAGACAACTAGCAATGATATGTGTAAAAAACAAGAAGTGTTAATGAAGAATAAAAAATAGATGATGTGTAGTGCATTGGGCATCACTTTCTATCTCCTGCCACGTGCTATACTATTATTTTGGTTTAAAGTTTCCTGTATCTTATTAATGTCACATTTTTAAATTCTATTAATGTTTGTTAAAAACGATTGAAAATGGACTTAAAAACTTGGTCAAATATTATGTTTAATGCACTTTAATATATAATATATAACGAAGAGATTTAAGTTTTTTTTTTGGAATAAAAAGAATTATATTACCAAAAAAGTCAATACAAAACAAGCCGATCCAAGATCCAGGCAACTAAAGGACTATAAGACTAGGCTCAACAAAACAATCAAAGTCTATTACAAATATTGTCTAGTTTTCTGTCATGTGTAGCTCTCATCTTAATGACTTCCAAGATAACTTCCACTTTAAGATCTTCAACACCACCATCTTTGAAGATTATACTATTTTTAACATGCCAAATTTTATAGATTGTTTCGGCTAACACAATTTTTAAAAGTTTCCTATTAATCCCTTTTCCTTTCGTAGCAGTTATTAACCACTGCATCTCTCTTTGCCAGCCTCTAGGATCATGCACCAAACCGATTTTTTGTAGCAGAAGCTTTCATATATTGCCTGTAATAACACACTCAAAGAACAGGTGATTTATACTTTCATTATCCCCACATAGCACACACAACCCATCTGTCACAATACCAAAATTTCGAAGGCGATCTTTGGTTGCGAGCCTGTTGTTGCATAACATTCACAGGGTAAAAACAACCCTGGGTCTGGCTGCATTAGACATCAACATTTTCCTCCAAGCCATGTTGGGTTTTGCTCCCCTAAGCTCCTTATACATTTGTCTCGTATTGTACCTGCCCAATCTTTGGAAGTTATCCCAAGCCTCAGTATATCTGCACTTTTCTCGACTCTTGAATATGGCTTTTATAATCCAAGAGGTACTTCCAGTTGGGAGGTAGTTGTCTGCAGAATTCCTCTTTATATAATAGGCATGGATCCATCGAATCCAAAGCTTATCAGCCTTGACCCAGATATTCCAAAGCAATTTGCCAATGGTAGAAATATTCCAGGTTACCAACTCAACAATGTTCAACCCACCATCATTACACGGATCACAGATATGTTCCCAAGAAATTGGAGCTTTCCTGCTATGACCATCTTTTCCTGTCCACAGAAACTTTCTGCATAGAGACCCTATGTGAGATAAGATCTTCTTAGGGAGGGGGAAAATCTGCATCCAATAATTAGCTATGGAAAACAAAACACTCTTGATCAACTGAACTCTACCTGCATAAGACAGAAGCTGAGTGCTCCAATGGTTAATCCTGGCCAACATTTTATCAATCAGAGGAGAGCAATTAGCAATAGTCGGCTTCTTACTGTCCAAAGGTACCCCTTGGTATTTAAAAGGGATCATCCCCATCTCAAAACCAGTGATACTCCTAAGCTGTTCTTGGACATTTGAATCCACCACACCACAAAACAATTTACTTTTAGGGTTACTAATTTGCAGACCTGTAGCTTTGTTGAATTCCTGCATTTTCTCCATAACCAGCCTCATGGACTCCACATCACCTCTAAGGAAAAGTAAAATATCATCAGCAAAACAAATATTCATTATTTTCATCCTCTCACACTTTGGATGATAATTGAAATTTGGTTTATGATGAAGCTCTTGAAGGATCCTGTGCAAATATTCCATTATGATAACAAAGAGGAGGGGGAGAGGGGGTCCCCTTGCCTCAAACCTCTTCTAGCTTTTACCACTCTAGAAGGAATGCCATTAATAAAAAATCTATAGGAGACTGTTGAAACACAAGCCATAATCCAGCCACTGAATGTTTGAGGAAAACCCATTTCATTAAGAATTTGTCTCAAGCTACTCCACTCCACAGTGTCATAAGCTTTTTGTATGTCCATTTGGACCATACATCTAGGGGAGATACCTTTTCTGCCATAACCTCTAATGAGTTCTTGAGTGAGCATGATGTTATCATGAATGGTCCTGCCTGGGATAAAGGCAGATTGGTTTTCATCAATGACATAACTGATCACCTTCCCAAGTCTGTTGGTGAGGATTTTGGAGAGAATATTGTAAAGAGTACTGCAACATGAAATGGGCCTCATCTGCTTTATATTAAAAGCCTCAGGAGACTTGGGGATTAGGGTGACTAAAGAAAAATTCACTGCTCTATATATGCTGCTGGTGTTGAAAAATTCAGTGATAGCATCTTTGACATCCTCTCTAATTATCATCCAGGTTGTCTTAAAGAAATGAGAAGTAAAGCCATCCATACCTGGTGCCTTATTATTCCCAATGCTAGATAGAGCTTTCCAAATTTCAGGTTCTTCTACTGGTTTTATTAATTGGAGAGCTTGATCTCTGTTGAACATTTTACCTTTCCTCACACAAGTCACATCAATACAATTCAGCTCAGTTATGGTATTTCCAATCAATTTGGTGTAGAACCCAATTACTTCATTCTCTATGTCCTCATGCTTACTTAGTAACTCACCTGTTAGGGAGATTTAAGTTTTTTTATTAGACTATATTACTTATATATATCCTACATGAAATATAAAACGATTGAATTGCATATAAACTTTAATTATATTGTTATAAAAAGTTAAAATTTAATTTTTTGTTGATAACTTTAAAAAAATATTTGTTTAAAGAAAAAACAAAACATTCTCATAAAATTAAAATCTAAACAAATAGAATATCTGAAAAATTGTGTATTTAATATTGATTTAAAATAGATATAAATTTTTCACAAATCATTTTTATTTAAATTTTATTTTTTAATGAGCATTAGTTAATTGTTCACTTTATAGCATATTAAATACAACGCAATAACATATTAAGTACTATTATTTAGACCTTTTAATTTATTTTAAAATCACTTACACATTCATATGATCCCTTCTTTCATCCCCTTTTTCTCTCTCATCGTTAACAACAACAACACAACATAAATTATTTGTTTTAAAAAATTAATGAAATAATATTTAATAATAAAATGCTTTAATCCATAAAATATTTGTTTTCTCTCTCATATTTATTTTAATTGCTTTTTTTTCATTAAATCAATAAATGCATAAATATTTTTTCATTACTCTATTTTTTGTAATTCATATTTTTTATGTTTATCAACGCTAGAAAACAATTTTTGAACATATCACAACTTATTCATACTATTAAAACACCAAATTAATATAATTATCACGTGAACATGAAATTATTGATCAAAATATTGAATATTAACGAGAACATGAAGTTACTGATCAAAATATTGAATATTAACGGGAACATGAAGTTACTGATCAAAATATTGAATATTTACGAGAATTTGAAGTTACAGGTACAAAATTTGAATATTAACGAGAACACGAAGTTACTGATCAAAAGATTGAATATTAACGGGAATTTAAAGTTATTGATAGAAAACTTGAATATTAACTGGAACATGAAGTTACTTATTAAAATATTGAATATTAATGGGAACATGAAGTTACTGATCAAAATATTGAATATTTACGGGAAATTGAAGTTACTGGTAGAAAATTTGAATATTAACGGGAACACGAAGTTACTGATCAAAATATTGAATATTAACAGGAATTTGAAGTTATTGATAGAAAACTTGAATATTAACGGGAACACGAAGTTACTGATTAAAATATTGAATGTTAACGGGAAATGAAGTTATTGATCAAAATATTAAATATTAACGGGAGCATGAAGTTACTAATCAAAATATTGAACATTAACGGAAATTTGAAGTTATTGATAGAAAATTTGAATATTAACGGGAACACGAAGTTACTGATCCAAATATTGAATATTAACGGGAACATGAAGTTACTTATAAAAATATTGAATATTAACACAAACTTGAAGTTACTGATCAAAATATTGAATATTAACAGGAATTTGAAGTTACTGATAGAAAATTTGAATATTAACGGAAACACGAAGTTGCTGATCAAAATATTGAATATTAACGGGAATTTGAAGTTATTGATAGAAAACTTGAATATTAACGGGAGCATGAAGGTACTGAGCAAAATGTTGAATATTAACGGAAACATAAAGTTACTTATAAAAATATTGAATATTAATGGGAACATGAAGTTACTGATCAAAATATTGAAAATTAACTGAAGCATGAAATTTCTGATCAAAATATTGAATATTAACGGGAACATGAACTCACTGATCAAAATATTGAAAATTAACGGAAACATGAAGTTTCTGATCAACATATTGAATATTAACGGGAACATGAACTCACTGATCAAAATATTGAAAATTAACGGGAAATGAAGTTTCTGATCAAAATTCTTAGTTGTGGAAAATGAACATAAAATTGCTGATCAAAATTTTGAACACGATTGTTTTTGTATTGGGTGTTATGATTTTAATTTTTTTTAATTTACAACAAAATTTTTATATTTTCAATTTTTTATATATTTCATAATGTAACTGATGACGTATCCGTGGTCCACACCAGAACCCGTGCGGACGCACGGGTTTCCTACTAGTTACTACTTAGAAAGAACTACTAATACACCTCTATCCACCTCAAGGGCTGGACTACCATTCACTAACACACACATGAAGCTGCTCATAACCGATCCTTCTATCCACCTCAAGAATTTACAACCAAAACCCATATGTTGCATTATGTCTGATAAATAACTCCATTCCACCTTGTCATAAGCTAACGCAAAATCCACTTTAAGCATCAACGCCTTAGACTTACTTCTTCTTGTAAAGTCAATCAACTCGTTTAGGACCAATACCCCATCTAAAATATTACGCCCTTCAATAAAAGCCGTTTGAGTAACAAAGACAATATTATCTATAACTTTTTTAAGTCTGGAAACCAACAGCTTTGAAATAACTTTATAGACAGATCCTACCAAGCAAATAGGACGAAAGTCATCCAAACCAACAGTTTCATCCTTCTTTGGTATTAGAGTGATGAAGGATGAAGAAAACACCTTTGGAAGAGTATTAGTCTCAAAAAAGTACAATATGCAATTAGAGAACTCTTTTCCCACCACCTCCCAGCATACCTTTAAGAATTTCAAGTTAAACCCATCAGGACCAGGGCTCTTGTCACCATCACATGAAAACACTGCCTGTTTCACATCTTCATAAGTGAAATGTTCCTCTAACATCCTACTTTCAGCTTCAGAAATTCTCTTGAAACCTTCGCTGCCAATCCTAGGTAACTGTCTACCTTCTTTGATGAATCTTCTTTCAAAGTGGGTTGTCACAGCTTCTTTAATCTTACTAACATCATCGATTACTTCGCCATCAACGTGCATAGAGCTAATGGTGTTTAACCTGTTCCTGTTTCTAATTGCAGCATGGTAGAATTTGGTGTTGGCATCTCCCTCATTAATCCATTTCAGTCTCGCTTTCTGTCTAAGTATGCTGTCTCTGATTCTCATATGTTTCCACATCTCATCTTCAGCTTCCTTTCTTGAATTCAGCATATCACTATTTGTTTCATCCCTATTTTGAGCAATATAATCTTCCACCTCATTAATAGTGTTAGTAAACTCGCTTATCTTAGTATCAATCCAACCATAGACATTGTGATTCCACCACCTAATTCTGTTCCTTAAATGCTTAAACTTCATGGATAAAATGTAAAAGTCATCACCCTCCACCTTATATGAACCTCACTCTTCTCTGACAAACTGAAGAAAGTCGTGATGTTCCAACCAGCAATTCATTACTTTAAACGGTTTTGGTCCCCAGTTGATATTTTTTGCAATTACCGTCACCGGCCTGTGGTCAGAAATGTCCCTTGACCCAACATTCTGAGTGATCGAATTCCACTTACTCAGCAAACCAGGCGAAATTATAAACTTGTCCAATCTACTAGCAGCTTTTCCAGATGCATTAAACCAAGTAAATCTATTGCCTCTCATTGGTATGTTTATACAACCAGATAATTCAATGAACTCCTTAAAGTCTTCTATAATTCTTCTACTTTGAATACTACAACCTTTTCGTTCACGACTATTTTTGATGGCATTAAAATCCCCGCAAATTACCCACTCTCCTATTGGCAAAGAATCTTTAAGTTGAATAATCTTGTTCCACAGAATTCTCTTCTCAGGGTTGAAACAAGAAGAATAGATGTTCACGAAATACACATTATGACCATCCCATATAGCATTTACTCCAAGGTATCCATGACCTCTAAAAGTACTAACAGGAACCAAGCAATCTTTCCTCCATATGGTGAGCAATCCCCCAGCATGACCAATAGCATCCACCCCAGACCAACAACAACTATCATTTCCCCAAATTTCAGCAACAAGTTTATCATTTGTTGTCTGACATTTGGTTTCTTGAAGAAAAACGACATCAGCCCCTTCACTATGAATCAGTTTCTGAATTCTCTTCTTCTTTATACAATTTCCACATCCTCTTATGTTGTATGTCAAGAAATTCATAATCCACCCTTAGCTGCATCCTTCTTACCTCTGTTTCCCTCTCTCTCCTCCGTTTCCAACTTTCTAATACATCCTTCAATAGTCACATCATCTTCCTCTGTCTCTATTCCCATCTTCTTTATGGCATCCCATATTCTTATAGGAAGATTGTCTAATTTCCTCTTTATCCTTGAATTACTTCTATGAACCTCCTCATCACCTATTGAATTTCCACCAGATGTTGGAGTTCCCCCATAGCTGGAAATTTCATCTTCTGAATCAAAACTTGACATCATTGGTTTGGAAGTACTCTCACCATACATTTTATTTTCATTCAGGAGTGTTGCATAATACGACGGTGCAAAAGGAATTTTGATTTTTTTATATATTTCATTGAGTAATACAACCTTTTTCTGTTTCTTCTGCTCTGTACCTCCTACTTGCCGTTTTGACTTACCTGCATCCTCCCCTGCCTCAATACTCTCGCCAGTGATTCCTGCATCAGGCACCACTCCTTTACATACTTTAATAGAGGTTACCCTTGAGACCTCTACTAAACTTTGACCTTTCTTTTCTTTTTACATATTAAACTGTGATTCTGCCAACTGAACATCATTGCCAACCTGTCTACCCAATACTACGTTGCCCACATGTCTAGTCAACACTCTATTCCCAACAACCAAAGGACTATTTTGCTTGTCCATTTGGTTTATGTCAGCATCAATATCCGTCCTGCACACCTCGGGCCCCTCCCTTTCAACGTTTTCTTTTCCCATCATAATACCTTTATTGATTTCCCCAAGACAACCTCTCTCCTCCTCTTTCTCTGAATCGTCTTCTTCTACCTCTTTGTGGTTATCCCCATCTTCCTTCTGAACTTCCATCAGTTCATCCATGTCGTCTTCTCTTGTATTACTAATGGACTCCTCCACTTCACTATCAGATGAAGAGATAATTGAACTTTCATCATTATAACCCTCATTTGCACACCATAGTTTTCTAATGCCTATTGAATCTTCCCTCACTTTAATGCGATATACATTCTCATTCACTTCAATATTGAATACCTCATTGAAGTTTATAGCAAATTTAGTCCTCACCAGAATCCTCGCAACATCCAATCTTGACATACTACTTGTCTCCTCATCTGCTTTCACATACTCACCAATCCGACCCGCCAGGAATTTGTAGAACTTATCCCCCCAAACATGGCATGGAAGACCGTATATGCTTATCCACGTTAATCTTTCCTTGTCCACATCCTCCGGTGACCAAGGATGAATATCAGCGAACCACCTGGATACCCACTCCTCATCTTCACGTACCATTTTCATTACATCCCCCAGCTCCTCTTCTTCTAATAAGCATAGATTCGCCCCCAATGGGGTAGCTTTAATACGAAAATAACCTTCAATATGCAAGGCTTCCTGAATCTCAAACGCAGAACCCGGTTTCTCCACCACACCGACGTACGCTTTTTCAAATCGTTTCATATCTTCCTCTTCCACGTTGAACATCAGATGTGCAAACTCTGGTTTATCTCCCATCAGCTTCCGATTCATTGTCCTTTTTTGACCATCTTGGTACCTACTTCCGACATTAATAACCTAAGCATAAGACAATTTTCCATTTCCATCTAATTTCACCTTGTTGCTTTTACTCATCCCGTCTAACTCACTTCTCCCATTCATTTGTTGAGGCAACTGACCCTTAGTTTGTCCTTCAAACTCTCTCCTTTGAAATCTGGGTTTGTTAGCGAAAATCTTCTTGCCATTAATGACAATATTGTCTAATTTAATGGCCATAAGATTTTCGTCCTCCATCTTTTTAAACTTCACGAAACCGAAGCGCTTCCCCCGCTTATCTCTTTTAGGCGGAATGTATACCTCCAACACTGTTCCATGTTCTTTAAACACACTAAACATCTGTCTGGCTTCAAATGTTTCCGGAAATTTCGAAAAAAAAAAGAAGAAGCATTGATGAAACCTGCCTCTGTGCTTTTTCCTCCATGAGCTTTACATACCGATCTTGTCTCCAAAGCAATCTTCGTATTCTTGTTTTGATTGATTTTCATCCAACCATCCTTCCTTTCATTCACCATTTTACCCACCTACCCAGCTTCCACCCACTTCGCGAACCGACCCAAGAAGCACCGGAAGTTTAAGGCACCCACTATGTAAATATCTACAGGGAGGAAGGTCCCTAGCCCTAAGACTAGGATTTTAACCAAACCCTAATAAACCTAACAGTGGTCACCCAAACCTCAGGTAATGGCGGAACGATACTCCAATCTGTATTTAGTGAACCTGGTACATTGCTACCGTGTTTGATTTAATTTTTGTTACCTGATGAATATGAACAGTCACACCAGTAGAGAGAAGGAGGAGCTTCTCACTCTAACTTTATTTTGTTATGCTTTCATAAAACTTTGTTAATAGATATTTTGTGTGGAACATCAATGTTCAAGGTTTCAATAAAATTAAAATCTGATTTTATAATATGTTAAAACATAGTTTGCAGTCTATATGGGGACTTGTCCACATCAATGTTTTTAATTTTGCTGCTACCTTTGAATTATTATTATTATCATCTTATTATCATATTTAATTTTAATAAAGTGATAATAATGGGTCATAACAGGGCACGAATTCAAATCTTATTTAAAAATTAACACACATCATCTCATCTATTTTGAAATTTATAATTGGTCATAATCCCAATTAATAGAATTAATATCAATTAAAAAAAATTAAACATAGAATAAAAATAGAAAATAATATACGAAAAACAAAAACATAATTAATAATATTAAATTTTAAATTTATGTTATTATTATTTATTGTTGTTTATACCTTAGAATCATTATTACAATATTGAAATTTTTTATGACCCTTAATGAAAATTGTTATCTATTTTTTTAGGTTAAAATACAGTTTTGGTTCCCTTGTTTGTCAAAATTCACGGTTTTTGTCCCCCATTTTGTTTTTTAACAGTTTTGGTCCCCCATTCCTCACTATTCATGTACTGTTCATGTACGGACCAGGTACTGTTCATCACTTTTTTGGGCCAAAATTGGAGTGGGGGACCAAAACTGTTAAAAAACAAAATGGGGGGACCAAAACCGTGAATTTTGACAAACAGGGAGACCAAAACTGTATTGTAGCCATTTTTTTATTATCATTCACTTATAGTTAGATTCATTTATTTTTATTTAACAAAATAAGATTCATTTATAAAATAATAAATATCGTTGCATTAAACTCTAAAATTGATATTACCCAAAAAAAACTGTAAAATTGATAACTATTTAAAAAATTTATTTAAGAAAACAGTTAAATCTAAATGGACACCATATATTACATTAACTTACAAATTTTATTTGATGGTTTATTATTTTAAATTTAAAATATAATATACTAATTGCAATTACAAATATTAGATATTAAATATAATTAATGTAAATAAATATCAAAACTTATGATAAAATATTAATATTATTTTATACCATTTATACTATATAGTCACGATTACAATAATAATTATATTTTTTATATAATTGGTGCAAACACAAAGAAATTAAAAAAACTATTATTTCAAACACTAAAAAATTGTTTCCCATCCTTTATGTTAATCAACGGGCACAATTTTTTGTTTAATTCAAATTTTATTATATACAAATAAAATACATATGGGATAAACGAGCACAACTTTAATTTTGAATCAATTTTGTAATATACGAAACAAATACTACTGTAATCCACGGGCACAACTTTTTGTTTGATACAAATTGTGTTAAACAAAAAATTAATACATATGTTTTAAACTGACACAATTAGAAATGTGATTCAAATTTTTAAATATACTAAACAAATACTATTGTTATAAACGAGCACAACTTTAATTTTGAATCAATTTTTTAATCTACGAAACAATTACTATTGAAATCAACGGGCACAACTTTTGTTTTACTTCAAATTTTTTTATATACAAATAAAATACATATCGTATAAACGAGCAAAACTTTAATTTTGAATCAAAATTTTAATATACCAAACAAATGCTACTGTAATCCACGGGCACAACTTTTTGTTGGATTCAAATTTTGTTAAACAAAAAATAAATACATATGTTTTAAACGGACATAATTATAAATTTGATTCAAATTTTTTAATATACGAAACAAATACTATTGTTATAAACGAGCGCAACTTTAATTTTGAATCATTTTTTTAATCTACAAAACAATTACTATTGTAATCAACGGGCATAACTTTTGTTTTGATTCAAATTTTTTTATATACAAATAAAATACATATCGTATAAACGAGCACAACTTTAAATTTGAATCAAATTTTTAATATACGAAACAAATACTACTATAATCCACGGGCACAACTTTTTGTTTGATTCAAAATTTGTTAAACAAAAAATAAAGGGTTAAATATGTATAAGGTCCCTGAAAATAACCCAACATTCAAGTTTGGTCCCTATAAATATTTTCTTCAAGGTTTGGTCCTCCTAAAGTTTTCCGTTTGTAACTGTAGTCCCTCCCGTTAGTTTTCACTAAAGGTGGCTTATGTGGCATGCCATGTGGAAATTTTTTGATGACGTGGCTTACATGTGGCAATGCCAACGTGGCAAAAATTGCTGACTTGTATGCCACGTGGCAATTGTTTCAATTTTAATTTTTTTTATATTTATATCATATTTGAATCCAGAAATGGTAGCTAATTTGCAGCTACTTTCTAGCTAATTCCTAGCTAATCTCTAGCTAATTTAAACACAACATTTTTGTAGCTAATTCATAGCTAATCTCTAGCTACAATGCTTCTCAAATTAAGAAAAAAAACTATACAAAAAAGGAAGAAAAAAAAACTATACACTCAAAAATAGAATGTTCAAACATTTGAAGCTCTTTTCAAAACTGATTTTACAATCATTAGCTACAAATTAGAATCTAAACAAGCATTCATTCATCAGATTATACAGTAAAAAAAATCTTAAGCCTTAAAAGCTAGAACAATGTTGAACTAGCAAAATAACAAAATCATTGCTTTTAGTTCAAAAACTAACAATCACTTAACTAAAGTTGTCATAGTGAACTGTAACTCTGTTCCAGAATTTTAACCATGCCATGTAAACTTTGTAGCATAAAACTATCCATCCAATAAGATACGGTGTGAATGCTGTAATACCCCCTATTATTTAAATGCTCAATTGGATATCCGATGAGATCAGATGAGCTTTTGTGTGCTCTATCTTTAGTAAATTGGATTAATGGAATCCTATAAGCACTTTAAGTATCAATATTTGTGATCAATAGAGCTACTAATGAACTCTGAAGAGATCAATTTATTATTAGTTCAAGATAGACTTTTATGATAACTCTAATAATTGATCAATTGGTTGAGATGACAAAATATCAATTGGAGATATTTTACTCTATTGGATTATATTATATAATATTGGTTTATATATATATATATATATATATATATATATATATATATATATATATATATATATAGTTGTTAAGAAAGAAAATGAAGAGAAGATAGAAAGAAGAAGGAGGAAAAGAGGAAAAGAAGAGAATGAGGGAAAAAGCCATGGATGAAGAAGAAAAGCTTGTGGATCATCATCAATGTTCATCATCTTCTTCAAACTCCTCTTCGTTTATCAGGTGTGTTCTAGCTAGAGACTTTAGTGTAGAATTTCTTGAGGTTTTAGAGTTAGGTTGAATTTGAGGAAAAATGATTAATTTAGCAAATCGAAGAATCTAGCGGTTGAAATGTGATATAAATTGTGTAGTATGATCACTATATGTGTAGAATCATCTGTCAATAATTGTTTTGATGTCCCAATATGTTTTGATTGAGTTTGGATGGGTTATGTATCAAGAAAAGCGTGTTTTTATGCTTCTGGAACACTGTTAATCGATTAACACATTTGGTTAACCGATTAACAGGTGAAAAATGGTGTTTTACGTGAAATTTAGATTGGTTAATCGGTTAACCATATGTGTTAACCGATTAACAGTGTCAGTTTTCAGAAAAAATATTATTTTCAAAAACTCATAACTTTTGAACCGTAAGTCCGTTTTGGTCCCCGTTCGAAGCGTCGGGAAGCTAATTTTATTCTCTATATGATAATGGATTAGAAAGATGGTTATATGCCATGGATGGATAAGAAAAATATGGAAATGTAATGTATGTAGTTTGGTTTCCACCAAAACTCAAGGATCGGGAATCCGATTGATACGAGTCCAAAGCCTTTGGAAAGATAATCCAATAAGGTGGTGAATAGTGATGTGAGACCATGATTTAACCAAGGATGCTTGGTAGAGGATAGTAGTGGCTTGTGTGCCTTAAAACGTGTATGAACTATAATGTGATTATGTTTGACATGTTATGCTATTATATGTTTTACTTGTGTACAGTGTGTTATACCATGTCTATTTAATTGTGAACTGTGAATGAGAGAATATGCATGTTAAAATGAATTAGGAAGAGTGAGGAAACTTACCCCAAACCTAATGATATGATTCTAGGTTGTGATTATGATTGATAAATAATCTAGATGGCGATGCTCGTGCATTCGATGTAGATGTGCATCCTTGCCGAGTAATGGTCTAGAGGAGAGTGAGACACTAGTATGGAACATGTGTGTGAACCTTTGTGTTATTTGAGAAAAGGTAATTGTGGCCTTAAGGCATTGTGGCCTTGTGATTGTCGAATACAATCACGTTTGTGCGTGTGATCACGTAATCGTAACTGGTTCTTTGAGTTGCGTTTCATGGGTCTCGAGCTCCTCTGAAACATATGCATGACTACTTGGCAGGTTTGATTCCCGCGTGCAGTACGAATGACGCTCTGGGAGCGTATGCTTGTGATGGTTAATGTCCCGTGTGAAGTGACGGTTCATAACGGTTTATGGCCCGTAGAACCCGAATCCATTCGTATGTCAAGTAGGTTACAAGGATCCATGACTCGGGTCGACTTCTAGACGTAGAAGCGGACGAGAACAGGGGATGCCTTGGTATGGTTATCGATTAGTGATATTTTGAGTTGACGAACTCATGACATGTTTCCATATAGTGTGAGATTGTGAACTCAAAGTCATTTCCCTTTCCCTTGACTTGAGTTAGGATTGATATAACCTTGTACAGCCGAGAGGATCTGTAGGATAGGGAACTCACTGAGATTTGATGTATCTCACCCCACTATAGTTTCTATATTTCAGGTTCGGATTGCAGGTTGGTTTACAAGTGGAACGATGCTTGGATGTTTCAAGAGAAGCTTAGTTAAGCTTATTTTTCTGCTGTGTAATCTTTTGTTGTATACAATTGAGGATATTGTATATTATTCTTATATTTTTATTTTTGGCTAGTTTCCATGCCTTGTACCATATGTTGTATTTACGTTTTAGAAATGGACAAGTATGTGAACTAGGCCATTAGGCACTTTTGATGTGTCAGTACCAAATAAAATGCTTGTATGGTATCATTCTAGATATATATATTATACAGGGCATTATAGTTGGTATCAGAGCAGGTCGTATCCTCGACCTAGCCTTGAAACATCATAAGTAAATCTATTCCTGCCTCTTATGTGTGTCTTGCCATCATGAAACTTAATATCATACTATGTAGTGTTGGGTCTGATCAACCTAATACTATGTATGTGATAGGTAGAATCATGGTTGAGCGACCGCGAGGACTCCGAAGTGCTGTTGGAACTTGTACTGTGAGGGTAGGCTCAAGCCAAGAGTTAGTAGTGTGGAGTTTTGGTCAGCTCAGTTAAAGGTTTAGTAAAAGTTATGCTTGGGTAACATGGAATTAAGGAGTGGAGTGTTGCTCAAGCAATCCTTTGGAAGTTATGGAGTCTTAAGGTTAAGGATCTTTAGCGGACGATTGGTTAAGGCATCAAGGAATACGTAAAATCGCAAGTAGAGATGGATTGACCACTAGTGTGGATAAAGATTTCAAGTAATCTCATTCCGTGGAAAAGAAAAGTTGTTGTATGGAACGCGTGGCGTAAGGTCCGGAAGTGAGATAACTATTGGTGCTTCCTTTCTAAGGTCGTTAAGGTATCTTGAATGGACGAGAGTACCTTAAGGAATGTGTTCGGAACAATATCTTCCGATTGGTTAAAAGTTGAGAGTTAAGGACGTTCGGCTTTTATGGAAACTTAAAGTAGTAGAGAAGTGTGTGAAGGAACACAAGGATGTGTTTACATGCTTCAAGTGAAACAAGTGTGAGCCGAAAGAAGAGTAAGAAATGAGTTGTGTATCTTCAGTTATGCGTGGAGATTAAGTTCAAGGTAATACATCAGGATTTCTGTTTTTAGTAAGAGACCAATTTGGAATTGTTGAATTACCCAAGGAACACTATAAGTTATTGGGTTGGAGAAAGTTTGGACTTCATTTGGTAACAGGAAGTGTAGTGAGACAGCCCGGAAGAGGTGTGTGTTAAGGAGTAGAGTAAGTATCTTGGATTTAAGGAAAATTTAGTGAGGTGGTTTTATATTTGGACCTAATAGGGTTACAATGGAGAGCGAAAGTAAGCACGATGTAGGAAACGGTATCGACAGTATATTATGAGGAAATGACAACGGAAATGTATGCTGGACGAACGTGCAATGGAATTTCTAAGGTGTTGATGAACTTATAATTAAGGAAGTGTAATTACAGATGGTTTACTCATGAGAACCGTATTAGTATGACGTGGAATGAGAAAGTTACACCTTGGTATTAAGAACAAGCGTAGTAGTAGCACCGTAGTCACAATGTACGTAATGGAATCTTATTCTTGAGACAAGTGTGAAGGGACGTACCTTGTGGAACAGTGAGTACTGTATTTTCAGAGTTAAGATTGTGGTAAAACAACGAAAAGCAATTTAGGACGTATTACGGACTAAGTGTAAATCATGGAACGATTTATACCGGAAGGGTTTTGTTAATAGTTGATGAGAGTTGTCGGTTGCGAACTTTCCATTAAGTAATTTGGCGAAAGTGGGATGTTCCATGGATAGCGAAGGGTAAGAAATCCCGGTTAGTGTGTACGAAGTAATGGAAAGGTTCTCCAAGAGGGTGCGTTACCCCGATCTATTTTCAAGTATAGAGAATTTCTATATTTGTGAATAATCGAACTATTCGGAATCTACTTTTGTTGGACTAAGAATGTTGTAGTATTATGTCCCACCAAGAAGTTCAAGTGAGAGAATAAGGTTGTATGTTGGTTTTTGGTTGGGGATGAATTAGGTATGAACTGTGATTAAAAACCCCAGAATGTCGTCACTATTGGTTTCCCGCCAGTGTAATTGTTTAAGCAGAAAAGTGAACTATCCCGCCGAAGAGTTGTCATGTGACCGCGTCAGAATTTGGAATTCTACCTTGTCACTTGGTTAGAGTGTGTCGTCTGAATGTTTTGACCTTGTCGGAATTACCGTAAGTGGATTATGGTTGGTGATGTTATACAAGTTAAGGAGCCGCGAGTTGGAAAATGATATTTCAAGTAAGAACCAATCAGATTGATGGTTGAGTATGGATGGCTTTGAATTAAGAGGAAAACTGATTTTTTATTTTTGCAGCACTGTTAACCGATTAACCAATGGGGTTAACCGATTAACACGTGCAAGGATGGCATTTTGCACTGAATTTTGAGGAGTTAACCGATTAACTCAAAGGGTTAATCGATTAACATATGTATAAATTGTGAAATCCCTTAATGACCATCATCTGCGTTTCGTTACCTTATGTTGCTCCGAGTGGAGAGTGTGTGTGAGGTAAAACGGAATTCCAAGTAAATGAAAGACGTATTCGTGGTTGGAAATTAGAACTTCTGGAAGGGTGTTACATAGTGGGCCATTTGTTTAGACGACAAGGGAGTTGACGTTTGAGGAAGTAATCTTGTGAGTTTGTGTGGAGTATGAGAAATCCTTGAGGGTGAAGTTAAAGAATACTCACGAAGTGTTGACCCCGTAAGGAATATTTCAGTGTTTAATTATGGTGTTACTCAGGTATGAGCGGTTGGTCAGAATTTAGTAAGTGTTATCTTCCGTGAGTTCATGGTTTTGGTTTTGGACTCCGTAAGAGTTGTGTACAGTTGTGTTTACCCAGAGAAGGAAATTTGAAAGTTATCTTTCCAAGTACGAGTAAGAATTGGGCGTTCCGAAGTTAAGTATGTAACTTGGATCGTTATGGATAAAACGATGGAGAGATGAGGATTTAATTGGGAAGCATGGTATAGACTTCGACAGCGTATGTGCGTGTAGAGTGTTGTTGTGAATTGGTGAGTGGTATGGAAAACTCACAATTGTGCTTTGGATGGTTTAAGTTTTGATAAGTGGTGACTCGTATATGATTGTAGTTCTATGTGGGTGTTACGTTGATGTTGGATGAGATCTCGTGTCAACAAGGAATCTTGAGTAAGTCGGAAAACCGTAGGTATAATCGATTTAGAATGTGGTAACTAGCATCGAAAGCTGTTAAGCTATTTTGGATGCATTAATTCGAGTTTGGAATGGATTGAGAATTGTATATGTTGTGGTTGTAACAGTGTAACTCCTGCATCTTTAGCGTCTAGAGAGTGTTGGACAGATGTTAAGATATTATGTGTTGGCAAAGGAATTATTCTACCATAGGACGTCAGTAAGTTTCTTGTATCGTTGATTAGTAAGGATCCCAGTGGATAAGTGTGTTCCCCATGGACTATCAGCTACGTGGTAGTGCTTAAGAGTTGGTGGTATCCCATTGTTAGAATTGGAGTTGCGCAGTAGAAGGTGACAAATGAAAGAGTTCAGTCGGATTAATAAGAATCAGAAGGATGGTTACTTATAATAATAATAAAGAAATAAGGAGATCTTGTTTAAGTGTGTTACCTTTTAGAGTGACACGAAAGAAAGGAAATACCGGATGTAAGGAGTACCATGTACAGCATCAGACCAGATGGAACTGGTAAAGGAGTCGTTTGACTAATTGGGGAGTGGTTTAGAACATTGAAGGATTTACGGAGGAATAGTTGTCGGTAATTGTATGAAGTTAAGGAATCACCGAATTACCTCATGAGAATTGGATGGGTGGTTGTTACCCTGAACCAAGATAAGGTGTTATGGTTTCGTTTTGTGACTCGGTAGAGGAATGTAGAATGGTACATTCTTTCCAAAGTAAGTCGCGACCAAGTCTTTTGTATGAAACAACAGATGAATTGAGGAAACGCAAGTTGAAAGTTAACCCAATATTGGAATAAGAATATGAATAAGGACGTGAAGTTTGATAATTCGTGAAATTAAGAATTTGGTCTGCGAAGTCAACTTGGATTATGGATTACGTCAGAAATTGTAACGGACGTAAAGTTAAGAATGAATCTAAGACAATGATAAGAGTTGCGATTATTGTCGAATAGAGGAAATTCGGGGGCGAATTTCAATTTAAGGGGGGGAGAGTGTAATACCCCGTATTATTTATTTGCTCAATTGGATATCAGATGAGATCAGATGAGCTTTTGTGTGCTCTATCTTTAGTAAATTGGATTAATGGAATCCTATAAGTACTTTAAGTATCGATATTTGGGATCAATAGAGCAACTAATGAACTCTGAAGAGATCAATTTATTATTAGTTCAAGATAGACTTTTATGATAACTCTAATAATTGATCAATTGGTTGAGATGACAAAATATCAATTGGAGATATTTTACTCTATTGGATTATATTATATAATATTGGTTTATATATATATATATATATATATATATATATATATATATATATATATATATATATATATATATATATATATATATATATATATATTTGTTAAGAAAGAAAATGAAGATAAGATAGAAAGAAGAAGGAGGAAAAGAGGAAAAGAAGAGAAAGAGGGAAAAAGCCATGGATGAAGAAGAAAAGCTTGTGGATCATCATCAATGTTCATCATCTTCTTCAAACTCCTCTTCGTTTATCAGGTGGGTTCTAGCTAGAGACTTTAGTGTAGAATTTCTTGAGGTTTTAGAGTTAGGTTGAGTTTGAGGAAAAATGAATAATTTAGCCAATCGAAGAATCTAGCGGTTGAAATGTGATATAAATTGTGTAGTATGATCACTATATGTGTAGAATCATCTGTCAATAATTGTTTTGATGTCCCAATATGTTTTGATTGAGTTTGGATGGGTTTTGTATCAAGAAAAACGTGTTTTTATGCTTCTGGAACACTGTTAATCGATTAACACATTTGGTTAACCGATTAACAGGTGAAAAATGGTGTTTTACGTGAAATTTAGATTGGTTAATCGGTTAACCATATGTGTTAACCGATTAACAGTGTCAGTTTTCAGAAAAAATATTATTTTCAAAAACCCATAACTTTTGAACCGTAAGTCCGTTTTGGTCCCCGTTCGAAGCGTCAGGAAGCTAATTTTATTCTCTATATGATAATGGATTAGAAAGATGGTTATATGCCATGGATTGATAAGAAAAATATGGAAATGTAATGTATGTAGTTTGGTTTCCACCAAAACTCAAGGATCGGGAATCCGATTGATACGAGTCCAAAGCCTTTGGAAAGATAATCCAATAAGGTAGTGAATGGTGATGTGAGACCATGATTTAACCAAGGATGCTTGGTAGAGGATAGTAGTGGCTTGTGTGCCTTAAAACGTGTATGAACTATAATGTGATTATGTTTGACATGTTATGCTATTATATGTTTTACTTGTGTACAGTGTGTTATACCATGTCTATTTAATTGTGAACTGTGAATGAGAGAATATGCATGTTAAAATGAATTAGGAAGAGTGAGGAAACTTACCCCAAACCTAATGATATGATTCTAGGTTGTGATTATGATTGATAAATAATCTAGATGGCGATGCTCGTGCATTCGATGTAGATGTGCATCCTTGCCGAGTAATGGTCTAGAGGAGAGTGAGACACTAGTATGGAACATGTGTGTGAACCTTTGTGTTCTTTGAGAAAAGGAAATTGTGGCCTTAAGGCATTGTGGCCTTGTGATTGTCGAATACAATCACGTTTGTGCGTGTGATCACGTAATCGTAACCGGTTCTTTGAGTTGCATTTCATGGGTCTCGAGCTCCTCTGAAACATATGCATGACTACTTGGCAGGTTTGATTCCCGCGTGCAGTACAAATGGTGCTCTGGGAGCGTATGCTTGTGACGGTTAATGGCCCGTGTGAAGTGACGGTTCATAACGGTTTATGGCCCGTAGAACCCGAATCCATTCGTATGTCAAGTAGGTTACAAGGATCCATGACTCGGGTCGACTTCTAAACGTAGAAGCGGACGGGAACAGGGGATGCCTTGGTATGGTTATCGATTAGTGATATTTTGAGTTGATGAACTCATGACATGTTTCCATATAGTGTGAGATTGTGAACTCAAAGTCATTTCCCTTCCCCTTGACTTGAGTTAGGATTGATAGAACCTTGTACAGCCGAGAGGATCTGTAGGATAGGGAACTCACTGAGATTTGATGTATCTCACCCCCACTATAGTTTCTATATTTCAGGTTCGGATTGCAGGTTGGTTTACAAGTGGAACGATGCTTGGATGTTTCAAGAGAAGCTTAGTTAAGCTTATTTTTCTGCTGTGTAATCTTTTGTTGTATACAATTGAGGATATTGTATATTATTCTTAGATTTTTATTTTTGGCTAGTTTCCATGCCTTGTACCATATGTTGTATTTACGTTTTAGAAATGGACAAGTATGTGAACTAGGCCATTAGGCACTTTTGATGTGTCAGTACCAAATAAAATGCTTGTATGGTATCATTCTATATATATATATTATACAGGGCATTACAAATGCTGTTGGAGGCTGAGAATATCCATGGTTGGTATATAGAATTCCTTGTGTCAATTTCCAACAAAAAGGACAAGAACAGTGAGCAGAATATGCATAACAGTGGAATAGAGTTTCACCTCCAACTAACTATTTACAATTAACCGTTCAAGTACTAATTCAATGCACTGCTGCTGCTTGATGTCGTTCTACTGCAGGTGCACCAGATAACATCTAGATCTTATACATTTCCACCTGCAGGATAGCCATCATTGTCAATAATTTATAACAGCCATCATCTCTCAATCTTTCCTATACGCATGTTCATTAGCAACTATTGCCACTTGAGAAGAAAATTCAAGAGCAACTTATACAAGTTCTAGCAGGGAATATCATCGCTTACATTTCAAAATACTCAATAAGTTAAGCACATACTCTACCATTCATCACAACTAGGACATCATGTTCATGACAATACTTTTCAACACGTATATCATACATAAGCATTTCTCAAACCAATACAACCAACTGTCTCAACATTAATTCATTAACTAACTCAAACTAACTTCAAAACCAATAACATAACAAGCTTTCTAACTAATTTTCACAAGTAACTAACTCAACATAATTTCTCCAAACTCCATTCAAACTATAACAGATTTTACTCCTAATTACAATCATTACAGAAATTAAATCCAACTAACTTTCCATTTTCAAATACTCTCACCTATGATAATTAACTGACCTGATAGATCCTATAACAACACATATGAGCCACTGCTTCCAATTAAGCTTGACTGTTTTAGTGAAATTTCCAGATATAGTTCATATTTTAACAAACACCAAACAAATCTATTGCAGAAAAACAAAACAAAACAGAGGCATATCACATACGAAGTCAACAACAACCAAGTACTACATCCAATTAAAGTAATTGATATTGAGAAAAACCAAACCATCCAGGAATCAGGACCCATGACTGATCCAGCCGAGCAATCTAGCCTATGAGACAGGGAATCAAAAAACAAGACATTGGACTGCTGAACAAGTTCTAACCTGAAGGAAACTAGTATGGTTTAACAAATGAATTGCTCTTCTAGAGTCTTCTTCAACCCTCTCCCATTCACTACAAACAAACCAAACACAACAAAAAACACGGGATTCAAAATCACAGTCAAATCTATACTACACAAATGAAAACTTCAAATAACAGACCGACAAAGCTTATGTGAAAAACAATTGCAGACCAAATTTAAAACCCTAGTAAAAAACCACAATCCCAATCCAAGACGAAAATTAAAAACCCTAAACACAAAATCACACCCAAACGAAGCTGCACGTGTCACAATCCATCGACACTAACACAACCACAGCTTCACACCAAATCTCTGTAGAATCGAGCAAGAAAAAGAGTTGAGAACGGAAGAAAACGAATACGAAGAAGAACAAAGAAGAAGATTCGATGAAAGCGGCGAAAACGAAGATTCAAACGCATACCTATCATTTTCCCCTTCAAGAACCTGATTCACAGTTGAAGATAAAAGTTGATCCCCCAAACCATTATTCTTGTCACCACCAACAACTTCTCTTCCAGAAAGAAACTCTAGCCAACCCAAAATTTGAAACTTTTCCTCGGAATTTTGCATCTATTAGAATATTTTCCCTAAAATAAAAACCCTAAAAATGAAAATATCCATAGGGAGGAGGAAGATGGACTTACCTAAAAAGGAGGAGAGTGAGAAAAAAAAATATTTTACAATTATTCTGATGTGGAAAAATTATAATACACATGGCATGCCACATCATCTTCCGTTAGTGGAAACTAACGGAAGGGACTAGAGTTAGGGACGGAAAACTTTGGGAGGACCAAAGTTTGAAGGAAATTTTTTTAGGGACTAAACCTCAAAGTTGGGTTATTTTCAGGGACCTAATACTTATTTAACCCAAAAATAAATACATATGTTTTAGACTGACACAATTATAAATTTGATTCAAAATTTTTAATATACGAAACTATTATTATTGTTATAAACGAGCGCCACTTTAATTTTGATTAAATTTGAATACTACAAATTTCTCGACAATTTCTTATATTTACCAATATAATTTTTTAATTTAAATTATATCTATTTTTATAATTTTGCAATTTCTTTTTTCAATTTGATTAACAATTACGCGCCCATAACATAAAATTCTCAAACAGATCGGCCCGTGCGAACGCACGGGTTAGTTACTAGTTTAAATAAAAATTATTCAACCAGCTAGATTTTTTTGTGTTTCTTTTGAATTTAAAAGTGGGTCTGCTAACAATAACCACTAACTACCATTCTAAATACCATTGAACACATTATTAACATGTGTCTGTTGTCAACCATCACTTTTAATCATTGTTGTTAAGAGATAGTACTTTATTATATAATTGTAATATTTTAATTATTTGAAAAATTAGTGATACAAATTGTTTGGATATATTTTGTAAAATTAGTGATACGAATTGCTTATTATAACTCTTTTGATAATTCGAAATTAAAATTGAAATTTTGACTAGTTTTATTAAAGAGCAGTAAATGCAAAAGTAAGCCCATCAAAAAAATTCAAATTTAATAGTTGACCGAGTATCAATGCTTTAATTTAAAAACACGACTAAATTAAGGGCAATAATGTACCCATTACCCGTTGTCCATTACATTGCTTCAATTTATTCATTTACAATAATTTTTAATGACTTAAAATATCTTTTTCATTAGTTTTACCAGATTGAATTTAATATTGGCATCAACATAAATTAATAACAATTAAATATCTTTTACAAACTAATTTATATATAATAATATAAGATATTTTAAACATTTTATGCAAATTAAAAAATATAATAAAAAATTCAAATATTAATAGTGAGAAGAAAGATTCAAATATTCAATAAATATGGATGTGAAGGAGTGAATAGTCATGTCATACCCACTTAGTAGAGAAAATAATATTAATAGTGATAAACAAACTAATAGATAAGAGTCATGTCATATCAAGTCGTACTCTTTAAATTTATGTGGTTAACAATGACTAAAAAATTATTATTATTATTATTATTATTATTATTATTATTTAATATTTTATTGATTAAGTGATTCAATATATTCTTTAGTGATTAAGTATAACACAGTATATTTAATAATTTATTGATTAAGTAATTCAATATATTTTTAAAAATAAAACCTTGAATATAGTTTTTGTTAATATATCTTCTATTTGAGATTCCTATCTACAATATTGAAAATATCATCTCATAAATTTATCTACAATAAAAATTAATTTAAAAAACTATCAAGAAAAAAATATTTCATAAAACTTTGTTAATAGATATTTTGTGTGGAACATCAATGTTCAAGGTTTCAATAAAATTAAAATCTGATTTTATAATAAGTTAAAACACAGTTTGCAGTCTATATGGGGACTTGTCCACATCAATGTTTTTAATTTTGCTGCTACCTTTGAATTATTATTATTATCATCTTATTATCATATTTAATTTTAATAAAGTGATAATAATGGGTCATAACAGGGCACTAATTCAAATCTTATTTAAAAATTAACACACATCATCTCATCTATTTTGAAATTTATAATTGGTCATAATCCCAATTAATAGAATTAATATCAATTAAAAAAAATTAAACATAGAATGAAAATAGAAAATAATATACGAAAAACAAAAACATAATTAATAATATTAAATTTTAAATTTATGTTATTATTATTTATTGTTGTTTATACCTTAGAATCATTATTACAATATTGAAATTTTTTATGACCCTTAATGAAAATTGTTATCTATTTTTTTATTATCATTCACTTATAGTTAGATTCATTTATTTCTATTTAACAAAATAAGATTCATTTATAAAATAATAAATATCATTGCATTAAACTCTAAAATTGATATTACCCAAAAAAAACTGTAAAATTGATAACTATTTAAAAAAATTATTTAAGAAAACGGTTAAATCTAAATGGACACCATATATTACATTAACTTACAAATTTTATTTGATGGTTTATTATTTTAAATTTAAAATATAATATACTAATTGCAATTACAAATATTAGATATTAAATATAATTAATGTAAATAAATATCAAAACTTATGATAAAATATTAATATTATTTTATACCATTTATACTATATCGTCACATTACAATAATAATTATATTTTTTATATAATTGGTGCAAACACAAAGAAATTAAAAAAACTATTATTTCAAACACTAAAAAATTGTTTCCCATCCTTTATGTTAATCAACGGGCACAATTTTTTGTTTAATTCAAATTTTATTATATACAAATAAAATACATATGGGATAAACGAGCACAACTTTAATTTTGAATCAATTTTGTAATATACGAAACAAATACTACTGTAATCCACGGGCACAACCTTTTGTTTGATTCAAATTGTGTTAAACAAAAAATTAATACATATGTTTTAAACTGACACAATTAGAAATGTGATTCAAATTTTTAAATATACTAAACAAATACTATTGTTATAAACGAGCACAACTTTAATTTTGAATCAATTTTTTAATCTACGAAACAATTACTATTGAAATCAACGGGCACAACTTTTGTTTTACTTCAAATTTTTTTATATACAAATAAAATACATATCGTATAAACGAGCAAAACTTTAGTTTTTAATCAAAATTTTAATATACGAAACAAATGCTACTGTAATCCACGGGCACAACTTTTTGTTGGATTCAAATTTTGTTAAACAAAAAATAAATACATATGTTTTAAACGGACATAATTATAAATTTGATTCAAATTTTTTAATATACGAAACAAATACTATTGTTATAAACGAGCGCAACTTTAATTTTGAATCATTTTTTTAATCTACAAAACAATTACTATTGTAATCAACGGGCATAACTTTTGTTTTGATTCAAATTTTTTTATATACAAATAAAATACATATCGCATAAACGAGCACAACTTTAAATTTGAATCAAATTTTTAATATACGAAACAAATACTACTGTAATCCACGGGCACAACTTTTTGTTTGATTCAAAATTTGTTAAACAAAAAATAAAGGGTTAAATATGTATAAGGTTCCTGAAAATAACCCAACATTCAAGTTTGGTCCCTATAAATATTTTCTTCAAGGTTTGGTCCTCCTAAAGTTTTCCGTTTGTAACTGTAGTCCCTCCCGTTAGTTTTCACTAACGATGGCTTATGTGGCATGCCATGTGGAAATTTTTTGATGACGTGGCTTACATGTGGCAATGCCAACGTGGCAAAAATTGCTGGCATGTATGCCACGTGGCAATTGTTTCAATTTTAATTTTTTTTATATTTATATCATATTTGAATCCAGAAATGGTAGCTAATTTGCAGCTACTTTCTAGCTAATTCCTAGCTAATCTCTAGCTAATTTAAACACAACATTTTTGTAGATAATTCATAGCTAATCTCTAGCTACAATGCTTCTCAAATTAAGAAAAAAAACTATACAAAAAAGGAAGGAAAAAAAACTATACACTCAAAAATAGAATGTTCAAACATTTGAAGCTCTTTTCAAAACTGATTTTACAATCATTAGCTACAAATTAGAATCTAAACAAGCATTCATTCATCAGATTATACAGTAAAAAAAAACTTAAGCCTTAAAAGCTAGAACAATGTTGAACTAGCAAAATAACAAAATCATTGCTTTTAGTTCAAAAACTAACAATCACTTAACTAAAGTTGTCATAGTGAACTGTAACCCTGTTCCAGAATTTTAACCATGCCATGTAAACTTTGTAGCATAAAACTATCCATCCAATAAGATACGGTGTGAATGCTGTTGGAGGCTGAGAATATCCATGGTTGGTATATAGAATTCCTTGTGTCAATTTCAAACAAAAAGGACAAGAACAGTGAGCAGAATATGCATAATAGTGGAATAGAGTTTCACCTCCAACTAACTGTTTACAATTAACCGTTCAAGTACTACTTCAATGCACTGCTGCTTCTTGATGTCGTTCTACTGCAGGTGCACCAGATAACATCTTGATCTTATACATTTCCACCTGTAGGATAGCCATCATTGTCAATAATTTATAACAGCCATCATCTCTCAATCTTTCCTATACGCATGTTCATTAGCAACCATTGCCACTTCAGAAGAAAATTCAAGAGCAACTTATACAAGTTCTAACAGGAAATATCATAGCTTACATTTCAAAATACTCAATAAGTTAAGCACATACTCTACCATTCATCACAACTAGAACATCATGTTCATGACAATACTTTTCAACACGTATATCATACATAAGCATTTCTCAAACCAATACAACCAACTGTCTCAAGATTAATTCATTAACTAACTCAAACTAACTTCAAAACCAATAACATAACAAGCTTTCTAACTAATTTTCACAAGTAACTAACTCAACATAATTTCTCCAAACTCCATTCAAACTGTAACAGATTTAACTCCTAATTACAATCATGACAGAAATTAAATCCAACTAACTTTCCATTTTCAAATACTCTTACCTATGATAATTAACTGACCTGATAAATCCTATAACAACACATATGAGCCACTGCTTCCAATTAAGCTTGACTGTTTTAGTGAAATTTCCAGATATAGTTCATATTTTAACAAACACCAAACAAAGCTATTGCAGAAAAACAAAACAAAACAGAGGCATATCACATACGAAGTCAACAACAACCAAGTACTACATCCAATTAAAGTAATTGATATTGAGAAAAACCAAACCATCCAGGAATCAGGACCCATGACTGATCCAGCCGAGCAATCAAGCCTATGAGACAGGGAATCAAAAAACAAGACATTGGACTGCTGAACAAGTTCTAACCTGAAGGAAACTGGTATGGTTTAACAAATGAATTGCTCTTCTAGAGTCTTCTTCAACCCTCTCCCATTCACTACAAACAAACCAAACACAACAAAAAACACGGGATTCAAAATCACAGTCAAATCTATACTACACAAATGAAAACTTCAAATAACAGACCGACAAAGCTTATGTGAAAAATAATTGCAGACCAAATTTAAAACCCTAGTAAAAAACCACAATCCCAATCCAAGACGAAAATTAAAAACCCTAAACACAAAATCACACCCAAACGATGCTGCACGTGTCACAATCCATCGACACCAACACAACCACAGCTTCACACCAAATCTCTGCAGAATCGAGCAAGAAAAAGAGTTGAGAACGGAAGAAAACGAATACGAAGAAGAACAAAGAAGAAGATTCGATGAAAGCGGCGAAAACGAAGATTCAAACGCATACCTATCATTTTCCCCTTCAAGAACCTGATTCACAGTTGAAGATAAAAGTTGATCCCCCAAACCATTATTCTTGTCACCACCAACAACTTCTCTTCCAGAAAGAAACTCTAGCCAACCCAAAATTTGAAACTTTTCCTCGGAATTATGCATCTATTAGAATATTTTCCCTAAAATAAAAACCCTAAAAATGAAAATATCCATAGGGAGGAGGAAGATGGACTTACCTAAAAAGGAGGAGAGTGAGAAAAAAAAAATATTTTACAATTATTCTGATGTGGAAAAATTATAATACACATGGCATGCCACATCATCTTCCGTTAGTGGAAACTAACGGAAGGGACTAGAGTTAGGGACGGAAAACTTTGGGAGGACCAAAGTTTGAAGGAAATTTTTTTAGGGACTAAACCTCAAAGTTGGGTTATTTTCAGGGACCTAATACTTATTTAACCCAAAAATAAATACATATGTTTTAGACTGACACAATTATAAATTTGATTCAAATTTTTTAATATACGAAACTATTATTATTGTTATAAACGAGCGCCACTTTAATTTTGATTAAATTTGAATACTACAAATTTCTCGACAATTTCTTATATTTACCAATATAATTTTTTAATTTAAATTATATCTATTTTTATAATTTTGCAATTTCTTTTTTCAATTTGATTAACAATTACACGCCCATAACATAAAATCCTCAAACAGACCGGCCCGTGCGAACGCACGGGTTAGTTACTAGTTTAAATAAAAATTATTCAACCAGCTAGATTTTTTTGTGTTTCTTTTGAATTTAAAAGTGGGTCTGCTAACAATAACCACTAACTACCATTCTAAATACCATTGAACACATTATTAACATGTGTCTGTTGTCAACCATCACTTTTAATCATTGTTGTTAAGCGATAGTACTTTATTAGATAATTGTAATATTTTAATTATTTGAAAAATTAGTGATAGAAATTGTTTGGATATATTTTGTAAAATTAGTGATACGAATTGCTTATTATAACTCTTTTGATAATTCGAAATTAAAATTGAAATTTTGACTAGTTTTATTAAAGAGCAGTAAATGCAAAAGTAAGCCCATCAAAAAAATTCAAATTTAATAGTTGACCGAGTATCAATGCTTTAATTTAAAAACACGACTAAATTAAGGGCAATAATGTACCCATTACCTGTTGTCCATTACATTGCTTCAATTTATTCATTTACAATAATTTTTAATGACTTAAAATATCTTTTTCATTAGTTTTACCAGATTGAATTTAATATTGGCATCAACATAAATTAATAACAATTAAATATCTTTTACAAACTAATTTATATATAATAATATAAGATATTTTAAACATTTTATGCAAATTAAAAAAGATAATAAAAAATTCAAATATTAATAGTGAGAAGAAAGATTCAAATATTCAATAAATATGGATGTGAAGGAGTGAATAGTCATGTCATACTCACTTAGTAGAGAAAATAATATTAATAGTGATAAACAAACTAATAGATAAGAGTCATGTCATATCAAGTCGTACTCTTTAAATCTATGTGGTTAACAATGACTAAAAAATTATTATTATTATTATTATTATTATTATTATTATTATTATTATTATTATTATTTAATATTTTATTGATTAAGTGATTCAATATATTCTTTAGTGATTAAGTATAACACAGTATATTTAATAATTTATTGATTAAGTAATTCAATATACTTTTAAAAATAAAACCTTGAATATAGTTTTTGTTAATATATCTTCTATTTAAGATTCCTATCTACAATATTGAAAATATCATCTCATAAATTTATCTACAATAAAAATTAATTTAAAAAACTATCAAGAAAAAAATATTTCATAAAACTTTGTTAATAGATATTTTGTGTGGAACATCAATGTTCAAGGTTTCAATAAAATTAAAATCTGATTTTATAATAAGTTAAAACACAGTTTGCAGTCTATATGGGGACTTGTCCACATCAATGTTTTTAATTTTGCTGCTACCTTTGAATTATTATTATTATCATCTTATTATCATATTTAATTTTAATAAAGTGATAATAATGGGTCATAACAGGGCACTAATTCAAATCTTATTTAAAAATTAACACACATCATCTCATCTATTTTGAAATTTATAATTGGTCATAATCCCAATTAATAGAATTAATATCAATTAAAAAAAATTAAACATAGAATGAAAATAGAAAATAATATACGAAAAACAAAAACATAATTAATAATATTAAATTTTAAATTTATGTTATTATTATTTATTGTTGTTTATACCTTAGAATCATTATTACAATATTGAAATTTTTTATGACCCTTAATGAAAATTGTCATCTATTTTTTTATTATCATTCACTTATAGTTAGATTCATTTATTTCTATTTAACAAAATAAGATTCATTTATAAAATAATAAATATCATTGCATTAAACTCTAAAATTGATATTACCCAAAAAAAACTGTAAAATTGATAACTATTTAAAAAAATTATTTAAGAAAACAGTTAAATCTAAATGGACACCATATATTTCATTAACTTACAAATTTTATTTGATGGTTTATTATTTTAAATTTAAAATATAATATACTAATTGCAATTACAAATATTAGATATTAAATATAATTAATGTAAATAAATATCAAAACTTATGATAAAATATTAATATTATTTTATACCATTTATACTATATCGTCACATTACAATAATAATTATATTTTTTATATAATTGGTGCAAACACAAAGAAATTAAAAAAACTATTATTTCAAACACTAAAAAATTGTTTCCCATCCTTTATGTTAATCAACGGGCACAATTTTTTGTTTAATTCAAATTTTATTATATACAAATAAAATACATATGGGATAAACGAGCACAACTTTAATTTTGAATCAATTTTGTAATATACGAAACAAATACTACTGTAATCCACGGGCACAACCTTTTGTTTGATTCAAATTGTGTTAAACAAAAAATTAATACATATGTTTTAAACTGACACAATTAGAAATGTGATTCAAATTTTTAAATATACTAAACAAATACTATTGTTATAAACGAGCACAACTTTAATTTTGAATCAATTTTTTAATCTACGAAACAATTACTATTGAAATCAACGGGCACAACTTTTGTTTTACTTCAAAATTTTTTATATACAAATAAAATACATATCGTATAAACGAGCAAAACTTTAGTTTTTAATCAAAATTTTAATATACGAAACAAATGCTACTGTAATCCACGGGCACAACTTTTTGTTGGATTCAAATTTTGTTAAACAAAAAATAAATACATATGTTTTAAACGGACATAATTATAAATTTGATTCAAATTTTTTAATATACGAAACAAATACTATTGTTATAAACGAGCGCAACTTTAATTTTGAATCATTTTTTTAATCCACAAAACAATTACTATTGTAATCAACGGGCATAACTTTTGTTTTGATTCAAATTTTTTTATATACAAATAAAATACATATCGCATAAACGAGCACAACTTTAAATTTGAATCAAATTTTTAATATACGAAACAAATACTACTGTAATCCACGGGCACAACTTTTTGTTTGATTCAAAATTTGTTAAACAAAAAATAAAGGGTTAAATATGTATAAGGTTCCTGAAAATAACCCAACATTCAAGTTTGGTCCCTATAAATATTTTCTTCAAGGTTTGGTCCTCCTAAAATTTTCCGTTTGTAACTGTAGTCCCTCCCGTTAGTTTTCACTAACGATGGCTTATGTGGCATGCCATGTGGAAATTTTTTGATGACGTGGCTTACATGTGGCAATGCCAACGTGGCAAAAATTGCTGGCATGTATGCCACGTGGCAATTGTTTCAATTTTAATTTTTTTTTATATTTATATCATATTTGAATCCAGAAATGGTAGCTAATTTGCAGCTACTTTCTAGCTAATTCCTAGCTAATCTCTAGCTAATTTAAACACAACATTTTTGTAGCTAATTCATAGCTAATCTCTAGCTACAATGCTTCTCAAATTAAGAAAAAAAACTATACAAAAAAGGAAGGAAAAAAAACTATACACTCAAAAATAGAATGTTCAAACATTTGAAGCTCTTTTCAAAACTGATTTTACAATCATTAGCTACAAATTAGAATCTAAACAAGCATTCATTCATCAGATTATACAGTAAAAAAAAACTTAAGCCTTAAAAGCTAGAACAATGTTGAACTAGCAAAATAACAAAATCATTGCTTTTAGTTCAAAAACTAACAATCACTTAACTAAAGTTGTCATAGTGAACTGTAACCCTGTTCCAGAATTTTAACCATGCCATGTAAACTTTGTAGCATAAAACTATCCATCCAATAAGATACGGTGTGAATGCTGTTGGAGGCTGAGAATATCCATGGTTGGTATATAGAATTCCTTGTGTCAATTTCAAACAAAAAGGACAAGAACAGTGAGCAGAATATGCATAATAGTGGAATAGAGTTTCACCTCCAACTAACTGTTTACAATTAACCGTTCAAGTACTACTTCAATGCACTGCTGCTTCTTGATGTCGTTCTACTGCAGGTGCACCAGATAACATCTTGATCTTATACATTTCCACCTGTAGGATAGCCATCATTGTCAATAATTTATAACAGCCATCATCTCTCAATCTTTCCTATACGCATGTTCATTAGCAACCATTGCCACTTCAGAAGAAAATTCAAGAGCAACTTATACAAGTTCTAACAGGAAATATTATAGCTTACATTTCAAAATACTCAATAAGTTAAGCACATACTCTACCATTCATCACAACTAGAACATCATGTTCATGACAATACTTTTCAACACGTATATCATACATAAGCATTTCTCAAACCAATACAACCAACTGTCTCAACATTAATTCATTAACTAACTCAAACTAACTTCAAAACCAATAACATAACAAGCTTTCTAACTAATTTTCACAAGTAACTAACTCAACATAATTTCTCCAAACTCCATTCAAACTGTAACAGATTTTACCCCTAATTACAATCATGACAGAAATTAAATCCAACTAACTTTCCATTTTCAAATACTCTTACCTATGATAATTAACTGACCTGATAAATCCTATAACAACACATATGAGCCACTGCTTCCAATTAAGCTTGACTGTTTTAGTGAAATTTCCAGATATAGTTTGTATTTTAACAAACACCAAACAAAGCTATTGCAGAAAAACAAAACAAAACAGAGGCATATCACATACGAAGTCAACAACAACCAAGTACTACATCCAATTAAAGTAATTGATATTGAGAAAAACCAAACCATCCAGGAATCAGGACCCATGACTGATCCAGCCGAGCAATCAAGCCTATGAGACAGGGAATAAAAAAACAAGACATTGGACTGCTAAACAAGTTCTAACCTGAAGGAAACTGGTATGGTTTAACAAATGAATTGCTCTTCTAGAGTCTTCTTCAACCCTCTCCCATTCACTACAAACAAACCAAACACAACAAAAAACACGGGATTCAAAATCACAGTCAAATCTATACTACACAAATGAAAACTTCAAATAACAGACCGACAAAGCTTATGTGAAAAATAATTGCAGACCAAATTTAAAACCCTAGTAAAAAACCACAATCCCAATCCAAGACGAAAATTAAAAACCCTAAACACAAAATCACACCCAAACGAAGCTGCACGTGTCACAATCCATCGACACCAACACAACCACAGCTTCACACCAAATCTCTGCAGAATCGAGCAAGAAAAAGAGTTGAGAACGGAAGAAAACGAATACGAAGAAGAAGATTCGATGAAAGCGGCAAAAACGAAGATTCAAACGCATACCTATCATTTTCCCCTTCAAGAACCTGATTCACAGTTGAAGATAAAAGTTGATCCCCCAAACCATTATTCTTGTCACCACCAACAACTTCTCTTCCAGAAAGAAACTCTAGCCAACCCAAAATTTGAAACTTTTCCTCGGAATTATGCATCTATTAGAATATTTTCCCTAAAATAAAAACCCTAAAAATGAAAATATCCATAGGGAGGAGGAAGATGGACTTACCTAAAAAGGAGGAGAGTGAGAAAAAAAAAATATTTTACAATTATTCTGATGTGGAAAAATTATAATACACATGGCATGCCACATCATCTTCCGTTAGTGGAAACTAACGGAAGGGACTAGAGTTAGGGACGGAAAACTTTGGGAGGACCAAAGTTTGAAGGAAATTTTTTTAGGGACTAAACCTCAAAGTTGGGTTATTTTCAGGGACCTAATACTTATTTAACCCAAAAATAAATACATATGTTTTAGACTGACACAATTATAAATTTGATTCAAATTTTTTAATATACGAAACTATTATTATTGTTATAAACGAGCGCCACTTTAATTTTGATTAAATTTGAATACTACAAATTTCTCGACAATTTCTTATATTTACCAATATAATTTTTTAATTTAAATTATATCTATTTTTATAATTTTGCAATTTCTTTTTTCAATTTGATTAACAATTACACGCCCATAACATAAAATCCTCAAACAGACCGGCCCGTGCGAACGCACAGGTTAGTTACTAGTTTAAATAAAAATTATTCAACCAGCTAGTTTTTTTGTGTTTCTTTTGAATTTAAAAGTGGGTCTGCTAACAATAACCACTAACTACCATTCTAAATACCATTGAACACATTATTAACATGTGTCTGTTGTCAACCATCACTTTTAATCATTGTTGTTAAGAGATAGTACTTTATTATATAATTGTAATATTTTAATTATTTGAAAAATTAGTGATAGAAATTGTTTGGATATATTTTGTAAAATTAGTGATACGAATTGCTTATTATAACTCTTTTGATAATTCGAAATTAAAATTGAAATTTTGACTAGTTTTATTAAAGAGCAGTAAATGCAAAAGTAAGCCCATCAAAAAAATTCAAATTTAATAGTTGACCGAGTATCAATGCTTTAATTTAAAAACACGACTAAATTAAGGGCAATAATGTACCCATTACCTGTTGTCCATTACATTGCTTCAATTTATTCATTTACAATAATTTTTAATGACTTAAAATATCTTTTTCATTAGTTTTACCAGATTGAATTTAATATTGGCATCAACATAAATTAATAACAATTAAATATCTTTTACAAACTAATTTATATATAATAATATAAGATATTTTAAACATTTTATGCAAATTAAAAAATATAATAAAAAATTCAAATATTAATAGTGAGAAGAAAGATTCAAATATTCAATAAATATGGATGTGAAGGAGTGAATAGTCATGTCATACTCACTTAGTAGAGAAAATAATATTAATAGTGATAAACAAACTAATAGATAAGAGTCATGTCATATCAAGTCGTACTCTTTAAATCTATGTGGTTAACAATGACTAAAAAATTATTATTATTATTATTATTATTATTATTATTATTATTATTTAATATTTTATTGATTAAGTGATTCAATATATTCTTTAGTGATTAAGTATAACACAGTATATTTAATAATTTATTGATTAAGTAATTCAATATACTTTTAAAAATAAAACCTTGAATATAGTTTTTGTTAATATATCTTCTATTTGAGATTCCTATCTACAATATTGAAAATATCATCTCATAAATTTATCTACAATAAAAATTAATTTAAAAAACTATCAAGAAAAAAATATTTCATAAAACTTTGTTAATAGATATTTTGTGTGGAACATCAATGTTCAAGGTTTCAATAAAATTAAAATCTGATTTTATAATAAGTTAAAACACAGTTTGCAGTCTATATGGGGACTTGTCCACATCAATGTTTTTAATTTTGCTGCTACCTTTGAATTATTATTATTATCATCTTATTATCATATTTAATTTTAATAAAGTGATAATAATGGGTCATAACAGGGCACTAATTCAAATCTTATTTAAAAATTAACACACATCATCTCATCTATTTTGAAATTTATAATTGGTCATAATCCCAATTAATAGAATTAATATCAATTAAAAAAAATAAAACATAGAATGAAAATAGAAAATAATATACGAAAAACAAAAACATAATTAATAATATTAAATTTTAAATTTATGTTATTATTATTTATTGTTGTTTATACCTTAGAATCATTATTACAATATTGAAATTTTTTATGACCCTTAATGAAAATTGTTATCTATTTTTTTATTATCATTCACTTATAGTTAGATTCATTTATTTCTATTTAACAAAATAAGATTCATTTATAAAATAATAAATATCATTGCATTAAACTCTAAAATTGATATTACCCAAAAAAAACTGTAAAATTGATAACTATTTAAAAAAATTATTTAAGAAAACAGTTAAATCTAAATGGACACCATATATTACATTAACTTACAAATTTTATTTGATGGTTTATTATTTTAAATTTAAAATATAATATACTAATTGCAATTACAAATATTAGATATTAAATATAATTAATGTAAATAAATATCAAAACTTATGATAAAATATTAATATTATTTTATACCATTTATACTATATCGTCACATTACAATAATAATTATATTTTTTATATAATTGGTGCAAACACAAAGAAATTAAAAAAACTATTATTTCAAACACTAAAAAATTGTTTCCCATCCTTTATGTTAATCAACGGGCACAATTTTTTGTTTAATTCAAATTTTATTATATACAAATAAAATACATATGGGATAAACGAGCACAACTTTAATTTTGAATCAATTTTGTAATATACGAAACAAATACTACTGTAATCCACGGGCACAACCTTTTGTTTGATTCAAATTGTGTTAAACAAAAAATTAATACATATGTTTTAAACTGACACAATTAGAAATGTGATTCAAATTTTTAAATATACTAAACAAATACTATTGTTATAAACGAGCACAACTTTAATTTTGAATCAATTTTTTAATCTACGAAAAAATTACTATTGAAATCAACGGGCACAACTTTTGTTTTACTTCAAATTTTTTTATATACAAATAAAATACATATCGTATAAACGAGCAAAACTTTAGTTTTTAATCAAAATTTTAATATACGAAACAAATGCTACTGTAATCCACGGGCACAACTTTTTGTTGGATTCAAATTTTGTTAAACAAAAAATAAATACATATGTTTTAAACGGACATAATTATAAATTTGATTCAAATTTTTTAATATACGAAACAAATACTATTGTTATAAACGAGCGCAACTTTAATTTTGAATCATTTTTTTAATCTACAAAACAATTACTATTGTAATCAACGGGCATAACTTTTGTTTTGATTCAAATTTTTTTATATACAAATAAAATACATATCGCATAAACGAGCACAACTTTAAATTTGAATCAAATTTTTAATATACGAAACAAATACTACTGTAATCCACGGGCACAACTTTTTGTTTGATTCAAAATTTGTTAAACAAAAAATAAAGGGTTAAATATGTATAAGGTTCCTGAAAATAACCCAACATTCAAGTTTGGTCCCTATAAATATTTTCTTCAAGGTTTGGTCCTCCTAAAGTTTTCCGTTTGTAACTGTAGTCCCTCCCGTTAGTTTTCACTAACGATGGCTTATGTGGCATGCCATGTGGAAATTTTTTGATGACGTGGCTTACATGTGGCAATGCCAACGTGGCAAAAATTGCTGGCATGTATGCCACGTGACAATTGTTTCAATTTTAATTTTTTTTATATTTATATCATATTTGAATCCAGAAATGGTAGCTAATTTGCAGCTACTTTCTAGCTAATTCCTAGCTAATCTCTAGCTAATTTAAACACAACAATTTTGTAGCTAATTCATAGCTAATCTCTAGCTACAATGCTTCTCAAATTAAGAAAAAAAACTATACAAAAAAGGAAGGAAAAAAAACTATACACTCAAAAATAGAATGTTCAAACATTTGAAGCTCTTTTCAAAACTGATTTTACAATCATTAGCTACAAATTAGAATCTAAACAAGCATTCATTCATCAGATTATACAGTAAAAAAAAACTTAAGCCTTAAAAGCTAGAACAATGTTGAACTAGCAAAATAACAAAATCATTGCTTTTAGTTCAAAAACTAACAATCACTTAACTAAAGTTGTCATAGTGAACTGTAACCCTGTTCCAGAATTTTAACCATGCCATGTAAACTTTGTAGCATAAAACTATCCATCCAATAAGATACGGTGTGAATGCTGTTGGAGGCTGAGAATATCCATGGTTGGTATATAGAATTCCTTGTGTCAATTTCAAACAAAAAGGACAAGAACAGTGAGCAGAATATGCATAATAGTGGAATAGAGTTTCACCTCCAACTAACTGTTTACAATTAACCGTTCAAGTACTACTTCAATGCACTGCTGCTTCTTGATGTCGTTCTACTGCAGGTGCACCAGATAACATCTTGATCTTATACATTTCCACCTGTAGGATAGCCATCATTGTCAATAATTTATAACAGCCATCATCTCTCAATCTTTCCTATACGCATGTTCATTAGCAACCATTGCCACTTCAGAAGAAAATTCAAGAGCAACTTATACAAGTTCTAACAGGAAATATTATAGCTTACATTTCAAAATACTCAATAAGTTAAGCACATACTCTACCATTCATCACAACTAGAACATCATGTTCATGACAATACTTTTCAACACGTATATCATACATAAGCATTTCTCAAACCAATACAACCAACTGTCTCAACATTAATTCATTAACTAACTCAAACTAACTTCAAAACCAATAACATAACAAGCTTTCTAACTAATTTTCACAAGTAACTAACTCAACATAATTTCTCCAAACTCCATTCAAACTGTAACAGATTTTACCCCTAATTACAATCATGACAGAAATTAAATCCAACTAACTTTCCATTTTCAAATACTCTTACCTATGATAATTAACTGACCTGATAAATCCTATAACAACACATATGAGCCACTGCTTCCAATTAAGCTTGACTGTTTTAGTGAAATTTCCAGATATAGTTCGTATTTTAACAAACACCAAACAAAGCTATTGCAGAAAAACAAAACAAAACAGAGGCATATCACATACGAAGTCAACAACAACCAAGTACTACATCCAATTAAAGTAATTGATATTGAGAAAAACCAAACCATCCAGGAATCAGGACCCATGACTGATCCAGCCGAGCAATCAAGCCTATGAGACAGGGAATAAAAAAACAAGACATTGGACTGCTGAACAAGTTCTAACCTGAAGGAAACTGGTATGGTTTAACAAATGAATTGCTCTTCTAGAGTCTTCTTCAACCCTCTCCCATTCACTACAAACAAACCAAACACAACAAAAAACACGGGATTCAAAATCACAGTCAAATCTATACTACACAAATGAAAACTTCAAATAACAGACCGACAAAGCTTATGTGAAAAATAATTGCAGACCAAATTTAAAACCCTAGTAAAAAACCACAATCCCAATCCAAGACGAAAATTAAAAACCCTAAACACAAAATCACACCCAAGCGAAGCTGCACGTGTCACAATCCATCGACACCAACACAACCACAGCTTCACACCAAATCTCTGCAGAATCGAGCAAGAAAAAGAGTTGAGAACGGAAGAAAACGAATACGAAGAAGAACAAAGAAGAAGATTCGATGAAAGCGGCGAAAACGAAGATTCAAACGCATACCTATCATTTTCCCCTTCAAGAACCTGATTCACAGTTGAAGATAAAATTTGATCCCCCAAACCATTATTCTTGTCACCACCAACAACTTCTCTTCCAGAAAGAAACTCTAGCCAACCCAAAATTTGAAACTTTTCCTCGGAATTATGCATCTATTAGAATATTTTCCCTAAAATAAAAACCCTAAAAATGAAAATATCCATAGGGAGGAGGAAGATGGACTTACCTAAAAAGGAGGAGAGTGAGAAAAAAAAAATATTTTACAATTATTCTGATGTGGAAAAATTATAATACACATGGCATGCCACATCATCTTCCGTTAGTGGAAACTAACGGAAGGGACTAGAGTTAGGGACGGAAAACTTTGGGAGGACCAAAGTTTGAAGGAAATTTTTTTAGGGACTAAACCTCAAAGTTGGGTTATTTTCAGGGACCTAATACTTATTTAACCCAAAAATAAATACATATGTTTTAGACTGACACAATTATAAATTTGATTCAAATTTTTTAATATACGAAACTATTATTATTGTTATAAACGAGCGCCACTTTAATTTTGATTAAATTTGAATACTACAAATTTCTCGACAATTTCTTATATTTACCAATATAATTTTTTAATTTAAATTATATCTATTTTTATAATTTTGCAATTTCTTTTTTCAATTTGATTAACAATTACACGCCTATAACATAAAATCCTCAAACAGACCGGCCCGTGCGAACGCACGGGTTAGTTACTAGTTTAAATAAAAATTATTCAACCAGCTAGATTTTTTTGTGTTTCTTTTGAATTTAAAAGTGGGTCTGCTAACAATAACCACTAACTACCATTCTAAATACCATTGAACACATTATTAACATGTGTCTGTTGTCAACCATCACTTTTAATCATTGTTGTTAAGAGATAGTACTTTATTATATAATTGTAATATTTTAATTATTTGAAAAATTAGTGATAGAAATTGTTTGGATATATTTTGTAAAATTAGTGATACGAATTGCTTATTATAACTCTTTTGATAATTCGAAATTAAAATTGAAATTTTGACTAGTTTTATTAAAGAGCAGTAAATGCAAAAGTAAGCCCATCAAAAAAATTCAAATTTAATAGTTGACCGAGTATCAATGCTTTAATTTAAAAACACAACTAAATTAAGGGCAATAATGTACCCATTACCTGTTGTCCATTACATTGCTTCAATTTATTCATTTACAATAATTTTTAATGACTTAAAATATCTTTTTCATTAGTTTTACCAGATTGAATTTAATATTGGCATCAACATAAATTAATAACAATTAAATATCTTTTACAAACTAATTTATATATAATAATATAAGATATTTTAAACATTTTATGCAAATTAAAAAATATAATAAAAAATTCAAATATTAATAGTGAGAAGAAAGATTCAAATATTCAATAAATATGGATGTGAAGGAGTGAATAGTCATGTCATACTCACTTAGTAGAGAAAATAATATTAATAGTGATAAACAAACTAATAGATAAGAGTCATGTCATATCAAGTCGTACTCTTTAAATCTATGTGGTTAACAATGACTAAAAAATTATTATTATTATTATTATTATTATTATTATTATTATTATTATTATTATTTAATATTTTATTGATTAAGTGATTCAATATATTCTTTAGTGATTAAGTATAACACAGTATATTTAATAATTTATTGATTAAGTAATTCAATATACTTTTAAAAATAAAACCTTGAATATAGTTTTTGTTAATATATCTTCTATTTGAGATTCCTATCTATAATATTGAAAATATCATCTCATAAATTTATCTACAATAAAAATTAATTTAAAAAACTATCAAGAAAAAAATATTTCATAAAACTTTGTTAATAGATATTTTGTGTGGAACATCAATGTTCAAGGTTTCAATAAAATTAAAATCTGATTTTATAATAAGTTAAAACACAGTTTGCAGTCTATATGGGGACTTGTCCACATCAATGTTTTTAATTTTGCTGCTACCTTTGAATTATTATTATTATCATCTTATTATCATATTTAATTTTAATAAAGTGATAATAATGGGTCATAACAGGGCACTAATTCAAATCTTATTTAAAAATTAACACACATCATCTCATCTATTTTGAAATTTATAATTGGTCATAATCCCAATTAATAGAATTAATATCAATTAAAAAAAATTAAACATAGAATGAAAATAGAAAATAATATACGAAAAACAAAAACATAATTAATAATATTAAATTTTAAATTTATGTTATTATTATTTATTGTTGTTTATACCTTAGAATCATTATTACAATATTGAAATTTTTTATGACCCTTAATGAAAATTGTCATCTATTTTTTTATTATCGTTCACTTATAGTTAGATTCATTTATTTCTATTTAACAAAATAAGATTCATTTATAAAATAATAAATATCATTGCATTAAACTCTAAAATTGATATTACCCAAAAAAAACTGTAAAATTGATAACTATTTAAAAAAATTATTTAAGAAAACAGTTAAATCTAAATGGACACCATATATTACATTAACTTACAAATTTTATTTGATGGTTTATTATTTTAAATTTAAAATATAATATACTAATTGCAATTACAAATATTAGATATTAAATATAATTAATGTAAATAAATATCAAAACTTATGATAAAATATTAATATTATTTTATACCATTTATACTATATCGTCACATTACAATAATAATTATATTTTTTATATAATTGGTGCAAACACAAAGAAATTAAAAAAACTATTATTTCAAACACTAAAAAATTGTTTCCCATCCTTTATGTTAATCAACGGGCACAATTTTTTGTTTAATTCAAATTTTATTATATACAAATAAAATACATATGGGATAAACGAGCACACCTTTAATTTTGAATCAATTTTGTAATATACGAAACAAATACTACTGTAATCCACGGGCACAACCTTTTGTTTGATTCAAATTGTGTTAAACAAAAAATTAATACATATGTTTTAAACTGACACAATTAGAAATGTGATTCAAATTTTTAAATATACTAAACAAATACTATTGTTATAAACGAGCACAACTTTAATTTTGAATCAATTTTTTAATCTACGAAACAATTACTATTGAAATCAACGGGCACAACTTTTGTTTTACTTCAAATTTTTTTATATACAAATAAAATACATATCGTATAAACGAGCAAAACTTTAGTTTTTAATCAAAATTTTAATATACGAAACAAATGCTACTGTAATCCACGGGCACAACTTTTTGTTGGATTCAAATTTTGTTAAACAAAAAATAAATACATATGTTTTAAACGGACATAATTATAAATTTGATTCAAATTTTTTAATATACGAAACAAATACTATTGTTATAAACGAGCGCAACTTTAATTTTGAATCATTTTTTTAATCTACAAAACAATTACTATTGTAATCAACGGGCATAACTTTTGTTTTGATTCAAATTTTTTTATATACAAATAAAATACATATCGCATAAACGAGCACAACTTTAAATTTGAATCAAATTTTTAATATACGAAACAAATACTACTGTAATCCACGGGCACAACTTTTTGTTTGATTCAAAATTTGTTAAACAAAAAATAAAGGGTTAAATATGTATAAGGTTCCTGAAAATAACCCAACATTCAAGTTTGGTCCCTATAAATATTTTCTTCAAGGTTTGGTCCTCCTAAAGTTTTCCGTTTGTAACTGTAGTCCCTCCCGTTAGTTTTCACTAACGATGGCTTATGTGGCATGCCATGTGGAAATTTTTTGATGACGTGGCTTACATGTGGCAATGCCAACGTGGCAAAAATTGCTGGCATGTATGCCACGTGGCAATTGTTTCAATTTTAATTTTTTTTTATATTTATATCATATTTGAATCCAGAAATGGTAGCTAATTTGCAGCTACTTTCTAGCTAATTCCTAGCTAATCTCTAGCTAATTTAAACACAACATTTTTGTAGCTAATTCATAGCTAATCTCTAGCTACAATGCTTCTCAAATTAAGAAAAAAAACTATACAAAAAAGGAAGGAAAAAAAACTATACACTCAAAAATAGAATGTTCAAACATTTGAAGCTCTTTTCAAAACTGATTTTACAATCATTAGCTACAAATTAGAATCTAAACAAGCATTCATTCATCAGATTATACAGTAAAAAAAAACTTAAGCCTTAAAAGCTAGAACAATGTTGAACTAGCAAAATAACAAAATCATTGCTTTTAGTTCAAAAACTAACAATCACTTAACTAAAGTTGTCATAGTGAACTGTAACCCTGTTCCAGAATTTTAACCATGCCATGTAAACTTTGTAGCATAAAACTATCCATCCAATAAGATACGGTGTGAATGCTGTTGGAGGCTGAGAATATCCATGGTTGGTATATAGAATTCCTTGTGTCAATTTCAAACAAAAAGGACAAGAACAGTGAGCAGAATATGCATAATAGTGGAATAGAGTTTCACCTCCAACTAACTGTTTACAATTAACCGTTCAAGTACTACTTCAATGCACTGCTGCTTCTTGATGTCGTTCTACTGCAGGTGCACCAGATAACATCTTGATCTTATACATTTCCACCTGTAGGATAGCCATCATTGTCAATAATTTATAACAGCCATCATCTCTCAATCTTTCCTATACGCATGTTCATTAGCAACCATTGCCACTTCAGAAGAAAATTCAAGAGCAACTTATACAAGTTCTAACAGGAAATATCATAGCTTACATTTCAAAATACTCAATAAGTTAAGCACATACTCTACCATTCATCACAACTAGAACATCATGTTCATGACAATACTTTTCAACACGTATATCATACATAAGCATTTCTCAAACCAATACAACCAACTGTCTCAACATTAATTCATTAACTAACTCAAACTAACTTCAAAACCAATAACATAACAAGCTTTCTAACTAATTTTCACAAGTAACTAACTCAACATAATTTCTCCAAACTCCATTCAAACTGTAACAGATTTTACTCCTAATTACAATCATAACGGAAATTAAATCCAACTAACTTTCCATTTTCAAATACTCTTACCTATGATAATTAACTGACCTGATAAATCCTATAACAACACATATGAGCCACTGCTTCCAATTAAGCTTGACTGTTTTAGTGAAATTTCCAGATATAGTTCATATTTTAACAAACACCAAACAAAGCTATTACAGAAAAACAAAACAAAACAGAGGCATATCACATACGAAGTCAACAACAACCAAGTACTACATCCAATTAAAGTAATTGATATTGAGAAAAACCAAACCATCCAGGAATCAGGACCCATGACTGATCCAGCCGAGCAATCAAGCCTATGAGACAGGGAATCAAAAAACAAGACATTGGACTGCTGAACAAGTTCTAACCTGAAGGAAACTGGTATGGTTTAACAAATGAATTGCTCTTCTAGAGTCTTCTTCAACCCTCTCCCATTCACTACAAACAAACCAAACACAACAAAAAACACGGGATTCAAAATCACAGTCAAATCTATACTACACAAATGAAAACTTCAAATAACAGACCGACAAAGCTTATGTGAAAAATAATTGCAGACCAAATTTAAAACCCTAGTAAAAAACCACAATCCCAATCCAAGACGAAAATTAAAAACCCTAAACACAAAATCACACCCAAACGAAGCTGCACGTGTCACAATCCATCGACACCAACACAACCACAGCTTCACACCAAATCTCTGCAGAATCGAGCAAGAAAAAGAGTTGAGAACGGAAGAAAACGAATACGAAGAAGAACAAAGAAGAAGATTCGATGAAAGCGGCGAAAACGAAGATTCAAACGCATACCTATCATTTTCCCCTTCAAGAACCTGATTCACAGTTGAAGATAAAAGTTGATCCCCCAAACCATTATTCTTCTCACCACCAACAACTTCTCTTCCAGAAAGAAACTCTAGCCAACCCAAAATTTGAAACTTTTCCTCGGAATTATGCATCTATTAGAATATTTTCACTAAAATAAAAACCCTAAAAATGAAAATATCCATAGGGAGGAGGAAGATGGACTTACCTAAAAAGGAGGAGAGTGAGAAAAAAAAATATTTTACAATTATTCTGATGTGGAAAAATTATAATACACATGGCATGCCACATCATCTTCCGTTAGTGGAAACTAACGGAAGGGACTAGAGTTAGGGACGGAAAACTTTGGGAGGACCAAAGTTTGAAGGAAATTTTTTTAGGGACTAAACCTCAAAGTTGGGTTATTTTCAGGGACCTAATACTTATTTAACCCAAAAATAAATACATATGTTTTAGACTGACACAATTATAAATTTGATTCAAATTTTTTAATATACGAAACTATTATTATTGTTATAAACGAGCGCCACTTTAATTTTGATTAAATTTGAATACTACAAATTTCTCGACAATTTCTTATATTTACCAATATAATTTTTTAATTTAAATTATATCTATTTTTATAATTTTGCAATTTCTTTTTTCAATTTGATTAATAATTACGCGCCCATAACATAAAATCCTCAAACAGACCGGCCCGTGCGAACGCACGGGTTAGTTACTAGTTTAAATAAAAATTATTCAACCAGCTAGATTTTTTTGTGTTTCTTTTGAATTTAAAAGTGGGTCTGCTAACAATAACCACTAACTACCATTCTAAATACCATTGAACACATTATTAACATGTGTCTGTTGTCAACCATCACTTTTAATCATTGTTGTTAAGAGATAGTACTTTATTAGATAATTGTAATATTTTAATTATTTGAAAAATTAGTGATAGAAATTGTTTGGATATATTTTGTAAAATTAGTGATACGAATTGCTTATTATAACTCTTTTGATAATTCGAAATTAAAATTGAAATTTTGACTAGTTTTATTAAAGAGCAGTAAATGCAAAAGTAAGCCCATCAAAAAAATTCAAATTTAATAGTTGACCGAGTATCAATGCTTTAATTTAAAAACACGACTAAATTAAGGGCAATAATGTACCCATTACCTGTTGTCCATTACATTGCTTCAATTTATTCATTTACAATAATTTTTAATGACTTAAAATATCTTTTTCATTAGTTTTACCAGATTGAATTTAATATTGGCATCAACATAAATTAATAACAATTAAATATCTTTTACAAACTAATTTATATATAATAATATAAGATATTTTAAACATTTTATGCAAATTAAAAAATATAATAAAAAATTCAAATATTAATAGTGAGAAGAAAGATTCAAATATTCAATAAATATGGATGTGAAGGAGTGAATAGTCATGTCATACTCACTTAGTAGAGAAAATAATATTAATAGTGATAAACAAACTAATAGATAAGAGTCATGTCATATCAAGTCGTACTCTTTAAATCTATGTGGTTAACAATGACTAAAAAATTATTATTATTATTATTATTATTTAATATTTTATTGATTAAGTGATTCAATATATTCTTTAGTGATTAAGTATAACACAGTATATTTAATAATTTATTGATTAAGTAATTCAATATACTTTTAAAAATAAAACCTTGAATATAGTTTTTGTTAATATATCTTCTATTTGAGATTCCTATCTACAATATTGAAAATATCATCTCATAAATTTATCTACAATAAAAATTAATTTAAAAAACTATCAAGAAAAAAATATTTCATAAAACTTTGTTAATAGATATTTTGTGTGGAACATCAATGTTCAAGGTTTCAATAAAATTAAAATCTGATTTTATAATAAGTTAAAACACAGTTTGCAGTCTATATGGGGACTTGTCCACATCAATGTTTTTAATTTTGCTGCTACCTTTGAATTATTATTATTATCATCTTATTATCATATTTAATTTTAATAAAGTGATAATAATGGGTCATAACAGGGCACTAATTCAAATCTTATTTAAAAATTAACACACATCATCTCATCTATTTTGAAATTTATAATTGGTCATAATCCCAATTAATAGAATTAATATCAATTAAAAAAAATAAACATAGAATGAAAATAGAAAATAATATACGAAAAACAAAAACATAATTAATAATATTAAATTTTAAATTTATGTTATTATTATTTATTGTTGTTTATACCTTAGAATCATTATTACAATATTGAAATTTTTTATGACCCTTAATGAAAATTGTCATCTATTTTTTTATTATCGTTCACTTATAGTTAGATTCATTTATTTCTATTTAACAAAATAAGATTCATTTATAAAATAATAAATATCATTGCATTAAACTCTAAAATTGATATTACCCAAAAAAAACTGTAAAATTGATAACTATTTAAAAAAATTATTTAAGAAAACAGTTAAATCTAAATGGACACCATATATTACATTAACTTACAAATTTTATTTGATGGTTTATTATTTTAAATTTAAAATATAATATACTAATTGCAATTACAAATATTAGATATTAAATATAATTAATGTAAATAAATATCAAAACTTATGATAAAATATTAATATTATTTTATACCATTTATACTATATCGTCACATTACAATAATAATTATATTTTTTATATAATTGGTGCAAACACAAAGAAATTAAAAAAACTATTATTTCAAACACTAAAAAATTGTTTCCCATCCTTTATGTTAATCAACGGGCACAATTTTTTGTTTAATTCAAATTTTATTATATACAAATAAAATACATATGGGATAAACGAGCACAACTTTAATTTTGAATCAATTTTGTAATATACGAAACAAATACTACTGTAATCCACGGGCACAACCTTTTGTTTGATTCAAATTGTGTTAAACAAAAAATTAATACATATGTTTTAAACTGACACAATTAGAAATGTGATTCAAATTTTTAAATATACTAAACAAATACTATTGTTATAAACGAGCACAACTTTAATTTTGAATCAATTTTTTAATCTACGAAACAATTACTATTGAAATCAACGGGCACAACTTTTGTTTTACTTCAAATTTTTTTATATACAAATAAAATACATATCGTATAAACGAGCAAAACTTTAGTTTTTAATCAAAATTTTAATATACGAAACAAATGCTACTGTAATCCACGGGCACAACTTTTTGTTGGATTCAAATTTTGTTAAACAAAAAATAAATACATATGTTTTAAACGGACATAATTATAAATTTGATTCAAATTTTTTAATATACGAAACAAATACTATTGTTATAAACGAGCGCAACTTTAATTTTGAATCATTTTTTTAATCTACAAAACAATTACTATTGTAATCAACGGGCATAACTTTTGTTTTGATTCAAATTTTTTTATATACAAATAAAATACATATCGCATAAACGAGCACAACTTTAAATTTGAATCAAATTTTTAATATACGAAACAAATACTACTGTAATCCACGGGCACAACTTTTTGTTTGATTCAAAATTTGTTAAACAAAAAATAAAGGGTTAAATATGTATAAGGTTCCTGAAAATAACCCAACATTCAAGTTTGGTCCCTATAAATATTTTCTTCAAGGTTTGGTCCTCCTAAAGTTTTCCGTTTGTAACTGTAGTCCCTCCCGTTAGTTTTCACTAACGATGGCTTATGTGGCATGCCATGTGGAAATTTTTTGATGACGTGGCTTACATGTGGCAATGCCAACGTGGCAAAAATTGCTGGCATGTATGCCACGTGACAATTGTTTCAATTTTAATTTTTTTTATATTTATATCATATTTGAATCCAGAAATGGTAGCTAATTTGCAGCTACTTTCTAGCTAATTCCTAGCTAATCTCTAGCTAATTTAAACACAACATTTTTGTAGCTAATTCATAGCTAATCTCTAGCTACAATGCTTCTCAAATTAAGAAAAAAAACTATACAAAAAAGGAAGGAAAAAAAACTATACACTCAAAAATAGAATGTTCAAACATTTGAAGCTCTTTTCAAAACTGATTTTACAATCATTAGCTACAAATTAGAATCTAAACAAGCATTCATTCATCAGATTATACAGTAAAAAAAAACTTAAGCCTTAAAAGCTAGAACAATGTTGAACTAGCAAAATAACAAAATCATTGCTTTTAGTTCAAAAACTAACAATCACTTAACTAAAGTTGTCATAGTGAACTGTAACCCTGTTCCAGAATTTTAACCATGCCATGTAAACTTTGTAGCATAAAACTATCCATCCAATAAGATACAGTGTGAATGCTGTTGGAGGCTGAGAATATCCATGGTTGGTATATAGAATTCCTTGTGTCAATTTCAAACAAAAAGGACAAGAACAGTGAGCAGAATATGCATAATAGTGGAATAGAGTTTCACCTCCAACTAACTGTTTACAATTAACCGTTCAAGTACTACTTCAATGCACTGCTACTTCTTGATGTCGTTCTACTGCAGGTGCACCAGATAACATCTTGATCTTATACATTTCCACCTGTAGGATAGCCATCATTGTCAATAATTTATAACAGCCATCATCTCTCAATCTTTCCTATACGCATGTTCATTAGCAACCATTGCCACTTCAGAAGAAAATTCAAGAGCAACTTATACAAGTTCTAACAGGAAATATTATAGCTTACATTTCAAAATACTCAATAAGTTAAGCACATACTCTACCATTCATCACAACTAGAACATCATGTTCATGACAATACTTTTCAACACGTATATCATACATAAGCATTTCTCAAACCAATACAACCAACTGTCTCAACATTAATTCATTAACTAACTCAAACTAACTTCAAAACCAATAACATAACAAGCTTTCTAACTAATTTTCACAAGTAACTAACTCAACATAATTTCTCCAAACTCCATTCAAACTGTAACAGATTTTACCCCTAATTACAATCATGACAGAAATTAAATCCAACTAACTTTCCATTTTCAAATACTCTTACCTATGATAATTAACTGACCTGATAAATCCTATAACAACACATATGAGCCACTGCTTCCAATTAAGCTTGACTGTTTTAGTGAAATTTCCAGATATAGTTCGTATTTTAACAAACACCAAACAAAGCTATTGCAGAAAAACAAAACAAAACAGAGGCATATCACATACGAAGTCAACAACAACCAAGTACTACATCCAATTAAAGTAATTGATATTGAGAAAAACCAAACCATCCAGGAATCAGGACCCATGACTGATCCAGCCGAGCAATCAAGCCTATGAGACAGGGAATAAAAAAACAAGACATTGGACTGCTGAACAAGTTCTAACCTGAAGGAAACTGGTATGGTTTAACAAATGAATTGCTCTTCTAGAGTCTTCTTCAACCCTCTCCCATTCACTACAAACAAACCAAACACAACAAAAAACACGGGATTCAAAATCACAGTCAAATCTATACTACACAAATGAAAACTTCAAATAACAGACCGACAAAGCTTATGTGAAAAATAATTGCAGACCAAATTTAAAACCCTAGTAAAAAACCACAATCCCAATCCAAGACGAAAATTAAAAACCCTAAACACAAAATCACACCCAAGCGAAGCTGCACGTGTCACAATCCATCGACACCAACACAACCACAGCTTCACACCAAATCTCTGCAGAATCGAGCAAGAAAAAGAGTTGAGAACGGAAGAAAACGAATACGAAGAAGAACAAAGAAGAAGATTCGATGAAAGCGGCGAAAACGAAGATTCAAACGCATACCTATCATTTTCCCCTTCAAGAACCTGATTCACAGTTGAAGATAAAAGTTGATCCCCCAAACCATTATTCTTGTCACCACCAACAACTTCTCTTCCAGAAAGAAACTCTAGCCAACCCAAAATTTGAAACTTTTCCTCGGAATTATGCATCTATTAGAATATTTTCCCTAAAATAAAAACCCTAAAAATGAAAATATCCATAGGGAGGAGGAAGATGGACTTACCTAAAAAGGAGGAGAGTGAGAAAAAAAAAATATTTTACAATTATTCTGATGTGGAAAAATTATAATACACATGGCATGCCACATCATCTTCCGTTAGTGGAAACTAACGGAAGGGACTAGAGTTAGGGACGGAAAACTTTGGGAGGACCAAAGTTTGAAGGAAATTTTTTTAGGGACTAAACCTCAAAGTTGGGTTATTTTCAGGGACCTAATACTTATTTAACCCAAAAATAAATACATATGTTTTAGACTGACACAATTATAAATTTGATTCAAATTTTTTAATATACGAAACTATTATTATTGTTATAAACGAGCGCCACTTTAATTTTGATTAAATTTGAATACTACAAATTTCTCGACAATTTCTTATATTTACCAATATAATTTTTTAATTTAAATTATATCTATTTTTATAATTTTGCAATTTCTTTTTTCAATTTGATTAACAATTACACGCCCATAACATAAAATCCTCAAACAGACCGGCCCGTGCGAACGCACGGGTTAGTTACTAGTTTAAATAAAAATTATTCAACCAGCTAGATTTTTTTGTGTTTCTTTTGAATTTAAAAGTGGGTCTACTAACAATAACCACTAACTACCATTCTAAATACCATTGAACACATTATTAACATGTGTCTGTTGTCAACCATCACTTTTAATCATTGTTGTTAAGAGATAGTACTTTATTATATAATTGTAATATTTTAATTATTTGAAAAATTAGTGATAGAAATTGTTTGGATATATTTTGTAAAATTAGTGATACGAATTGCTTATTATAACTCTTTTGATAATTCGAAATTAAAATTGAAATTTTGACTAGTTTTATTAAAGAGCAGTAAATGCAAAAGTAAGCCCATCAAAAAAATTCAAATTTAATAGTTGACCGAGTATCAATGCTTTAATTTAAAAACACAACTAAATTAAGGGCAATAATGTACCCATTACCTGTTGTCCATTACATTGCTTCAATTTATTCATTTACAATAATTTTTAATGACTTAAAATATCTTTTTCATTAGTTTTACCAGATTGAATTTAATATTGGCATCAACATAAATTAATAACAATTAAATATCTTTTACAAACTAATTTATATATAATAATATAAGATATTTTAAACATTTTATGCAAATTAAAAAATATAATAAAAAATTCAAATATTAATAGTGAGAAGAAAGATTCAAATATTCAATAAATATGGATGTGAAGGAGTGAATAGTCATGTCATACTCACTTAGTAGAGAAAATAATATTAATAGTGATAAACAAACTAATAGATAAGAGTCATGTCATATCAAGTCGTACTCTTTAAATCTATGTGGTTAACAATGACTAAAAAATTATTATTATTATTATTATTATTATTATTATTATTATTATTATTATTATTATTTAATATTTTATTGATTAAGTGATTCAATATATTCTTTAGTGATTAAGTATAACACAGTATATTTAATAATTTATTGATTAAATAATTCAATATACTTTTAAAAATAAAACCTTGAATATAGTTTTTGTTAATATATCTTCTATTTGAGATTCCTATCTATAATATTGAAAATATCATCTCATAAATTTATCTACAATAAAAATTAATTTAAAAAACTATCAAGAAAAAAATATTTCATAAAACTTTGTTAATAGATATTTTGTGTGGAACATCAATGTTCAAGGTTTCAATAAAATTAAAATCTGATTTTATAATAAGTTAAAACACAGTTTGCAGTCTATATGGGGACTTGTCCACATCAATGTTTTTAATTTTGCTGCTACCTTTGAATTATTATTATTATCATCTTATTATCATATTTAATTTTAATAAAGTGATAATAATGGGTCATAACAGGGCACTAATTCAAATCTTATTTAAAAATTAACACACATCATCTCATCTATTTTGAAATTTATAATTGGTCATAATCCCAATTAATAGAATTAATATCAATTAAAAAAAATTAAACATAGAATGAAAATAGAAAATAATATACGAAAAACAAAAACATAATTAATAATATTAAATTTTAAATTTATGTTATTATTATTTATTGTTGTTTATACCTTAGAATCATTATTACAATATTGAAATTTTTTATGACCCTTAATGAAAATTGTCATCTATTTTTTTATTATCGTTCACTTATAGTTAGATTCATTTATTTCTATTTAACAAAATAAGATTCATTTATAAAATAATAAATATCATTGCATTAAACTCTAAAATTGATATTACCCAAAAAAAACTGTAAAATTGATAACTATTTAAAAAAATTATTTAAGAAAACAGTTAAATCTAAATGGACACCATATATTACATTAACTTACAAATTTTATTTGATGGTTTATTATTTTAAATTTAAAATATAATATACTAATTGCAATTACAAATATTAGATATTAAATATAATTAATGTAAATAAATATCAAAACTTATGATAAAATATTAATATTATTTTATACCATTTATACTATATCGTCACATTACAATAATAATTATATTTTTTATATAATTGGTGCAAACACAAAGAAATTAAAAAAACTATTATTTCAAACACTAAAAAATTGTTTCCCATCCTTTATGTTAATCAACGGGCACAATTTTTTGTTTAATTCAAATTTTATTATATACAAATAAAATACATATGGGATAAACGAGCACACCTTTAATTTTGAATCAATTTTGTAATATACGAAACAAATACTACTGTAATCCACGGGCACAACCTTTTGTTTGATTCAAATTGTGTTAAACAAAAAATTAATACATATGTTTTAAACTGACACAATTAGAAATGTGATTCAAATTTTTAAATATACTAAACAAATACTATTGTTATAAACGAGCACAACTTTAATTTTGAATCAATTTTTTAATCTACGAAACAATTACTATTGAAATCAACGGGCACAACTTTTGTTTTACTTCAAATTTTTTTATATACAAATAAAATACATATCGTATAAACGAGCAAAACTTTAGTTTTTAATCAAAATTTTAATATACGAAACAAATGCTACTGTAATCCACGGGCACAACTTTTTGTTGGATTCAAATTTTGTTAAACAAAAAATAAATACATATGTTTTAAACGGACATAATTATAAATTTGATTCAAATTTTTTAATATACGAAACAAATACTATTGTTATAAACGAGCGCAACTTTAATTTTGAATCATTTTTTTAATCTACAAAACAATTACTATTGTAATCAACGGGCATAACTTTTGTTTTGATTCAAATTTTTTTATATACAAATAAAATACATATCGCATAAACGAGCACAACTTTAAATTTGAATCAAATTTTTAATATACGAAACAAATACTACTGTAATCCACGGGCACAACTTTTTGTTTGATTCAAAATTTGTTAAACAAAAAATAAAGGGTTAAATATGTATAAGGTTCCTGAAAATAACCCAACATTCAAGTTTGGTCCCTATAAATATTTTCTTCAAGGTTTGGTCCTCCTAAAGTTTTCCGTTTGTAACTGTAGTCCCTCCCGTTAGTTTTCACTAACGATGGCTTATGTGGCATGCCATGTGGAAATTTTTTGATGACGTGGCTTACATGTGGCAATGCCAACGTGGCAAAAATTGCTGGCATGTATGCCACGTGGCAATTGTTTCAATTTTAATTTTTTTTTATATTTATATCATATTTGAATCCAGAAATGGTAGCTAATTTGCAGCTACTTTCTAGCTAATTCCTAGCTAATCTCTAGCTAATTTAAACACAACATTTTTGTAGCTAATTCATAGCTAATCTCTAGCTACAATGCTTCTCAAATTAAGAAAAAAAACTATACAAAAAAGGAAGGAAAAAAAACTATACACTCAAAAATAGAATGTTCAAACATTTGAAGCTCTTTTCAAAACTGATTTTACAATCATTAGCTACAAATTAGAATCTAAACAAGCATTCATTCATCAGATTATACAGTAAAAAAAAACTTAAGCCTTAAAAGCTAGAACAATGTTGAACTAGCAAAATAACAAAATCATTGCTTTTAGTTCAAAAACTAACAATCACTTAACTAAAGTTGTCATAGTGAACTGTAACCCTGTTCCAGAATTTTAACCATGCCATGTAAACTTTGTAGCATAAAACTATCCATCCAATAAGATACGGTGTGAATGCTGTTGGAGGCTGAGAATATCCATGGTTGGTATATAGAATTCCTTGTGTCAATTTCAAACAAAAAGGACAAGAACAGTGAGCAGAATATGCATAATAGTGGAATAGAGTTTCACCTCCAACTAACTGTTTACAATTAACCGTTCAAGTACTACTTCAATGCACTGCTGCTTCTTGATGTCGTTCTACTGCAGGTGCACCAGATAACATCTTGATCTTATACATTTCCACCTGTAGGATAGCCATCATTGTCAATAATTTATAACAGCCATCATCTCTCAATCTTTCCTATACGCATGTTCATTAGCAACCATTGCCACTTCAGAAGAAAATTCAAGAGCAACTTATACAAGTTCTAACAGGAAATATCATAGCTTACATTTCAAAATACTCAATAAGTTAAGCACATACTCTACCATTCATCACAACTAGAACATCATGTTCATGACAATACTTTTCAACACGTATATCATACATAAGCATTTCTCAAACCAATACAACCAACTGTCTCAACATTAATTCATTAACTAACTCAAACTAACTTCAAAACCAATAACATAACAAGCTTTCTAACTAATTTTCACAAGTAACTAACTCAACATAATTTCTCCAAACTCCATTCAAACTGTAACAGATTTTACTCCTAATTACAATCATAACGGAAATTAAATCCAACTAACTTTCCATTTTCAAATACTCTTACCTATGATAATTAACTGACCTGATAAATCCTATAACAACACATATGAGCCACTGCTTCCAATTAAGCTTGACTGTTTTAGTGAAATTTCCAGATATAGTTCATATTTTAACAAACACCAAACAAAGCTATTACAGAAAAACAAAACAAAACAGAGGCATATCACATACGAAGTCAACAACAACCAAGTACTACATCCAATTAAAGTAATTGATATTGAGAAAAACCAAACCATCCAGGAATCAGGACCCATGACTGATCCAGCCGAGCAATCAAGCCTATGAGACAGGGAATCAAAAAACAAGACATTGGACTGCTGAACAAGTTCTAACCTGAAGGAAACTGGTATGGTTTAACAAATGAATTGCTCTTCTAGAGTCTTCTTCAACCCTCTCCCATTCACTACAAACAAACCAAACACAACAAAAAACACGGGATTCAAAATCACAGTCAAATCTATACTACACAAATGAAAACTTCAAATAACAGACCGACAAAGCTTATGTGAAAAATAATTGCAGACCAAATTTAAAACCCTAGTAAAAAACCACAATCCCAATCCAAGACGAAAATTAAAAACCCTAAACACAAAATCACACCCAAACGAAGCTGCACGTGTCACAATCCATCGACACCAACACAACCACAGCTTCACACCAAATCTCTGCAGAATCGAGCAAGAAAAAGAGTTGAGAACGGAAGAAAACGAATACGAAGAAGAACAAAGAAGAAGATTCGATGAAAGCGGCGAAAACGAAGATTCAAACGCATACCTATCATTTTCCCCTTCAGGAACCTGATTCACAGTTGAAGATAAAAGTTGATCCCCCAAACCATTATTCTTCTCACCACCAACAACTTCTCTTCCAGAAAGAAACTCTAGCCAACCCAAAATTTGAAACTTTTCCTCGGAATTATGCATCTATTAGAATATTTTCACTAAAATAAAAACCCTAAAAATGAAAATATCCATAGGGAGGAGGAAGATGGACTTACCTAAAAAGGAGGAGAGTGAGAAAAAAAAATATTTTACAATTATTCTGATGTGGAAAAATTATAATACACATGGCATGCCACATCATCTTCCGTTAGTGGAAACTAACGGAAGGGACTAGAGTTAGGGACGGAAAACTTTGGGAGGACCAAAGTTTGAAGGAAATTTTTTTAGGGACTAAACCTCAAAGTTGGGTTATTTTCAGGGACCTAATACTTATTTAACCCAAAAATAAATACATATGTTTTAGACTGACACAATTATAAATTTGATTCAAATTTTTTAATATACGAAACTATTATTATTGTTATAAACGAGCGCCACTTTAATTTTGATTAAATTTGAATACTACAAATTTCTCGACAATTTCTTATATTTACCAATATAATTTTTTAATTTAAATTATATCTATTTTTATAATTTTGCAATTTCTTTTTTCAATTTGATTAATAATTACGCGCCCATAACATAAAATCCTCAAACAGACCGGCCCGTGCGAACGCACGGGTTAGTTACTAGTTTAAATAAAAATTATTCAACCAGCTAGATTTTTTTGTGTTTCTTTTGAATTTAAAAGTGGGTCTGCTAACAATAACCACTAACTACCATTCTAAATACCATTGAACACATTATTAACATGTGTCTGTTGTCAACCATCACTTTTAATCATTGTTGTTAAGAGATAGTACTTTATTAGATAATTGTAATATTTTAATTATTTGAAAAATTAGTGATAGAAATTGTTTGGATATATTTTGTAAAATTAGTGATACGAATTGCTTATTATAACTCTTTTGATAATTCGAAATTAAAATTGAAATTTTGACTAGTTTTATTAAAGAGCAGTAAATGCAAAAGTAAGCCCATCAAAAAAATTCAAATTTAATAGTTGACCGAGTATCAATGCTTTAATTTAAAAACACGACTAAATTAAGGGCAATAATGTACCCATTACCTGTTGTCCATTACATTGCTTCAATTTATTCATTTACAATAATTTTTAATGACTTAAAATATCTTTTTCATTAGTTTTACCAGATTGAATTTAATATTGGCATCAACATAAATTAATAACAATTAAATATCTTTTACAAACTAATTTATATATAATAATATAAGATATTTTAAACATTTTATGCAAATTAAAAAATATAATAAAAAATTCAAATATTAATAGTGAGAAGAAAGATTCAAATATTCAATAAATATGGATGTGAAGGAGTGAATAGTCATGTCATACTCACTTAGTAGAGAAAATAATATTAATAGTGATAAACAAACTAATAGATAAGAGTCATGTCATATCAAGTCGTACTCTTTAAATCTATGTGGTTAACAATGACTAAAAAATTATTATTATTATTATTATTATTTAATATTTTATTGATTAAGTGATTCAATATATTCTTTAGTGATTAAGTATAACACAGTATATTTAATAATTTATTGATTAAGTAATTCAATATACTTTTAAAAATAAAACCTTGAATATAGTTTTTGTTAATATATCTTCTATTTGAGATTCCTATCTACAATATTGAAAATATCATCTCATAAATTTATCTACAATAAAAATTAATTTAAAAAACTATCAAGAAAAAAATATTTCATAAAACTTTGTTAATAGATATTTTGTGTGGAACATCAATGTTCAAGGTTTCAATAAAATTAAAATCTGATTTTATAATAAGTTAAAACACAGTTTGCAGTCTATATGGGGACTTGTCCACATCAATGTTTTTAATTTTGCTGCTACCTTTGAATTATTATTATTATCATCTTATTATCATATTTAATTTTAATAAAGTGATAATAATGGGTCATAACAGGGCACTAATTCAAATCTTATTTAAAAATTAACACACATCATCTCATCTATTTTGAAATTTATAATTGGTCATAATCCCAATTAATAGAATTAATATCAATTAAAAAAAATAAACATAGAATGAAAATAGAAAATAATATACGAAAAACAAAAACATAATTAATAATATTAAATTTTAAATTTATGTTATTATTATTTATTGTTGTTTATACCTTAGAATCATTATTACAATATTGAAATTTTTTATGACCCTTAATGAAAATTGTCATCTATTTTTTTATTATCGTTCACTTATAGTTAGATTCATTTATTTCTATTTAACAAAATAAGATTCATTTATAAAATAATAAATATCATTGCATTAAACTCTAAAATTGATATTACCCAAAAAAAACTGTAAAATTGATAACTATTTAAAAAAATTATTTAAGAAAACAGTTAAATCTAAATGGACACCATATATTACATTAACTTACAAATTTTATTTGATGGTTTATTATTTTAAATTTAAAATATAATATACTAATTGCAATTACAAATATTAGATATTAAATATAATTAATGTAAATAAATATCAAAACTTATGATAAAATATTAATATTATTTTATACCATTTATACTATATCGTCACATTACAATAATAATTATATTTTTTATATAATTGGTGCAAACACAAAGAAATTAAAAAAACTATTATTTCAAACACTAAAAAATTGTTTCCCATCCTTTATGTTAATCAACGGGCACAATTTTTTGTTTAATTCAAATTTTATTATATACAAATAAAATACATATGGGATAAACGAGCACAACTTTAATTTTGAATCAATTTTGTAATATACGAAACAAATACTACTGTAATCCACGGGCACAACCTTTTGTTTGATTCAAATTGTGTTAAACAAAAAATTAATACATATGTTTTAAACTGACACAATTAGAAATGTGATTCAAATTTTTAAATATACTAAACAAATACTATTGTTATAAACGAGCACAACTTTAATTTTGAATCAATTTTTTAATCTACGAAACAATTACTATTGAAATCAACGGGCACAACTTTTGTTTTACTTCAAATTTTTTTATATACAAATAAAATACATATCGTATAAACGAGCAAAACTTTAGTTTTTAATCAAAATTTTAATATACGAAACAAATGCTACTGTAATCCACGGGCACAACTTTTTGTTGGATTCAAATTTTGTTAAACAAAAAATAAATACATATGTTTTAAACGGACATAATTATAAATTTGATTCAAATTTTTTAATATACGAAACAAATACTATTGTTATAAACGAGCGCAACTTTAATTTTGAATCATTTTTTTAATCTACAAAACAATTACTATTGTAATCAACGGGCATAACTTTTGTTTTGATTCAAATTTTTTTATATACAAATAAAATACATATCGCATAAACGAGCACAACTTTAAATTTGAATCAAATTTTTAATATACGAAACAAATACTACTGTAATCCACGGGCACAACTTTTTGTTTGATTCAAAATTTGTTAAACAAAAAATAAAGGGTTAAATATGTATAAGGTTCCTGAAAATAACCCAACATTCAAGTTTGGTCCCTATAAATATTTTCTTCAAGGTTTGGTCCTCCTAAAGTTTTCCGTTTGTAACTGTAGTCCCTCCCGTTAGTTTTCACTAACGATGGCTTATGTGGCATGCCATGTGGAAATTTTTTGATGACGTGGCTTACATGTGGCAATGCCAACGTGGCAAAAATTGCTGGCATGTATGCCACGTGGCAATTGTTTCAATTTTAATTTTTTTTTATATTTATATCATATTTGAATCCAGAAATGGTAGCTAATTTGCAGCTACTTTCTAGCTAATTCCTAGCTAATCTCTAGCTAATTTAAACACAACATTTTTGTAGCTAATTCATAGCTAATCTCTAGCTACAATGCTTCTCAAATTAAGAAAAAAAACTATACAAAAAAGGAAGGAAAAAAAACTATACACTCAAAAATAGAATGTTCAAACATTTGAAGCTCTTTTCAAAACTGATTTTACAATCATTAGCTACAAATTAGAATCTAAACAAGCATTCATTCATCAGATTATACAGTAAAAAAAAACTTAAGCCTTAAAAGCTAGAACAATGTTGAACTAGCAAAATAACAAAATCATTGCTTTTAGTTCAAAAACTAACAATCACTTAACTAAAGTTGTCATAGTGAACTGTAACCCTGTTCCAGAATTTTAACCATGCCATGTAAACTTTGTAGCATAAAACTATCCATCCAATAAGATACGGTGTGAATGCTGTTGGAGGCTGAGAATATCCATGGTTGGTATATAGAATTCCTTGTGTCAATTTCAAACAAAAAGGACAAGAACAGTGAGCAGAATATGCATAATAGTGGAATAGAGTTTCACCTCCAACTAACTGTTTACAATTAACCGTTCAAGTACTACTTCAATGCACTGCTGCTTCTTGATGTCGTTCTACTGCAGGTGCACCAGATAACATCTTGATCTTATACATTTCCACCTGTAGGATAGCCATCATTGTCAATAATTTATAACAGCCATCATCTCTCAATCTTTCCTATACGCATGTTCATTAGCAACCATTGCCACTTCAGAAGAAAATTCAAGAGCAACTTATACAAGTTCTAACAGGAAATATCATAGCTTACATTTCAAAATACTCAATAAGTTAAGCACATACTCTACCATTCATCACAACTAGAACATCATGTTCATGACAATACTTTTCAACACGTATATCATACATAAGCATTTCTCAAACCAATACAACCAACTGTCTCAACATTAATTCATTAACTAACTCAAACTAACTTCAAAACCAATAACATAACAAGCTTTCTAACTAATTTTCACAAGTAACTAACTCAACATAATTTCTCCAAACTCCATTCAAACTGTAACAGATTTTACTCCTAATTACAATCATAACAGAAATTAAATCCAACTAACTTTCCATTTTCAAATACTCTTACCTATGATAATTAACTGACCTGATAAATCCTATAACAACACATATGAGCCACTGCTTCCAATTAAGCTTGACTGTTTTAGTGAAATTTCCAGATATAGTTCATATTTTAACAAACACCAAACAAAGCTATTACAGAAAAACAAAACAAAACAGAGGCATATCACATACGAAGTCAACAACAACCAAGTACTACATCCAATTAAAGTAATTGATATTGAGAAAAACCAAACCATCCAGGAATCAGGACCCATGACTGATCCAGCCGAGCAATCAAGCCTATGAGACAGGGAAACAAAAAACAAGACATTGGACTGCTGAACAAGTTCTAACCTGAAGGAAACTGGTATGGTTTAACAAATGAATTGCTCTTCTAGAGTCTTCTTCAACCCTCTCCCATTCACTACAAACAAACCAAACACAACAAAAAACACGGGATTCAAAATCACAGTCAAATCTATACTACACAAATGAAAACTTCAAATAACAGACCGACAAAGCTTATGTGAAAAATAATTGCAGACCAAATTTAAAACCCTAGTAAAAAACCACAATCCCAATCCAAGACGAAAATTAAAAACCCTAAACACAAAATCACACCCAAACGAAGCTGCACGTGTCACAATCCATCGACACCAACACAACCACAACTTCACACCAAATCTCTGCAGAATCGAGCAAGAAAAAGAGTTGAGAACGGAAGAAAACGAATACGAAGAAGAACAAAGAAGAAGATTCGATGAAAGCGGCGAAAACGAAGATTCAAACGCATACCTATCATTTTCCCCTTCAAGAACCTGATTCACAGTTGAAGATAAAAGTTGATCCCCCAAACCATTATTCTTGTCACAACCAACAACTTCTCTTCCAGAAAGAAACTCTAGCCAACCCAAAATTTGAAACTTTTCCTCGGAATTATGCATCTATTAGAATATTTTCCCTAAAATAAAGACCCTAAAAATGAAAATATCCATAGGGAGGAGGAAGATGGACTTACCTAAAAAGGAGGAGAGTGAGAAAAAAAAAATATTTTACAATTATTCTGATGTGGAAAAATTATAATACACATGGCATGCCACATCATCTTCCGTTAGTGGAAACTAACGGAAGGGACTAGAGTTAGGGACGGAAAACTTTGGGAGGACCAAAGTTTGAAGGAAATTTTTTTAGGGACTAAACCTCAAAGTTGGGTTATTTTCAGGGACCTAATACTTATTTAACCCAAAAATAAATACATATGTTTTAGACTGACACAATTATAAATTTGATTCAAATTTTTTAATATACGAAACTATTATTATTGTTATAAACGAGCGCCACTTTAATTTTGATTAAATTTGAATACTACAAATTTCTCGACAATTTCTTATATTTACCAATATAATTTTTTAATTTAAATTATATCTATTTTTATAATTTTGCAATTTCTTTTTTCAATTTGATTAACAATTACACGCCCATAACATAAAATCCTCAAACAGACCGGCCCGTGCGAACGCACGGGTTAGTTACTAGTTTAAATAAAAATTATTCAACCAGCTAGATTTTTTTGTGTTTCTTTTGAATTTAAAAGTGGGTCTGCTAACAATAACCACTAACTACCATTCTAAATACCATTGAACACATTATTAACATGTGTCTGTTGTCAACCATCACTTTTAATCATTGTTGTTAAGAGATAGTACTTTATTATATAATTGTAATATTTTAATTATTTGAAAAATTAGTGATAGAAATTGTTTGGATATATTTTGTAAAATTAGTGATACGAATTGCTTATTATAACTCTTTTGATAATTCGAAATTAAAATTGAAATTTTGACTAGTTTTATTAAAGAGCAGTAAATGCAAAAGTAAGCCCATCAAAAAAATTCAAATTTAATAGTTGACCGAGTATCAATGCTTTAATTTAAAAACACGACTAAATTAAGGGCAATACTGTACCCATTACCTGTTGTCCATTACATTGCTTCAATTTATTCATTTACAATAATTTTTAATGACTTAAAATATCTTTTTCATTAGTTTTACCAGATTGAATTTAATATTGGCATCAACATAAATTAATAACAATTAAATATCTTTTACAAACTAATTTATATATAATAATATAAGATATTTTAAACATTTTATGCAAATTAAAAAATATAATAAAAAATTCAAATATTAATAGTGAGAAGAAAGATTCAAATATTCAATAAATATGGATGTGAAGGAGTGAATAGTCATGTCATACTCACTTAGTAGAGAAAATAATATTAATAGTGATAAACAAACTAATAGATAAGAGTCATGTCATATCAAGTCGTACTCTTTAAATCTATGTGGTTAACAATGACTAAAAAATTATTATTATTATTATTATTATTTAATATTTTATTGATTAAGTGATTCAATATATTCTTTAGTGATTAAGTATAACACAGTATATTTAATAATTTATTGATTAAGTAATTCAATATACTTTTAAAAATAAAACCTTGAATATAGTTTTTGTTAATATATCTTCTATTTGAGATTCCTATCTACAATATTGAAAATATCATCTCATAAATTTATCTACAATAAAAATTAATTTAAAAAACTATCAAGAAAAAAATATTTCATAAAACTTTGTTAATAGATATTTTGTGTGGAACATCAATGTTCAAGGTTTCAATAAAATTAAAATCTGATTTTATAATAAGTTAAAACACAGTTTGCAGTCTATATGGGGACTTGTCCACATCAATGTTTTTAATTTTGCTGCTACCTTTGAATTATTATTATTATCATCTTATTATCATATTTAATTTTAATAAAGTGATAATAATGGGTCATAACAGGGCACTAATTCAAATCTTATTTAAAAATTAACACACATCATCTCATCTATTTTGAAATTTATAATTGGTCATAATCCCAATTAATAGAATTAATATCAATTAAAAAAAATAAACATAGAATGAAAATAGAAAATAATATACGAAAAACAAAAACATAATTAATAATATTAAATTTTAAATTTATGTTATTATTATTTATTGTTGTTTATACCTTAGAATCATTATTACAATATTGAAATTTTTTATGACCCTTAATGAAAATTGTCATCTATTTTTTTATTATCGTTCACTTATAGTTAGATTCATTTATTTCTATTTAACAAAATAAGATTCATTTATAAAATAATAAATATCATTGCATTAAACTCTAAAATTGATATTACCCAAAAAAAACTGTAAAATTGATAACTATTTAAAAAAATTATTTAAGAAAACAGTTAAATCTAAATGGACACCATATATTACATTAACTTACAAATTTTATTTGATGGTTTATTATTTTAAATTTAAAATATAATATACTAATTGCAATTACAAATATTAGATATTAAATATAATTAATGTAAATAAATATCAAAACTTATGATAAAATATTAATATTATTTTATACCATTTATACTATATCGTCACATTACAATAATAATTATATTTTTTATATAATTGGTGCAAACACAAAGAAATTAAAAAAACTATTATTTCAAACACTAAAAAATTGTTTCCCATCCTTTATGTTAATCAACGGGCACAATTTTTTGTTTAATTCAAATTTTATTATATACAAATAAAATACATATGGGATAAACGAGCACAACTTTAATTTTGAATCAATTTTGTAATATACGAAACAAATACTACTGTAATCCACGGGCACAACCTTTTGTTTGATTCAAATTGTGTTAAACAAAAAATTAATACATATGTTTTAAACTGACACAATTAGAAATGTGATTCAAATTTTTAAATATACTAAACAAATACTATTGTTATAAACGAGCACAACTTTAATTTTGAATCAATTTTTTAATCTACGAAACAATTACTATTGAAATCAACGGGCACAACTTTTGTTTTACTTCAAATTTTTTTATATACAAATAAAATACATATCGTATAAACGAGCAAAACTTTAGTTTTTAATCAAAATTTTAATATACGAAACAAATGCTACTGTAATCCACGGGCACAACTTTTTGTTGGATTCAAATTTTGTTAAACAAAAAATAAATACATATGTTTTAAACGGACATAATTATAAATTTGATTCAAATTTTTTAATATACGAAACAAATACTATTGTTATAAACGAGCGCAACTTTAATTTTGAATCATTTTTTTAATCTACAAAACAATTACTATTGTAATCAACGGGCATAACTTTTGTTTTGATTCAAATTTTTTTATATACAAATAAAATACATATCGCATAAACGAGCACAACTTTAAATTTGAATCAAATTTTTAATATACGAAACAAATACTACTGTAATCCACGGGCACAACTTTTTGTTTGATTCAAAATTTGTTAAACAAAAAATAAAGGGTTAAATATGTATAAGGTTCCTGAAAATAACCCAACATTCAAGTTTGGTCCCTATAAATATTTTCTTCAAGGTTTGGTCCTCCTAAAGTTTTCCGTTTGTAACTGTAGTCCCTCCCGTTAGTTTTCACTAACGATGGCTTATGTGGCATGCCATGTGGAAATTTTTTGATGACGTGGCTTACATGTGGCAATGCCAACGTGGCAAAAATTGCTGGCATGTATGCCACGTGGCAATTGTTTCAATTTTAATTTTTTTTTATATTTATATCATATTTGAATCCAGAAATGGTAGCTAATTTGCAGCTACTTTCTAGCTAATTCCTAGCTAATCTCTAGCTAATTTAAACACAACATTTTTGTAGCTAATTCATAGCTAATCTCTAGCTACAATGCTTCTCAAATTAAGAAAAAAAACTATACAAAAAAGGAAGGAAAAAAAACTATACACTCAAAAATAGAATGTTCAAACATTTGAAGCTCTTTTCAAAACTGATTTTACAATCATTAGCTACAAATTAGAATCTAAACAAGCATTCATTCATCAGATTATACAGTAAAAAAAAACTTAAGCCTTAAAAGCTAGAACAATGTTGAACTAGCAAAATAACAAAATCATTGCTTTTAGTTCAAAAACTAACAATCACTTAACTAAAGTTGTCATAGTGAACTGTAACCCTGTTCCAGAATTTTAACCATGCCATGTAAACTTTGTAGCATAAAACTATCCATCCAATAAGATACGGTGTGAATGCTGTTGGAGGCTGAGAATATCCATGGTTGGTATATAGAATTCCTTGTGTCAATTTCAAACAAAAAGGACAAGAACAGTGAGCAGAATATGCATAATAGTGGAATAGAGTTTCACCTCCAACTAACTGTTTACAATTAACCGTTCAAGTACTACTTCAATGCACTGCTGCTTCTTGATGTCGTTCTACTGCAGGTGCACCAGATAACATCTTGATCTTATACATTTCCACCTGTAGGATAGCCATCATTGTCAATAATTTATAACAGCCATCATCTCTCAATCTTTCCTATACGCATGTTCATTAGCAACCATTGCCACTTCAGAAGAAAATTCAAGAGCAACTTATACAAGTTCTAACAGGAAATATCATAGCTTACATTTCAAAATACTCAATAAGTTAAGCACATACTCTACCATTCATCACAACTAGAACATCATGTTCATGACAATACTTTTCAACACGTATATCATACATAAGCATTTCTCAAACCAATACAACCAACTGTCTCAACATTAATTCATTAACTAACTCAAACTAACTTCAAAACCAATAACATAACAAGCTTTCTAACTAATTTTCACAAGTAACTAACTCAACATAATTTCTCCAAACTCCATTCAAACTGTAACAGATTTTACTCCTAATTACAATCATAACGGAAATTAAATCCAACTAACTTTCCATTTTCAAATACTCTTACCTATGATAATTAACTGACCTGATAAATCCTATAACAACACATATGAGCCACTGCTTCCAATTAAGCTTGACTGTTTTAGTGAAATTTCCAGATATAGTTCATATTTTAACAAACACCAAACAAAGCTATTACAGAAAAACAAAACAAAACAGAGGCATATCACATACGAAGTCAACAACAACCAAGTACTACATCCAATTAAAGTAATTGATATTGAGAAAAACCAAACCATCCAGGAATCAGGACCCATGACTGATCCAGCCGAGCAATCAAGCCTATGAGACAGGGAATCAAAAAACAAGACATTGGACTGCTGAACAAGTTCTAACCTGAAGGAAACTGGTATGGTTTAACAAATGAATTGCTCTTCTAGAGTCTTCTTCAACCCTCTCCCATTCACTACAAACAAACCAAACACAACAAAAAACACGGGATTCAAAATCACAGTCAAATCTATACTACACAAATGAAAACTTCAAATAACAGACCGACAAACCTTATGTGAAAAATAATTGCAGACCAAATTTAAAACCCTAGTAAAAAACCACAATCCCAATCCAAGACGAAAATTAAAAACCCTAAACACAAAATCACACCCAAACGAAGCTGCACGTGTCACAATCCATCGACACCAACACAACCACAGCTTCACACCAAATCTCTGCAGAATCGAGCAAGAAAAAGAGTTGAGAACGGAAGAAAACGAATACGAAGAAGAACAAAGAAGAAGATTCGATGAAAGCGGCGAAAACAAAGATTCAAACGCATACCTATCATTTTCCCCTTCAAGAACCTGATTCACAGTTGAAGATAAAAGTTGATCCCCCAAACCATTATTCTTCTCACCACCAACAACTTCTCTTCCAGAAAGAAACTCTAGCCAACCCAAAATTTGAAACTTTTCCTCGGAATTATGCATCTATTAGAATATTTTCCCTAAAATAAAAACCCTAAAAATGAAAATATCCATAGGGAGGAGGAAGATGGACTTACCTAAAAAGGAGGAGAGTGAGAAAAAAAAATATTTTACAATTATTCTGATGTGGAAAAATTATAATACACATGGCATGCCACATCATCTTCCGTTAGTGGAAACTAACGGAAGGGACTGGAGTTAGGGACGGAAAACTTTGGGAGGACCAAAGTTTGAAGGAAATTTTTTTAGGGACTAAACCTCAAAGTTGGGTTATTTTCAGGGACCTAATACTTATTTAACCCAAAAATAAATACATATGTTTTAGACTGACACAATTATAAATTTGATTCAAATTTTTTAATATACGAAACTATTATTATTGTTATAAACGAGCGCCACTTTAATTTTGATTAAATTTGAATACTACAAATTTCTCGACAATTTCTTATATTTACCAATATAATTTTTTAATTTAAATTATATCTATTTTTATAATTTTGCAATTTCTTTTTTCAATTTGATTAATAATTACGCGCCCATAACATAAAATCCTCAAACAGACCGGCCCGTGCGAACGCACGGGTTAGTTACTAGTTTAAATAAAAATTATTCAACCAGCTAGATTTTTTTGTGTTTCTTTTGAATTTAAAAGTGGGTCTGCTAACAATAACCACTAACTACCATTCTAAATACCATTGAACACATTATTAACATGTGTCTGTTGTCAACCATCACTTTTAATCATTGTTGTTAAGAGATAGTACTTTATTATATAATTGTAATATTTTAATTATTTGAAAAATTAGTGATAGAAATTGTTTGGATATATTTTGTAAAATTAGTGATACGAATTGCTTATTATAACTCTTTTGATAATTCGAAATTAAAATTGAAATTTTGACTAGTTTTATTAAAGAGCAGTAAATGCAAAAGTAAGCCCATCAAAAAAATTCAAATTTAATAGTTGACCGAGTATCAATGCTTTAATTTAAAAACACGACTAAATTAAGGGCAATAATGTACCCATTACCTGTTGTCCATTACATTGCTTCAATTTATTCATTTACAATAATTTTTAATGACTTAAAATATCTTTTTCATTAGTTTTACCAGATTGAATTTAATATTGGCATCAACATAAATTAATAACAATTAAATATCTTTTACAAACTAATTTATATATAATAATATAAGATATTTTAAACATTTTATGCAAATTAAAAAATATAATAAAAAATTCAAATATTAATAGTGAGAAGAAAGATTCAAATATTCAATAAATATGGATGTGAAGGAGTGAATAGTCATGTCATACTCACTTAGTAGAGAAAATAATATTAATAGTGATAAACAAACTAATATATAAGAGTCATGTCATATCAAGTCGTACTCTTTAAATCTATGTGGTTAACAATGACTAAAAAATTATTATTATTATTATTATTATTTAATATTTTATTAATTAAGTGATTCAATATATTCTTTAGTGATTAAGTATAACACAGTATATTTAATAATTTATTGATTAAGTAATTCAATATACTTTTAAAAATAAAACCTTGAATATAGTTTTTGTTAATATATCTTCTATTTGAGATTCCTATCTACAATATTGAAAATATCATCTCATAAATTTATCTACAATAAAAATTAATTTAAAAAACTATCAAGAAAAAAATATTTCATAAAACTTTGTTAATAGATATTTTGTGTGGAACATCAATGTTCAAGGTTTCAATAAAATTAAAATCTGATTTTATAATAAGTTAAAACACAGTTTGCAGTCTATATGGGGACTTGTCCACATCAATGTTTTTAATTTTGCTGCTACCTTTGAATTATTATTATTATCATCTTATTATCATATTTAATTTTAATAAAGTGATAATAATGGGTCATAACAGGGCACTAATTCAAATCTTATTTAAAAATTAACACACATCATCTCATCTATTTTGAAATTTATAATTGGTCATAATCCCAATTAATAGAATTAATATCAATTAAAAAAAATAAACATAGAATGAAAATAGAAAATAATATACGAAAAACAAAAACATAATTAATAATATTAAATTTTAAATTTATGTTATTATTATTTATTGTTGTTTATACCTTAGAATCATTATTACAATATTGAAATTTTTTATGACCCTTAATGAAAATTGTCATCTATTTTTTTATTATCGTTCACTTATAGTTAGATTCATTTATTTCTATTTAACAAAATAAGATTCATTTATAAAATAATAAATATCATTGCATTAAACTCTAAAATTGATATTACCCAAAAAAAACTGTAAAATTGATAACTATTTAAAAAAATTATTTAAGAAAACGGTTAAATCTAAATGGACACCATATATTACATTAACTTACAAATTTTATTTGATGGTTTATTATTTTAAATTTAAAATATAATATACTAATTGCAATTACAAATATTAGATATTAAATATAATTAATGTAAATAAATATCAAAACTTATGATAAAATATTAATATTATTTTATACCATTTATACTATATCGTCACATTACAATAATAATTATATTTTTTATATAATTGGTGCAAACACAAAGAAATTAAAAAAACTATTATTTCAAACACTAAAAAATTGTTTCCCATCCTTTATGTTAATCAACGGGCACAATTTTTTGTTTAATTCAAATTTTATTATATACAAATAAAATACATATGGGATAAACGAGCACAACTTTAATTTTGAATCAATTTTGTAATATACGAAACAAATACTACTGTAATCCACGGGCACAACCTTTTGTTTGATTCAAATTGTGTTAAACAAAAAATTAATACATATGTTTTAAACTGACACAATTAGAAATGTGATTCAAATTTTTAAATATACTAAACAAATACTATTGTTATAAACGAGCACAACTTTAATTTTGAATCAATTTTTTAATCTACGAAACAATTACTATTGAAATCAACGGGCACAACTTTTGTTTTACTTCAAATTTTTTTATATACAAATAAAATACATATCGTATAAACGAGCAAAACTTTAGTTTTTAATCAAAATTTTAATATACGAAACAAATGCTACTGTAATCCACGGGCACAACTTTTTGTTGGATTCAAATTTTGTTAAACAAAAAATAAATACATATGTTTTAAACGGACATAATTATAAATTTGATTCAAATTTTTTAATATACGAAACAAATACTATTGTTATAAACGAGCGCAACTTTAATTTTGAATCATTTTTTTAATCTACAAAACAATTACTATTGTAATCAACGGGCATAACTTTTGTTTTGATTCAATTTTTTTTATATACAAATAAAATACATATCGCATAAACGAGCACAACTTTAAATTTGAATCAAATTTTTAATATACGAAACAAATACTACTGTAATCCACGGGCACAACTTTTTGTTTGATTCAAAATTTGTTAAACAAAAAATAAAGGGTTAAATATGTATAAGGATCCTGAAAATAACCCAACATTCAAGTTTGGTCCCTATAAATATTTTCTTCAAGGTTTGGTCCTCCAAAAGTTTTCCGTTTGTAACTGTAGTCCCTCCCGTTAGTTTTCACTAACGATGGCTTATGTGGCATGCCATGTGGAAATTTTTTGATGACGTGGCTTACATGTGGCAATGCCAACGTGGCAAAAATTGCTGGCATGTATGCCACGTGACAATTGTTTCAATTTTAATTTTTTTTATATTTATATCATATTTGAATCCAGAAATGGTAGCTAATTTGCAGCTACTTTCTAGCTAATTCCTAGCTAATCTCTAGCTAATTTAAACACAACATTTTTGTAGCTAATTCATAGCTAATCTCTAGCTACAATGCTTCTCAAATTAAGAAAAAAAACTATACATAAAAGGAAGGAAAAAAAACTATACACTCAAAAATAGAATGTTCAAACATTTGAAGCTCTTTTCAAAACTGATTTTACAATCATTAGCTACAAATTAGAATCTAAACAAGCATTCATTCATCAGATTATACAGTAAAAAAAACTTAAGCCTTAAAAGCTAGAACAATGTTGTACTAGCAAAATAACAAAATCATTGCTTTTAGTTCAAAAACTAACAATCACTTAACTAAAGTTGTCATAGTGAACTGTAACCCTGTTCCAGAATTTTAACCATGCCATGTAAACTTTGTAGCATAAAACTATCCATCCAATAAGATACAGTGTGAATGCTGTTGGAGGCTGAGAATATCCATGGTTGGTATATAGAATTCCTTGTGTCAATTTCAAACAAAAAGGACAAGAACAGCGAGCAGAATATGCATAATAGTGGAATAGAGTTTCACCTCCAACTAACTGTTTACAATTAACCGTTCAAGTACTACTTCAATGCACTGCTACTTCTTGATGTCGTTCTACTGCAGGTGCACCAGATAACATCTTGATCTTATACATTTCCACCTGTAGGATAGCCATCATTGTCAATAATTTATAACAGCCATCATCTCTCAATCTTTCCTATACGCATGTTCATTAGCAACCATTGCCACTTCAGAAGAAAATTCAAGAGCAACTTATACAAGTTCTAACAGGAAATATCATAGCTTACATTTCAAAATACTCAATAAGTTAAGCACATACTCTACCATTCATCACAACTAGAACATCATGTTCATGACAATACTTTTCAACACGTATATCATACATAAGCATTTCTCAAACCAATACAACCAACTGTCTCAACATTAATTCATTAACTAACTCAAACTAACTTCAAAACCAATAACATAACAAGCTTTCTAACTAATTTTCACAAGTAACTAACTCAACATAATTTCTCCAAACTCCATTCAAACTGTAACAGATTTTACTCCTAATTACAATCATAACAGAAATTAAATCCAACTAACTTTCCATTTTCAAATACTCTTACCTATGATAATTAACTGACCTGATAAATCCTATAACAACACATATGAGCCACTGCTTCCAATTAAGCTTGACTGTTTTAGTGAAATTTCCAGATATAGTTCATATTTTAACAAACACCAAACAAAGCTATTACAGAAAAACAAAACAAAACAGAGGCATAGCACATACGAAGTCAACAACAACCAAGTACTACATCCAATTAAAGTAATTGATATTGAGAAAAACCAAACCATCCAGGAATCAGGACCCATGACTGATCCAGCCGAGCAATCAAGCCTATGAGACAGGGAATAAAAAAACAAGACATTGGACTGCTGAACAAGTTCTAACCTGAAGGAAACTGGTATGGTTTAACAAATGAATTGCTCTTCTAGAGTCTTCTTCAACCCTCTCCCATTCACTACAAACAAACCAAACACAACAAAAAACACGGGATTCAAAATCACAGTCATATCTATACTACACAAATGAAAACTTCAAATAACAGACCGACAAAGCTTATGTGAAAAATAATTGCAGACCAAATTTAAAACCCTAGTAAAAAACCACAATCCCAATCCAAGACGAAAATTAAAAACCCTAAACACAAAATCACACCCAAACGAAGCTGCACGTGTCACAATCCATCGACACCAACACAACCACAGCTTCACACCAAATCTCTGCAGAATCGAGCAAGAAAAAGAGTTGAGAACGGAAGAAAACGAATACGAAGAAGAACAAAGAAGAAGATTCGATGAAAGCGGCGAAAACAAAGATTCAAACGCATACCTATCATTTTCCCCTTCAAGAACCTGATTCACAGTTGAAGATAAAAGTTGATCCCCCAAACCATTATTCTTGTCACCACCAACAACTTCTCTTCCAGAAAGAAACTCTAGCCAACCCAAAATTTGAAACTTTTCCTCGGAATTATGCATCTATTAGAATATTTTCCCTAAAATAAAAACCCTAAAAATGAAAATATCCATAGGGAGGAGGAAGATGGACTTACCTAAAAAGGAGGAGAGTGAGAAAAAAAAATATTTTACAATTATTCTGATGTGGAAAAATTATAATACACATGGCATGCCACATCATCTTCCGTTAGTGGAAACTAACGGAAGGGACTGGAGTTAGGGACGGAAAACTTTGGGAGGACCAAAGTTTGAAGGAAATTTTTTTAGGGACTAAACCTCAAAGTTGGGTTATTTTCAGGGACCTAATACTTATTTAACCCAAAAATAAATACATATGTTTTAGACTGACACAATTATAAATTTGATTCAAATTTTTTAATATACGAAACTATTATTATTGTTATAAACGAGCGCCACTTTAATTTTGATTAAATTTGAATACTACAAATTTCTCGACAATTTCTTATATTTACCAATATAATTTTTTAATTTAAATTATATCTATTTTTATAATTTTGCAATTTCTTTTTTCAATTTGATTAATAATTACGCGCCCATAACATAAAATCCTCAAACAGACCGGCCCGTGCGAACGCACGGGTTAGTTACTAGTTTAAATAAAAATTATTCAACCAGCTAGATTTTTTTGTGTTTCTTTTGAATTTAAAAGTGGGTCTGCTAACAATAACCACTAACTACCATTCTAAATACCATTGAACACATTATTAACATGTGTCTGTTGTCAACCATCACTTTTAATCATTGTTGTTAAGAGATAGTACTTTATTATATAATTGTAATATTTTAATTATTTGAAAAATTAGTGATAGAAATTGTTTGGATATATTTTGTAAAATTAGTGATACGAATTGCTTATTATAACTCTTTTGATAATTCGAAATTAAAATTGAAATTTTGACTAGTTTTATTAAAGAGCAGTAAATGCAAAAGTAAGCCCATCAAAAAAATTCAAATTTAATAGTTGACCGAGTATCAATGCTTTAATTTAAAAACACGACTAAATTAAGGGCAATAATGTACCCATTACCTGTTGTCCATTACATTGCTTCAATTTATTCATTTACAATAATTTTTAATGACTTAAAATATCTTTTTCATTAGTTTTACCAGATTGAATTTAATATTGGCATCAACATAAATTAATAACAATTAAATATCTTTTACAAACTAATTTATATATAATAATATAAGATATTTTAAACATTTTATGCAAATTAAAAAATATAATAAAAAATTCAAATATTAATAGTGAGAAGAAAGATTCAAATATTCAATAAATATGGATGTGAAGGAGTGAATAGTCATGTCATACTCACTTAGTAGAGAAAATAATATTAATAGTGATAAACAAACTAATAGATAAGAGTCATGTCATATCAAGTCGTACTCTTTAAATCTATGTGGTTAACAATGACTAAAAAATTATTATTATTATTATTATTATTTAATATTTTATTGATTAAGTGATTCAATATATTCTTTAGTGATTAAGTATAACACAGTATATTTAATAATTTATTGATTAAGTAATTCAATATACTTTTAAAAATAAAACCTTGAATATAGTTTTTGTTAATATATCTTCTATTTGAGATTCCTATCTACAATATTGAAAATATCATCTCATAAATTTATCTACAATAAAAATTAATTTAAAAAACTATCAAGAAAAAAATATTTCATAAAACTTTGTTAATAGATATTTTGTGTGGAACATCAATGTTCAAGGTTTCAATAAAATTAAAATCTGATTTTATAATAAGTTAAAACACAGTTTGCAGTCTATATGGGGACTTGTCCACATCAATGTTTTTAATTTTGCTGCTACCTTTGAATTATTATTATTATCATCTTATTATCATATTTAATTTTAATAAAGTGATAATAATGGGTCATAACAGGGCACTAATTCAAATCTTATTTAAAAATTAACACACATCATCTCATCTATTTTGAAATTTATAATTGGTCATAATCCCAATTAATAGAATTAATATCAATTAAAAAAAATAAACATAGAATGAAAATAGAAAATAATATACGAAAAACAAAAACATAATTAATAATATTAAATTTTAAATTTATGTTATTATTATTTATTGTTGTTTATACCTTAGAATCATTATTACAATATTGAAATTTTTTATGACCCTTAATGAAAATTGTCATCTATTTTTTTATTATCGTTCACTTATAGTTAGATTCATTTATTTCTATTTAACAAAATAAGATTCATTTATAAAATAATAAATATCATTGCATTAAACTCTAAAATTGATATTACCCAAAAAAAACTGTAAAATTGATAACTATTTAAAAAAATTATTTAAGAAAACAGTTAAATCTAAATGGACACCATATATTACATTAACTTACAAATTTTATTTGATGGTTTATTATTTTAAATTTAAAATATAATATACTAATTGCAATTACAAATATTAGATATTAAATATAATTAATGTAAATAAATATCAAAACTTATGATAAAATATTAATATTATTTTATACCATTTATACTATATCGTCACATTACAATAATAATTATATTTTTTATATAATTGGTGCAAACACAAAGAAATTAAAAAAACTATTATTTCAAACACTAAAAAATTGTTTCCCATCCTTTATGTTAATCAACGGGCACAATTTTTTGTTTAATTCAAATTTTATTATATACAAATAAAATACATATGGGATAAACGAGCACAACTTTAATTTTGAATCAATTTTGTAATATACGAAACAAATACTACTGTAATCCACGGGCACAACCTTTTGTTTGATTCAAATTGTGTTAAACAAAAAATTAATACATATGTTTTAAACTGACACAATTAGAAATGTGATTCAAATTTTTAAATATACTAAACAAATACTATTGTTATAAACGAGCACAACTTTAATTTTGAATCAATTTTTTAATCTACGAAACAATTACTATTGAAATCAACGGGCACAACTTTTGTTTTACTTCAAATTTTTTTATATACAAATAAAATACATATCGTATAAACAAGCAAAACTTTAGTTTTTAATCAAAATTTTAATATACGAAACAAATGCTACTGTAATCCACGGGCACAACTTTTTGTTGGATTCAAATTTTGTTAAACAAAAAATAAATACATATGTTTTAAACGGACATAATTATAAATTTGATTCAAATTTTTTAATATACGAAACAAATACTATTGTTATAAACGAGCGCAACTTTAATTTTGAATCATTTTTTTAATCTACAAAACAATTACTATTGTAATCAACGGGCATAACTTTTGTTTTGATTCAAATTTTTTTATATACAAATAAAATACATATCGCATAAACGAGCACAACTTTAAATTTGAATCAAATTTTTAATATACGAAACAAATACTACTGTAATCCACGGGCACAACTTTTTGTTTGATTCAAAATTTGTTAAACAAAAAATAAAGGGTTAAATATGTATAAGGTTCCTGAAAATAACCCAACATTCAAGTTTGGTCCCTATAAATATTTTCTTCAAGGTTTGGTCCTCCTAAAGTTTTCCGTTTGTAACTGTAGTCCCTCCCGTTAGTTTTCACTAACGATGGCTTATGTGGCATGCCATGTGGAAATTTTTTGATGACGTGGCTTACATGTGGCAATGCCAACGTGGCAAAAATTGCTGGCATGTATGCCACGTGACAATTGTTTCAATTTTAATTTTTTTTATATTTATATCATATTTGAATCCAGAAATGGTAGCTAATTTGCAGCTACTTTCTAGCTAATTCCTAGCTAATCTCTAGCTAATTTAAACACAACATTTTTGTAGCTAATTCATAGCTAATCTCTAGCTACAATGCTTCTCAAATTAAGAAAAAAAACTATACAAAAAAGGAAGGAAAAAAAACTATACACTCAAAAATAGAATGTTCAAACATTTGAAGCTCTTTTCAAAACTGATTTTACAATCATTAGCTACAAATTAGAATCTAAACAAGCATTCATTCATCAGATTATACAGTAAAAAAAACTTAAGCCTTAAAAGCTAGAACAATGTTGAACTAGCAAAATAACAAAATCATTGCTTTTAGTTCAAAAACTAACAATCACTTAACTAAAGTTGTCATAGTGAACTGTAACCCTGTTCCAGAATTTTAACCATGCCATGTAAACTTTGTAGCATAAAACTATCCATCCAATAAGATACAGTGTGAATGCTGTTGGAGGCTGAGAATATCCATGGTTGGTATATAGAATTCCTTGTGTCAATTTCAAACAAAAAGGACAAGAACAGTGAGCAGAATATGCATAATAGTGGAATAGAGTTTCACCTCCAACTAACTGTTTACAATTAACCGTTCAAGTACTACTTCAATGCACTGCTACTTCTTGATGTCGTTCTACTGCAGGTGCACCAGATAACATCTTGATCTTATACATTTCCACCTGTAGGATAGCCATCATTGTCAATAATTTATAACAGCCATCATCTCTCAATCTTTCCTATACGCATGTTCATTAGCAACCATTGCCACTTCAGAAGAAAATTCAAGAGCAACTTATACAAGTTCTAACAGGAAATATCATAGCTTACATTTCAAAATACTCAATAAGTTAAGCACATACTCTACCATTCATCACAACTAGAACATCATGTTCATGACAATACTTTTCAACACGTATATCATACATAAGCATTTCTCAAACCAATACAACCAACTGTCTCAACATTAATTCATTAACTAACTCAAACTAACTTCAAAACCAATAACATAACAAGCTTTCTAACTAATTTTCACAAGTAACTAACTCAACATAATTTCTCCAAACTCCATTCAAACTGTAACAGATTTTACTCCTAATTACAATCATAACAGAAATTAAATCCAACTAACTTTCCATTTTCAAATACTCTTACCTATGATAATTAACTGACCTGATAAATCCTATAACAACACATATGAGCCACTGCTTCCAATTAAGCTTGACTGTTTTAGTGAAATTTCCAGATATAGTTCATATTTTAACAAACACCAAACAAAGCTATTACAGATAAACAAAACAAAACAGAGGCATATCACATACGAAGTCAACAACAACCAAGTACTACATCCAATTAAAGTAATTGATATTGAGAAAAACCAAACCATCCAGGAATCAGGACCCATGACTGATCCAGCCGAGCAATCAAGCCTATGAGACAGGGAATAAAAAAACAAGACATTGGACTGCTGAACAAGTTCTAACCTGAAGGAAACTGGTATGGTTTAACAAATGAATTGCTCTTCTAGAGTCTTCTTCAACCCTCTCCCATTCACTACAAACAAACCAAACACAACAAAAAACACGGGATTCAAAATCACAGTCATATCTATACTACACAAATGAAAACTTCAAATAACAGACCGACAAAGCTTATGTGAAAAATAATTGCAGACCAAATTTAAAACCCTAGTAAAAAACCACAATCCCAATCCAAGACGAAAATTAAAAACCCTAAACACAAAATCACACCCAAACGAAGCTGCACGTGTCACAATCCATCGACACCAACACAACCACAGCTTCACACCAAATCTCTGCAGAATCGAGCAAGAAAAAGAGTTGAGAACGGAAGAAAACGAATACGAAGAAGAACAAAGAAGAAGATTCGATGAAAGCGGCGAAAACAAAGATTCAAACGCATACCTATCATTTTCCCCTTCAAGAACCTGATTCACAGTTGAAGATAAAAGTTGATCCCCCAAACCATTATTCTTGTCACCACCAACAACTTCTCTTCCAGAAAGAAACTCTAGCCAACCCAAAATTTGAAACTTTTCCTCGGAATTATGCATCTATTAGAATATTTTCCCTAAAATAAAAACCCTAAAAATGAAAATATCCATAGGGAGGAGGAAGATGGACTTACCTAAAAAGGAGGAGAGTGAGAAAAAAAAATATTTTACAATTATTCTGATGTGGAAAAATTATAATACACATGGCATGCCACATCATCTTCCGTTAGTGGAAACTAACGGAAGGGACTGGAGTTAGGGACGGAAAACTTTGGGAGGACCAAAGTTTGAAGGAAATTTTTTTAGGGACTAAACCTCAAAGTTGGGTTATTTTCAGGGACCTAATACTTATTTAACCCAAAAATAAATACATATGTTTTAGACTGACACAATTATAAATTTGATTCAAATTTTTTAATATACGAAACTATTATTATTGTTATAAACGAGCGCCACTTTAATTTTGATTAAATTTGAATACTACAAATTTCTCGACAATTTCTTATATTTACCAATATAATTTTTTAATTTAAATTATATCTATTTTTATAATTTTGCAATTTCTTTTTTCAATTTGATTAATAATTACGCGCCCATAACATAAAATCCTCAAACAGACCGGCCCGTGCGAACGCACGGGTTAGTTACTAGTTTAAATAAAAATTATTCAACCAGCTAGATTTTTTTGTGTTTCTTTTGAATTTAAAAGTGGGTCTGCTAACAATAACCACTAACTACCATTCTAAATACCATTGAACACATTATTAACATGTGTCTGTTGTCAACCATCACTTTTAATCATTGTTGTTAAGAGATAGTACTTTATTATATAATTCTAATATTTTAATTATTTGAAAAATTAGTGATAGAAATTGTTTGGATATATTTTGTAAAATTAGTGATACGAATTGCTTATTATAACTCTTTTGATAATTCGAAATTAAAATTGAAATTTTGACTAGTTTTATTAAAGAGCAGTAAATGCAAAAGTAAGCCCATCAAAAAAATTCAAATTTAATAGTTGACCGAGTATCAATGCTTTAATTTAAAAACACGACTAAATTAAGGGCAATAATGTACCCATTACCTGTTGTCCATTACATTGCTTCAATTTATTCATTTACAATAATTTTTAATGACTTAAAATATCTTTTTCATTAGTTTTACCAGATTGAATTTAATATTGGCATCAACATAAATTAATAACAATTAAATATCTTTTACAAACTAATTTATATATAATAATATAAGATATTTTAAACATTTTATGCAAATTAAAAAATATAATAAAAAATTCAAATATTAATAGTGAGAAGAAAGATTCAAATATTCAATAAATATGGATGTGAAGGAGTGAATAGTCATGTCATACTCACTTAGTAGAGAAAATAATATTAATAGTGATAAACAAACTAATAGATAAGAGTCATGTCATATCAAGTCGTACTCTTTAAATCTATGTGGTTAACAATGACTAAAAAATTATTATTATTATTATTATTATTTAATATTTTATTGATTAAGTGATTCAATATATTCTTTAGTGATTAAGTATAACACAGTATATTTAATAATTTATTGATTAAGTAATTCAATATACTTTTAAAAATAAAACCTTGAATATAGTTTTTGTTAATATATCTTCTATTTGAGATTCCTATCTACAATATTGAAAATATCATCTCATAAATTTATCTACAATAAAAATTAATTTAAAAAACTATCAAGAAAAAAATATTTCATAAAACTTTGTTAATAGATATTTTGTGTGGAACATCAATGTTCAAGGTTTCAATAAAATTAAAATCTGATTTTATAATAAGTTAAAACACAGTTTGCAGTCTATATGGGGACTTGTCCACATCAATGTTTTTAATTTTGCTGCTACCTTTGAATTATTATTATTATCATCTTATTATCATATTTAATTTTAATAAAGTGATAATAATGGGTCATAACAGGGCACTAATTCAAATCTTATTTAAAAATTAACACACATCATCTCATCTATTTTGAAATTTATAATTGGTCATAATCCCAATTAATAGAATTAATATCAATTAAAAAAAATAAACATAGAATGAAAATAGAAAATAATATACGAAAAACAAAAACATAATTAATAATATTAAATTTTAAATTTATGTTATTATTATTTATTGTTGTTTATACCTTAGAATCATTATTACAATATTGAAATTTTTTATGACCCTTAATGAAAATTGTCATCTATTTTTTTATTATCGTTCACTTATAGTTAGATTCATTTATTTCTATTTAACAAAATAAGATTCATTTATAAAATAATAAATATCATTGCATTAAACTCTAAAATTGATATTACCCAAAAAAAACTGTAAAATTGATAACTATTTAAAAAAATTATTTAAGAAAACAGTTAAATCTAAATGGACACCATATATTACATTAACTTACAAATTTTATTTGATGGTTTATTATTTTAAATTTAAAATATAATATACTAATTGCAATTACAAATATTAGATATTAAATATAATTAATGTAAATAAATATCAAAACTTATGATAAAATATTAATATTATTTTATACCATTTATACTATATCGTCACATTACAATAATAATTATATTTTTTATATAATTGGTGCAAACACAAAGAAATTAAAAAAACTATTATTTCAAACACTAAAAAATTGTTTCCCATCCTTTATGTTAATCAACGGGCACAATTTTTTGTTTAATTCAAATTTTATTATATACAAATAAAATACATATGGGATAAACGAGCACAACTTTAATTTTGAATCAATTTTGTAATATACGAAACAAATACTACTGTAATCCACGGGCACAACCTTTTGTTTGATTCAAATTGTGTTAAACAAAAAATTAATACATATGTTTTAAACTGACACAATTAGAAATGTGATTCAAATTTTTAAATATACTAAACAAATACTATTGTTATAAACGAGCACAACTTTAATTTTGAATCAATTTTTTAATCTACGAAACAATTACTATTGAAATCAACGGGCACAACTTTTGTTTTACTTCAAATTTTTTTATATACAAATAAAATACATATCGTATAAACGAGCAAAACTTTAGTTTTTAATCAAAATTTTAATATACGAAACAAATGCTACTGTAATCCACGGGCACAACTTTTTGTTGGATTCAAATTTTGTTAAACAAAAAATAAATACATATGTTTTAAACGGACATAATTATAAATTTGATTCAAATTTTTTAATATACGAAACAAATACTATTGTTATAAACGAGCGCAACTTTAATTTTGAATCATTTTTTTAATCTACAAAACAATTACTATTGTAATCAACGGGCATAACTTTTGTTTTGATTCAAATTTTTTTATATACAAATAAAATACATATCGCATAAACGAGCACAACTTTAAATTTGAATCAAATTTTTAATATACGAAACAAATACTACTGTAATCCACGGGCACAACTTTTTGTTTGATTCAAAATTTGTTAAACAAAAAATAAAGGGTTAAATATGTATAAGGTTCCTGAAAATAACCCAACATTCAAGTTTGGTCCCTATAAATATTTTCTTCAAGGTTTGGTCCTCCTAAAGTTTTCCGTTTGTAACTGTAGTCCCTCCCGTTAGTTTTCACTAACGATGGCTTATGTGGCATGCCATGTGGAAATTTTTTGATGACGTGGCTTACATGTGGCAATGCCAACGTGGCAAAAATTGCTGGCATGTATGCCACGTGGCAATTGTTTCAATTTTAATTTTTTTTTATATTTATATCATATTTGAATCCAGAAATGGTAGCTAATTTGCAGCTACTTTCTAGCTAATTCCTAGCTAATCTCTAGCTAATTTAAACACAACATTTTTGTAGCTAATTCATAGCTAATCTCTAGCTACAATGCTTCTCAAATTAAGAAAAAAAACTATACAAAAAAGGAAGGAAAAAAAACTATACACTCAAAAATAGAATGTTCAAACATTTGAAGCTCTTTTCAAAACTGATTTTACAATCATTAGCTACAAATTAGAATCTAAACAAGCATTCATTCATCAGATTATACAGTAAAAAAAAACTTAAGCCTTAAAAGCTAGAACAATGTTGAACTAGCAAAATAACAAAATCATTGCTTTTAGTTCAAAAACTAACAATCACTTAACTAAAGTTGTCATAGTGAACTGTAACCCTGTTCCAGAATTTTAACCATGCCATGTAAACTTTGTAGCATAAAACTATCCATCCAATAAGATACGGTGTGAATGCTGTTGGAGGCTGAGAATATCCATGGTTGGTATATAGAATTCCTTGTGTCAATTTCAAACAAAAAGGACAAGAACAGTGAGCAGAATATGCATAATAGTGGAATAGAGTTTCACCTCCAACTAACTGTTTACAATTAACCGTTCAAGTACTACTTCAATGCACTGCTGCTTCTTGATGTCGTTCTACTGCAGGTGCACCAGATAACATCTTGATCTTATACATTTCCACCTGTAGGATAGCCATCATTGTCAATAATTTATAACAGCCATCATCTCTCAATCTTTCCTATACGCATGTTCATTAGCAACCATTGCCACTTCAGAAGAAAATTCAAGAGCAACTTATACAAGTTCTAACAGGAAATATTATAGCTTACATTTCAAAATACTCAATAAGTTAAGCACATACTCTACCATTCTTCACAACTAGAACATCATGTTCATGACAATACTTTTCAACACGTATATCATACATAAGCATTTCTCAAACCAATACAACCAACTGTCTCAACATTAATTCATTAACTAACTCAAACTAACTTCAAAACCAATAACATAACAAGCTTTCTAACTAATTTTCACAAGTAACTAACTCAACATAATTTCTCCAAACTCCATTCAAACTGTAACAGATTTTACCCCTAATTACAATCATGACAGAAATTAAATCCAACTAACTTTCCATTTTCAAATACTCTTACCTATGATAATTAACTGACCTGATAAATCCTATAACAACACATATGAGCCACTGCTTCCAATTAAGCTTGACTGTTTTAGTGAAATTTCCAGATATAGTTCGTATTTTAACAAACACCAAACAAAGCTATTGCAGAAAAACAAAACAAAACAGAGGCATATCACATACGAAGTCAACAACAACCAAGTACTTCATCCAATTAAAGTAATTGATATTGAGAAAAACCAAACCATCCAGGAATCAGGACCCATGACTGATCCAGCCGAGCAATCAAGCCTATGAGACAGGGAATAAAAAAACAAGACATTGGACTGCTAAACAAGTTCTAACCTGAAGGAAACTGGTATGGTTTAACAAATGAATTGCTCTTCTAGAGTCTTCTTCAACCCTCTCCCATTCACTACAAACAAACCAAACACAACAAAAAACACGGGATTCAAAATCACAGTCAAATCTATACTACACAAATGAAAACTTCAAATAACAGACCGACAAAGCTTATGTGAAAAATAATTGCAGACCAAATTTAAAACCCTAGTAAAAAACCACAATCCCAATCCAAGACGAAAATTAAAAACCCTAAACACAAAATCACACCCAAACGAAGCTGCACGTGTCACAATCCATCGACACCAACACAACCACAGCTTCACACCAAATCTCTGCAGAATCGAGCAAGAAAAAGAGTTGAGAACGGAAGAAAACGAATACGAAGAAGAACAAAGAAGAAGATTCGATGAAAGCGGCGAAAACGAAGATTCAAACGCATACCTATCATTTTCCCCTTCAAGAACCTGATTCACAGTTGAAGATAAAAGTTGATCCCCCAAACCATTATTCTTGTCACCACCAACAACTTCTCTTCCAGAAAGAAACTCTAGCCAACCCAAAATTTGAAACTTTTCCTCGGAATTATGCATCTATTAGAATATTTTCCCTAAAATAAAAACCCTAAAAATGAAAATATCCATAGGGAGGAGGAAGATGGACTTACCTAAAAAGGAGGAGAGTGAGAAAAAAAAAATATTTTACAATTATTCTGATGTGGAAAAATTATAATACACATGGCATGCCACATCATCTTCCGTTAGTCGAAACTAACGGAAGGGACTAGAGTTAGGGACGGAAAACTTTGGGAGGACCAAAGTTTGAAGGAAATTTTTTTAGGGACTAAACCTCAAAGTTGGGTTATTTTCAGGGACCTAATACTTATTTAACCCAAAAATAAATACATATGTTTTAGACTGACACAATTATAAATTTGATTCAAATTTTTTAATATACGAAACTATTATTATTGTTATAAACGAGCGCCACTTTAATTTTGATTAAATTTGAATACTACAAATTTCTCGACAATTTCTTATATTTACCAATATAATTTTTTAATTTAAATTATATCTATTTTTATAATTTTGCAATTTCTTTTTTCAATTTGATTAACAATTACACGCCCATAACATAAAATCCTCAAACAGACCGGCCCGTGCGAACGCACGGGTTAGTTACTAGTTTAAATAAAAATTATTCAACCAGCTAGATTTTTTTGTGTTTCTTTTGAATTTAAAAGTGGGTCTGCTAACAATAACCACTAACTACCATTCTAAATACCATTGAACACATTATTAACATGTGTCTGTTGTCAACCATCACTTTTAATCATTGTTGTTAAGAGATAGTACTTTATTATATAATTGTAATATTTTAATTATTTGAAAAATTAGTGATAGAAATTGTTTGGATATATTTTGTAAAATTAGTGATACGAATTGCTTATTATAACTCTTTTGATAATTCGAAATTAAAATTGAAATTTTGACTAGTTTTATTAAAGAGCAGTAAATGCAAAAGTAAGCCCATCAAAAAAATTCAAATTTAATTGTTGACCGAGTATCAATGCTTTAATTTAAAAACACGACTAAATTAAGGGCAATAATGTACCCATTACCTGTTGTCCATTACATTGCTTCAATTTATTCATTTACAATAATTTTTAATGACTTAAAATATCTTTTTCATTAGTTTTACCAGATTGAATTTAATATTGGCATCAACATAAATTAATAACAATTAAATATCTTTTACAAACTAATTTATATATAATAATATAAGATATTTTAAACATTTTATGCAAATTAAAAAATATAATAAAAAATTCAAATATTAATAGTGAGAAGAAAGATTCAAATATTCAATAAATATGGATGTGAAGGAGTGAATAGTCATGTCATACTCACTTAGTAGAGAAAATAATATTAATAGTGATAAACAAACTAATAGATAAGAGTCATGTCATATCAAGTCGTACTCTTTAAATCTATGTGGTTAACAATGACTAAAAAATTATTATTATTATTATTATTATTTAATATTTTATTGATTAAGTGATTCAATATATTCTTTAGTGATTAAGTATAACACAGTATATTTAATAATTTATTGATTAAGTAATTCAATATACTTTTAAAAATAAAACCTTGAATATAGTTTTTGTTAATATATCTTCTATTTGAGATTCCTATCTACAATATTGAAAATATCATCTCATAAATTTATCTACAATAAAAATTAATTTAAAAAACTATCAAGAAAAAAATATTTCATAAAACTTTGTTAATAGATATTTTGTGTGGAACATCAATGTTCAAGGTTTCAATAAAATTAAAATCTGATTTTATAATAAGTTAAAACACAGTTTGCAGTCTATATGGGGACTTGTCCACATCAATGTTTTTAATTTTGCTGCTACCTTTGAATTATTATTATTATCATCTTATTATCATATTTAATTTTAATAAAGTGATAATAATGGGTCATAACAGGGCACTAATTCAAATCTTATTTAAAAATTAACACACATCATCTCATCTATTTTGAAATTTATAATTGGTCATAATCCCAATTAATAGAATTAATATCAATTAAAAAAAATAAACATAGAATGAAAATAGAAAATAATATACGAAAAACAAAAACATAATTAATAATATTAAATTTTAAATTTATGTTATTATTATTTATTGTTGTTTATACCTTAGAATCATTATTACAATATTGAAATTTTTTATGACCCTTAATGAAAATTGTCATCTATTTTTTTATTATCGTTCACTTATAGTTAGATTCATTTATTTCTATTTAACAAAATAAGATTCATTTATAAAATAATAAATATCATTGCATTAAACTCTAAAATTGATATTACCCAAAAAAAACTGTAAAATTGATAACTATTTAAAAAAATTATTTAAGAAAACAGTTAAATCTAAATGGACACCATATATTACATTAACTTACAAATTTTATTTGATGGTTTATTATTTTAAATTTAAAATATAATATACTAATTGCAATTACAAATATTAGATATTAAATATAATTAATGTAAATAAATATCAAAACTTATGATAAAATATTAATATTATTTTATACCATTTATACTATATCGTCACATTACAATAATAATTATATTTTTTATATAATTGGTGCAAACACAAAGAAATTAAAAAAACTATTATTTCAAACACTAAAAAATTGTTTCCCATCCTTTATGTTAATCAACGGGCACAATTTTTTGTTTAATTCAAATTTTATTATATACAAATAAAATACATATGGGATAAACGAGCACACCTTTAATTTTGAATCAATTTTGTAATATACGAAACAAATACTACTGTAATCCACGGGCACAACCTTTTGTTTGATTCAAATTGTGTTAAACAAAAAATTAATACATATGTTTTAAACTGACACAATTAGAAATGTGATTCAAATTTTTAAATATACTAAACAAATACTATTGTTATAAACGAGCACAACTTTAATTTTGAATCAATTTTTTAATCTACGAAACAATTACTATTGAAATCAACGGGCACAACTTTTGTTTTACTTCAAATTTTTTTATATACAAATAAAATACATATCGTATAAACGAGCAAAACTTTAGTTTTTAATCAAAATTTTAATATACGAAACAAATGCTACTGTAATCCACGGGCACAACTTTTTGTTGGATTCAAATTTTGTTAAACAAAAAATAAATACATATGTTTTAAACGGACATAATTATAAATTTGATTCAAATTTTTTAATATACGAAACAAATACTATTGTTATAAACGAGCGCAACTTTAATTTTGAATCATTTTTTTAATCTACAAAACAATTACTATTGTAATCAACGGGCATAACTTTTGTTTTGATTCAAATTTTTTTATATACAAATAAAATACATATCGCATAAACGAGCACAACTTTAAATTTGAATCAAATTTTTAATATACGAAACAAATACTACTGTAATCCACGGGCACAACTTTTTGTTTGATTCAAAATTTGTTAAACAAAAAATAAAGGGTTAAATATGTATAAGGTTCCTGAAAATAACCCAACATTCAAGTTTGGTCCCTATAAATATTTTCTTCAAGGTTTGGTCCTCCTAAAGTTTTCCGTTTGTAACTGTAGTCCCTCCCGTTAGTTTTCACTAACGATGGCTTATGTGGCATGCCATGTGGAAATTTTTTGATGACGTGGCTTACATGTGGCAATGCCAACGTGGCAAAAATTGCTGGCATGTATGCCACGTGACAATTGTTTCAATTTTAATTTTTTTTATATTTATATCATATTTGAATCCAGAAATGGTAGCTAATTTGCAGCTACTTTCTAGCTAATTCCTAGCTAATCTCTAGCTAATTTAAACACAACATTTTTGTAGCTAATTCATAGCTAATCTCTAGCTACAATGCTTCTCAAATTAAGAAAAAAAACTATACAAAAAAGGAAGGAAAAAAAACTATACACTCAAAAATAGAATGTTCAAACATTTGAAGCTCTTTTCAAAACTGATTTTACAATCATTAGCTACAAATTAGAATCTAAACAAGCATTCATTCATCAGATTATACAGTAAAAAAAAACTTAAGCCTTAAAAGCTAGAACAATGTTGTACTAGCAAAATAACAAAATCATTGCTTTTAGTTCAAAAACTAACAATCACTTAACTAAAGTTGTCATAGTGAACTGTAACCCTGTTCCAGAATTTTAACCATGCCATGTAAACTTTGTAGCATAAAACTATCCATCCAATAAGATACGGTGTGAATGCTGTTGGAGGCTGAGAATATCCATGGTTGGTATATAGAATTCCTTGTGTCAATTTCAAACAAAAAGGACAAGAACAGTGAGCAGAATATGCATAATAGTGGAATAGAGTTTCACCTCCAACTAACTGTTTACAATTAACCGTTCAAGTACTACTTCAATGCACTGCTGCTTCTTGATGTCGTTCTACTGCAGGTGCACCAGATAACATCTTGATCTTATACATTTCCACCTGTAGGATAGCCATCATTGTCAATAATTTATAACAGCCATCATCTCTCAATCTTTCCTATACGCATGTTCATTAGCAACCATTGCCACTTCAGAAGAAAATTCAAGAGCAACTTATACAAGTTCTAACAGGAAATATTATAGCTTACATTTCAAAATACTCAATAAGTTAAGCACATACTCTACCATTCATCACAACTAGAACATCATGTTCATGACAATACTTTTCAACACGTATATCATACATAAGCATTTCTCAAACCAATACAACCAACTGTCTCAACATTAATTCATTAACTAACTCAAACTAACTTCAAAACCAATAACATAACAAGCTTTCTAACTAATTTTCACAAGTAACTAACTCAACATAATTTCTCCAAACTCCATTCAAACTGTAACAGATTTTACCCCTAATTACAATCATGACAGAAATTAAATCCAACTAACTTTCCATTTTCAAATACTCTTACCTATGATAATTAACTGACCTGATAAATCCTATAACAACACATATGAGCCACTGCTTCCAATTAAGCTTGACTGTTTTAGTGAAATTTCCAGATATAGTTCGTATTTTAACAAACACCAAACAAAGCTATTGCAGAAAAACAAAACAAAACAGAGGCATATCACATACGAAGTCAACAACAACCAAGTACTTCATCCAATTAAAGTAATTGATATTGAGAAAAACCAAACCATCCAGGAATCAGGACCCATGACTGATCCAGCCGAGCAATCAAGCCTATGAGACAGGGAATAAAAAAACAAGACATTGGACTGCTAAACAAGTTCTAACCTGAAGGAAACTGGTATGGTTTAACAAATGAATTGCTCTTCTAGAGTCTTCTTCAACCCTCTCCCATTCACTACAAACAAACCAAACACAACAAAAAACACGGGATTCAAAATCACAGTCAAATCTATACTACACAAATGAAAACTTCAAATAACAGACCGACAAAGCTTATGTGAAAAATAATTGCAGACCAAATTTAAAACCCTAGTAAAAAACCACAATCCCAATCCAAGACGAAAATTAAAAACCCTAAACACAAAATCACACCCAAACGAAGCTGCACGTGTCACAATCCATCGACACCAACACAACCACAGCTTCACACCAAATCTCTGCAGAATCGAGCAAGAAAAAGAGTTGAGAACGGAAGAAAACGAATACGAAGAAGAACAAAGAAGAAGATTCGATGAAAGCGGCGAAAACGAAGATTCAAACGCATACCTATCATTTTCCCCTTCAAGAACCTGATTCACAGTTGAAGATAAAAGTTGATCCCCCAAACCATTATTCTTGTCACCACCAACAACTTCTCTTCCAGAAAGAAACTCTAGCCAACCCAAAATTTGAAACTTTTCCTCGGAATTATGCATCTATTAGAATATTTTCCCTAAAATAAAAACCCTAAAAATGAAAATATCCATAGGGAGGAGGAAGATGGACTTACCTAAAAAGGAGGAGAGTGAGAAAAAAAAAATATTTTACAATTATTCTGATGTGGAAAAATTATAATACACATGGCATGCCACATCATCTTCCGTTAGTGGAAACTAACGGAAGGGACTAGAGTTAGGGACGGAAAACTTTGGGAGGACCAAAGTTTGAAGGAAATTTTTTTAGGGACTAAACCTCAAAGTTGGGTTATTTTCAGGGACCTAATACTTATTTAACCCAAAAATAAATACATATGTTTTAGACTGACACAATTATAAATTTGATTCAAATTTTTTAATATACGAAACTATTATTATTGTTATAAACGAGCGCCACTTTAATTTTGATTAAATTTGAATACTACAAATTTCTCGACAATTTCTTATATTTACCAATATAATTTTTTAATTTAAATTATATCTATTTTTATAATTTTGCAATTTCTTTTTTCAATTTGATTAACAATTACACGCCCATAACATAAAATCCTCAAACAGACCGGCCCGTGCGAACGCACGGGTTAGTTACTAGTTTAAATAAAAATTATTCAACCAGCTAGATTTTTTTGTGTTTCTTTTGAATTTAAAAGTGGGTCTGCTAACAATAACCACTAACTACCATTCTAAATACCATTGAACACATTATTAACATGTGTCTGTTGTCAACCATCACTTTTAATCATTGTTGTTAAGAGATAGTACTTTATTATATAATTGTAATATTTTAATTATTTGAAAAATTAGTGATAGAAATTGTTTGGATATATTTTGTAAAATTAGTGATACGAATTGCTTATTATAACTCTTTTGATAATTCGAAATTAAAATTGAAATTTTGACTAGTTTTATTAAAGAGCAGTAAATGCAAAAGTAAGCCCATCAAAAAAATTCAAATTTAATAGTTGACCGAGTATCAATGCTTTAATTTAAAAACACGACTAAATTAAGGGCAATAATGTACCCATTACCTGTTGTCCATTACATTGCTTCAATTTATTCATTTACAATAATTTTTAATGACTTAAAATATCTTTTTCATTAGTTTTACCAGATTGAATTTAATATTGGCATCAACATAAATTAATAACAATTAAATATCTTTTACAAACTAATTTATATATAATAATATAAGATATTTTAAACATTTTATGCAAATTAAAAAATATAATAAAAAATTCAAATATTAATAGTGAGAAGAAAGATTCAAATATTCAATAAATATGGATGTGAAGGAGTGAATAGTCATGTCATACTCACTTAGTAGAGAAAATAATATTAATAGTGATAAACAAACTAATAGATAAGAGTCATGTCATATCAAGTCGTACTCTTTAAATCTATGTGGTTAACAATGACTAAAAAATTATTATTATTATTATTATTATTTAATATTTTATTGATTAAGTGATTCAATATATTCTTTAGTGATTAAGTATAACACAGTATATTTAATAATTTATTGATTAAGTAATTCAATATACTTTTAAAAATAAAACCTTGAATATAGTTTTTGTTAATATATCTTCTATTTGAGATTCCTATCTACAATATTGAAAATATCATCTCATAAATTTATCTACAATAAAAATTAATTTAAAAAACTATCAAGAAAAAAATATTTCATAAAACTTTGTTAATAGATATTTTGTGTGGAACATCAATGTTCAAGGTTTCAATAAAATTAAAATCTGATTTTATAATAAGTTAAAACACAGTTTGCAGTCTATATGGGGACTTGTCCACATCAATGTTTTTAATTTTGCTGCTACCTTTGAATTATTATTATTATCATCTTATTATCATATTTAATTTTAATAAAGTGATAATAATGGGTCATAACAGGGCACTAATTCAAATCTTATTTAAAAATTAACACACATCATCTCATCTATTTTGAAATTTATAATTGGTCATAATCCCAATTAATAGAATTAATATCAATTAAAAAAAATAAACATAGAATGAAAATAGAAAATAATATACGAAAAACAAAAACATAATTAATAATATTAAATTTTAAATTTATGTTATTATTATTTATTGTTGTTTATACCTTAGAATCATTATTACAATATTGAAATTTTTTATGACCCTTAATGAAAATTGTCATCTATTTTTTTATTATCGTTCACTTATAGTTAGATTCATTTATTTCTATTTAACAAAATAAGATTCATTTATAAAATAATAAATATCATTGCATTAAACTCTAAAATTGATATTACCCAAAAAAAACTGTAAAATTGATAACTATTTAAAAAAATTATTTAAGAAAACAGTTAAATCTAAATGGACACCATATATTACATTAACTTACAAATTTTATTTGATGGTTTATTATTTTAAATTTAAAATATAATATACTAATTGCAATTACAAATATTAGATATTAAATATAATTAATGTAAATAAATATCAAAACTTATGATAAAATATTAATATTATTTTATACCATTTATACTATATCGTCACATTACAATAATAATTATATTTTTTATATAATTGGTGCAAACACAAAGAAATTAAAAAAACTATTATTTCAAACACTAAAAAATTGTTTCCCATCCTTTATGTTAATCAACGGGCACAATTTTTTGTTTAATTCAAATTTTATTATATACAAATAAAATACATATGGGATAAACGAGCACACCTTTAATTTTGAATCAATTTTGTAATATACGAAACAAATACTACTGTAATCCACGGGCACAACCTTTTGTTTGATTCAAATTGTGTTAAACAAAAAATTAATACATATGTTTTAAACTGACACAATTAGAAATGTGATTCAAATTTTTAAATATACTAAACAAATACTATTGTTATAAACGAGCACAACTTTAATTTTGAATCAATTTTTTAATCTACGAAACAATTACTATTGAAATCAACGGGCACAACTTTTGTTTTACTTCAAATTTTTTTATATACAAATAAAATACATATCGTATAAACGAGCAAAACTTTAGTTTTTAATCAAAATTTTAATATACGAAACAAATGCTACTGTAATCCACGGGCACAACTTTTTGTTGGATTCAAATTTTGTTAAACAAAAAATAAATACATATGTTTTAAACGGACATAATTATAAATTTGATTCAAATTTTTTAATATACGAAACAAATACTATTGTTATAAACGAGCGCAACTTTAATTTTGAATCATTTTTTTAATCTACAAAACAATTACTATTGTAATCAACGGGCATAACTTTTGTTTTGATTCAAATTTTTTTATATACAAATAAAATACATATCGCATAAACGAGCACAACTTTAAATTTGAATCAAATTTTTAATATACGAAACAAATACTACTGTAATCCACGGGCACAACTTTTTGTTTGATTCAAAATTTGTTAAACAAAAAATAAAGGGTTAAATATGTATAAGGTTCCTGAAAATAACCCAACATTCAAGTTTGGTCCCTATAAATATTTTCTTCAAGGTTTGGTCCTCCTAAAATTTTTCGTTTGTAACTGTAGTCCCTCCCGTTAGTTTTCACTAACGATGGCTTATGTGGCATGCCATGTGGAAATTTTTTGATGACGTGGCTTACATGTGGCAATGCCAACGTGGCAAAAATTGCTGGCTTGTATGCCACGTGGCAATTGTTTCAATTTTAATTTTTTTTTATATTTATATCATATTTGAATCCAGAAATGGTAGCTAATTTGCAGCTACTTTCTAGCTAATTCCTAGCTAATCTCTAGCTAATTTAAACACAACATTTTTGTAGCTAATTCATAGCTAATCTCTAGCTACAATGCTTCTCAAATTAAGAAAAAAAACTATACAAAAAAGGAAGGAAAAAAAACTATACACTCAAAAATAGAATGTTCAAACATTTGAAGCTCTTTTCAAAACTGATTTTACAATCATTAGCTACAAATTAGAATCTAAACAAGCATTCATTCATCAGATTATACAGTAAAAAAAAACTTAAGCCTTAAAAGCTAGAACAATGTTGAACTAGCAAAATAACAAAATCATTGCTTTTAGTTCAAAAACTAACAATCACTTAACTAAAGTTGTCATAGTGAACTGTAACCCTGTTCCAGAATTTTAACCATGCCATGTAAACTTTGTAGCATAAAACTATCCATCCAATAAGATACGGTGTGAATGCTGTTGGAGGCTGAGAATATCCATGGTTGGTATATAGAATTCCTTGTGTCAATTTCAAACAAAAAGGACAAGAACAGTGAGCAGAATATGCATAATAGTGGAATAGAGTTTCACCTCCAACTAACTGTTTACAATTAACCGTTCAAGTACTACTTCAATGCACTGCTGCTTCTTGATGTCGTTCTACTGCAGGTGCACCAGATAACATCTTGATCTTATACATTTCCACCTGTAGGATAGCCATCATTGTCAATAATTTATAACAGCCATCATCTCTCAATCTTTCCTATACGCATGTTCATTAGCAACCATTGCCACTTCAGAAGAAAATTCAAGAGCAACTTATACAAGTTCTAACAGGAAATATCATAGCTTACATTTCAAAATACTCAATAAGTTAAGCACATACTCTACCATTCATCACAACTAGAACATCATGTTCATGACAATACTTTTCAACACGTATATCATACATAAGCATTTCTCAAACCAATACAACCAACTGTCTCAACATTAATTCATTAACTAACTCAAACTAACTTCAAAACCAATAACATAACAAGCTTTCTAACTAATTTTCACAAGTAACTAACTCAACATAATTTCTCCAAACTCCATTCAAACTGTAACAGATTTTACTCCTAATTACAATCATAACGGAAATTAAATCCAACTAACTTTCCATTTTCAAATACTCTTACCTATGATAATTAACTGACCTGATAAATCCTATAACAACACATATGAGCCACTGCTTCCAATTAAGCTTGACTGTTTTAGTGAAATTTCCAGATATAGTTCATATTTTAACAAACACCAAACAAAGCTATTACAGAAAAACAAAACAAAACAGAGGCATATCACATACGAAGTCAACAACAACCAAGTACTACATCCAATTAAAGTAATTGATATTGAGAAAAACCAAACCATCCAGGAATCAGGACCCATGACTGATCCAGCCGAGCAATCAAGCCTATGAGACAGGGAATCAAAAAACAAGACATTGGACTGCTGAACAAGTTCTAACCTGAAGGAAACTGGTATGGTTTAACAAATGAATTGCTCTTCTAGAGTCTTCTTCAACCCTCTCCCATTCACTACAAACAAACCAAACACAACAAAAAACACGGGATTCAAAATCACAGTCAAATCTATACTACACAAATGAAAACTTCAAATAACAGACCGACAAAGCTTATGTGAAAAATAATTGCAGACCAAATTTAAAACCCTAGTAAAAAACCACAATCCCAATCCAAGACGAAAATTAAAAACCCTAAACACAAAATCACACCCAAACGAAGCTGCACGTGTCACAATCCATCGACACCAACACAACCACAGCTTCACACCAAATCTCTGCAGAATCGAGCAAGAAAAAGAGTTGAGAACGGAAGAAAACGAATACGAAGAAGAACAAAGAAGAAGATTCGATGAAAGCGGCGAAAACAAAGATTCAAACGCATACCTATCATTTTCCCCTTCAAGAACCTGATTCACAGTTGAAGATAAAAGTTGATCCCCCAAACCATTATTCTTGTCACCACCAACAACTTCTCTTCCAGAAAGAAACTCTAGCCAACCCAAAATTTGAAACTTTTCCTCGGAATTATGCATCTATTAGAATATTTTCACTAAAATAAAAACCCTAAAAATGAAAATATCCATAGGGAGGAGGAAGATGGACTTACCTAAAAAGGAGGAGAGTGAGAAAAAAAAATATTTTACAATTATTCTGATGTGGAAAAATTATAATACACATGGCATGCCACATCATCTTCCGTTAGTGGAAACTAACGGAAGGGACTAGAGTTAGGGACGGAAAACTTTGGGAGGACCAAAGTTTGAAGGAAATTTTTTTAGGGACTAAACCTCAAAGTTGGGTTATTTTCAGGGACCTAATACTTATTTAACCCAAAAATAAATACATATGTTTTAGACTGACACAATTATAAATTTGATTCAAATTTTTTAATATACGAAACTATTATTATTGTTATAAACGAGCGCCACTTTAATTTTGATTAAATTTGAATACTACAAATTTCTCGACAATTTCTTATATTTACCAATATAATTTTTTAATTTAAATTATATCTATTTTTATAATTTTGCAATTTCTTTTTTCAATTTGATTAATAATTACGCGCCCATAACATAAAATCCTCAAACAGACCGGCCCGTGCGAACGCACGGGTTAGTTACTAGTTTAAATAAAAATTATTCAACCAGCTAGATTTTTTTGTGTTTCTTTTGAATTTAAAAGTGGGTCTGCTAACAATAACCACTAACTACCATTCTAAATACCATTGAACACATTATTAACATGTGTCTGTTGTCAACCATCACTTTTAATCATTGTTGTTAAGAGATAGTACTTTATTAGATAATTGTAATATTTTAATTATTTGAAAAATTAGTGATAGAAATTGTTTGGATATATTTTGTAAAATTAGTGATACGAATTGCTTATTATAACTCTTTTGATAATTCGAAATTAAAATTGAAATTTTGACTAGTTTTATTAAAGAGCAGTAAATGCAAAAGTAAGCCCATCAAAAAAATTCAAATTTAATAGTTGACCGAGTATCAATGCTTTAATTTAAAAACACGACTAAATTAAGGGCAATAATGTACCCATTACCTGTTGTCCATTACATTGCTTCAATTTATTCATTTACAATAATTTTTAATGACTTAAAATATCTTTTTCATTAGTTTTACCAAATTGAATTTAATATTGGCATCAACATAAATTAATAACAATTAAATATCTTTTACAAACTAATTTATATATAATAATATAAGATATTTTAAACATTTTATGCAAATTAAAAAATATAATAAAAAATTCAAATATTAATAGTGAGAAGAAAGATTCAAATATTCAATAAATATGGATGTGAAGGAGTGAATAGTCATGTCATACTCACTTAGTAGAGAAAATAATATTAATAGTGATAAACAAACTAATAGATAAGAGTCATGTCATATCAAGTCGTACTCTTTAAATCTATGTGGTTAACAATGACTAAAAAATTATTATTATTATTATTATTATTATTATTATTATTATTTAATATTTTATTGATTAAGTGATTCAATATATTCTTTAGTGATTAAGTATAACACAGTATATTTAATAATTTATTGATTAAGTAATTCAATATACTTTTAAAAATAAAACCTTGAATATAGTTTTTGTTAATATATCTTCTATTTGAGATTCCTATCTACAATATTGAAAATATCATCTCATAAATTTATCTACAATAAAAATTAATTTAAAAAACTATCAAGAAAAAAATATTTCATAAAACTTTGTTAATAGATATTTTGTGTGGAACATCAATGTTCAAGGTTTCAATAAAATTAAAATCTGATTTTATAATAAGTTAAAACACAGTTTGCAGTCTATATGGGGACTTGTCCACATCAATGTTTTTAATTTTGCTGCTACCTTTGAATTATTATTATTATCATCTTATTATCATATTTAATTTTAATAAAGTGATAATAATGGGTCATAACAGGGCACTAATTCAAATCTTATTTAAAAATTAACACACATCATCTCATCTATTTTGAAATTTATAATTGGTCATAATCCCAATTAATAGAATTAATATCAATTAAAAAAAATAAACATAGAATGAAAATAGAAAATAATATACGAAAAACAAAAACATAATTAATAATATTAAATTTTAAATTTATGTTATTATTATTTATTGTTGTTTATACCTTAGAATCATTATTACAATATTGAAATTTTTTATGACCCTTAATGAAAATTGTCATCTATTTTTTTATTATCGTTCACTTATAGTTAGATTCATTTATTTCTATTTAACAAAATAAGATTCATTTATAAAATAATAAATATCATTGCATTAAACTCTAAAATTGATATTACCCAAAAAAAACTGTAAAATTGATAACTATTTAAAAAAATTATTTAAGAAAACAGTTAAATCTAAATGGACACCATATATTACATTAACTTACAAATTTTATTTGATGGTTTATTATTTTAAATTTAAAATATAATATACTAATTGCAATTACAAATATTAGATATTAAATATAATTAATGTAAATAAATATCAAAACTTATGATAAAATATTAATATTATTTTATACCATTTATACTATATCGTCACATTACAATAATAATTATATTTTTTATATAATTGGTGCAAACACAAAGAAATTAAAAAAACTATTATTTCAAACACTAAAAAATTGTTTCCCATCCTTTATGTTAATCAACGGGCACAATTTTTTGTTTAATTCAAATTTTATTATATACAAATAAAATACATATGGGATAAACGAGCACAACTTTAATTTTGAATCAATTTTGTAATATACGAAACAAATACTACTGTAATCCACGGGCACAACCTTTTGTTTGATTCAAATTGTGTTAAACAAAAAATTAATACATATGTTTTAAACTGACACAATTAGAAATGTGATTCAAATTTTTAAATATACTAAACAAATACTATTGTTATAAACGAGCACAACTTTAATTTTGAATCAATTTTTTAATCTACGAAACAATTACTATTGAAATCAACGGGCACAACTTTTGTTTTACTTCAAATTTTTTTATATACAAATAAAATACATATCGTATAAACGAGCAAAACTTTAGTTTTTAATCAAAATTTTAATATACGAAACAAATGCTACTGTAATCCACGGGCACAACTTTTTGTTGGATTCAAATTTTGTTAAACAAAAAATAAATACATATGTTTTAAACGGACATAATTATAAATTTGATTCAAATTTTTTAATATACGAAACAAATACTATTGTTATAAACGAGCGCAACTTTAATTTTGAATCATTTTTTTAATCTACAAAACAATTACTATTGTAATCAACGGGCATAACTTTTGTTTTGATTCAAATTTTTTTATATACAAATAAAATACATATCGCATAAACGAGCACAACTTTAAATTTGAATCAAATTTTTAATATACGAAACAAATACTACTGTAATCCACGGGCACAACTTTTTGTTTGATTCAAAATTTGTTAAACAAAAAATAAAGGGTTAAATATGTATAAGGTTCCTGAAAATAACCCAACATTCAAGTTTGGTCCCTATAAATATTTTCTTCAAGGTTTGGCCCTCCTAAAGTTTTCCGTTTGTAACTGTAGTCCCTCCCGTTAGTTTTCACTAACGATGGCTTATGTGGCATGCCATGTGGAAATTTTTTGATGACGTGGCTTACATGTGGCAATGCCAACGTGGCAAAAATTGCTGGCATGTATGCCACGTGGCAATTGTTTCAATTTTAATTTTTTTTTATATTTATATCATATTTGAATCCAGAAATGGTAGCTAATTTGCAGCTACTTTCTAGCTAATTCCTAGCTAATCTCTAGCTAATTTAAACACAACATTTTTGTAGCTAATTCATAGCTAATCTCTAGCTACAATGCTTCTCAAATTAAGAAAAAAAACTATACAAAAAAGGAAGGAAAAAAAACTATACACTCAAAAATAGAATGTTCAAACATTTGAAGCTCTTTTCAAAACTGATTTTACAATCATTAGCTACAAATTAGAATCTAAACAAGCATTCATTCATCAGATTATACAGTAAAAAAAAACTTAAGCCTTAAAAGCTAGAACAATGTTGAACTAGCAAAATAACAAAATCATTGCTTTTAGTTCAAAAACTAACAATCACTTAACTAAAGTTGTCATAGTGAACTGTAACCCTGTTCCAGAATTTTAACCATGCCATGTAAACTTTGTAGCATAAAACTATCCATCCAATAAGATACGGTGTGAATGCTGTTGGAGGCTGAGAATATCCATGGTTGGTATATAGAATTCCTTGTGTCAATTTCAAACAAAAAGGACAAGAACAGTGAGCAGAATATGCATAATAGTGGAATAGAGTTTCACCTCCAACTAACTGTTTACAATTAACCGTTCAAGTACTACTTCAATGCACTGCTGCTTCTTGATGTCGTTCTACTGCAGGTGCACCAGATAACATCTTGATCTTATACATTTCCACCTGTAGGATAGCCATCATTGTCAATAATTTATAACAGCCATCATCTCTCAATCTTTCCTATACGCATGTTCATTAGCAACCATTGCCACTTCAGAAGAAAATTCAAGAGCAACTTATACAAGTTCTAACAGGAAATATCATAGCTTACATTTCAAAATACTCAATAAGTTAAGCACATACTCTACCATTCATCACAACTAGAACATCATGTTCATGACAATACTTTTCAACACGTATATCATACATAAGCATTTCTCAAACCAATACAACCAACTGTCTCAACATTAATTCATTAACTAACTCAAACTAACTTCAAAACCAATAACATAACAAGCTTTCTAACTAATTTTCACAAGTAACTAACTCAACATAATTTCTCCAAACTCCATTCAAACTGTAACAGATTTTACTCCTAATTACAATCATAACAGAAATTAAATCCAACTAACTTTCCATTTTCAAATACTCTTACCTATGATAATTAACTGACCTGATAAATCCTATAACAACACATATGAGCCACTGCTTCCAATTAAGCTTGACTGTTTTAGTGAAATTTCCAGATATAGTTCATATTTTAACAAACACCAAACAAAGCTATTACAGAAAAACAAAACAAAACAGAGGCATATCACATACGAAGTCAACAACAACCAAGTACTACATCCAATTAAAGTAATTGATATTGAGAAAAACCAAACCATCCAGGAATCAGGACCCATGACTGATCCAACCGAGCAATCAAGCCTATGAGACAGGGAAACAAAAAACAAGACATTGGACTGCTGAACAAGTTCTAACCTGAAGGAAACTGGTATGGTTTAACAAATGAATTGCTCTTCTAGAGTCTTCTTCAACCCTCTCCCATTCACTACAAACAAACCAAACACAACAAAAAACACGGGATTCAAAATCACAGTCAAATCTATACTACACAAATGAAAACTTCAAATAACAGACCGACAAAGCTTATGTGAAAAATAATTGCAGACCAAATTTAAAACCCTAGTAAAAAACCACAATCCCAATCCAAGACGAAAATTAAAAACCCTAAACACAAAATCACACCCAAACGAAGCTGCACGTGTCACAATCCATCGACACCAACACAACCACAACTTCACACCAAATCTCTGCAGAATCGAGCAAGAAAAAGAGTTGAGAACGGAAGAAAACGAATACGAAGAAGAACAAAGAAGAAGATTCGATGAAAGCGGCGAAAACGAAGATTCAAACGCATACCTATCATTTTCCCCTTCAAGAACCTGATTCACAGTTGAAGATAAAAGTTGATCCCCCAAACCATTATTCTTGTCACAACCAACAACTTCTCTTCCAGAAAGAAACTCTAGCCAACCCAAAATTTGAAACTTTTCCTCGGAATTATGCATCTATTAGAATATTTTCCCTAAAATAAAGACCCTAAAAATGAAAATATCCATAGGGAGGAGGAAGATGGACTTACCTAAAAAGGAGGAGAGTGAGAAAAAAAAATATTTTACAATTATTCTGATGTGGAAAAATTATAATACACATGGCATGCCACATCATCTTCCGTTAGTGGAAACTAACGGAAGGGACTAGAGTTAGGGACGGAAAACTTTGGGAGGACCAAAGTTTGAAGGAAATTTTTTTAGGGACTAAACCTCAAAGTTGGGTTATTTTCAGGGACCTAATACTTATTTAACCCAAAAATAAATACATATGTTTTAGACTGACACAATTATAAATTTGATTCAAATTTTTTAATATACGAAACTATTATTATTGTTATAAACGAGCGCCACTTTAATTTTGATTAAATTTGAATACTACAAATTTCTCGACAATTTCTTATATTTACCAATATAATTTTTTAATTTAAATTATATCTATTTTTATAATTTTGCAATTTCTTTTTTCAATTTGATTAACAATTACACGCCCATAACATAAAATCCTCAAACAGACCGGCCCGTGCGAACGCACGGGTTAGTTACTAGTTTAAATAAAAATTATTCAACCAGCTAGATTTTTTTGTGTTTCTTTTGAATTTAAAAGTGGGTCTGCTAACAATAACCACTAACTACCATTCTAAATACCATTGAACACATTATTAACATGTGTCTGTTGTCAACCATCACTTTTAATCATTGTTGTTAAGAGATAGTACTTTATTATATAATTGTAATATTTTAATTATTTGAAAAATTAGTGATAGAAATTGTTTGGATATATTTTGTAAAATTAGTGATACGAATTGCTTATTATAACTCTTTTGATAATTCGAAATTAAAATTGAAATTTTGACTAGTTTTATTAAAGAGCAGTAAATGCAAAAGTAAGCCCATCAAAAAAATTCAAATTTAATAGTTGACCGAGTATCAATGCTTTAATTTAAAAACACGACTAAATTAAGGGCAATAATGTACCCATTACCTGTTGTCCATTACATTGCTTCAATTTATTCATTTACAATAATTTTTAATGACTTAAAATATCTTTTTCATTAGTTTTACCAGATTGAATTTAATATTGGCATCAACATAAATTAATAACAATTAAATATCTTTTACAAACTAATTTATATATAATAATATAAGATATTTTAAACATTTTATGCAAATTAAAAAATATAATAAAAAATTCAAATATTAATAGTGAGAAGAAAGATTCAAATATTCAATAAATATGGATGTGAAGGAGTGAATAGTCATGTCATACTCACTTAGTAGAGAAAATAATATTAATAGTGATAAACAAACTAATAGATAAGAGTCATGTCATATCAAGTCGTACTCTTTAAATCTATGTGGTTAACAATGACTAAAAAATTATTATTATTATTATTATTATTTAATATTTTATTGATTAAGTGATTCAATATATTCTTTAGTGATTAAGTATAACACAGTATATTTAATAATTTATTGATTAAGTAATTCAATATACTTTTAAAAATAAAACCTTGAATATAGTTTTTGTTAATATATCTTCTATTTGAGATTCCTATCTACAATATTGAAAATATCATCTCATAAATTTATCTACAATAAAAATTAATTTAAAAAACTATCAAGAAAAAAATATTTCATAAAACTTTGTTAATAGATATTTTGTGTGGAACATCAATGTTCAAGGTTTCAATAAAATTAAAATCTGATTTTATAATAAGTTAAAACACAGTTTGCAGTCTATATGGGGACTTGTCCACATCAATGTTTTTAATTTTGCTGCTACCTTTGAATTATTATTATTATCATCTTATTATCATATTTAATTTTAATAAAGTGATAATAATGGGTCATAACAGGGCACTAATTCAAATCTTATTTAAAAATTAACACACATCATCTCATCTATTTTGAAATTTATAATTGGTCATAATCCCAATTAATAGAATTAATATCAATTAAAAAAAATAAACATAGAATGAAAATAGAAAATAATATACGAAAAACAAAAACATAATTAATAATATTAAATTTTAAATTTATGTTATTATTATTTATTGTTGTTTATACCTTAGAATCATTATTACAATATTGAAATTTTTTATGACCCTTAATGAAAATTGTCATCTATTTTTTTATTATCGTTCACTTATAGTTAGATTCATTTATTTCTATTTAACAAAATAAGATTCATTTATAAAATAATAAATATCATTGCATTAAACTCTAAAATTGATATTACCCAAAAAAAACTGTAAAATTGATAACTATTTAAAAAAATTATTTAAGAAAACAGTTAAATCTAAATGGACACCATATATTACATTAACTTACAAATTTTATTTGATGGTTTATTATTTTAAATTTAAAATATAATATACTAATTGCAATTACAAATATTAGATATTAAATATAATTAATGTAAATAAATATCAAAACTTATGATAAAATATTAATATTATTTTATACCATTTATACTATATCGTCACATTACAATAATAATTATATTTTTTATATAATTGGTGCAAACACAAAGAAATTAAAAAAACTATTATTTCAAACACTAAAAAATTGTTTCCCATCCTTTATGTTAATCAACGGGCACAATTTTTTGTTTAATTCAAATTTTATTATATACAAATAAAATACATATGGGATAAACGAGCACAACTTTAATTTTGAATCAATTTTGTAATATACGAAACAAATACTACTGTAATCCACGGGCACAACCTTTTGTTTGATTCAAATTGTGTTAAACAAAAAATTAATACATATGTTTTAAACTGACACAATTAGAAATGTGATTCAAATTTTTAAATATACTAAACAAATACTATTGTTATAAACGAGCACAACTTTAATTTTGAATCAATTTTTTAATCTACGAAACAATTACTATTGAAATCAACGGGCACAACTTTTGTTTTACTTCAAATTTTTTTATATACAAATAAAATACATATCGTATAAACGAGCAAAACTTTAGTTTTTAATCAAAATTTTAATATACGAAACAAATGCTACTGTAATCCACGGGCACAACTTTTTGTTGGATTCAAATTTTGTTAAACAAAAAATAAATACATATGTTTTAAACGGACATAATTATAAATTTGATTCAAATTTTTTAATATACGAAACAAATACTATTGTTATAAACGAGCGCAACTTTAATTTTGAATCATTTTTTTAATCTACAAAACAATTACTATTGTAATCAACGGGCATAACTTTTGTTTTGATTCAAATTTTTTTATATACAAATAAAATACATATCGCATAAACGAGCACAACTTTAAATTTGAATCAAATTTTTAATATACGAAACAAATACTACTGTAATCCACGGGCACAACTTTTTGTTTGATTCAAAATTTGTTAAACAAAAAATAAAGGGTTAAATATGTATAAGGTTCCTGAAAATAACCCAACATTCAAGTTTGGTCCCTATAAATATTTTCTTCAAGGTTTGGTCCTCCTAAAGTTTTCCGTTTGTAACTGTAGTCCCTCCCGTTAGTTTTCACTAACGATGGCTTATGTGGCATGCCATGTGGAAATTTTTTGATGACGTGGCTTACATGTGGCAATGCCAACGTGGCAAAAATTGCTGGCATGTATGCCACGTGACAATTGTTTCAATTTTAATTTTTTTTATATTTATATCATATTTGAATCCAGAAATGGTAGCTAATTTGCAGCTACTTTCTAGCTAATTCCTAGCTAATCTCTAGCTAATTTAAACACAACATTTTTGTAGCTAATTCATAGCTAATCTCTAGCTACAATGCTTCTCAAATTAAGAAAAAAAACTATACAAAAAAGGAAGGAAAAAAAACTATACACTCAAAAATAGAATGTTCAAACATTTGAAGCTCTTTTCAAAACTGATTTTACAATCATTAGCTACAAATTAGAATCTAAACAAGCATTCATTCATCAGATTATACAGTAAAAAAAAACTTAAGCCTTAAAAGCTAGAACAATGTTGAACTAGCAAAATAACAAAATCATTGCTTTTAGTTCAAAAACTAACAATCACTTAACTAAAGTTGTCATAGTGAACTGTAACCCTGTTCCAGAATTTTAACCATGCCATGTAAACTTTGTAGCATAAAACTATCCATCCAATAAGATACAGTGTGAATGCTGTTGGAGGCTGAGAATATCCATGGTTGGTATATAGAATTCCTTGTGTCAATTTCAAACAAAAAGGACAAGAACAGTGAGCAGAATATGCATAATAGTGGAATAGAGTTTCACCTCCAACTAACTGTTTACAATTAACCGTTCAAGTACTACTTCAATGCACTGCTACTTCTTGATGTCGTTCTACTACAGGTGCACCAGATAACATCTTGATCTTATACATTTCCACCTGTAGGATAGCCATCATTGTCAATAATTTATAACAGCCATCATCTCTCAATCTTTCCTATACGCATGTTCATTAGCAACCATTGCCACTTCAGAAGAAAATTCAAGAGCAACTTATACAAGTTCTAACAGGAAATATCATAGCTTACATTTCAAAATACTCAATAAGTTAAGCACATACTCTACCATTCATCACAACTAGAACATCATGTTCATGACAATACTTTTCAACACGTATATCATACATAAGCATTTCTCAAACCAATACAACCAACTGTCTCAACATTAATTCATTAACTAACTCAAACTAACTTCAAAACCAATAACATAACAAGCTTTCTAACTAATTTTCACAAGTAACTAACTCAACATAATTTCTCCAAACTCCATTCAAACTGTAACAGATTTTACTCCTAATTACAATCATAACAGAAATTAAATCCAACTAACTTTCCATTTTCAAATACTCTTACCTATGATAATTAACTGACCTGATAAATCCTATAACAACACATATGAGCCACTGCTTCCAATTAAGCTTGACTGTTTTAGTGAAATTTCCAGATATAGTTCATATTTTAACAAACACCAAACAAAGCTATTACAGAAAAACAAAACAAAACAGAGGCATATCACATACGAAGTCAACAACAACCAAGTACTACATCCAATTAAAGTAATTGATATTGAGAAAAACCAAACCATCCAGGAATCAGGACCCATGACTGATCCAGCCGAGCAATCAAGCCTATGAGACAGGGAATAAAAAAACAAGACATTGGACTGCTGAACAAGTTCTAACCTGAAGGAAACTGGTATGGTTTAACAAATGAATTGCTCTTCTAGAGTCTTCTTCAACCCTCTCCCATTCACTACAAACAAACCAAACACAACAAAAAACACGGGATTCAAAATCACAGTCATATCTATACTACACAAATGAAAACTTCAAATAACAGACCGACAAAGCTTATGTGAAAAATAATTGCAGACCAAATTTAAAACCCTAGTAAAAAACCACAATCCCAATCCAAGACGAAAATTAAAAACCCTAAACACAAAATCACACCCAAACGAAGCTGCACGTGTCACAATCCGTCGACACCAACACAACCACAGCTTCACACCAAATCTCTGCAGAATCGAGCAAGAAAAAGAGTTGAGAACGGAAGAAAACGAATACGAAGAAGAACAAAGAAGAAGATTCGATGAAAGCGGCGAAAACAAAGATTCAAACGCATACCTATCATTTTCCCCTTCAAGAACCTGATTCACAGTTGAAGATAAAAGTTGATCCCCCAAACCATTATTCTTGTCACCACCAACAACTTCTCTTCCAGAAAGAAACTCTAGCCAACCCAAAATTTGAAACTTTTCCTCGGAATTATGCATCTATTAGAATATTTTCCCTAAAATAAAAACCCTAAAAATGAAAATATCCATAGGGAGGAGGAAGATGGACTTACCTAAAAAGGAGGAGAGTGAGAAAAAAAAATATTTTACAATTATTCTGATGTGGAAAAATTATAATACACATGGCATGCCACATCATCTTCCGTTAGTGGAAACTAACGGAAGGGACTGGAGTTAGGGACGGAAAACTTTGGGAGGACCAAAGTTTGAAGGAAATTTTTTTAGGGACTAAACCTCAAAGTTGGGTTATTTTCAGGGACCTAATACTTATTTAACCCAAAAATAAATACATATGTTTTAGACTGACACAATTATAAATTTGATTCAAATTTTTTAATATACGAAACTATTATTATTGTTATAAACGAGCGCCACTTTAATTTTGATTAAATTTGAATACTACAAATTTCTCGACAATTTCTTATATTTACCAATATAATTTTTTAATTTAAATTATATCTATTTTTATAATTTTGCAATTTCTTTTTTCAATTTGATTAACAATTACGCGCCCATAACATAAAATCCTCAAACAGACCGGCCCGTGCGAACGCACGGGTTAGTTACTAGTTTAAATAAAAATTATTCAACCAGCTAGATTTTTTTGTGTTTCTTTTGAATTTAAAAGTGGGTCTGCTAACAATAACCACTAACTACCATTCTAAATACCATTGAACACATTATTAACATGTGTCTGTTGTCAACCATCACTTTTAATCATTGTTGTTAAGAGATAGTACTTTATTATATAATTGTAATATTTTAATTATTTGAAAAATTAGTGATAGAAATTGTTTGGATATATTTTGTAAAATTAGTGATACGAATTGCTTATTATAACTCTTTTGATAATTCGAAATTAAAATTGAAATTTTGACTAGTTTTATTAAAGAGCAGTAAATGCAAAAGTAAGCCCATCAAAAAAATTCAAATTTAATAGTTGACCGAGTATCAATGCTTTAATTTAAAAACACGACTAAATTAAGGGCAATAATGTACCCATTACCTGTTGTCCATTACATTGCTTCAATTTATTCATTTACAATAATTTTTAATGACTTAAAATATCTTTTTCATTAGTTTTACCAGATTGAATTTAATATTGGCATCAACATAAATTAATAACAATTAAATATCTTTTACAAACTAATTTATATATAATAATATAAGATATTTTAAACATTTTATGCAAATTAAAAAATATAATAAAAAATTCAAATATTAATAGTGAGAAGAAAGATTCAAATATTCAATAAATATGGATGTGAAGGAGTGAATAGTCATGTCATACTCACTTAGTAGAGAAAATAATATTAATAGTGATAAACAAACTAATAGATAAGAGTCATGTCATATCAAGTCGTACTCTTTAAATCTATGTGGTTAACAATGACTAAAAAATTATTATTATTATTATTATTATTTAATATTTTATTGATTAAGTGATTCAATATATTCTTTAGTGATTAAGTATAACACAGTATATTTAATAATTTATTGATTAAGTAATTCAATATACTTTTAAAAATAAAACCTTGAATATAGTTTTTGTTAATATATCTTCTATTTGAGATTCCTATCTACAATATTGAAAATATCATCTCATAAATTTATCTACAATAAAAATTAATTTAAAAAACTATCAAGAAAAAAATATTTCATAAAACTTTGTTAATAGATATTTTGTGTGGAACATCAATGTTCAAGGTTTCAATAAAATTAAAATCTGATTTTATAATAAGTTAAAACACAGTTTGCAGTCTATATGGGGACTTGTCCACATCAATGTTTTTAATTTTGCTGCTACCTTTGAATTATTATTATTATCATCTTATTATCATATTTAATTTTAATAAAGTGATAATAATGGGTCATAACAGGGCACTAATTCAAATCTTATTTAAAAATTAACACACATCATCTCATCTATTTTGAAATTTATAATTGGTCATAATCCCAATTAATAGAATTAATATCAATTAAAAAAAATAAACATAGAATGAAAATAGAAAATAATATACGAAAAACAAAAACATAATTAATAATATTAAATTTTAAATTTATGTTATTATTATTTATTGTTGTTTATACCTTAGAATCATTATTACAATATTGAAATTTTTTATGACCCTTAATGAAAATTGTCATCTATTTTTTTATTATCGTTCACTTATAGTTAGATTCATTTATTTCTATTTAACAAAATAAGATTCATTTATAAAATAATAAATATCATTGCATTAAACTCTAAAATTGATATTACCCAAAAAAAACTGTAAAATTGATAACTATTTAAAAAAATTATTTAAGAAAACAGTTAAATCTAAATGGACACCATATATTACATTAACTTACAAATTTTATTTGATGGTTTATTATTTTAAATTTAAAATATAATATACTAATTGCAATTACAAATATTAGATATTAAATATAATTAATGTAAATAAATATCAAAACTTATGATAAAATATTAATATTATTTTATACCATTTATACTATATCGTCACATTACAATAATAATTATATTTTTTATATAATTGGTGCAAACACAAAGAAATTAAAAAAACTATTATTTCAAACACTAAAAAATTGTTTCCCATCCTTTATGTTAATCAACGGGCACAATTTTTTGTTTAATTCAAATTTTATTATATACAAATAAAATACATATGGGATAAACGAGCACAACTTTAATTTTGAATCAATTTTGTAATATACGAAACAAATACTACTGTAATCCACGGGCACAACCTTTTGTTTGATTCAAATTGTGTTAAACAAAAAATTAATACATATGTTTTAAACTGACACAATTAGAAATGTGATTCAAATTTTTAAATATACTAAACAAATACTATTGTTATAAACGAGCACAACTTTAATTTTGAATCAATTTTTTAATCTACGAAACAATTACTATTGAAATCAACGGGCACAACTTTTGTTTTACTTCAAATTTTTTTATATACAAATAAAATACATATCGTATAAACGAGCAAAACTTTAGTTTTTAATCAAAATTTTAATATACGAAACAAATGCTACTGTAATCCACGGGCACAACTTTTTGTTGGATTCAAATTTTGTTAAACAAAAAATAAATACATATGTTTTAAACGGACATAATTATAAATTTGATTCAAATTTTTTAATATACGAAACAAATACTATTGTTATAAACGAGCGCAACTTTAATTTTGAATCATTTTTTTAATCTACAAAACAATTACTATTGTAATCAACGGGCATAACTTTTGTTTTGATTCAAATTTTTTTATATACAAATAAAATACATATCGCATAAACGAGCACAACTTTAAATTTGAATCAAATTTTTAATATACGAAACAAATACTACTGTAATCCACGGGCACAACTTTTTGTTTGATTCAAAATTTGTTAAACAAAAAATAAAGGGTTAAATATGTATAAGGTTCCTGAAAATAACCCAACATTCAAGTTTGGTCCCTATAAATATTTTCTTCAAGGTTTGGTCCTCCTAAAGTTTTCCGTTTGTAACTGTAGTCCCTCCCGTTAGTTTTCACTAACGATGGCTTATGTGGCATGCCATGTGGAAATTTTTTGATGACGTGGCTTACATGTGGCAATGCCAACGTGGTAAAAATTGCTGGCATGTATGCCACGTGACAATTGTTTCAATTTTAATTTTTTTTATATTTATATCATATTTGAATCCAGAAATGGTAGCTAATTTGCAGCTACTTTCTAGCTAATTCCTAGCTAATCTCTAGCTAATTTAAACACAACATTTTTGTAGCTAATTCATAGCTAATCTCTAGCTACAATGCTTCTCAAATTAAGAAAAAAAACTATACAAAAAAGGAAGGAAAAAAAACTATACACTCAAAAATAGAATGTTCAAACATTTGAAGCTCTTTTCAAAACTGATTTTACAATCATTAGCTACAAATTAGAATCTAAACAAGCATTCATTCATCAGATTATACAGTAAAAAAAAACTTAAGCCTTAAAAGCTAGAACAATGTTGAACTAGCAAAATAACAAAATCATTGCTTTTAGTTCAAAAACTAACAATCACTTAACTAAAGTTGTCATAGTGAACTGTAACCCTGTTCCAGAATTTTAACCATGCCATGTAAACTTTGTAGCATAAAACTATCCATCCAATAAGATACAGTGTGAATGCTGTTGGAGGCTGAGAATATCCATGGTTGGTATATAGAATTCCTTGTGTCAATTTCAAACAAAAAGGACAAGAACAGTGAGCAGAATATGCATAATAGTGGAATAGAGTTTCACCTCCAACTAACTGTTTACAATTAACCGTTCAAGTACTACTTCAATGCACTGCTACTTCTTGATGTCGTTCTACTGCAGGTGCACCAGATAACATCTTGATCTTATACATTTCCACCTGTAGGATAGCCATCATTGTCAATAATTTATAACAGCCATCATCTCTCAATCTTTCCTATACGCATGTTCATTAGCAACCATTGCCACTTCAGAAGAAAATTCAAGAGCAACTTATACAAGTTCTAACAGGAAATATCATAGCTTACATTTCAAAATACTCAATAAGTTAAGCACATACTCTACCATTCATCACAACTAGAACATCATGTTCATGACAATACTTTTCAACACGTATATCATACATAAGCATTTCTCAAACCAATACAACCAACTGTCTCAACATTAATTCATTAACTAACTCAAACTAACTTCAAAACCAATAACATAACAAGCTTTCTAACTAATTTTCACAAGTAACTAACTCAACATAATTTCTCCAAACTCCATTCAAACTGTAACAGATTTTACTCCTAATTACAATCATAACAGAAATTAAATCCAACTAACTTTCCATTTTCAAATACTCTTACCTATGATAATTAACTGACCTGATAAATCCAATAACAACACATATGAGCCACTGCTTCCAATTAAGCTTGACTGTTTTAGTGAAATTTCCAGATATAGTTCATATTTTAACAAACACCAAACAAAGCTATTACAGAAAAACAAAACAAAACAGAGGCATATCACATACGAAGTCAACAACAACCAAGTACTACATCCAATTAAAGTAATTGATATTGAGAAAAACCAAACCATCCAGGAATCAGGACCCATGACTGATCCAGCCGAGCAATCAAGCCTATGAGACAGGGAATAAAAAAACAAGACATTGGACTGCTGAACAAGTTCTAACCTGAAGGAAACTGGTATGGTTTAACAAATGAATTGCTCTTCTAGAGTCTTCTTCAACCCTCTCCCATTCACTACAAACAAACCAAACACAACAAAAAACACGGGATTCAAAATCACAGTCATATCTATACTACACAAATGAAAACTTCAAATAACAGACCGACAAAGCTTATGTGAAAAATAATTGCAGACCAAATTTAAAACCCTAGTAAAAAACCACAATCCCAATCCAAGACGAAAATTAAAAACCCTAAACACAAAATCACACCCAAACGAAGCTGCACGTGTCACAATCCGTCGACACCAACACAACCACAGCTTCACACCAAATCTCTGCAGAATCGAGCAAGAAAAAGAGTTGAGAACGGAAGAAAACGAATACGAAGAAGAACAAAGAAGAAGATTCGATGAAAGCGGCGAAAACAAAGATTCAAACGCATACCTATCATTTTCCCCTTCAAGAACCTGATTCACAGTTGAAGATAAAAGTTGATCCCCCAAACCATTATTCTTGTCACCACCAACAACTTCTCTTCCAGAAAGAAACTCTAGCCAACCCAAAATTTGAAACTTTTCCTCGGAATTATGCATCTATTAGAATATTTTCCCTAAAATAAAAACCCTAAAAATGAAAATATCCATAGGGAGGAGGAAGATGGACTTACCTAAAAAGGAGGAGAGTGAGAAAAAAAAATATTTTACAATTATTCTGATGTGGAAAAATTATAATACACATGGCATGCCACATCATCTTCCGTTAGTGGAAACTAACGGAAGGGACTGGAGTTAGGGACGGAAAACTTTGGGAGGACCAAAGTTTGAAGGAAATTTTTTTAGGGACTAAACCTCAAAGTTGGGTTATTTTCAGGGACCTAATACTTATTTAACCCAAAAATAAATACATATGTTTTAGACTGACACAATTATAAATTTGATTCAAATTTTTTAATATACGAAACTATTATTATTGTTATAAACGAGCGCCACTTTAATTTTGATTAAATTTGAATACTACAAATTTCTCGACAATTTCTTATATTTACCAATATAATTTTTTAATTTAAATTATATCTATTTTTATAATTTTGCAATTTCTTTTTTCAATTTGATTAACAATTACGCGCCCATAACATAAAATCCTCAAACAGACCGGCCCGTGCGAACGCACGGGTTAGTTACTAGTTTAAATAAAAATTATTCAACCAGCTAGATTTTTTTGTGTTTCTTTTGAATTTAAAAGTGGGTCTGCTAACAATAACCACTAACTACCATTCTAAATACCATTGAACACATTATTAACATGTGTCTGTTGTCAACCATCACTTTTAATCATTGTTGTTAAGAGATAGTACTTTATTATATAATTGTAATATTTTAATTATTTGAAAAATTAGTGATAGAAATTGTTTGGATATATTTTGTAAAATTAGTGATACGAATTGCTTATTATAACTCTTTTGATAATTCGAAATTAAAATTGAAATTTTGACTAGTTTTATTAAAGAGCAGTAAATGCAAAAGTAAGCCCATCAAAAAAATTCAAATTTAATAGTTGACCGAGTATCAATGCTTTAATTTAAAAACACGACTAAATTAAGGGCAATAATGTACCCATTACCTGTTGTCCATTACATTGCTTCAATTTATTCATTTACAATAATTTTTAATGACTTAAAATATCTTTTTCATTAGTTTTACCAGATTGAATTTAATATTGGCATCAACATAAATTAATAACAATTAAATATCTTTTACAAACTAATTTATATATAATAATATAAGATATTTTAAACATTTTATGCAAATTAAAAAATATAATAAAAAATTCAAATATTAATAGTGAGAAGAAAGATTCAAATATTCAATAAATATGGATGTGAAGGAGTGAATAGTCATGTCATACTCACTTAGTAGAGAAAATAATATTAATAGTGATAAACAAACTAATAGATAAGAGTCATGTCATATCAAGTCGTACTCTTTAAATCTATGTGGTTAACAATGACTAAAAAATTATTATTATTATTATTATTATTTAATATTTTATTGATTAAGTGATTCAATATATTCTTTAGTGATTAAGTATAACACAGTATATTTAATAATTTATTGATTAAGTAATTCAATATACTTTTAAAAATAAAACCTTGAATATAGTTTTTGTTAATATATCTTCTATTTGAGATTCCTATCTACAATATTGAAAATATCATCTCATAAATTTATCTACAATAAAAATTAATTTAAAAAACTATCAAGAAAAAAATATTTCATAAAACTTTGTTAATAGATATTTTGTGTGGAACATCAATGTTCAAGGTTTCAATAAAATTAAAATCTGATTTTATAATAAGTTAAAACACAGTTTGCAGTCTATATGGGGACTTGTCCACATCAATGTTTTTAATTTTGCTGCTACCTTTGAATTATTATTATTATCATCTTATTATCATATTTAATTTTAATAAAGTGATAATAATGGGTCATAACAGGGCACTAATTCAAATCTTATTTAAAAATTAACACACATCATCTCATCTATTTTGAAATTTATAATTGGTCATAATCCCAATTAATAGAATTAATATCAATTAAAAAAAATAAACATAGAATGAAAATAGAAAATAATATACGAAAAACAAAAACATAATTAATAATATTAAATTTTAAATTTATGTTATTATTATTTATTGTTGTTTATACCTTAGAATCATTATTACAATATTGAAATTTTTTATGACCCTTAATGAAAATTGTCATCTATTTTTTTATTATCGTTCACTTATAGTTAGATTCATTTATTTCTATTTAACAAAATAAGATTCATTTATAAAATAATAAATATCATTGCATTAAACTCTAAAATTGATATTACCCAAAAAAAACTGTAAAATTGATAACTATTTAAAAAAATTATTTAAGAAAACAGTTAAATCTAAATGGACACCATATATTACATTAACTTACAAATTTTATTTGATGGTTTATTATTTTAAATTTAAAATATAATATACTAATTGCAATTACAAATATTAGATATTAAATATAATTAATGTAAATAAATATCAAAACTTATGATAAAATATTAATATTATTTTATACCATTTATACTATATCGTCACATTACAATAATAATTATATTTTTTATATAATTGGTGCAAACACAAAGAAATTAAAAAAACTATTATTTCAAACACTAAAAAATTGTTTCCCATCCTTTATGTTAATCAACGGGCACAATTTTTTGTTTAATTCAAATTTTATTATATACAAATAAAATACATATGGGATAAACGAGCACAACTTTAATTTTGAATCAATTTTGTAATATACGAAACAAATACTACTGTAATCCACGGGCACAACCTTTTGTTTGATTCAAATTGTGTTAAACAAAAAATTAATACATATGTTTTAAACTGACACAATTAGAAATGTGATTCAAATTTTTAAATATACTAAACAAATACTATTGTTATAAACGAGCACAACTTTAATTTTGAATCAATTTTTTAATCTACGAAACAATTACTATTGAAATCAACGGGCACAACTTTTGTTTTACTTCAAATTTTTTTATATACAAATAAAATACATATCGTATAAACGAGCAAAACTTTAGTTTTTAATCAAAATTTTAATATACGAAACAAATGCTACTGTAATCCACGGGCACAACTTTTTGTTGGATTCAAATTTTGTTAAACAAAAAATAAATACATATGTTTTAAACGGACATAATTATAAATTTGATTCAAATTTTTTAATATACGAAACAAATACTATTGTTATAAACGAGCGCAACTTTAATTTTGAATCATTTTTTTAATCTACAAAACAATTACTATTGTAATCAACGGGCATAACTTTTGTTTTGATTCAAATTTTTTTATATACAAATAAAATACATATCGCATAAACGAGCACAACTTTAAATTTGAATCAAATTTTTAATATACGAAACAAATACTACTGTAATCCACGGGCACAACTTTTTGTTTGATTCAAAATTTGTTAAACAAAAAATAAAGGGTTAAATATGTATAAGGTTCCTGAAAATAACCCAACATTCAAGTTTGGTCCCTATAAATATTTTCTTCAAGGTTTGGTCCTCCTAAAGTTTTCCGTTTGTAACTGTAGTCCCTCCCGTTAGTTTTCACTAACGATGGCTTATGTGGCATGCCATGTGGAAATTTTTTGATGACGTGGCTTACATGTGGCAATGCCAACGTGGTAAAAATTGCTGGCATGTATGCCACGTGACAATTGTTTCAATTTTAATTTTTTTTATATTTATATCATATTTGAATCCAGAAATGGTAGCTAATTTGCAGCTACTTTCTAGCTAATTCCTAGCTAATCTCTAGCTAATTTAAACACAACATTTTTGTAGCTAATTCATAGCTAATCTCTAGCTACAATGCTTCTCAAATTAAGAAAAAAAACTATACAAAAAAGGAAGGAAAAAAAACTATACACTCAAAAATAGAATGTTCAAACATTTGAAGCTCTTTTCAAAACTGATTTTACAATCATTAGCTACAAATTAGAATCTAAACAAGCATTCATTCATCAGATTATACAGTAAAAAAAAACTTAAGCCTTAAAAGCTAGAACAATGTTGAACTAGCAAAATAACAAAATCATTGCTTTTAGTTCAAAAACTAACAATCACTTAACTAAAGTTGTCATAGTGAACTGTAACCCTGTTCCAGAATTTTAACCATGCCATGTAAACTTTGTAGCATAAAACTATCCATCCAATAAGATACAGTGTGAATGCTGTTGGAGGCTGAGAATATCCATGGTTGGTATATAGAATTCCTTGTGTCAATTTCAAACAAAAAGGACAAGAACAGTGAGCAGAATATGCATAATAGTGGAATAGAGTTTCACCTCCAACTAACTGTTTACAATTAACCGTTCAAGTACTACTTCAATGCACTGCTACTTCTTGATGTCGTTCTACTGCAGGTGCACCAGATAACATCTTGATCTTATACATTTCCACCTGTAGGATAGCCATCATTGTCAATAATTTATAACAGCCATCATCTCTCAATCTTTCCTATACGCATGTTCATTAGCAACCATTGCCACTTCAGAAGAAAATTCAAGAGCAACTTATACAAGTTCTAACAGGAAATATCATAGCTTACATTTCAAAATACTCAATAAGTTAAGCACATACTCTACCATTCATCACAACTAGAACATCATGTTCATGACAATACTTTTCAACACGTATATCATACATAAGCATTTCTCAAACCAATACAACCAACTGTCTCAACATTAATTCATTAACTAACTCAAACTAACTTCAAAACCAATAACATAACAAGCTTTCTAACTAATTTTCACAAGTAACTAACTCAACATAATTTCTCCAAACTCCATTCAAACTGTAACAGATTTTACTCCTAATTACAATCATAACAGAAATTAAATCCAACTAACTTTCCATTTTCAAATACTCTTACCTATGATAATTAACTGACCTGATAAATCCTATAACAACACATATGAGCCACTGCTTCCAATTAAGCTTGACTGTTTTAGTGAAATTTCCAGATATAGTTCATATTTTAACAAACACCAAACAAAGCTATTACAGAAAAACAAAACAAAACAGAGGCATATCACATACGAAGTCAACAACAACCAAGTACTACATCCAATTAAAGTAATTGATATTGAGAAAAACCAAACCATCCAGGAATCAGGACCCATGACTGATCCAGCCGAGCAATCAAGCCTATGAGACAGGGAATAAAAAAACAAGACATTGGACTGCTGAACAAGTTCTAACCTGAAGGAAACTGGTATGGTTTAACAAATGAATTGCTCTTCTAGAGTCTTCTTCAACCCTCTCCCATTCACTACAAACAAACCAAACACAACAAAAAACACGGGATTCAAAATCACAGTCATATCTATACTACACAAATGAAAACTTCAAATAACAGACCGACAAAGCTTATGTGAAAAATAATTGCAGACCAAATTTAAAACCCTAGTAAAAAACCACAATCCCAATCCAAGACGAAAATTAAAAACCCTAAACACAAAATCACACCCAAACGAAGCTGCACGTGTCACAATCCGTCGACACCAACACAACCACAGCTTCACACCAAATCTCTGCAGAATCGAGCAAGAAAAAGAGTTGAGAACGGAAGAAAACGAATACGAAGAAGAACAAAGAAGAAGATTCGATGAAAGCGGCGAAAACAAAGATTCAAACGCATACCTATCATTTTCCCCTTCAAGAACCTGATTCACAGTTGAAGATAAAAGTTGATCCCCCAAACCATTATTCTTGTCACCACCAACAACTTCTCTTCCAGAAAGAAACTCTAGCCAACCCAAAATTTGAAACTTTTCCTCGGAATTATGCATCTATTAGAATATTTTCCCTAAAATAAAAACCCTAAAAATGAAAATATCCATAGGGAGGAGGAAGATGGACTTACCTAAAAAGGAGGAGAGTGAGAAAAAAAAATATTTTACAATTATTCTGATGTGGAAAAATTATAATACACATGGCATGCCACATCATCTTCCGTTAGTGGAAACTAACGGAAGGGACTGGAGTTAGGGACGGAAAACTTTGGGAGGACCAAAGTTTGAAGGAAATTTTTTTAGGGACTAAACCTCAAAGTTGGGTTATTTTCAGGGACCTAATACTTATTTAACCCAAAAATAAATACATATGTTTTAGACTGACACAATTATAAATTTGATTCAAATTTTTTAATATACGAAACTATTATTATTGTTATAAACGAGCGCCACTTTAATTTTGATTAAATTTGAATACTACAAATTTCTCGACAATTTCTTATATTTACCAATATAATTTTTTAATTTAAATTATATCTATTTTTATAATTTTGCAATTTCTTTTTTCAATTTGATTAATAATTACGCGCCCATAACATAAAATCCTCAAACAGACCGGCCCGTGCGAACGCACGGGTTAGTTACTAGTTTAAATAAAAATTATTCAACCAGCTAGATTTTTTTGTGTTTCTTTTGAATTTAAAAGTGGGTCTGCTAACAATAACCACTAACTACCATTCTAAATACCATTGAACACATTATTAACATGTGTCTGTTGTCAACCATCACTTTTAATCATTGTTGTTAAGAGATAGTACTTTATTATATAATTGTAATATTTTAATTATTTGAAAAATTAGTGATAGAAATTGTTTGGATATATTTTGTAAAATTAGTGATACGAATTGCTTATTATAACTCTTTTGATAATTCGAAATTAAAATTGAAATTTTGACTAGTTTTATTAAAGAGCAGTAAATGCAAAAGTAAGCCCATCAAAAAAATTCAAATTTAATAGTTGACCGAGTATCAATGCTTTAATTTAAAAACACGACTAAATTAAGGGCAATAATGTACCCATTACCTGTTGTCCATTACATTGCTTCAATTTATTCATTTACAATAATTTTTAATGACTTAAAATATCTTTTTCATTAGTTTTACCAGATTGAATTTAATATTGGCATCAACATAAATTAATAACAATTAAATATCTTTTACAAACTAATTTATATATAATAATATAAGATATTTTAAACATTTTATGCAAATTAAAAAATATAATAAAAAATTCAAATATTAATAGTGAGAAGAAAGATTCAAATATTCAATAAATATGGATGTGAAGGAGTGAATAGTCATGTCATACTCACTTAGTAGAGAAAATAATATTAATAGTGATAAACAAACTAATAGATAAGAGTCATGTCATATCAAGTCGTACTCTTTAAATCTATGTGGTTAACAATGACTAAAAAATTATTATTATTATTATTATTATTTAATATTTTATTGATTAAGTGATTCAATATATTCTTTAGTGATTAAGTATAACACAGTATATTTAATAATTTATTGATTAAGTAATTCAATATACTTTTAAAAATAAAACCTTGAATATAGTTTTTGTTAATATATCTTCTATTTGAGATTCCTATCTACAATATTGAAAATATCATCTCATAAATTTATCTACAATAAAAATTAATTTAAAAAACTATCAAGAAAAAAATATTTCATAAAACTTTGTTAATAGATATTTTGTGTGGAACATCAATGTTCAAGGTTTCAATAAAATTAAAATCTGATTTTATAATAAGTTAAAACACAGTTTGCAGTCTATATGGGGACTTGTCCACATCAATGTTTTTAATTTTGCTGCTACCTTTGAATTATTATTATTATCATCTTATTATCATATTTAATTTTAATAAAGTGATAATAATGGGTCATAACAGGGCACTAATTCAAATCTTATTTAAAAATTAACACACATCATCTCATCTATTTTGAAATTTATAATTGGTCATAATCCCAATTAATAGAATTAATATCAATTAAAAAAAATAAACATAGAATGAAAATAGAAAATAATATACGAAAAACAAAAACATAATTAATAATATTAAATTTTAAATTTATGTTATTATTATTTATTGTTGTTTATACCTTAGAATCATTATTACAATATTGAAATTTTTTATGACCCTTAATGAAAATTGTCATCTATTTTTTTATTATCGTTCACTTATAGTTAGATTCATTTATTTCTATTTAACAAAATAAGATTCATTTATAAAATAATAAATATCATTGCATTAAACTCTAAAATTGATATTACCCAAAAAAAACTGTAAAATTGATAACTATTTAAAAAAATTATTTAAGAAAACAGTTAAATCTAAATGGACACCATATATTACATTAACTTACAAATTTTATTTGATGGTTTATTATTTTAAATTTAAAATATAATATACTAATTGCAATTACAAATATTAGATATTAAATATAATTAATGTAAATAAATATCAAAACTTATGATAAAATATTAATATTATTTTATACCATTTATACTATATCGTCACATTACAATAATAATTATATTTTTTATATAATTGGTGCAAACACAAAGAAATTAAAAAAACTATTATTTCAAACACTAAAAAATTGTTTCCCATCCTTTATGTTAATCAACGGGCACAATTTTTTGTTTAATTCAAATTTTATTATATACAAATAAAATACATATGGGATAAACGAGCACAACTTTAATTTTGAATCAATTTTGTAATATACGAAACAAATACTACTGTAATCCACGGGCACAACCTTTTGTTTGATTCAAATTGTGTTAAACAAAAAATTAATACATATGTTTTAAACTGACACAATTAGAAATGTGATTCAAATTTTTAAATATACTAAACAAATACTATTGTTATAAACGAGCACAACTTTAATTTTGAATCAATTTTTTAATCTACGAAACAATTACTATTGAAATCAACGGGCACAACTTTTGTTTTACTTCAAATTTTTTTATATACAAATAAAATACATATCGTATAAACGAGCAAAACTTTAGTTTTTAATCAAAATTTTAATATACGAAACAAATGCTACTGTAATCCACGGGCACAACTTTTTGTTGGATTCAAATTTTGTTAAACAAAAAATAAATACATATGTTTTAAACGGACATAATTATAAATTTGATTCAAATTTTTTAATATACGAAACAAATACTATTGTTATAAACGAGCGCAACTTTAATTTTGAATCATTTTTTTAATCTACAAAACAATTACTATTGTAATCAACGGGCATAACTTTTGTTTTGATTCAAATTTTTTTATATACAAATAAAATACATATCGCATAAACGAGCACAACTTTAAATTTGAATCAAATTTTTAATATACGAAACAAATACTACTGTAATCCACGGGCACAACTTTTTGTTTGATTCAAAATTTGTTAAACAAAAAATAAAGGGTTAAATATGTATAAGGTTCCTGAAAATAACCCAACATTCAAGTTTGGTCCCTATAAATATTTTCTTCAAGGTTTGGTCCTCCTAAAGTTTTCCGTTTGTAACTGTAGTCCCTCCCGTTAGTTTTCACTAACGATGGCTTATGTGGCATGCCATGTGGAAATTTTTTGATGACGTGGCTTACATGTGGCAATGCCAACGTGGCAAAAATTGCTGGCATGTATGCCACGTGACAATTGTTTCAATTTTAATTTTTTTTATATTTATATCATATTTGAATCCAGAAATGGTAGCTAATTTGCAGCTACTTTCTAGCTAATTCCTAGCTAATCTCTAGCTAATTTAAACACAACATTTTTGTAGCTAATTCATAGCTAATCTCTAGCTACAATGCTTCTCAAATTAAGAAAAAAAACTATACAAAAAAGGAAGGAAAAAAAACTATACACTCAAAAATAGAATGTTCAAACATTTGAAGCTCTTTTCAAAACTGATTTTACAATCATTAGCTACAAATTAGAATCTAAACAAGCATTCATTCATCAGATTATACAGTAAAAAAAAACTTAAGCCTTAAAAGCTAGAACAATGTTGAACTAGCAAAATAACAAAATCATTGCTTTTAGTTCAAAAACTAACAATCACTTAACTAAAGTTGTCATAGTGAACTGTAACCCTGTTCCAGAATTTTAACCATGCCATGTAAACTTTGTAGCATAAAACTATCCATCCAATAAGATACAGTGTGAATGCTGTTGGAGGCTGAGAATATCCATGGTTGGTATATAGAATTCCTTGTGTCAATTTCAAACAAAAAGGACAAGAACAGTGAGCAGAATATGCATAATAGTGGAATAGAGTTTCACCTCCAACTAACTGTTTACAATTAACCGTTCAAGTACTACTTCAATGCACTGCTACTTCTTGATGTCGTTCTACTGCAGGTGCACCAGATAACATCTTGATCTTATACATTTCCACCTGTAGGATAGCCATCATTGTCAATAATTTATAACAGCCATCATCTCTCAATCTTTCCTATACGCATGTTCATTAGCAACCATTGCCACTTCAGAAGAAAATTCAAGAGCAACTTATACAAGTTCTAACAGGAAATATCATAGCTTACATTTCAAAATACTCAATAAGTTAAGCACATACTCTACCATTCATCACAACTAGAACATCATGTTCATGACAATACTTTTCAACACGTATATCATACATAAGCATTTCTCAAACCAATACAACCAACTGTCTCAACATTAATTCATTAACTAACTCAAACTAACTTCAAAACCAATAACATAACAAGCTTTCTAACTAATTTTCACAAGTAACTAACTCAACATAATTTCTCCAAACTCCATTCAAACTGTAACAGATTTTACTCCTAATTACAATCATAACAGAAATTAAATCCAACTAACTTTCCATTTTCAAATACTCTTACCTATGATAATTAACTGACCTGATAAATCCTATAACAACACATATGAGCCACTGCTTCCAATTAAGCTTGACTGTTTTAGTGAAATTTCCAGATATAGTTCATATTTTAACAAACACCAAACAAAGCTATTACAGAAAAACAAAACAAAACAGAGGCATATCACATACGAAGTCAACAACAACCAAGTACTACATCCAATTAAAGTAATTGATATTGAGAAAAACCAAACCATCCAGGAATCAGGACCCATGACTGATCCAGCCGAGCAATCAAGCCTATGAGACAGGGAATAAAAAAACAAGACATTGGACTGCTGAACAAGTTCTAACCTGAAGGAAACTGGTATGGTTTAACAAATGAATTGCTCTTCTAGAGTCTTCTTCAACCCTCTCCCATTCACTACAAACAAACCAAACACAACAAAAAACACGGGATTCAAAATCACAGTCATATCTATACTACACAAATGAAAACTTCAAATAACAGACCGACAAAGCTTATGTGAAAAATAATTGCAGACCAAATTTAAAACCCTAGTAAAAAACCACAATCCCAATCCAAGACGAAAATTAAAAACCCTAAACACAAAATCACACCCAAACGAAGCTGCACGTGTCACAATCCGTCGACACCAACACAACCACAGCTTCACACCAAATCTCTGCAGAATCGAGCAAGAAAAAGAGTTGAGAACGGAAGAAAACGAATACGAAGAAGAACAAAGAAGAAGATTCGATGAAAGCGGCGAAAACAAAGATTCAAACGCATACCTATCATTTTCCCCTTCAAGAACCTGATTCACAGTTGAAGATAAAAGTTGATCCCCCAAACCATTATTCTTGTCACCACCAACAACTTCTCTTCCAGAAAGAAACTCTAGCCAACCCAAAATTTGAAACTTTTCCTCGGAATTATGCATCTATTAGAATATTTTCCCTAAAATAAAAACCCTAAAAATGAAAATATCCATAGGGAGGAGGAAGATGGACTTACCTAAAAAGGAGGAGAGTGAGAAAAAAAAATATTTTACAATTATTCTGATGTGGAAAAATTATAATACACATGGCATGCCACATCATCTTCCGTTAGTGGAAACTAACGGAAGGGACTGGAGTTAGGGACGGAAAACTTTGGGAGGACCAAAGTTTGAAGGAAATTTTTTTAGGGACTAAACCTCAAAGTTGGGTTATTTTCAGGGACCTAATACTTATTTAACCCAAAAATAAATACATATGTTTTAGACTGACACAATTATAAATTTGATTCAAATTTTTTAATATACGAAACTATTATTATTGTTATAAACGAGCGCCACTTTAATTTTGATTAAATTTGAATACTACAAATTTCTCGACAATTTCTTATATTTACCAATATAATTTTTTAATTTAAATTATATCTATTTTTATAATTTTGCAATTTCTTTTTTCAATTTGATTAATAATTACGCGCCCATAACATAAAATCCTCAAACAGACCGGCCCGTGCGAACGCACGGGTTAGTTACTAGTTTAAATAAAAATTATTCAACCAGCTAGATTTTTTTGTGTTTCTTTTGAATTTAAAAGTGGGTCTGCTAACAATAACCACTAACTACCATTCTAAATACCATTGAACACATTATTAACATGTGTCTGTTGTCAACCATCACTTTTAATCATTGTTGTTAAGAGATAGTACTTTATTATATAATTGTAATATTTTAATTATTTGAAAAATTAGTGATAGAAATTGTTTGGATATATTTTGTAAAATTAGTGATACGAATTGCTTATTATAACTCTTTTGATAATTCGAAATTAAAATTGAAATTTTGACTAGTTTTATTAAAGAGCAGTAAATGCAAAAGTAAGCCCATCAAAAAAATTCAAATTTAATAGTTGACCGAGTATCAATGCTTTAATTTAAAAACACGACTAAATTAAGGGCAATAATGTACCCATTACCTGTTGTCCATTACATTGCTTCAATTTATTCATTTACAATAATTTTTAATGACTTAAAATATCTTTTTCATTAGTTTTACCAGATTGAATTTAATATTGGCATCAACATAAATTAATAACAATTAAATATCTTTTACAAACTAATTTATATATAATAATATAAGATATTTTAAACATTTTATGCAAATTAAAAAATATAATAAAAAATTCAAATATTAATAGTGAGAAGAAAGATTCAAATATTCAATAAATATGGATGTGAAGGAGTGAATAGTCATGTCATACTCACTTAGTAGAGAAAATAATATTAATAGTGATAAACAAACTAATAGATAAGAGTCATGTCATATCAAGTCGTACTCTTTAAATCTATGTGGTTAACAATGACTAAAAAATTATTATTATTATTATTATTATTTAATATTTTATTGATTAAGTGATTCAATATATTCTTTAGTGATTAAGTATAACACAGTATATTTAATAATTTATTGATTAAGTAATTCAATATACTTTTAAAAATAAAACCTTGAATATAGTTTTTGTTAATATATCTTCTATTTGAGATTCCTATCTACAATATTGAAAATATCATCTCATAAATTTATCTACAATAAAAATTAATTTAAAAAACTATCAAGAAAAAAATATTTCATAAAACTTTGTTAATAGATATTTTGTGTGGAACATCAATGTTCAAGGTTTCAATAAAATTAAAATCTGATTTAATAATAAGTTAAAACACAGTTTGCAGTCTATATGGGGACTTGTCCACATCAATGTTTTTAATTTTGCTGCTACCTTTGAATTATTATTATTATCATCTTATTATCATATTTAATTTTAATAAAGTGATAATAATGGGTCATAACAGGGCACTAATTCAAATCTTATTTAAAAATTAACACACATCATCTCATCTATTTTGAAATTTATAATTGGTCATAATCCCAATTAATAGAATTAATATCAATTAAAAAAAATAAACATAGAATGAAAATAGAAAATAATATACGAAAAACAAAAACATAATTAATAATATTAAATTTTAAATTTATGTTATTATTATTTATTGTTGTTTATACCTTAGAATCATTATTACAATATTGAAATTTTTTATGACCCTTAATGAAAATTGTCATCTATTTTTTTATTATCGTTCACTTATAGTTAGATTCATTTATTTCTATTTAACAAAATAAGATTCATTTATAAAATAATAAATATCATTGCATTAAACTCTAAAATTGATATTACCCAAAAAAAACTGTAAAATTGATAACTATTTAAAAAAATTATTTAAGAAAACAGTTAAATCTAAATGGACACCATATATTACATTAACTTACAAATTTTATTTGATGGTTTATTATTTTAAATTTAAAATATAATATACTAATTGCAATTACAAATATTAGATATTAAATATAATTAATGTAAATAAATATCAAAACTTATGATAAAATATTAATATTATTTTATACCATTTATACTATATCGTCACATTACAATAATAATTATATTTTTTATATAATTGGTGCAAACACAAAGAAATTAAAAAAACTATTATTTCAAACACTAAAAAATTGTTTCCCATCCTTTATGTTAAACAACGGGCACAATTTTTTGTTTAATTCAAATTTTATTATATACAAATAAAATACATATGGGATAAACGAGCACAACTTTAATTTTGAATCAATTTTGTAATATACGAAACAAATACTACTGTAATCCACGGGCACAACCTTTTGTTTGATTCAAATTGTGTTAAACAAAAAATTAATACATATGTTTTAAACTGACACAATTAGAAATGTGATTCAAATTTTTAAATATACTAAACAAATACTATTGTTATAAACGAGCACAACTTTAATTTTGAATCAATTTTTTAATCTACGAAACAATTACTATTGAAATCAACGGGCACAACTTTTGTTTTACTTCAAATTTTTTTATATACAAATAAAATACATATCGTATAAACGAGCAAAACTTTAGTTTTTAATCAAAATTTTAATATACGAAACAAATGCTACTGTAATCCACGGGCACAACTTTTTGTTGGATTCAAATTTTGTTAAACAAAAAATAAATACATATGTTTTAAACGGACATAATTATAAATTTGATTCAAATTTTTTAATATACGAAACAAATACTATTGTTATAAACGAGCGCAACTTTAATTTTGAATCATTTTTTTAATCTACAAAACAATTACTATTGTAATCAACGGGCATAACTTTTGTTTTGATTCAAATTTTTTTATATACAAATAAAATACATATCGCATAAACGAGCACAACTTTAAATTTGAATCAAATTTTTAATATACGAAACAAATACTACTGTAATCCACGGGCACAACTTTTTGTTTGATTCAAAATTTGTTAAACAAAAAATAAAGGGTTAAATATGTATAAGGTTCCTGAAAATAACCCAACATTCAAGTTTGGTCCCTATAAATATTTTCTTCAAGGTTTGGTCCTCCTAAAGTTTTCCGTTTGTAACTGTAGTCCCTCCCGTTAGTTTTCACTAACGATGGCTTATGTGGCATGCCATGTGGAAATTTTTTGATGACGTGGCTTACATGTGGCAATGCCAACGTGGCAAAAATTGCTGGCATGTATGCCACGTGACAATTGTTTCAATTTTAATTTTTTTTATATTTATATCATATTTGAATCCAGAAATGGTAGCTAATTTGCAGCTACTTTCTAGCTAATTCCTAGCTAATCTCTAGCTAATTTAAACACAACATTTTTGTAGCTAATTCATAGCTAATCTCTAGCTACAATGCTTCTCAAATTAAGAAAAAAAACTATACAAAAAAGGAAGGAAAAAAAACTATACACTCAAAAATAGAATGTTCAAACATTTGAAGCTCTTTTCAAAACTGATTTTACAATCATTAGCTACAAATTAGAATCTAAACAAGCATTCATTCATCAGATTATACAGTAAAAAAAAACTTAAGCCTTAAAAGCTAGAACAATGTTGAACTAGCAAAATAACAAAATCATTGCTTTTAGTTCAAAAACTAACAATCACTTAACTAAAGTTGTCATAGTGAACTGTAACCCTGTTCCAGAATTTTAACCATGCCATGTAAACTTTGTAGCATAAAACTATCCATCCAATAAGATACAGTGTGAATGCTGTTGGAGGCTGAGAATATCCATGGTTGGTATATAGAATTCCTTGTGTCAATTTCAAACAAAAAGGACAAGAACAGTGAGCAGAATATGCATAATAGTGGAATAGAGTTTCACCTCCAACTAACTGTTTACAATTAACCGTTCAAGTACTACTTCAATGCACTGCTACTTCTTGATGTCGTTCTACTGCAGGTGCACCAGATAACATCTTGATCTTATACATTTCCACCTGTAGGATAGCCATCATTGTCAATAATTTATAACAGCCATCATCTCTCAATCTTTCCTATACGCATGTTCATTAGCAACCATTGCCACTTCAGAAGAAAATTCAAGAGCAACTTATACAAGTTCTAACAGGAAATATCATAGCTTACATTTCAAAATACTCAATAAGTTAAGCACATACTCTACCATTCATCACAACTAGAACATCATGTTCATGACAATACTTTTCAACACGTATATCATACATAAGCATTTCTCAAACCAATACAACCAACTGTCTCAACATTAATTCATTAACTAACTCAAACTAACTTCAAAACCAATAACATAACAAGCTTTCTAACTAATTTTCACAAGTAACTAACTCAACATAATTTCTCCAAACTCCATTCAAACTGTAACAGATTTTACTCCTAATTACAATCATAACAGAAATTAAATCCAACTAACTTTCCATTTTCAAATACTCTTACCTATGATAATTAACTGACCTGATAAATCCTATAACAACACATATGAGCCACTGCTTCCAATTAAGCTTGACTGTTTTAGTGAAATTTCCAGATATAGTTCATATTTTAACAAACACCAAACAAAGCTATTACAGAAAAACAAAACAAAACAGAGGCATATCACATACGAAGTCAACAACAACCAAGTACTACATCCAATTAAAGTAATTGATATTGAGAAAAACCAAACCATCCAGGAATCAGGACCCATGACTGATCCAGCCGAGCAATCAAGCCTATGAGACAGGGAATAAAAAAACAAGACATTGGACTGCTGAACAAGTTCTAACCTGAAGGAAACTGGTATGGTTTAACAAATGAATTGCTCTTCTAGAGTCTTCTTCAACCCTCTCCCATTCACTACAAACAAACCAAACACAACAAAAAACACGGGATTCAAAATCACAGTCATATCTATACTACACAAATGAAAACTTCAAATAACAGACCGACAAAGCTTATGTGAAAAATAATTGCAGACCAAATTTAAAACCCTAGTAAAAAACCACAATCCCAATCCAAGACGAAAATTAAAAACCCTAAACACAAAATCACACCCAAACGAAGCTGCACGTGTCACAATCCATCGACACCAACACAACCACAGCTTCACACCAAATCTCTGCAGAATCGAGCAAGAAAAAGAGTTGAGAACGGAAGAAAACGAATACGAAGAAGAACAAAGAAGAAGATTCGATGAAAGCGGCGAAAACAAAGATTCAAACGCATACCTATCATTTTCCCCTTCAAGAACCTGATTCACAGTTGAAGATAAAAGTTGATCCCCCAAACCATTATTCTTGTCACCACCAACAACTTCTCTTCCAGAAAGAAACTCTAGCCAACCCAAAATTTGAAACTTTTCCTCGGAATTATGCATCTATTAGAATATTTTCCCTAAAATAAAAACCCTAAAAATGAAAATATCCATAGGGAGGAGGAAGATGGACTTACCTAAAAAGGAGGAGAGTGAGAAAAAAAAATATTTTACAATTATTCTGATGTGGAAAAATTATAATACACATGGCATGCCACATCATCTTCCGTTAGTGGAAACTAACGGAAGGGACTGGAGTTAGGGACGGAAAACTTTGGGAGGACCAAAGTTTGAAGGAAATTTTTTTAGGGACTAAACCTCAAAGTTGGGTTATTTTCAGGGACCTAATACTTATTTAACCCAAAAATAAATACATATGTTTTAGACTGACACAATTATAAATTTGATTCAAATTTTTTAATATACGAAACTATTATTATTGTTATAAACGAGCGCCACTTTAATTTTGATTAAATTTGAATACTACAAATTTCTCGACAATTTCTTATATTTACCAATATAATTTTTTAATTTAAATTATATCTATTTTTATAATTTTGCAATTTCTTTTTTCAATTTGATTAATAATTACGCGCCCATAACATAAAATCCTCAAACAGACCGGCCCGTGCGAACGCACGGGTTAGTTACTAGTTTAAATAAAAATTATTCAACCAGCTAGATTTTTTTGTGTTTCTTTTGAATTTAAAAGTGGGTCTGCTAACAATAACCACTAACTACCATTCTAAATACCATTGAACACATTATTAACATGTGTCTGTTGTCAACCATCACTTTTAATCATTGTTGTTAAGAGATAGTACTTTATTATATAATTGTAATATTTTAATTATTTGAAAAATTAGTGATAGAAATTGTTTGGATATATTTTGTAAAATTAGTGATACGAATTGCTTATTATAACTCTTTTGATAATTCGAAATTAAAATTGAAATTTTGACTAGTTTTATTAAAGAGCAGTAAATGCAAAAGTAAGCCCATCAAAAAAATTCAAATTTAATAGTTGACCGAGTATCAATGCTTTAATTTAAAAACACGACTAAATTAAGGGCAATAATGTACCCATTACCTGTTGTCCATTACATTGCTTCAATTTATTCATTTACAATAATTTTTAATGACTTAAAATATCTTTTTCATTAGTTTTACCAGATTGAATTTAATATTGGCATCAACATAAATTAATAACAATTAAATATCTTTTACAAACTAATTTATATATAATAATATAAGATATTTTAAACATTTTATGCAAATTAAAAAATATAATAAAAAATTCAAATATTAATAGTGAGAAGAAAGATTCAAATATTCAATAAATATGGATGTGAAGGAGTGAATAGTCATGTCATACTCACTTAGTAGAGAAAATAATATTAATAGTGATAAACAAACTAATAGATAAGAGTCATGTCATATCAAGTCGTACTCTTTAAATCTATGTGGTTAACAATGACTAAAAAATTATTATTATTATTATTATTATTTAATATTTTATTGATTAAGTGATTCAATATATTCTTTAGTGATTAAGTATAACACAGTATATTTAATAATTTATTGATTAAGTAATTCAATATACTTTTAAAAATAAAACCTTGAATATAGTTTTTGTTAATATATCTTCTATTTGAGATTCCTATCTACAATATTGAAAATATCATCTCATAAATTTATCTACAATAAAAATTAATTTAAAAAACTATCAAGAAAAAAATATTTCATAAAACTTTGTTAATAGATATTTTGTGTGGAACATCAATGTTCAAGGTTTCAATAAAATTAAAATCTGATTTTATAATAAGTTAAAACACAGTTTGCAGTCTATATGGGGACTTGTCCACATCAATGTTTTTAATTTTGCTGCTACCTTTGAATTATTATTATTATCATCTTATTATCATATTTAATTTTAATAAAGTGATAATAATGGGTCATAACAGGGCACTAATTCAAATCTTATTTAAAAATTAACACACATCATCTCATCTATTTTGAAATTTATAATTGGTCATAATCCCAATTAATAGAATTAATATCAATTAAAAAAAATAAACATAGAATGAAAATAGAAAATAATATACGAAAAACAAAAACATAATTAATAATATTAAATTTTAAATTTATGTTATTATTATTTATTGTTGTTTATACCTTAGAATCATTATTACAATATTGAAATTTTTTATGACCCTTAATGAAAATTGTCATCTATTTTTTTATTATCGTTCACTTATAGTTAGATTCATTTATTTCTATTTAACAAAATAAGATTCATTTATAAAATAATAAATATCATTGCATTAAACTCTAAAATTGATATTACCCAAAAAAAACTGTAAAATTGATAACTATTTAAAAAAATTATTTAAGAAAACAGTTAAATCTAAATGGACACCATATATTACATTAACTTACAAATTTTATTTGATGGTTTATTATTTTAAATTTAAAATATAATATACTAATTGCAATTACAAATATTAGATATTAAATATAATTAATGTAAATAAATATCAAAACTTATGATAAAATATTAATATTATTTTATACCATTTATACTATATCGTCACATTACAATAATAATTATATTTTTTATATAATTGGTGCAAACACAAAGAAATTAAAAAAACTATTATTTCAAACACTAAAAAATTGTTTCCCATCCTTTATGTTAATCAACGGGCACAATTTTTTGTTTAATTCAAATTTTATTATATACAAATAAAATACATATGGGATAAATGAGCACAACTTTAATTTTGAATCAATTTTGTAATATACGAAACAAATACTACTGTAATCCACGGGCACAACCTTTTGTTTGATTCAAATTGTGTTAAACAAAAAATTAATACATATGTTTTAAACTGACACAATTAGAAATGTGATTCAAATTTTTAAATATACTAAACAAATACTATTGTTATAAACGAGCACAACTTTAATTTTGAATCAATTTTTTAATCTACGAAACAATTACTATTGAAATCAACGGGCACAACTTTTGTTTTACTTCAAATTTTTTTATATACAAATAAAATACATATCGTATAAACGAGCAAAACTTTAGTTTTTAATCAAAATTTTAATATACGAAACAAATGCTACTGTAATCCACGGGCACAACTTTTTGTTGGATTCAAATTTTGTTAAACAAAAAATAAATACATATGTTTTAAACGGACATAATTATAAATTTGATTCAAATTTTTTAATATACGAAACAAATACTATTGTTATAAACGAGCGCAACTTTAATTTTGAATCATTTTTTTAATCTACAAAACAATTACTATTGTAATCAACGGGCATAACTTTTGTTTTGATTCAAATTTTTTTATATACAAATAAAATACATATCGCATAAACGAGCACAACTTTAAATTTGAATCAAATTTTTAATATACGAAACAAATACTACTGTAATCCACGGGCACAACTTTTTGTTTGATTCAAAATTTGTTAAACAAAAAATAAAGGGTTAAATATGTATAAGGTTCCTGAAAATAACCCAACATTCAAGTTTGGTCCCTATAAATATTTTCTTCAAGGTTTGGTCCTCCTAAAGTTTTCCGTTTGTAACTGTAGTCCCTCCCGTTAGTTTTCACTAACGATGGCTTATGTGGCATGCCATGTGGAAATTTTTTGATGACGTGGCTTACATGTGGCAATGCCAACGTGGCAAAAATTGCTGGCATGTATGCCACGTGGCAATTGTTTCAATTTTAATTTTTTTTTATATTTATATCATATTTGAATCCAGAAATGGTAGCTAATTTGCAGCTACTTTCTAGCTAATTCCTAGCTAATCTCTAGCTAATTTAAACACAACATTTTTGTAGCTAATTCATAGCTAATCTCTAGCTACAATGCTTCTCAAATTAAGAAAAAAAACTATACAAAAAAGGAAGGAAAAAAAACTATACACTCAAAAATAGAATGTTCAAACATTTGAAGCTCTTTTCAAAACTGATTTTACAATCATTAGCTACAAATTAGAATCTAAACAAGCATTCATTCATCAGATTATACAGTAAAAAAAAACTTAAGCCTTAAAAGCTAGAACAATGTTGAACTAGCAAAATAACAAAATCATTGCTTTTAGTTCAAAAACTAACAATCACTTAACTAAAGTTGTCATAGTGAACTGTAACCCTGTTCCAGAATTTTAACCATGCCATGTAAACTTTGTAGCATAAAACTATCCATCCAATAAGATACGGTGTGAATGCTGTTGGAGGCTGAGAATATCCATGGTTGGTATATAGAATTCCTTGTGTCAATTTCAAACAAAAAGGACAAGAACAGTGAGCAGAATATGCATAATAGTGGAATAGAGTTTCACCTCCAACTAACTGTTTACAATTAACCGTTCAAGTACTACTTCAATGCACTGCTGCTTCTTGATGTCGTTCTACTGCAGGTGCACCAGATAACATCTTGATCTTATACATTTCCACCTGTAGGATAGCCATCATTGTCAATAATTTATAACAGCCATCATCTCTCAATCTTTCCTATACGCATGTTCATTAGCAACCATTGCCACTTCAGAAGAAAATTCAAGAGCAACTTATACAAGTTCTAACAGGAAATATCATAGCTTACATTTCAAAATACTCAATAAGTTAAGCACATACTCTACCATTCATCACAACTAGAACATCATGTTCATGACAATACTTTTCAACACGTATATCATACATAAGCATTTCTCAAACCAATACAACCAACTGTCTCAACATTAATTCATTAACTAACTCAAACTAACTTCAAAACCAATAACATAACAAGCTTTCTAACTAATTTTCACAAGTAACTAACTCAACATAATTTCTCCAAACTCCATTCAAACTGTAACAGATTTTACTCCTAATTACAATCATAACAGAAATTAAATCCAACTAACTTTCCATTTTCAAATACTCTTACCTATGATAATTAACTGACCTGATAAATCCTATAACAACACATATGAGCCACTGCTTCCAATTAAGCTTGACTGTTTTAGTGAAATTTCCAGATATAGTTCATATTTTAACAAACACCAAACAAAGCTATTACAGAAAAACAAAACAAAACAGAGGCATATCACATACGAAGTCAACAACAACCAAGTACTACATCCAATTAAAGTAATTGATATTGAGAAAAACCAAACCATCCAGGAATCAGGACCCATGACTGATCCAGCCGAGCAATCAAGCCTATGAGACAGGGAAACAAAAAACAAGACATTGGACTGCTGAACAAGTTCTAACCTGAAGGAAACTGGCATGGTTTAACAAATGAATTGCTCTTCTAGAGTCTTCTTCAACCCTCTCCCATTCACTACAAACAAACCAAACACAACAAAAAACACGGGATTCAAAATCACAGTCAAATCTATACTACACAAATGAAAACTTCAAATAACAGACCGACAAAGCTTATGTGAAAAATAATTGCAGACCAAATTTAAAACCCTAGTAAAAAACCACAATCCCAATCCAAGACGAAAATTAAAAACCCTAAACACAAAATCACACCCAAACGAAGCTGCACGTGTCACAATCCATCGACACCAACACAACCACAACTTCACACCAAATCTCTGCAGAATCGAGCAAGAAAAAGAGTTGAGAACGGAAGAAAACGAATACGAAGAAGAACAAAGAAGAAGATTCGATGAAAGCGGCGAAAACGAAGATTCAAACGCATACCTATCATTTTCCCCTTCAAGAACCTGATTCACAGTTGAAGATAAAAGTTGATCCCCCAAACCATTATTCTTGTCACAACCAACAACTTCTCTTCCAGAAAGAAACTCTAGCCAACCCAAAATTTGAAACTTTTCCTCGGAATTATGCATCTATTAGAATATTTTCCCTAAAATAAAGACCCTAAAAATGAAAATATCCATAGGGAGGAGGAAGATGGACTTACCTAAAAAGGAGGAGAGTGAGAAAAAAAAAATATTTTACAATTATTCTGATGTGGAAAAATTATAATACACATGGCATGCCACATCATCTTCCGTTAGTGGAAACTAACGGAAGGGACTAGAGTTAGGGACGGAAAACTTTGGGAGGACCAAAGTTTGAAGGAAATTTTTTTAGGGACTAAACCTCAAAGTTGGGTTATTTTCAGGGACCTAATACTTATTTAACCCAAAAATAAATACATATGTTTTAGACTGACACAATTATAAATTTGATTCAAATTTTTTAATATACGAAACTATTATTATTGTTATAAACGAGCGCCACTTTAATTTTGATTAAATTTGAATACTACAAATTTCTCGACAATTTCTTATATTTACCAATATAATTTTTTAATTTAAATTATATCTATTTTTATAATTTTGCAATTTCTTTTTTCAATTTGATTAACAATTACACGCCCATAACATAAAATCCTCAAACAGACCGGCCCGTGCGAACGCACGGGTTAGTTACTAGTTTAAATAAAAATTATTCAACCAGCTAGATTTTTTTGTGTTTCTTTTGAATTTAAAAGTGGGTCTGCTAACAATAACCACTAACTACCATTCTAAATACCATTGAACACATTATTAACATGTGTCTGTTGTCAACCATCACTTTTAATCATTGTTGTTAAGAGATAGTACTTTATTATATAATTGTAATATTTTAATTATTTGAAAAATTAGTGATAGAAATTGTTTGGATATATTTTGTAAAATTAGTGATACGAATTGCTTATTATAACTCTTTTGATAATTCGAAATTAAAATTGAAATTTTGACTAGTTTTATTAAAGAGCAGTAAATGCAAAAGTAAGCCCATCAAAAAAATTCAAATTTAATAGTTGACCGAGTATCAATGCTTTAATTTAAAAACACGACTAAATTAAGGGCAATAATGTACCCATTACCTGTTGTCCATTACATTGCTTCAATTTATTCATTTACAATAATTTTTAATGACTTAAAATATCTTTTTCATTAGTTTTACCAGATTGAATTTAATATTGGCATCAACATAAATTAATAACAATTAAATATCTTTTACAAACTAATTTATATATAATAATATAAGATATTTTAAACATTTTATGCAAATTAAAAAATATAATAAAAAATTCAAATATTAATAGTGAGAAGAAAGATTCAAATATTCAATAAATATGGATGTGAAGGAGTGAATAGTCATGTCATACTCACTTAGTAGAGAAAATAATATTAATAGTGATAAACAAACTAATAGATAAGAGTCATGTCATATCAAGTCGTACTCTTTAAATCTATGTGGTTAACAATGACTAAAAAATTATTATTATTATTATTATTATTTAATATTTTATTGATTAAGTGATTCAATATATTCTTTAGTGATTAAGTATAACACAGTATATTTAATAATTTATTGATTAAGTAATTCAATATACTTTTAAAAATAAAACCTTGAATATAGTTTTTGTTAATATATCTTCTATTTGAGATTCCTATCTACAATATTGAAAATATCATCTCATAAATTTATCTACAATAAAAATTAATTTAAAAAACTATCAAGAAAAAAATATTTCATAAAACTTTGTTAATAGATATTTTGTGTGGAACATCAATGTTCAAGGTTTCAATAAAATTAAAATCTGATTTTATAATAAGTTAAAACACAGTTTGCAGTCTATATGGGGACTTGTCCACATCAATGTTTTTAATTTTGCTGCTACCTTTGAATTATTATTATTATCATCTTATTATCATATTTAATTTTAATAAAGTGATAATAATGGGTCATAACAGGGCACTAATTCAAATCTTATTTAAAAATTAACACACATCATCTCATCTATTTTGAAATTTATAATTGGTCATAATCCCAATTAATAGAATTAATATCAATTAAAAAAAATAAACATAGAATGAAAATAGAAAATAATATACGAAAAACAAAAACATAATTAATAATATTAAATTTTAAATTTATGTTATTATTATTTATTGTTGTTTATACCTTAGAATCATTATTACAATATTGAAATTTTTTATGACCCTTAATGAAAATTGTCATCTATTTTTTTATTATCGTTCACTTATAGTTAGATTCATTTATTTCTATTTAACAAAATAAGATTCATTTATAAAATAATAAATATCATTGCATTAAACTCTAAAATTGATATTACCCAAAAAAAACTGTAAAATTGATAACTATTTAAAAAAATTATTTAAGAAAACAGTTAAATCTAAATGGACACCATATATTACATTAACTTACAAATTTTATTTGATGGTTTATTATTTTAAATTTAAAATATAATATACTAATTGCAATTACAAATATTAGATATTAAATATAATTAATGTAAATAAATATCAAAACTTATGATAAAATATTAATATTATTTTATACCATTTATACTATATCGTCACATTACAATAATAATTATATTTTTTATATAATTGGTGCAAACACAAAGAAATTAAAAAAACTATTATTTCAAACACTAAAAAATTGTTTCCCATCCTTTATGTTAATCAACGGGCACAATTTTTTGTTTAATTCAAATTTTATTATATACAAATAAAATACATATGGGATAAACGAGCACAACTTTAATTTTGAATCAATTTTGTAATATACGAAACAAATACTACTGTAATCCACGGGCACAACCTTTTGTTTGATTCAAATTGTGTTAAACAAAAAATTAATACATATGTTTTAAACTGACACAATTAGAAATGTGATTCAAATTTTTAAATATACTAAACAAATACTATTGTTATAAACGAGCACAACTTTAATTTTGAATCAATTTTTTAATCTACGAAACAATTACTATTGAAATCAACGGGCACAACTTTTGTTTTACTTCAAATTTTTTTATATACAAATAAAATACATATCGTATAAACGAGCAAAACTTTAGTTTTTAATCAAAATTTTAATATACGAAACAAATGCTACTGTAATCCACGGGCACAACTTTTTGTTGGATTCAAATTTTGTTAAACAAAAAATAAATACATATGTTTTAAACGGACATAATTATAAATTTGATTCAAATTTTTTAATATACGAAACAAATACTATTGTTATAAACGAGCGCAACTTTAATTTTGAATCATTTTTTTAATCTACAAAACAATTACTATTGTAATCAACGGGCATAACTTTTGTTTTGATTCAAATTTTTTTATATACAAATAAAATACATATCGCATAAACGAGCACAACTTTAAATTTGAATCAAATTTTTAATATACGAAACAAATACTACTGTAATCCACGGGCACAACTTTTTGTTTGATTCAAAATTTGTTAAACAAAAAATAAAGGGTTAAATATGTATAAGGTTCCTGAAAATAACCCAACATTCAAGTTTGGTCACTATAAATATTTTCTTCAAGGTTTGGTCCTCCTAAAGTTTTCCGTTTGTAACTGTAGTCCCTCCCGTTAGTTTTCACTAACGATGGCTTATGTGGCATGCCATGTGGAAATTTTTTGATGACGTGGCTTACATGTGGCAATGCCAACGTGGCAAAAATTGCTGGCATGTATGCCACGTGACAATTGTTTCAATTTTAATTTTTTTTATATTTATATCATATTTGAATCCAGAAATGGTAGCTAATTTGCAGCTACTTTCTAGCTAATTCCTAGCTAATCTCTAGCTAATTTAAACACAACATTTTTGTAGCTAATTCATAGCTAATCTCTAGCTACAATGCTTCTCAAATTAAGAAAAAAAACTATACAAAAAAGGAAGGAAAAAAAACTATACACTCAAAAATAGAATGTTCAAACATTTGAAGCTCTTTTCAAAACTGATTTTACAATCATTAGCTACAAATTAGAATCTAAACAAGCATTCATTCATCAGATTATACAGTAAAAAAAAACTTAAGCCTTAAAAGCTAGAACAATGTTGAACTAGCAAAATAACAAAATCATTGCTTTTAGTTCAAAAACTAACAATCACTTAACTAAAGTTGTCATAGTGAACTGTAACCCTGTTCCAGAATTTTAACCATGCCATGTAAACTTTGTAGCATAAAACTATCCATCCAATAAGATACGGTGTGAATGCTGTTGGAGGCTGAGAATATCCATGGTTGGTATATAGAATTCCTTGTGTCAATTTCAAACAAAAAGGACAAGAACAGTGAGCAGAATATGCATAATAGTGGAATAGAGTTTCACCTCCAACTAACTGTTTACAATTAACCGTTCAAGTACTACTTCAATGCACTGCTGCTTCTTGATGTCGTTCTACTGCAGGTGCGCCAGATAACATCTTGATCTTATACATTTCCACTTGCAGGATAGCCATCATTGTGAATAATTTATAACAGCCATCATCTCTCAATCTTTCCTATACGCATGTTCATTAGCAACCATTGCCACTTCAGAAGAAAATTCAAGAGCAACTTATACAAGTTCTAACAGGAAATATCATAGCTTACATTTCAAAATACTCAATAAGTTAAGCACATACTCTACCATTCATCACAACTAGAACATCATGTTCATGACAATACTTTTCAACACGTATATCATACATAAGCATTTCTCAAACCAATACAACCAACTGTGTCAACATTAATTCATTAACTAACTCAAACTAACTTCAAAACCAATAACATAACAAGCTTTCTAACTAATTTTCACAAGTAACTAACTCAACATAATTTCTCTAAACTCCATTCAAACTGTAACAGATTTTACTCCTAATTACAATCATAACAGAAATTAAATCAAAATAACTTTCCATTTTCAAATACTCTTACCTATGATAATTAACTGACCTGATAAATTCTATAACAACACATATGAGCCACTGCTTCCAATTAAGCTTGACTGTTTTAGTGAAATTTCCAGATATAGTTCATATTTTAACAAACACCAAACAAAGCTATTGCAGAAAAACAAAACAAAACAGAGGCATATCACATACGAAGTCAACAACAACCAAGTACTACATCCAATTAAAGTAATTGATATTGAGAAAAACCAAACCATCCAGGAATCAGGACCCATGACTGATCCAGCCGAGCAATCAAGCCTATGAGACAGGGAATCAAAAAACAAGACATTGGACTGCTGGACAAGTTCTAACCTGAAGGAAACTGGTATGGTTTAACAAATGAATTGCTCTTCTAGAGTCTTCTTCAACCCTCTCCCATTCACTACAAACAAACCAAACACAACAAAAAACACGGGATTCAAAATCACAGTCAAATCTATACTACACAAATGAAAACTTCAAATAACAGACCGACAAAGCTTATGTGAAAAATAATTGCAGACCAAATTTAAAACCCTAGTAAAAAACCACAATCCCAATCCAAGACGAAAATTAAAAACCCTAAACACAAAATCACACCCAAACGAAGCTGCACGTGTCACAATCCATCGACACCAACACAACCACAACTTCACACCAAATCTCTGCAGAATCGAGCAAGAAAAAGAGTTGAGAACGGAAGAAAACGAATACGAAGAAGAACAAAGAAGAAGATTCGATGAAAGCGGCGAAAACGAAGATTCAAACGCATACCTATCATTTTCCCCTTCAAGAACCTGATTCACAGTTGAAGATAAAAGTTGATCCCCCAAACCATTATTCTTGTCACCACCAACAACTTCTCTTCCAGAAAGAAACTCTAGCCAACCCAAAATTTGAAACTTTTCCTCGGAATTATGCATCTATTAGAATATTTTTCCTAAAATAAAAACCCTAAAAATGAAAATATCCATAGGGAGGAGGAAGATGGACTTACCTAAAAAGGAGGAGAGTGTGAAAAAAAAATATTTTACAATTATTCTGATGTGGAAAAATTATAATACACATGGCATGCCACATCATCTTCCGTTAGTGGAAACTAACGGAAGGGACTAGAGTTAGGGACGGAAAACTTTGGGAGGACCAACGTTTGAAGGAAATTTTTTTAGGGACTAAACCTCAAAGTTGGGTTATTTTCAGGGACCTAATACTTATTTAACCCAAAAATAAATACATATGTTTTAGACTGACACAATTATAAATTTGATTCAAATTTTTTAATATACGAAACTATTATTATTGTTATAAACGAGCGCCACTTTAATTTTGATTAAATTTGAATACTACAAATTTCTCGACAATTTCTTATATTTACCAATATAATTTTTTAATTTAAATTATATCTATTTTTATAATTTTGCAATTTCTTTTTTCAATTTGATTAACAATTACGCGTCCATAACATAAAATCCTCAAACAAACCGGCCCGTGCGAACGCACGGGTTAGTTACTAGTTTAAATAAAAATTATTCAACCAGCTAGATTTTTTTGTGTTTCTTTTGAATTTAAAAGTGGGTCTGCTAACAATAACCACTAACTACCATTCTAAATACCATTGAACACATTATTAACATGTGTCTGTTGTCAACCATCACTTTTAATCATTGTTGTTAAGAGATAGTACTTTATTAGATAATTGTAATATTTTAATTATTTGAAAAATTAGTGATAGAAATTGTTTGGATATATTTTGTAAAATTAGTGATACGAATTGCTTATTATAACTCTTTTGATAATTCGAAATTAAAATTGAAATTTTAACTAGTTTTATTAAAGAGCAGTAAATGCAAAAGTAAGCCCATCAAAAAAATTCAAATTTAATAGTTGACCGAGTATCAATGCTTTAAGTTAAAAACACGACTAAATTAAGGGCAATAATGTACCCATTACCTGTTGTCCATTACATTGCTTCAATTTATTCATTTACAATAATTTTTAATGACTTAAAATATATTTTTCATTAGTTTTACCAGATTGAATTTAATATTGGCATCAACATAAATTAATAACAATTAAATATCTTTTACAAACTAATTTATATATAATAATATAAGATATTTTAAACATTTTATGCAAATTAAAAAATATAATAAAAAATTCAAATATTAATAGTGAGAAGAAAGATTCAAATATTCAATAAATATGGATGTGAAGGAGTGAATAGTCATGTCATACTCACTTAGTAGAGAAAATAATATTAATAGTGATAAACAAACTAATAGATAAGAGTCATGTCATATCAAGTCGTACTCTTTAAATTTATGTGGTTAACAATGACTAAAAAATTATTATTATTATTATTATTATTATTATTATTATTATTTAATATTTTATTGATTAAGTGATTCAATATATTCTTTAGTGATTAAGTATAACACAGTATATTTAATAATTTATTGATTAAGTAATTCAATATATTTTTAAAAATAAAACCTTGAATATAGTTTTTGTTAATATATCTTCTATTTGAGATTCCTATCTACAATATTGAAAATATCATCTCATAAATTTATCTACAATAAAAATTAATTTAAAAAACTATCAAGAAAAAAATATTTCATAAAACTTTGTTAATAGATATTTTGTGTGGAACATCAATGTTCAAGGTTTCAATAAAATTAAAATCTGATTTTATAATATGTTAAAACATAGTTTGCAGTCTATATGGGGACTTGTCCACATCAATGTTTTTAATTTTGCTGCTACCTTTGAATTATTATGAATATCATCTTATTATCATATTTAATTTTAATAAAGTGATAATAATGGGTCATAACAGGGCACTAATTCAAATCTTATTTAAAAATTAACACACATCATCTCATCTATTTTGAAATTTATAATTGGTCATAATCCCAATTAATAGAATTAATATCAATTAAAAAAAATTAAACATAGAATAAAAATAGAAAATAATATACGAAAAACAAAAACATAATTAATAATATTAAATTTTAAATTTATGTTATTATTATTTATTGTTGTTTATACCTTAGAATCATTATTACAATATTGAAATTTTTTATGACCCTTAATGAAAATTGTTATCTTTTTTTTTATTATCATTCACTTATAGTTAGATTCATTTATTTCTATTTAACAAAATAAGATTCATTTATAAAATAATAAATATCATTGCATTAAACTCTAAAATTGATATTACCCAAAAAAAACTGTAAAATTGATACCTATTTAAAAAAATTATTTAAGAAAACAGTTAAATCTAAATGGACACCATATATTACATTAACTTACAAATTTTATTTGATGGTTTATTATTTTAAATTTAAAATATAATATACTAATTGCAATTACAAATATTAGATATTAAATATAATTAATGTAAATAAATATCAAAACTTATGATAAAATATTAATATTATTTTATACCATTTATACTATATCGTCACGATTACAATAATAATTATATTTTTTATATAATTGGTGCAAACACAAAGAAATTAAAAAAACTATTATTTCAAACACTAAAAAATTGTTTCCCATCCTTTATGTTAATCAACGGGCACAATTTTTTGTTTAATTCAAATTTTATTATATACAAATAAAATACATATGGGATAAACGAGCACAACTTTAATTTTGAATCAATTTTGTAATATACGAAATAAATACTACTGTAATCCACGGGCACAACCTTTTGTTTGATTCAAATTGTGTTAAACAAAAAATTAATACATATGTTTTAAACTGACACAATTAGAAATGTGATTCAAATTTTTAAATATACTAAACAAATACTATTGTTATAAACGAGCACAACTTTAATTTTGAATCAATTTTTTAATCTACGAAACAATTACTATTGAAATCAACGGGCACAACTTTTGTTTTACTTCAAATTTTTTTATATACAAATAAAATACATATCGTATAAACGAGCAAAACTTTAATTTTGAATCAAAATTTTAATATACGAAACAAATGCTACTGTAATCCACGGGCACAACTTTTTGTTGGATTCAAATTTTGTTAAACAAAAAATAAATACATATGTTTTAAACGGACATAATTATAAATTTGATTCAAATTTTTTAATATACGAAACAAATACTATTGTTATAAACGAGCGCAACTTTAATTTTAAATCATTTTTTTAATCTACAAAACAATTACTATTGTAATCAACGGGCACAACTTTTGTTTTGATTCAAATTTTTTTATATACAAATAAAATACATATCGTATAAACGAGCACAACTTTAGATTTGAATCAAATTTTTAATATACGAAACAAATGCTACTGTAATCCACGGGCACAACTTTTTGTTGGATTCAAATTTTGTTAAACAAAAAATAAATACATATGTTTTAAACGGACATAATTATAAATTTGATTCAAATTTTTTAATATACGAAACAAATACTATTGTTATAAACGAGCGCAACTTTAATTTTGAATCATTTTTTTAATCTACAAAACAATTACTATTGTAATCAACGGGCACAACTTTTGTTTTGATTCAAATTTTTTTATATACAAATAAAATACATATCGTATAAACGAGCATAACTTTAAATTTGAATCAAATTTTTAATATACGAAACAAATACTACTGTAATCCACTGGCACAACTTTTTGCTTGATTCAAAATTTGTTAAACAAAAAATAAATACATATGTTTTAGACTGACACAATTATAAATTTGATTCAAAATTTTTAATATACGAAACTATTATTATTGTTATAAACGAGCGCCACTTTAATTTTGATTAAATTTGAATACTACAAATTTCTCGACAATTTCTTATATTTATCAATATAATTTTTTAATTTAAATTATATCTGTTTTTATAATTTTGCAATTTCTTTTTTCAATTTGATTAACAATTACGCGCCCATAACATAAAATCCTCAAACAGACCGGCCCGTGCGAACGCACGAATTAGTTACTAGTTTAAATAAAAATTATTCAACCAGCTAGATTTTTTTGTGTTTCTTTTGAATTTAAAAGTGTAGTGTATCTTCTGTTCCCACTTTTTAGAAGATCTGGATCATCTCTTCTTTACTTGTCAGTTTGCTACTTTGATTTGGAGAGCAGATTTGCGACTAGTTAGATATGGAGCCTTTTTCGGTTTCGAATTATGTCAATCATGCTAAGGAGTGGATTAATAGACTCAAAGGTCGCAGTAACATGGCTACGACTTCGTCTTTTTGGTTTATTACTTGCTGGAGCATATGGAGGACGCGAAATAATTGTTTGTTTAGTGATTGCGGTTTTAATGTAAACGATATTGTAAATGAGATCAAAGTGTCTTCGTAGAATTGGTTAATCCTAGGTAGGAAAGGTAGGGTCCCTTGTCGTCTCTACGATTGGTACAAATTCCCATTCGACTTCTTATAATTGTACTTATTGGTTTGGAGATTTCCTTAATCTCACTTATTGAATTGCTTATTAAAAAAAAAAGTGGGTCTGCTAACAATAACCACTAACTACCATTCTAAATACCATTGAACATATTATTAACATGTGTCTGTTGTCAACCATCACTTTTTTTTTTCAATAAGCAAGAGATTTCTATTGAAAGCGAGAACAATGGGTTCTCGAAACCGGATACAACAAAAACGAGGAAAACCTCGAGACAAAAGAAAAATTACACCCAATTAAAACTTAAGCCAAGTAATACAAAGGAAATTTGCAAAACTCATAAAAGCTAAAATTGGAGCGAGCAATTTTCCCTATAAAAGACCACCTCCACACCAACGTCTTTATATTCCAAACCGTATCCAACACATTCCAACTAGCATTGCTAAAAATAATAGCATTACGCAAAGACCACAAATACCAAGTCGTTGCCAACCACACACAACCTTCTTTCCCTTTCTTCACCCTATTAAGCTTGAAGAAACTATACCAAGATAAGAAGCTTTCTTTAATATCACTAGCCCCCCAATTTTCAAAACCAAACCAATCGGCCACCTCCCTCCACACCAATAAAGAAACTCGACATTTCATAAAAATATGGTCAATAGAATCTTCCGCCAAGGAGCAAAACACACACTCCAAACCACTATTCGGAAACACACACCCTCTACACTTAAGAGCTACCTTAGTAGGAAGCCTATTTAAAAAGCACCTCCAACCAAAAGCCTTAATCTTATAAGGAACGACAACTTTCCAAACAATAGAAAAAGCTTCATCAAATTTATTGCTCGGACCAAAGGGAATGCGGAAAGAAGAAATTAAATTAAATAGTGAACTCACCGAAAATTCTTCCGACGCACTCCCCCTCCAAGCCACCGTTCCAACATCTCCACAATTCGGCCAAACATCGGCCAACAAAACCCACAACCTATTCAACTCCTCGGTCGCCTCTCCCACAACCGGCCCGACAACACCAAAATCACCCCAAAACCACCTATCATCGAACCAACCTCCCATACAAGCAACCGAAACATCTTTAAGTTGAGATAAGTGGAAAAGAATTGGAAAATAATCCTTTAAACAATAATCCCCTATCCACCAAGAAAATCAAAAAGAGATAGAGAAACCATTACCGATAGAAAATTTGCAATTAGGCACAAAACAATTATCCGGAATACTATTCACCGAGCCACATAAGTCCCTCCACCAAAAAGATGCACAATTACCCTTAGTCGGAGAGGAACCGGGATCCACCATCTTCAAATTAATATCTCCATATCTAGCTTTTAAAACCTTATACCAAAAAGAACTTGGTTCTGTCAAAATCCTCCATCTCCATTTAGTAATTAATGCCTTATTAAAATCGTCCACCCTTCTCAATCCCAAACCCCCTTTTTCAATAGGTAAACAAACCATCTTCCAACTCACCCAATGAATTTTCCTCTTGTCCTCCTTACTCCCCCAAAGAAAGTTACTTTGTAAACTAGTGATTTCTCTCACCACCTTCGACGGGGCTTTATAGAAAGAAAGCATGAAAATAGAAACACTAGAAAGCACCGATTTTAATAAAGTTAGCCTCCCTCCGAAACTAAGAAAACGATTGTTCCAACAAGAGAGCCTCCGCATTTCACTTCTATTAGTATTGTAGCCAATTGGAATTCCAAGAAAAACAAAATTATTTTCCTCCCTTTTGCAAGAAAGAAAATAGGAAGCCACCTCCATAAATCTAGAATTAACATTCACACCGATAAGTTTGCTCTTATGGAAATTAATACCCAAACCGGAAACCAATTCAAAACCTCTTAAAACCGCTTTAATAGCCCAAAGATGTTTCCAAGTGCCATCACCAAACAACAAAGTGTCGTCCGCAAATTGAAGAATGTCAACAAAGCACCTACCTCCAATGTTGAATCCCTCGAACCTCTCATTCTCCACCGACCTATTTACCATCCCCTTTAGCCCTTCCGCAACTATCACATAAAGAAAAGGTGATAAAGGGTCTCCTTGTCTTAAACCTCTCTCCACAAAAAATTCCTTCGTAGGGCTACCGTTAACTAAGACCGACATCTTACTCGAAAAAATCAAAGCATCCATCCATCTCAACCAAGTTTCCCCAAACCCCATTTTACGAAGCATAAAGGTGAGAAAATTCCAACTAACCTTATCATACGCCTTCTCGAAATCAACCTTGAAAAGCAAACAACTTTTACCCTCCTTCTTTGCAAAATCAACCACCTCATTTGCTATCAAAACGCCATCAAGAAGTTGTCTTCCCGGAACAAAAGCACTTTGACAACTAGAAATAACCGAGTTCAACACAACCTTTAACCTCGACGCCAAGATTTTCGATAAGGCTTTATAAACACACCCTACAAGACAAATAGGTCGATAATCATCCAAACACAAAGGATTAGAAGATTTAGGGACCAAGGTTAAAAAAGAAGAGATAAAAAATTTAGAGAAAAAAGCTCCGGAGTGAAAGCTTTGAAAACAACCAATAAAATCACCCTTCATGAAATGCCAACACTTCTTGATAAAAAGAAAAGAAAAGCCATCGGGGCCCGGGCTTTTTGAGCCATCACAACTCCACACCGCCTCTTTAATTTCCTCCTCCGAAAAAGGAGCTTCAAGAAAAGAATTTTCCACACTACTAATACTCTTAAAAGGAATGCCTTCTAACACCGGCCTAACGGAATCCGTCTCAACAAATTTAGAAGCAAAATGTCTCCTCACTTATTCCTTAACATCCTCCACCTTATCTATTACGCCATTCTCCGTTTTTATGGAACCGATGAAATTACGCCTTCTCCTCTCTTTCATCACTCTATGAAAATACCTACTATTTGAATCCCCGTCATTAAGCCACTTCAAACGAGCTTTTTGAATAAGCATATTTTCCTTAATCTTTAAATTCAACCAAAACTTACTACTAGCCATCTTCTTCTTTCTCAACACCTCTTCTTCTCCCTCTCCCCTAATACTTCCTCCACGTCATCTCCTTCATTCAACTCCTTAACACCCTCCTCCATATTTAAATCAAACTTACCAAAGATGGTGGCATTCCACCACCTAAGGCTCTCCTTTAAGATCCTCAATTTTTCCTTAAGAACATAATCTCTTCTTCCAACCACTTGAATCATCCTCCACTCCTTTTCCACAAAAGGGAGAAACGAAGGATTAGTAAACCATTCATTGTTAACCTTAAAGGGTTTCGGACCCCAATCCTTTTTGTTCAAAATAAGCCAAATAGGACAATGATCGGATAAATCCCTATCCCCAATCAATTGACCCACCGCCCCCCACGCATCGATGATTCCATTAGAAACCAAGAACCGGTCAATCTTACTCTTAGCCTTGCCGTCACTACTATACCAAGTAAACTTTTTACCTTTACACGGTAAATCCACCAAATTAGCATCCACAATGAACTTCTCAAAGGACCTCCACTCCAAACCCATGTTAACAAATGTTCTACCTCTTCGTTCATTCGCATTTTTTACCGCATTGAAATCACCCCCTATCAACCACTCTCCATCCATAAAGATGGCCTTAAACTCCAACAACTTCTTCCATAAAATCCTCTTCAAAGTAGATGAGCACGGAGCATAAACATTGACAATATAATAAAATTTATCTTTCCATTTAACTTTTATTCCCAAGTAACCCGCTCCTCTAAAACTGCAAATTACTTCCACCAAATTAACTTTCCACAAAATAAGTAAACCACCCGACATGCCGTCCGAATTGACAAAAGAAAAATCCACATCCTCTCTACGCTAAAAACTCCTCGCAACACCCTCCGACATATCTTGAATCTTCGTTTCTTGTAATAAGAACAAATCCGCTTTGCCCTTTGAAATTATATGAGAGATCCTACTCCTTTTAACTCTACTACAACCCCCTCTAATATTCAAAGAACCCACTATCATTCCAACACATTAATTTTCTCCTTCCCATTTACCATTCTAACTTTATCCGCTCTCTCCAATTCGACTATTTTCCTTTGGAAATCTTCCATAGATTCACCCTTCTCCACTCCTAAATCGGAAATTGCCTTCCATAACATTTCTCCAATATTAGAATTCAAATTTTCAAAAAGGCGAAGGTTACACCTATCAATACCGGATTCCGCAGAATTTTCTCCATGAAAACAGACCCTCTTAACAGTATCCCAACTATTATTAACACTATCCATCTTTGCCCTTCTCGCCTCTGGTAGCGAACTACCCTTGTTCCCTCTTCCTTTATTCTTCTTATTCCTCTTAAAATAACCGTTACCACCACCTCCAGTTTCATAGAAATGTTTCAGTTTAATACTTTTCAATACTTTCCTTCTATTACACGCATTGGATTTCGTAACACCTAACGAGTGGTCCCCACACGCCTCACCAAGCCCATTACGAAGGGAGAAATTATGAGCTACATTAGGAATAGAGCAGGGCACTGTGGACCCCTGCATAGAGTTTGACTCAGCGCTACCATCCAAAGACAAAATTGGTTCAAAAGATTTCACTTTTAAGGAACTTAAAGCTTTATCAAAGGACATAGTATCTGACACCTTTTCCACTTCCAAACTCAAGTCCCTATCAACCTTACTAAAACTCTTAGGTAAACTAACCACCGAGTTATCCAAAGGACCATACCCTTCCCCTTGTTCCAAAACTGGAGCCTCCCCGTCATCCGCAGAAAACACCGGAGAACCTCCCCTACCAGCGTTGTCTTCCTCGAATAAACCATTTAAATCGCTGCTGAAAACATCAGAAGAGGAGACCGATACCTCTTCCGACTCCATATATGCTTCATCACTATCTACCGAATCCTCCGTCGCCGCTCCCAAGGATTCTTCACGAAGATGAATCACAAAGGGCAAATTATCTATCATAACCGTCACTGAGTTTTTGAAAACGTAGCCTTGAGACACCTTCAGTGAAATTCTAGCAACAAATTTGTTTTCTCCATTTAGAGTGGCATCATCCACACAGATGAAAGCTCCGATCGAGTCCGCGAAAGCCTTGAAAAAGTCGCTACACCATGCATGTAGAGGAACACCACTCAAACTCAACCAAGCCACCCTATCTGAATCCACGTCGGTTTCCTTCCATGGCCTAAGTTCTTGAAACCATTTCTTCCAGCACGATTCACCCTCAACGATCAAATTGTGGATTTCGCCCTCCTTGGATTCCTCCAACAGACACATAGATAACCCCATTGGTGTAACCTTGATTGAGGAAAAACCCTCCAAATCCAAACCTGTCTGCACATTGAAAGCCAACCCAGGTTTGTGCACAATGCCAACAAAAGCCTTTCGCAAAGAATCTTTCAAGACTACCTCAGCAGAAAAAACGACCATATTGTTCTCCTTCCTGTTTGCCGGAATCACCTCCTCACGCTGACGAGAACCTTCCTCACAAACTACTTATGCGAAAGATCTGTTACTTACTCTCCTATCATAACCACCGTGGTTGAAGTAAGCCTCACTCCGCCGCCCACCTCTATGAAGAGAACTACCAAGATTTTCCCCTCTATCCACCCTCTTCTCTCCACTACTATTCCGGTCAAACCTTGGCAAGTTTGCGTGAATCTTCCAACCGTCTATTAGAATATTATCAATCTTCATAGCTAGGATCCTCTCCTCCTCGGCGTCTCTAAATCTCGCGAAACCGAAACGTCTACCTAAGTTGTTCCTCCTAGGTGAAATCAAAACCTCCACTATATCGCCCTCACAACCGAACAGATTGAAAAGATCCTCCGAACTCATCCGATCGGGAAATTCCGAAATATACAACGACACCAACGGTGGCCCTCCACCAACCCACGACCCTTTCCCCTTCGAAAACACCTCCCATCTTGGCTTGATGTCTCGAAAGGAACGTCTTTTAACATGCATCCACTCCATTCAAAGGACTAAACAAACCCAACTCGCATTACCACCGGAAAGATCCTCGGAACCACCGCGCAGCAAAACACAATGTGAAGGTCCCTAATTCGAAAATTAGGAATTTAAATCAAACACATCATGAAATCCCACCGTGACAGCCGAAAATGACCTCCGATCAATGTACCTGAATCATTGTCTGAATCAAAGCCGAAGATGAAGAAGGAAACCGGGGAGAAAACGAAAAGAAAGATGAAAAGAAAAAAAGAAGAAAAAACTGGAAAGAAAAAACGAGACTCTCTCTCTCTAACTTTCTCTCTCTAAATTTTACTACCCCAAAATCTTGTAGTTTATCAATTGTCAACCATCACTTTTAATCATTGTTGTTAAGAGAGAGTACTTTATTATATAATTGTAATATTTTAATTATTTGAAAAATTAGTGATAGAAATTGTTTGGATATATTTTGTAAAATTAGTGGTACGAATTGTTTATTATAACTCTTTTGATAATTCGAAATTAAAATTGAAATTGATATTAAAAAATTTTTTTAAAGTGAAGGATTTTTTACTATTTTTAAAATATTTTAAAACACATAACAGAAAATCAATCCCAACCAAACTTTAGACTCATAATTGGGTGGTGTGTTCTTTCAAATTGCATTAAAAGGTTGGTACCCCATTGTAATAAACATGCCGATCTGTGTTAGATAAGATATGAGTCTGTGATTAAACTTGTCCCTTTGATAAACCTACCATTAAAATGTGTAACAACAAAGTCTTCATTTATTTGGTTGATTTAAATTATATGGACCATAATTTGAAATTGATAGATTATACAAAGTTGATCTTAATTGATTTGGATATATTGAACTATAAGCAAGGCCGGCCATAAGCATGTGCAACAAGATCTGTTGCAGAGGGCCTCAAGATTTCAAAGGGCCTCATTTTTTCTAAATGTGTAGTTTTGTTAATTTGAATATAGGATCCAATTAAATGTGCATGTCAATCTTTCAACTGTATGTTAGATAGAACAAGAGAAGTCATAAAGTGAAATCACAATTATTATAATTATTTTAAAGAGATTAATTGGAATACACTGTCAGTGTAAAACTATTTTATACTGTCATCCAATTAAAATTAGTTATTTTGACACATATTTATGAATTAAAAATAAAAAATATTAAATTATAAATAAATCATTTTAATAACAACTTCTTCCATGTTTCTCTTCTCATGTGTCAAAATAACTAATTTTAATTGGATAATAGTGTAAAGTAGTTTTACACTGACAATGTATTCCAATTAATCTATATTTTAAATTGATTATTATAATAATGAATGGAGTGTAGTCTCGGGGGAAAAGAAAACTTTTTTCTTGGTACATAGTAACCATCACTCTTGTTTTAAATATCTCATTCATTGCTTGATGACTTTACTTTACTCATGTTGTAATAAGAATAGCTTAAAAATATATGATTTGGATTTATTATAGTTCTTTTATTATTATTTTAGTATTATTATTTTATTTAGTCTTCAAATAATTATTTTTAAGTATCTGATTGATGTTCTATTTATCATCATAAGTAATAAATACTTAGTGGCAAAACCCAAGAAATAATCATTTAGACACACTCGCATAAAATATATAATATTTAAATATTTGAAAGTATATATTATTTAATTATTTTCATTTTTATATTCTTTTTATGGATATGTGTCCAAACTGTATCTAAATATTATGCTCATACAAAACTTTCTCTATCATTGTACATGATAGGCATCAAACTTATAAGTTTAAAATATATAGAAGAAGATGAAAAGTACCTAGCAAATAAACCTAATATTTTATTAAAAGATAAAGACTTATTTATTAGTTTATAGATGAATAAATAATATGAAATCTATAAGCTGTAAAATACAAAGTAATTTGTTAGACTTTAACAATAGGATTAGAACATAAACTTCAAATTAATAATAATAATCTGTTAACATAACTAGTCAAGTAAGGAAGTAATACTATTAAATAAAAAAATAGTAATTTTGTTAAACATAAAAGTAATTTTATTTTATTTATTTTAATACTAAATTATTATTTTTATTTTTAATTAAATATTTTATCATTCAAAACATATTTATTATTATATCTGAATGTAACTTTTAAATCTAAATAACGCTTATAATTTAATTTTAAAGAATAGAATTGGGCCTCCAAATCTTTTGGGACGGCCAATCTCCAAAGTTTTCCTGAAATTTTATCACATTGGAGTGTTTTATTGCAAAAATAATTACAAAATCATAATTAACTTATTCATGATAAAAAAATAAAATATAATAAAGCCTAATAAAAATTAAAATATTATTTTTGGTAAAAATTAAAATGTAACTATTTAATCTATTTTGCAACATAGTAAATCGAAATAAAATTTTATAGTTTAAATTTCGAAACATTTCTCTAACAAATGCAACATTTAATGTGAATTGTTCTGGACTGGACCAATGGTTAGAATTGGCTCAATCTGCCTCTGTTCCAGAGCGGCCCAAATTGCCTAAGTCCAATCCACAGAGGGAAAAAAGTTACATTTCTGCCCCTAAAACCGGGCAAGGAGTACAACGTTCCTCCCTAGAATTACTGCCCGTCACGCACAACTTCATTGCTCCCCGAACAGCTATGGGCAGGTGCCCGAAACTATGCCTATGCCCGACATAACGACTAGTTTTGGACACCCTGCCCGACATAACGGCTAGTTTGGGTAGTTTCCTATTCTTTGGGAAAAACAGTTATTTCGCCCCGAAAATAGGACCGTTGGCCACGCGCTGGGGGCTCTATATAAACCCTCTCGCTTGAGAGGGTCAGGTATCCGATACTCACCCTAAGAATTCATACTTTGTGCTTGCCCCTTTTCTCTGACCCTTTCTTACTTGAGCGTCGGAGTACCTTGCAGGTACAACCCCCTCCTCTCCATACGACCAGCATCCCTGACGCACTTGGCGGCCTGATTCTACAGGATCTGATCCAACCTTCACGATCAGTGGCGCCGTCTGTGGGAACCTTTGTTCTCCCCATCTTTCTTTCCACAGAAACCGAAGATCAAAACAATTCTCAAACATCATCACGATCATGGCCTCCCAAGATCGCACGAAGGATGCTCTCCAAACCACCATCCTCCCCGTCAACAAATCTGACGTTGACAGCCAACCATCTCTCCTCCGAGATGCCCGTTTCCTCAAGGACGGAGCCACTGCCTCTCCTTCCCCTACCCCTGCTGATCGCAACAACGATCAACCTTCACTTGACGTCCAGCCCGTTCCTGTTCCGCCCAACGCCGACCCGGCCGTGGCAGCCCTCCTAGAGGCGATCAACAAAACCAACACCCTGATCCTGCAGCAAAACGAAAGGATCAGGGCGCTGGAAGAGTCCAACCGTCCGAGATCCCCTCCCACGATGAGGAACCAGCGACGATCAAGAAGCCCGCAGCCCCGGAGAGAAATCGACTGAAGACTGCACCAAGAACCTGATCCTCGAGTAGCCCGGAAGCACGACCGGATCTCCCCGTGTGACCAGCACGCTCATGACCACAAGAGGACTCGGAGGAACGAGCAATCTCCACCGATCAAGTCTAAAGGACGGGCCCGCTCACCTTCTCCCCGAAGGAACCGCTCACCTTCTCCTCGAAGGAACCGCTCACCTTCTCCGCGAAGGAACCGGCGTCGCGAGCATCCCGTTCGGTCCCCATCATACACCAGTTCTAGCGACGACGACGAGCCTCGCGGCCCGTTGTCCCAGGAGATCTTGGCTACCCGTCTCCCAAAAGGCTTGGAGAAACCCTCATCACTTGGTACGTACGACGTGACCACCGACCCCGATGAGCACATCGAGAACATCGATGCGCTGTTAGACTACCGAGGCATACATGGCGCCATCAAATGCAGACTGTTCCCGACCACGCTCCGAAAGGGAGCGATGCCATGGTATAAACAACTGCCCGAGGAGTCCATTACCTCGTGGAAACAGCTGGGCAGGATGTTCTCGCGGCACTTCACAGCATCTCGCCGCCACCCCAAAACTGAGGCCTCTCTTGGAGCCATAATCCAGGGGAAAGACGAACCTCTCCGCGCATATATCGAGAGGTTCAACAAGGAAGCAGTGCAGGTCCCGACGACAGATAAAATGAAGAAGTTTCTCCTCGAACAAGGGGTCCGCCCGGACTCCGAGTTCTCTAAAGCCATTGGCCTCGAGCCACCGAGGAACTTAGACGCTCTCCTCCTTAAAGCCCAGTCTCATATTCAGTACGAAGAGAAGATTGCGGCCTGCAACGTCCGAGCATCACGCCGTCAGGAGAACGCTCGGGCCTCCAAAGGAGATGAAGCCTCGACATCTCGTCGGGGTGAACGGAGGCACGAGGACCGTCCACGGGACTCCCGCGACAGCAAGGGACCCTCCGGGCGCTTCCATGACTACACTCCCTTGACCGTTTCCAGGGAAAAGATTTTGTCCGAATGTGCCAATTCGGAGTTCAAACAGGCTGGGGTCCGCTTCCCCAAACAACTTCCGAACAGACCGAACGTGGACAAATCAAAATACTTCCGTTTCCACAAAAGTCACGGCCATACTACGGAGGACTGCATCCATCTGAAGGATGCCATTGAGATACTGATCAGGGACGGCCACCTAAAACAGTTCGCGAAGAAGAAGGACACTCCTCGGCAAGACGCCCAGGAGTCCAAGAAGGTCGAGGAGGGGGTACCCTCCCCGGAAGACGCCAATGTACAGGTCGCTATGTCCATATCGTGACCCGATGACTTCAACGTCCCGGACGGGCTCAACGCCCCTGCATATTTCGCGGCCCACAGCCCGTGGGAGACATTTCCCTCCGCCATGGTCATCTCTGGCGGGGGTTTCAACAAAGTCACTGTGGGCTCCTAAAACGGAAGTTCGAACACCTGATCAACACAAGCTCCAACAAAGTAACCACGCTTGATCGGGCCCAGAAGGGATCCGTCCCCATCTCCTTCTACCGGGAGAAACTCCTCGGCGGGTCCCCGAACTCAAGCATACCATTGCTCGTCAGAGCCCGGATGGCGAACTTCGACGTTCGCATAATACTCGTCGACCAGGGCAGCTCGGCCGACATCATGTACTCCCAGCTGTTTTCAACATTTCAGCTGGATGAATCGCACCTTACCCCCTACGTAGGGTCTGATTTACAGGGATTCAACGGGTCCATGACCAAGCCGTGGGGATACGTTGAACTGATCGTAACCTTCGGATCAGCTGAGACGGCCAGATCCATTAAGGTGCAATTTCTGGTAATCGACTGCCCGTCACTTTACCAATGCATTTTCGGAAGGCCAACTCTGGCCGAGTTGGTAGCGGTGCCCTCAACCGTCCACCTGAAGATGAAGTATTACACTTCGAAAGGGATGGTCGCCACCCTCCACGGCTATATAGAAGCTGCCAGGCGGTGTTTTGAAGAAGCTACAAAGGGGCTCAACACCATTGCGCCCAAGCCAAAGGTGTCGAGCAAGCCAGCACTGCCAAGCAGCTCCGAGAAGGCCAAGCCTCTGCCCCAGGTTGACTCTATCGACCTCGACAGTCACTTCCCCGAGGAACAACAAGAGGAACGAGCCGCTTCAGCCAGCCCGTCTGCGTCATCCAGCAGCAGCTCCCATCCGATGCGCCCAATCTCGGATGGTAACTTCGAGATAGTTCTGTTCGGCGAAGACCCCCAACGGGGAGTGAAGATTGGAGCAGACCTTCCCGACATTGCGAGGAAGCAGCTCAAAGCATGCCTCCGAGAGAATGCCAACCTCTTCTCATGGACCGCCGCCGAAATGCTTGGCTTGGATCCATCTGTCGCTTGTCACCAGCTGACCATCGACCCGGCCATCAAGGTCGTAGCACAACGTAGGAGGAAGCAGTCTTTGGAGAAAACGGAGGCTGCTGAAAAAGCTGTAAAGGACCTCCTCGAGGCCAAATTTATTTCGGAAGCCAAGTACACCACTTGGCTGTCCAACATTGTATTAGTTAAAAAATCTAATGGAAAATGGTGCATGTGCATTGATTATACCGATCTCAATAAGGCATGCCCGAAGGATGCCTACCCCCTCCCTAATATTGATAAACTTGTTGATAATTTTTTGGTTTTAAACTTTTATCGTTCATGGACGCCTACTCGGGCTGCAATCAAATCCCAATGGCAATGTACGACAAAAAATACACGGCCTTCATGACCGAATCGGGCAACTATTACTACAACGTAATACCCTTCGGCCTGAAGAACGTTGGAGCAACGTACCAACGAATGATGAACAAAGTGTTTTGGGGAGAAATAGGCGACATGCTCGAAGTCTACATGGACAACATGATCGTAAAATCCCACGAGGAAACCGATCATACTTCCCATTTGAAAAAGGTCTTCGAACAGGCCAGCAAATACAAAATGCGTTTTAATCCAGAGAAGTGCACGTTCGGCATCCGAGTAGGCAAATTCCTCGGCTTCTACTTAACGGAACGAGGAATCGAGGCCAATCCCGACAAATGCCGGGAATTCTCCGAGTTTCCTACGCCCAAGTCCAAAAAATCCATCAAGTCCCTCAACGGGATGCTCGCGTCACTATCTCGTTTCGTGGCCAAGTCCGCCCAGCACGCCCTACCATTCTTCAAACTCCTCCGCAAAGAGGCAGCATTCGAATGGACCGAAGAGTGCGACAAGGCCCTTCTCCATCTAAAACAAGCACTCTTAGAGCCACCAGTCCTCTCTCGCCCGGACAATGGCGAGACGTTGTACCTATACCTGGCCGTAGCAACCGAAGCAGTGAGTGCCACCCTCATCCATGAGACACCCGACGGGCAGAAGCCCATTTATTTCACGAGCAAAGTGCTGCAAGGACCAGAGTTAAGATACCAATAGATAGAGAAGGTGGCACTGACCCTCATTAATGCAGCCAGAAGATTAAGACACTACTTCCTGGCTCACACGATCGTGGTTCGAACAGATCAGCCCATAAAACAGCTGCTCGGATGACCAGATATGGCCGGCCGAATGCTCAAATGGTCGCTGCAACTGCCCAAATTTGACATCCAATACGAAGGCAGAAAAGCCCTCAAGGCCCGAGCTCTGGCCGACTTCGTCGCGGAGATGACGTTCGCATACTCCCCCGCGAGCGAAGCACGTAAATGAACCATCTTCGTCGACGGTGCCTCAAGCTCTGCAGGAAGCGGCGCGGGCATCATACTGGAGAACGGCGAAGGAATTATCGTCGAGGTATCACTCACACTGTCTTTCCCAACCTCTAATAACTAGGCTAAATACGAAGCCTTCCTCACTGGGCTACACCTTGCCGAGGACCTAGGCGGAGAAGAAGTCGTCATTTGCACAGATTCACAACTCGTGGCCCTCCAGGTCTGGGGAGAATACCAAGCCTAAAACGACAACCTGACCGAATACTTGGCCCTGGTAAAGAAGGAAATGGCGAAGTTCACAACAGTGGAAGTGAAACTTGTTCCCCGCGAACATAACGTACGAGCAGGCGTGCTGTCTAAACAGGCCAGCACGAAGAAGAAAGGCGGAAACAAATCTGTCATACAGGAGGTACTTCCTCGACCCAGTATCGAGAAGGCTTCCCCGACACTCGGCGTATAGATGATCGACGATAACAACTGCTGGATGACCCCATTCTACAACTATCTCGCCAAAGACGAACTCCCGTCCGACCCAAAGGAGGCCAGCGTAGTCAGGCGAAGAGCCTGCTCTTATGTTTTGGTCGAGTACAAGCTCTACAGACGAGGATTCTCCATTCCGCTACTCAAATGTATCGAGGGGGAAATGGTCACACACATCCTGCGCGAAATCCACGAGGGAATCAACGCCCAACATCTCGGCGGAAGGTCCCTTGCTTGAAAGGCTCTCCGGGTAGGTTACTACTGGCCGACCATGCAAAACGACGCGAAAGAACACGTGAAGAAATGCGATAAATACCAACGGCACGGGGACATGCACCTGGCTCCGCCTAACGCGCTCAAGGCTATGTCCTCCCCGTGGCCATTCGCCTGGTAGGGCCTAGACATCCTAGGACCCTTCGTGGTAGGATCAAGTCAGAACAAATACCTCATGGATAGAAGCAGAAGCTCTGGCCAAAATAACCGCCCTCAACATCCTGTGTTTCTACAAACGAAATATCCTTGCACGTTTTGGTATTGCCTAAGCGATAGTAACGGACAACGGGACGCAATTCATGGACAGGTAGTTCCAAGACTTCGTCGCCCAACTGGGCACGAAGCAGCACTTCGCATCCGTGGAGCACCCTTAAACAAACGAGCAGGCTGAAGCAGCCTACCAAGTCATCCTTCGAGGCCTCAAGCGAAGGCTGGACGAAACAAAGAAGGCATGGGTCAAGGAACTGCACAACGTACTGTGGGCATACCGCACAACTCCGCACTCAACGACCGGGGAAACACCTTTCCGTTTAGCATATGGGACCGAGGCTGTAATTCCCGTCGAAGTTCACGTGCCCTCTAGGCGGACAGAGTCGCCCCTAGACGAGGAGATGAACGACGAATCGTTGAGAGAAGAGCTAGACCTCGTCGAGGAAATCCGAACCGGGGCAGCCCTTCGAGAAGCCTCACTAAAACAAAAAATTACCATCAGGCACAACGCCAAGGTGATACGGTGAGAGTTCGATGTGGGAAGCCTTGTTCTAAGAAGAAATTACAAAGACTCTCGCGAAGGCAAACTAGCAGCCAACTGGGAAGGACCCTATCGTGTCCGACCAAAAAGGGAAATGGGGCATACTACCTATAACATCTCTCTGGGGAAGAACTTGCTCAACCATGGAACGCTGAAAAGCTAAATCAATACTAAAGCTAAAATCCTCGGTGCGACCCGTCGCAACGACGAACGTCAGCTACCGGCCATTATGCGCGTCTAGGTACAAGCGTCGCATACGAATAAAGCAGAACCTCGCTCAGTAACGAGCCGGGCCACTGCTCGACGGCGGTCCTCGATCGAGCATCGCTGTCGTCAAAGTACCATGACTGGAAGAACCCCAGCTCGTGATGGGACGTTCACGCCGCGAACTCAGGCCTCAAATGCGACCTGAGCTCCGCACCCCGCCAGGACATTCCCCGGCAGTTCGACCTGTTCCCCTCACTGTCGAACACATCTGCAACAAGCAACTCCCCTAAAACATTTGCGCAAGTCAAATACTCCCAATCACGGGCATATATACACTTGCAACGAGCATGAATACGACACTTAGCTAAAAATAAAAGCAAGTAAATTCATACAAACAACAGAATTAAACATGTGATAAGTTAACATAATAAGTGGCCGCAAGGGCCACGATTGTACTTTGTTACATGAAACGGGGGCCACGCCCCCCAGAAATAAATTACACGCAATTCCACGGCACGCAGGCCAGACAGATTACAACAACATCAAAAATACAAATTCCTCACTCATCCGCATGCTCGGCAGGCTCTGGCTGGGGTCCCTGGTCCTCTGCGGGCTGATCCTCGGGGGTACCTTCAAGGAGGCCGTCGGGCACGACAATACGACCATCCTCTACATGCACCAGATAGTGAGTACCCTCAACAGAAATATCGAGCTCAGGGTTCACCACCCGCAATTGAGCCACGACATTTTTGAAAGACTCCTCCACAACGACAATACTATCGTCTTCGGCCAGCAGCATGCGAGCAACCAACTCGGATCTAGTCTTCAATTCTTTCACATCATCCAGCTCGTCGACACCCGGGGCATTGACCGCCCTCAGCTCCCTGATCAGCTCCTCGGCAGCTTTCTTCTCCGCCGCCAGCTTGGAATTCTCCTCCTTCAGCCTAACCGCCTCCTCTTCAGTCTTCTTCCGAGCCTCGCCGGCACTCTTGACTTCTTCCTTGAGGGATGCCACAGAAGCCTGAGCAGCATTGAGTTCGGACTCAGTTGCAGAGTCCCCTTCAGCGTAAACAGCCGCCATCTCTAGTATCCTGACCAAGGCAAAAGCGTCTTAGGCCACCAGCGCCCTCTTGCTCGGGCGATCCATACCTTCAAAGCGAAGAGATTCCGCCCGGGGAACGACTAAAGAGTTGCCTTCGAAAAACCTCCTGTCAAGGATACAGGGAGGAAGCTCAAACTTCCCTTTCTCCGGCCCCCGGGTAAGGTCCACAACATCATTAAACCTTTGCCGCTTGGGTCGACCGATCAAAGAAAGAGGAGACCCCCGGGGAGCAGAAGTAGGAGAAGAAGAGGTTCGCGCAGCAGTTTGAACGGGAGGAGGAGCACGAGCACCAGTAAACCGGGATTTTGGAGGAGCCGCCCCGGCCTTATTCCTCGCGAGAGCGTTCCTTACAACCTTGTCATGCGCCTGAGGCATCTCGCCTGCACAAGCAAAACACGAGTATGTTAGATACGAGGAAAAGAAATGACGCAAACAAAATCTAAATATCTATGACTACCAAGCAGCTTCTCGGCATCCACGGGAGTCTTGCACTCCAACAGTGCCTTAACGTTGATAAATCGGCGCTCGACCCTTTGACTCCCATCTTCCTCGAAGATCGGGTTGCCCTTGCTTGTCCAGCACTGAGCAAGCCCGAAGGAGTTGAACCACTTCACCAGCACCTCATACGCCACAGCTTCCTGCCCGCGGAGATCGCTCGGTTGGAAGACAGAGTCATTGGGCTTCTTGGCAAAATGGTCGGGTGCCCAGTGGAGTGGGAACTTGTAGAGTCTCCGCTCGATATACCTCCCCTCCTCGTCGTACAGCTCGTTCCCGTCCTCATCAACTTCAATCTCCCAGACATATGTACTGTCCTGGGCAACCTCGGACACGGGCTCAACGACGTAGTACCATTCCTTGAATGTCTGGATAGACTCTGAAAATGGTTTGAACAGCTTGCGGGGCTGCTTTAAAGAGACTCAGCCATACTTCTTCCCCGATAGCTGCCTCTGAAGATGGAAGACAGTGAAGAACAAGGGAAGAGTAGCCCCTATAGCGAGATGCTCGCATACCAACTCGAATGCCTGAATGAAGGCCATCGAGTTAGAATGCAACTGCGTGGGGGCTAACATCAAATGCTCGAACACTGGCCGTTGAAAATCAGTGAAAGGCAACCTCAGGCCCAGCTCTTTAAAGGCATACTCGTACATTGTGAAGCGGTCCCCGAAGCTCATACAAACCCGCTTGTCTAAAGAAGGGAAGTGCAGCTTTTACTCTCCCTCTGGTCCTACCTCCTGAAAACATCCACCAAAGATTTTGCGAAAGTCGACACATGTTCGGCAGGTTCGGCCACCTCCCAATCCTCCGCGGAGAACCCGTCGACATCCTCATCCATGTCGTCCACCTCTTCCTCCTCCCCGACAGTGCTGGAAGAACTCGAAGTCGCCGGACTCAAAGCCGTCGAGCTGTTGTTATCTTCGGAGCCCGTTTCCTCCTCGGATGTATCTATAATAACTTCTCTATCTGGCCCCGTCGCCATTATAGTCACCTGAAAAGCAGAGAAGAAAATGAATTCGACAGAAAATCAAATCCACCATTCCACTGCTAAGTCAAGTGAAAGGGAGCGCAAAGGGCTAAAACAATGTCCCCGGCCTAAGCCCTAACATCATAAGGAAAGTTGAAACCTCCTCGGAGGAGACGCTCGAAACTAATCATCCCAGGGCGAGGAGCTTACGCGTACCCACACCCAGTTTCCGTTTGAAGCTTCACCAGAAATCGCAAAGCTTCAAGGGAATCTGGGAATGTTCTACCGAAAAACTCATCACCCACTCGGACGATGAACAGACACGGCGATCACGCATATACAGCTACCGCAACATCACCGTTAACCACCCTCCTCGCTGAAACATACTACCAACTCCAGCGACATGTTAGAGGTAGAAAAATGGCACAACCACCGTCCACCACCAACAATCGCCAGAGATTCACCCATTTCGTCCTCTAAAACTAGCCCTAACCACATGCAATCTACCATTAACAACAAACAGAAGCAGAACAGGCAAAGGATCGGAAAACTTACTTGATTTAAGTAGAAAAAGGTGTTGGTCGAAGCTTGACACGGTGGTCGGAGTAGGTGGAAGGCGGTTACGGGCAAGAGTACTGAAAGGAGCGAAGAGAAATCATACTGAAAAGTTCCAAGTGGAACGATTTTCACCCTTTTATACAAAGAGGAACGTACGAACATGCGCTCGTAGGCCATGATGACTACCCACTAGCCATCATTTTCTATTAACTGCTACACGGAGCTCTAGACACACGTGGCGTCCCAACGTTTCCAATCCTGTCTGACTCTCAATTTCCCCGAACACCGGGCAAAAAGGTCACGACCACAAATCTCACGGACACGGGAGCCACGAGCACTTTGAGACAATCCTCCTCGTCTTCAAATGACGACTCCATACTGGCTCCACGGAGCAATGAGCATTCCTTAAGTCATCACTCCCATGCTCGGGAGCAACGACTTGGGGGGCTCCTGTTCTGGACTGGACCAATGGCTAGAATTGGCCCAATCCGCATCTGTTCCAGAGCGGCCCAAATTGCCTAAGTCTAATCCATAGAGGGGGTAAAAGTTACCTTTCTTCCCCTCAAATCGGGCAAGGAGTACAACATTCCTCCCCGGAATTACTGCCCGTCATGCACGACTTCATTGCTCCCTGAACAGTTATGGGCAGGTGCCCGGAACTATGCCTATGCCCGACATAACGACTAGTTTTGGGCACCCTGCCCGACATAATGGCTAGTTTGGGTAGTTTCCTATTCTTTGGGGAAAACGGTTATTTCGCTCCGAAAATAGGACTGTTGGCCACGCGCTGGGGGCTCTATATAAACCCTCTCGCTTGAGAGGGTCAGGTATCCGATATTCACCCTAAGAATTCAAACTTTGTGCTTGCCCCTTTTCTCCGACCCTTTCTTACTTGAGCGTCGGAGTACTTTGCAGGTACAACCCCCTCCTCTCCATACGACCAGTATCCCTGACGTACGGCCTGATTCTATAGGATCTGATCCAACCTTCACGATCATAAATGTTCAACTCTGAAAAGGATGGAGCTCTGGTGGTGATATGTAGAACATTGTCGATCTAATAATTACATCTTTTTCATCTTATTGAAGGTTCAGGAAATACATGAGAGATTGAATTAGGTTTTAAATATGACAATTATTTTCGTCATCCCAAAAACAATAGCAATAATGATAAAAATGACAAGGTATTTTTATCCTGGTTCACCGTTAACTAGGTTAATCCAGTCCACTCGCTAGAGTGATTTTGCCTTCTCAACAGGGCTTAATCTAATAATCAAACTGATTACAATCTCAAAGGCTACCCGTTAATGACTTCTCTAGGATTCTGACTCAACTTAGCCCCTTACAGAATTACAACTCAAAGACTATGCGTCAATGACTTCTTGAGGCTTCTGACTAAAACCCAGTCCCTCATGGAATTTAACAACCATTAAATACAAGATTTGTGTTTACAAAATTACTTCTAAATAAACAGATATACACTGTGATAATCAAAGGTTACACTTTAGAATATATGAAATGAAGTTCTAAGTGTTTCTCTCTATTTTCTCTTTCTTGATATTGACTTTCTCTTATTGAAATTCTTTCGGCATGAAGTTCGTCGTCTCAGTTGCATTTTTCAAATCTTATCTTCACAATTTATTTGTCTGCTTTATATAGATGAAGAATAAGATCATTGAAGGATACAATTGGACAATTATTCAAATCCACAATTGTAATAGTTGGTACGAGGTTGAGCCGTAAATCGTGGATAGTGGAGAGAAAATGTTTGATAGTTGTTTGTAGTACAGTCCTTGGAAATATGAGTGTATCTGTCATTTTGATTTCGCCGCTCAAATTGTACTATCTTTTAAAATATTCATTCAGTCATTTTCTCTAAACCATTGGCTTTGTATATGAGATGTTTTTTAAGTTTGATCAGAGTTCAGAGCCTTGAGGATAGACTTTAGAGTCTAGTGAAAATTAGGCTTGCATTTATTAGAGTACATATAAGTTATTTAGTTCAGAAGCGTTGACTGGGATATCCAGAGGTTGAATTTAAGTTTAACACTTCTTCATATTCTATCTTTGGTTCAGAATTTGATGGTGTCCATAGTCCAGAGTCTCTCTCTATCTAGAGTCCAGAGTCTCTATAACTAGAGTCCAGAGTCTCTCTCTACCTAGAATCCAGAGTCTATATCTAGAGTCAAGAGTCTCTCTCTATCCAGAGTTCTGAGTCTCTTTCTATCCAGATTGTTTTGTTTAGCTATGTTCAGCGTCTGGCTTGTTTAGATTCTGCTTTATCTAGCTTTTGACTTGTTTAGATTCTGCTTTATCTAGCTTCTGATTTGTTTAGATTCTTCTTTATTTAGTATCTGGCAAGTTCAGATTCTGCACACTCAACAAACTATCAGAGTACAAAATTATTCTTTATACCTTGTTATCATCAAAACTTAAGGATTATATATGTAGAACCAAAGCTGTCCCAACAATCTCCCCTTTTTTATGATGACAAATATTATAATTTTTATGAACAATTTTGACTTAACAAATAATCATCTAAAAGTAAGAGTTAAGTTTGTAAGATCCCGCTGAGTTTTAGACTTCAAAATTTTCTTAGCTTAAGTTCACATAGTGTGGTTTGCAAGCTCCCTTTAAGTTTAAGACTTGGAAATCTTTTTATTTTCAAACAACACAAATAATCTTATAATTTATCCAATAAATTTAACATGTTTGAAGATTATCTTGGGATAAAAGTGAATCTAAATCATATATTGTCTCCCTCTTTGGCATCACTAAAAAAGAATACATAAAATTGAAGAATAAAGATGACTGAAAAGGAAATACTTCATCAGTCATTCTGAAGTACAAGATGCAAATAGAAGAAAATAAAGATACAAAAGAAAAGATGAGAAAAGGAGACTAGGAAGCAGAGGGTCCAACACCTGAAGTACTTTGAGGTACATCAAGCTTCAAGCTCCAATGGGTTACAAGAGCCTTAGTTAAACCAACTTCTTACACCTTCTTCATTATTCCTTCTTGAGAGAAGAGTTTTGAGAGAACTGGTCCATAAGGAATAAAGAAAGACATTTTCTCTGAGAGGTAATGATCTTTGACTTCATGAAGTTAAAGATGGTGAAAGGAAGGTTGACTTTAACCCTTGAAAGGATAAAGTACATGAGATGTTTATCATCATAAGTAAATTGTTGAGAAGACTTAGAAATGATTAGGGATTGAAGTTGAAATGAAAGGAAACTCGAATGTCACCTCAAAACAAAAACCTCAGTAATAACTTCTATAGCACGACACGCTACTAAGCACGCTTGCTGAATGAAATCATTCTACTCGAAAAGGAAAAAGAAATTAATGATAAAGGATGCGTCAGAACATAAATTTTGTTTTACCCTAAAAAATAGTTCCCAAGGTTTATTCAAACAATTTACTGCTGTAAGAATTAGTTAGACATGTTGTCAACATAGTTCTTAGCCCCAATTAAAGTGCATGAATAAAAATATTAATATTATTCAGAGTCCAGAAGACAAAATTTCCAGAGGGATTTTGACTTAGGACCTTTTGACCGAGAGAACCTTTTCACTTCATAGGGTTAACTGGTTCAGAGTCATATTTTCTCAAATTCTTATTTTGACTCTCCAAAGGCATCACACATTGAAATTTGTATTTTTACTCATGAAAAATTTCCATTTTTAAACTCTTCAGAATGAAAATAAGTATGTCTTCAGCAAGGGATTTTGTAAAGATATTAGCTCATTGATGGTATGTACCAATAAATTTTAAATTAATAATACCCTTCTAAACATAGTCCCTTATAAAATGATGTTTTATCTCAATGCGTGTATCTCAAAGGATAAGAATGTTACTGTAGCGGCAAAATCGTGAGTGTAAGTTATTGATTAACTTAACTCGAGAAGCAATAATTGCCACCGCACTTTTATTTTATCCAAAAAGGAAAGGAAAAAGAGCGAACAAAACCTACACAAGCTCTACAACAAGAACTAGTGAAGAGACTGGATAAGGGGGGTTGGTTACGCAATGGGAAGGTGTTAGCACCCAAAACGTCTATAGTACTCTATAGGAGCCCTTTGAAATATCTACCGCTTTTTGGTCTGAAAAAGTTTGCTTGAAAAGTGATTGAGGAGATGAGAAGAGAAATTGTTTTTAAGATTTTTGTGTTTGGAGAGACTTTTCGCCTCATGCCTACGTACCCACGATGTGCAATGTAGGATCAAAACCCCGTAGTTCGTGGTACAAAGAATGAAATTTGTTTGTTTTGGTTGTTTTTAAATGTAAAGACAAGTCGTCATTTCCAAGCGAATAATTCCGCTTAAAGAAATGAATCATGTCTAAACTTATGAAAAAGTTAAAGGAAAAAGTGCACAAGGGCACAAAAAAGAGAGTGATGAGTTTGATGTTTTTTAATGTCTTTTGAAAAAGGTGTCAATATGCTTATGTAGTTTAGCATTTGGTTAAGAAATGAAAAGAAAAGAGTAAAATCAGTTGACAAAGTCAAGGTTTGATTATGAAAGCGGTGATAGTTTGAAATCAAGAAGGTTTTGAAAAAGAGAGAGAGTTTTGAAAATTGAAGAATGGGGAGGAGAAGAAGTGACTATCCTAAAGCATAAAGTAAAAGCTAAGGATAAAAAAGATCTAACCACACAATGTAGTTATCTTCACCATAAACCATGCAAAAGCACAAGTCTTCGAGCCATAATTCCAAAGCAAAGGGAAAAGGTCCTAGTTCTAAGTCCAAGGTTCCAAGAATTGCATTGGATGTCCAAGTTCTAAGTCCAAGGTTCCAAGAATTGCATTGGATGTCCAAGTTCTAAGTCCAAGATTCAAGAATAGCATTGGAGTCCAAGGTCTAGGTGCAAAACTCCATGTCCATTGCAAAGGATAGTAACCATAGTCCAAGATTAGAAGCACAAGTTTTTTAGAGGTTTTGGCCTTTATTAATGTTTTTGGTCCAAGTGGACAAAGAGAAAAAGGCATAAGCATAAACATGCGTCCAACTGGCAGAGGGAAAATTGCAGAAGCATAAACATATGTCCAACGGACAAACGAAAAATTGCGGAAGCATAAACATGATATGAAATGATAAAAATGAAGCATAAAAGTAAAAGAGATATAAAGCGAGAAGGAATTGTAAAGGATTAGTACAATAGTATTGTTAGTAATTTAGTGATTAGTTGTTAGAATTAGTGATCAATAATAATCGAATAATTACACTTAGGTCAAGATTAATGAAAACTCATTAGAGGATTGATAAGACCAAAGCCTCCTAACAACAAGTTTCATAAGTTTTGAACCAAAAGACAAATAATCAACTATTCTTGATAGTTTTCCGATGCGGGACAAATATTGCGCTATGTTAAGCAATCGCCGAGTAATTTACGGAGTAATTACCCTACAATGAGGTCGGTCAATAGCTCTTTGTGCTAATGCATGCTAGATGAACGATATGTAGATCGTCATCCGAAAGCAATACCGCACGAAAAGAAAAGTGGTAGCGATCTCGTCTCGATCGAAATTCAACCTTTACGACTTTCATCGATCAAAATAAAAGAGAAATAGATGAAGAGAGAGCCTAATTAAACCACACAATTATGTGATCTAAGGCTAAGAACAAAGAAAAGGGAAGAAAACGGCAAAAAAAAACCAAAACAGTCCCAAAAACAAGCATTTTTCACATTCTGGATGCTGGTTGATCGATTAACCACTTCACAATGTAATTAGGTTAATCGATTAACCAGTGCAAACTTGTAGTTTTTTTGCGCAGAATTCAACTGTTAATCGATTAACCAATTCGTGCATGTTTTGGTTAATCGATTAACACTGTAAAAACAGCAGAAAATCAGTTTGAAAATTGTATAATCCTTGATCAATCATTTATTCAAACACCTCATGATTAAGGATGCAATTGTGCATGAAATTTTGAGTAAAACAGCAGCAAAAACCAGTAATCAACACAAATTGTAAGATCCAAAGATCAAGCAAACAAGATCAACAAAGGATCTACATTGTGAAAGATGAAATTAAACAACAATGGTGGAAAATGAGATTACCACTCCAAATCTGAAAATTGCTTCAAATTACTCCAAGATCCAAACTCCAAAGTCTTGATCTACTGAAATTGATGAAGAAAAAGTGAATGGATGAAGGTTTAGCTCAAAGTTGAACAAGAATCAATGTGAATTCTTGTTAACTTTCAAAAGAAGAAATGTGAGCTTTGGTGAATTTGGTAGTTGGGGAGAGAAATTGCAAGAGGTTTGTTGGCTATCAAAAGCTTGAATGAAAGTTTAGCAAGGTGAATTTGGCTCTTCAAAGCTTGAAGAATGAATGAAATAAGGGCTCTATTTATAGAGTTTAGGCTTGGAAATTTGGTGGTTTCGAATTTGGTTTGGAAATGAAAATTAGGCTTGGAATTTGAATTTGGAGGGAAATTCATAAAAGAGTGGTGATTAGTGAAGGTGTATGGTAGGAAATGATCAAAGTGATGTACGGAATTAAAATGAGATGGCCTTGAATATTCCACATGTGATCAAAATGATGAAAATTGGTGCTAATTGCTGCAGAATTTAAATTTGGCACATTTTTTCCAAAAGTTGCACATGTGAATCGATTAACCATTTCATAGTGTAATTAGGTTAATCGATTAACACAGTGAAAATGAGAAAAATGGCTTTTTTGATGTGTTGTCTTGGCTCTGGCTCAATTTTTCTTGCTTGTCAAAGAAGGCATGGAAATAAACACATGAACCTTGGAGTCTCTTGAATAATAATCAATTAAATCTTGGAAACTCTTGATCAGATGAATTTTGAATTGTTTGCAGATCAACTTTAACTTTGTTCAGATGAAATTCATTCGAGCTGAGGGACTGTTTGATATCCTTGATTCTCTTCCTGAAAAAGTTAGTAAAAGGGAACAAAATATTTTTTGGATTTTGATTAATGGTTAATAAAATATAAACAAATAAAGCAATAAAGTGAATAAGAAAACACACAGATAACTCCAAGATCCCTGCAAGGTATAAACCCAAAGAAGAGAGGGAACCAATGTGTGATCTTGTTTGTGGTAAAGATGCAAAATGAGATATGTGAAATCTTAGGGGTAAAAATTAGGATTCAACAGCTGCCCCTATTTAAGTTTCTTCTATCAGGAGATATGAAGGTTGAAAACTTCGTCTCGACAAGATTGAAGATACTTAAATGCAGAAAACCAAATTTTTAGCCATAAGATGTCACAAGATGATATGAATGCAAATGATGAAACAAACTGCAGGGAAACTTGAAACAAGAGAGTTACGGTAAATTGAGAGAGATGACGTGAAAAGACACGCCGGGGAACACAAGCTATTTTTGGAGATTTGTCAAGGTGACAAGAAGTATCCATCAATAGTTGGAAAGAAAGGGACAAGACCCTGGGAAGACGAGTAGTGACATCCAAGAATAGCATTGGATAAAAACTACAAACGAGACAAAAGTATGTCAAAAGATGTCCAAGAATGGCATTGGACAACAACAAGAAAGTTTCTGGTAAAAACAACAGTGTTATCCAAGAATAGCATTGGATGGAGATGAAAAACACTCTATTGGGGATAAGATATCTAAGAATGGCATTGGATAAAAGGAACTACAACATTCAAGAATGACATTGAATGAGGCAACAGTAAACATCAGAGTCATCCAAGAATGGCATTGGATAGAAACAAAATTCTATTTGAAAACTTCATTGGAGACATCCAAGAATGGCATTGGATGGCAAGGTTAAACATCAGAGATATCCAAGAATAGTATTGGACTTGGTTGGGGAAAAGGTATCCAAGAATGGAATTGGACAAAAGTAATCTCAACATCCAAGAATGGCATTGAATGCAAAGGAGAAAACTCATTCAGGAATGGCACTGAACGAACAGATAAAACTTTCAGGAATGGCACTGAAAGGTAAAGGTAAATCACTACATTCAAAAATGGCATTGAATGACAGTGAGAAAGACATCCAGGAATGACACTGAATACAAAGGAGAAAACTCATCCAGGAATAGCACTGAATGAACAGATAAGACTTTCAGGAATGACACTGAAAGATAAAGGTAAAATCTCATTCAGGAATGACACTTAATACAAAGGAGAAAAATCATCCAGGAATAGCACTGAACGAACAGATAAAACTTTCAGGAATGGCACTGAAAGATATCCAAGCAAATATGATGGGGATTACAGAAGAGAGAAAAGCTTCCAGGAATAGCACTGGGAGAAATAAGAGGAACAAAATATCCAGGAATGGCACTGGAGATCAAAAGAGACAGACATCCAGGAATGGCACTAGAGTGAAAGAATATAAAGATCCAGGAATAGCACTGGAACAAAAGAAGACAAACATCTAACAACAGCAATAGATGCAAAGAGAAATGACAACATCCAAGAATGGCACTGAAAAGAAAGAAAACAGGTAAACGACAACATTCAGGAATGGCACTGAATGAAAAGGCAGGTAAAAGTTTTGGTAGGCGCCAAGTAAGTTGGGCTTTGATCACAAGGTAAGATGTTGATAGCAACAGGACCTCGGAAAAATGCATATGAGCACGAAGCAAACTTCGAGCTATGAAAATATATCTATGTATGATAAACGAATGATTTATGTATACAATGCAAATGATAGAGACAACCGAGATAGACTCTTTTGTGAGGGAAGAATGGAACTCTGATTCCTCAACACAGGGAACACTGACCACTCTGCTTGGAGAGAAGATGTTGAACACATCTCTATCACACTTATGAATTATATCAGGATAATTGTCTTTTGAGGAAAGACCTCTTGAGGATTCTTGAAGAAGATTGCCCCAGATTGATTGACTGATGAAAATAAACTGATCATAGCTTCAGTTTGACTGCTGTAGGGGAAGAATGAACTAATCATGGCTTCAATTCTTGAATGCTAAGAATAAATTGATTGTGGCTTCAGTTGCTGGGGATGAACTGATCATGGCTTCAAGTCTTGAAACGAGAGTTGAGAAGGCTAAACTCAGTATGGGTCTTGAAGGAGATCTTCTGGATAACCAATTCTAAGAGGGAATTGCACTGAGCAACAAATCTTGAACTGATTCACAACAGGATCTGGAAGTAATGTGCCCCTGATAGGTTCACTGACCAGGTTTCTCAACTGTTTGAAGTTTTCTTAAATGAGGAAAGTTTGCCTGCAAATAGGATTATTCAAACAAACATGGTAATTTTAATGCAAAGCTCAGTGCAATTTTGAAATCAAAAATCATTTTTGGAATGATATTATTGATGTAAAGCAAAATGAATCACTTGTCAAAACACGGCGTTTTAGACATGCAAAGTGAAAGAGAAAGCAAAGGTAAGACATCAAAGCAAATGACTGGCAACAAACATAGGAGTCAGTTTACGCAACCTTGCTGTAGTATGCTTTCAAAAGAAACCTGGCTTCAATTAGGTCTTTTGAAGGTTGTAACGTGGTTTGGTCCACGGTTTTTGAAACAAAGGATATAGGCTCAAAGTTTATTTGTACCCAACCCATTCTTCATGATGATCTCCAGTCCTATGCTCAGTTAATTCAAACTATGCATTCAAGTTCCAAGTGATTTTGGAATTGTAACACTGTTATGATGATGGCTCAAGGGCCAAGGGATTTTCTTTGAAATGGCAGTCACTCTTTCTTACAATATTTTGTTGTTTTTTATGAGGACCTTAGTCAATTCATTTTGTCTTTGAGGATTTTGGTAACCTCTTGATTTTTCTTTTTTGTTATCCCTAACTTTTGCCTGAACTGTGTCATTTGAGCTTACAGTCAGCGGGATGCCCCAATTTTTGCCTAAGTCTCCTTCATAGGTTTTGACTTAGCGGGCTTTTCTTTTGATTTTTTCATTCTTTTTTTTTTGAAAGATAGTGACTGCCTGGCTTAATGATTATGGTGAACCATCATTGGCTTTTGATTTGAAAGACATCTTCGACACTTCTTTGATGTGTGCGAAGGAAAGCTTGTGATTGTAATGATTCTCTTGTGTTTAAATACACAGTCCAATTAACTGAGAACTACCCATCCCCAGGTTAAATTGCGGGTTTTTCGTACAGATAGAAACTCCAACTTTTAGGCTCGAAGGGGTTGACAAAGGATTAACTTCCTTATTTCTCCAGTGTTTGGGAGTTGAAACAATGCATGTACATCATCAGCCAAGTTTTAAATTGAAAGCATAGAATCCAGTAATTTTAGGTATTTCGTTTCATCATCCTCCCTCCAATCTTTGCATAAACAAAAGCTTGATAAAGAAAGTGAACAGGAGATATATTTTTGTTTTGTGAAAAAGAAAGCATAAAGATGCACACAGTGGATATAAATGAATTGAATCAAAACATTGCAATGCTCATTTCATTGAAATTACCATGAAAGTACAAATAAAGTTCGAAAGCAAACAAACAGTACAATCAAAGAAAAATGCAAACAGAAAGAAACAAGGCCTAGTGACTAATCAGCAACAAGGATGAGTTGTCCTGTCTGAAACACTGGCTTTAGGAGATGATCCGTCTGAACTGACTCAAACTTCATTTGGCATGCTCTGGCAAAGGATTGTTGACAACATTGGGATTGTCATCAAGAAAAGTCAGAATCTTTGAGTTCACCAATTCTTGTACTCTAGCTTTCAATGCATATCAGCCTTCCAAGTTATGGCCTGCCCAACCTCGATGGAACTCACAGTGAAGATCAGCCCTATAGCCGGCTGGGAGAGGATTTGGAGGAGGAGGTAGAGTCCTTGTTGTAATCAAACCTTTCTTTACAAGACATGGATACAAATCAGTGTAGGACATCTGGATAGGATCAAAGTTAACCCTATTGCGATTCTGATTTTGTCTGACAGCCTGACGAGGAGCTTGAACTGCTTGAGCATTAACAACAGGAGCAACTGCAGCTACATATTGTTGTTGTCTGCGATGAGGTTTACCTTCAACTGAAACAGCATGGGTATCGCCATCCTTCTTCTTTTGGAAATTCCCAGCATACTTTTTAGCACCACTAAAGGCTTCAGCATTAGCAATCCTTCCTTTCTTGATACCCTCTTCTAGTCTTTCTCCAATAGTGACTAGGTCAGCAAAACTAGATGATACACTGCCTATCATCTTTTCCCAAAAGAGTGGCTGAAGAGTGTCCATGAATAATCCAGTCAATTCTTTTTCAGCCAAGAGTGGCTCCACCTGAGTAGCTATCTCTCTCCAGCGCTGAGCGTACTCCTTAAAGGATTCTTTTTATTTCTGAGACATGTTCTGCAATTGACGGCGATCAGGTGCCATGTCCAGATTGTACTTATATTACTTTAAGAAAGCATCAGACAAGTCCATCCAGCTTTGGATACGGTTCTTATCAAGTCCCATATGCCATTTCATTGAAGCCCCACTCAAGCTGTCTTAGAAACAGTGAATGAGCAGTTTGTCATTTTTGGCATGAGCAGCCATCTTGCGGCAGTACATCACCAAGTGGGTTCTGGGACAGGTGTACCCCTTGTATTTCTCAAAATTAGGAGTTTTGAATTTTAGAGGAATAACCAAATCGGAAACCAAGCACATGTTCATTGCAGCAACACTAAAGACATCATTTCCTTCCACGGCTCTTATCCTTTTGTCTAGAGTTTGCCATTGCTCTCTGACTTCTTCAATGTATCCAGGTTCTCCCTGACTTTCAGATTGTGGACCAGCAGCATGGTACACGAAAGGATTCTCAGGAATAGCTTGAGCAACAGAATGCACAACAGGCTGAGGTTCTGTGAACAATGGAGCTGAAGATACTGGCGAGACAAACACAGGAGTAGTTGCAAAGGGTGGCGAGTAATTCGGAGGTAACCCAAATTTTGGCCAAGTAGAAGCTGGTTACTGAGTCAGTGGAGGGTCAACAGTAGTAGTTAAAGTTTCAACAATCACAATCTTCTAAGGTGGTTTACCTCTAGCAATCAGAACTTGCAGTATTTCTGTGAGCTTGGTCATGCCGGCCTTCAACTCATCAATTTCCATTCTGACTTCGGCGTTGTGTTGTTCTTGGTTTTCCATTCTCAATCTAACAGCAGGTCTAGTTCTGTAGTTGTGTTGAGGAAACAGCTTGACGGTGAACAGATAACTGAAGAAGGAGACAGTTGAAATGAGTTTCTGAGATAACTGGGAAGAAATGCATATGTATGCTCATGGATGCAAGAGTGCATGGATGCAACAGCCACAAACAAGATCATTTAAAGCACACGGGTTCAAAGGTTCGAGTCACGAGCATGAAGTCAAGGTTAAGAACCAATCCCACAAAAGGTATGTGCTAAGGTTTGTCTTCATTGTGCCTGCAGAAAACAACGGTTCTAACAGAGTGCCCAGGGTCCACAATCCACTATCAGACACACCAATGCACTGATTTGCTCGGAGGTTGGTAGTTATCCTCAAGAGAATCTAACCTGAGTGTGGCATCGTGTAACAGCTAAGTCAGATTTGCATCTTCATAGCTTCCGTGCCACGATCCTAAAATGGCTAGGATGGGTTAAGGGTTACTACGGTCCTCGGTGTTATAGGCTTTTATGGAAAAAGTAATGCCTTCACGATCGCTCGATCGACATCAGTAATTCCAAAGATGCAACCACCGAGTGATGGATTCTCAAGTTCTTCTTTTTCAGGATTCGACTCCCTCAAAGTTCCCTTGACTATACCATCCTCCTATCTCAAAGTACACTCTTGTCCGGGTATAGGACCTATCTCACACACAGAGGAACTCCAAAACAGAACAATCAAGTAACAAGTAAATCAGGCAGAAGGCAGTAAATAAATCAAAGTAGGCTAAACCCCTCAAGGGAGGTCATCCCCAGCAGAGTCGCCACTTTTCTGTAGCGGCAAAATCGTGAGTGTAAGTTATTGATTAACTTAACTCGAGAAGCAAGAGTCGCCACCGAACTTTTATTTTATCCAAAAAGGAAAGGAAAAAGAGCGAACAAAACCTACACAAGCTCTACAACAAGAACAAGTGAAGAGACTGGATAAGGGGGGTTGGTTATGCAATGGGAAGGTGTTAGCACCCAAAACGTCTATAGTACTCTATAGGAGCCCTTTGAAATATCCACCGCTTTTTGGTCTGAAAAAGTTTGCTTGAAAAATCATTGAGGAGATGAGAAGAGAAATTGCTTTTAATATTTTTGTGTTTGGAGAGACTTTCCCCCTCATGCCTACGTACCCACGATGTGCAATGTAGGATCAAAACCCCGTAGTTCGTGGTACTAAGAATGAAATTTGTTGGTTTTGGTTGTTTTTAAATGTAAAGACAAGTCGTCATTTCCAAGCGAATAATTCCGCTTAAAGAAATGAATCGTGTCTAAACTTATGAAAAAGTTAAAGGAAAAAGTGCACAAGGGCACAAAAAAGAGAATGATGAGTTTGATGTTTTTTAATGTCTTTTGAAAAAGGTGTCAATATGCTTATGTAGTTTAGCATTTGGTTAAGAAATGAAAAGAAAAGAGTAAAATCAGTTGACAAAGTCAAGGTTTGATTATGAAAGCGGTGATAGTTTGAAATCAAGAAGGTTTTGAAAAAGAGAGAGAGTTTTGAAAATTGAAGAATGGGGAGGAGAAGAAGTGACTATCCTAAAGCATAAAGTAAAAGCTAAGGATAAAAAAGATCTAACCACACAATGTAGCTATCTTCACCATAAACCATGCAAAAGCACAAGTCTTCGAAGTCTTCGAACCATAATTCCAAAGCAAAGGGAAAAGGTCCTAGTTCTAAGTCCAAGGTTCCAAGAATTGCATTGGATGTCCAAGTTATAAGTCCATGGTTCCAAGAATTGCATTGGATGTCCAAGTTCTAAGTCCAAGGATTCAAGAATAGCATTGTAGTCCAAGGTCTAGGTGCAAAACTCCACGTCCATTGCAAAGGATAGTAACCATAGTCCAAGATTAGAAGCACAAGTTTTTTAGAGGTTTTGGCCTTTATTAATGTTTTTGGTCCAAGTGGACAAAGAGAAAAAGGCATAAACATAAACATGCGTCCAACGGACAAAGGGAAAATTGCGGAAGCATAAACACATGTCCAACGGACAAAGGAAAAATTGCAGAAGCATAAACATGATATGAAATGATAAAAATGAAGCATAAAAGTAAAAGAGATAAGGAGCGAGAAGGAATTGTAAAGGATTAGTACAATAGTATTGTTAGTAAGTTAGTGATTAGTTGTTATAATTAGTGATCAATAATAATCGAATAATTGCACTTAGGTCAAGATTAATGAAAACTCATTAGAGGATTGATAAGACCAAAGCCTCCTAACAACAAGTTTCATAAGTTTTGAACCAAAAGACAAATAATCAACTATTCTTGATAGTTTTCCGATGCGGGACAAATATTGTGCGATGTTAAGCAATCGCCGAGTAATTTACGGAGTAATTACCCTACAATGAGGCCGGTCAATAGCTCTTTGTGCTAATGCATGCTAGATGAACGATATGTAGATCGTCATCCGAAAGCAATACTGCACGAAAAGAAAAGTGGTAGCGATCTCGTCTTGATCTAAATTCAACAAAAGAATTCCACGATCTTTACGACTTTCATCGATCAAAAGAAAAGAGAAATAGATGAAGAGAGGGCCTAATTAAACCACACAATTATGTGATCTAAGGCTAAGAACAAAGAAAAGGGAAGAAAACGGCAAAAAAAAACCAAAACAGTCCCAAAAACAAGCATTTTTCACATTTTGGATGCTGGTTAATCGATTAACCACTTCACAGTGTAATTAGGTTAATCGATTAACCAGTGCAAACTTGCAGTTTTTTTGCACAGAATTCAACTGTTAATCGATTAACCAATTCGTGCATGTTTTGGTTAATCGATTAACACTGTAAAAATAGTAGAAAATCAGTTTAAAAATTGTATAATCCTTGATCAATCATTTATTCAAATACCTCATGATTAAGGATGCAATTGTGCACGAAATTTTGAGTAAAACAACAGCAAAAACTAGTAATCAACACAAATTGCAAGATCCAAAGATCAAGCAAACAAGATCAAAAAAGGATCTACATTGTGAAAGATGAAATTGAACAACAATGGTGGAAAATGAGATTACCACTCCAAATATGAAAATTGCTTCAAATTACTCCAAGATCCAAACTCCAAAGTCTTGATCTACTGAAATTGATGAAGAAAAAGTGAATGGATGAAGGTTTAGCTCAAAGTTGAACAAGAATCAATGTGAATTCTTGTTAACTTTCAAAAGAAGAAATGTGAGCTTTGGTGAATTTGGTAGTTGGGGAGAGAAATTACAAGAGGTTTGTTGGCTATCAAAACCTTGAATGAAATTTTAGCAAGGTGAATTTGGCTCTTCAAAGCTTGAAGAGTGAATGAAATGAGGGCTCTATTTATAGAGTTTAGGCTTTGAAATTTGGTGGTTTGGAATTTGGTTTGAAAATGAAAATTAGGCTTAGAATTTGAATTTGGAGGGAAATTCATAAAAGAGTGGTGATTATTGAAGGTGTATGGTAGGAAATGATCAAAGTGATGTAGGGAATTAAAATGAGATGGTCTAGAATATTCCACATGTGATCAAAATGATGAAAATTGGTGCTAATTGCTGCAGAATTTGAATTTGGCACATTTTTTCCAAAAATTGCACGTGTTAATCGATTAACCATTTCACAGTGCAATTAGGTTAATCGATTAACACAGTGAAGAATGAGAAAAATGGCTTTTTTTGATGTGCTGTCTTGGCTCCGACTCGATTTTTCTTGCTTGTCAAAGAAGGCATGGAAATAAACACATGAACCGTGGAGTCTCTTGAATAATAATCAATTAAATCTTGGAAACTCTTGATCAGATGAATTTTGAATTGTTTGCAGATCAACTTTGACTTTGTTCAGATGAAATTCATTCGAGCTGAGGGACTGTTTGATATCTTTGATTCTCTTCCTGAAAAAGTTAGTAAAAGGGAACAAAATATTTTTTGGATTTTGATTAATGGTTAGTAAAATATAAACAAATAAAGCAATAAAGTGAATAAGAAAACACACAGATGACTCTGAGATCCCTGCAAGGTATAAACCCAAAGAAGAGAGGGAACCAATGTGTGATCTTGTTTGTGGTAAAGATGCAAAATGAGATCTACGAAATCTTAGGGGTAAAAATTAGGGTTCAACAGTTACTCTCATAAAGTTGATTGTAATCTAGCTAACTCTTCATCCAGAGTATCTGAATGTATATACATCTTTAAGAATGATTAATTAAGAACAAACTTTAAGGCATAATGTCATGTTACTTGCTACACTGTCATACCTCAAAATTTTGTTAGTTCAATCCTGGATGAATAAAAACATAGAGAACATCTTAAATACAATTAATGATTGAAGAAAATACAAGTAAGACTTTACTTTGATTTAATCTATGTAACGCATGTAACACCCCGAATTCAATTAATTTATTTAATTAAATGTAGTTACATTTTATTTAAATTATTAAGTGAATTATATGCTTTTGGTTGATTTTTGGTGAATATGTGTGTAGTATATGGCATGTGGTTCGGTTGGTGAGAGTGGTAGAATAAATTAGAATTTTAATTAATTTTATAATGAGAAGAGTAATTGAAATAGTATAAGTATTATAAGAATAAATAAAATTAGAAATAATAATTTATTAATATTATTTTGGTGAAAATTAGAGTTAATTATAAAATAAATAGAAGAATAAGGTAGTAAGGATAAAGTGGAGATTAGGGAGATAAGTGAGGATAGGATAGGAATAACCAATGAGGGAAATATGTTTTCTATTAAAAAAGGAGAATGTGGGAAGTTGAGTTTTCACTGATCATGAAATTGAGTTTGGGGGAAAAATAGGCAAAGGCTTGAGAGAGGCTATGGTTTTGAGGAGGAAGAAGGAAACCGTCATTGTTGAAAAGCTTTTGCTGGAAATTCAAGTAAAGAGGAGGGGGGCTACTTCGTATATTGGTGTAATTTATAAAGGGTAGAGAGTGTCCCTATCTGCGAAGTCTAAGAGGTGAGGTTTGTAAGATCCCCTATATAGAATAATTGAATCCACTCCAAGGGTGAGGTTTGTAAGCTCCCCCTATATAGGATCACCAACCTCGTTCGGATCCATAATTAATCTAGAAGAATACTCAATTCATTCTCCCCCTTTGTCATCAACAAAAAGACAGAAGAAAAAAAAAGGAAACTTCAATGATTAATAATGGTTTCTGAACAATTCATGGTTGAACACCAGTCAGGAACAAGTTTGTCAATCAACCCAGCATGTTGCACATGAGCAACAACACCCCATTGAATAAGAATCACGGAAAGAACCCTACCAAAATGAATGAGAAAAGATAGTTCCTCACGAGATCCAAGGATCACTTCTTTCAGATAATAGAACATACAAAGAGGAAGATTGATTTTAGTTTTGAAGACTAGGAATAGAATGAAGTGTTTATCATCAAAAGAAAGCCATTCTGTCCCCTTTTCTCTAGGCCTTAGATTGGTCCCCATAATTTGGTGCCAGACTTTTGCCAAAGGAGTAAGAGTAGAAGGACTTTCAGTAGGGCCTCTACTACTATAGATGTTGTGCATAAGGTTCATAAATATGTTGTCATATCTTTAGTTTTCAACAGTAACTCCATCTTCTTCATAATTTATTGCTTGAGAGATGATTTTAGAGTTGATCACAACAGGAAAACCATAGACAACAGATAGAATTTGACAATCATCTAGCTCATTCTAATGAACATGAGCATTTGCCCAAAAATATTTCACTAGATCTGGATAGATAGGTCCATTAAGCATTGCAAAATATCCATCCCGTTCCTGAAAATGAATACCCGCAACTATCCTTGAAAGACTACTCTTCGTCAATTCATTGAAAGTAGCCGTAAATTCCTTCAGAATATCTAGATCATAGATCTCTCCTTAAATGATTTTTGAAGACATTTAAGAAGAAATGTGACATACCCTAATTTTTGACCCTAAAATCCCACATCATTTACATTTCATTGGCATCATATGTGTGTATATTTTTATGCAACACTAACCCATTTGGAGATACAAAGATTGTTGTTTGTTTCATTTGATTACAAATTAGGGTTTTTGAGCTTCAAAAGAGACTCAGGCAAATGATCAATCAAGAATGGGCATGATATTCAACATCTCAAGTCCCTTATTCATCCATGAATATCAAGAGATCTCCTCCAAGAATCAAGCACAAGTCTACATCATTTCAAGTCAATCAAGCCCCAAGTTCATCTGGTGCACCAATTAGGGTTTTGTTGATCAAGGCCTCCAAAGTGAATTTTTTATCTGGGCATGATCCAATACATCAAGATATGTTTCAAGGACCTCAAATACATCACATTATTCCGTTCATATGATTGGATTGATCACTACTACAGAAAGCCCATTTAACAACGGTTGCGAAAGAGATATAATGACGCGGGCGCAAGCGTTGTTATGTAGAGTGTCGTTGTATATATGATACCTACAATCACGACCCAGAAAGCGATGTAATAAATTGGAAAATGCGCTACCTATAATGACGATTATTTTAAATACCCGTTGTTGTATGTCTTTTAATAAAATAAAAAAAATGCAGCATTAGAACTACCTATAATGACAGTTATTTTAAAGAACCGTTGTTGTATGTCTTTTAATAAAATAAAAAAATTTGCAGCATTAGAACAAGGACAACAGCAAGAGCAAGAACAAGAACAACAACAAGAATAACAAGAACATCAAGAACAACAATAAGAATAACAACAACAACAACAACAACAACAACAACAACAATAACAAGAACAACAACAACAACGAGAACAAGAAGAAGAAGAAGAAGAAGAAGAAGAAGAAGAAGAACAACAACAACAACAACAACAACAATACCAACAACAACAACAACAACAACAACAACAATAACAACAACAACAACAATAAGAAGAAGAAGAAGAAGAAGAAGAAGAAGAAGAAGAAGAAGAAGAAGAAGAAGAACAAGAACAAGAACAACAACAACAACAACAACAACAATAATAACAATAATAACAACAAGAACAACATTAATAAAAAGAACAACAAGAACAACATTAATAAAAAATAACAATAAGAACAACAATAATAAAAAAGAACAACAAAGAACAACAATAATTCAAAAAGAACACCAACAACTAACATTGTTAACTCGAGTTCTGAAATTTGTTCTGAAATTTGGTTTGATGGAGAAATAAAGTATCGTAAATGAAAGATGATGTTTGGAGGTAAAGATGTCTAAGTTTTAGGTTTCACACGGATTACTAATAGTAGTGTATTGGCCGTTGATAATCACTAAATGGACAACCAAGATTTGTTTAAGGATAATGAATAAACTCATTATGCGCGCCACCTATAATGTTGGTAATGAGACTTGAAAAAATAAGTAAAAAAACCCCAAAATGCTGGTGCTGGGACTTGAACCCATGACAAGACTCTACCTATAATGACAGTTGGTTTAAATTACTCCATGGTGAAAGGTCTGTAAGCGTTTTGAAAAAATAAGTAAAAAAACGCTACCTATAATGACAGTTGGTTTAAATACCCGTGGTTAAAGGTCTGTCAGCATTTTGAAAAAATAGGAAAAAAGTAACATGATTAAAATAAATTCAGAAAAATCTAAAAACACGAAATTTAATCTAATTAGGTAAAATAAGAATTTTGAGAATTTTTTTGGAATTTTTTGAGACTATGAAAACAGTAAAAAATTCATTAAAAATAGAAAAATGATGAATTTGGGGTTATGAGGGTGAACAAAACAGAAAACAGATCTAAAAAAGGAGACGATTTTCTCTAAAATCGATTTTTTGAAGAGCAAGACCTAAAACTAAACTATAGGCTATAATGACGGTTTTACAAATACCTGTGGTGAAAGGTTGTGGGCATTTTGAAAAAATATGCAAAAAACCATAAATGTTGGTGCTATGAATTGAACCCATGACCAGGCGCTACCTATAATGACGGTTTTTAAATACCCGTGGTGAAAGGCCTCACATTTCACCACGGTTGGAATATTAACCGTCATTAAAAGCCTTTTAATGAGATTAAAAAAATGCACGCATCTATTACAACAGTGTATAGGCAAGCCGTTATAAACCTGAAGTTGTTGTATGCGCGTTTTGTAGTAGTGGATCCAAAGAACTTGATTCATAAGCAATGTAAGAATTCAAATTCATCTGGACCACAAACTAGAGTTTTTGATGAATAGTCAACCATACCTTTGACTGTTGAGCAAGGCATGATCTCAAATCTTGGGACATTGATTCAAGACATTTAAAAACACCCTTGGAGTCTATCCATTGTGTTCAAATAGGCCAAAGGTTTGATTTCAATAAAAGATCACAAAGTTCAACATTCATTTGATACAAAAGTCAACTGTGGTCAAAATCAAGTTTGACTTTTGGGGTTTTTGGTCAAACATGGCCTCTTCAAGTCAAGAACAATGTTAATATAGGATTTGGATCATGATTGATCAAGAAAAAACAAGAAAAGTGAGATTACTTGTAAAAAGGGCAACCTTAGAGAACTTAAAATTTTTCTAAGTCATGGAAAAACAATGATTTTTCCCTATTTTGAAAGGTCGTGACTGAAGGTGCGAGAAAGACACAAGAAAGGGGGTTTGAATTGTGTATTTACTCTTTTGACAACTTTTCGCTTCTTGTCGTTAAAGCACTCGAAACAACATCAGAGTTCGTTGAGAGACTCTGACTGGCAAAGATACTTTCAGGCTTGCTATGCGTGAAGCATGAGAACCAATAAGAGTCTAAACATAAACTACATTTCTCAGAACTTGCAGTGCGGAAGCTTATCAGAGTTAAGCTGCAAGGTTCTGACTTGCTTATGTAAGGTCTGATACTCATTATATAAACATAAATAAGAACAACAAGCATAAGAGTAAAGGACACACGATATATCCTGGTTCACCACAAAGGCTAATCCAGTCCACCATCCTCAGGTGATTTCGCCTTGAACACAAGGTCTTAATCCACTATAATCAATCTCGATTACAGATGCACGGGCAACAGCCAGTGACTAACCACTTGCACATCCGCACTGTGACTAACATACAATGAACCGTTCAGGGATTCAACTTAATGAATATAACTAACATTGACCTGCAGGTTCCAATCTCGCAAGATCTACTACTAGGCTTTCACAACTAGACGTTCAGGGATTCATCGCAATGAATATAATGCTACTGACCCTATTTTAGGCTTTTCCCACAATGACATCTCGCCATTGTCTTCTCGAGTCTCCGGTCACACTGACCACTCAAGGAATCCTAATTCACCAAGAATTAGGTATACAGGAGATTACAAATATGCTTCTTAATAAGCAGATTACTCCTAAGTTTAAGTACAAATAACACACAAGTGTCCAAGCAAGATGTGAGCAACAACTCCTTGCTATTCTAAGAAACTACAGAGATGTATAATGATTTGACAGTTGTTGACATCTTGTAGATCTTCTTCTTCTTCGTCTTCGAGGTGAGCAAGCTTTGAACAACAACTCCTTGCTTCAGATCTTCATTGTAGCGCTGACGAGAAGGTGGTTGATAACTTAACTGATTTGCAATGTTTTCTTCTTCATCAACAACTTTTGTACCAATTCATTCTTGTTGTGTTGAATGATGTTCTTTGAGTTTCAACAACAATGGCCATGTGTAAATGGTGATAGCTTTGGATATTCTAAGTGTTACAATGATAACTCATCATTGTTGCTATCTTCACACAATGACTTGATCAATTCACCTTTGATGGAATGAATCGATGATTCAAAAGCGAATTCTTTTTCCTTTAAATAGCCCAGTAGAAATATAGCCATTTGAAATATTGTTGGCTGTTGGAAAAGAGACGTTGCGTAATAACTAGTTGTACTGACACATCTCCTTTTTGCTGTGGGAGAAGTGATGGGATATATCTTTCTTGGGCGCCGTGTACAGTTACTCACAATGGTAACATGTGACTTCTGAACTTCAGAGGCTTCTGATGTTTAATTGATGAAGCATGAGTAGAGTCTTCTTAATCAGGATATCTGATATGTCAAGTATTCAGTCAATTGAAGAAGTCCATTAGGAATCAGTCTTCAGAACTTCAGCACTTATCTTTGAGCACTTTATCCTTTACTTCTTCAAGTCTTCCGAAACTTCAGAACTTCAAGTCATGAGAGTCTTCAGCACTTCGGTTCTCTTCTTCAGAAACTTCGCAATCTTCAGAATCTCGATCACTTTCAGAGAGCATCCACAAGATCATTACATTAGCAATATCGGCATCCTTGGATCTGACTGATCACGATCAGATACAGAAGCGTTCTTGCTTCTTGCGACTTGTGTCACACATAGTAACTTCGCATATTATCAATTTCGCTCATCAGGCTGGTGCTTGTTGGATTTGATAATTTCTATGAATATGATCTGCACACAACACATGTTAGAACATAAAATGGTTCTTTCACAAATACGTATTATTATCATCAAAACATAGATTGACTTGTAGAGACAATTCTTGCTCTCACAATCTCCCCCTTTTTGATGATGTCAAAACCAAGTATTTTGATTGAACATTTTATACAAGGTAATCACCAAAACAAACATATTCAGATTCTGGAACAACAGCCCCCCTTGAATGTGTTATCCTCAAAGTTTTATCTATGATCATTTAGAATCTTATATGATCCAAAGACATACAGAATAACAACTTGAGTTACCAGACGAAGAATAGAAAAAGACTACTTCTCTATCTTGTCTTTAAGAGAACAGAGAGTCTTTAGCATCTGGACTAGTTCATCAGAACTTTCATCTTCAGATCTTCAGACCTCAGTTCCTTTGTGGTCGTATCAGAGCTTGTAATGTTCAGAGTCTTCTGAAGCATTTCTACTTTTCAGCAAATTCATTTGAGCACAAACAAATCAGTTCTTATCTGATAACATAGCCTCGCTATTGATCAGAGACATACACTGTCTTTCAAGAAACTCCCCCTGAGTTTCAGACTTTATGAAGATTATAGGATTTATCATTTGAATCTTCTGGGTAGTCTCCCCCTAATTTCTATAAGTCAGATATTGGGATCTTTCAAAATGTAGTTCAGGAATATTAAGTTTTAATCACCAATAAAGATCATGACTTTTCAGAGTTTGACTTTTGAACACAGGTCTTCATCTCAGAACCTTGTTATTGTCACAACTCAGTGGTTCATCAAAGCTTGATTTTTGATCAGATACCAATTGAAGGTTAATATTTGTGATCAATCAACGCTTGATTCTAAATCTGGTACTCATGATTTGATTCTGGTCTGATATCACGTGATGTGCTGAGTCTGATACTAAATGAAGGATTACTTTACATACCACTTGAAGGGTATTTCCTTAATGTGCTGAATTGATACCAGTGAATGTATTTGATAATAATTCACAACTTTGCTCTGATTGATGAGTCTGATACTAGTCTTTGTGTACTGAGTCTGATTACCAATTATTGATTTAGTCTGATACCAAATTGTTTTCACTTCAATTGGTTCCTGGTAAACATCATAACTGCTTGTTCTTGGATCTTCAATTCGGATCTTCAGACAACTCTCTGTCTTCTGATTTGCACTATTCTTCTGAGTAAGCATCTTGAGATGTATACTTTGTCTTGGCTTATTTCAGAGTTTTCTTACTTCTTCTGATTCTTAGACAACTTCTATTATATGATCGGAGTTCTTCATTCCTAACCTGTCTTAGAATGCCTAGTGAACTTGTTTAGAGTTCCTCGGATAACATCAAACAACAAACGTTAGTAGTAACGCATTTTTATATGATTAATTACTTGTTTGAGTTGTATTCTTTGGATTTCCTCTTCTCAATCATTTCTCAATCAAAATCATTATATTTCTTCCCCTTTTTGACATCATCAAAAAGTACTAGAGCATAAGGGCATTTAAGCATATAATTCCTCTTTCCAATGAACATCATATATTTCTTCCTCATCTGAGCATTTAAGCATTTAAGCATATTAACATCATCATATATATATATATATATACTGAATATGTTAAACAACATAGAATCATAGAGCCAGCATTTGAGCAGTTAAGAGCAATCCAAATCATAACCATCTATAACCATATCATATTCATTTTAAGTACAATTAGATGGAATTATCTGATTACCATTTGAAGGTTTTGGATCATCTGTAGAGATTAATTATAGCATTTTATTTATGAGCAATCAGATAGAAGCATCAACATAAAGTAATTTTAAAATGCAGAGCACGGGTTAAGCTTAATCTTGAAAAGTTCAAGATAATCAAAACATAGATAATTTAAACGCAGATTCCTAATTAGAAACGTTTTAAGTCATCGTAGACTTAATAAAACTGTGTTTTCATGGGTCCTTATGAGTTAGACTAGAGCGAGCCTAAGGATGATGAAGAAGATGAGAGAAGGTTTTCAAAATCATCATTTCTTGAGACATCCAACCTCTCTTCTACTTCAGTAATTGCCAGCCTCTTGCTCTTCACAATTTCTACTGAGATCCATTTATGGAACTCAGTCCAGATATTACTTATTTCCATGGAGTCCACACAGGAACTGGAGGCTTCTACTAAGCTTTGGATTTTTGTGATTGCATTGTCCTTAAAGGATTCTAATGCATCACTCACGGTTTTTGATCTTTTAGATGAGGGTTCCTCATCATTAACCATTTTCTACTTCTTACTTCCTTCTTTCCAATTTGTGAGTTCTTGAAGTACATTGGTAATATTCTTCACGTTGATCCAAACACTGATATCTTCATCCTTAAATCTCCTCAGATAGTTTGTGACTTCTGCCTGATTGTAAGCGGTAAATTTTGGAAAGCCTTTAACTGGGACCCTGGGAGTCAGAGTTCGTTCCCTAAAGAATGTATTGTCCAGAGTGGTGTCTTCCTTCATAAGATCCTTAAACTAGAGAATCTTCCCAACGCTTTTAAGCAGCTTTCTTGATTCACCTTCATCAATTAAAATGTCATCAACTATTCCAGATTCAACCAAAATGTCAGAGACGAGTCTTCCGTACGGAATAAGTTTGATCTCCGGATTAGAAGCACTTCTGGAGTTTCTTATGGCTTCTTTCAGAAGTTTAAAGAGAACGGAGGGAAGATTGATCTTAATTCCTTTAAGGAGAAGGAACAATACACACTTCTGAGTGTCGTTGAGTTGATTCGCAGGAAGATGATGAAAAATGCTTCCCTGCAAGATTCTGAACCAAACTTGTAGTGGTTCTCTTAGGTTTGAGAGTACTTGGTTCTCAACTGCTAGTCCTTCATTGAAAATAAGGGCTATGACTTTAACTTATTTCTCCTCATTAAGTAGATCCTTGGCAATTCTAAATCCATTATTCTCGTGCTCCAAGAGATTTGCAATAGTCTTTTCAGATATGTAGACTCTTCTTCCAAAGACCGAAGAACTAATGAGAGTCGAGCCTGCATTAGCATGAATTCAGAACTCTTTAACCAAACATCTATAGGTTGGTCCTTCCAACCTTTTGAAGTAGTTACTCCATCCTTGTGCTTTCATTGAGGGAGTAATATTACATCTGTTCACCTTTAGATTGTTGAAGTTTACAATCGTTTCTGACAAAACGACAAGACGATCAACTGGATTTTGCATGGTTGTGAGAGTTGAAGCATTTTGTGAGACGAAGGCCATCTTTAGGGATGGATGAGGAAAACAAAAGGTAATTAGGCTGAGAACTCAGATGAGTAAGAGAGTGTTGATGTCTTAGGGTTTGATGCTTTTATAGATTAAGAAGTAGGGTTAATTCTGTGGATAGTTTGAAACCGTAACGTTTAATTTTCCTAGAAGCACTAAGTATCGTGGGAAGGTAGGTTAATGATTAATTCCCTTAATCAAGAATCTTGACATAATCTTAATAAGTGGCAATGGAACCGTTACTTAATCATGACCTATGGGGGATTTATGGTCTCTAGACAATCCCAAGCCTTTTCGTGTGAATTTTAAGCAGCACTCATTATTTTAATTAGATAATTAGTGCATTTTGATCTTTTGAAATATTCACACAGATCACAAAAAGATTAATATGTAACATAAGCTTAGTTAAATAGAAATAACTAAAAATCCTATCTTAGACTAAGAACGTCACGGTGAACAAAATTCAGGAAGGACCTTCTCAGTCATTCCATTTCTTTTGCAATGACCAACCACTCCCTGGAGGTCAAGAATGTGGGAGATAACTCTGCAGTAGGGAACTTGGTAGATTGTGTTTTCCCTAGACAGATTAATTTCTTCTTTTAAATGGTTGTACATGGACTGAGGTAGGTTTATTTTGATCCTAGATACTAAAAAGAAAATGAATAATCTTTCTTGGTCAGACAGCCAGCCTCCTCCTCTTTCTCTTGGTCTTAGATTAGTCACCATAAGCTTGTACCAATCTTTAGCAAATGGAGTGAGGGTGCAAGGTTGAGTGGGGGTGCAAGGTTGATTTCTTCATTCTTTTCTTCTTGATTCTGATCTTTCCTTTTCTGAGTGAACTACTGAGGGTTCTTGGATTCTTCAAGATTTTCTTACATTCTGGTTTCTGAAGAATATGAATATTTTCCGATCATCGTTTTTTATCCTCAACTTCCTTCAGAGAGAGTTATCGGATATTGTTGAATTATGTAACACTCTGAGTCTGAGCAATATGGATATTTCCTACATTCTGATCATAAGAATCTAAACTGCTTACGAGGTTATGAGCTGAAGAGAATTGATTGACGTCTTCTGACTATGTTTCTTCAACGATAGCAGATTATGTCCAAGTCTCATCAGACAAGCGTGTAGCGCAATTTGCATGACACTTCTTGATCTTACAATGCTGATTTAACCTGACTATAAACTTAGTCCATCAAAGATCAATAACATATCTACTTCTGAACAGAATGTTAACTGATTTCTTCTTTCTGAAGGACATCAGTAACTTAAATCCTTTTGACTTTAGGTAGAAGACTTTAAGTGTTTGGACATGCTTCTTCTAATTTCAATGTATGAGAAATTCTGAGACACTTATCAGAAGATGATTTGATCAACAAGGTTTGATTCATCTGTGATAATGTCTCAAGTCATCAGGACTTGGTTATACTGATTCAATCCACACTTAAGAGATAATTTTTGGTCAAGTATTCGATGAATCCTTGACATTCTTCTTCTTCCTAAATTTTCTTTCCAATTTCTGCATAGCTCTCCATGAAAACAGTATTCAGATCTTCATTGAATCTTTTAACTTCTAGATCATTCAAGATTCAAATGTTGAATCATTTCTAAGAGTTTGAATTCTTTAGATTTTCTGACTTCAACAGACTTCACTTTGAAATTCAAAATCATAGAACAACAATCTTTCTTCTTTACATAAAGAGGTTCTGAATGAGCTTTAAACGAGAAAGTCAAGGGTGGACCAAATCCGTTTCTTGAAAACATCTCAAAAACTCATAAAGAATTAATCTTCAGCAAACAAGACTTCTTGTTTTCCGATGATTAAGCTTTGAGCACATACGTGGTTCATCCACACGTATTTTCCAAGATAGGTATTCAACAGATACTACTTCTTATCTGATGAGTCTATCTTATCAGTTGATTCTTCAATCTTCATTAAAACTTAAGTGAGGAAGATTTAGTTGTTTGACAACTGTACAACTTCCAGAATCAGTGATTTGCCCAAATACTTAGATTGATTACAATTTTGTACACAGTCACCTTCTGAACTGTTACAGAAATTATAAGTGGATTTCAATCTCACCCAGAGTATTTCAGCGCACCTCATCTGGATCTTTTTCTGACACTGTTAGGTGTTTGATATCCATCAATAATAGAACTAGAGCTCTGATACCAATTGAAGGTGCGAGAAAGACACAAGAAAAGGGGGATTTGAATTATGTATTTACTCTTTTGACAACTTTTCGCTTCTTGTCGTTAAAGCACATGGAACAACATCAGAGTTCGTTGAGAGACTCTGACTGGCAAAGATACTTTCAGGCTTGCTATGCGTGAAGCATGAGAACCAACAAGAGTCTGAACATAAACTACATTTCTCAGAACTTGCAGTGCAGAAGCTTATCAGAGTTAAGCTGCAAGGTTCTGACTTGCTTATGTAAGGTTCTGATACTCATTATATAAACATAAATAAGAACAACAAGCATAAGAGTAAAGGACACACGATATATCCTGGTTCACCACAAAGGCTAATCCAGTCCACCCTCCTCAGGTGATTTTGCCTTGAACACAAGGTCTTAATCCACTATAATCAATCTCGATTACAGATGCATGGGTAACAGCCGGTGACTAACCACTTGCACAGTCGCACTCTGACTAACATACAATGAACCGTTTAGGGATTCAACTTAATGAATATAAAGAACATTGACCTACAGGTTCCAATCTCGCAAGATCTACTGCTAGGCTTTCACAGCTAGACGTTCAGGGATTCATCGCAATGAATATAACGCTACTGACCATATTTCAGGCTTTTCCCACAATGACATCTCGCCATTGTCTTCTCGAGTCTCCGGTCACACTGACCACTCAGGGAATCCTAATTCACCAAGAATTAGTTATATAGGAGATTACAAAGATGCTTCTTAATAAGCAGATTACTCCTAAGTTTAAGTACAAAAAACACACAAGTGTTCAAGCAATATGTGAGCAATAACTCCTTGCTATTCTAAGAAACTACAGAGATGTATAATGATTTGACAGTTGTTGCATCTTTTAGATATTCTTCTTCATCGTCTTCGAGGTGAGCAAGCTTTGAGCAACAACTCCTTGCTTCAGATCTTCATTGTAGCGCTGACGAGAAGGTGGTTGATGACTTGACTGATTTGCAATGTTGTCTTCTTCATCAATAGCTTTTGTACCAATTCATTGTTGTTGTGTTGAATGATGTTCTTTGAGTTTCAACAACAATGGCCATGTGTAAATGGTGATAGCTTTGGATATTCTAAGTGTTACAACGAGAACTCATTGTTGTTGCTATCTTCACACAATGACTTGATCAATTCACCTTTGATGGAATGAATCGATGATTCAAAAGCAAATTATTTTTCCTTTAAATAGCCCAGTAGAAATATAGCCGTTTGAAATATTGTTGGCTGTTGGAAAAGAGACGTTGCGTAATAACTAGTTGTACTGACACATCTCCTTTTTGCTGTGGGAGAAGTGATGGGATATATCTTTCTTGGGCACCGTGTACAGTTACTCACAACGGTAACATGTGACTTCTGAACTTCAGAGGCTTCTGATGTTTAATTGATGAAGCATGAGTAGAGTCTTCTTAATCAGGATATCTGATATGTCAAGTCTTCAGTCAATTAAAGAAGTCCATTAGGAATCAGTCTTCAGAACTTCAGCACTTGTCTTTGAGCACGTTATCCTTTACTTCTTCAAGTCTTCCGAAACTTCAGAACTTCAAGTCATGAGAGTCTTCAGCACTTCGGTTCTCTTCTTCAGAAGCTTTGCAATCTTCAGAATCTCGATCACTTTCAGATAGCATCCACAAGAGCATTGCATTAGCAATATCGGCATCCTTGGATCTGACTGATCACAATTAGATACAGAAGCGTTCTTGCTTCTTGCGACTTGTGTCACACATAGTAACTTCGCATATTATCAATTTCGCTCATCAGGCTGGTGCTTGTTGGATCTGATAATTTCTATGAATATGATCTGCACACAACACACGTTAGAATATAAAATGGTTCTTTCACAAATACGTATTGTTATCATCAAAACATAGATTGACTTGTAGAGACAATTCTTGCTCTCACAATTACTTCCAAACCAAGTAACCATTTTCTTTGATCCAAATATCAAATTGAATAGCTTGTTACATACTACAACTTTCTCACTTAGGGTGGATTCACAAAAAGTGCATATATTTTGAGATATGAAGCCATGAAGTTAGGGTTTCAAGACTTTTTGAACTTTGACACTTGAAATTTTTTTTGGACAAAATCTGTTTTGTGTTTGAGCCAACTTTGAGGCCATTTTTCTCCATGATCCAAGATGAATCAAGATCAAATTCAAAGATCAAAGTTGAAGTATGATATACCAGCTTTCCAAAATGTCCAAGAACACAATCTAATTCCATTTGAGCAAGGAGATATGGAGCGCATAATATGCCTTGATGCAACTGTTTTGGTAAGGCAGATTTGGCATTACTTGTGGAGCATGATTTCTTGAGTCCAAGTGTGATGATCATACCATGCTTATTCAACAAGAATTTGAATGTATCATCCAAAACCTGCAAGATAGAGCCACTAAGTCAAGAGGAATCCCTTTGAAATGATGAGACATCATCACTTTAAGCCTTGAATTCAAGAGGCATTTATGTGGAATAGTGCATTGTCAAAGAAACCACTTTCACTAGTCAAGATGCACTCTTAAACAACAATAAACACCTCTGCAGAATGTGGAATTGGTCAAAAGAAGAGCTAGGCTAGTGGAAGAGATAAGGTACCTTGAATTGGAAGTAATGATGCATTTCAAAAACCATTGAACATTGACCTCATCCTTCAAACCATCACTATTCCTCCAAAACAAACTTGCTCCCCTATAAATAGAGACCACATTTGATCATTCAAAACACACTAAAACAATCACAACACTTGTTTTCTCATTCTTCCTCTTTCACTTCAAAATTTCAAAATTTCAAAGAGTGAGAATTGAATTTTCAAAACCAGAGCTTAAACCACTCAAATAACCATCCAAACACATCACAAATCATCCCTTGAAGGTGTCCAAGCCTTCATCTTCCTCTCCAAACACCAGAATCCAAAAGTCAACTGTCAAAACCTCATATTTTGACTTTTTTGCATTTTCTAAGCCATGTCTTGATTTTGTTCATTTCCAAACCATCCAACACTTCAAACACACTCTAAATAACATCCTTAAATTGTTCCAATAATAGTTTCTCAACTGTAACTCCATTTGACCAAAGTTCCATTTTGGTTACTTTTACCAATTTTGCAAGAAGAAGCAAGATTCTGTCCAAGAGGTTTTCCTTTGGTTCCATGCACCCAAGAAGCTCCCTAGAGGTCCATTGGAGGTGTCTCAGGTGTCATTTCATTTCTGTAACAAGGCATTTGGAAGTTGGCAAGTGAACTACAAGAGGTAAGCTCCCTAAAACTTGGAACTTTGTGAAATATGCTTTGCTTTGATGTTCCTTGAACATGAACATGTCTTATATGTCATACTTGTTGTGTTTGAACTATATTTAAGTGTTATTGTTGGTTGTATAGAGACTTAGGATAGAACTTGCAAAAACATGTCATTTTAGGAATCACTATCGTGTTTTAAAATGTAGCCATTTTTAGCAAAATCTAAGACTACCATTGTGTTCCTTGTGAAATTCCAAGCAAGATTGGTCTTTACATCTTGGAATTTCATTGAGTGTAGAAAAAGTTAGAGGTGTTCTTGCATGAGGGCAAAAACCTGATCTTGCCCAGCCAAACCAACCATGGGCGCCTTTTTTTGCCCACCCAATAGGTCACACTTAGCCTTGTCAATTATTGTGTGAGGGTGATACAACGGATGTATCACCACCCCAGTGGTTCAGCATATGCGTCTTATGTACCTTGTCACCACCAGAATTGGGGTTCGAATCCCCCTCGCCCCAGTTCTTTTATTTTTTTTCTGATTTTTCAACTGAACTACATATATTATATTGTCCTTCCATGTTTTTGTTACCATGTACGCGTGGTTGGACTTGCTAGTGTTTTGTGCTGCAAGCGAGATGACATGGGTTTAACACCCATGGGGACCATGGGTTCAACACCCATGGGGACCATTCCCCATTATTTTTAATGACTCATTCTCTTACTTTTCTTTGCATTTTCAAACTATCATAACTTTCTCATTTTTTTATCATTTTAAACCCATTCTTTTTGAAAATTGTTCAGGATAATGTCTATTTTCTATTTTTGAAAAGAAAATACCAAAAATATTTATTTTTGATGTATTTATGAATGATCAAAGTGTGTGGTGTTTTTAGGGTCTCTTAAGGACTTCTTTGGTTCTTTTTAATGTTTCCTTGCTTTCCCTTGCTTGAAAAGATTTGTTTGAACTGCTTACATAAAAGTGCATGTTGAACTTTGTCCATGCCATGGGATATTTGCTTGACTATTTTGCCTTAACATGAGATGTTCTTTCCATGTTTACACAACCATGATGTGCATATTTGTCTTTGTGTTGCTTTTACCATGTTTAGGTGTTCTTATGCACTTGAATTTTGTCTTGAAAATGACTATGAATACATACTTGTATGCCTAAACTTTTGTTGATGTTCTTACTTGCTTATGACCATGTTTGAACCTTAATATCCATGTTTGGTTGTTACTTGTCATCTTTAAGTATTCTCACATGCCATATCTTGTATGTTTACACCTTCATCCACATGTTGTTGTCATAAACATGTCCTTTTGTTCAAGTATGCTTGGTTGTTTCCCTTACTATATTTATTGGATCCTCGATTCATCTTGAATACATATACTTGCTTAAACTTCTTTTTAATTTCTCCCATGGATTAAATCTTTGCTTGAATGATCAAGTATTTCCTTCATAAACTCTTACCATGATGAATACATCTCTTTGGTTGATGCACATTCACCATTTTCAAAACTTCTTGGGCCTCTGTAAGAGTGTAAGTCCCATTACATTTTCAAAACTCTATGGGCCTCTGTAAGAGTGTAAGACCCATTACATTTTCAAAACTTTTGGGCCTCTGTAAGAGTGTAAGACCCATTACATTTTCAAAACTTTTGGGCCTCTATAAGAGTGTAAGACCCATTAGATTTTCAAAACTCTTTGGGCCTCTGTAAGAGTGTAAGACCCATTACATTTTCAAAACTTCTTGGGCCTCTGTAAGAGTGTAAGACCCATTACATTTTCAAAACTTTTGGGCCTCTGTAAGACTGTAAGACCCATTACATTTTCAAAACTCTTTGTCCTCTAATAGAGTGTAAGACCCATCACCCTTTCAAGTTCAACCATGCTTAGACATGAGCCTCTATAAGAGTGTAAGACCTATCATTTTTTTTCAATTCATGTCTATACTTGTAAAATACTTGTCATGTACTTATCCATATTAAGTTTCTCTTGACATTTATAACACCTTATCCTTAGTTTAGACTTAGCTCAGAACATCAGGGTTCCCTCAACCACAACATAGTTCAAACCCTAGTTCCCCTGGATAAAGTAAACTTACTCATAGCCTCCTCTTAGGCTTCATACAAGGACCCTTCAGGCTTCTTAAAAGCATCATATCCTTCATCTTGGGCTTCATACAAGATACCATCAATTCAAAATCCCCCCAGTTAAGTCATCCTCCTCTCAGGCAAACAAACTTTTTAGCTTCACATCTTGGGCTTTGAACAAGATACAAACAAACTTTTTAGCTTCACATTTTGGGCTTTGAACAAGACACTCAAATAATTCAACTTCTCCCCAGAGATAGGACATTAAGTCATCCCAGTAGGAAGATATTTCTTCTATACACCACAATTCAAAATCAAACATTAAAAACTTTTTCTCCATATAAGTGATGTAAGTGGCACACTTGTTGATTCAAAATCCAAGCTGGAGTCCTTCTCTTATCATGGTCCAAAAATTTTCTTTCATCTAAGTGATGTAAGTGGCACACTTGTTAATACTATATCCAAGTTAAGGTCCTTCTCTTAGCATGCAAAGACGCATAAAGGAAGATGTGGCATTGCTTAGGATTCTTTAACATCCAAGTTCAAAGCTTCTTCCCTTATGATATTATTCTCAAATGTTTGTGATGAATAGGTGAGATATCTCCCTTAAGAATGACAATTTGTCTCTTCTTTCCAACAAATACCTTTTAGCTTCATCATCTTGGGCTTTGAACAAGATACAAATTCCACCCATAGTTAGGTGGAACTACGAACGCTCTGATTTCCCAAAGCCTCTCTTTTTGGGAATACGTAGGCATAAGATTGCGAGATCTTAGCGAGCACACCTTTAAATAAAACCCCTTAGGTCATTGTACCTTTCATAAATAAAAAACTCCTAAAATATCTCACATCCTCATTCTCATCCATAGTTTATAACTTTCCCAAATCAAATAGTAAACATTTTAAATAGATAAGATAACTAATAGTAAAAAGTGTACAAAAGGTTCCTATAGAGTATTATAGATACTTAGGTGTTAATAGCTTCCCTTAGTATAACCGACCCCGATTCCATATCTCTTTGCATTTGTAGGGAAAACATTTGCATAGAGGGTTAGTTTAGATTCCTTCCCCTTCCCTTTAAGAATCATAGGATAAATATTAGAAATTCGAAAGTGGGACAAGCATAGTTCACGAGGGTCCCACCATCTCAGGATTGGTGGGGGTACTGAAATCGGTCCACATAAAAATGGCGACTTCAATAGGGACTTGTCATACCCTAAATTTTGACCCTAAGATTTCACATAATTTGCATATCATATGAATATACTTTCATGCATCACTAACCCATCACAAGTGTAAGATGTGTATGCTTACTTGCTTCACAGGTTAGGTGATCCCCCTAAGGCTCAAGCAGATGAATTATCAAGGGATAAGTATCATATTCAACACTACAGGTCTCCATATTATCCATGAAGATCGAGGAGTTTCACACATCAAAAATAAAGTGCAAAGTGGCATCATGATAAGCTCATCAAGCCTCAAGACCCTCGGTGCACAAAATTAGGGTTTTGACCTAGTTCGATCCCTAGGATGACTTGTGGAGCAAGGCATGATCCAAGACCTCAAGATATGTTTCAAGGACCTCAAATACATCATATTAGTCCATTCATATGATTGGATTGATCTAAAAGAACTTGATTCATAAACAATGCAAGAATTCAAATCCATCTGAGTCATAAACTAGGGGTTTGATGAAAAGTCAACCATACCTTTGAATTTTGGCCAAGACATGTTCTCAAACCTTGGGATATGATTCAAGACACTCAAATATACCCTTTAAATCCATTCATAAGTTTAAAATCACTTTGGGATATCCATTATTTGAAAATCAAGAATTAGGGTTTCTCTACACAAAATTCATCTGATGCATAATGTCAAAGTTTGAATTTTTGAGCAAAATGGATAATCAAAGGTTATTATTCAAGGAAATATGATCCATAGTTATATTTAATCAAGGATTGATCAAGAAATCAAGGTTACTTGCAAAAGAAGCAAAATTGGAAGAATTGAAAATTTCACTAAGTTATGGAAATTCATGTTCAAGTACCTAACTTCACAAGGCCATAACTTGTGATCCAAGCAACCATTTTTTGCACTCCAAAGCTTAAATGATACATCTTCTTCCATACAACAAGATTGTTGGGCTGAACCATCCCCAAAAAATGCATGGATTTTGATATATAAAGCCATAAAGTTGGAAGAGATCATGTTTTGAACTTGGACACTTAGAATTTTTTTAGGCAGAATCTGTTTCATTTTTAGGCCAAATTTGAAGACATTTTCACCATGTTCCAAGAAGATTCAAGACCAAATGCAAACATCAAATTTAAAGTAGGATATCTCAGCTTTCCAAAGAGTACAAGAATATCCATTGTTTCTGTTTGAGCAAGGAGTTATGATCCTCACAACATGCCATGACCAAACTGATTTTTCAAGATAGTTTTCATGATTACTTGCATCACACGATTTTGTAAAACAATTTTGGTGACTTTGCAATCTTGTTGAATCGTATAATATCTTCAACTTTGGACCATAAGTCAAGGATTCCATCTCTTGGCATGTGAAAACCCATCATTACATAGCCTTGAATTCAAGTTTGTCATTTGGCATTTAAGTGAAGCATTGAATTGGCATGAAATGAGCCACACCAGTTCAGATCAATTCAAAAACAATGAGTATTTAAACCTGTAAAATGCGAATTGATTCAAGATTCTAGTCATGCTATGAAAGACTTTGGTACCCTAGCCTTTAAGTAAGAGCTACATGACAATATCCATTGGATAATAGCATACTCCCTCATCCAACACTATTCATCCAAAACAAATCAGTTCTCCTATAAACAAAGGTCATTTTGCATCAGTTCAATTACACCAAAACAATACCAAATACTTGTTTTCTCATTCTCCCTCTTTTACTTCAAATTTCAGAGTTTCAAAGAGCAAACTTGGAATGTTCAAAACCAGAGCCTAAACCACTCAAACAACCATCCAAAAACATCACAAATCATTAATTGGAGGGGTTCAAACCCTCATCTTTATCTCAAAACACCAAAATCAGAAAGTCAACCATCAAAACTTCATATTTTGACTTTTCTGCATTTTTCAAGCCATGTTTTGATCCTGTCCATTTCAAAACCAAACAACACTCCAAACACTCTCTAAATAACATCCCTAAACTGTTCCAACAAGAATTTCTCAAATGTAACACCATTTGAGGAAGTTTCCATTTTGACCACTTTTGACTCATTTTGCAAGAAGGGGCCAGATTCTGTTTTAAAGGTCTCCCTTTGATCCCAAGCATCCAAAAAGCTTCTATAAGGTGTATTGGTGGTGTCCAAAGCATTGGTTTGCTTCTGCAACAAGGTTCTTGCAAATTGACAAGTGAGCATCAAGAGGTAAGCTTCCTAAGAACTTGAACTTTGAGAAATATGCTTTGCTTTGATGTACATTGATCATGATCATATCATATATGTCTTATTTGTTGTGTTTGAACTGTTCTATCATGCTATTATTGATTGTATAAAGTTGTAGCATAGAACTTGAAATTTTGAAGCCTTTTTGAAACCACTATCGGGTTTTAAAATGTAGGCATATTTAGAAAAATATAAAACCACCATTGGATTTCTCATGAAATTTTAGGCAAGTTTAGTCTTTGGATTATCCATTTTCATTGAGAAATGAGAAAGTTTGGGAGGGTTTTGCATTTGATCCAAAACCTGAATTTCTTGGAAACCATGGCCATGGCGCCTTTGTAGTTAGGCCTTAGGTCACATTTAGGTATTTGAATTAATGGATGGGGGTGATACAACGGATGTATCACCACCCCAGTGGTTAAACCTGCGCGCCATGAGTACCTTGTAGCCTGAGAACTGGGGTTCGAATCCCCTCGCCCCAGTTCTTTTTAATTATTTTGAATTTAAATTGAGTTTCATATATATATATATATATTAGTTCTAAAATTCTGGTACAGATGTGTGATGTCATAGTGTAATGTCACAACATCGCAATCTGCTGAACAAGCCAATAATAGAAACCATAACACACTGAATTGTTCACCTAGTTCGGTTCAACAACCTACATCTGGGGGCATACCAAGCCAGGAAGGAAGTCCACTATTAGTAGTATCAAATTACAGACTCAACAACCCGTTGACAATCTACCTAATTTAATCACTTCCCAATGACCCTTCTACCTAAGTCCTCCCTAGGTAAGAGACTCCATCTCACTTTCTATCATAACTATGATGTCTAGCAGTCAACTACACCGTCACTGCATCAACAACTTGATTACCAACAACTGTACAATCATAGAAGACACCCTTCCATGACACCCTTTGGAGTTGCTTCAAAGCTTCCTCCAAGAACAATACCAAACCCAAACTCATTACCTACAAGTTTCTGAATTACACACAGTGACCATCTCACAACCCCAGTGGTTCACTTTGACAAAGCCCTAAAGATCTACATCTTGGACCCGTATCTATTCTAGGTTACAAGCATTCTATTTATAATATAATCCCAACTGGATTTGGGCCTTCAAATCATATCATATCTTCTCTAACAAATCTGCAACAGATAGATCTTCAATCATATCTTCAATTAAATCTTCAATAATTAACTCTGAATATTCTCCATATCTTTATGCTTTAAATTCTCAATAAACTGATCTTCATAACTGAATGCAACAGAATATATCTCTCCCTTGATCTTCGCCTGCATTCTCTGATTGTAATTAGCAGAATATCTCATTCACACCAGAAACACGTGCAGCCCTAAACACATAACAATCTGATGTTTTAATGTTCTGGTATAGTGATGTTAAGACATCGCATGTGACATCACTCTTCAGTACAATAAACCAGAATGTTAGCTATACTGTTAGAAGCTCATGTTGCAACATCAACCATGACGTCAACATTGTTTTAACAAAATTTCAGCCAATTACTAGAACTTACAATCTCCCCCTTTGGCTAATTTTGGCTAAAACAACTATATAACCATTACAACTTAGATTACAGCAATAATTACAACTCTATACTACTGTCAGTAGTTATCAGTAACCACTGATCCTAACAGTAACCATCAGTAGTTACTGTGCGCAGCAATCCTGGAGAACCATCTTCTAGGAGTATTTGAATGATGTTAAGACATCATGTCTGACACCTTCTTTTGGCAGCACAGCCCACCACAATCACTTCAGGCAGCACATCAGGAGGAAGAAGTAGAAAGTCCCGAAGTTGTGCACTCAGATTACAGATATCTGGTGTACATGAGGAAGAAGATTTTAGACACTCCCCTTTGATGTAGCACATTTCTATTTCCTTTCAACTCAGACCTGGAATCATTGTGGAAGACTCCCCCATAAAAGAAGTGTGTGTCTGTTCACCAAAGACCAATGGTGGCATGAGAGAATTCTGCACACCTTCTTTGATCAGACCCCCTGGTCAATCGTAACTCAGAACACAGGTCACAACTGTGTTCATAACTCAGGACACAAGTCACAAAGACTCAACATCAACTCAAGGATATACCATCCTCTTCTGCTGCATCAGGAATTGTAGGTTCCAAGCATAACCACTGCGCAACCCATATAGACCATCTCTCTCCTTTATCCCCCTTTTTAGCCACAAATTGGCAAAGGAAACTCTCACAAAACCAGACCCAAGAAATGCTTACCCAAACACGAATAAAAGACATAAGACTTATGAGATACGAACACTCACTGGCTGAAGGAGAACAAACTAACCCCTATAAATAGCTGACCAGTAACTTTGAAATTAACGAGCCTTGAATATGTCAATGTTCTTGGTCAAACAACCGCTATTTTAGGTATCAAAAACTGCATTCAAATTCAATGCATACCTTCCAAAAACTGCCTCGACTGCCTTAAATAATTCACAACTGAATCTTACCATAAATTAGGCTAATAACGCTCTATGCATATTCGAAGCCACGTGTTTCACTTTATCCTAACACCACCGTCCAAAATACTTCCCTGTTTGGCTCAAGAAAAACATGTCCTATATCATGTTCTGACATCACTTCAGACATTGCCTGCTGGCTCATTAACCAACCACATCTTCTTATCTAATGGGTGTAGGTGCATCTTCTCACAACTTTTTCTAGAATGCTTCCAACCATCAACCAAGTACACCACTTTTCTATTCAGACCTCTCCTGCATAGGTACTATCTTCACACAGCTATGATAGGTCCCATCAACACACTGCACAAGCTTGACCACCACACATGCTGCAATAGGCTATAGTTAACAGCCTTCCATATAATGCCTTTTATGATATCCCACCCAAAATGCCTCATTTCTCATGGGGATTTTAGATATAAGGTCTGCCAAGTCCAAAAGACAAAGGCCTATTTGATTGGAAATATCTCACACAAGATAAACACCTTTCTGTCCTTACAATCACCAGCTCCTAATGAAGTCTTCAACATGAAAGTAGCCATGTATTTCCTGAACAACTTACCATCAAGATTAGAATCTGCCCATTCTAATCCACACTATGTCAGAACCGCCACTTCAGACAATAATGCTGCTTCTTCAAACTCCATAAGTATGGTACATACCCAACCATAATGTTGTAACAACAAGTAGGACATCAGCACTAGACAAAAGACCATCCCACTTAATCAGCACCAGTAGTTATACCATCAGACAACTAGACAAGACCTAGCCTCATCCTACTAGGACCACTTCCACCTAGGCACCAAGCACGAAGTTCTGGTAACCAATATGTCAAGAAAAGCAGGTTCCCAAGAAAAACAGATTCCCACACCAAAGACTACTCTGACTGGTCAGGCGATATAAACAATGCCATATTATCCATTATAAATACCAAACCTCCTTGCTCCTATCAGCACACCAAGGAAGCAAACATGAGTCAGTCTAACAAGATTGCATCAAAGAGGCACATGCAGGAGGACAAGAAGCCAGATCCTCAGAAGTTGAAGGACACTACACTGTCCAAAGCTGGATCATCTTCAGGAGCAACAAGAACACGCAAGACATCAGAGACAAGGATGAAGACTATCAAGAAAAACTAAGTGCAGCTTCAAGCATCTGATGATGAATGGGATGAAGATTGGAAGACATTTCTTGATTCGGGGGGTTGGGATAATCTTTAGACTCTTTGCTTGTTGTTTTTACTGATCTTGTAAGCTTCCAACAATGCAATAAACTTCTGTTTTAATTCTGTTCCATCTATACTAAACAAAAGCAATAAGGAACACAACTGCACAAGACACTAACTCCTCATGTATGCAACCTCCCAATAAGTGACAACACCAAAAACTGCAGACATACACGTCCAGCTGCACAAATTTTTAACCATCTCCCCCTATCAAGGGTAACATGTGCTTCTTTATATCTTTATGTCTTCAAGAGCTCACTTCAACCAATCTTCATAATCTATACCTTTGCAGCAAAATCCATAGATAAGTACTCCCCCTGTCATGGTTAACTAATGCTCTAGATGAAGAAGAACATTTGAGCATACTTGTTGAGCACATGCATTTTGGGACCATTCATTCCTTATCATGCTCAATACCTGATCTACTTCAGTCTTCTCTACATTTTCCATCCAAGGCAGACCTTCTACTTCATCATTCTCCCGTATGACTATGTAGACGCTCCTTAGGCATAATGTAGGCACCACACTTCTGAACCAGAGCATAATCATCCTTCCCCAAGGATATCCAACTAGATAATGTCCCAACACACATTAGAACATCTGCCACCCACCAAGACATCATCACCATGATTCTTGATATGCTCCACCAACTGGACTTATAATAGCATAGTAATCCAAACTGAAGATCTTAAGCTTGAACAATGAGAGCTTCAGAAACCCATAGAGATATAGACTCTCATCCACCACGTCCATCCTCAACCTAGAATCTCTGCCACAAGCTCCAAGAGAATTTGGATAATACTCCATAGTCACCAATCAACTCCACCAGTTGATTCATCTTCAAGACAGTCACATAAAGTGGATTCTCAAGCCTACTGCAGTCCTGCACTTTAACCTCAGACAAATACATAGTCTCCCGTCAATGTATATTGTCATTAGTTGAATGCACAACACTATCCAAAGCAGACAAATATTCCACTATTGTCATGCAAGATACATCCTTTTCCTGCAGACTTGAGGCACTGGTTGATCCTTCTTTTGCTAATACACACCACTGATCACTTTAGATTGGGTAAGTGGCTTTACCTGATATTTCACCGTGAGCATAACAAACTTCCTTTGGCTGAGAAGGCAAAGACTGAAATAATGTTTCAACATCACCAATCACACTAAACATGAGCCAGCATACTCTAATATTTCAAGAATCTTCAAACTTTTAATGCAATCCTCAATAAGTTACCACAAGTAAGCTTCAGAGATAACTTATCAAGATCTTCACTCCGGCATGAAAACTTTGACAGAGATACTCTTTTGCTTTGGCTCTACCTTCTTCTTTCACCATCAAAAAGGATGAAGGAGTCACAAATTGGTCTTCTACTTCTGCAGACACCAATTCTAATTGACCAAAGGCTGATTGACCTATTAAGCTCAGCTTATTTCTTGATGAATCTTCACATGACCCAGATGCCTCCTCTTCCAAGTCAGGAGTAGGTTCCAAACAGATGTGATCAACACATTTGTTTAGCCCCCAAGCATCTGTTATGACACAATCTGCTGGTAGGACATAAGTTCTCTTCACACCAAAAGATCCTTTAACACAACCCAGAGATTGACCTTGTAAGGTTGGATTACTACAACCTTTCTTCAGGCCTCTTTTCAACATGCTTATAGAAGAGTTCCTTTGAAGATGTCCTCACATATCACCACATTTTTGGAGGAGAGCAGAATGTTGCAGTCTTAACACCAAACTATCAGGAATTTTCCATCAGATATATATATGCAGCGGAACATACACCAGAAAATTCCTCTACTACCTTTAGGCAAAACATAATAACTCTTACCCAACACTCCAAGTGCACAAGCTCATTATAAGTCAAACCACACAGCAGCTTACCACCAACCCTACAACCTTCATTCTTCACTCCAAGGAATCATACGAAATCCTCTATGAACCAACTATCTTCCTTGCTCATGAACCATAAAGTATCCTCCCTAGATCTCATCCAGAAACAGACAGGATGCCTGCTCTGATACCAATTGAAATTCTGGTACAGATGTGTGATGTCATAGTGTAATGTCACAACATCGCAATCTGCTGAACAAGGCAATAATAGAAACCATAACACACTGAATTGTTCACCCAGTTCGGTTCAACAACCTACATCTGGGGGCAAAGCAAGCCAGGAAGGAAGTCCACTATTAGTAGTATCAAATTACAGACTCAACAACCCGTTGACAATCTACCTAATTTAATCACTACCCAATGACCCTTCTACCTAAGTCCTCCCTAGGTAAGAGACTCCATCTCACTTCCTATCATAACTATGATGTCTAGCAGTCAACTACACCGTCACTGCATCAACAACTTGATTACCAACAACTGTAAAATCATAGAAGACACCCTTCCATGACACCCTTTGGAGTTGCTTCAAAGCTTCCTCCAAGAACAATACCAAACCCAAACTCATTACCTACAGGTTTCTGAGTTACACACAGTGACCATCTCACAACCCGAGTGGTTCACTTTGACAAAGCCCTAAAGATCTACATCTTGGACCCGTATCTATTCTAGGTTACAAGCATTCTATTTATAATATAATCCCAACTGGATTTGGGCCTTCAAATTATATCATATCTTCTCTAACAAATCTGCAACAGATAGATCTTTAATCATATCTTCAATTAAATCTTCAATAATTAACTCAGAATATTCTCCATATCTTTATGCTTTAAATTCTCAACAAACTGATCTTCATAACTGAATGCAACAGAATATATCTCTCCCTTGATCTTCGCCTGCATTCTCTGATTGTAATTAGCAGAATATCTCATTCACACCAGAAACACGTGCAGCCCTAAACACATAACAATCTGATGTTTTAATGTTCTGGTATAGTGATGTTAAGACATCGCATGTGACATCACTCTTCAGTACAATAAACCAGAATGTTAGCTATACTGTTAGAAGCTCATGTTGCAACATCAACCATGACATCAACATTGTTTTAACAAAATTTCAGCCAATTACTAGAACTTACAGGTTCCATTTATTTTCAACACGCGCGCTTTGGTTGGGATGGTTAAGGTTTTGGGTTGTACGCTGACCTGCGTGGATTCAACACCCATGGGGACCATTCCCCATTTTTTTAACACTTAATTTTCTTACTTTTCTTCACAATTTTAAATTACTATAACTTTCTCATTTTTAATCATTTTGAACCCATTCGTTTTGTAAATTGTTCTTGATAATGTCTATTTTCTATTTGTAAAAATAAAATACCAAAATAATTATTTTTAATACATTTATGGTTGTTCAAAGTAAGTGATGTTCTTAGGGTTTCTTAAAGAACTTCTTGATTCTTTTGAATAATTCCTTGCCTTTCTTTGCTCATAATGACTTGTTTGAACCATATACATCTTGTATGAACCTTAAATGATGTTGTGAATTTGTACATCTTTATCCTCACTTGATTTTAATCCATTTTTTAAGTGTATGTTTACATGTGAATGGATGATGAACTTTCAAACATGTCATTGAGTTTTTGCTTAATCCTTTGCCTTAAAATGTTGATTTTCTTCCATAATTACATGATTTTAATATGTTTATGTGCCCTTGTGTTGATCACACCATTTCTATATGCTCCTAAAACATTTGAACTTTGCTTTGAAAATGTTTTAATACATGTTCATTTGTATGAACTTTGTGGTGTTTCCACTTTATCCAAGCCTATGTTTAAACCTTAACATGAATGATTGACTATTTTCAAATTTTTTTAAATCCTTGGGCCTCTATCCAGAGTGTAAGTCCCATCCCTCTCTTTCAAAATCATCTCCTGTTTTTAAACAAGATAAATTTTGGGCCTCTATATGAGTGTAAGACCTGTTACATTTTCCAATACAAACACTTTGGGCCTCTATTAGAGTGTAAGTCCCTCTCCTCCTTTTCAAAATTTTCTTCAATTTCTCAAAGCTTTCAATCTTTCAAATCTCCATCATCAACTTTCATCAAACACAACCCTAGTGGCATTTCAATAAATCCGGGGCCTCTGCTTAGAGTGTAAGTTCCAACCCCTTTTAATTTTCAAATCATCAAACTCCTTGGGCCCTCTATTCAGAGTGTAAGACCCATCACTTATCACATTTTCAAAACCAATTATTTTAAATCCTTGGGCCTTTATCTAGAGTGTAAGTCCCCTTCCCTCAATTTCTTTCAAAATCATCCTCAATACTTCTAATCATTCATCAAAGTCATCTTCTGTTTTCAAAATAAGAATAAATTCCTTAGGCCTCTGTCAAGAGTGTAAGACCCACCACCTTTTCTTTTCTTTTCAATAAGTCACGGGCCTCTACTTAGAGTGTAAGACCCAACACCTTGGTGAATAGAATAAAACACACAAAAACTCTAAAGATGCCAAATCTTCCATGAATTCAACATGTCATATCAATGTTTATACTTGTTGATCTTCAATCATTTTTGTTCATATCTTGTTAAGTTTCTCTTGGCATTTATATCATCCTTAGTTTAGACATAAGTTAAACAATAGGATCCCTTCAATCACAACTTAGTTCAAACAACTAGTTCACTGGCCTCCTCTTGGGCCTTATACAAGCATCATTGCCTCCTCTTGGGCATCATACAAATAATGTCCCCAGCAAGTTAGCCTCCTCTTGGGCTTCATACAATGAGATTTGGGAAGTCTCACTCAATCCCCTGGCCTCCTTTTAGGCCTTATACAAGCATCCTAGCCTCCTCTTGGGCCTTATACAAGCATCATTGCCTCCTCTTGGGCATCATATAAAGAATCTCCCCAGCAAGTTAACCTCCTCTTGGGCTTCATACAAGGAGACTTGGGAAGTCTCACTCAATCCCCTAGTCTTCTCTTGGGCTTTATCCAAGCATCATATCCTCCTCTTGGGCTTTATACAAGGACCCTCAGGCTTCTTAAAAGCATAAATAAAATCTTTTAGCTTCACCATCATGGGCTTTGTACAGGATATAATAAAATCTTTTAGCCTCACCATCCTGGGCTTTGTATAGGATACAATAAATCTTTTAGCCTCATTCATCCTGGGCTTTGTACAGGATACAAATAAAACTCCCTAGTTGAGTCGATCTCTTTTTCAGCTTCATATCTTAGGCTTTAATCAAGATACCTAAATAAACTCATCTCCTCACTGGTAAGACCTTGAGCCATCTCTGTAGGAAAATATCTCTTCTAATCACTACAATTCAGATCAAATAATCAAAACTATTTCTCCAGATAATTGATGTAAGTGGCACTCTTGTTGATTCAATATCCAAGTTGGAGTCCCTTCTTTATCATGGTTCAAAAACTTTTCTTTCATCTAACTGGTGTAAGCGGCATAGTTGTTGATTCTATATCCAAGTTAAGGTCCCTCTTTTAGTAATGCAAAGAATTCATAAAGGAAAAGTGACATTGCTTAACACAATAAGTTTAAAGCTCTTTCCCTTATGACATCACTCTCAAATTATTGTAGTGAATATGTGAGATATCTCCCTTAAAGATGACAATTTGTCAAATCTTTTAAACACTCTTTTAGCTTCATCATCTTGGGCTTTGAACAAGATACAAAACAAAACTTTTTCCTCCCATAGATTAGGAGGAACTATGAATGCTCTGATTTCTCAAAGTTTCTTCATGGGAATACGTAGGCATAAGATTGTGAAATCTTAGCAAACACACTAATCAAAAACCTTAGGTCCAGGTACCTTTCCAAAAACAATAGAAAATCATAAAACAACAAAAAAAATTCTTCAATTTTCACAAAGGAGAAACCTTCCTAATTTAGCAGCAAACAAACTTAAGCAACCAAGTGATTCAACAGTAGAAATATATACAAATAAAGGTTCATATAGATTACTATAGATACTCAGGGTGTTAATAGATTCCCTCAGTATAACCAAACCCAGATTCCAGATCTCTTAGAATTTGTAAGAAAAACATTTATAAGCAGGGTTAGTTTAAGGTATCTTACTCTTCCTTTTAAGCATCATAGGATAAATATTAGAAATTAGAAAGTAGCACTAAATGCAGTAGAGGTCGTGTCACAAAACCAGAATGTAGCGTGATTTTTATGGTTTCAAATCACTATCGCTTTGGTACTACAGTTCGATTCATTTTTTATCCTGTGAAGCTGATTAATGAAGGGAAATAGATGTCTCCAATTAACCCTGCTTCAAACTGAGGTTAAACAGTCAAAACTGTTGGCTTACAGATGCTATCAAAAGGGGGGTTCTTCTTTAGGGTTATTTGCCTAAGAATAGTGTCTAGGCTATTGGTAAGGTGTTAGGTCTGATGCTTTTCGATTGATGTATAAAGGTACGGGATTTTGGTTTTTTTTTTATTAGTATGCTCGCTAAGATTTTGCAATCTTATGCCTACGTATTCCCGGAACAGGGAAATCAGAGCGATCGTAGTTCCTCCTATTCTATGGGAGGAAAAAGGTTGCTTTGGTGTCTTGTTCAAAGCCCAAGACATGAAGCTAAAGGTGATTTGTATCTTGTTCAAAGGCCAAGATGTGAAGCTAAAGGGTTTTGGCTGAGAGAGAATTTGTCATCTCTAAAGAAGAGTTGTTGATGTTTGTATGCTGTGAGCAAGACACAACTTTGATGCTAAAAGGTTGATTGACTCAACCGGGGTTTTCTTTATACAAAGCCTAAGAGGAGGCTGGAAGTTGACTTTTTCGGGAAAAATGTTCTTTTTGTCTCGTACAACGCCCGAGATTGAGGCTAAAAGGGATTTTGACTCCGTTGGGGAGAATGTATCTTGTATAAAGCCCAAGATGGAGCATGAACTGAGTTTGACTCAACAAGAGAGTGCTGGTATGTGTCTTGTACAAAGCCCGAGACAGAGGCTAAAAAGGTTGACTCACCAAGAGAGTCCGAAGGTTGATTGACTCAACGAGAGAGTCTTTTATACTCAACAAGAGAGTGTTTTTCCATGTGTCTTGTATGAAGCCCAAGACGGAAGCTAAAAGTTGATGACTCAACAAGAGAGTCTTTTATACTCAACAAGAGAGTGATTTGCTGTCTCGTACGAAGCCCGAGATTGAGGCTAAAAGGAGGTTGACTCAACAAGAGAGTCTTTTATACTCAATAAGAGAGTGTTTTTATATGTCTTGTACAAAGCCCAAGACGAAGGCTAAAAGTTGACTCAACAAGAGAATCTTGTATACTCAACAAGAGAATGGGTTTTTATATGTCTTTTACAAAGCCCAAGACGGAGGCTAAAAGTGGGTGACTCAACAAGAGAATCTGAAAAGGTTATCTCCACTGGGGAGAATCATTTGTACAAAGCCCAAGATGAGGCTGTCTTACTGCTGAGGATTATTTAGATCCTCAAGCAGGTCCAAGTGTGGGGAACTCTTATGAGAGAAATTGGGTTTAGGCTGGAGATTGATCCAGAGTAATCGGTATTTTTCCTATGTTTGAAAGGAACTTGAGAATGTCTTTAAGACTCAAGAGTTTTAGACTTTCCAAGTCTAGAGTTTTATCTACTGTACAATGCCCAAGAGGAGGCACGACCATTAAGGGATGAGTATCAACCCTAAAATGGCCGGAGTTTTGACACTGGAAAAACTGCTCTAGCAAAGGATGACCAAGTTCTATCTTATACCTTTAAGAGGTCGTCAGGGTCCTTGTATTAAGCCCGAGAGAAGGCATGAGAACTTCTAAGAAGCCGAAGGGTCCTTGTACAACTCCCAAGAGGAGGCGGGGATGCTTTTAGGAAGCCTGTGGGTCCCCAAACCAAGAGAAGTTCAATAAATGCAATTCACAGAGAAGAGATCATTCCAGGAAAGTTTGAGAATTTGGAAGAAACTCAAGAGATGCCATTCACGGAGAAAAGATCATATATGGGGAGTTAGAGTTTCTTTGACAATTTCTAGGGGTGACAGTCTGAGAAAAGGTTCTCCGAGAATACTGTCTTTCTCTTTGTTCCATATTGTTTAACCCCACGAGGAGGGAAGACTGTATCTGGAATCCTACGGGGGATCTAGTTTTGTTTGTATTTAAGAGTGACCAACAAGGCTTTACCTAGTGCTAAATGTAGTTGCCGGGGAAAACTCTAAATAACTATACTAGTATTACACAGTGGATATGTGGCAAGTATATAAAAGGATGTGAAAGGAGACTTACAGTGAAACAGCCCCACAATACAGTTATATACGTGTCATACCCCAAATTTTGACCACTAAGATTTCCCATGATTGTGCAAATCATCTTCACAATATGGATGGACCATCATACCTCATTAGTCTCCCCAAAGATGGGTGAGCATCCACTACAATCAAACTTAGGGTTTTAAGCCCTGTCAGAGCTCTTAGACAAAGGATCAATCAAGGAATGACATGATCTTCAACTTGTCTAAACCTCTCAAACACCCCTAATGGATCCAGAGGGCTCCCACTTCAAGAATCAAGCATAAGGTTGCAACATTCTAAGTGGATTAAGCCTCAAGATCGCAAGTGTCACCAAATTAGGGTTTTGGTCGACCAGGGCCTCCAGATGGAAATTTTCCTCTTGGCATGGCCCAATGCTTCAAATCATAACCCAAAATACTCTAAGGGATATCATAAACCCAATCATCAAATCAATTTTACCTCAGGGGATGCATTCACCAAAAATCAAGAATTAGGGTTTCTTGACCTAATTAACCCCTAAGTTGACATTTGGGACAAAACATGAGCCAAGACCTCAAGACATGATTTAAGGGTCTCTAATACATTACATTGATCCATTTGCAACAATGGATTGATCCAAGAAGCTTGATTAACAAGTTTCAAGTTCATCAGAACCACTGTTAGGGTTTCGCGAGAAAAGTCAACTATACCTTTGACTTTTGACCAGGACATGCTCCCAAACCTTGGGACATGATTCAATACACCCTATAACACCTATGAAATCAATCCATTAAGTTTTATTTAGGTCAAGGACTTGATTTCATAGAGGATCGTACAGTTTGGAATTCATCTGATAAAAAGTCAACTGTGCCCAAAAGTCAAAGTTCGACTTTTTGATTTTTTGATCAATTATGGTCCCCTAACCCTAAAATGATGTTAATGTGTGATTGGACTCATCATTCATCAAGAAAAACCAAGAAAAGTGAGATAAGTTGTAAAAGGGGTAACCATAAAAAACTTAGAAATTTTCTAAGTTATGGAACAAAGTGGCTAGGGTACCAACTTCCAAGGATCATAACTTGAGATCCAAGTAACCATTTCGGCTGATCCAAACATGGATCTGTAGCTCCCATGGAATACTTTAAAAGTGTCAACTATACCTCATTCCAATTCATCATGGATTTTGAGTTATGGTTGGATCAAAATGGCTGAAAACATGAAATGTCACTTTTTCCAACACTTAGTGAAATTTTCACTAAGTCAGAATCTGTTTCACTTTTTCCCAAATGTAAGGGAATTTTTCACTCGGATCCAAAAAGTGTCAAGACAAACTATGATCACACATATGTTGTATCATATGAGAGCTTTCAAAAATGGCCAAGAACCCCATGAAATTCCACTTGAGATAAGATGTTATGACAGCTGCAACAAGCCTTGCTGCAACTGTCATGGCAAGGCAGAATTTTGCACTTTTGCTCGATTTGACAAGATCAGATAATTCCAAGCCTTGTCATCATTTTGGACACATCTAAGGATCAAATCCAAGGGGGATGATCTGATCTCCAGGCCTCCAAAGTCTTTGGAACTAAAAATAGCTTGTTAAACCTAAAAAACCCTAAAGAGGGGACAAGACTCCAATTTTGTTTTGGAGCATTCAATGGATATACCAAGGTGGCATGAACTGAGCCATTTCCAACTGAATGCAGTCAAGGCTGATCTCTGAACTAGGGGACCAAAGGCCTGTGCTCTAACTTCTAGTCAATGGCTAGAGGAGACTAGGATTCCTATTGATCAACATTTGCCAAACCTCTGCTACAGTTGCCATTAACTATTGCAGCCAAAACAAACTTGCTCTACTATAAATAGAGCTCATTTGTGCTCAGTTTAAGTACCCCAAAGTATTACAACACTTGCTTTCCTCAAAATCTCTTTCTCTAGGAAAAAATGCCTTCTTTAGCAAGGTAACTCTGAGTTTTTGAGTTAGAGAGCATTTCCACCAAAGCTCATGATCCAAACACATCCAATATGTCATATCTAACTTGTCCAAACTCTCACAAGTGACCTGTAACACCAAAATCACAAAGTCCCCTCCCAAAACCTCAAAATAGGACTTTTTTTTGCATTTTTCAAGCCATTTCTTGATTTAGTCACTTTCAAAACCAGATAAAGCCTCAAACACACTCCAAATATCATCCTTGAACTGTCCTAAATGGTTCCCCACATCTGGAACACCATTTGAGAGAGTTGATATTTTGGTCACTTTTGCCCCTTTTGCAAGAAAGGGCCAGTTTCCATTCCTGTGGTTTCCAGCTAATTCCAATCTTCCTAAAAGCTTCTAAGGGATCATTTGAGAGTGTTCAAAGCATCAAAACATTTCTAGAACAAGGCACTTGACAGATTGCCCAAAAAGCTCCTAAAGAGGTAAGCATCTCAACTTGAACTCTTTAAAATATGCATTGCTTTGAGGTCCACTGATCATGCACATCTCATACATGTTATATATGTTGTGTTTGGACAAATACATCATGTAATGCATGCCTGTACCAAAATGTAGCACAGAAAATGCAAACCATGGCCTATTTCAAAACCACTTTCGGGTTTTGAGAAGGATTTATTTTCTGAGAAAACCACCACCACCATTGGATTCCTTGTGAAATTCTAGGAAGGATAGACCTAAATTCTATCCCAATCCATGGAGAAATGAGAAAGTTACAAGCTTCACGTTTTTGGCCAAAACCTTGCCTTGCCTTGCCCTGGCCAGGCCAAAAACAAGGTAAGCCTTGTATATTTATGGTTGGGGTTTAATACACGGATGTATCACCACCCCAGTGGTAAGACACGCGCACTGCACACAAGAGGTCTGGGGTTCGAATCCCCCTCGCCCCAGATCCTCTTTTTTACCACTTTTTCATATTTTTGTTATTTTTCTTATTATTTTTAATGATTTGAAAAATTAATAACTCCCTCAATTTTAATTATTTTTTTATTGGTTCTTTTTGCAAAAAATCACAAAAATGTTAAAATATTTTATTCCACAAAAAAATCAAACTTATATTATTTATTTAATATAGTTTGTATTTTTATGAATAAATTCATTTTTAATTATTTTAAAACATTTTTAAAGTGAATATTCATCTTGAAAATCATAACCAAATGAGTTTTAATTCATCTTGTGATTAAAAAAATCATTTTTCAAACCTTAACCAAAAATCACAAGTTCTTTATTCAAGCTTATTTGGTGTTTTATCATTTTTATTGATTTTCTTTAAGAATTTCCTTTTAAAAATGATAGAATTAGGGTTTTAATTGATTCCACCTTCATCAATCATTTTTAAACAATCTTTGGGCCTCTTGAGAGAGTGTAAGTCCCATACTTTTGTAAATAAACCATTGTGGGCCTCAGACATTGTATAAGTCCCTCTATGTATTTTCAAAGCAACGACGCGATCGTCTCCTTTTTAAACAAGACCACATGGGCCTCTCCTTGAGTTGTAAGCCCCATTATTTTTCTTAAAATCACTCATGGGCCTCTTGAGAGAGTGTAAGTCCCATCCTTTTGTAAATAAACCATTTTGATCCTCAGACATTGTATAAGTCCCTCTGTATATTTTCAAAACGTACGGCGCAATCGTCGCCCTTTTCAAAATAACCCTGGGCTTCTCCTTGAGCTATAAGACCCATATTTATTCATTTAAAAACTTTTTGGGCCTCTAATAGAGTGTAAGACCCAATCCCCTTTTAACCAAAACCATTTTGGGCCTTAGACATTGTATAGGTCCCTCTGCGTTAAAAGAAAAATCTCGGCGCTATCGCCAGTTCAAAAACAAATCATCTGGGCCTACCCTCATCTTATAAGCCCCATTTCTTTTCTTTAAATTTTATTGGGCCTCTATTAGAGTGTAAGACCCATCCCCTTTGTAAATACACCACTTTTTGGGCCTCAGTCATTGTAAAAGTCCCACTGTATTTTCAAAAAACAACGGCGTAACCGTCGCCTTCTTAACAAAACCAATTGGGCCTCTCCTTGAGCTGTAAGCCCCAACAATCTTTTCAAAGCACTTTCTCCTTTGATTTCGAAATAAAATACATGCTGTCATCAAAACTTTCTTTAGTTTCTGTGTTGAACAATAAACCAAACAGCATGGAAGCTCTACAACGGGTAAGTGTTTATCCGCTTTCATTTACCTCTTTTAAACGTATATAACTGTATTGTGGGGCTGTTTCACTGTAAGTCTCCTTTCAAATACTTTTATATACTTGTCACATATCCACTATGTAATACTAGTATAGTTATTTAGAGTTTTCCCCGGCAACTACGTCTAGCACTAGGTAAAGCCTTGTTGGTCACTCTTAAATACAAACAAAACTAGATCCCCCGTAGGATTCCAGATACAGTCTTCCCTCCTCTTGGGGTTAAACAATATGGAACAAAGAGAAAGGCAGTATTCTCGGTCAACCTTTTCTCAGACGGTCACCCCTAGAAATTGTCAAAGAAACTCTAACTCCCCAGAGATGATCTTTTCTCCGTGAATGGCATCTCTTGAGTTTCTTCCAAATTCTCAAACTCTCCTGGAATGATCTCTTCTTTGTGAATTGCATTTCTTTAACTTCTCTTGGTTTGGGGACCCACAGGCTTCCTAAAAGCATCCCCCGCCTCCTCTTGGGCATTGTACAAGGACCCTTAGAATTCTTAGAAGTTCTCATGCCTTCTCTTGGGCTTAATACAAGGACCCTGACGACCTCTTAAAGGTATAAGACAAAACTTGGTCATCCTTTGCTAGAGCAGTCTTTCCAGTGTCAAAACTCCGACCATTTTAGGGTTGATACTCATCCCTTAATGCCCATGCCTTCTCTTGGGCATTGTAGAGTAGATAAAACTCTAGACTTGGACAGTCTAAAACTCTTGAGTCTTAAAGACATTCTCAAGTTCCTTTCAAACATAGGAAACATACTGATCACTCTGGATGATTCTCCACCCTAAACCCGATCTCTCTCATAAGAGTTCCCCACACTTGGACCCGCTTGAGGATCTAAATAATCCTCAGCAGTAAGACAGCCTCCTCTTGGGCTTTGTATAAATGATTCTCCCCAACGGAGATAACCTTTTCAGACTCTCTTGTTAAGTCACCCACTTTTAGCCTCCGTCTTGGGCTTTGTACAAGACATATAAAAACCCACTCTCTTGTTGAGTATACACGATTCTCTTGTTGAGTCAACTTTTAGCCTCCGTCTTGGGCTTTGTACAAGACATATAAAAGCACTCTCTTGTTGAGTTTAAAAGACTCTCTTGATGAGTCAACCTCCTTTTAGCCTCAATCTCGGGCTTCGTACGAGACAGCAAAAACACTCTCTTGTTGAGTATAAAAGACTCTCTTGTTGAGTCAACCTCCTTTTAGCCTCAATCTCGGGCTTCGTACGAGACAGCAAATCACTCTCTTGTTGAGTATAAAAGACTCTCTTGTTAAGTCATCAACTTTTAGCCTTCGTCTTGGGCTTCATACAAGACACATGGAAAAACACTCTCTTGTTGAGTATAAAAGACTCTCTCATTGAGTCAATCAACCTTCGGACTCTCTTGATAAGTAAACCTTTTTAGCCTCCGTCTCGGGCTTTGTACAAGACACACACCAGCACTCTCTTGTTGAGTCAAACTCAGTTCAACCTCCATCTTGGGCTTTATACAAGATACATTCTCCCCAACGGAGTCAAAATCACTTTTAGCCTCAATCTTGGGCTTTGTACAAGACTGAAAGAACATTTTCCTCCGAAAAAGTCAACTTCCAGCCTCCTCTTAGGTTTTGTATAAAGAAAACCCTGGTTGAGTCAATCAACCTTTTAGCATCAAAGTTGTGCCTTGCTCACAGCATACAAACATCAACAACTCCTCTTTAGAGATGACAAATTCTCTCTCAGCCAAAACCCTTTAGCTTCACATCTTGGGCTTTGAACAAGATACAAATCACCTTTAGCTTCATGTCTTGGGCTTTTAACAAGACACCAAAACAACCTCTTACCTCCCTTAGAATAGGAGGAACTACGATCGCTCTGATTTCCCTGTTTAGGAAATACGTAGGCATAAGATTGCAAAATCTTAGCGAGCATACTAATAAAAAAAACCAAAATCCCGTACCTTCATACATCAATCGAAAAGCATCAGACCTAACACCTTACCAATAGCCTAGGCACTGTTCTTAAGCAAATAACCCTAAAGAAGAACCCCCCTTTTGATAGCATCTGTAAGCCAACAATTTTGACTGTTTAACCTCAGTTTGCAAGCAGGGTTAATTAGAGACATTTATTTCTCTTCCTTAATTAGCTTCATAGGATAAAAAATAAATCGAGCTGTAGTACCAAAGCGATAGTGATTAAAACCACAAAAATCGCGCTACAATACGTATGAAAGCGGTAAATGAAAGCGGATAAACACTTACCCGTTGTAGAGCTTCCATGTTGTTTGGTTAGTTGTTCAACAAAGAAATTAAAGAAAGTTTTGATGACAGCATGTATTTTATTTCAAAATCAAAGGAGAAAGTGCTTTGAAAAGATTGTTGGGGCTTACAGCTCAAGGAGAGGCCCAATTGGTTTTGTTAAGAAGGCGACGGTCGTGTTGTTGCTTTTTGAAAATACAATGGGACTTATACAATGACTGAGGGCCAAAAAGTGGTGTATTTACAAAGGGGATGGGTCTTACACTCTAATAGAGGCCCAAAGAAATTTAAAGAAAAGAAATGGGGCTTATAACACGAGGGTAGGCCCAGATGATTTGTTTTTGAACTGACGATCGCGCCGAGATTTTTCTTTTAACGCAGAGGGACTTATACAATGTCTGAGGCCCAAAATGGTTTTGGTTAAAAGGGGATTGGGTCTTACACCCTATTAGAGGCCCAAAAAGTTTTTAAATGAATAAAGATGGGTCTTATAGCTCAAGGAGAAGCCCAGGGTTATTTTGAAAAGGGCGACGATCGCGCCGTACGTTTTGAAAATATACAGAGGGACTTATACAATGTCTGAGGCCCAAAATGGTTTATTTACAAAAGGATGGGACTTACACTCTCTCAAGAGGCCCATTAGTGATTTTAAGAAAAAGAATGGGGATTACAACTCAAGGAGAGGCCCATGTGGTCTTTTTTAAAAAGGCGACGATCGCGCTGTTTCTTTGAAAATACACAGAGGGACTTATACAATGTCTGAGGCCCACAATGGTTTATTTACAAAAGGATGGGACTTACACTCTCTCAAGAGGCCCAAAGATTGTTTGAAAATGATTTATGAAGGTGGAATCAATCAAAACCCTAATTCTTTCAATTTTAAAAGGAAATTCTTAAAGAAAATCAATAAAAATGATAAAACACCAAATAAGCTTGAATAAACAACTTGTGATTTTTGGTTAAGGTTTGAAAAATGAGGTTTTAATCACAAGATGAATTAAAACTCATTTGGTTTTGATTTTCAAGATGAATATTCACTTTATAAATGTTTAAAAACAATTAAAAATAAATTTATTCATAAAAATACCAACTATATTAAATAAATAATATATGTTTGATTTTTTTGTGGAATAAAATATTTCAACATTTTTGTGATTTTTTGCAAAAAGAACCAATAAAAAATAATTAAAATTGAGGGAGTTATTAATTTTTCAAATCATTATAAATAATAAGAAAAATAACAAAAATATGAAAAAGTGGTAAAAAAGAGGATCTAGGGCGAGGGGGATTCGAACCCCAGACCTTTTGTGTGTAGTGCGCGTGACCTACCACTGGGGTGGTGATACATCCATGTATTAAACCCCAACCATAAATATACAAGGCATGCATTGTTTTTGGCCTGGTCAGAGCAAGGCAAGACAAGGTTTTGACCAAAAACGTGAAGCTTGTAACTTTCTCATTTCTCCATGGATTGGGACAAAATTTAGGTCTATCCTGCCTGGAATTTCACAAGGAATCCAATGGTGGTGGTGGTTTTCTCTAAAAATAAATCCTCCTTAAAACCCGATAGTGGTTCTTAAATAGGCCATGGTTTGCATTTTCTGTGCTACCTCTTGGTACAGGCATGAATTACATGATGTATTGGTCCAAACACAACATATATAACATGTATGAGATGTGCATGATCAGTGGACCTCAAAGCAATGCATATTTTAAAGAGTTCAAGTTGAGATGCTTACCTCTTTAGGAGCTTTTTGGGCAATCTGTCAAGTGCCTTGTTCCAGAAATGTTTTGATGCTTTGAACACTCTCAAATGATCCCTTAGAAGCTTTTAGGATGATTGGAATAAGCTGGAAACCTCGGGAATGGAAACTGGACCTTTCTTGCAAAAGGGGCAAAAGTGACCAAAATAACAACTCTCTCAAATAGTGTTCCAGATGTGGGGAACCATTTGGGACAGTTCAAGGATGATATTTGGAGTGTGTTTGAGGCTTTATCTGGTTTTGAAAGTGACTGAATCAAGACATGGCTTGAAAAATGCAAAAAATTCCTATTTTGAGGTTTTGGGAGGGGACTTTGGGATTTTGGTGTTACAGGTCACTTGTGAGAGTTTGGACAGCTTAGATATGACATATTGGATGTGTTTGGATCATGAGCTATGGTGGAAATGCTCTCTAACTCAAAAAAACAGAGTTACCTTGCTAAAGAAGGCATTTTTGCCTAGAGAAAGAGATTTTGAGGAAAGCAAGTGTTGTAGTGCTTTGGTGTACTTAAACTGAGCACAAATGAGCTCTATTTATAGTAGACAAAGTTTGTTTTGGCTGCAATAGTGAATGCCAACTGCTGCAGAGGTTTGGCAAATGTTGATCAATAGGAATCCAAGTCTCCTCTAGCCATTGAATAGAGGTTAGAGCTCAGGCCTTTGGTCCCCTAGTTCAGTGATCATCCTTGACTGAATTCAGTTGGAAATGGCTCATTGCATGCCACCTTGGTGCTTCCATTAAATGCTCCAAAACAAATTTGGAGTCTTGTCCCCTCTTTAGGGTTTTTTAGGTTTGGCATGCTATTTTTAGTTCCAAAGACTTTGGAGGCTTGGAGATCAGATCACCCCCCTTGGATTTGATCCTTAGAAGTGTCCAAAATGATGACAAGGCTTGGATTTATCTGATCTTGCCAAATCAAGCAAAAGTACAAAATTCTGCCTTGCCATGACAGTTGCAGCAAGGCATGTTGCAGCTGTCATAACTCTTAGCTCAAGTGGAATTTCATGGGGTTCTTGGCCATTTTGGAAAGCTCTCATATGATACAACATATGTGTGATCATAGTTTGTCTTGACACTTTTTGGATCCAAGTGAAAAATGCCCTTACATTTGGGAAAAAGTGAAACAGATTCTGACTTATTGAAAATTTCACTAAGTGTTGGAAAAAGTGACATTTCATGTTTTCAGCCATTTTGATCCAACCATAACTCAAAATCCGTGATGAATTGGAATGAGGTGTAGTTGATACTTTTAAAGTATTCCATGAGAGCTACAAATCCATCTTTGGACCAGCCCAAATGGTTGCTTGGATCTCAAGTTATGATCCTTGGAAGTTGGTACCCTAGCCACTTTGTTCCATAACTTAGAAAATTTCTAAGTTTTTTATGGTTACCCCTTTTACAAGTTATCCCACTTTTCTTGGTTTTTCTTGATGAATGATGATTCTAATCACACATTATCATCATTTTAGGGTTAGGGGACCATAATTGATCAAAAAATCAAAAAGTCAAACTTTGACTTTTGGGCATAGTTGACTTTTTATCAGATGAATTCCAAACTGTGCGATCCTCTATGAAATTAAGTCCTTGACCTAAATCAAACTTGATGGATTGATTTCATAGGTGTTATAGGGTGTATTGAATCATGTCCCAAGGTTTGGGAGCATGTCCTGGTCAAAAGTCAAAGGCATAGTTGACTTTTCTCGCGAAACCCTAATTGTGGTTCTGATGAACTTGAAACTTGTGCACCAAGCTTCTTGGATCAATCCATTGTTGTAAATGGATCAGTGTAGTGTGTTAGAGTCCCTCAAATCTTGTCTTGAGGTATTGGCTCATGTTTTGTCCCAAAAGTAAACTTAGGGGTGAATTAGGTCAAGAAACCCTAATTCCTGATTTTTGGTCAATGCATCCCCTGAGGCTAAATTGACTTGATGATTAGGTTCATGATGTCCCTTGGAGCATCTTAGGTTGTGCTTTGAAGCATTGGATCATGCCCAGATGAAAATTTCCATCAGGAGGCCCTGGTCAACCAAAACCCTAATTTGGTGACACTGGCGTCCCCTGAGGCTAAATTGACTTGATGATTAGGTTCATGATGTCCCTTGGAGCATCTTAGGTTGTGCTTTGAAGCATTGGATCATGCCCAGATGAAAATTTCCATCTGGAGGCCCTGGTCGACCAAAACCCTAATTTGGTGACACTGGCGATCTTGAGGCTTGATCCTCCTAGAATGCTACAACATTGTGCTTGATTCTTGAAGTGGGAGTCCTCTTGATCCATTGTGGATGTTTGAGAGGTTTAGACAAGTTGAAGATCATGTCATTCCTGGATTGATCCTTTGTCTAAGAGCTCTGAGAGGGCTTGAAACTCTATGTTTGATTGTAGTGGATGCTCACCCCTCTTTGGGGAGACTAATGAGGTATGATGGTTCATACATATTGTGATGATGATGTGCACAATGATGGGGAATCTTAGTGGTCAAAATTTAGGGTATGACAGATGCCCCTATTTAATCTTCTTGGACCCGAAGGTGTGAATGGCGAAGGTATTCGGGCATTCGGGGTGCAAGAGGATTAAATATTGGAATACCCAAAATTTTGATGGTGGTTATGAATGGTAGCTTACCCATTCATCTTCTTTTGCTAAACGATGATGCTCAGAAAAGGTAAAACTTTCCCTTGATCCTGGTTTCCTACTAAGGAACTGGTCTTAGTTCCTGAAATGAACTTCCCCTCGCTCCTGGTTTCTTACCAAGGAACTGGTCTCAGTTTCTAAAAATAAACTTCCCCTCGATCCTGATTTCCTACCAAGGAACTGGTCTCAGTTTCTAAAATAAACTTCCCCTCGATCCTGGTTTCCTACCAAGGAACTGGTCTCAGTTTCTGAAATAAACTTCCCCTCGATCCTGGTTTCCTACCAAGGAATTGGTCTCAGTTTCAGATGTAAACTTCCCCTCGATCCTGGTTTCCTACCAAGGAACGGGTCTCAGTTTCTTTTGTTAATAAACTTTCTTGACAAGGGACGCTATTCGTAGCGGTTTTCCTCAAAATTCTCGCCGAATTTTCCTGGGGAGATGCCATTTAATGGAAAAAGTTTTGATGTCAGACTTGCTGGGGAACCCATTCGTCTGAGTTGCAGAGGTGTACAAACTTCTCCGTTGGAGACACCATTTGTTGGCTCTACTAGGGAAAACGAGTCTCTTGAGAGACTGCGTTCGCTTGGGGATATTACATCATACTTTTCTCCGAGATCTTCTCGGAGAAATGCCATGTGATGCAATCCAATTTTGAGGTGCTGATGACCTTTTTGTCAGCGAATTTTCCGGAGAAAAACTGTTGTACCGCCGAATATTTGATTAAGAGGCTTTCTCTGGAGATTTTCCTTAATCTGGGAAAGCAAAGATATCATCTTCAATGGCGAAGAGTGACGTTTGTCGAAAGCTCTCTGGCTTTTCAGAGGTCCAAGTTATCAAAGTGGTCAAAGAACCACCTTCAATCCAGAAATAAACTGGAGGAGAGATCGTTTAGATGATTTACTTCCTGACGACGAAAGAACTGACAACTCGATTGAGAGGACTTTTATCACTAGGGAACAAGACCGACTAGAGTGATAGTGATGTAATATGAATATGAATGTAAATCAATAATGCATGATGTATATATGTTTATGCTGACAAAACTGACACGACATACAGACTAGTGGATGAACATGACTGGATACTCGGTCACTGCAGTGGATTAAAAGTATCACGGGTTCAAGATAGCAATTCTTCCTTGCTTAGGAGAGATAGTCTTCGTGGGGAAAAACCGTTGGCCGGGCTTAGGAGATCAGAACTCTGCCGGGGATATCAGATGGAAAAATCACATCTGATACAGTTGATCCTTCATTCAGGCGTACTGGTTTAGAAGGAGTACTTTGATTCTGCACTTCGAGGTTTGACCACCTTTGGAGAAGCGATCAATGTTCTTTCGATGTTCAACAGTCAAAAGAAATGCCATCTCTATTTTAAAAGCAGAAAAATTTTAACAAGTAAATTCATTTTTGTTTTATTTCAAGAATCTTTAATCATGTGAAAACGTCATTCTATAAAGCTAAAACAAATAAGAATTGCAAACAAAAGCACTAAGGCTCAAATTTTATTGATAGGATGGAAATCAGCCAAACGCGTGATTCCATGGAGTATTTACAAAGTTAGAAAATGGTAATTTAAAGGGAAAGGGGCTACATTGAAACATAACGACCACTATCCTTCTACCAACTTTGAATTCTGGACATCCTGAGCTTCTGTCGAAGATGACCTTGACTGGAGTTTTCCTAATGGATGACATGACTGCTGCTGAGGGATTTGCCCCTTGTTGAACATAGTTACTTGCCATTATCCCTAATTTTTTCCTGGATTGTACTCTGAGATTTCCAATCCACCGGGATGATTTTTGATCACGTCTCTAATTTTTTCCTGGACCGCCCTTTCGGGTTTTCAATCCACCGATACTCTCTTTTTTATTTATTTATTTAGGCGAAGTATTTCTTGACTACGTCAACATTTGTGGGGTAGGCAAATTCCTCTCCATCCATGGTTGCGAGTCTCAAGGCGCCGCCTGAGAAAGCTTTCTTGAACACATAGGGACCATCATAGTTCAGGGTCCATTTGCCCCGGGAATCAGTGAGGAATGATTGTATATTTTTGAGCACAAGGTCTCATTTCCTGAAGACGCGGGGTCAGACCTTTTTGCCGAACGCCTTCTTCATTCTTTGTTGATACAACTGACCGTGGCACAGAGCCGTTATTTGCTTCTCTTCAATCAGATTCAGCTCATCGTGTTGACTTTGACACCATTCAACCTCTGTTAGTTTAGCTTCCATCAATACCTGGATTGATGAGATCTCTACTTCTATGTGGAGCACTGCTTCCATGCCATATACTAGAGCGAAAGGGGTTGCCCCTGTTAAAGTGTGGACAGATGTGCGATAACCATGAAGAGAAAAGGGTAGCATTTCGTGCCAGTCTTTGTAGGTTACAACCATCTTCTCAACAGTCTTCTTGATGTTCTTGTTAGCGGCTTCTACCGCGCCGTTCATCTTAGGTCGGTAGGGAGATGAGTTATGGTGTTCGATTTTGAACTCAGCACATAACTCTTTCATCATTTTATTGTTCAAATTGGATCCATTATTCGTAATGATCTGTCCAAGAATACCGTAACGACAAATGATATTGTTTTTGAAAAATCGGACCACCACTTGTCGGGTTACATTGCCGTACAACGCTGTTTCGACCCACTTGGTGAAGTAGTCAATGGCTACCAGAATGAACCGATGTCTGTTTGAAGCTTTGGGTTCAATCATACCAATCATGTCAATTCCCCATATGGAAAAAGGCCATGGGGAAGAAAGAACTTTGAGATGCGTTGGCGGTACATGGATTTTGTCTGAGTATATCTGACACTTGTGACATCTCCTCATGTACTTGTAGCAATCGGATTCTATGGTCAACCAATAGTACCCGACTCTTAGAATTTTTCTCACCATTGTGTGTCCGTTGGCATGAGTGCCAAAGGATCCTTCATGAATTTCTTTTATCAACACGTTTGCCTCTGGTCTATCTACACATCGGAGCAAGACCATATCGAAGTTTCTCTTATAGAGTGTATCACCGCTCTAAAAGAAGTTGTCTGCCAATCTTCTGAGGGTCTTTCTGTCCTTTCTGGGTGCCCTAGGTGGATACTCTTGTTTCTGAAGGAAGCATTTGATATAGTGATACCAAGGTTTGTCGTTTATGACTGCTTCGATCGCGAAGATGTAAGCGGGCCGTTCAAGGCGCATTATGTCAATCTTAGGTAAGTCGTTCCATTGACCTACACTAATCATGGAAGAGAGAGTGGTGTAACACCTCAAAATTTACCCTCATGCTTTTAACACTAATTGGCTTATGTTTCATTTCATTTTTGCATAATCATCTTTGCATATCATTGGTACATAGTATGGGATCAAGGTATACGAGAAATCTCAAGTGAATCACATTCTCCTAACCAGTGCAAAATTAGGGTTTTGGGATTCTTGAGTTTAACACCCTAATGGGCAATATCTTTGAGCTTCTATCATCCCCAAATGATATATCTCATCATTTTTTGAGAGGATACACATCATACTCAGAGGAATTTGGATTTGGAGGATGGGTTGATTTCTCCTAGACTGAGGGTACAAAACTAGGGTTTGCCATACAATCAGTTTATTTCTGATTTTTTGGGCAAGACTTGATTCTATGGTATTCCTCATGTCCTTAAGTGTCTAAGATTGGAGAATTGTCCATCAATTTGGTTCATAGGGGTTTCAATGGATCAATTGTTTGAAAATCAGGAGAATTGGGGAAAAGTCAACTGTGCAGAGGAAAAAGTCAACTCTTGAATTTTTTAGGTCAATTTTATGTTCCTCATCTCAAATATGATCATTAATGAAGATTGGATCAATAAATATCAAGGGATTCACCAAAAATCAAAAGATGAGAAAAGTTTCCAAAAATAGAAATTAGGGTTTCCTAATTTGGTAAGTTTTGTTAAGTTGAGGGGTCATCTTTAAGCTATTCTTTTTCCATTTTCCAAGCTTCAAACTCAAATTTTATGGAGGCCTATCAAAAGTTCACATTCTAAGCTTCAAAACCATACCAAGAACATCTCCATTGGATCAAAATCAAGGGAGATATGATCAATTCAAGTTGAGAGAAATCAAGGCAATTTGGGCCAAACACACAAGTCACGCGTGTGCTGGCTCAGAGTAATATTCACAAACACCTTGTGTGCATGACATGTCCAAGTTCAAGGGCAAATATCTCATTGATGGAGGCTTAAATTCTAAAAGTGTTCAACATGGTTTTTGTTCCTCTTGATCTCCTCTTCAATTTTGATGTTGAAGGATTTTTCATCTGATCAACTCATTGAGAGTTATAGTGGATCAAAGTCAGGATCACAACACATGCATCTCACATGCCATAAGGCAAGGCACGATCAGGTCAGGTTGGTCTACCAACTCAGTTGTGTACAAACATCTTCATGGACATTTTTAGGCATGTTAGAGGCTTCAATTGTGTTTTCTTTCCACATCAATGTTGTTGTCCTCCATCCCCTCTTTCCAAATGGCCTAAGAACTTGTCATTTCATCCCATGAGCATGGAGATTTCTTCCTCCAAAGTCACCCTCATGCCATCAGACTTTCTTTCAGGCCAAGTAAACAAAACCAAGACAAAACCTTGATCTTTCTTGGACATCATGCGTATGCTCATTACGTCCATGCATAACATTGCCATTTCAAGACAAACCATGCTCTTACATACCATACATGCTCTTGTACCAACCTTTCCTCATTTGTTCAAACCAAGAGAAAGAGAAGAAACTTGTGTGAGAAGCAACTCAGCTGTACTATGATCACATCATCACCATTCATCCTGACCTCACCACAATTATCATGCTCCCTCTCCATATTGAATCACACACGAGCATTTCTTCACCATCTTCACTCACTCTCTATTTCTTACTCCACCCTCTCTTTCTCACTACACCTGTCCCTAACCAGAGTTCTAACTGTTAATCAAGGTGGTTAACAGTTAACTCACCATATAAATACAATCCATAATAGAATTTATAACTAACTGGCTCATTCTTCACACTTCACAAAGCTTCATACTCTCTCTCTCTCTAGAAGTTTCTCTCTCTCGAGCTTGCTCTCTCTGAAGTTTCTTCTCCATTCTTCTTCAACATTCATCATCCTCATCAAGAGTTCATTGATTCTGAAGAATTGAAAGCTCCGCTGCATTTTTCTTCACTCAAATTTCTCAGCAATCATAAGCTTCCTCTAGCCTTTATTTGGCTCATTTTGAATCTCAAGAACAAGGATCCTCCTCTCTGGTTTTCTTTTGAGCTAAGGATTCATCAAAAGCACAGGTTTCACTTCAAATTTCTTACTCTCTGTATGCTCTGATTTTACTTGTTTTTGATTGTTTTGAGCTCAATAGGAGCCATGTGAACATATGGCTAGTTGATAGGCACCTTAGATGCTTAGTTGAAATTTCTAGGGCAAACTTCCTAGCTTCGATTTGCTTTGTGTGTGAACTGTTTGTGAATTCTGAGCCTGAATTCCTGATCTACTAAGCATGAGGATCATTTTGGTATAAGGCAATGTCCATTTCTGGTGACATGTAAGGCCGAGCACGGTGGCTGCTCGCCAGAGAAGACGACCGGAGTCTTCTCCGGCCACCTGAAACTTGAATCTCACAAGAACCCTAGCATTTCTCCAGTTTAAGTCCCAGCCACACGATTGTTTTGATCTGATGGTTCTTGTGATGCCAACACATTAATGAACGTGCTCCCTTGCACGTGCTCTCTTTTTTCTGAATATTTTGAAATGTGTGATCATGTGTGTGTGCATTTTCTTTATGTTATCATGTGCTTGCATCCTGGCTACGTGATGTGGTTACCTTGCCTGATGATCATAGTTGATTGAATCCAATGGTTCTCAGAAAGGCAATATTTGACTGAATAACATGCTATGCACCTCTCTGACCCACGCGTGTGGGCTGGTCAATTTTTGATATGCGCACCCCCTCCTCTAAAGCCCAATGCATTTCTGAACTAAATTTTTACTTGCGTTGCACCCCCTGACTTCTTTAATTTGTTTTTTTATTTTTCTTTCTTATACATGCTTCAAATCATTTTAAAAAAAATACTTTTAAGCCTGATAAAATTCCCAAAAAATTCATGGAGCATCCTAATGTATTTAAATAATTTTTTCATATTTTATTTTCTGATTTTAGCATATTTTGCTATTTTTTCCATGAATTTCCATTTAATTTCTTTTGTATGAACATCCATCCATGGTACATGCCTCATTCTTGATTTGTTTGACATAGTTTTGAACTAAAGTTTCTCATGATAATTAATACATGCTTCTAGGATATATTAAGGCATCTCATGCATTTTTCATAGATTTTTTAGGTCATTTCTTATTGACTTTTGAATGCTATCTTTGAACATTTTGTTTGTGTGACTTGTATGAGATTGTGAAGCATGTTTGTGCATGATTCTTAATGAATTTTGATCTATCCTTTTGAGACATGTTTGCACACTGTTTTCACTTCAAATGAATTGCATCTTCTATTTTCTTGAGCTTCTAACACCTCTTTTGTTTAATTTAAATTGCATAAATGCATGTGTGTTTGTTAGAAGACTTGTGCTAGGGTTTTGGATGTGTATGATATGTAATCCTCTTTGACATTTGTTGAGACCTCTTGATACATGTTGTGTGAACATTATAGGTCCTTTTTTTTCATGTTATAGGTCATTGCTTGTCCATCTTTACATGACTTGTATGCACTTATTCAAACTTGAATTGGCTTGTGGACTTGAGTTCCGTCTTTTGCACATCTTTGATGATTTGTTTTCACCAATGCTTGTATGATCTTAAACATCCATCAAGACATGATTCACTTCTGTTTGTGATCCTTCTCAACCATAAAACATGACCCCTAATTGCATCTTGCATGTCTCTTAACTTCATGAACACATGAGAACTTGTTTGACCTAACTTGAACATGCTTGCTTCTAATCTTCAATATGCTTCAACATAAGACTTGTATGGACTTTGAATGCTCATTATTGCATCTTAAATGTCATCTCATATACCATATGCTACTGACTTGTATCCATTAAACATGTAGGATCATTTTGCATCTTCATTCTTTACTTGTATTACAAGTATGCGCGAATGCATGGACTTGAATGATGTTTGTTCTCACTTCTTCTTACTTAATCAATGCTTGCATTAATGAATCACATGCTATCTTAATGACATCTCCATGACTTATTAAATGTCATTCACTTCTGACTTTGATGTTTGCATAAGCATTCATTCATGTTCATGAACCATATGCATTCATCTTGCATAGTTTATGTACCATTTGCATTTGTATGATCTTTTGGTGCATGTTTCAACCTAGTTTGACTTTGTTTGATACCTTTACCTTAGTAGGATACATTGACATGTACCTAATGACCTTGAATGATCCTTAATTCTTAGGACCCTTCCCTTTTGGTTCAAACCTTGTTTGCTTCTTAAGTTGTCTTCTTAAGACAACTAGCTTTGCTTGGTTTACTTTTTGTCATCTATATTCAATACTTGTGTTGATTTTGTACTAACCTTTTGTGTAGGATTAGAGGTAAGACACACGAGCATGTGGATGCTAATCCATGCTCATTCCTTCTTTCATCTCTCTTCTCTTCTACTTTTACTTCTCCTTTGTATGTTGGATTACATGATATAATGCTTGATTGTGTAGAACTTCTTTACATCCCTTTGGGATCCTAGCTCATCCTTAATTTTTTATTAAGGTGAGGTAGGATAAGCATTAGGTAGTGCTATCCCTCTCTCTTCTTTAGACTTAGGTTGTTCTTAAACCTCCCCTTAGGGCCATCTTTTGCATGATAACTTTAGGATAGAATTCCCCTTAGTGTTTTCTTTTCTTTGAGTCTTCTCTTCTCATCTCATAACCTTTCTAAAACACTTAATAAAGGTTAACGTGTATTGTGCATGAGCCTTATATATGGGAAGTGAGGTATGGGGGGTCTCCCTTCATTCTTCTAGGGTACTTAGTGTACGTCCTGTTGGGGACGATACGCGATGTATTCGTTCCTATGTTGTAGACTTGGGTGCAATGAAAGTTGCGAACTAACTTCAATCCACTTCTGTCTAAAAAACACAAAACAAACTCAAACCTTTTTCATCCTTCGGGATCGTTCGATTTCAAACCTTTTTCAGAAAGGGGCACGTTACTTCCGTCTCGTCGCAAACAGGCATCGACCCTAACTGCCGGACGCGAACTTAACGTCGCTCATAAAAAAACACAAACAACGCAAAGTCATCCCTAGTGATGGGAACTACGTCGCTTTGATTCTTCATTGGTTAATGGAGATACGTATGCAGGAGATTGTGCGAGATCTCTCCGAGCACAACCTTTCTTCATCACCTCTTTATCTCTTTTCGACCCGTAGGTCGAACTATGACTGCTCTGATTTCCTCCTTCTGGTTAGATTGAGGATACGTAGGCACAAGACGGCGATGTCTTGGCGAGCAACCTCCCCCCTTAGTTCGTGTCTGAACTACGTTGACTCTGACTTTCCCATTGCACGAGGGAATACGTAGGCATAGGACGACGATGTCCTACCGAGTCACTTCCTTTTCTTTTCTTCCCCGTTTCTTCGCTCTTTTCCGTTCCCGTTCCTTTTCCTTTCTAGTAGCAGTGGAGCTCCAGATGACGACACCCTTTGATCGAGACAATAAGCGTGGATCCCATCGAGTACGATGGATGCGTGGGGGTGCTAATACCTTCCCCTCACATAACCGACTCCCTTACCCGTTTCTCTTGGTCGTGAGACCATGCTTTTCCTTTCCCTCAGGTTTATGCAGTGTTTCATTTCCCTCTCTTGGGATAAATACACATTGCTGGCGACTCTATTTCCGCGCCACTTTCGCGTTTGTACCTGGATGAAAATCCCGGGAGCTACAGCTGGCGACTTTGCTGGGGACTCTGGTTCCCTATGCAAGTCAATCCTAGGGCTTGTCTGTTTCTTTTCATTGGGTGTTTATTATGGTGCTTTATTTTGTTGTGCATTATTGTATTACTGTTTTACTGTTTTACTATATTTACCACATTTATGGCATTGCATTTCATTATTATGCTGGATTGTACTGTGTTGTACTGGATTTTCTATTTGGCAGGTTGGGATCTCTGATAGATAAGCCCACTACCTGGCTTGAGCATACACATAGATATTAGCGTGGGCAGGCGTGACACTCCTGTGGTGTTGGCCACGTCGGGTGTTCACGAGACCTACAGCCAGACGAGGTTCTATCGAGAGATATCTGCTACTGTATGTTGATACATGCCAGTAGTTATTCTCCTGAGGAACTGCCGACTCTGGTGACCATTCCCGAGGACTAAGTAACGACACTCCTCCCGAGATGTGATAATGGCAGACCAAAAATGGCAAACCCATTACACTTCTCGATCCGAGGACCCAATGCTGGGAACTTGCTATAAGATATCCTTTTTTAGGGGAATCAGTTGAGGCCTCCTTGATTGATGATGATGCCAAACCAGAAATGGTGAACGTATCATCATTTCTCGACCTGAGACGCCATGATATTGAGGATCCTCTGTTTTCTAGAACCCACATGTGAGAGGGGTTGGGTGTTTGCAGGTTTGCAGGTAACCTTGGACTTCAACCTACCTGGTATTCTGGTTTTCCTATCAGTGTGAACTTATCAACCTAGCATTCTGGTTATTCGCATATTCTAGTATTCCGGTATTCTCTTCAGAGCAGACCTTTGAACTTATCCATTCAGCAGCACAGCAGTACAGAGCTTTATGGAAGCCTTGATCCCATGTCGGTTGCATCTGCATCATCATTTTTGCATACATGTTCTTGTATTTCCAAGGGATATTAATTTTGAGACTCGTTGTTGAGCACTTACGTCTATTTCTTGTGGTTCTTTTGTCAAAAACTTGAATCAAAGCAGAATGATTCCTTGGAAATATTCGAACATGGCATTTGCATTGCATTTCCATACTCATTTGAATAATAGGTGTTCGAGGCTGGTTATTCTTGTCCTGATCTGGTTCTCTCCGAATTTCACTACTTAACTGCTCAAGCCACTCAGAAGGTGATCATGGAGCAAATTTAAGCGAAATTAGGGGAAGTTCGGAGCCAAATGGGGCAGTTTATGGGGGGCATGCAAGTGTTGATTCAAGACCAAAGAATGCTGAAGGAAGAGGTCAATCAACTGAAGACACAAATGAGCCTGGTTATGGAGGTCATGAGAGGTGTGCTAAATAAAGATAATACTCCCATGCCTGAAGCTGCGGCTGGAATTGTCTCTCCTCTATTGTTTAAGGGATCCCTCCTAAAGAGTGAGTAGATTGCCACAGTGACCATCCCGGTTGTATCTCCGCAACAGGGAAGGGCTCCTCGTCGGTGTCAGGATAGACCAAAGATGAAACGACACTTCGAGACTCCACCAGTGCCATTTTCTCAGCTATTACAGCATCTCCTTCAGTTGCGACTGGTACAGAAAAGAACTCTGGCTCCTCTTACTGGTATTCCCCCACCGGGTTATGATGCAAGAGCTCACTGTGATTTCCACTATGGTGCGTCGGGGGATAATGTGGAAGATTGTAGGGCCTTTCAGTATGTTGTCCAGGATCTGGTCGATTCGAAGGTAATTGAATTCACGTCGGGCGGCATGAGCATACAAGGTGGTCCTACTCTAGCTGTTGAAAAAGAAGTGGATATCCCTGTTGCCTCTCCTAAAGCTACATCAAGCCAGGAGCATTTCTTGCAGTCCTTGGTCTTAGAATCCCCACGTCCGCAACTGCTGCCTACTCCTCGATTAAGTCTGAGGGGAAAAGCGCCTGAGCTAGAGGAATACGTAAATCAGAATCAACAGGTAGAATAGTTCCCAAGCGGGTCGACAGAAGCCAAGAAACAGACAGTTTGCTGTACTATCGAAGCTGTATGGTCAGATATTGCCAGAGTTGGTTAAAAGAGGGTTGATTGTGCCAAGGAAACCAGATCCGATCATTCCTCCATATCCTCTAGGGTTTAATGCCAATGCTCAATGTGGATACCATGATGGGGCACGGGGGCATTCAACTGAGGATTGTAAGGCGCTCCCACACAAAGTGCAAGACCTGATTGATGCTGGGGTCATTACTTTCACTGCTGATGGTATGCATTTTAATCGAAGCTTCCCAAGTGGGCACTTGAGACTGCAAGGATGTTATCAGAAGCAATAAGTCTAGACGAAGTCAAGTCTCCTCAACAATGACAATCATCAGCTTCCTTTACTGCATTTTCATATGTAGCTTTCATTTGTTTGTTTAAGCACTGTCTACATGTAAAAACTTGTTTGTGTTTTGAATGATGATTTTAATGCAATGAATTTGTTTTCTTGAAGTGTTTTATTCGTGTTCACTCATTTTAATGTTTGCACGCACTGTGTTATACCCCAAATTTTGACCACTAAGATTTCCCATCATTGGGCTAATCATCATCACAATATGGATGAATCATCATGCCTCATTAGTCTCCCCAAAGATGGGTGAGCATTCACTACAAACAACAATTAGGGTTTCATGCCCTCTCAGAGCTCTTGGACAAAAGATCAATCAAGAAATGACATGATCTTCAACTTGTCTAACCTCTCAAACATCCCCAATGGATCAGGAGGACTCAGCAAGAATCAAGCACAAGATTGCAACATTCCAAGTGGATCAAGCCTCAAGATCAACAGTGTCACCAAATTAGGGTTTTGGTCGACCAGGGCCTCCAGATGGAAATTTTCCTCTGGGCATGAGCCAATGCTTCAAAGCATAACCTAAGATGCTCCAAGGGACATCATGGGCCCAATCATCAAGTCAATTTTGCCTCAGGGGATGCATTCATAAAAAAATCAGGATTAGGGTTTCTTGACCTAATTCACCCTTAAGTTGACTTTTGGGACAAAACATGAGCCAAGACCTCAAGGGAGGATTTGAGGGTCTCTAATACACCACATTGATCCATTTTCAACAATGGATTGGTCTAAGAATCTTGAGCAACAAGTTTCAATTTCATCAGAACCACAATTAGGGTTTCGCGGGAAAAGTCAACTGTGTCTTTGACTTTTGACCCAGGCATGCTCCCAAACCTTGGGACATGATTCAATACACCCAATAACACCCATGAAATCAATACATCAAGTTTGATTTAGGTCAAGAACTTGATTTCATAGAGGACCGCACAGTTTGAAGTTCATTTGACAAAAAGTCAACTGTGCACAAAAGTCAACTTTAACTTTTTGAGTTTTTTCACAATTATGGTTCTTTAACAATAAAATGATGTTAATATGTGATTGGAATCATCATTCATCAAGAAAAATCAAGAAAAGTGGGATAACTTGTAAAAGGGGTAACCATAAAAAACTTAGAAATTTTCTAAGTTATGGAACAAAGTGGCTAGGGTACCAACTTTGGAGGATCATATCTCCTAAACCACAAGTCCATTTTTCCCCATTCAAAGCTGGATTTGTAGCTCTCAAGGCCTTCTACAAAAGCTTCAAACACAACTCATTCCAATTCCTCATGGATTTTAAGTTATGGAATGATCAAAATCACAAAAAGTGAAAATGTCACTTTTTTCCAACAGTGAAATTTTCACAAGTCAGAATATGCCTTCACTTTTTTCCAAATGTAGGGGCATTTTTCACTTGGATCCAAAAGGTATCAAAACCAACTATGATCAAACAGTTGTTGTATCATATGAGGGCTTTCCAAAATCGCAAAGAACTCCATCAAAGTCCACTTGAGCCATGAGATATGACAATGGCAACATGCCTTGCTGTAAACTGTCAAAGCAAGGCAGATTTGTGAATTTTGCTTGATTTGCCAAAATTTTGCAAATGACGAACAAGTTTATCCATCTGAACACCTCAGGGGGAGACCAAGGAGGGACAAATACTGATCCATCAGCCTCCCAAGTCCTTGGAACCAAAAGTAGCATGCCAAACCTAGAAATGCCTAAAAGAGGGACAAGACTCCAATTTTGGTTTAGAGCATTTAATGGATGCACTAAGGTGGCATGGATTGAGCCATTTCCAACTGACTTCAGTCAAGACTTATCCAAGACCAAGGGGACCAGCAACCTGTGCCCTAACCTCTAGTCAATAGCTAGAGGAGACTTGGATTTTCATTGATCAACATTGGCCAAACCTCTGCTGCAGTTGCCAATCACTATTGCTCCCAAAAAAAATTTGCTCTACTATAAATAGAGCTCATTTGTGATCAGTTTGAGTACACCAAAGCCATCAGACATATGCTTTCCTCAAAATCACCTTCTCACTTCCAAATTTGCATTCCAAAGCAAGTCACCATCGGGTTTTGAGTTTGAGAGCAATTCCAACCAAACCAATCACACACACACACACACCTCATAAACATCATATAGTGGTGATCCAAACACTCACAAGTGACCTGTAACACCAAAATCACAAAGTCACCTCTCAAAACCTCAAAATTGGACTTTTGTGCATGTCTTGATTCAGTCACTTTCCAAACCAGATAAAACCTCAAACACACTCCAAATACCATCCTTGGACTGTCCCAAATGGTTCCACACATCTGGAACACCATTTGAGAGAGTTGCTATTTTGGCCATTTTTGCCCCTTTTGCAAGAAAGAGCTTAAACTTGTTCCTGAGGTTTCCAGCTGATTCCAACCATCCTAAAAGCTTCTAAGAGATCATTTGAGGGTGTCCAAAGCATCAAATCATTTCTGGAATAAGGTACTCGGCAGATTGCACAAAAGCTCCAAAAAAAGGTAAGCATCACAACTTGAATTCTTTGAATCATGCTTTCCTTTGATGTCCATTGATCACGCATCTCTTCTACATGTTATATATGTTGTGTTTGCACCAATTTATCATGTAATTCACACCTGTACCAAGAGGTAGCACAGAAAATGCAAATCATGGCATATTTCAAAACCACTATCGGGTTTTTCAATAGGTGCATGATCTGAAAAAACACCACCACCATTAGATTCCTTGTGAAATTCTAGGCAGGATAGACCTAAATTTTGTCTCAATCCATGGAGAAATGAGAAAGTTATGGCCTTCACGTTTCTAACCAAAATCTTGCCTTGCATTGCCTTGGGCCAGGCCAAAAACAAGGCAAGCCTTTGTATATTTGTGGTTGTGTTTCAATCAACGGATGTATCACCACTCCAGTGGTAAGGCGCGCGCCCTATACACAAGAGGTCTGGGGTTCGAATCCCCCTCGCCCCAGATTCTCTTTTTTACCACTTTTTCATGTTTTTTTCATATTTTATTATTTTTCTTATTATTTTTAATGATTTGAAAAATTAATAACTCCCTCAATTTTAGTTATTTTTTATTGGTTCTTTTTACAAAAAATCACAAAAATATTGAAATATTTTATTCCACAAAAAAATTAAATTTATATTATTTATTTAATATAATTGGTATTTTTGTGAATAAATTCATTTTTAATTGTTTTTAAACATTTAAAAGTGAATATTTATCTTGAAAATCAAAACCAAATGAGTTTTAATTCATCTTGTGATTAAAACCTCATTTTTCAAACCTTAAACAAAAATCACAAGTGGTTTATTCAAACTTATTTGGTATTTTTATCATTTTTATTGATTTTCTTTAAATATTTACTTTTAAAGGAAAACAAAATTAGGGTTTCTTTGATTTTCACCCTCACAAATCTTTTTCAAACACTTTTGGGCCTCTAGTAGAGTCTAAGACCCAACCCCCTTTTGAAACCAAAATATTTTGGGCCTCAGTCATTGTATAAGACCCACTGCATTTTCAAACAAATCTCGGCGCGATCACCATTTCAAATCAAATCATCTGGGCCTACCCTCGTGTTATAAGCCCCATTTATTTTCTTTAAACATTTTTTGGGCATCTAGTAGAGTGTAAGACCCAACCCTTTGTGAAAACCAAAACTTTTTGGGCCTCAGTGTATTGTATAAGTCCCGACACCATCAAAAAGTTCGGCGCGATCGTCGCCTTTTTAACAAAGACCTTGGGCCTCTCCTTGAGCTGTAAGCCCCACCACTTGCATAAAAATAAACTTTAGGCCTCTTGAGAGAGTGTAAGACCCATCCCTTTGTACATAAAACCTTTTTGGGCCTCAGTCACTTGTATAAGTCCCTGTACAATTTCAAAACAGCAGTGCGATCATCGTTCAAACTGGGCCTCTCCTTGAGCTGTAAGCCCCAACAAACTGTTCAAAGCACTTTCTCCTTTAATTTTGAATATAATATTGTTATAAAAGCTTTCTTTGTTAAACAACTAACAAAACAACATGGAAGCTCTACAATCGAGTAAGTGTTTACCCGCTTTCATTTATCGCTTTCATATGTATATAAGTGTATTGTGGGGCTGTTTCACTGTAAGTCTTCTTTCACAACCTCTTATATACTCATCAAATATCAACTGTGTAATACTAGTATAGTTATTTAGAGTTTTCCCCGACAACTACGTCTAGCACTAGGTAAAGCATGTTGGTCACTCTTAAATACAAACAAAACTAGATCCCCATAGGATTACCAGATAGAGTCTTCCCTCCTCTTGGGGTTAAACAATATAGACATGTGAAAGGCAGCATTCTCGGTGAACCCTTTCTCAGACTGTCACTCTTAGAAATCGTCAAAGAAACTCTACTCCCCAGAGTTGATCTATTCTCCGTGAATAACATCTCTTGAGTTTCTTCCAAATTCAAGAACTTTCCTGGCTTAATCTATTCTCTTTGAATATCATGTCTTGAACTTCTCTTGGTTTGGGGACCCACAGGCTTCCTAAAAGCATCCCTGCCTCCTCTTGGGCATTGTACAAGGACCCTTCGGCTTATTAGAAGTTCTCATGCCTTCTCTTGGGCTTAGTACAAGGACCCAGAGACCTCTACAGGTATAGGAACATAACCTAGTCATCAATTTGCTAGAGCTGTCTTTCTGAGTCAAGTGTCAGACCAGGTAAAGGGTTGACCTTCATCCCTTAACATACCAGCCTTCTCTTGGGCATCATACAAAGATCATTCACTTATCTGAGAATTGATTTCTCAAAAACACCAGTAAACTTGAACAGTCTCAATACCCTTTGGATTTCCCATTTCCTTAAAGAACAGGAAATAACCCTGATCCTCTGATTAGTACCAAAGCACAACCTTACTTTTAATCGTTCCCATTATAAGAACTGATTTTCTCTTTTATCCAACATGTTGGACCTGTCACTAAACTTCGCCAACAGATAGCCTCCTCTTGGGCTTTGTACAATGATTCTCCCCCACACTTTCTTGCTGAGTATAAAAGACTCTCTTGTTGATTCAAAACCCTTTTTTAGCCTCCGTCTTAGGCTTCGTATAAGACAGATAAAATCACTCTCTTGTTGAGTATAAAAGACTCTCTTGTTGAGTCAACCTTTTTTAGCCTCTATCTCGGGCTTCGTACGAGATACAAAAATACTCTCTTGTTGAGTATAGAAGACTCTCTTGTTGAGTCAATCTCCTATTAGCCTTTATCTCGGGCTTCGTACGAGATACAAAAACACTCTCTTATTGAGTATAAAAGACCCTCTTGTTGAGTCAAACCTTTTTAGCCTTCGTCTTGGGCTTTGTACAAGACACATATAAAAGCACTCTCTTGTTGAGTCAGTTACTCGTTAGCACTCTTTTGTTGAGTTAACCCTTTTAGCCTCTATCTCGGGCTTCGTACGAGACAGATAAATAACACCCTCTTGTTGGGTCAATAGCCTCCTCTTAGGCTTTGTATAAGGAAATCTCGGTTGAGTCAATCAACCTTTTAGCATCAATCTGTGCCTTGCTCACAGTATACAAACATCAACAACTCCTTTTCCCTTCATCTAATTGCTGTAAGCGGCAAGCCTCTGGATTATTTATATCCACGCCACTGTCCCTCTTTTAGCATGAGAAATTCCTAAGGAAAGATAGCATTGCTCTACACTGAGTTAAAGTCTTCTCCTTCAGGTTAAAAATCCCCTATAAAGGAAATTATGGCATTACTGGATTCACATATCCTAGTTAAAGTAATTCTCCTTTATAATCAGTCACCTAACAGTTGTGATAAATAGACCAAATATTCCCCTTTAGAGATAACAAATTCTCTCTCATCCATGCACCCTTTAGCTTCACATCTTGGGCTTTGAACAAGATACAAATCACCTTTATCTTCACGTCTTGGGCTTTGAACAAGACACCAAAACACCTTTTTCCTCCCTTAGAATAGGAGGAACTACGATCGCTCTGATTTCCATGTTTCGTTAAACTGGAATACGTAGACATAAGATTGAAAAATCTTAGCAAGCATACTAATCAAAACCCAAAATCCAATACCTCGATCAATCAACCCAAAAGCATCAAATCTAAACACATTATCAAAAACCTCACCAATAGTCCAAAAACCGTGTTCTCTGGCAAAATAACCGAAGTTGGGGTCCACGTCCACATCGCATCTGTAAACCAACAGTTTTGACTGTTTAACCTCAGTATGCAAGCAGGATTAATTGGAGACATCTATTTCCCTTCCTTAATCAGATTAACAGGATAAAAATGAATCGAACTGTAGTACGCGAGCGATCGTGCTTCAAGACCACAAAAATCGCGCTACAGTAAAAATGGCGCGCACCGTGGGGCCCTCTTCTCATTCTTACAATCTTCGGTAGAAAGCCCTGAGTTATTAAAGTATCATAGAAATGGCGACTCTGCTGGGGAGTCATTGTCTGTATAGGATCATAAGACTAGAGGTCTAGGATGATTAAGACAAATATATATACTGCTTTTCCTAATTGATATATGTGTTTATTTTTCTACTAATGGGAATGCATGTGATGCCGCATGTGGAAAGATTGAGTATACACCTAAGATAGGTGATGGAAATGCGGGTAATCTTGCGGTAAGTGAATCCCAGCTAAGAGTCCCCGATCGACCATCAAACTCAGTGGAGACTCCCTTTGCAGATACATTGCCTATACGACTTCGGTTGTTGAAAGTAGTGTGGTCGACTGGGTTATCTGAGAAGTTTAGGTTTTTAGTAGGCTGCAACCATTTTGTAGTGCGGAAGCTATCGGAAATAGTTGTCATGTGATACTACCCTCATCTGAGATCACTCTAGGATGCATCAGGTCGCTGGCGATCCGCTCGCTGTTGTCATCCCAAGAGGGGTCAATGATTTTGTTGACAGGTACAAAAAATCACCAGTATAAACCTTTGGGGGGGGGCAGAGCCTTGACTTCATGACACCGACCCTTTGACCCAATGTTTTTTCTATGTTTTTGTGTGCTGCATTCATACATTCATTTAAAAAACAAAACAAAGAAAAATCTTCTCTTCTAGTCTCACTTTTTCAAGTTAAACTAAGACAATGATTGCAAATGTCAGATACAGAGTTTGCGTTAATGGATTTCGGTAGAAGGAAAACTCACAAGTACACCTTCAAGGTTCCAAAGTTAGAGGATTTAAGAGGTTTGGCGAGAATGATCACCAACCACGAGGCTTTCAGAGCCAAGTATTGAGGACTCCTGTCTCTATTAAGGGTCCATGTAATCGAAGGAATCCTGTCCGCACTAATCCAGTTCTACGATCCGGTCTATCAATGTTTCACATTCCTGGATTATTAGCTAGCACCAACACTGGAGGAGTATTCTCACTTGACTAATCTACATATCACTGATCAAGGTCCCTTTTCTGGACTGGATGAAATTCCAAAGGATTAAACCATTGCAAGAGCAATTTATTTGGACGAGTCAGAAGTTAGGACTCACATGACCACTAAGGGTGGCATCCAGGGTTTGCCAGCCCAGTTTTTGATAAAGAAAGCCCTATACTTTGCCAGTATAGGGAACGTGGCCGCTTTCGAGAGCATCTTTGTTTTGCTCACCTACGGGTTATTTTTGTTTCCCAACATTGATAACTTCGTAGATATCAACGCCATTAAGATTTTCCTGATCAGAAACCCTGTACCAACCTTACTCGCAGATGCATATCATTCAGCACATTTAAGGAATTTATATAGAGGGGGAATGATCATGTGCTGTGTACCCTTGCTTTACAAATGGTTCACTTTCCATTTGCCCAAGTCTGCTGCATTTTGGGATCAAAAGAATATTTTACGTTGGTCGCAGAGAATCATGTCTCTTACCAACTCTGACATCGATTGGTACAATCAAATCTACGACGGGATCAGAATCATTGACTGTTGTGGAAATTTCCCAGATGTACCCCTTATAGGAGCTAAGGGAGGAATCAACTATCATCCGGTGTTAGTTCATCGTCAATTTGGATAGCCAATGAGGCATGTCCCGCGCAATGCTCATCTGGAAGGTCTTTTCTTCAAGGAAGGAGAAAATGACAGGGCACTAAAGACAGAAATAGTGCATGCTTGGAAACATGTTCACAGGAAAGGAAGAGAGTCTCTAGGGAAACCAGACTGTATCTTTGTGGAGCCTTATCTCCACTGGGTACAAACTAGAGCTCTCAAGCTAAGGATGCCTTACCCTCGTCAGGAAGTTCTTCCGTTAAGGGACTCTGCCCTTTATTTTATGTCTGAGACGGAAAAACTTCAGGTTACTCTCAGCAAAGTTCAGCAGGAGAAGAGGTCTTGGAGGAATAAGTACCGTATTCTCAATGTGGAGTGTAAGAAAATACAACAGCTATTAAGAGAAAAAGATGCTCTGATTGAGATTTTAGAGTAACATGCTGTGGAAAATCAGGATGACCAAAGGAATTTGCTCGCTCCTTTCACTTGGCAAAGGAATGACAACCCGACAACGACCCAAGAGCTCCGGTCAAAGAAAAGGAAAATACCAGAACCAGCACCTGAGCTCTCCTCAGAGAGGACTCAGGATCCATTAGTTTAGATTTCCTTTTTCAGCACTATGTAAATTACTGTATTTCCATTTCTGAAATCCTTTGAATTCAATAAAACGGGGTTTCCCCACTGTTTGATATTTGCAATCCAATTGTCGAAGTTTACTTTGATCAAACAAAAAATTAATTAAAAAATAATCATTGCATTCATCATTCTCACGTAACGCATTTTTCTTACCTACGAATCTCACGTTTGCGTCCCGATTCTAGAGTCAAACTATCTCATTCGTACAATACTCGGGCCAATCGTCAGAAAAAGATGGATGATCTTGAGGAAGAGAACAGAGAGTTGAGGGAAGAGATCGACACTCTGAAAGAGGATCCGAGAAAGCTTCATAACAATATGCAAGCTCTAGCAGAAGCTCAAATACAACAACAAAGGACTGTGATCTCAGAGATCACATCAACGCCCATAATGGAGAAGTTAGATCCTAGGTACAAAATGCCGAAAGATCGTCCCTGGGGCATGCCTATTAACTATATCCCGGAAGGATATGTTCCACCGATCAATGAGGATCAGGGAACTGTAGCAGGAGCCGCTGGGCCTGAAGGTTACAAACTTTGGGAAAGCGAAGATGCCAGGGGCATGATAGCAACTCCTGAAGGTTACAAACTTCGGGAGACCTCAAGAGTCTCGGCCATAATGAATATACCACCACCCGTGGTACACACTGTCCCGGAAGGATAGATTTCTCAGATACCTTCTGGTGGGAATGACAGCATGTTCGACAGAATGAATGAGTTCCAGGAACAGTTCCTAGAAATGCAGAAAGAGTTGCAAGCCCTTCGCGGTCAGGATTTATTTGGAAAGGACGCCGCGGACCTCTGCTTGGTCCCCAATGTGAAAGTTCCACACAAGTTCCAGGTACCCGACTTTGAAAAATACAAGGGTAACTCTTTCCCTCAAAGCCATTTAGTGATGTACGCTCGGCGAATGTCAGCTCAGACAAAGAACCGAGAGCTACTAATTCACTACTTTCAGGATAATTTAACCGGTGCTGCACTCAAATGGTACATGGGTTTAAACCGCGCTACGATCGGCACATTTAGAGATCTTGGCGCTGCCTTCGTTCAATAATATAAATACAATATGGACATGGCACCGGACAGAGATCAGCTCAGATCGATGTCCCAAAAGGACAAGGAAACCTTTAAAGAATATGCTCAGAGATGGTTTGAAATTGCCGCTCAGATTTGTCCACCTCTTGAGGAAAAAGAGATGATAAAGATCTTCTTAAAGACCTTGAGCTTATTTTACAACAACAGAATGGTCGCCAGTGCGCCCAGTGATTTCACCGAGATGGTGGGCATGGGAGTTCGTCTTGAGGAAGTCGTCCGAGAAGGACGTCTGGTTAAAGACGTTGGATCATCAAGCAGTACAAAACGATACGGTAGTGCTCTCCCTAAGAAAAAAGAGCAGGATATTGAGAATATCTCTCTCGGAAAGCAAAGGCGATGATACCAACCAATAGCAGCTATAACTCCTACTATCAACCCCGCGCCTATCCCTACGTATCAACCTCAGGTTGTGCAGAGCCAACCTAATCAATAGCAACTTCAACAAAGGACACAACAGTCTCTTCAGCAGGCTCGTCCTCAGTACAACAACAACCGTACAACGCGAACACCAGGGTTCGACCCTATACCTATGTTATACGCATAACTGTTTTCACTTTTACTGGCCAAGGGGCACGTCCAAACCAAGTCTCCTCTTACGGTACCAGAAAATCTGCCTTTTTGGTTCAAAACATATTAGACTTGTCCTTACCATTAAGGAGGACTGGGGCATAACATAGAAAACTGTCCCAGTTTTAAATCCGATGTGCAAAAACTTGTTAGAAGCGGGGTCTTATATTTCAAAGATACGAATCCGAATGTTCTCACGAACCCGTTGCCTCAACACGAGAAAGCTGTAGTCAATTTGATAGAGGGAGAGTCTAACGACAGCTATCAAATTCATGATGTAATCTTATTAAGGTCCAACTTGGTCAAGATGCATTGTAGACAGAGTGGATATGGCCATGTGCCACCTCATAATTATCACCAGTGTGATATCTCCTCTAAAAACACTCAGGGTTGTTCTGTGGTGCAATCAGCTCTACAAGAACAATTGGATCTCGGAAGGATCCAAGAGCACCGAATTCGGGGGGTTAACATGACCTATACGAATTCCAACATCATTCAGAACCACGACATTCGTACGATGAATGTCAACCTGGTGGCAATGCACTCAAGGCAAAGCCAGTACCATAATCTACCGCGGCATGATTACAATTCCTGTCTGACTTGCTCGGTAAACAAACAGGGATGCTCTTTTGTACAAGAGGCCCTCCAGCGTCAGATGGATCTTGGGTGGATCCAAGACTACCATGATAGAAATCCTTATCAGATCAACATGATTCAAATCTTTGATATTCGTCTGATGAATACCAGCTTGGTGGAGTTACACGCCAAGCAAGTCCAACTTGGTTTTCTCACTTCTCACGATTATCTGAACTGTAAAGTATGCAGTGAGAGTAACCAAGGGTGCGCCCTTATTCAAAGAACTTTACAACACTTGTTAAACCACTGGTGGCTTCCGATCTATCTGGATAAAGACACGCAACAAATCAGTGTGCTTAATGGAAACCCTACTTGGCGTCAAAGTCAGGATGTCTGATCTATGGAAACTGACCTGGTAAGGTTGCACTGCATTCAAAGCGGGCACGGTCAGGTGCCACCACACAACTATGAACGCTGTAGAGTCTGCTCGGAGAATAACCAAGGATGCTACCTTGTGCGGGCAGCTCTTCAAGGATAGTTGTATCGTAAAGAGATTCACCCATGTCCGAGTTTCGAGCCAATCAAATGGACGCCGGACTACTTCGCTGATCAAATCAGAGACGTTGTCATAATCTCTGGTCATCAACAGAACAAGGATGTATGTACCATCATCCCTCTACTGGACGAATCAAAGGTTCCTAGCCAGGAACTGATTGAAGTTACCTACGACAATCAGAAAAATCAGAAGGCTCCTGTAGTTATTTATTTGCCGGGACCATTACCGTATGAATCAGCTAAGGTGATCCCTTACAAATACGGTGCGACAATAATTGAGAATGGAAGGGAAATTCCATTACCCTCCGTCGTGAATATTGCAGACATCAGTCAAGTAACACGGAGCGGTCGAATCTTCAACCGAGGAGTTGGAGAACCTAACAAAGAAAAGGAACCTCAAATGGAAGTTCCCAATCCACCAGTTGGTCAATCCAGTAATCCTGACCTTTCGAACAACAACGATGAGATGCTGAAGCTCATCCAAAGGAGTGGATACAACATTGTTGATCAACTGTTACAAACTCCTTCAAAGATATCTGTACTATCACTTTTACTCAGTTCCGAAGCGCACAGAAAGACTCTACAGAAAATCTTAGAGCAGGCCTTTATGGAACAGGATGTGTCAATACGACAGTTTGATAGCATCGTCTCTAACATCACTTCCTGCAACAACTTAGGATTCAGTGATGAGGATTTTCCAGAGGAGGGAAAACGCCACAACATGGCACTCAATATCATAGTTAACTGCCAGGACGATGCTTTAGCCAGCGTACTGGTAGACACAGGATCGACCATCAACATTCTTCTGAAGTCCACTTTAATGCGACTATCATTCAAAGGATCCCCGATGAGGGGCGATGAGGTTATCGTCAAAGCCTTTGACGGATCTCGGAAAGCAGTTATTGGCGAAGTCGATCTTCCCATAACTATCGGTCCTCACACTTTCCTAATCACTTTCCAGGTCATGGACATCTGGGTAATATATAGTTGCTTATTAGGAAGACCTTGGATACACCAGGCTGGGGCAGTCACTTCGAAGTTGCACCAAAAGCTAAAGTTCGTCAAGAACGATCAACTCGTCACGGTCTGTGGAGAACAAGCCTTGCTCGTGAGTAACTTATCATCGTCTACTTGTGTAGAACCAGAGGAGGTTGTTGGAACCCAGATCCAAGCACTGCCGATGAGCAATGAGAATCAATCAGAAAATGGAACATCGATTTCCTCATACAGAGATGCTCTCGAAGTGATCAAAAGTAACAATGCAAAGGGATGGGGACAACTTGTCATTCCTACTGATAATAAAACAAAGAAGGGTCTTGGTTTTTCTGCAACCTGCACCCAGACAGCTGCTAACAATGAAAGTCTTCATCCTATTCAGGACTTTTTCCACAGTGAAGGTTTCCTTCACCCAATATATCAAGCAGTCCATACCATCAATGAGGGAGATCCCTCCGATACAGATGAAGAGTGGAAATCCTATCTTAATGAGGATGGTTATATCTCTCAGGAAGAGGTGCCTACGCCATTTTGCTATCCCGCACAGAGTCCGAGATTTATACCCAGGTTAGATGTGAGGATGATATACGGAGATTGTGATCCGAAAGGATGCCGTGTCCACCAAACTCATTAGAGGAGGACACTCTGATGAAGGACAACTTTGACCATGACTATTATGGCCTGATGGATGGCCTGCCTATCTGGCAGCTGTACCCAGGAGACTTAGGGCAAGAAAATCAGCCAAACAATGAAAATCAGCTGAACATCATTAAACAGAATACCCGCGTCTCCACCATGTCATGGGATCATTACACAGAGCATTTCGAAAATATCCAGTACGACGATGAATTGGCAAAGCTTGTCGGACTAGAATTCATCAACTATGCTTTTCCCGAGGTCAACGTCATCAAAAGAGATGACTCTTCTAGTTCCAAAGAGGTGTGGGACACCTTAGGACAACCAAGTGGAAAATACGACTATATGGTCAAGTACACTGCTCTTGAGAGCTCTCGTATCAGGCTCAAAGACATCCAGCCAACTGGATGGGGAGATTTACCCGAGAGCACGAATACTATGCAAAATACAAACGAGGAATCCTCCTACAACAACTCTGACTGGGAGACAGATTCCAATGATCCTGCTCCGCCAAAAATCAGCGTTATTTCTGAAGACAAATCAAGGAAGGTACCAGACTTTGTGATTCACCGAGGAGTTCGCCGCCAATGGGTTGCTGTCGATGTTCCGAAGATTGTTCATAAGTCAAAGTAATTATCGTCTTTAACCTTTCACCCTGCCCAGGTGAAACGCTTGTTTTGATAGGGCTCACTTTCTGTAATTATCCCTCTTTGCTTTGCCCAAAGCGACAAAGTTTTGTTTTATAGGGCTGTAGTTTCAAGAATCGACTTAATCATAAATAAAATAAACGTCGTTCTGTAATTTCCGCATTTATTTCTGTTTTCTCTTTTCGTTTTTTCATAAAATGGTAATCCTAAAAAATAATTCAATAATAAAAATAAGCAGTTTTCCAAAGAAAATACAATGCACAAACTCTTGCATTCTCTTTATTTCTTCTAAACACAAATCATCACGTCATGCAGATTGCTTGTTTTAAACCCCGTTGAAACATACGATCCGATGTCTTCTCCCAACTTTGAGTTCCCGGTATTTGGGGCTGAAGAAGAAGTTAACAACGAAATTCTAGAAGAGATCTCCCGATTACTCAGACAAGAAGAAAGGTTCATTGAACCTCACAAAGAGTCGTTGGAAACAGTCAACCTAGGTTCGGAAAAAGAGAGAAAAGAAATCAGGATTTGGGCACTGCTCAGTCCAACTGCCAAAGAGAGTTTGACAAAGCTTCTCAAAGAGTTTCCCGATGTATTCGCTTGGTCCTATCAGGACATGCCAGGGTTGGATACCACCATCGTGGAACATCATCTACCGTTGAGGTCAGAATGTCCGCCTGTAAAACAAAGGTTGAGACGGACTCACCCGGACACGGCCATCAAAATCAAGGAGGAATTACAGAAACAGATTGACGCGGGTTTCCTCGCCACGTCAGAATATCCTCAATGGTTTGCCAACATCGTACCCGTTCCGAAAAAGGACGGAAAGGTCAGAATGTGTGTCGATTACAGAGATCTAAACAAGGCTAGTCCAAATGACGACTTTCCTTTACCACACATTGACATGCTGTTAGACAGTACATCAAAGTTCAAAGTCTTCTCCTTCATGGATGGATTCTCGGGCTATAACCAAATCAAAATGGCACCGAAAGACATGGAGAAAACTTCGTTCATTACCCCATGGGGTACCTTTTGTTACAAGGTAATGCCGTTCGGTTTGAAGAACGCCGGGGCAACCTATCAAAGGGCCATGACTACTCTCTTTCATGACATGATACAAAAGGAAATCGAGGTATATGTCGATGATATGATTGCCAAATCTTAAACAGAAGAGGAGCATGTGACCCACCTGTCAAAACTATTCGAGAGGTTGAGAAAGTACACACTCCGCTTGAGTCCCAACAAATGCACCTTCGGTGTCCGTTCAGGGAAACTCTTAGGGTTCATCGTCATCCAGAAAGGAATTGAGGTTGATCCTGACAAGGTCAAGGCCATTCAAGAAATGCCTTCTCCGAAAACTGAAAAACAAGTCAGAGGATTCCTGGGACGTTTGAACTATATTTCCAGATTTATATTCCTCATGACCGCGACATGTGCGCCGATTTTCAAATTACTTAAAAAGAACCAGGACCACGTTTGGACAGAAGACTGCCAAACCGTCTTCGACAGTATTAAGCAATACCTGTTGAACCCACCGATATATCACCTCCAGTGGAAGGAAGACCACTAATCATCCACCTCACAGTCCTAGAGGACTCAATGGGATGTGTACTTGGCCAACAAGACGAAACCAAAAGGAAAGAGTCTGTCATCTACTATTTGAGCAAGAAATTCACCGACTGCGAGACTCGGTACACTATGCTTGAGAAAACTTGTTGTGCTTTGGCTTAGGCAGCCAAACGTCTTCGCCAGTACATGATTCGTCATACTACTTGGTTAATCTCCAAAATGGATCCAATCAAGTACGTATTTGAAAATCCTGCTCTCACGGGAAGAATTGCCCGTTGGCAGATGTTGTTATCAGAATACGACATCGAATACCATGCTCAAAAGGCCGTTAAAGGAAGTATTTTAGCCGATTATTTGGCTCATCAACCAATTGACGATCAGGAATCAACCGGGTTTGAATTCCTAGACGAAGATGTCATGTATTTGAAAATGAAAGATTGCGATGAACCGCTACCCAGTGAAGGGCCAGAACCAGGTTCCCAATGGGGACTAATCTTTGACGGAGCAGTTAATCATTACGGAAATGGAATTGGGGCAATCATCATAACACCTCAGGGTACCCACATTCCTTTCACTGCCAGACTGACATTCAAGTGCACAAACAATGAGGCCGAATACGAAGCTTGTATTATGGGTCTCGAGGAAGCGATCGACTTAAGGATCAAGAACTTGTATGTATATGGCGACTCAGCCCTGGTTATCAATCAGATCAAAGGAGATTGGAACACATACCTATCAGGACTGATTCCTTACAAAGATTACGCGAGAAGCCTGTTACCCTTCTTCGACAGAATCGAGTTTCATCACATCCCTCGTGATGAGAATCATATGGCTGATGCATTAGCGACTCTTTCTTCCATGATTAGTGTAGGTCGATGGAATGACCTACCTAAGATCGGCATAATGCGCCTTGTGTAACACCCCATTTCTATACCCCCAAATAATCACCTAATCATTTAGGCACATATTAAAAATTTCCATCAGAGTATAATTATAAACATAGTATAAAAGAGGTATGTCACATTATACATGAAATTAAAACATTCAACACCTGCTCAATAATTCATATGCAACAGTGGGGTAACTTTGCAACAGAGGAACTTAGTCCTTACACCCACATCTCAATATTTAGAATAAAAGCGGAAAATCTAAACATTGAATAACATCAAACATATATATATATATATATATATATATCATCAAGTAATATCCACCAACATAATTCATGTTTACATAAACATTAATCAATAAGATACATGTACAAATGTATCACAAGAGAATCATAATCATCCTAGCTACCCGGTGCTACATATCAGAGCCGACCGACCAAAAGAATGAAGACACGCTTCACAAAAAGACCACCAGCATACCTACTCTGCAATGCCTCATAGAGCATCATAAAACAGCAGAAGGGTGAGAAATATTATCATAATAACAATGCATATAATTATATATCTTAGCATAAAAATACACATATTCTACATTCTCACCACAATTCATCACAACTCACTCATATACATCACGATGTATATATATATACAAAACCAAGCATATTCATCATGCATACTTTCACAATTCTTATCATTCCACATAAACATACATATTCATGTTTATTCATCAATGCACTATTGTAAAGATGATAAGTGAAAATCATAGAGACCGACTCACGACTCTATGCAAATGCAATGCGGTACCGACTCAATCATTTCAAGTTCACTCAGGAACTTATTGGAACCATCGCTCGTTATCAATATAACTCCCCGTCGGGCCTACGATGTTCACCCATTGCTCACACCTCACATAGGCACACAATGTTTATGGATTGCTCACACCTCACATAGGCACACAATCCAATTGCTCACACCTCACCTAGGCACACAATCGTTTGTAATCATCGCTCACACCTCACATAGGCACACGATGTTTATGGATTGCTCACACCTCACATAAGCACATAATCCGATTGCTCACACCTCACCTAGGCACACAATCGTTTGTAATCATCGCTCACACCTCACATAGGCATACGACGTTACAACGGATTCTCATTAGAATCACTCAACACAAGAATGTACATCATTATGCTTCACATACAAAATGACTCAAGACATTCTTGAAATGCATACATATTCACATTATATTCATGCATTCATCTCATACAATCACATACAATCTATATACATTCACATCAATGCACTATTGTATGATTCACATCTAAAACACACATTCAAAACGGTAAAAGTCACTAAATAACACTATTCCCGACTTTCTGACTTATTTAATTGGCTAACAGCCCCAAACTCCTCACCATAAGAAACTACAGCTCAATAGCTATCCAACGCTTCGAACGGGGACCAAAATCGACTTACGGATCAAAAGTTATGGGTTTTTGAAAATAATATTTTTCTGAAAACTGACACTGTTAATCGGTTAACGCATTTGGTTAATCGATTAACCATCGCGTAACAGCAGAAATACAAGAATTTTATGACCCAAAATCCCTCCAAACTCATTTTTACACCAATAGATACATCCATATCAGTACCCAAACCTCAAACAACATCAACAACACATTTATGCATACAAAATCATGTTTTGATCATCATTCACAACATTTTCTACATTTAGGGTTTATACAAAAACTCATAAAAATCAACAACCACAACAACACAATCATACATAATGATATACATTGATGAGATAATAAGATTTCACACCCTTACCCGGATTCCTAGCTTGCTAGATGATTGTTCTTGATGGTTTTCTAGGTTTTTTCCAAGTTTTCTTCTCTTTTCTCTTCTTCCTCTTTCTTTCTCTCCTTTCTCTCTCTATTTCTCTTTTCTTTCTCTTTCTCTCCCATTTCTTCTTCTTATCTCTTTTTCTTTTCTATTTCTTTTCCTACTTTTTTTTCTCATTTTCTTTTCTTATTTTCTACTCAAATTCAATTAATTCATTTTCTCACATAATTCTACACTTAATCACTTTTCTACCAATTTTACTAAATTTCTCACATAATTCTATATCCACTAAATTTCTAACTTACCATTAATTGAGAAATGTCCAAAATACCCTCCATTCTAATTTCCCCGAAAACTCTCAAAAACGGTAAAATATCATAACATGTCAACATAGCATATTAACACACCAATTTCACAAATAAAATAATTTATCACTCAATTTAAATAAAAGACTCAACAAAATGGGAATAATCGGAATCGGGGCGTTACACCTTGAACAGCCCGCTTACATCTTCACGATTGAAGCAGTCATAAACGACAAACCTTGGTATCACGATATCAAATGCTTCCTTCAGAAACAAGAGTACCCACCTGGGGAACTAAGGAAAGACAGAAAAACCCTCAGAAGACTGGCAAGCAGCTTCTTCCTGAGCGGTGATACACTCTATAAGAGTAATTTTGACAAGGTCTTCCTCCGATGCGTAGACAGACCAAAAGCAGACATGCTGATAAAAGAAATTCACGAAGGATCCTTTGGCACTCATGCCAACGGACACACAATGGCGAGAAAAATTCTGAGAGCAGGGTATTATTAGTTGACAATGGAATCCGACTGCTACAAGTACATGAGGAATTGTCACAAGTGTCAGATATACTCCGACAAAATCCATGCACCACCTACACGTCTCAAAGTTTTTTCTTCCCCATGGCCTTTTTCCATATGGGGAGTCGACAAGATTGGCATGATCAAACCCAAAGCTTCGAACGGACATCAGTTCATCCTGGTAGCCATTGATTACTTCACCAAGTGGGTCGAAGCAGCGTCGTACGCCAATGTAACCCGACAAGTGGTAGTCCGCTTTATCAAAAACAATCTCATATGCCGTTATGGTGTTCCTAACCAGATCATTATGGATAATAGATCTAACTTGAACAACAAGATGATGAAAGAGTTGTGCGCTGAGTTCAAGATCGAACACCATAACTCATCTCCCTACCGACCCAAGATGAATGGAGCGGTAGAAGCGGCTAACAAGAACATCAAGAGGATTGTTCAAAAGATGGTTGTAACCTACAAAGATTGGCACGAGATGCTACCCTTTGCTCTTCACGGTTATCGCACATATGTCCGCACTTCAACGGGGGTAACCCCTTTCTCTCTAGTATATGGCATGGAGTCAGTTCTCCCCATAGAAGTAGAGATCCCATCAATCCGGGTATTGATGGAAGCTAACCTAACAGAAGCTGAATGGTGTCAAAGCAGACACGACGAACTGAACCTGATCTAAGAAAAGAGAATCACGGCTCTATGCCACGGTCAGTTGTATCAGCAAAGAATGAAGAAGGCGTTTGACAAAAAGGTTCGACCTCGCGTCTTCAGAAAAGGAGACCTTGTGCTCAAGAAGATACAATCATTTCTCACTGATTCTCAGGGTAAATGGTCTCCGAATTATGATGGCTCCTATGTGGTCAAGAAAGCCTTCTCAGGCGGCGCCTTGAGACTTGCAACCATGGACAGAGAGGAATTTGCCTACCCCAAAAATGTTGACGTAGTCAAGAAATACTTCGCCTAAACTAAAAAAAACTAAAAAAAAAAACGTCTCGGTGGATTAAAAACCCAAAAGGGCGGTCCATGCAAAAATTAGAGACATAATCAAAAAATCATCCCGGTGGATTGGAAACATCACAGTACAATCCAGGCAAAATTTAGGGATAATGGCAAGTAACTATGTTCAATAGGGGCAAGTCCCTTAGCAGCAGTCATGCCATCCGTCAGGAAAACTCCAGTCAAGGTCATCTTTGACACAAGCTCAGGATGCCCTGAATTCAAAGTTGGTAGAAGGATAACGGTCGTCATGTTTCAATGTAGCCCTTTTTCCCTTAAATTACCATTTTCTAAACTTTGTAAATACTCTATGGAATCACGCGTTTGGCTGATTTCCATCCTATCAATAAAATTTGAGCCTTTGTGCTTTTGTTTGTAATTCTTATTTGTTTTAGCTTTACAGAACGACATTTTAATATGATTACCGATTCTTGAAACGAAACAAAACGAATTTACTTGTCAAACTTTTCTGCTTTTAAAATAAAGACGGCAATTTGTTTTGACTGTTGAACATCGAAAGAACATCAATTGCGTCTCCAAAGGTGTTCGAACCTCAAAGTGCAGAATCAAAGTATTCCTTCTAAACCAGTACGCCTGAACGAAGGATCAACTGTATCAGATGTGATTTTCCCATCTGATACCCCCCGGCAGAGTTCTTATCTCCTAAGCCCGATCAACGGCTGTTCCCCGCAGGGACTATCTCTCCTAAGCAAGGCAGAATTACTATCGTGAACCAGTGGTACTTATTCGTCCCAGCAGTGGCCGAGTATCCAGTCGTGTTCATCTATTAGTTTGTATGTCGCGTCAGTTTTGTCAACATATACATACATACATCATGCATTATTGATTTACATTCACATTCATATTGCATCACTATCACTCTAGTCGGTCTTATCCCCTAGTGATAAAAGTCCTCTTGTCAATCGAGTTGTTAGTTCTTTCCTCATCAGGAAATGTTGCGTCTGAACAATCTCTCTCCTCCAGTTTATTTCTGGGATGAAGTTGGTCATTTACCACTTTGATAACTTGAACCTCTGAAAGACCAGAGAAACTTTCGACAAATGTCACTCTTTACCATTGAAGATGATATTTTCGCTTTCCCGGATTAAGGAAAATCCCCAAAGAAAGCCTCTTAATCAGAGATTCGACAATATAGCAGTTTTTCTCAGAAAAAATCCGCTGACGAAAAGGTCATCAACACCTCAAAATTGGATCACATCATATGGCATTTCTCCGAGAAGATTCCCGAGAAAAGTATGATGTAATATCCCTAAGCTGGAAGCAGTCTCTCAAGAGACTCGTTTTCCCCAGTAGAATCAACAAATGGTGTCTCCAATAGACAAGTGTGTGCACCTCTACAACTCAGACGACTGGGTTCCCCAGCAACTCTGACATTAAAACTTTTTCCGTCAAATGGCATCTCCCCAAGAAAATTCGGCGAAAAGTTTGAGGAAAACCCCTACGAATAGCGTCCCTTGTCAAGAAATTTTATTGACAAAAGAAACTAAGACCAGTTCCTTGGTAGGAAACCAGGATTGAGGGGAAGTTTACATAAGAAACTGAGACCAGTTCCTTGGTAGGAAACCATGATCGAGGGGAAGTTTATAAAAGAAACTAAGACCAGTTCCCCGGTAGGAAACCAGGATCGAGGGGAAGTTTACTTCAAACGAAAACTGAGACCGGTTCCTTCGCTGAAGACCGAGATCGAGGGGAAGTTTACCTTTTCTAAGCATCATTGCTTAGCAAAAGAAGAAGGATGCATGAACTACCATTCTTAACCACCATCAAAATTTCGGGTATTCCGATATTTAATCCTCTTGCACCCCGAATGCCCGAATACCTTCGCCATTCACACCTTCGGGTCCAAGAAGATTAAATAGGGGCATCTGTCATACCCCAAATTTTGACCACTAATATTTCCCATCATTAGGCAAATCATCATCACAATATGGATGAATCATCATGCCTCATTAGTCTCCCCAAAGATGGGTGAGCATTCACTACAAACAACAATTAGGGTTTCAAGCCCTCTCAGAGCTCTTGGACAAAAGATCAATCAAGAAATGACATGATCTTCAACTTGTCTAACCTCTCAAACATCCCCAATGGATCAAGAGGACTCCCACAGCAAGAATCAAGCACAAGGTTGCAACATTCTAAGTGGATCAAGCCTCAAGATCAACAGTGTCACCAAACTAGGGTTTTGGTCGACCAGGGCCTCCAGATGGAAATTTTCCTCTAGGCATGAGTCAATGCTTCAAAGCATAACCTAAGATGCTCCAAGGGACATCATGAGCCCAATCATCAAATCAATTTTGCCTCAGGGGATGCATTCATAAAAAAATCATGAATTAGGGTTTCTTGACCTAATTCACCCTTAAGTTGACTTTTGGGACAAAACATGAGCCAAGACCTCAAGGGAGGATTTGAGGGTCTCTAATACACCACATTGATCCATTTGCAACAATGGATTGCTCTAAGAAGCTTGAGCAACAAGTTTCAATATCATCAGAACCACAATTAGGGTTTTGTGGGAAAAGTCAACTGTGCCTTTGACTTTTGACCCAGGCATGCTCCCAAACCTTGGGACATGATTCAATACACCCTATAACACCTATGAAATCAATCTGTCAAGTTTGATTTAGGTCAAGGACTTGATTTCATAGAGGACCGCAGAGTTTGAAGTTCATCTGACAAAAAGTCAACTGTGCACAAAAGTCAACTTTGACTTTTTGAGATTTTTCACAATTATGGTTCTTTAACCCTAAAATGATGTTAATATGTGATTGGAATCATCATTCATAAAGAAAAATAAGAAAAGTGGGATAACTTGTAAAAGGCGTAACCATAAAAAACTTAGAAATTTTCTAAGTTATGGAACAAAGTGGCTAGGGTACCAACTTTGGAGGATCATATCTCCTAAACCACAATGCCATTTTCCCCCATTCAAAGCTGGATTTGTAGCTCTCATGGCCCTCTACAAAAGCTTCAAACACAACTCATTCCAATTCCTCATGGATTTTAAGTTATGGAATGATCAAAATCACAAAAAGTGAAAATGTCACTTTTTTCCAACACTTAGTGAAATTTTCACTAAGTCAGAATCTGCCTTCACTTTTTTCTAAATGTAGGGGCATTTTTCACTTGGATCCAAAAGGTATCAAAACTAACTATGATCAAACAGTTATTGTATCATATGAAGGCTTTCCAAAATGTCCAAGAACTCCATCAAAGTCCACTTGAGCCATGAGATATGACAATGGCAACATGCCTTGCTGCAAACTGTCAAAGCAAGGCAGATTTGTGCATTTTGCTCGATTTACCAAAATTGTGCAAATGACAAACAAGTTTATCCATCTTAACACCTCAAGGGGAGACCAAGGAGGGACAAACACTGATCCATCAGCCTCCCAAGTCCTTGGAACCAAAAGTAGCATGCCAAACCTAGAAATGCCTAAAAGAGGGACAAGACTCCAATTTTGGTTTGGAGCATTTAATGGATGCACCAAGGTGGCATGGACTGAGCCATTTCCAACTGAATTCAGTCAAGACTTATCCAAGACCAAGGGGACCAGCAGCTTGTGCCCAAACCTCTAGTCAATGGCTAGAGGAGACTTGGATTCTCATTGATCAACATTGGCCAAACCTCAGCTGCAGTTGCCAATCACTATTGATCCCAAAACAAACTTGCTCTACTATAAATAGAGCTCATTTGTGATCAATTTGAGTACACCAAAGCCATCAAACAGATGCTTTCCTAAAAATCACCTTCTCACTTCCAAATTTGCCTTCCAAAGCAAGTCACCATCGGGTTTTGAGTTTGAGAGCAATTCCAACCAAACCAATCACACACAAACACACACACCTCATAAACATCATATAGAGGTGATCCAAACACTCACAAGTGACCTGTAACACCAAAATCACAAAGTCACCTCTCAAAACCTCAAAATTAGACTTTTGTGCATTTTTCAAGCCATGTCTTGATTCAGTCACTTTCCAAACCAGATAAAACCTCAAACACACTCCAAATATCATCCTTGAACTGTCCCAAATGGTTCCACACATCTGGAACACCATTTGAGAGAGTTGCTATTTTGGCCACTTTTGCCCCTTTTGCAAGAAAAAACTCAAACTTGTTCCTGAGGTTTCCAGCTGATTCCAACCATCCTAAAAGCTTCTAAGAGATCATTTGAGGGTGTCCAAAGCATCAAATCATTTCTGGAACAAGGTACTTGGCAGATTGCACAAAAGCTCCAAAAAGAGGTAAGCATCACAACTTGAATTCTTTGAATCATGCTTTCCTTTGATGTCCACTGATCATGCATCTCTTCTACATGTTATATATGTTATGTTTGCACCAATATATCATGTAATTCACACCTGTACCAAGAGGTAGAACAGAAAATGCAAATCATGGCCTATTTCAAAACCACTATCGGGTTTTTCAATAGGAGCATGATCTAAAAAAACACCACCACCATTGGATTCCTTGTGAAATTCTAGGCAGGATAGACCTAAATTTTGTCCCAATACATGGAGAAATGAGAAAGTTATGGCCTTCACGTTTCTAACCAAAATCTTTACTTGCCTTGCCTTGGGCCAGGCCAAAAACAAGGAAAGCCTTGTATATTTGTGGTTGTGTTTCAATCAAAGGATGTATCACCACCCCAGTGGTAAGGCGTGCGCCCTATACACAAGAGGTCTGGGGTTCGAATCCCCCTCGCCCCAGATTCTCTTTTTTACCACTTTTTCATGTTTTTTTTCATATTTTATTATTTTTCTTATTATTTTTAATGATTTGAAAAATTGATAACTCCCTCAATTTTAATTATTTTTTATTGGTTCTTTTTGCAAAAAATCACAAAAATGTTGAAATATTTTATTCCACAAAAAAAATCAAATTTATATTATTTATTTAATATAATTGGTAATTTTGTGAATAAATTCATTTTTAATTGTTTTTAAACATTTAAAAGTGAATATTTATCTTGAAAATCAAAACCAAATGAGTTTTAATTCATCTTGTGATTAAAACCTCATTTTTAAAACCTTAAACAAAAATCACAAGTGGTTTATTCAAACTTATTTGGTATTTTTATCATTTTTATTGATTTTCTTTAAATATTTATTTTTAAAGGAAAACAAAATTAGGGTTTCTTTGATTTTCACCCTCACAAATCTTTTTCAAACACTTTTGGGCGTCTAGTAGAGTCTAAGACCCAACTCCCCTTTGAAACCAAAATATTTTGGGCCTCAGTCATTGTATAAGACCCACTGCGTTTTCAAAAAAATCTCGGCGCGATCGCCATTTCAAATCAAATCATCTGGGCCTACCCTCGTGTTATAAGCCCCATTTCTTTTCTTTAAACATTTTTTGGGCCTCTAGTAGAGTGTAAGACCCAACCCTTTGTGAAAACCAAAACTTTTTGGGCCTCAGTGTATTGTATAAGTCCCGACACCATCAAAATTTTTGGCGCGATCGTCGCCTTTTTTAACAAAGACCTTGGGCCTCTCCTTGAGCTGTAAGACCCACCAATTGCATTAAAATAAACCTTTGGACCTCTTGAGAGAGTGTAAGACCCATCCCTTTGTACATAAAACCTTTTTGGGCCTCAGTCACTTGTATAAGTCCCTGTACAATTTCAAAACAGCGGTGCGATCATCGCTCAAACTGGGCCTCTCCTTGAGGTGTAAGCCCCAACAAACTGTTCAAAGCACTTTCTCCTTTTATTTTGAATATAAAATTGTTATCAAAACTTTCTTTGTTGAACAACTAACAAAACATCATGGAAGCTCTACAACCGAGTAAGTGTTTACTCGCTTTCATTTATCCCTTTCATATGTATATAACTGTATTGTGGGGCTGTTTCACTGTAAGTCTTCTTTCACAACCTCTTATATACTCGTCAAATATCAACTGTGTAATACTAGTATAGTTATTTAGAGTTTTCCCCGACAACTACGTCAGCACTAGGTAAAGCATGTTGGTCACTCTTAAATACAAACAAAACTAGATCCCCATAGGATTACCAGATAGAGTCTTCCCTCCTCTTGGGGTTAAACAATATAGACATGTGAAAGGAAGCATTCTCGGTGAACCCTTTCTCAGACTGTCACTCTTGGAAATCGTCAAAGAAACTCTACTCCCCAGAGTTGATCTATTCTCTGTGAATAACATCTCTTAAGTTTCTTCCAAATTCAAGAACTTTCCTGGCTTGATCTATTCTCTTTGAATATCATGTCTTGAACTTCTCTTGGTTTGGGGACCCACAGGCTTCCTAAAAGCATCCCTGCCTCCTCTTGGGCATTGTACAAGGACCCTTCGGCTTATTAGAAGTTCTCATGCCTTCTCTTGGGCTTAGTACAAGGACCCAGAGACCTCTACAGGTATAGGAACATAACCTAGTCATCAATTTGCTAGAGCTGTCTTTCTGAGTCAAGTGTCAGACCAGGTAAAGGGTTGACCTTCATCCCTTAACATACCAGCCTTCTCTTGGGCATCATACAAAGATCATTCACTTATCTGAGAATTGATTTCTCAAAAACACCAGTAAACTTGAACAGTCTCAATACCCTTTGGATTTCCCATTTCCTTAAAGAATAGGAAATAACCATGATCCTCTGATCAGTACCAAAGCACAACCTTACCTTTAACCGTTCCCTTTATAAGAACTGATTTTCTCTTTTATCCAACATGTTGAACCTGTCACTAAACTGAAACAGTCGCCAACAGATAGCCTCCTCTTGGGCTTTGTACAATGATTCTCCCCACACTCTCTTGTTGAGTATAAAAGACTCTCTTGTTGAGTCAAAACCCTTTTTTAGCCTCCGTCTTAGGCTTCGTATAAGACAAATAAAATCAGTCTCTTGTTGAGTATAAAAGACTCTCTTGTTGAGTCAACCTTTTTTAGCCTCTATCTCGGGCTTCGTACGAGATACAAAAATACTCTCTTGTTGAGTATAAAAGACTCTCTTGTTGAGTCAATCTCCTTTTAGTCTCTATCTCGGGCTTCGTACGAGATACAAAAACACTCTCTTGTTGAGTATAAAATACCCTCTTGTTGAGTCGAACCTTTTTAGCCTCCGTCTTGGGCTTCGTACAAGACACATATAAAAGCACTCTCTTGTTGAGTCAGTTACTCGTTAGCACTCTCTTGTTGAGTCAACCCTTTTAGCCTCTATCTCGGGCTTCGTATGAGACAGATAAATAACACCCTCTTGTTGGGTCAATAGCCTCCTCTTAGGCTTTGTATAAGGAAATCTCGATTGAGTCAATCAACCTTTTAGAATCAATTTATACCTTGCTCACAGTATACAAACATCAACAACTCATTTTCCCTTCATCTAATTGCTGTAAGCGGCAAGCCTCTGGATTATTTATATCCACGCCACAGTCCCTCTTTTAGCATGAGAAATTCCTAAGGTAAGATAGCATTGCTCTACACTGAGTTAAAGTCTTCTCCTTCAGGTTAAAAATCCCCTATAAAGGAAATTATGGCATTACTGGATTCACATATCCCAGTTAAAGTAATTCTCCTTTATAATCAGTCACCCAACAGTTGTGATAAACAGACCAAATATTCCCCTTTAGAGATAACAAATTCTCTCTCATCCATGAACCCTTTAGCTTCACATCTTGGGCTTTGAACAAGATTCAAATCACCTTTAGCTTCACGGCTTGGGCTTTGAACAAGACACTAAAACACTTTTTTCCTCCCTCAGAATAAGAGGAACTACGATCGCTCTAATTTCCCTATTTCGTTAAATGGGAATACATAGGCATAAGATTGAAAAATCTTAGCGAGCATACTAATCAAAACACAAAATCCAGTACCTCCATCAATCAACCCAAAAGCATCAAATCTAAACACATTATCAAAAACCTCACCAATAGTCCAAAAACCGTGTTCTCAGGCAAAATAACCGAAGTTGGGGCCCACGTCCACACCACATCTGTAAACCAACAGTTTTGACTCTTTAACCTCAGTATGCAAGCTGGATTAATTGGAGACATCTATTTCCCTTCCTTAATCAGCTTAACAGGATAAAAAATGAATCAAACTGTAGTATCCGAGCGATCGTGCTTCAAGACCACAAAAATCGCGCTACACACTACAATACCAACTTTCTTGCCTAAACTCTTGGAGGGAGGATGATGAGATGAAAACGCAAAATCCCTGGTCGTATGCTTTTGGGAACAAAACCTTGCTGATGATGTACAGACATTATTTCAACTCCCCAAACACTGGAGATATAAGGGAGATAGACCCTCATTAACCCCTTTGAGCCTTGAAGCAGGAGTTTCTTTCGTACGAAAAAACCCTCACACTTAACCCAGGGGCAGGGTAGGCGTCAGTTAGTTTGACCGAGCGTTCAAATTTCAAAAGGAGTGTGCATCTGAGGATCCATTACCTTCTATTCCACCGTCAAGAGGTCAAGAGATGTGAAACCACAATGGTTATCCATCAACAATCAAGGAGTGAGGCAGTCATAATCCTTTCAAGCAAGTCAGACAAAACAGTGTCACACGATTTGTTTAAAAAAGAAGAATTAAAAAAAATGAATCAAAAGAAAAAGAAAGCCCGCTAAGTCGAAACTTGAAAAGAAGTGACTTAGCCAAAAATTAGGGCATCCCGCTGGACTTCAAAATTGAAAGATTCAAAAAGAATCAGTCCAGGCAAAAATTAGGGAAATCAAAAACAAAAGAACGAAAAAGCGAAAAGCAAAAGGATTACAAAAGAAAATCTTCGAGCAAAAACAAAGTCGTGTGACTACGAACAAAAGACAAAAGGGGTGATTGTCACTCTAAAACCTCATTAGGTGTCAAACCATCAGTTGCATGGGTTCCTTAAAGATCACAAAATCTTTTTGAGATAGGAGCGCTTGTGCCGAATTAGCTGAACGTTGGACTGGAGAACATCAAGGAGAATGGGTGGGTACAAACAAAATGTTGAGCCTTAAATCCTTTTTTCTAAAAACCATGAACCAGGCCATGTTACAACCCTTAAAAGTTCTATGAAACAGGGTTTATTCCGAAGGCGTTCTTCAACGAGATAGCGTTCCTGACTCCTATGAGTTATGCTAATAAGATTTTTGTTGGTATTGCATGTGCGTATTGTTTTTCCATTCAAAAATCAATGTCGCATCCCAGCTAGTGATTCGTTCACAAGGCTTGGCGACACATTTTCAATAAAACTTCAAGGTTAACACGAGTGTTGTATTAGAATTGTCATTCTCACAATAAACATTTTCTGCTTGCATGTGTTTGACATCAAAGAAGCTTACACGATGAACATCAGTCGAGAAGCTCGATCACGCCAAGTTGAGATGGTGAAAACTCCGAAGGATAGCCATGTCAAGGGGTATGTGGCCAAGAGACTGTGCGCAGCCAGGGGGTTCCCGATAAATGATGATAAGATGCAGCCAATCTGGAGCAGTCACATTGAAAACTCTCCCTGAAGCAGCCAAACAGGGGCAATCAGGTCGATTTGAGAAATCTCTGTAAGATCAGTCAGGGGCAAAGTTTCTTCAAGACTTGGGGGAGGCCACCCCTAGAGCGCAAGAAGTTGTCCACTCCTGAAGACGGTTAATTGAAAACACCTCTTCAAGGTTCAAAATACTGGGGCAGAGTATTTTCAAGTCATTACAAATCCTTTCGAGGTAATTTACTTCATGGAGTATGAAGTCTGGGGCAGTTGCGTTGAGATTTGATAAATCTCTCCAAGAGTTTGAAGACCCTGGGGTAGTGTGAATGCCCGGTCTTCTATAAAATTCTCTTGAGATGATTTCTTCCTTTAGACCTGGTGGTCTAGGGCAAGTGGAGAGTTCAAAGGGCCTTTTATAAACATAGAAACGGTTCAGTTTACCGTATGGCTGCAGGGTAATAATTTTGTTTTCCCCAGTAGAGTTTCTCTCCCCAGCAGTGAAAGTTCATCATCCTCAACAGAGCTTACTCTCCCCAGCAAGAGTACAGAGGATTGTGTTCCCCAGCCGAAGTCATGGTTGGTTGATTATTTCCCAGCAAGCAGTTTAAAGTGGATTGTTCCGAGGTGAATGTGGTTGTATCTCCAGCAGGAGGTGTGTTGGATGTCTTTGAAAAGACTTTATTTTCCCCACAGAGCCTGGTACTCACTTTCCTCAGGAGGTCAGGAAGTGTATTTCTGTCAGCAACGGCATGCTCTAATCCCCAGCAGGGTAAATTCTTTCCTCCAACAGCAGGTTAAGCTCAATGATATCCCTCGGTAGGTTTCATTGACTATTATCCCCAGTAGAGCTATTCTCCTCAGCATTGAAGTTTCATCCTCCTCAGCAGGTTGTTACTCTCTCCAGCCAGAGTACAGAGGATTATTCCCCTGCTAGAGTTGCGATTAATTTATTACTATCTCAGCAAGTAGTCAGAAGTTGATGTTATTGTATCCCCAGCAGGAGACTTGTGGAATATCTTCTTTGGACAACGATGTTAACATCCCCATAGAGTCTGAACACCCGTTCTCCTCAGCCATTCAGGAAATGTTTTTCTCATCAGCAACGGTATAATTTGATCTCCAACATATGAGTAAGCTTGATGGTATCCCCTAGCAGAGTTGATGTCGTCAATCACCATTCCCAAAGCAAGTTTGCTAATAGTGGCTGATATTCCCCAGCAGGGTGAAGGTAAAGATTTCTCCCAACAGCAGGTTAATTTCAGTAATATCCCCAAGCAGGTTCGGTATTATTGACTTGTCTCCCCAAACAGAGTTTGGTGGTGATTTTCACAATGGTTTGTCCAACGGCAGTTGACATCCCCAACAGGTTTTAAATCCAATTGTTATTGGTATTTTTCAGATCCGGGTTCTGAGTTCTGTAGAAATCATTGGTAATCCCCAGTGGAGGGAATTTCTCTTTGGTTTCCATCTCCAATATTCATTTTTATCCATCTCCAACAGAGTGGAATTTCTCTCGGAGTTTTCATCTCCAGTGGAGTTGGTGATCAAGAAGTCGTTCAGTGAAATCTTCCTCAGCAGGGTCTTTTAATTCAGGAGACAATTTAGTTTGTCATTCCCGGTGGAGTTGCCTTCGTCTTCAACATTTATTTTGCTGGAGCACTTCTTTTGCATTGCATAAGCATCATTTGCATGGCATCTCCCAAATGCGTAGCATTTCCATTTCGTATGGAGCATTACGCCATAGAAAAATTCAAACATATGCATTTAAAGCATAAGCCAGGTTCGATTCTTTTTTCCAGACTTTTTCCCCAGCAAAAGTGCCATAACTCAGGATGTGTTGGTTAACCTTATGCCCTAATTGATTGTTGTTCTCTTTCGGAAGAACTGTCGCATGCTTCCCTGCAGAGTTGTCTGTTTAAGCTTCAATTTTCCCCAGCGGAGTCATCTTCTTTTCAGGTCGTAAGTCCGTTGATTCTACTTCCTGTGCATTTTCGGCTGTTATCCCAACTCTTGGTTAGTCTCTATCATTGTGAGTGTGCCTTTGGTCGGCGTCCTTGTTATCCCGACTTTTGGTTGGTACCCATTTCCTTTCATCCCAACTCTTGGTTGATACCCTTTGTGGAGTTTCATTCCAACTCTTGGTTGGTAATCCTTATTTCATCCCAACTCTTGGTTGGTCTCCTTTGCTTTTATCATAACTATTGGTTAGTGTCTGTTATCCCAACTCTTGGTTGGTCTCTTTTGTTGTGAGTACGCCTTTGGTCGGCGTCCTCGTCATCCCAACTATTGGATGGTATCCTTTTGTATTCCAACTATTGGTTGGTCTCTTTTGTTTGTCCCAACTATTGGTTGGTCTCCTTTGTCATCCTAACTATTGGTTAGTATCTTTCATCCCAACTATTGGTTGGTCTCTTTTATTATCCCAACTATTGGTTGGTACCCTGTGTTTTATCCCAACTATTGGTTGGTTTCCTTTGTTTCATCCTAACTTTTGGTTAGTATCTGTTATCCCAACTATTGGTTGGTCTCTTTTTTTTTGTCCCAACTATTGGTTGGTCTCCTTGGTTCTCCTAACTTTTGGTTAGTATATTTCATCCCAACTATTGGTTAGTCTCTTTTGTTATCCCAATTATTGGTTGGTCCCCTTCGTTTGTCCCAACTATTGGTTGGTCCCCTTCGTTTGCCCCAACTATTGGTTAGTATCTTTCATCCCAACTATTGGTTGGTCCACCCTGTTATCCTAACCATTGGTTAGTGTATTTAATCTCAACTATTGGTTGGTCCCCTTCGTTTGTCCCAACTATTGGTTGGCACCTTTCATCCCAATTATTGGTTGGTACCATTTTCTAGCTCAACTATTGGTTGGTGTCCGCTATTTCTAAGTCCAGCTTCGGCTGGCGCTCACTCTGCCTTCCATTTCCCCACAGGTTGCAAATTTCAGATTTCTTTTGGTATTCAAACCCCGTGTATCCCGATTGTTTGGAAACCTTCTGTAGCGAGCGATTTTGGACGCGGTTCTTAAGCGTTGGTCGCTCTCTGCGGTTGAGCTTAAAACTACAGGTCAATTCATTTTTTTATCCTATTGTGAGCTGAATAAGGAAGGGAAATAGATGTCTCCAATTAACCCTGCTTTGCATACTGAGTTTAAACAGCGGTCTGTTAGGTTACGAATGCCATCAATGTGGGGGGGCCTTTGTACTGGTTATTTGTATTTTTGCCAATACACTTTTCTTCTTCTTTTTTATCTAGACAGAGGGTTTCTGGAGGGGAACAAGGATTAGGATGTTAGGACTGATGCTTTTTGATAGGTATGTGAGAGTATGGGATTTTGGTTTTTTTTTTTATTGTGCTCGCTAAGATCTTTTCTTTCGATCTTATGCCTACGTATTCCCGTTTACCGAAACAGGGAAATCAGAGCGTTCGTAGTTCCTCCTATTCTATGGGAGGAAATGGGTGTTTTTGGTGTCTTGTTCAAAGCCCAAGACGTGAAGCGAAAGGTGATTTGTATCTTGTTCAAATCCCAAGATATGAAGCTGAAAAGTCTATTTGTATCTTGTTCAAAGCCCAAGACGTGAAGCTAAAAGGGTGTTGTCTTTAGAGAGAATTTGTCATTTCTAAAGAGGGGTGTCACAACTGTTCATAAAGGAGAATTACTTTAACCGGGATTTGTGAATCCGGCAATGCCATAATTTCCTTTATAGGAGGTTTTAACCTAAAGGAGAAGACTTTAACTCAGTGTAGAGCAATGCTATCTTTCCTTAGGAATCTCTCATGCTAAAAGAGGGACAGTGGCATGGATGTAGATGATCCAGAGGCTTGCCGCTTACAGCAATTAGATGAAAGGGGAGGAGTTGTTGATGTTTGTGTACTGTGAACGAGGCACAACTTTGATGTTAAAAGGTTGATTTGATCAACCAGTGGTTTTCTTATACAAAGCCTAAGAGGAGGCTAGTATATGTCTCGTACAAAGCCTGGGAGAGAGGCTAAAAGGTTTTGACTCGACAATGGAGTCTTTTGTATCTCGTACGAAGCCCGAGATGGAGGCGAAAAGGGTGATTGACTCAACGAGGGAGTCTCTTAGGTGTCTCGTACAAAGCCCGAGAGAGAGGCTAAATGTTGTTTGACTCTGCTGGGGAGAATCATTGTACAAAGCCCAAGAGGAGGCTAACTTCACTGGAGAAGGATCATTATACAAAGCCTAAGAGGAGGCTAGGGTAACTGTTTCAGTTAAGTGACCGGTCCTGTATACTGATTTTGAAAGAGAAAATCAGTTCTTATATGAGCAACACTGTACTCAGGGATTTGATTTGAGGATCAGAGATATTTCCTTCTCTTTGAGGAAACGGGAAATCCAAAGGGTATTGAGACTGTCCGAGTCTGCGGGTTTCCTTCCTATTTAACGAAGGGGTCACTTGAGAATGTCTTTGAGACTCAAGGAAGTTAGACTGTCTGTGTCTAGAGTTTCACCTTTTGTACTATGTTTTGAGAAACAGTAGTAGATTCTTTGAAAGGACCGTTCTATGCAAATGACTAAGTTCTATTCCTGTACCTCTAGGAGGTCGTCGGGACAATTTGTACGAAGCCCAAGAGGAGGATGGAAACTTTTAAGAAGCCGACGAATCCTTGTACTAAGCCCAAGAGGAGGCTATCATTCCCGAAGGAAGAGATCATTATACGAAGCCTAAGAGGAGGCTGTGAATACTTCTAAGAAGCCGTAGGGTCCTTGTACTAAGCCCAAGAGGAGGCGGGGTTGCTTTTAGGAAGCGTGTGGGTCCTTGTACGATGCCCAAGAGGAGGCCGATTGCTTTTAAGAAGCCCGTGGGTCCCCAAACCCCGAGAAATTCAAGGCAATGCTATTCACCGAGAATAGATCAAAGTCAGGAAAGTTCGAGAATTTGGAAGAAACTCAAAGATGCCATTCACAGAGAATACATTCATCTCTAGGAGTAGAGTTTCTCGACAATTCCTAATGAGGACAGTCTGAGAGAAGACTGTATCTGGTGATTCTATTGGGGATCTAGTTGTTTATTTCTACGAATAAACGAAACGGCGTCACCTAGTTCTAGACGTAGTTGTCGGGGAAACTCTAAATATCTATACTATTATTACACAGTCGATATGAGTTTATGAAAGAAGACTTACAGTGAAACAGCCCCACAATACAGTTATATGTATATGAAAGCGGTAAATGAAAGCGATAACCACTTACTCGGTTGTAGAGCTTCCATGCTGTTTGGTTAGTTGTTCAACAAAGAAAGATTGAAAACGACAGTATATTCAAAATCAAAGGAGAAAGTGCTTTGAAAAAGAAAAATTTGGGACTTACAGCTCAAGGAGAGGCCCAGGGTTTTATCAGTGAGCGCACTGTTTGAATTTATACAGAGGGACTTATACAAGTGACTGAGGCCCAAAAAGGTTTTCTGTACAAAGGGATGGGTCTTACACTCTTTCAAGAGGCCCAAAGAGTTTTAAAGAAAAAGAATGGGGCTTATAACACGAGGGTAGGCCCAATTGATTATTCGTTTAAAAATGGCGATCGCGCCGAGGTTTTCTTTTAACGCATAGGGATTTATACAATAAGTGAGGCCCAAAATGGTTTGGTTAAAAGGGGATTGGGTCTTACACTCTATTAGAGGCCGAAAGTGTTTTTGAATGGGTCTTATAGCTCAAGGAGAGGCCCAAGGTTATTTTTCAAAAGGCGATGATCGTGCCGTTTATTTGAAAATGTACAGAGGGACTTATACAACGAATGAGGCCCAAAATATTTCTGTACAAGTGGGTTGGGTCTTACACTCTCTCAAGAGGCCCAAAGAGTTTTGAAAATGATTTATGAGGGTTGAATTAATCCAAAAAACCCTAATTTGTTTTCAAAAATGTATTTAATTGAATAAAAATTCAATTAAAAATGATCAAAATTGTTTAACATATGAAAAACAAATTGTGATTTTGGATTAATGCTTCAAAAATTAAGTATTGACCTACAAAATAATTAGAAAGCATTAAAAGTTGCAAAATCAATGTAGAAAAAATATTTAAAATGTCAAAAACAATTAAAATATTAATTCTTTGCAAAAATATCAATTATATGAAATAAATAATATTTTTGGGATTTTTTGATAAAATAAAATATTTTAACATTTTTGTGAATTATTAAAAAAAGAATCAACTCAAAATCATTAAAACTCAGAGAGAAATTAATTTTTGAATCAATTAAACAAAATCACAAAATTCAAATATTTGAATTTGTGAAAAAGGCGCAAAGAACACAAGCAAGAACACGCGCGTTTTTCTGGGTTTGGCTGATTTGCGTTTTCCATCCAATCTCACTGAATACGTAATCATATCATGCAATCCACATATCATTATGCTCGTCTCAACCTCACGATCATGTCTATAACACTTAATTTCATTTAAATTAAACATAAAACATGAAATCACGAAGAAACCTCAAGAACCCTAATTTCTGCATGAAGGCTAGGATTTTTGATACACGATTCAAACAATGCAATTAATTGAGGAAAAACATTCCATGCATGATTATGAACATATGTCCAAATTATTGTGCGAGGAAATATGCATAGATTGAGAGATAACCAAGTATATGCTTACCTCTAAGCCGTGACAGCAAGTGCAATGTGATTTTTGATTTGGAGGTGTTACAGATGAGTGGTGATGATCTGAACAGCTTCCCTACACCCTATGGAGTGTGTTTGAATGCTTGGACTTGATTGAAATTGGTTGGATCAATTCATGGCATCTCAGCTGCAACTTGATTGAAAATTTGAGCAACCAGCTGGTGATTTTGTGAAATTGGTGTTTCAGAAGTGATATAAGTGTTTGATCAGCTCATATGTGATGTGTATAAGGTGTGTGTGTGTGATTGGTTTGATTGTAAAAGCTCTCAAACTCAAAACCCGATAGCTACCTTGCTAAGAAAGGCATTTTTGCCAAGAGAAAGAGATTTTGAGGAAAGCATCTGTTAGATGGCTTTGGTGTACTCAAACTGAACACAATTGAGCTCTATTTATAGTAGAGCAAGTTTATTTTGGGATCCACAGTGAATGGCAACTGCAGCAGGTGTTTGTTCAATGTTGGCCAATGGAAATGCAAGTCTCCTCTAGCCATTGACTAGAGGTTAGGGCACAGGGTTGTGGTTCCCTTGGTCTTGGATAAGTCTTGACTAATTTTAGATAAGAATGGCTCAGTCCATGCCACCTTGATGCTTCCATTGAATGCTTCAATCCAAATTTGGAGTCTTGTCCCTATTTTGGCCATTCTAGGTTCAACATGCTATTTCTTGTTCCATGGACTTTGGAGGCTTGGCTTAGTGATTGTCCTCTTTAGATTCAATCCTCAGATGTGTCCAAGTGGATAGGAGCATTTGAATTTGGCTGATTTTGGCAAATCGAGCAAAATTGCAAATTCTGCCTTGCCTTGACAGATTTCAGCAAGGCAACTTTCCAATGTCATATCTCATGACTCAAATGGAATTTGGTAATGTTCTTGGCCATTTTGGAAAGCCCTTACATGATACAACAACTGTTTGAACATGTTTGGTTTTGATCTCTTTTGAATCCAAGTGAAAAATCCCCCTGCATTTGGCAAAAAGTAGGGTAAAATCTGACTTAGTGAAATTTTCACTAAGTGTTGGAACAAAATGACTTTTCTTGATTTTGATCACTCCATAACTCAAAATCCACAATGAATTGGAATTAGGTCTAGTTGAAGTTTTTGTAGAGGGAAATGAGATCTACAAATAAAGCCTTGGATGGGAGAAAATGGCTTTGTGGTTTAGGAGTTATGATCCTTCAAAGTTGGTACCCTTGTCACTTTATTTTTAACTTAGAAAATTTTCTAAGTTTTTATGGTTACCCCTTTTACAAGTTATCCCACTTTTCTTGATTTTTCTTGATGAATGATGATTTAAATCATACATTAACATCATTTTAGGGTTAAAAATCCATTTTGGTGAAAAATCTCAAAAAGTCAAAGTTGACTTTTGTGCACAGTTGACTTTTTATCAAATGAATTTCAAACTGTGCAATTCTTCAGGAAATCATGTCCTTGACCTAAATCAAACTTGATGGACATGTTCCATGGGTGTCATAGGGTATATTGGGGCATGTCCTAGGGCTTGGGAGCATGTCCTGGTCAAAAGTCAAAGTTACAGTTGACTTTTTCCTTAAAACCCTAATTGTGGTGCAGATGAAATTGAGACTTGTTGCTCAAGCTTCTTGGATTAATCCATTGTTACAAATGGATTAATATAGCTCATTAGAGACCCTCAAACCCTCTCTTGAGGTCTTGGCTCTTGATTTGCCCTAAAAGTCAACTTAGGGGTGAATTAGGTCAAGAAACCCTAATTCCTGATTTTTGATGTATGCATCCCCTGAGGCAAAGTTGACTTGATGAATGGGTCCATGAGGTCCCATGGAGTACATTAGGTTGTGTTTTGGATCTTTGGCTTGTGTCCAGATGAAAATTTTCATCTGGAGGCCCTGGTCGACCAAAACCCTAATTTGGTGATACTGACGATCTTGAGACTTGATCCACCTAGAAGGGAGCAATCTTGTGCTTGATCCTTGAAGTGGGAGTCCTTTTGATCCATTGTGGACATGTTAGAGGCTAGACAAGTTGAATATCATGTCATTCCTTGATTGATCCTTTGTCTAAGGCTCTGAGAGGGCTTGAAACCCTAATTTTGATTGTAGTGAATGCTTAACAACCCTTGAGGCATTTGATGAGGCATGATGGTTCATCCACATTGTGATGATGATTTGCACAATGATGGGAAATCTTAGTGGTCAAAATTTGGGGTAAGACACCTTCGTTTACATACCCTCGGATCCAAGAAGTTTGAATAGGGGCAGATGTAACACCTCAAAATTTGCCCTCATGCTTTTAACACTAATTGGCTTATGTTTCATTTCATTTTTGCATAATCATTTTTGCATATCATTGGTACATAGTATGGGATCAAGGTATATGAGAAATCTCAAGTGAATCACATTCTCCTAACCAGTGCAAAATTAGGGTTTTGGGATTCTTGAGTTTAACACCCCAATGGGTAAGATCTTTGAGCTTCTATCATCTCTAAATGGTACATCTCATCATTATTTGAGAAGATACACATCATACTCAAAGGAATTTGGATTTGGAGGATGGGCTGATTTCTCCTAGACTGAGGGTACAAAACTAGGGTTTGCCATAAAATCAGTTTATTTCTGATTTTTTGGGCAAGACTTGATTCTATGGTATTCCTATGTCCTTAAGTGTCTAAGATTGGAGAATTGTCCATCAATTTGGTTCATAGGGGTTTCAATTGATCAATTGTTTGAAAATCAGGAGAATTAGGGAAAAGTCAATTGTGTAGAGGAAAAGTCAACTCTTGACTTTTTGAGGTCAATTTCATGTTCCTCATCTCAAATATGATCATTGATGAAGATTGGATCAAGAAATATCAAGGGATTCACCAAAAATCAAAAGATGAAAAAAGTTTCCAAAAATAGAAATTAGGGTTTCCTAATTTGGTAAGTTTTGTCAAGTTGAGGGGTCATCTTTAAGCTATTCTTTTTCCATGTTCCAAGCTTCAAACTGAAAGTTTATGGAGGCCTATCAAAAGTTCACATTCTAAGCTTTAAAACCATACCAAGAACATCTCCATTGGATAAAAATCAAGGGAGATATGATTAATTCAAGTTGAGAGAAATCAAGGCAATTTGGGCCAAACACTCAGGTCACACGCGTGCTGGCTTGGAGTAATATTCACAAACACCTTGTGTGCATGACATGTCCAAGTTCAAGGGCAAATATCTCATTGACGGAGGCTTTAATTCAAAAAGTCTTCAACATGGTTTTTGTTCCTCTTGATCTCCTCTTCAACTTTGATGTTGAAGAATTTTTCATCTGATCAACTCATTGAGAGTTATAGTGGATCAAATTCAGGATCACAACACATACATCTCACACGCCATAGGGCAAGGCACGATCAGGTCAGGTTGGCCTGCCAACTCAGTTGTGTACAAGCATCTTCATGGACATTTTTAGGCATGTGAGAGGCTTCAATTGTGTTTGCTTTCCACATCAATGTTGTTGTCCTCCATCCCCTATTTCCAAATAGCCTAAGAACTTGTCATTTCATCCCATGAGCGTGGACATTTCTTCCTCCAAAGTCACCCTCATGCCATCAGACTTTCTTTCAGGCCAAGTAAACAAAACCTAGACAAAACCTTGTTCTTTCTTGGACATCATGCGCATGCTCATTACAACCATGCATGACATTTCCATTTCAAGACAAAACATTCTCTTACATACCATACATGCTCTTGTACCATTCTTTCCTCATTTGTTCAAACCAAGAGAAAGAGAAGAAACTTGTGTAAGAAGCAACTCAGCTGTACTATGATCATATCATCACCATTCATCCTTGTTGTACCCCAAAATTTGCCCTCACATCTTTGAGACAAATTGATTCAATAAGCTTCCTCACACTCCTAGGAGTCTCAAAAAGCTCAAGACTACTTAAGGATTGACCATACAAGCTCTCCTCCTAAACAATCAACCTACAACTAGGGTTTTATTTTTCTCAAAAGGAATTGAGCTCTTAATACCTCAGATGGACTTCATGGTTCACTATGTGCTCTAGGGTATCCTCATGTCAAATCTCAAGCCTTGCTTCACAAGTTTGCTCAGTCAATTGCAAATGATCAACAGTCGATTGTATTGGACCAAAAGTCAACTTTGACCAATTTACAGTCAAACGTCATCATTTCTTGCCAACATCAAGATTTTAAAGTCCCATTCATCATTTGATCAAGGGTTGATCATGATTCCTCAAGAAAATCATGATTTACTCAAAAGTCAAAAATTGCCAAATTAGGGTTTTCTTAAGGAAAAGTCAACTGAACTTTGACCATGCACAACTTTCACATACTTCATCATAAATTCCTCAAGCAAAGCTCATTTTGAAGAAAATTCAATTCTCTACAACTTTGTCTCTCTAAGCTCAAGGCTAAAAATGCCTCGTCTGAGAGATATGGACCAAAACTTTACAGGTCATTTTAAAGTCAACAAAAAGACACTTTTTCGTCAAAGCATTTTACACAAAAATAAAGACTTCAAATGAAAAATTGATCAACACGAAAGTTGTAGGGGACATCTTGAGGGTTCCAAAAAGTCCAAAATCACCTTCATATGACAAAAATTGAGAGAGTTACGATTGGTGCAATTGAGCAAAATTTGAGAAACGCATGAAACCTACATTGAACATTTTTGAGCTTTTGGACCAATGGGCCTATCTTTTAAGGTTGAATCATGTTTATGACATATTCAAGGACCTCAAAGTTCACTTTGGTATTATTTTGATTTTTATTTTATTTTATTTTGATTTTATTCAAAGAAATAAACAAAATTAAATAAAACAAAATAAATCAAATAATGGTGGGCACATGGATCATTTTAATGGAGTTTCTAAAAGGTTAAAACATGTCATTCAAGGCCATCAAAACCCAAATAAAACCGTGGGAGAGAGTGAAGGAAACATGGTTTTCAAAAAATTAAAATGGTTGGAAACATGTTCCTTGATCCTAGCTCTTCAATGATTATTTGTCTACCATGTTTCTCCTATAAATACAAGGCTCAAACACAAGAGGAGGGGTAAGAGGCTTCACAAAAGAAGGCTTCCAAATCACAAAATTCTTGAAAAAAAAAAGGGTGAAAATTCAAAACTCCATTTCCAATCATTCTCAATCCAAACCAAGGATTAAATACTCATCCTGAAGGTTCGATTTCCATCCCATGCAATTCTTTTTAACCATTTTCTAATCCCTTTCTTTTATCATATTTCAATTAATTTATTTATTTCTTTTCAATTAAATTAAAACAATAAAAAAAAATCATAAAAACTGTTAAAAGAATAAAAAATATAGTTTAGGTTATGTAATCTTTTTTTTAGACTTAGATTATTTTTGTTAAAATTAATTTTTTAGACTTAGACTTATAATTAATTAATTTTTGTACAAATGAATTAGAAATTAGGTTTATTTATTTCAAAATTATTTCTCAAAAATAAATAAAAAATGAATATTGACTTAGATATTTACGACATTTAACTTGACTTTTAATATGTAATTGCTTTTCGTTTATCATTTATTTTTTTAAGAATAAATGTATAGGTTTGTGCATAAATTGTAATAGTGTAGTTTACATTTCTTGCACGATTATATTATGTAACTGTCCATAAGCCTTGTAATAGTAGTTTACATTTCTTACACGATTATATTATGTAACTGTCCATAAGCCTTGTAATAGTCTATGTTACATTTCTTGCACGATTATATTATGTAACTGTCCATAAGCCATGTAATAGTGTAGGTATTTATTTTTCGCACTTATTTTATTTGCTAGATAAATAGGCATGTATGGCAAGATCTAAAATCAAACGTTAGAATAACCTATAATTCAAGATAATATAATTGAATCAATGCACATTGCACACATTCACCTCTAGGGTAGCCTCTCTCTGTTGCCTTACGATTAAAATAGTCATGTCCCTCGAAAGTAGGGGTACTTTAGCAAAAGACGCTTACGAATAATATCATCATAGTCCCTTCGATATAAAGATCATAGTCCCTCGATGACCCTTCGAGCTGCCTACAAAAAAAATGATCTTGTCCCTCGACGACCCTAAGGAAAAATGATGATAGTCCCTTCGCATTGCTAAGGTATCCTTACATGTTGCCTTCTATGACCATTCGATGACCCTTCGATGTCCTTCAACATCCAATAGACAGTACTACCTACCCATTAATGATATGGATAGTACTGTCTCTCAAGGAAAATGATAAGTACAAGAAAGACCTTACAAATTAGGGGTAAGTAACATTTAAATGCTTGCTCACAACTCAAAAAACAAATACTTTTCATATCTCACTTTTCAAAAAATATTTCTCAAAAAAAAAAAAAACAAACACTTTGTATACATTGTTACACGAATTATTACAAAGTCAAACTTTTACAAAATATTTTCAAAAACGTTCACACACATTCAAAAAGTAAGTAAAAAAGGTGAGCTAAGCATTTAAGAGCCCATGGATAACCATGGATACAAAGGGTGCTAATACCTTCCCTTTGTATAACTTACCCCCGAACTCAAAATCTATCAAGGTCTTTCCTGTTCTTTTCAGCCTTTCCTTATTGGATAAAAGAAAAGTCGGTGGCGACTCTTGCTAACCGCAACATATTTTGCGAAAAAAAAAACAAAAAACAAAAAAAGTCAGTTCTCCCACCGTGTTACAGAACTAGCGACTCTGCTGGGGAATTTTAAAAGAGGGGTTACCTTAGAGTTAGATCACTTTACCACTTGCTTAAAATTGTTTGACTTATGTGCTTTATTTTTAATGGGCTTTGTTTTGGGGTTACTTGTGTGAAAGGTCCTACACCCGGACCTAGTGATTCCTTAGGTAAGTGACAATAGATCATGGAGACTGTACGGCATGTACCGATATGGTTGATATGATGGTCACAGTCTTTAGAACCCTAGTTAACTCATCTTTGGCCATTAGAAGGTAGTGAGATGGCCGGCTTTGGATTTAGACCAAAGTTGGTTGATACTCGAGGCTACGCTCATTGAGATCAGACTTTCGGGATGTTTTGGTCGGCCACTTGAGTGTCGCACTAAAATAGAGCCTTCGAGAAAGATCCGTGATATGAGTCCTTTAGAACCCGGTTACTATTCTAGGACAGATTGAGCCAACTAAACCTAAGTGGGGAAGGGTACTTACCTTTGGACTTCATCCAAGCCTTTAAACCTAAGGCTCTTGTATGACTTGTTTGTGAGTGCTACTTATTTACTATTAACATGTACATGACATCATGACATCATAACATATAATTTTCACTAACCATTTCAAGGACCAAGGAATTTATCTTTATTCGTCGTTGCAGGCCATTGCTTCCGTTCCTAGAAATTTCATCCGAGTCAACTTTGTAAGGGTTCATTCCCAGCTTAAAGAATTGGTCTCAAAGGTTCCCGATGGCTCTCGATTCACCAAAAGGCGTGGTTTTCTACTCAATTTGGTTACCTCAGGTTTTGAAGAAGACATGATGAGAGTCTTATTCCAGTTCTTTGATCCTAAGCACCACTGTTTCACCTTCCCGGATTACCAATTGGTGCCCACGATAGAGGAGTTCTCTAAGCTACTTGGAATACCTATTCTCGATCAGATACCTTTTACCGGTCTAGAAGACGTTCCAAAGCCTGAAGTCATTGCAGCTGCTTTACATCTGAAGAGGTCAGACATTGTGTCCAATTGGGAAACAAGGAGTGGAGTCAAGGGGTTTCTTGCTATGTTCCTGATTGAGAAGGCTCAATTGTTCCTAAGCGCTATGAGTTACCATGCTTTTGAGGAGGTATTGGCTTTGTTGATCTATGGGTTGGGGTTGTTCCCTAATCTAGACTAACTCATAGACGTGCACGCTATCAAAATATGTCTGACTCATAACCCGGTACCTACCTTGCTCAAAGATATTCTGCACTCGCTTCACACTCGTACTATCAAGGAGCGAGGGACTCTCATGTGTTGCGTACCCTTACTATCCAGGTGGTTTATTCGCACCTTCCCCGATCAGTGTTGAAGAATGAACAAAGGTTGCAGTGGTCTCGAAGGATAATGTCACTCTCCCATTCAGATATCTATTGGTATGCCCGATCTCTTGAAGACTTCACTCTTATTGATCATTATGGGGAATTCCCTAATGTGCCACTCCTTGGCATTAGGGGAGGCATCACCTATAATCCTTTGCTAGCCTTGCGCCAGTTTGGTTATGCTCGAAGGGATGGTCCTCATGATATGCTTATTCAGGGTATTATGTTCGATTATGAAGATGATCCTCAAGGTTACCGTCAAAAGTTTATACGCGCGTGGAATAAGGTGTATAAGATTGAAAGCAGGACCTTGGGATAGAAGAACTCTATTCCTTTGGAGCCTTACCTTAGATGGGTGCGCACTCGTGCTCGAGATCTTATTATGCCATATCCAGCTGTCAGACCAGTGACTGTTGAACCTGAGTTTGAGGGAGATGTTCCTCGAGTCATTCTCCATCCAGATATGCCTACCGATCTTGAAGAGCTGCAGAAGTCCTGGGTTCAGATGAAAGAAGAAAGAGACACCTTTGAAACTAAGTTCTATGCTAGTGAGAATAAGGTGTTGGAGTTGACAAAATTACTTCATGAGGAGCAGAGCATCAATGCTTACATCGGCACAGAGAGGAAGTGCCCGTGGGAGACTTGAGTCTTGAGTCCTAGGTCTTAGGCGTTTTTGAATTTGCTTTTTGAAATTTCCTTTCATTGTAGCCCAAGAGGCATAAAATAAAAAAAAAGAATTTTGAGTTTACTAATAAAAGTTTTCCTTTTGTTTCTGTTTGTTTGCAAAGATAAACTCTAAAGTCCTTGAAATCGTCGCATATGCATCTACATCTCATAATCATTGCATAGCAGGTTTCTAAGACAGGTTTCTCATCTTCTCGCTGTTTATTTAAGAAGAAATGGCTCTCGAGCAAACCGTCAAAGATCTCTAGGCCCAGAACTCCCAGTTCCAAGAGCTGATCCTGAACTTGTCCAAGGGGCAAGAAGAACTGAAAGCACTTCTGACCAAGAAGAAGAAGAAAGCAAGAAAATCAACTGGCGTCATCAACATGGGGAGGAGATTCAAAGGTCCGGCTAAACAGGTCAAGGAAATTAGGATCCCAGTAGACCAAGATGATGAACTGGATGACTACTATGAAAGTGACAAACATGAGGAAAATAGTAACCACGACACCGGTGGAAACTCTGAAGAGGAAGATAATTATCTGGATGATCAGTATCCCCCTGGTGATGAGAAATACAAATTACTTGAAGAACGTCTGATGGCCATGGAGGTTCAGAAAGTACCTGGTTTAGATTTTGAGGACTTGGGCTTGGTTTCAGGAGTTGTCATTCCCCCTAGGTTCAAAATTCCCACGTTTTCTCAATATGACGGTGTGTCTTGCCTGAAGCTGCATTTGAGATCTTATGTCCGAAAGATTCAGCCACATACTACTGACAAAAAGCCATGGATGCATTTTTTCCAAGAGAGTTTGTCTGGAGCTCAACTTGAGTAGTACTATCAACTTGAGAGTACCAATATTCATACCTGGAATGATTTGGCTGAAGCTTTCTACCGGTAATACCAATATAACTCTGATTTGGCTCCAACTCGAATGCAACTCCAAAGAATGTCCATGGGCCCTAATGAAAGTTTCAAAGAGTACGCCCAGAAATTGAGAGATCTTGCAGGCAGGGTTCAGCCTCCTTTAGCCGACAGAGAGTTGGTTGACATGTTCATGAGCACACTAACTGGTCCTTTCTATAGTCATCTACTTGGAAGCTCGTCATCCGGTTTCACCGAGCTGATATTGACAGGAGAACGTCTTGAAATTGGAATTCGAAGTGGTAAAATACAAGTGGCTACATCTTCAAACACTACAAAGAAGCCACATAATGGGAAGAATGAGTCTAATGATGTGTACGGCCAGAAGGGTCGTAATAAGAATGACTGCAACCAATCTGTTGGGGCAGTTCTGATCTCTGCACCGGTGCCACAACAACAACAGGGTAGTCAGCGTAAGCAGGATGCACCCAGGAGATAGTTTACAAAGATCAATATGTCATTGGCTCAGGCGTTGCAGCATATGTTGAAGGAAGAATTGATTACTTTGAGGAATCATTCTAGGAATCCTAATACTTCTGCTCCTAGCTATAATCCTAATGTAAGGTGTGCATACCATTCTAATAGTCCTGGACATGATACGAACAGCTGTTGGGCACTGAAGAACAAGATTCAAGACATGATTGACGCTAAGGAGATTGAGTTTGATCCCCCTGAGACTCCTAATGTGATTACCGCTCCTATGCCGAATCATGACAAGATCGTTAATGCTATTGAAGATGGTTCTTGTGTCTCTACCATGGTTGACTTGATTGTTCCTCTATCAATTGTTAAGAAGAAGCTGTTGCAAGCCGGTTTATTTCTGGGCTGTGTTGAAAACTGTTATTATTGTGCATCTCAATCCAATGGTTGTGTGAAGCTGAAAGAAGGCATTCAGCATTTGATGGACGACCGTACTATATTGTTTGAGAAGACTCCTTTTATGGAGAGCTTATGAGAAAATTTGTCCCGAGGTCTAAAGTTTGAGGACGTATCTGTGGTTACTAATTCCAAAACTCCAATGAGGATCACCTCTAAAGGTCCTGTGAAGATTATTGCCGAGCCTAGAGTGGCTCCCCTAATTATTACTACGCCCGGTCCGATTCCATATTCCTCTAGCAAGGTTATCCCTTGGAATTATGGTGCTGATGTTTACATTAATGGTGTCAAGCAAGAGCCTTTGACTGATGGAACTGCTGAAGTTACTAATCCCGATGTCGACATTATCGTTGGGACTAGTAAGGTTACCCGAAGTGGAAGGATCTTCTCCCCAGAAATCTCTCTGGAGACTGTTACTACTCTAATTCGTATCTCTGCCACCGAGCCAATTACTGAGACTCGAGGCAAAGAACCAATGATTGAGCCTGCCCAGATGGAGGCCCCGGGTGAAACTGCTATCGAAGATTCCTCCAAGCAAGAAATGGAGGAAGTGCTGAAAATTATCTGCAAGAGTGATTACAATGTTGTTGAACAGTTGGGGGCACACCCCTTCCAAGATCTCTATGCTATCTCTGTTGTTGTGCTCCGAGGTCCATGCTAAAACTTTGGTGAAGTTTTTGAAATCTGCGCACGTTCCGCAAGAAATCTTGGTTGACTAGCTTGAAAATTGTGTCGCTAGCCTGACAATTGATAATGGTCTAGGCTTTTCTGATGCTGATCTGATTCCCGCCGAAAGGAACCACAATAAGGCCCTGCACGTCTTTATTGAGTGTAGGGGCGCTACCCTATCTCATGTATTGGTGGACAATGGTTCCTCATTGAATGTGTTGCCAAAGGCTGTTCTAGACAAACTCGACTATGAAGGGGTTGTGCTAAAACCTAGTGACGTCGTGGTAAGAGCCTTTGATGGTTCAAAGAGAATGGTGCATAGAGAGGTTGATTTCCCGATCAGAGTGGGTTCTTAAGTCTTTGATTCTACTTTCTATGTAATGGATATTCGTCCTGCCTATTCCTGTTTGCTTGGGCACCCTTGGATACATGGGGCAGGCGATGTGACTTCTACCTTACATCAGAAGTTGAAGTATCCCGCGAAAAGCAAGATTGTCACCGTCTGTGGTGAAGAAGAGTACATGGTTAGTCATTTGAATACTTTCAAGTATGTTGATATCGATGGAGAATTCCTCGAGACTCCTTGTCAAACATTTGAATTGGCTCCTCAGACTGCTCCTATTGGTAAAGCAGTTCCTACTGTTCCCAAGGTTACTAGAGTGCCTCCTACAATGGCTTACCTAAAGGATGCTAGAGCTGTGGTTGAAGAAGGTGGTTGTACCATTTGTGGTCAGCTTCCTGAAATTCCTTACAAGTCTGACAAATTTGGTTTGGGCTTCACTTCAGAGGCTCGGAGGGTTGTACGTCATGCTCGTGTTATTCGTATCACCAATAAAGGAGTTCATAAAGATCAGGTCAACGCTGTGGAAGATGCTGATAGTGACTGTGACCTAGACAGTTGGATATTTCCTACCATTGGCAGTGGGCTCAACAATTGGAAGACTGAAGACATTATTCCTATCTCCTTTAGTCAGGAGTAAATGCTATTTTCTGTTTTCTTATTTTCGAAGTTTGGTTTTGTAATTTGAACAATAAAACTTTTAAGCCTTATGCCTTGCCTGGGGCACAATGACCCATTTATTAGGGTTGTCGTTTCATCGCATATTTTCATTCAATAAATCAATGGACGTTTTGCATTCAAATTTTGCTCTCTTTGTCTTTTCTTTTACTTTATATTCATCAAAATAGCTATGTGTTCTTACACACACCCACGCGATAAACTGCAGATCCACATCCACTCTGGATCCCATTGATAACGGTTCTGCTATTGTCAATTATGACTTCGAAAATCCGATCTACCAAGCCAAGGACGAAGGTGAGGAAGATTGTGAAGTGTCTAGAGAGCTTGCTAGACTATTAGAGCAAGAAGAAAAGACCATACAACCGCGTGAAAAGCCAGTCGAGGTTGTAAATCTAGGTACTGAGGAGGATAAGAAAGAAATCAAGATAGGTGATGGATTAGAAGACCTTGTCAAGAAAAGACTGATTCAGATTCTACGTGATTATGCTGAGATTTTCGCTTGGTCTTATGAAGATATGCCAGGACTTGATACCGATATCGTGGTTCACCGTTTACCGATGAAGGATGGTTGTCCTCCGATAAAGTAGAAGGTTCGTCGTATGCGCCCTGAGATGTCTGAAAAGATCAAATCCGAGGTTATGAAGCAGTTCAATGCAGGTTTTCTAGCTGTCACATCATATCCTCAGTGGGTTGCAAATGTGGTACCAGTGCCTAAGAAGGATGGTAAAGTTCGTATGTGTGTGGACTACAGAGATCTGAATAGGGCAAGCCCCAAAGATGACTTTCCTCTCCCACATATTGATGTTCTGGTAGACAACACTGCTCAGCACAAGGTATTCTCATTCATGGATGGTTTCTCAGGTTATAATCAAATCAAGATGGCACTTGAAGACATGGAGAAGACTACGTTCGTTACACAGTGGGGCACCTTTTGTTACAAGGTAATGCCATTTGGTTTGAAGAACGCAGGGACAACATACCAGCGCGCTATGGTTGCTTTATTCCATGATATGATCCATCACGAGATAGAGGTATACGTTGATGATATGATAGCTAAGTCTCAGAATGAAGAAGAGCACCTTGACCACCTACACAAGCTGTTTGAGAGGTTGAAGAAGTACAAGTTGAGATTGAATCCAAACAAATGCACCTTTGGGGTTAGATCCGGTAAACTTTTGGGTTTCGTCGTCAGTGGTAAATGTATTGAAGTCGACCCTGCAAAGGTAAAAGCTATACAAGATATACCCGCTCCCCGTACTGAGAGAGAAGTCAGAGGTTTCTTGGGACGTTTGAACTATATTGCCAGATTTATCTCCCATTTGACCGATACTTGTGAGCCAATCTTCAAATTACTGAGGAAAGATCAAGTAGTGAAGTGGAACGACGAATGTCAGATAGCTTTTGATAAGATCAAGGAGTATCTCCAAGAACCTCCGATTCTGATGCCACCAGTTGAAGGAAGACCTCTAATCATGTACTTAACAATGCTAGAGAATTCGATGGGGTGTGTGTTGGGGCAACATGACGAGTCTGGTCGAAAAGAGCATGCAATATACTACCTTAGCAAAAAGTTTACCGACTGTTAAACAAGATATTCACTGGTTGAGAAAACTTGTTGCACTTTGGCATGGGCTGCTCGCCGACTAAGACAGTATATGTTGACTCATACCACTTTATTGATCTCTAAGATGGATCCTATCAAATACGTATTTGAGAAACCTGCTCTCTCCGGACGAATAGCAAGATGGCAGATGGTCTTGACAGAATACGACATCCAGTACACTATGCAGAAAGCAATAAAAGGAAGTGTACTAGCTGATCATTTGGCTTATCAAGCGGTGGATGACTATCAGTCTATGAATTTTGAGTTCCCAGATGAGAATATTATGCTTGTTACTGATTATGAAGAACCTGGACCATATGAAGGACCTGAACTAGGATCCCGATGGACTATGATTTTTTATGGAGCTTCTAACGCACTTGGCAATGGTATTGGTGCTGTAATTATCTCTCCTAAGGGTTGCCATATGCCGTTTACTGCTAGACTTTGATTTGACTGTACCAACAATATGGCTGAATATGAAGCATGCATCATGGGTATCAAAGCTGCCATTAATATGAGGATCAAAGTCTTGAATGTATATGGGGACTCAGCCCTAGTGATCAGTCAGATTAAAGGATAATGGGACACGAAGCATCCAAATCTCATTCCTTACCGAGAACATGTGTTGACTTTGATTCCATACTTTGAAGAAATCACTTTTGAGCATATTCCACGAGAAGAGAATCAGTTGGCAAATGCGTTAGCCACCGTGTCATCTATGTTTAAAGTCAGATGGGACAACGAGGCTCCTAGGATTACTATTGACAGACTAGACGAGCCGACATACTGTTATGAAGTTGATACTGATGGGGTAGAAGAGAAACATTGGTTCCACGAAGTGAAAAGATATCTCGAAACTCAGGAATATCCTGAAGGGGCATCTATCAATGACAAGAAGTTTCTAAGGAGGTTCTCTGCCAAGTTCTTTCTGAGTAACGGAATTTTGTACAAACACAACCACGATTCATCCTTGCTTCGTTGTGTCGACAAGAAGGAAGCAGCAAAGATTATGGAAGAGATGCATGACAGAATCTTTGGCACTCACTCCAGTGGGCATACAATGGCTAAGAAGATTTTGAGAGCAGGTTACTACTGGTCTACCATGGAAACTGATTGCCATCATCACTCCAGAACTTGTCACAAGTGCCAGATCTATGCTGACAAAGTACATGTACCTCCGGTTCCGTTGAATGTTCTGACTGCTTCAAATCTTCTCAACAAACTATTTTTGAACGAAAAAATAGAAAACCCTCTCTAAACACACAACTATCCAAATCCTCAATACACCTAAAAGACTACATTTTGTTGTGTGTAAAAAATTCAAAGTAATTATCTCTATTTATATTAATACTCAAATTCTATTTTCTTTCTACTATATGATGTAGGACTTAGACGAATATACTATTTGACCCAAAAAATTCTCCCATCCAATGTATCACATATCTTCACTTTATAATCAACTTGATCTTCAAAGTATTTAAGATCATCATCATATTTGTAAAATTATTACTCTTCAATCTTTTTGTCTTCTTCATCCATTGATCGGAATTTTTTGTTACTCTTCCTTTTTCGCTTGATCAGAATTTTTTGTGACTCTTCCTTCCTCCCTTGATCAGAACCTTAACTCTGATACTACTTGTTGGAAAAATAACAAAAGAAAACAAATTTCTACGCACACAAAAGCATACTCACAAAAAGAAAAAAGAGAAAAAAAATTCAAAAAGAAAACTCACAAATTCATTATTCAACTTCTAATCTATTCAAAACAAAATTACAAAATTCCTCAATAAACTGCAACTTTTAAAGAGAAAATTGCAAACTATCCAAACTGTAATTTTTTAATTGAAAAATTGCAAACCCTCTCTCGATTACAATTTGCTAGGTTGTATGCTTTATGATTGGCTGCATTTTGTTAAAACAAGTATTCTAGCGAGATGTTGTACCAGATGTCGTGACATGTTAGTGCGATACTGAAGCATATCTTGTTCAAGTATTCTAGCGAGATGTCGTGACATGTTGGTGCAGTACTGAAGCTGATTTTGTTTCGTGTTTTGGAAGATTTAATTTTATTAGTGAAGATTCTTTAAATATTTGATTCCAGTATATTAAAGTTTAAGAGACATGTGTTTTTAGAAGCTCATAGTTCGTTCCAGCTGTGCAATATTTCCTAAGAATGGTTGCCATATAATTTAAGGAAACATGAGAATTGATGAGATTTGATTTGATTTGTTTCTGCATAAGATTTGATTTGGATATGAACTTTAGGAAATAATATATTATGGATCTGCATTTAATAATATATTATTTTCCAAAATATTATGGATATGCTATTTAATTTAGCCTGATTTGCTCATCAAGTCCATACTTTTTCGAAGGTTATTTATAAGAAGATTCTAAACCTAAAGTGCAAATAATGTCGCCATATTTTTGTGAGAGTTCTTTTGGTTTTGGTTGTTCATTGTTACTTGTGACTGATTGTTGTATCACCTTGATACTATAGCTGGATTGTTTTGGTAGAGTTGTAATTGTGAATCACTCATAAGTATATAAGCAAGAGTGCATTTTATTTCTTGAAGTGTGTCTTCTTCTGTTTGCTTTATTATCACTGTTGTGTGATTAAGGGGGAGAGAGGGGTCTCTTATCTAAGAGTGTCTTAGATAGAAATTGCACTGGTAGTGATTAGGTGCGAAGATTGTAAACCGGAGGTTGTTTACAAAAGAGCTTTAAAATAATACTATTATAGTAGATTTCCTTCTTGGCTTGGTAGCCCCCAGATGTAGGTGACGTTGCACCGAACTAGGTTAATAACTTCCTTATGTTATTTACTTCCTGCAATTTTGTTTAAATTGTTCATTGTTAATTCTGCTATTACGACGTCTCAACATTGCATTCGACATCCTGGTGTCCTGACATCGTATATGACATCTTTCCTCTACATGCCATAATTTCAATTGGCATTAGAGCAAGCACCTTGTGTCTCGGTGAAAATTGGATAACAAGCTATTAGTTAACTTGTATCGCATATTTTTAATGTCACCACCGTCTTTGATTTTATCCAAGGGAAGGGAGAAAGACCGAATACCCACAATGCAATGCAAATGCACTTAGATTCTAAGTTCGGGGGTTGGTTATACCTAGGGAAGGTGTTAGCATCCTAGGTATCTGTAGTACTCTATAGGAACCTCTTGATTCATTTTATATTATCTGTTATTTGTTTTGCTAAGGGTTTAAGGGTAAGTGAAGAAGATGAGTCATCATTTCAAAAAAAGACCACCACACTTTTGAAAAATGTTTGAATTTTGTGGGGTATGGGATTGTATGTCCCTTTCTTTGAGATGATTAACATCTAATTCTCTTGTGTGGAGAATTAGGTGGGCTAAAATTTGATTTTTTTAAATCAAAGTTGAGGGGGGACTAACCTAGGAAGTCTATCCTAGAGTTGTCTAATTGTCTTATCTTAAGTTTACCGATTATGATGCAAATGATATGCACCATGCACAATAACATGGTTATCATGCATGGGATTTTCCCTTGGATATTAACGATTAATTATATTATTTAGGCGAGTGTGCTAGCAAAGTGATGCTAGACTTGTGTCTTGTGATCAAAAGGTCGAATGCGATGCCCTAAGGCGATCGACTTACATAGGTAGAAAATTGGCTCGACGTTGGATCGAGGATTTTTATAAGTTTGAAAAGGTTTTGACATATAAAGCATGCATTCATACTAGTGAGGCATAGTAAGGAAGAAAGAGACAAGCGTACACTCACGCGAGGGATCTAACGAATTGCTCTTAAGGTTTATAGATGGGAGGATTATGTTAAGGATCACCTAAATAACTAAAGGGAGGGGTTAAGGATTCTTATTAATAATAAAAGGATTCTAATTATTTTTAGAGTTTTATTTTAGTTTTAAAGTTAATAAAAAAAGATACTTAAACCTTAAAGAGATTTCTTATAACTTAAAAGTTTTAATATTTAAAGGAAGAGGTTTTTATTAGTTTAGAAATTATTTATTATGAAAAGGTGATGTTTTAAAAGGGAAGATACATTCTTAAAGGTTAAAGGGTTTTTTATAAAAAAGTTTAATTATTGGTTAAAAGAGTTTTAATTTTAGTATTTAAATAAAAATAGTTTCTAACAATAAAAGGTTTTATTAAGTTAAACCTTTTTTTTTTTTAAAAACAGATTAGTTGAAAAGGTTTAGTTATATTAGATTAACGAACCATTTGTTTTTAAAAAAAAAGGGTTGGTTTCAAATAAAACGAAACGGAGGGGGGCCTCACGAACAAAAGCTCTTCTCTCTCGTTACTTCTCTCAAAAAATTAGGGTTCTTTGAAAACCTCACTTCTCGCCGCTATCTCGCTCTCTCATCTCGCGCGATCAAACAAAATTAACCACCCTAACCCCACGGTTCCCCGCCCCCAATCCACTATGTTCATGCTATTACAATTACAACAATAATGAAGAAAGCGAAAGCAAAAAAGAGTAAGGTCGTCGGCGGTAGAGTGAGCGGACAAGAACGGCTCCGAGGATGAGTTCTTTCTTTCTTTTACCTTTCTTGCGTGATTTATCTTCTTCTTGTCTGTGCGATTGCTTCTGATGATGTTGATGTTTGCTCCGTCTGTTGGCGTGATTTTTGAGAGATGATGATGAACAGGGTGTTCTTCTGATCTCTGGGTTTCTTGGTGACCTTTTGGTTGATTTTTTTTCCTCTTGATGCAAGAATGACCCCGTACTTATAAGGCCAATGATGAATCCGTTTTGGGAAATCTCTTCAATGTTGATTGATTTGTGTTAATTGCTGATTTGATTCTGATTTTGAATTTGGAAGGTTTTTGAATTGTTGCCTTGTTTGAGTTTGGGCCTGATATGATTTGATTTTTCGAGTTTGGAAAGTTAATGTTGTCTGATACACTTTGATTTAAAAGCTATTCAACCGTTGCCTTGCCTTGCTGTCTTGGATACGATCCCTTTGTGTGATTTTGTCCATTTTTAGGAAAGTTCTGCTGGCGGTATCCCTTTGGGATATTACCCATAACTTTCCTTTTGAATATAATGAAGCTAAATCTGATTCAAATAAAAACTCTGAGGCCACGTAGGAAATTTTAAAGTTGGTCTGAACATGTCTTATGTTTTTGGAATGTGCCATGGTAACTGATAATGCTGCAGGATACCTTAACTTCTCCATGCTAACTTGATAGCTTAAACATGTTTCAGGTTGTTGTGTACTTGTGACTTGGTTAACTCACTTTTGAAATGGCGGCTGGTGGCTTATTATCACTTTGGTTCTTTCAGGTTGAGATCTTAACAATGCTGCGGGAATATGTGCGATTATGATGGTAAACATTTTGTAAACATTTTCTCTTCTTGCTAAATTATGAAAGATCTCCATGAATGTTTGGTTTTTTTTTTATTTGGAACTTGATGCCGGTGATTTAAAAATATGATATCTCTTGCCATGTTATCAGGCCCATGCGCTGCTGCTAGCCGAAGGTGATTGAATGCCGTCAAACTCACCCATTAGGCCAGTTCAAATTGGCGTGCAGAACTAATACAGTACATGTGTCAAATGGTGTTTCTAATGTCATCATGATTTCCGAATTGGAGGTTAGATTATCAGGTTTAAATGGTGTAAGGTTCCAACGTAGATAAGGAATTAGGCCGCTGTATTGAGGTGTCAAACCAACATGTTCTCCTAGCAGAGTATTCAATACTACAGAATCTATTTTCAATTTCAATTTCTTCATCAACTTCGATTGGAATCTGCAACTCATGTCTATCCACTTGAGGTCATCATTTGCTGCTTATTCCAATCTCATCTCTTTTTCAGGTGATCAAACATAAGAGCTTCTTGAAAATTTCGCCTTTCGACTGGGTAGTCCAACTGCTAGGTTTGCTGAATTATCCGTAGCGAGGACAGGGTCCAGAGGCGAGATGTGAGCATTTTCCATTGGTGATTAATCAGATGCAAGAATCCTCTTTTGGTGATTCTATGATTCATGATTTTCTCTCTTTTTATATTTTTCATGTTCAACACTCAATGATAGATATGTGACAGATTTGGTGGATGCTTAATAGGTGCAGCCATGCCTGGACGTGTTAAAAACCTTTCAAGGCCATACCAACACCTCGTGATAGAAAACGGTAACGCGTTGGAAGAGTCGAAAGCTTTCGGCTTCGTTGTTAGAGGTTGTCTTTCAAATCACTTGTTTCTTGAATTGATTAGCACTAACTTGGATTTATTTGGACAGGTCTTTTGATGATGATTCCAATGCGTTGTTGTTTCTAGTTAGAAAGGTGTGATGCTGGATCCCATGTCATAACCAAGCTCTAAAGTTAAAAAGATCTCTGAGGTCCCTTTCACCAACACAAACATCCTCCGTTCCTAGCCCACCGTCCACATTATCTAAGGTACAGTGGGGTTTGTCACAAGGTGTAACAGTAGAAGTTTCAGCTGAAATGTTGCATTTGAGAAGCTCGGCAGGAGCTCTAGTTTAGGAAATTTGCGGCTGACATGTTTTGGAATTTATCTTTTGACTCTCACTAACAGTGCTGAACATTGGCCGCATTTTTGTTGAATTTCACAGCTAGAATCATATCAGTTGGAATAAGAGGCGCGACACGTGGTTCGGATGGTATGAAGTGGAGAATTAGTAACATTCATGATGCTCGACTATCATCAATAACTCTGGGAGCTTTGCTGACTAAATTCTAACTTCCAACAGGAACTGTTACGCACATAAATCAAACATGTAAACTGCTTCTAATTAATCTCTTCAATGCTGTCTCAACATCACTTTTAGTGTCAACCAGTTTTTCTTCATATTTAATTAACTCTCTATTGTTGTTTCCTATATTTAGAAACTCACTCCAATGTTTTTGTTATTGGCGGAATTGCTCATGTAGATTTATGGCATTCTAACGTTGACGGAGGCGGTAAATGCTTTGAGGTCCGATCTTGGCTGCATCTTGAGGATCAAGCAGAAAGTTTGAGAGGAAAGCCTATTGTCACTCGCGAAAGCTGACACACGACACTTTTCCAGGGCTATAGCAACTGCACCTTAGTACCAGGATACAAGGTGAGAAACATCGAGGTCGTCTGATAGTGCATCATCGAGCGCCGCAATTATACCAGGGTTTCAATCTTGTATATGGTTATACTAGATACTAGAGATATTCATCTGCTGTGGACCAAAAGAAGAACCGTCTTTGAGTATGGTGGCGTTGGATTTGAGTTTGGAGTGATAAATTTTGTAATCATGCACCTATATTGTGTTTGCTGTCGGGTGATATTTGTCTTCCCGTCAAGATGACTTCTATTAGTTTTGTACTCCCATTTATATAATACCTTTCTCTTCAACAAGCATAGTGTAGGAACCTAGTCATAGAGTTGGTATCGACTCCGGACTTGTAATTCCTTAGTGGCCATTAAAGCTCACGAGCCATTTCAATTTTGTTTTTCTTTTCTCAGTTCTTTAATATTTGTTTTTCTTTCTCAGTTCTTTAATATTACGTATCCAGAAACGTTAAACTGGCCTCACAGTGTATATTTCCGAATTGTTGAGCATCTTTGTATCGCTACATTAAAGACCAAATCGTTTACTGCTCTCCTCCATGAACTTTAACTGACTAATTTCCCTCTTACAGCTTTGCAAATATAATTATGAATTACAGCTTTGCAAATATAATTACGAATTACTTGTAACCTCTTGAATTATCCTCCTGAATTCAATCAAAAGATTTTGCCACTCTTATACTTGGGTTTTTGCAAGCCACCTTTGAATTTGCAACTTGAGTTTTATACTTAAACTTGCATTCGATGAGATTCGACCACATGAAAATGTTATTATGTCAAGCAACTCCTTTGGATATTTGGGTAGTGAATGGATCGTGACTTTTATGCTTGATCTTGTAAATTTTGCGACAATCATGGGCTTGAGATTGCATATTTGGACTTCAACCTTCTACTTCTTCCGAATTGAACTTTCCTTAATAAACCAAGCCTTGAGAACAAAGAGCAACACATCTCTTGAATCTGAGGAGTTTACAGAGGGGGGAAAGATACCATCTTGCAGTATAACTGCCACACCACCAGTGATCGGTCTTTAGGGTGCCAAATCCCATATCTAGTATTCTGTGGGGGGAGACTTCTGGGCAATCTTGAGGGAAGAAAGGCTTGGTAGTGGTTTAGGGATCAAAAGGGTGAGGGCACAATCTCACAGGACCAGAGAACCTCCACAATCACACACACACAACGCAGCCTTCAGGACCTGAATCCTCTGCAACAACATCTATCCTAAAAGGAGAAACAAACAGACAAAGCTAGATAAAGCGGTTAGTTATACACGAATGATTGACCTAATATGTTATGCAAGGAACAAGGCGGGGATCTTAGGGTCAAAAATTAGGGTGCGACAGATGCCCCTATTTAAGTTTCTCCTATTCGGAGATATGGAGATTGAAATCTTCGTCTCGACGAGACAGGAGAGACTTAAATACAAACATGCACAAAATTTTTGGCCCTAAGATGCCGCCAAATGCACATGATATGATATGTTATGCAAGACAAGGAATCTGTGAGGGATAATGTCACAGGGGATAACCGACGTTGAAACACAAAGAAAGAAAGACCCAACGAGGACGACTCAGCGAGACAAGACTCCACGGGGAAAGATCTAACTCCCCTGGGGGAAAAGAGACTACCGACTGACAATCACAAGGTAGCTCAAGCACATGGCAAGAAACTTGAAAGGAACAGAATAACTTACTACCAACAACTGGTAGCCTAAGCCAAGGTATCCAATTGCAATACAAGGATGTATATTACCTACTATCACACACGATAGCCTAAGCAGAGGTAATAAACTGGGGAGGAAAGATCACCTACTACCAAACACGGTAGCCTAAGCAAAGGCGTCCGACCAAGAAAAAGGGTGTGTCACCTACTATCAAGCATATGATAGCTTAAGCCAGGTAAACACAACGGGAAAAGACGGCCTACTACCACCACGGCAGCCTAAGCGAGGCATTTGATCAAAAAGGTGTGTTACCTACTATCAAGCATATGATAGCCTAAGCCAGGTAAACACAAGCAGGAAAGATGACCTACTACCACCACGGTAGCCTAAGCGAGGCATATGACCAGAAAGGTTGTGTTACCTACTATCAAGCATATGATAGCCTAAGCCAGGTAAACACCAAAGGAGAGATGACCTACTACCACCACGGTAGCCTAAGCGAGGCATCTGACCAAGGATACAGATCAATTACCTACTGTCACACGATAGCCTAAGCAGAGGTAATAGACTGGAATAGGAGGATCACCTACTACCAACTTGTGGCAGCCTGAGCAAAGGTGTCCGACCAAAAGGTGTGCTACCTACTATCAAGCATATGATAGCCTAAGCCAGGTAAACACGATAAGGGAAGATGACCTACTACCACCACGGTAGCCTAAGCGAGGCATCTGACCCAAAACACAGACGTATTACCTACTATCCCACGATAGCCTAAGCCAGGTAATAGGCTGGAAAAGCTTCAACGATCAAGATGATGATTCAGCTTCCTTACATGTTCTGCTTTAGGAAGAGTAAATACTTTCCCATGCCCCAAGATTGTATGCCATGGGCAAGTCTTGAAAATAAGTGTTGTGAGGTTGTCTGCCTCAAACAAAGTCTTGAATTTCCCACCCTCTTCAAAGAGATGTCATCTGGTGGGAGTAACTTGAATAATGGATTCACTGGAGATAACCATTGTAGAGCAATATTGCTGTAGTTGAGATTTCAGTGAAATGAATAGAATCCTTGCAACGGGAGTTCTCAAATAAAGAGAATGCCTGTAAAGTCTTCAATAAGTTTCCCGGACGGATTTCCGAAGAGATAACATCCGACGGAGAATAAATGGAAAATCTTGATAATTTGTTGGGGATAGACAAACTGTCTTGAGGAGACTGCTATTTGTCGTAGAGATCTTGATAACCAAGCTGCTCAAATAAAGAGCTGTTACTTGTTGTCTGGGTTCAAATCCCTTGAAAATGTAGTAATCATTGTTGGAGAAATCATTTATGTTTTCCATAGAGATCTTCAAATAAACTCTTCTTGGAGAGACAAAGTGCAAAATAAATGCACGCTTAATCCGAATTCAATATCTCAGAGATATCCAAAATTGTGATTGTCAGGGATCAAAGTTCAATCCAGGAAATAACTGGAGAGAAACGGTCAAACAAGGACTCCATCTATTGAGGATTAAACTCAACGGGTTTATCTTTATCCAAAAATGGAAAAGAAAACTAAAGCAACCATCTTCCACGAGGATCGAGCTCAGTGGGGAATTAGAAAATATGTGCTTTTCTTTCTGCCTAAGGCTGACTACTCTACTTGGAGGGAGCAGACAAAACCCAGGTCACTTAGGATAAACACGACCAAAGTGAAAGAACAAACACAAAATGCAAGATGCAAAAGATGCCAAATGCCATGAATCTACATGCAAGGATGCCATGCTATGCTTATGCTTATGCTGACAAAACAACAACAAAAAGCAAACGGGAGACGAAAACAAGCATCTCGATACGAATACTCGGCCAATCTCGGCAATATAGAAGCATCACTGGGGATGAATGGAAAGCCAAAAATGGAAACAAATCCCACTTAAAGCTTCAAACTTTCTCTGGGGAAAAGAGAGCACTCCACTTGGGGAAATGTCGAGATGGATCTGGCCACTCTGTTGAGAGATGAGGAAGATTCACTGGGAACGAATCAAACTCATGATCGACAAGACTTTAATGGGGATAAAATAAATATCCGATGTGGACCGAAATAGTCTTGAACGAAAGTTGTAGCTGGATAAAATAAATATCCGCCTCGTTTGGGAAACTTGGATCAATAGTAGTTGAGAATATCGGGGATAAAACTTCGAAAAGATGAAATAAATATCCGCCTTCACTAGAGAAGATTGATAATGAGGAGCGAAATAGACGCTCGCTTTGCTGGGGAGAGTCGAAAACCGAAGAAGTTCACCGGGGAACAGTCGCGACTACCTGAAATAAAACTTACTGGGGAGCTGCCACCTTGCCTGGGATAGAAACTCTCTGAGCTGTGGATTATGGATGAAGACTCTGCATTGATGACCTGCAAGGTAGTCGCCATTTTGATTAACAGTTGTTGTGGATGGATAAAAGTAATCTTCACTTCTCAAAATGCCCCAGATCATATGGTTTAAGAGAAGATTCCAAGAGGATTTTACAGAAAACTTGGTATCCAAGGTGTTCCAATGTATTCCAACTCTTGGAGGGATTCGTCGAATCTCGACGTAACTGGCTCGGATTGACGGTATTCTGTGCAGTGAGTCTTCAAACAATGGAGAGATTTTCCAAATCTCGACGTAACTGCCCCAGATTAATGGTGTCCTTAATCTTCGAACTTGTCCCCTGGGGTCAGACAATGAAAGAAGTAGCTGGGAAACAACTTGGAGAGATTTATCAAATCTCGACATAACTTCCCCAGATTGATGGTGTTCTAAGTCTTCGGGATTGGAGAGATTTATCAAATCTCGACTTAACTGCCCCAGATTGATGATATTTTGTATAACCGAGTCTTCGAACTCATTCTTCAGATTGTGGAGTAATAGTCGGGAAATAACTTGCCCCTGCTCAGCAAGGTCTTCAGGTGACGTGCCCCTGGGTACTATCATCTCCTTGAAACAGTACTAAAGTTTAGCTCATCATTACCACACATATGTTGATTTCTATGATGTCAAGCAATGTTAGCAAGTAGAAAATGTTAATTCTGAAACAGATAATGCAACAAACGTTTGTCTTGAAGTTTATTTAAAAATATTTTTATGATTGAATTGCCGATTTTATAATGTCAAGACAGATTTGAGCATAGCTCATAGGAGTCAGGAAACGATATCTCAATGAGTATGCTTTTGAAATAAACCTTGTTTCAATTAGGTCTTTTAAGGGTTGTATCTTGGATTGGTTCACGGTTTAAGAAACAAAGGATACAAGGCTCAAAGATTGTTTGTACCCACCCAATCTTCGTGATACTTTCACTCCATTTTTGAAAATTACGCTGTCCCAGGTTAAGAATGAGGTTTTTGATTTGGAAGAAAGAAAACTCCTACTTCAAGGCTCAAAAGGGTTAATGAGAGTTTATCTCCTTATATCTCCGGTGTTTAGGATTTTTGAAATAATGCCTTATATCACTAGCAAAGTTTTATTCAAAAGCATACAACACGAGATCTAGCGTTTGGTTTCATCATCCTCCATTCAGTTCTCTGCCGAGGCAAGAGATTGGGCAGCATTGACATTATAAAATAGCATTTTAAAAATGAGTGAAACGAATGGATTTCTTCAAGACAAACATTATTATTGCATTAATTATTCAAAACAAACAAGCTCTTATACGTCAAAACAAATGCATTAACGAACGTAGAAAATTAACATATGAAAATAGTAAATAAGCTTAAAATATGGCCAGACATAGCCTGGAGAAAACTGTCATGTGTATCAATCCACCATGTGCAAGGAGGGGATTGCTTCTTGTTCGAGTGAGAGATGGATCTCAACTTGGGGTTCGCACACTTCGAAAGACAAGACCCCCTTCTGAACCATCTCTTTCACTTTCTCCTTCAAGACATAACATTCCTCGATATCATGGCCGGGTGCCCCTTGATGGAAGGCACAGAAGGCGTCGGCTTTGAAATAACTCCCATGGGTCACCGGGACGGATAGTGGAGTTTCCTTCTTGATTAAACCATGTTGTAAGAGTGTTGGGAACAAATCAGCGTAGAGCACAGGGATATCCAAAATTTTGCCCCTTCGTTCAGCTGGTTGGTCGGTGGAGGAGGCAGAAAATCCATCCTGGCGTTGGGATGTGGCCAACTCTTTGACCAAATCCATTAGGCTCCTCTTGGTCATCCTTAAGTCCGCAATCCCATCGCGAAGTTCTTGCTTTTCATGTTCTTGAACGTCTATCATATTCTTCATAGTAGCAGAAAGAGTTTCCATGTTGACCTTTAGAGTGGCAATCTCTGCCCGGAGTGCCCGGTTTTCCTGTTCTAAATGATCCATCCTTCTCTTGCGCCCGACTCGAGTATTGTATCGATGATGCAGAGTCTGAGAAGAGAGACACGAATGAGAATCTGGAATGCAAAAGAAATGCCAATGCGAATGCAAATGATGCGTATGATGCAACATGCACTTCAAGGAACTCAAAGATGTATTCTAAACATCATAATCGGAAATTGGTTTTATTTAAAATTTTAAACTTTCATAACATCGATACACCTTCAGGGCTTTATTATAATAAACAAACAGAATATAAAGGGAACTAGGGCTTTGATCCACTGGATGATGCTCCTTTTCTTTCACTGAGTTCTTCCATCAACTTGTCAATCCTTTCCTGCAATATAAACTTGTCCAGGGTCAGCTTCTCTACTTCTGCTTTCAACCTTGAAACTTCATCTGATTCCAATACAAGAGGCTTGGGCTGAGGATACGGCATTGTCAGAACGAGAGCTCGTTTGCGTGACCACTCCAGGCAAGATTCTGCAACCGTGCAGTTAGGGTTCGTTGTTGCGGTCATCCCTTGTCTGTTGATTCGACGCCAAGCAAATAAAATCTGAATCTTCAGCTGAAGGTCCTCTCCCTCATAGAGGAAAATTCTTTTCAGGTTCTCTTGATCAGGTATTTCATTCATCGGATGTCCAAGCTGGCGACGGGCGAGAATAGGATTGTAACTGATGCATCCTTTTGTGCCAAGGAGAGGCACATTGGGGAAATCTCCGCAGCTGTGAATCATGGGAATTCCTCCGTACATTGGATCATACCAAACAATGTCCGAGTGAGTGAGAGCCATGAGTTTAACGGGCCATTCAGAAGCATCTTTCACATCCCAGAAGGCTGCGGACCTCGGTAGGTGCGAAATAAACCACCTATAGAGGATAGCAGTGCAGCAAACTCTCTGACCTTCTCCCTTCAGAATCTTTGAATGAATCGAATGGTATGCGTTGGCCAACAGTGTTGGAACAGGATTCTTGAGCATGAAGATCCTGATCGCGTGGACATCGATGAAATCTTCGACATTTGGAAACAAGAATAAACCATAAACCATCAATGCGAAAAGATTCTCGAAAGCTCTGGTACTTCCTTTGTCGGCAAACTGTCTAGCCTTCTCGAATAAGAACTGAGCAGGCAAACCATCGATTCCCCCTCTGAACGTCATGTGAGTCTGGATCTCTAACAGCTTGATGCGAGTCACTCTTGCAATGTCTTCCTGACTGGGTCTTCCTTCTCCACCGTAGAACGGGGGTGAGTCTTTGACAGAGATTCCCAATAAAGCGGAATACTCCTCCAATGTGGACATCAACTGGAAATCTTGAAAGATGAAGCAGTGGTAGATTACATGGTAGAGTTGAACCAGCGTCTCTAGTAGACCAGCAACTACTTGTACCTGCAACAAAGAGAGGATCTGTCCATGCTTCGCAGCGAAGGCCTTTGGATCCTTTATCTGACCTCCTAGTTCCCTTAATTGTTCCATATTAAGGACCCTGAAGGTGTATGGCAAAGTTCCTTTCCTTCCAAAATCCATTTCACGATATTTAAAGAAACAAACTTTGAGTTCTTTGAAGTAGAATGAAAATGAGAATGCAAATGCAGATGATATGCAAAAGATTCATGGAAACTTAGCTATTTATAATCATTTTGGGATATCAGAAGTCTCATTTTTAATAATCATAAAAAGACAGTTACAGTCATTAGTAACAGAATACTAAATGATTGATTTAATACGAAAATTAAAATGCGTCTGTACGCCTTACAACAGTCATAACGTAAATCTAAATAAAAGCTAATAATGATGGATCTAAGGAGACTCTTCCAATGGTCCTCTTTGAGTCCTTGACTTTTCTTCGACCTGAGCTTTTCCAAGATGAGCTTGTCGACGAAGTGTTGACTGATGGGATAAGATGTCTTGAGCTTTTCCGTTTATTGCAAAAAACAGCTCCTTCCTAATAAACCTTCTTTTGTAGTCATCTTAGCTTGAATATTAACCGGAGATAGGAAATGAGTTTTTTGTCTTAAATTAGTAACTCCATCAGCTGAGGAAATTCTTCATAAGGTGCCAGTTGATAATCAAGGAAACAGTAGTAGAATGGAGATGATAAATTCCCATATCTGATATCGATCCTTTCTTTATCTGTCAGCAAGGTCTCCAGTCCCCTTAGATCGTCCAGGTTATGACTTTTGTAAAGGTACTTCAACGTTTTTTTTTTTTAGAGTTCATGATATCCTTATGATGTTTATAAACAAGACTACGTTCCATGAATCTTTATGATATGATCCTTATGCAATGCAAGGATGCAAATACACAAAGCACACAAGCAATCAAACAGACAAAAAGTCCTAGGCTTGAAAGGTCACAACATGGAGCCAAGGGTCTAACCATCCCAAGAAGGTATGTACTATGGTTCATTTATACCTGCCGAACGGGTTCTACAAAGTTCCCAGAGTCTACCATCCATCTTTCGGATATTATCGATTTCCCAATTACTTGGTAGTCAACAATATTCTCAAGAGGATCTCGTCTGAGTGTAGTATCACGTATCAACCATTTGGAATTACTCCCTCATAGTCATCGCACTACATCCTAAAAGGCCAAGTTGGGTTAAAGGTGACTACGGTTCTCAATATCCCGGGCTCCTAGGTCGAAAGTAGTAATGTATTCACGATAGCTCGTTCAACAAATACCACCTTCGAGAGGGCCTCAACTGAGTGTGGAATCAAATCGACTTCTTTGGAATTACTCCCTCGAAATCTCCTCGATTATACCCACGATCCTATCTTATATGTGCTCTCAAGTCCGGGTTAGGACTTATCTCACCACTCAAAGATAACCCTGCAAACAGCAAAACAAATATATATAACAGATAAAAAAATCAAGTTAGGGGGAACCCTCTTATGAGAATTCCCCAGTGAAGTCGCCATTTCTGTCGCGGTGAAAATTGGATAACAAACTATTAGTTAACTTGTATCGCATATTTTTAATGTCACCACCGTCTTTGATTTTATCCAAGGGAAGGGAGAAAGACCGAATACCCACAATGCAATGCAAATGCACTTAGATTCTAAGTTCGGGGTTTGGTTATACCTAGGGAAGGTGTTAGCATCCTAGGTATCTGTAGTACTCTACAGGAACCTCTTGATTCATTTTATATTATCTGTTATTTGTTTTGCTAAGGGTTTAAGGGTAAGTGAAGAAGATGAGTCATCATTTCAAAAAAAGACCACCACACTTTTGAAAAATGTTTGAATTTTGTGGGGTATGGGATTGTATGTCCCTTTCTTTGAGATGATTAACATCTAATTCTCTTGTGTGGAGAATTAGGTGGGCTAAAATTTGATTTTTTAAAATCAAAGTTGAGGGGGGGACTAACCTAGGAAGTCTATCCTAGAGTTGTCTAATTGTCTTATCTTAAGTTTGCCGATTATGATGCAAATGATATGCACCATCCACAATAACATGGTTATCATGCATGGGATTTTCCCTTGGATATTAACGATTAATTATATTATTTAGGCGAGTGTGCTAGCAAAGTGATGCTAGACTTGTGTCTTGTGATCAAAAGGTCGAATGCGATGCCCTAAGGCGATCGACTTACATAGGTAGAAAATTGGCTCGACGTTGGATCGAGGATTTTTATAAGTTTGAAAAGGTTTTGACATATAAAGCATGCATTCATACTAGTGAGGCATAGTAAGGAAGAAAGAGACAAGCGTACACTCACGCGAGGGATCTAACGAATTGCTCTTAAGGTTTATAGATGGGAGGATTATGTTAAGGATCACCTAAATAACTAAAGGGAGGGGTTAAGGATTCTTATTAATAATAAAAGGATTCTTATTATTTTTAGAGTTTTATTTTAGTTTTAAAGTTAATAAAAAAAGATACTTAAACCTTAAAGAGATTTCTTATAACTTAAAAGTTTTAATATTTAAAGGAAGAGGTTTTTATTAGTTTAGAAATTATTTATTATGAAAAGGTGATGTTTTAAAAGGGAAAATACATTCTTAAAGGTTAAAGGGTTTTTTATAAAAAAGTTAAATTATTGGTTAAAAAAGTTTTACTTTTAGTATTTAAATAAAAATAGTTTCTAACAATAAAAGGTTTTATTAAGTTAAAGCTTTTTTTTTTAAAAAAACAGATTAGTTGAAAAGGTTTAGTTATATTAGATTAACGAACCATTTGTTTTTTAAAAAAAAAAGGGTTGGTTTCAAATAAAACGAAACGGAGGGGGGCCTCACGAACAAAAGCCCTTCTCTCTCGTTACTTCTCTCAAAAAATTAGGGTTCTTTGAAAACCTCACTTCTCGCCGCTATCTCGCTCTCTCATCTCGCGCGATCAAACAAAATTAACCACCCTAACCCCACGGTTCCCCGCCCCCAATCCACTATGTTCATGCTATTACAATTACAACAATAATGAAGAAAGCGAAAGCAAAAAAGAGTAAGGTCGCCGGCGGTAGAGTGAGCGGACAAGAACGGCTCCGAGGATGAGTTCTTTCTTTCTTTTACCTTTCTTGCGTGATTTATCTTCTTCTTGTCTGTGCGATTGCTTCTGATGATGTTGATGTTTGCTCCGTCTGTTGGCGTGATTTTTGAGAGATGATGATGAACAGGGTGTTCTTCTGATCTCTGGCTTTCTTGGTGACCTTTTGGTTGATTTTTTTTCCTCTTGATGCAAGAATGACCCCGTACTTATAAGGCCAATGATGAATCCGTTTTGGGAAATCTCTTCAATGTTGATTGATTTGTGTTAATTGCTGATTTGATTCTGATTTTGAATTTGGAAGGTTTTTGAATTGTTGCCTTGTTTGAGTTTGGGCCTGATATAACTTGATTTTTCGAGTTTGGAAAGTTAATGTTGTCTGATACACTTTGATTTAAAAGCTATTCAACCGTTGCCTTGCCTTGCTGTCTTGGATACGATCCCTTTGTGTGATTTTGTCCATTTTTAGGAAAGTTCTGCTGGCGGTATCCCTTTGGGATATTACCCATAACTTTCCTTTTGAATATGATGAAGCTAAATCTGATTCAAATAAAAACTCTGAGGCCACGTAGGAAATTTTAAAGTTGGTCTGAACATGTCTTATGTTTTTGGAATGTGCCATGGTAACTGATAATGCTGCAGGATACCTTAACTTCTCCATGCTAACTTGATAGCTTAAACATGTTTCAGGTTGTTGTGTACTTGTGACTTGGTTAACTCACTTTTGAAATGGCGGCTGGTGGCTTATTATCACTTTGGTTCTTTCAGGTTGAGATCTTAACAATGCTGCGGGAATATGTGCGATTATGATGGTAAACATTTTGTAAACATTTTCTCTTCTTGCTAAATTATGAAAGATCTCCATGAATGTTTGGTTTTTTTTTTATTTGGAACTTGATGCCGGTGATTTGAAAATCTGATATCTCTTGCCATGTTATCAGGCCCATGCGCTGCTGCTAGCCGAAGGTGATTGAATGCCGTCAAACTCACCCATTGGGCCAGTTCAAATTGGCGTGCAGAACTAATACAGTACATGTGTCAAATGGTGTTTCTAATGTCATCATGATTGCCGAACTGGAGGTTAGATTATCAGGTTTAAATGGTGTAAGGTTCCGACGTAGATAAGGAATTAGGCCGCTGTATTGAGGTGTCAAACCAACATGTTCTCCTAGCAGAGTATTCAATACTACAGAATCTATTTTCAATTTCAATTTCTTCATCAACTTCGATTGGAATCCGCAACTCATGTCTATCCACTTGAGGTCATCATTTGCAGCTTATTCCAATCTCATCTCTTTTTCAGGTGATCAAACATAAGAGCTTCTTGAAAATTTCGCCTTTCGACTGGGCAGTCCAACTGCTAGGTTTGCTGAATTATCCGTAGCGAGGACAGGGTCCAGAGGCGAGATGTGAGCATTTTCCATTGGTGATTAATCAGATGCAAGAATCCTCTTTTGGTGATTCTATGATTCATGATTTTCTCTCTTTTTATATTTTTCATGTTCAACACTCAATGATAGATATGTGATAGATTTGGTGGATGCTTAATAGGTGCAGCCATGCCTGGACGTGTTAAAAACCTTTCAAGGCCATACCAACACCTCGTGATAGAAAACGGTAACGTGTTGGAAGAGTCAAAAGCTTTCGGCTTCGTTGTTAGAGGTTGTCTTTCAAATCACTTGTTTCTCGAATTGATTAGCACTAACTTGGATTTATTTGGACAGGCCTTTTGATGATGATTCCAATGCGTTGTTGTTTCTAGTTAGAAAGGTGTGATGCTGGATCCCATGTCATAACCAAGCTCTAAAGTTAAAAAGATCTCTGAGGTCCCTTTCTCCAACACAAACATCCTCCGTTCCTAGCCCACCGTCCACATTATCTAAGGTACAGTGGGGTTTGTCACAAGGTGTAACAGTAGAAGTTTCAGCTGAAATGTTGCATTTGAGAAGCTCGGCAGGAGCTCTAGTTTAGGAAATTTGCGGCTGACATGTTTTGGAATTTATCTTTTGACTCTCACTAACAGTGCTGAACATTGGCCGCATTTTTGTTGAATTTCACAGCTAGAATCATATCAGTTGGAATAAGAGGCGCGACACGTGGTTCGGATGGTATGAAGTGGAGAATTAGTAACATTCATGATGCTCGACTATCATCAATAACTCTGGGAGCTTTGCTGACTAAATTCTAACTTCCAACAGGAACTGTTACGCACATAAATCAAACATGTAAACTACTTCTAATTAATCTCTTCAATGCTGTCTCAACATCACTTTTAGTGTCAACCAGTTTTTCTTCATATTTAATTAACTCTCTATTGTTGTTTCCTGTATTTAGAAACTCACTCCAATGTTTTTGTTATTGGCGGAATTGCTCATGTAGATTTATGGCATTCTAACGTTGACGGAGGCGGTAAATGCTTTGAGGTCCGATCTTGGCTGCATCTTGAGGATCAAGCAGAAAGTTTGAGAGGAAAGCCTATTGTCACTCGCGAAAGCTGACACACAACACTTTTCCAGGGCTATAGCAACTGCACCTTAGTACCAGGATACAAGGTGAGAAACATCGAGGTCGTCTGATAGTGCATCATCGAGCGCCGCAATTATACCAGGGTTTCAATCTTGTATATGGTTATACTAGATACTAGAGATATTCATCTGCTGTGGACCAAAAGAAGAACCGTCTTTGAGTATGGTGGCGTTGGATTTGAGTTTGGAGTGATAAATTTTGTAATCATGCACCTATATTGTGTTTGCTGTCGAGTGATATTTGTCTTCCCGTCAAGATGACTTCTGTTAGTTTTGTACTCCCAGTTATATAATACCTTTCTCTTTAACAAGCATAGTGTAGGAACCTAGTCATAGAGTTGGTATCGACTCCGGACTTGTAATTCCTTAGTGGCCATTAAAGCTCACGAGCCATTTCAATTTTGTTTTTCTTTTCTCAGTTCTTTAATATTTGTTTTTCTTTCTCAGTTCTTTAATATTACGTATCCAGAAACGTTAAACTGGCCTCACAGTGTATATTTCCGAATTGTTGAGCATCTTTGTATCGCTACATTAAAGACCAAATCGTTTACTGCTTTCCTCCATGAACTTTAACTGACTAATTTCCCTCTTACAGCTTTGCAAATATAATTATGAATTACAGCTTTGCAAATATAATTACGAATTACTTGTAACCTCTTGAATTATCCTCCTGAATTCAATCAAAAGATTTTGCCACTCTTATACTTGGGTTTTTGCAAGCCACCTTTGAATTTGCAACTTGAGTTTTATACTTAAACTTGCATTCGATGAGATTCGACCACATGAAAATGTTATTATGTCAAGCAACTCCTTTGGATATTTGGGTAGTGAATGGATCGTGACTTTTATGCTTGATCTTGTAAATTTTACGACAATCATGGGCTTGAGATTGCATATTTGGACTTCAACCTTCTACTTCTTCCGAATTGAACTTTCCTTAATAAACCAAGCCTTGAGAACAAAGAGCAACACATCTCTTGAATCTGAGGAGTTTACAGAGGGGGGAAAGATACCATCTTGCAGTATAACTGCCACACCACCAGTGATCGGTCTTTAGGGTGCCAAATCCCATATCTAGTATTCTGTGGGGGGAGACTTCTGGGAAATCTTGAGGGAAGAAAGGCTTGGTAGTGGTTTAGGGATCAAAAGGGTGAGGGCACAATCTCACAGGACCAGAGAACCTCCACAATCACACACACACAACGCAGCCTTCAGGACCTGAATCCTCTGCAACAACATCTATCCTGAAAGGAGAAACAAACAGACAAAGCTAGATAAAGAGGTTAGTTATACACGAATGATTGACCTAATATGTTATGCAAGGAACAAGGCAGGGATCTTAGGGTCAAAAATTAGGGTGCGACACCTTGTTCTGTTTTCGGTGAGCTCCATAGAGATATTTTCTGGTACTATGGACAAAGAAGGAGGATTTGTTAACTTGCCACCTATTTTGCATGACACCAACTATGATTACAGGAAGGCGTGCATGGTGGATATTCTAAAATCTATAGATAGAAAAACCTGGAAAGCATATATCAAAGGTTGGTAACACCCTGTTGTGAAGGGAAAATATGAGAAAGACACAGTTGAATTGAAGCCAAAAGAGCATTGGTCTAAGGAAGAAGATGATCTTGCTCTTAGAAACTCCAAAGCTTTTAACGCCTTGTTCAATGGGGCTGACAAGAATATATTCAGGTTAATAAGTACTTGTACTGTGGCCAAAGATGCATGGAAAATCCTCAGAACCACTCATGAAGGCACATCAAAAGTAAAGATGTCAAGACTTCTGAAGGTGTGAAAAGTACACAAGAAGGGGGGTTGAATTGTGCTTCGCGTTTTTGTTTAATTTAACTTTTAATCAGAGTTTCAGAATTAGGACTGGTATTCAGATTCTATTTAATTCATTAGCAGCGAATATAACAGAAGTAAATAAAATAACAGTAGAAGACACAAAAGATTTATCTCAGTTCCTCCCCTAAGTGAGAGTACTCCAGTCCCCTTGCCTCACAAGAGATTTTCATTATAACCAATTCATTATTACAACCTCTTATGCTCCTGCATAAGACTTTTACAAATGCCCAGACCAACTTTCCGAGACATCCTTTGCTTAGAGCACATGTCTAAGACTTTCCCTTGCTCACACCTTCTGACTGAGCCACCTGCTCCAAGATCTTCAGGTTAAGACTTCCCCTTGCTTAAAGCACATGTCTAAGACTTCACTTACTCACGCCCTCTGATCGAGCCACCTGCTCTTCTAGTCATCAGACAGAGACTTCCCCTTGCTCAATCTCTCTTGAGACTTCCTGCTCACTCCTCTCAGACGAAGTCTTCCCCACTTGCTCAATCAGACTAGCTGAATAAGACTTTCATAGCTCAAGCACTTAAGCAATGAGACTTACGTGGCTTAAGCATCTTGGCTCAAGACTTGTTGCTTGAATCCCAATGAGACAAGACTTTTTTCTCAAGCACATAGCAAGAGACTTAATCTAAAATACTGAAGGCTCAGCAGAATAGTGAACAAGGTGTACATGATGCAAGCATCATAGGTACGGGAAATCACCGTAACAAAGACCTAAAGCTCTTAAGATTTCTAAGATATTTAATGATAATAAATATTAAGGATTTTACAATTACAACCTAAAGCATAAAATCTGCATATTACATTAGAGTTGATAATTGCTTGATCTTGCTACTCCTTCATCAGAAGAATCCTTGTTAAGATTCAAACTTGAATCTTTAGCCATATATATAGCCTTTGCAGAAACTAGCCGTTGAGGAAGTGTCTTAATCAAGTGTCTTTGCCTTTACTCTATAGTACAAGAGACGTTGAAGATGGATGCACATCAGATTCGGAATCCAATGTGTAACTCGTTTAACCTTTGAGTCTTCAAGAGGTTTTGTAGTGATGGAGCCGTTGGGAGCACACATTCATAGAACGTACCAGCTTTTCTTGAGCCTTGAAATCTTGTAGAGTCGAGCTGACAGGCTGATAAGATAATACAACTTGCTTTCTGCAGTACAGACAATCCACGGCTTTATCACCAACTCTGAATTGTACCAGATGCTGATATACAATTACCAAGTGTAGTAACTCGTCTGAATGCTGAGGCCTTCAGCTCAGAGTCTACGTCAAGCCACAGTAGCAATTATTCTTCAGACTCTGCCACCAGAAGCTAGCAATGAAGCAACTCCCAAGTGTGTCTAAGTAAAACAGAGTCTGATTATTTATGTACAAGAACCTGCATAAATAAAACTATCATACCCCAAATTTTGACCACTAAGATTCCCATCATTGTGCCAATCATCATCACAATATGGATGAACCATCATACCTCATTAATCTCCTCAAGGAATTGTTGAGCATTCATTACTATCAATAATTAGGGTTTTAAGCCCTCTCTAAGCTTTAGACAAAGGATCAATCAAGGAATGACATGATCTCCAACTTGTCTAACCTCTCAAACATCCCCAAAGGATCAAGAGGACTCCCACTTCAAGGATTAAGCACAAGGCTACTCCCTTCGAGGTGGATCAAGCCTCAAGATCGCCAGTGTCACCAAATTAGGGTTTTGGTCGACCAGGGCCTCCAGATGGAAATTTTCCTCTGGGCATGAGCCAATACTTCAAAGCATATCCTAATATGCTCCATGGAACCTCATATACCCCAATCATCAAGTCAATTTGACTTTAGGGGATGCATTCATCAAAAATCAGGAATTAGGGTTTCTTGACCTAATTCACCCCTAAGTTGACTTTTGGGACAAATCATGTGCCAAGACCTCAAGACATGATTTGAGGGTCTCCAACATACCACCTTGATCCATTTACAATAATGGACTGATCCAAGAAGATTGAGCAACAAGTCTATATTTCATCTGAACCACAATTAGGGTTTCGCAGAAAAAGTCAACTGTAGTTTTGACTTTTGACCAAGACATGCTCCCAAACCCTAGGACATGATTCAATACACCCTATAACACCCATGGAACATGTCCATCAAGTTTGATTTAGGTCAAGGACATGATTTCCTAAGGGATTGCACAGTTTGGAATTCATTTGACAAAAAGTCAACTGTGCACAAAAGTCTACTTTGACTTTTTGAGATTTTTCACAAAAATGGATTTTTAACCCTAAAATGATGTTAATGTATGATTTGAATCATCATTCATCAAGAAAAATCAAAGAAATTAGGATAACTTGTAAAAGGGGTGACCATAAAAACTTAGAAAATTTTCTAAGTTATGAAATAAAGTGGCAAGGGTACCAACTTTGGAGGATCATAACTCCTAAACCACAAGGCCATTTTTCCCCATCCAAAGATTGATTTGTAGATCTCATGGCCCTCTACAAAAGCTAAAAACTGACCTCTTTCCAAATTCCTCATGGATTTTGAGTTATGGAATGATCAAAATCAAGAAAAGTGAAAATGTCACTTTTCCAACACTTAAGTGAAATTTTCACTAAGTCAGAATCTGCCTTCACTTTTTTCCAAATGTAGGGGGATTTTTCACTTGGATCCAAAAGGTATCAAAACCAACTATGATCAAAAAGTTGTTGTATCATATGAGGGCTTTCCAAAATGGCCAAGAACATCACCAAACTCAACTTAAGTCATGAGATATGACATTGGCAAGTTGCCTTGCTAAAAATGCCAAGGCAAGGCAGATTTTGGAGTTTTGCTCGATTTGCCCAAATTTGGCAAAGGGCAAGCAACTCTATCCATCTAAACACCTCAAGGGGGGACCAAGGAGGAACCAACTCTGATCCCAAGCCTCCCAAGTCTTTGGAATCAAAAATAGCATGCCAAACCTAGAATTGCCTAAAAGAGGGACAAGACTCCAATTTTGGATTGGAGCATTCAATGCATACACCAAGGTGGCATGGACTGAGCTATTTGCTATTGAATTCAGTCAAGACTTATCCAAGACCAAGGGAACCAAAGCTCTATGCTCTAACCTCTAGTCGATGGCTAGAGGAGACTTGGATTTCTATTTGCCAACATTGGCCAAACCTATGCAGCAGTTGCCATTCACTATTCCTTGCAAAACAAACTTGCTCTACTATAAATAGAGCTCAATTGTGATCAGTTTGAGTACACCAAAGCCATCAAACAGATGCTTTCCTCAAAATCTCTTCTTTCACTCCAATTTTGCCTTCTAAGGCAAGTCACTATCGGGTTTTGAGTTTGAGAGCTTTTCCAATCAAACCAATCACACACACACCTCATAAACATCATATAGAAGTGATCCAAACACTTAAACAACATCTGGAACACTGATTTCTCATAATCACCTGCCAGTTGCTCAAGGTTTTAACCAAGTTACAGCTGAGATGCCATGAAGTGATCCAGCCATTTCCAATCAAGTCCAAGCATTCAAACACACTCCATAGGGTGTAGGGAACCTGTTCAGATCATCACAACTCATCTATAACACCTCCAACTCAAAAATCACATTGCACTTGCTGTCACGACCTTCAAGTAAGCCTAAACTTGGTCATCTCTTAATCTATGCATATTTCCTCACACAATACTTTTGCCAAATGTTCATAATCATGCATAGAATGTTTCCCCTCAATTAATTGCTTTGTTTGAATCGTGTATCGAAATTCTCAGCCTTCATGCAAATTTTAGGGTTCTTGAGGTTTTGTCTTGATTTTTTATTCCATGTTAAAAATAAATGAAATTAAAGACCATAGACATGATCGTGAGGTTGAAACGAGCAGATTGATATGTGGTTTGCATGATCCCATCAAGTATTCAGTGAGATTGGAGAGAAAATGCAAATCTGGCCAAAACTCAGAACACACGCGTGTTCTTGTGTGTTCTTGGCGCCCTTTTTTGAAAATTCAAATATTTGAATTTTGTGATTTTATTTAATTGATTCAAAAATTAATTTCTCTCTGAGTTTTAATGATTTTGAGTTGATTCTTTTTTTAATAATTCACAAAAATATTAAAATATTTTATTTTACCAAAAAATCCCAAAAATATTATTTATTTCATATAATTGATATTTTTGCCAAGAATTAATATTTTAATTGTTTTTGACATTTAAAATATTTTTTCCTTCTTGATTTTGCAAATTTTAATGATTTCTAATCATTTTGTAGGTCAAAACTTGATTTTTGAAACATTAATCCAAGATCACAATTTGTTTTCCACTTGTTAAACAATTTTGGTCATTTTAATTGAATTTTTATTCAATTAAAATAAATTTTTGAAAACAAATTAGGGTTTTTGATTAATTCAACCCTCACAAATCATTTTCAAAACTCTTTGGGCCTCTAATAGAGTGTAAGGCCAATCCGCTTTTAACCAAAACAATTTTGGGCCTCAGATATTGTATAAGTCCCTCTGTGTTAAAAGAAAACCTCGGCGTGATCGCCAGTTGAAAAATAAAACCCTGGGCCTCCCCTCGTGTTGTAAGCCCCACTTTTTTTTAAAACTTTTTGGGCCTCTAATAGAGTGTAAGACCCAACCCTTTGTAAATACAAACCTTTCTTGGGCCTCACTTATTGTATAAGTCTCGTTGTATTTCAAAAAGTTTGGCGCGATGATCGCCCGATTCAAAAACCACTTGGGCCTCTCCTCGAGCTATAAGACCCATTCAAAACTTTTGGGCCTCTATTAGAGTGTAAGACCCAACCCTTTTGAAAACCAAATCACAATTTTGGGCCTCAGTCATTGTATAAGACCCTCGGCTTTTTCAAAATCTCGACGCGATCGCCATTTCAAACGAAAAATCATTTGGGCCTACCCTCGTGTTATAAGCCCCACTCTTTTTCTTAAAAACACTTTTGGGCCTCTAATAGAGTGTAAGACCCATCTCTTTGTACATAAAACCTTTCTTGGGCCTCAGTCGCTTGTATAAGTCCCTATACAAAATGACAGTGCGATCACTGATAAAACCCTGGGCCTCTCCTTGAGCTGTAAGCCCCAATCAAACTTTTTAAAGCACTTTCTCCTTTGATTTTGAAATATACTGTTGTTTTCAATCTTTCTTTGTTGAACAAACTAACAATACAACATGGAAGCTCTACAACCGAGTAAGTGTTTATACACTTTCATTTACCGCTTTCATATACATATAACTGTATTGTGGGGCTGTTTTGCTGTAAGTCTTCTTTCATAAACTCATATCAACTGTGTAATAATAGTATAGATATTTAGAGTTTCCCCGGCAACTACGTCTAGAACTAGGTAAAGCCCGTTGGCCTGTCTTAAAAATAGACAAACTAGATCCCTAATAGGAGTACCAGATACAGTCTTCTCTTTGGCTGTCCCTCCTAGGAATTATCAAGAGACTCTACTCCCCAGAGATGATCTTTTCTCCGTGAATGGTATCTCTTGAGTTTCTTCCAAATTCTCGAACTTTCGTGGCTTGATCTATTCTCTGTGAATAGCCTGTCTTGAATTTCTCGGGGTTTAGGGACCCACGGGCTTCCTAAAAGCATCCCCGCCTCCTCTTGGGAGTTGTACAAGGACCCGTCAGCTTCTTAGAAGTATTCACAGTCTCCTCTTAGGCTTCGTATAAATGATTTCTTCCTCCGGGAATGATAGCCTCCTCTTGGGCTTCGTACAAATTGTCCCGCGGCTTCTTAAAAGTTTCCAGCCTCCTTTTGGGCTTCGTACAAATTGTCCCGACGACCTCCTAGAGGTATAGGAACAAAAATTAGTCATCTTAATAGAACAGTCTTTCAAAGAGTCTAGATCTCACTGCTACTGTTTCTTACGCATAGTACAAAAGATAAAACTCATAGACTCTGACAGTCTAAAGCTCCTTTGGACTCCTCGTTTCCTTAAAGAACAGGAAATCACCCCGATCTTGTGATCAAATCCATGAGTACAGTGTTACTCATATAAAAATTGATTTTCTTTTTGAACCAACATACTGGTCACTCAACTGAAACAGTTACCACATCCTCCATCTCGGGCTTCGTACGAGATACCATAAAAGACTCTCTTGTTGAGTCAATCCCACTTTTAGCCTCCATCTCGAGCTTCGTACGAGATACCAAAAAAGGCTCTCTTGTTGAGCCAAACAACTTTCAGCCTTCATCTCGGGCTTCGTACGAGATACAAAAGACTCTCTTGTTGAGTCAATCCATCTTTTAGCCTCCACCTCGGGCTTCGTACGAGATACAAAAAGACTCTCTTGTTGAGTCAACCCTTTTAGCCTCTCTCTCTCGGGCTTCGTACGAGACACACAAAAACACCCTCTTGTTGGGCCAATAGCCTCCTCTTAGGCTTTGTATAAGAAAACCCCGGTTGAGCCAATCAACCTGTTAGCATCAAAGTTGTGCCTCGTTCACAGTATCAACAACTCCTTTCTCTTCATCTAATCACTGTAAGCGGCAAGCCTCTAGATCATCTACATCCATGCCACTGTCCCTCTTTTAGCATGAGAAATTCCTAAGGAAAGATGGCATTGCTCTACACTGAGTTAAAGTCTTCTCCTTCAGGTTAAAAATCCATTATAAAGGAAATTATGGCATTACTGGATTCACATATCCCAGTTAAATTAATCCTCCTTTATAACCAGTCACCCAACAGTTGTGATAAACAGACCCTCTTTAGAGATGACAAATTCTCTCTAAAGGTCAACCCAATTCAGCTTCATATCTGGGGCTTTGAACAAGATGCCAACCCAATTCGGCTTCATATCTTGGGCTTTGAACAAGATACAAATAGACTCTTTAGCTTCATATCTTGGGCTTTGAACAAGATACAAACAAATCACCTTCAGCTTCACATCTTGGGCTTCGAACAAGATACAAATCACTTTTAGCTTCATGTCTTGGGCTTTGAACAAGACACCAAAACACCATTTCCTCCCATAGAATAGGAAGAACTACGATCGCTCTGATTTCCCTGTTTCGGTAAACGGGAATACGTAGGCATAAGATTGAAAAGAAAAATCTTAGCGAGCACACTAATCCAAAACCCAAAATCCCATAGATCAATCAAAAAGCATCAGTCCAAAACCTCCCACCAATCGCCCAGGCCCCTTTTTAACCAAATAACTTAAGAGAGACCCACAATCTCAATAGCATCTGTAAATTAACAGACCGCTGTTTAAACTTAGTATGCAAGCAGGGTTAGTTGGAGACATCTATTTCCCTTCCTTCATCAGCTTCAATAGGATAAAAAATGAATCGACCTGTAGTACCCCCAAAAGAGCGATAGTACTTCGCAACCACGTCCAAAAATCGCTCCCTACAGAAAGATGGCGACTTCACTGGGGACAACGAGTTTCTTGTTCTCTTCCCATCTCTTAAGTAGAAACCTTGAAAGGTGGCGCCCACCGTAGGGCCCTTCTTTCTTTTTTCTTTGGGAATTTCACTGAGATAGGACTATTTGTTGACTTTACTAGGATCTTAGTGTCATACCCCAAATATGTCCTACCTACTGCATGATTACTTGACCTTTGGCCTTGTATGTGTTTGTAGTGTTTGATGGCTCTTGTTGGGTTTCTTTGGTTTCAAGAGAAGATAAAGAAGGATTGGGCACTAACTTTATGATGAGTCAGTCAAGACATGGTCAGCTGGCTTCAAGATGATTTTAGGTTATGGTCCAAGACGACTCTAGCTAATCAAGTACAATGATTAAAAATCGATCTCCTCAAGATAGGCTTAAAATCGTTTGAAGTTTTAAGCTATGATTGTGAAGATTTTTAACCATATTCCAAGTGTGACACTGAGGTTGTATGGTTAAGCAAGCTAAGAAATGCTCATTCATCTTTAGGTTAAACAAGTTAAGACCATGCTTAAGTTCATTTTCAAGTCATGGATTCTAAGCTTATTTCAAAGGGGTATTCGTGTCTAAAAGCAAGTTTGTTGAGCTCATTCGAGAGAGTTCTAGCCATGAATGGATAATGTTCAAGACAACATCAATTTAGCAAGCTGAGGTTTAAATTGGGGCAAACTTAGCCCATCTTAGATCATGAGATAGTGACTAGTCATGTTTTGTTTCAAATATATTTTCATTATGAAATTAAAGGGTTCAAATCAGTAACCATCCATGTTTTGAGATAATGCGAGAAGCTTTAAAGCTCTACTTTGAATTCCAATATTAGTAAGTAACACGCAGAGCTTTTCTCCAAATGTGTCAAAGCTTCTCAAGGAATATACATCGTCACCAAAATATGAGGTTTGGATTAGTTTAAAGAGATAGCTAAATCACAAGTCAACACTACAAGCCAAGGGAGATATTACAAAAAGCTATAAAGACTCCAAAGCCATTGTATTTATTGTTCAATTGGCCTTAAAGGTAAACCGAGTGATAATTATGGCCAAATCATAAGCGCCTTCACATCAGCACACGGGCTGTGCACTATTAAATGCCAACAGGGTGAGTAATTAAACTTTAAATAGCGATTTCAGCAAGCAACTACACCACTCCAATGACCACCATCCATATTACAATTTATAATTCCATTAACAAAGTTAAGGTTACAACCCTTGACACAAGATCACATAAAGGCTACAATACAAAACCATTACAAACAAAGACAAAGTGTTGCAACTAAGCTTCAAACATTGCCATATGATTCTACCAAGATACTTAAGAATAATTCCATGGTTTTTTCTTTAAGAGATTAAAATTGAGTTCTGTCCTCAAATCTTCATGCCTCATCGTCTGCAACAATACAATTCCTCATGTACCATTCATGCGCATCAGAACAGTCATATTCATGTGTCAAGAATTTTACCAAATTCCAGCCAAGATACCTGAAAACAATGAAACCAGGAAGTGTACATAAAAAGCCAAGACATGTTTTAATAACCAGCATGCCATGCCACAGATTTTCCTATGGATAACAGTGGTACCGTAAGCTGCAAACGAATTCAACATAATTCATGGCCATAAGTTTTCCTAAGTTATCCTATCCATACTAAGAACATAAAAGTGTTGATAAGGTTCAAATTGTAGACAAAGGTGAGAGGCAATGGCAAAATTCACAAGAGAAAATTTAAGACTCTTGGAGTTTATGCCCACAAGAGGGATTACATCAAAATATCAGAGTGCAGGAATAATTACAAAGATTTCATCTAATACTACTTAGTATCATTCTCTAAACCTTGGCACTAACCTAAGCTCATCTATCCCTCCAAAGGAGTTCTAGTGTACTGAGGTTGAGGTTGGTAAGTCTGCTAAAGCTGAAGCACTTGCCAAGAATGGTACACCTGCAAAAAGAGAAATAAGAGTAAAAAATGTATTACAAGGAAGGGGTTGAAAGACCAACAAGTCATTGCGAATATAAAACCTTGTCACAAGTTTAAAGTTTAAATTTGTGAAACACAGTACTGCTATGCTCGAGTCTCAAGGGACCACCAAGAACAGTCCATACGCAAAATGACAAAAATGCAGAACACAGAGAACGCAGAGAAATTCATAAACCACAGAATTCACCAAAATGGAAAAACATTTCTTAGCATAAAAAAAGTTGTTAACAGGCATGGATGGAAATGAATATCCTTCAGCAGGATTCAAACATAGAAACCCTAATTTTCTGCTATAAAAACCAAGCCATTTATCAGCAAAAGAGAGGGAAAAAAATCCGAAATCACTAGAACCCTAAAAAGTTTCGATTCTGCAAAATACTCCCTAACCCATTTTCACTAAAGCTCTCATCCTAAGAATCTCTGTAAGAATTTCTCATTGAAATTTTGACAAGAGATGAGCTAAGCCATTCATCCTCACTCACACGACAACCATATCCAACAACATCAACACGGCAAGAAGAATCACAAGGTAAAAGAAAAGAAAAAGCAAGTTGAAGGAAAAAGGAAGCAAGCTTAAAGAAAGAGGATTCGAAGCCAAGTACCTGAGCGCCTTCGTAGAGCTGTTCTTCAAGCATTAGTTTTCGAAACTCTTTCTGACCTTTAGAACTAAATATCTTGCTGAATAACTTAAATCTTGTTTGATTTGCTTGTTTGTGGTCCGTTTTAAAATCAGGGGTAAGTTGAGAATAGGGTCGATCTGAGGGACTGAGTGAGTTTTGGTAAAAATAGGTACTGGATTTGGAAAGAGGATGGAAAATTATGAGGGGTATGTGTAGTTTTTTTTTGGTTTAGGGTTGGTTTCGCCGGAGAAGACGGTGGCGGCCGCCGCGCGGCGCCGCTTCTTCGGCCTTGTCTAGGGTTCCGGTGATGAAGGATGTAGAGAGGGGGAGCTGGGATGGAGAGAGTGAGAGAGAATAAAATGAAGATTTAAAACAAAACACAACATCCTTTTTATTTTTCCACGCGTTCTAATGCTGATATTGGTGGCTGCGTGTGCCAGTGACAAGTGTCACCGGTCATTCCTTTTCCTTGATTCCACGCGCTCTCCCTGTATCCCCACCGTATACATGCGTGTCTTCTGGCCACTTGATCTAGAGTCAAAGCTGACTCATGTTGGATCAGACACTCAGGATTCGCTGTGGGGTCAAACATTGACCAGGTCCACCATGGAATCTTGCAGCCTTCTGGGCTCAAACTTTATTGGGTCTTTTGAATTTCTTAACCGTACCTCCTTTCTACTAACTGTTCTAGCCCATTTGTTTGTTTTTTTGGAACTTCTTATTATTGTCACTTTTTAAAATAAAAACCAAAAAACTTTTAATTATTTCTTCTTTTTTCAGAAAAATCATAAAATCTATTTACTAATTTAATTTTTAATTTTATTAAAATTATTTAATGTTAATTAATTATGTTATTAATTAGTATTTTAATTAATCCAATTTCTCTAACTCTAAAATTATCATAAAATACTTTTTAACTAAAAATCATAATTCATTCTAATTAATATTTCAAATTCTTTTCTTAATTAAATTATGGAAGTAGTGGGCTTTTGGGGTCTAGCACTCCTTGGGTCCTTGAACGACCACTCTTGGGGCGCACGCCTTGGGTTGTGTTCGTTTCAATCTTCCATTTCTAAAATACTTAAAAACTTCCAATTTTAATCAAAACACTTAACCCTTAAAATACAATATTTTCTTAAATTAAAATCCTCCATCTAATTAATTTCCTAATAATTTTCTCAAATCTAATTAATTTCTTAACCTTTAAAAATATTTTCTTAATTAAATAAAATCATAAAATATTTAGGTTAATATTTTAAAATCTATTTTCTCAAATAAATTAGGGAAGTAGTGGGCTTTTGGGGTCTAGCACTCTTTGGGTCTTTGAACGATCGCTCTTGGGGCGCATGCCTTGGGTTGTGTTCGTTTCGATCTTCCATTTCTAAAAAAACTTAAACCTCAATCCTATTTAATCCTCCTTAAACCTCTTAGCTCGCTCAAACCCTAATCCGATTAACGCGTCTAATCAAGATACTCTAATCAAATTCAAATCATTTTCCTAATTAAATTACGAAAGTAGTGGACTCTTGAGGTCTAGCACTTCTTGGGCCCTTGAATGAACTCTCTTGAGGGGCACGCTTTGGGTTGTGTTCGTTTCGATCTTTTGTTCCTAAAAACACTCACCCTATTTACATGGACAAAGAAGCCCATTGTCCAACAAACACAATTTCATAATTAATAGAATGAAAAAGGTGTCGTTGAGCCCTAGCATCTCAGTAATGCCCCGATTAATTGGTTGCGAGGCCGACGCCTCATTTATCGAATAATCGTCATTCTCCCTCAAAATACTTAACAAATCGAACATCATCTTCTCGCCCCCGTGCGACCGAAACTCTAAAACCTACGCAAATCAAACTCTTTTTTTCAATCAAATCTTAACACACTTAATCCAAATCAAACAACTTTTCACAAAAAGAACATTGTTTAGTCCATTCTTCCGCGCATATGAACTAGTGCTTCAGCCTCCCATGACGAGCCAACAAGCCAACGTTTAGCAGTTAGAATGCGAATTAAACACTCGTTCGCTTAAAAAACACCAACCAACCGTAGTCCCACAAACTATGAATGCTCTGACTTTCCCATTGCACGAGGGAATACGTAGGCACAAGGGTTCTCAATCCTTGCCGAGCACACTAATAAAAAACCATCCATTTTCCCCTTAGAAAAGAATATCTACCTTAGAAGAAAACAAACAAACTAAGCTAACTTATCTCCCGAATCGAATCAAGAGGTTCCCGTTGAGTACAACGGACGTAGAGGGTGTTAATACCTTCCCTCTTGCGTAACCGACTCCTGAACCCGAATTTGGTTGCGATGACCATTTTCTTATCCTTTCAAAGATTTTCTCGATATTTTCCTTTCCCTCCTTTGGGATAAATAAAGTTCGGTGGAGACTCTGTTTCGAACAAGTTTTTTCCGCGTCAATCGTGGGGATCGTATTTTTCGAGGTACGACAGATGGCGACTCTGTTGGGGAATATGCATTGCCCTATGGTAGAGAGAGTCAAGCCTAACTTGACTCGATTCGAGAGTGTTAGTTTCACTTGTTTGATTTCTTCTTGTTTGTTTTCTCCTATTACTTCTTTATTTGCTTTGTGTTGCTTTCTCTTTATTATATGTTGTTTACCATACTTGATTGTTGGATCTTGGGATGATATCACAAGTAAGGCTCTATACCCGAGTCTTGGAAAAAGAAAAGAGAATAACTAGTTTAGATTTTGGAAGTAATTAGTGTTAGTCCCCCAAGGACTCGCTCCTTGTGTGCCTAGCAGGAAAGCTTCCCCTAGAGTAGACCTTTTCGTAGATCTTGTTGTAACGCAGCTAGCCTGTCGCATGACTTGATTCATGAAGGGTCCGTGACTCTGGGAACCACTCTTAGAACCAGTTTCTATCTCGGTGGTCGTTAGTGTTAGTCTCCGAGGACTCACTTCTCATGGGCCTAGCATGAAGGCTACACTCAGGATAGACCTTTTCGTATCCCCGTCACAATGTGGCTAGCCTGTTGCGGGATGTTGGTGCGACTAGTGTCCGTGATCCTGGGAACCCTATCCATCAACGTAGGAGCTATCCTGTGAGGGGAATTATGGGTAAAGAATCTAGAACTCTCCTTATAAAGCCTACCTGTTAGGAGGGTTGGGAAGCTACTTGTGATAACCTGAATCCAACATCACGCATTCATAATCATTCACATATACATCATGACTTACAAAAGAAAACTTTTTATTTTCAGGGAATCATTTGTATCTACTTTTTATCTTGCATTCAAAGTAACCATGGATTCAAGAAAAAGGATAACTCTGCAGTTGAAAGCTATCATGCCAGATACTACCGTTGTGATGAACTGTTTGAAAGAAATGCCTCCTCTCTTCAAGAAAACTCTAATAGGAAGATTTGGTCAGGTTCTTGATCTCCTTACTGACAATGTGCAAGTTCCTACCATTACAGCTCTAGCACAGTTTTATGACCCCCCGATGAGAAGCTTTCTGTTCCAAGATTTCTACTTGACTCCTGCTATTGAAGAATTTGAAGGATTTTTGGGTTTCTCCATGAAGGGTAAGGCACCCTACACTATGATTGGCCCGACACCTGAGAAAGAAGTGCTAGCTGAGGCCCTCCAAATCCCTATTCCAACGGTCAAGACTGGTTGGAAAAAGAGAGAATATTTCTTTGGTTTCCGAAGCACTTTTCTGGAAAAAGAACCAATAAAGCTTTTGAAGAATAAGCAATGGGATGCTCTGGTGAACGTATTGGCTCTCCTTATATATGGGCTTGTACTCTTCCCCACTTTTGAAGAATTCATTGACTCTGCCGCCATCAGCGTGTTTTGGGCTGTTTGGAAGAAAGGGCAAAGCCCGGTTCATCCACTCTTAGCTGACATCTTCTATAACTTACATCTCCGCCACGAAAGGAAGGGTTCAGTGCTGACATTCTGTATTCCTCTCCTATATAAGTGGCTCACTTCACACGTGTTCAAGCGCCATGCCATTGTCCCTGATTTGTATAGTGGGGAATGGGCTCAGTTGCTAGTGTCCCTCTCCGAAATGAATATCACATTGTATCCCAATAAGCTGGATGTTGATGAGATCATAATGAGTTGTGGAAGCTTCAGCAATGTGCCGCTGATTGGGTCAAAAGGTTGTATAAGCTATAATCCCATACTGGCTATACGACAGTTTGAATACCCTATGTTGAGAAAGCCTGAAGACAAAGAGTTGGAAGAAATGATTCTTCATGACAAGGGTACTAAAGATCCTTCACTCCTTTGCAAGATTGTACGCTCCTGGAAAAAGATTCATACTAAGGGGACCGAGTTGAGGAAAATGGATGGAACACCTAGGGTGCCGTATCAGCCATGGGTTCTAGAGAGGATTAAGATGGTCAAACTTCCTTTCTCCATTAAGGCTTCTCCTAGGCCCGCTAGCCCACAGCCTGTGCCCATCTCTTGGGAAGAGGTAGAAGGTCTTAGAGCCAAAATAGCCCAACTTGGGAAGAAGAACGAAGAGTTGGAATCGAGGCTGCAAACAGTGACAAATGAGAAAAATAATCTGAGGTATGACCTAGAGCGCAAAAAGAACCAGCTTGGGGAAGTGGGAAAGAAAGCCGATGAAGAAGAACACCAAAAAAAGAGGGTTAAGGTGTGTCTTAACCAAGCTGATGGAGCGTTAGATAGGCTTAAAGAAGATTTGGATAAAGTTTATAGGAAAAGTGCGGAAAATGAAAGAGCTTGGCTCTTTGCCACTAGGAAGAACAAAGAACTCAGAGAAGAAATAGGAGCGGGAATTCGACAACTAAGTACCGACCTACGCTTGTCAAGAGCTTCTGAAGCAAGAGAGCGACAGCTTAAGGAAGACTCTATGAGGACGGCCTGGGTCAGACCTGCTGATTGGGATAAGTTACGAAGGGAGTTGGATGGTGTCAAAAGGGTCGTTGAAAATCAGTAAAATCAGATGAGGGCTATTCTCGAAGACAAGGCCATTTGGTTGGCAGAAAGGGAAAAAGTGCTCCAGGATTATGATGGTTTTGAGCGATCTATGATTATCCTGAGGGACATCCGAGACATGTACCGCAACAAACTCAACGGTTTGATTGAATTTTGTAACTGGCTGGCTAAGGACCTGATTTGGAAGCGTAGGGATGCATACGAAGCACTAGAAGACTCTACCCCTCAGGCCATTGTGGAGTTTGTTTGCCTTTGTAAGGCAATGCTGAAGAGGTTTAAGGAAGAACTTGAGGAGCGTGAAGCGCGAAGGCCCACAGCTTGAAGACCATCATCTTATTTTCTTGTTATTTGTATTTGGCTTGTATTAGTTGAAACTTTGGTACCTCGGAATTATGTAATGAATTAATGGATGAATGAGAATTCAGCTTTCCTTTATGTTCCTGTCTTCGTGTTATTTTGAATGCTTGTTAACAACAACTCTACAAATGATTCCCTAAAAATAAAACATAAAAGCATAAAACATAAGCATAAAAGCATTTTGCATCCACATCCCGTGTGAGTTTGAACACCATAAACTCATACACTTTATTACTTCTCCAATAGAAAACCTGACTACTCAACACCGGTACGAGACTCGCCAAAGCTTCAAGATGACGCTGGAACAAATAGAGGAGAATCAGAACACGATGTGGAATGACATTGACTCGCTAAAGGCCAAAATGGATCAACTACTGGAGGCCATGATGGTACTAGCTCAGAAAGAGAACAATGCCAAAACTATGGCCAATACCAGAAAGCTAGCTGAAAAGATAGGAACTTCTGGAGTGATTAAGGGAATCCCTCATCCCGTTCACATAGACTTGTCAGAACACTCGACTCATCATGGATCTGTGAGCGATGCGGACGAGAAAGTTGATGCCTTCTACATACCAGCTCCACCTCCTCAACATGTTGGACCTGATCCATCTGCTGACAGATTGCGCACATTGGAAGAAAAATTCAAGGCCTTGGAGGTTCAGGCTACCCCCGGCTTGGATGCGGTAGATATGTGCTTGGTTCCCGGACTTGTGATCCCTGAGAAGTTTAAGGTGCCAACTTTTGACCAGTACAAGGGAATCGGCTGTCCCAAAACTCACCTGCAGGCGTATTGTCGCAAGATGGCTGCTCATATTAAAAATGACCTACTCCTTATTCACTATTTCCAAGATAGCCTTAGTGGGGCATCATTGGAATGGTACATGCAGCTGGAGAAGGGGCAAATTAGTACTTGGAGAGATCTTTCCGAGGCATTCCTTAAACATAACCAGTACAACACTGATCTGGCGCCAAACCGCACTCAACTGCAAGACATGGCTCAGCGCAACGATGAGTCATTTAAAGAATATGCTCAACGCTGGTGGGTGTTGGCTTCTCGTGTTCAACCACCTTTGCTGGACAAAGAGTTAATGGATATGTTTATGGGAACTTTACAGCCTCAATATTTGGACCGTATGCTGGGGTCAAGCTTCCCTAACTTTGCTGAGATCGTGTCTGTAGGAGAAAGGATTGAGAGTCAGCTGAAGAAAAATAAAGTTGCTGTTGCTACTACAAGTGGAGGAAAGAAACCATTTGTAAAGAGAAAGGATGAAGAGACCAACGCTGTCATGAGAGGACGAGGGGGTAGAGCCCCAGTGAATATACCATATCAGCAAGTGGCTGCAGTTGCACAAGCCCCACCTCAACAGCCTACTCAACAACCAAATTATCAGAACGTTCCTCCGCCGCAATATCAGAATGCCCCACCACAGAGGCAGCCAAGACCAAGAAGGCATATCGATCCGGTGCCAATGTCGTATAGTCATATTTTTTCTTAACTGTATCTGAGTGGGCATTTAAAACTCAGGGATTTGAGACCAGCAGTCTTCCCATATCCTCCCGGATACGATGCCAATGCTCATTGTGAGTTTCACAAGGGTGCTCCCGGGCATACCATAGAAAATTGTTATGCATTTCAGAATAGAGTTCAAGATTTGGTTAAGTCCAAAGATCTTACCTTCACTCGGGGAGGTGCTAATGTTAAACACAATCCCATGCCCCCGCATGGAGGACCGTCTGTTAATGCTGTGGAAGAAGGCAGCGGACAGAGATTGATTACAAGGGTTGAAGATATTCGTACTCCTATGGCGGTTATAGGAGAAATATTGAAGAGATGTGGGATGATCCCTGAAGATGAGCTTGATAATTTGTCTGATGAGGTGGTTAAGAAACATTTACAGAAATTCCTGGATCAAGGTGTGATTCAGGTTGAACTTTGGAATGCAAAAGAACAAAGTGTGGTTGTCATTAACATTCAGTATGATGCGCCTGAAGGTTGTCAACAAAGACAAGTTCAGCCTGCTCCGGTAATCATTGAATATGATGGAGCTAATGTTTTCCAACAAAGACCAATTCGTCCTGCACATGTGGTTATTCAGTTTGATGAGGCGGATGTTAGTAAACCAAGGCCAGGGCGCCCTGTTCCGATAAATATTGAGTATCCTGTTAGTGTTCCTGAGTCTGAAGTTTTTAAACAAGGGCCAGAAAAGGTAGTCGTTGAATATGGTGGTGCTAAGTGTGACGTTGTAGTAGGACCAAGTGGAATGACCCGTAGTGGTCGAATCTTTGCAGCAAAACCAGTAGATGTGCCAAACAATGATAAAGGAGAGGCGGTTGCTATACCAGTTGAAACTCCGAGTGCTGAATTACCAGAAAGGTTGGCATCTCCAAGAGGGGCATTCACACAGAAAGAGGCTGAAGAGTTTCTGAAGATTATAAAGAAGAGTGACTATAAGGTAGTTGATCAGTTAAACTAAACTCCTGCCAAGATATCTATGCTCGCCTTGTTGCTCAGTTTCGAGGCACATAGATCCTCCCTGCTAAAGGTGTTGAGTGCTGCATACATTACCAAGGATATCACTGTAGCACAATTTGATTATGTGATAGCCAGTGTCACCACTGGCAACTTTCTGGGGTTTAATGATGATGATCTGACTATTGAAAAGAAAAACCATAACAAGGCTCTTCACATTTCCATTAGGTGTGAAGACGTTTTGATATCTAGAGTCTTGGTGGATACTGGATCCTCCTTAAGTGTGCTCCCGAAGACAACTCTGGAAAGGATGCCTGTGAATGGGGTAATCATGAGGCCAAGTACTCTCATAGTGAAGGTATTTGATGGATCTAGGCGTGCGGTTATTGGTGAGGTGGACTTGCCAATTAAGATTAGACCTACTATTTTTACCATTACTTTTCAAGTAATGAACATTTATCCTGGTTATAGTTGCTTGCTAGGAAGGCCCTGGATTCACTCAGCAAGAGCAATCACGTCCACTCTCCATCAGAAACTAAAGTTCATTACCAATGACAAGATGGTTGTGATAGGCGGCGAAGAGGACATTCTAGTAAGTCATTTGACATCATTTCGCTACATTGATGTCGAGGGTGAAATGGTTGAGACACATTTTCAGTCCTTTGAGGTGGTGAGTACACTGGCTGTGCAACGAGTACTAGAGCACCAAGAGTTAAGGTCATCAATGGCCTCATATGAGGAAGCTAAAGCTGTGGTGGAAGAAGGAAATGCCCAAGGATGGGTCAAAATGGTTGAGGTTACTGAAAACCTTGATAAGTTTGGGCTAGGTTATCAGCCATCCCGCAATTCAGCTTTTGTTCCATACAACGGAAATCAGATCCTTCCTGTTGAGGAGATTTTTACGAGTGCTGGGCACATCTTTGGTTCTCCAGTAGTAATGATCATAGAAGACCATGTTGGTGATGAGCAAGCTGCTACAAGCTGGATTCGACAAGCAAAGCCTGGTGAAGAGCTCTAGAATTAGAAGACCATTGAAGTCCCTCAGTTTTTCACACACCAAACGTAATTTTACTATTTATCAAAAACCCTACGCTCTGCCCAAGGCGTAGTGGAGCATTGTATGGGCCACCTAATGTTTTCAAACATTGATTATCATTAATGAATTTCAGTTTGCATTTAATTCTTTTGCTCACTTTCTTTCTTTTTTTACGTTACAGTAAATGGCAATATTTTCATGCACACACTTTCCTAAATAAACTGCATAAATCATAAACATGCAGAAACACCACCGAGGTCCTTGACATAGACGCTGCTACGGGCCTATATGACTTTGATTGCCCAATATACCAAGCTGAAGAGGAGGGCATGAAAGATTGTGAACTCCCCGACGAGTTGGCAAGGCTGCTCAAGCAAGAGGAGAAGGTCATCCTGCCGCACCAAGAAGACATTGAAGTCATCAACCTAGGTACCGAGGAAGACAGAAGAGAGGTGCAGATAGGTGCATCTCTTTAAATTGAAGTCAAGACCAAGTTGATAGAGCTCCTCCATGAGTATGCTGACGTATTCGCCTGGTCGTATCAAGACATGCCTGGGTTGGATACTGATATGGTTGTACACAAGTTACCACTCAAGGAGGAATGCCATGCTGTCAAACAGAAGTTAAGAAGGACCCATCCAGATATGGCTCTCAAAATTCGTGAAGAATTCCGAAAGCAGCTTGATGCTGGTTTCCTGGCAGTAGTAAAGTACCCACAATGGGTTGTCAACATTGTGCCGGTACCGAAAAAGATGGAAAGGTTCGTATGTGTGTGGATTACAGAGATTTGAATAGAGCTAGTCCTAAGGACGACTTCCCATTACCTCACATCGATGTATTGGTTGACAACACAGCTCAGTTCTCCGTATTCTCTTTTATGGATGGATTTTCTAGGTATAATCAAATTTAGATGGACCCAAAGGATATGGAGAAGACCACATTTATCACACCATGGGGCACCTTCTGCTATAAGGTGATTCCATTCGGACTTAAGAATGTTGGGGCAACGTATTAACGTGCAATGGTAATGCTCTTTCATGACATGATCCATAAAGAGATTAAAGTGTACGTCGACGATATGATTGCCAAGTCTCAAACCGAAGAGGAGCACTTGATTAATCTGCAAAAGTTGTTTGTTCGATTGAGAAAGTTTAGACTGAGACTCAACCCCAATAAGTTCACATTTGGGGTACGATCTGGAAAATTGCTGGGTTTCATTGTAAGTCAGAAAGGAATCGAAGTGGATCCTGATAAGGTGAGGGCAATTCAGAATATGCCTGCGCCTAGGACAGAGAAAGAGGTTTGTGGCTTTCTGGGAAGATTAAACTACATTACCAGATTTATTTCACACCTTACTGCCACCTGCAAACCTATTTTCAAACTGCTAAGAAAGAATCAGTCAATTGCGTGGGGTGATGATTGCCAAGGGGCATTTGATAAAATCAAAGAGTATCTGCAAGAACCACCGATCCTGATACCGCATGTTCCTGAAAGGCCACTTATTATGTACCTGACTGTACTTGATGAATCTATGGGTTGTGTGTTGGGGCAACAAGATGAGACGGGAAAGAAGGAACATGCCATCTATTACCTCAGCAAGAAGTTCAATGACTGCGAGACAAGGTATTCCTTACTCGAGAGGACTTGCTGCGCATTATCCTGGGCTGCCAGACGTCTCAGGAAGTATATGTTGACCCACACTACTTATCTGATTTCCAAGATGGATCCCATCAAATACATCTTTGAGAAACCTGCTCTCACTGGCAGAATAGCCTGATGGCAAATGCTTTTATCTGAGTACGATATTCAATACGTCACTCAAAAAGCCATCAAGGGTAGCATACTGGCGGACCATCTTGCCCATCAATCGGTGGATAATTATCAGCCCTTGAAGTTCGATTTCCTAGACAAAGACATAATGGTACTAAAAGATTATGAAGAGCCAGGTCCAGATGAAGGGCCCGAACCAGGGGAGCGATGGACTCTCATGTTCGACGGTGCCTCAAATGTTCATGGAAATGGAATTGGGGCAGTAATTACATCACCCAAGAATTTCCACTTACCGTTCACAGCTAAGCTCTGCTTTTCATGCACCAATAACATGGCTGAGTATGAAGCTTGTATACTTGGATTGGAAGAAGCCATCAATTTAAGAATCAAGACTCTTGATGTGTTTGGAGATTCTGCTTTAGTAATACATCAGATTCGAGGTGACTGGGATGCCAAACATGCCAATCTAGTTCTATATCGAGATTACGTGGCAAAGCTACTTCTCAGATTTGATGATATCACCTTTAATCATGTGCCTAGAGAGGAAAATCAAATGGCAGACGCTCTGGCAACTTTGGCTTCTATGTATAAACTGATATGGCCCAACCATCGGCCGCATATTGGTCTACAGCGATTTGAAGAGCCAGCTCACTGTTTGACTATCGATGAAGAGTCAGATGAAAAGCCATGGTTCTATGACATCAAACGTTATCTGGAGAAATAAGAACATCCAGAGGGCGCTCTGGCGGTGGATAAGAGAACTTTGCGCAGATTGGCATCAAATTTCATCCTCAATGGGAATGTGTTATACAAGCGTAATCATGATACTGTACTACTCAGATGTGTGGAAAAGCATGAAGCTGAGCAGATTCTGAAAGACATTCATGAAGGTTGTTTTGGTACCCACGCAAATGGGCATACTATGGCAAAGAAGATATTGAGAGCAGGCTATTATTGGCTAACCATGGAGGCTGACTGCTACCATCATGCTTGAACATGCCATAAATGCCAGATATTCTCTGATAAGATTCATGTACCTCCCACTCCTTTGAACGTCTTGACTTCACCATGGCCATTTTCCATGTGGGGAATAGATATGATTGGGATGATCGAGCCAAAGGCCTCAAATGGACACCGCTTCATATTGGTTGCCATAGACTACTTCACCAAATGGGTTGAGGCTGCATTGTATACGAACGTTACCAAGCAAGTGGTCGCTCGCTTCTTGAAGCACAACATTATATGCAGATATGGAGTGCCTAACTGTATCATCACTGACAATGGGTCTAATCTCAACAACAAAATAATGGATGAATTGTGTGCTAGTTTCAAGATTGAGCACCATAATTCGACACCATACAGACCCAAGATGAATGGAGCCGTTGAGGCAGCCAACAAAAACATCAAAAAGATCATTCAGAAAATGGTGGTCACTTATAAGGATTGGCATGAGATGCTACCTTTTGCGCTGCACGACTACCGTACCTCAGTGCGAACTTCAACAGGGGCAACTCCTTACTCATTGGTTTATGGCATGAAAGCGGTTCTTCCGATAGAAGTCAAAATCCCCTTATTGAGAGTATTGATGGAAGCACAGCTTGATGAAGCATAATGGGTGAAGACGAGGTTTGATGAACTCAACTTTCTTGAAGAAAAACGCTTGGCAGCAATATGCCATGGCCAGCTTTATCAAAGATGCATGAAGAAAGCTTTTGACAAGAAAGTGCATCCTCGGACATTCCAGGAAGGTGACTTGGTGCTCAAGAGGATCATGACTATGTATAATGAATCCAGGGGCAAGTGGATGCCAAACTATGAAGGCCCATATGTTGTAAGAGAGGCATTCTCTGGTGGTGCCTTGAAGCTCGTGACAATGGACGGTGATGAATTACCATATCCGGTTAATGCAGAGTACGTTAAGAGATACTATGCCTAAACAAAAGTGGAATAATAAGGCCGCTAAGTCGAAAACCTGAAAAGGCGACTTAGGTAAAAATGGCAATCCTAGTGGACCTGAAAAAACAAAATTAGTCCAGGAAAAAATTAGGGATAAGATAAAAGATATAGGCCCGCTGAATTGAAAACCCGAAAGGGTGGTTCAGGAAAAAAAGGGCGTCCCAGTGGATTGAAAACCCGAAAGGGCGATCCAGGCAAAAGTTAGGGACAGGTTCCAAGTCAAAGTATCTGGTCTGCACGTCCACTTGATCCTGATGTACCACTGAAGAGAGGAATCAACCCAGCCATCTTCCTACGAAGCAAGGTGTTGAAGTTATCAAAGTCATAGGGACCATAGCAGTATTGAAACTCAATGGAACCTCATTAATTTGTATTTCCATTATGTTTTTCTTGCACCACAATTACCTTATTAAGGAATTACATCCTTGTACATACTTACCCATTCCAGGGGCAAATCAATACAAAGAGAGAGATTTCTCACCAAATTGTGCTCATTTTTTTACTTTATCTGTTTGTTTGCAGATTGATTTTGTTTTTTATAAACTGTGTTTTGAAACTTCGGTTAATAAAAACAATATTTAAAAACAATAAAATTTGTTTGGTGTTGGAAGAACTACAAAGGAATTAGATAGTCTCCAAAAGAACTTCACCACATGAAAGCAACAAATCAGTTGTCAGCCGTATTAGCTCCTCACCAAAAGCGGTATAGCTTCTCATGGATTTACTTAATGTAATCTCTAACAGTGAATCTTTCAAGCCCAACAGGGGCAATCACGCTCCCTAGTCATATTTGGCTTGCTCAAAAGGGGTCGAGTAGTCAAACACTCTCACCATCCCCATAAAACCCAAAGTCCAATCCTTTATTGACAAATACTCAAAAGTCCACACTCGTTGGCACCTTCAAATCTACCCTTTAAAGTCCAGTCTTCTTTGGAAACCATTAAAAGTCCACTGTCGTTGGCATCCTCATAACACAAAAATAACCAAAGTCCAATCTATTGGCAAACACCAAAATAATCAAAGTCCAATTTCACTTGGCAATTACCAAATCCAATCCCTGGTGATACCCTCGACAAGGAAATTTATCCCCGACGCGCCCGATCATTTGCATCGTCATGTGCATAACATGCTAGCATAACATTACATAATCATATCAAGCACTATCATATCATACGTGTTTTAGATTCCCTAGCAGTTGCATCTTAGTATGTGTTTCAGTGCATCATGTGATGCATGGCATATTCATCCCCAACAGCATAGCATAACAGGATCCAGGATCGACTCACAAGCATCTTGGCCAGTCCTCCTTCAAAGTAGGCAGTATTCTTCTAAAGAGAAATTGATATCCCGCACGTGCTCTCAGAATTCTATTCCCCAACAAGTCATTCTTCAACCATGAAATTGATAATGACAATCCTCAACAGCTGCTGTCAGTGCTCCCCAAGCAGAGGCTACCCTAGAAAGTTTATTGTGAGCCTTCCCCTGCAAAGCAAGCACATTTCCTCCAATAGGAATCTTGCTCAACTATTCCTCAGCAAATTTACCTTCAGAGATACTGCTTTGGTATCATCGAGGAACCTTAATGGATAACGGACTGCTTCGAAGACCCAGAGAATCGTCTGCCTTCAGAGATACTGCTTTGGTATCATCGAGGAACCTTAATGGATAAGGGACTGCTTTGACGACCCAGAGAATTGTCTGCCTTCAGAGATACTACTATGGTATCATCGAGGAACCTTAATGGATAAGGGACTGCTTCGACGACCCAGAGAATCGTCTTCCTTCAGAGATAATGCTTTGGTATCATCGAGGAACCTTAATGGATAAGGGGCTGCTTCGAAGACCCAGAGAATCGTCTGCCTTCAGAGATACTGCTTTGGTATCATCGAGGAACCTTAACGGATAAGGGACTGCTTCGACGACCCAGAGAGTCGTCTGCCTTCAGAGATACTGGTTTGGTATCATCGAGGAACCTTAACAATTAAGGGACTGCTTTGACGACCCAGAGAGTCGTCTACCTTCAGAGATACTGCTTTGGCATCATCGAGGAACCATAATGGATAAGGGACTGCTTCGAAGACCCAGAGAATCGTCTGCCTTCAAAGATACTACTTTGGTATCATCAAGGAACCTTAACGAATAAGGGACTGCTTCGACGACCCAGAGAGTCGTCTGCCTTCAGAGATACTGCTTTGGTATCATCGAGGAACCTTAATGGATAAGGGATTGCTTCGACGACCCAGAGAATCAGCTTCCTTCAGAGATACTGCTTTGGTATCATCGAGGAACCTTAATGGATAAGGGACTGCTTCGACCACCCAAAGAGTCTCAAGTTATTCTGTTCATTTTGTACCCAACTACCTCATTCTGCCAGTTCTTACTCCATAAGCACATGTTTCATTTTGATAGACAAATTTTGGGGTCTTTTTATATCTAATTGACTTCTACCCTAAAAATGAACGCCATGCAGCAGTTCACTCTCGCGGGTCCAAGACAATTAGATAGGGGCATCTGTCATACCCCAAATTTGTCCTACCTACTGCATGATTACTTGACCTTTGGCCTTGTATATGTTTGTAGTGTTTGATGGCTCTTGTTGGGTTTCTTTGGTTTCAAGAGAAGATAAAGAAGAATTGGGCACTAACTTTATGATGAGTCAGTCAAGACATGGTCAGCTGGCTTCAAGATGATTTTAGGTTATAGTCCAAGACGATTCTAGCTAATCAAGTACAATGACTAAAAATCGATCTCCTCAAGATAGGCTTAAAATCGTTTGAAATTTTAAGCTATGATCGTGAAGATTTTTAACCATATTCCAAGTGTGACACTGAGGTTGTATGGTTAAGCAAGCTAAGAAATGCTCATTCATCTTTAGGTTAAACAAGTTAAGACCAGGCTTAAGTTCATTTTCAAGTCATGGATTCTAAGATTATTTCAAAGGGGGATTTGTGTCTAAAAGCAAGTTTGTTGAGCTCATTCGAGAGAGTTCTAGCCATGAATGGATAATGTTCAAGACAACATCAATTTAGCAAGCCGAGGTTTAAATTGGGGCAAACTTAGCCCATCTTAGATCATGAGATAGTGACTAGTCATGTTTTGTTTCAAATATATTTACATTATGAAATTAAAGGGTTCAAATCCATAACCATCCATGTTTTGAGATAATGCGAGAAGCTTTAAAGCTCTACTTTGAATTCCAATATTAGCAAGTAACACGCAGAGCTTTTCTCCAAATATGTCAAGGCTTCTCAAGGAATTTACATCGTCACCAAAATATGAGGTTTGGATTAGTTTAAAGAGATATCTAAATCACAAGTCAACACTACAAGCCAAGAGAGATATTACAAAAAGCTATAAAGACTCCAAAGCCATTGTATTTATTGTTCAATTGGCCTTAAAGGTAAACCGAGTGATAATTATGGCCAAATCATAAGCGCCTTCACATCAGAACACGGGCTGTGCACCATTAAATGCCGACAGGGTGAGTAATTAAACTTTAAATAGCGATTTCAGCAAGCAACTACACCACTCCAATGACCACCATCCATATTACAATTTCTAATTCCATTAACAAAGTTAAGGTTACAACCCTTGATACAAGATCACATAAAGGCTACAATACAAAACCATTACAAACAAAGACAAAGTGTTGCAACTAAGCTTCAAACATTGCCATATGATTCTACCAAGCTACTTAAGAATAATTCCATGGTTTTTTCTTTAAGAGATTCAAATTGAGTTCTGTCCTCAAATCTTCATGCCTCATCATCTGCAACAATACATTCCTCATGTACCATTCATGAGCATCAGAACAGTCATATTCATGTGTCAAGAATTTTACCAAATTCCAGCCAAGATACCTAAAAACAATGAAACCAGGAAGTGTACATAAAAAGCCAAGACATGTTTTAATAACCAGCATGCCATGCCACAGATTTTCCTAAGGATAATAGTGGTACCGTAAGCTGCAAACGGATTCAACATAATTCATGGCCATAAGTTTTCCTAAGTTATCCTATCCATACTAAGAACATAAAAGTGTTGATAAGGTTCAAATTGTAGACAAAGGTGAGAGGCAATGGCAAAATTCACAAGAGAAAATTTAAGACTATTGGAGTTTATGCTCACAAGAGGGATTACATCAAAATATTAGAGTGCAGGAATAATTACAAAGATTTCATCTAATACTACTCAGTACCATTCTCTAAACATTGGCACTAACCTAAGCTCATCTATCCCTCCAAAGGAGTTCTAGTGTACTGAGGTTGAGGTTGGTAAGTCTGCTAAAGTTGAACCACTTGCCAAGAATGGTATACCTGCAAAAAGAGAAATAAGAGTCAAAAATGTATTACAAGGAAAGGGTGGAAAGACCAACAAGTCATTGCGAATATAAAACCTTGTCAAAAATTTACAGTTTAAATTTGTGAAACACAGTACTGCTATGCTCGAGTCTCAAGGGACCACCAAGAACAGTCCATACGCAAAATGACAAAAATGCAGAACGCAGAGAACGCAGAGAAATTCAGAAACCACAGAATTCACCAAAATGGAAAAACATTTCTTAGCATAAAAAAGTTGTTAACAGGCATGGATGGAAATGAAGATCCTTCAGCAAGATTCAAACACTGAAACCCTAATTTTCTGCTATAAAAACCAAGCCATTTATCAGCAAAAGAGAGGGAGGAAAAAAAATCCGAAATCACTAGAACCCTAAAAAGTTTCGATTCTGCAAAATACTCCCTAACCCATTTTCACTAAAGCTCTCATCCTAAGAATCTCTGTAAGAATTTCTCATTGAAAGTTTGACAAGAGATGAGCTAAGACATTCATCCTCACTCACACGACAACCATATCCAACAACATCAACACGGCAAGCAGAATCACAAGGGAAAAGAAGAGAAAAAGCAAGTAGAAGGAAAAAGGAAGCAAGCTTAAAGAAAGAGGATTCGAAGCCAAGTACCTGAGTGCCTTCGTAGAGCTGTTCTTCAAGGGTTAGTTTTCGAAACTCTTTCTGACCTTTAGAACTGAATATCTTGCTGAATAACTTAAATCTTGTTTGATTTGCTTGTTTGTGGTCCGTTTTAAAATTAGGGGAAAGTTGAGAATAGGGTCGGTCTGAGGGACTGAGTGAGTTTTGGTAAAAATAGGTACTGGATTTGGAAAGAGGATGGAAAATTATGAGGGGTATGTGTGTAACACCCCAAAATTTTACTTGTTTGTTTTTAGCTAACTGGCTTATGTTTCTTTGCATTTCTTGCATTAACATTTGTGCATAGCATGGTTCTTAGCATGGGATCAAGGTACATGGTCCATTTTCTCAAGTCTCAAGCCTCAAGGTGGTTTGAGGGGTTCATCATATCTTCATAAGATCAAGAATGGCTAAGGATTTCAAGTGAATCTTTCCCTCCTAACCAGAGGGACCAATTAGGGTTTGTGAATCAAAAAGACTTCTTGGAGAGCTTTGTGTGTTCAAGCATGGTGTCATGAGGTCTTTATGCTTGCATGTATCCATAGATGAGGGTTTGGTTGATAGTTTATGGTGAAGAATGTTCAGTGGATCAGTTGCTTGTGAACCAAGAAGAGTCAACTGTAAAGGAGAAAGTCAACTGTGGAATTTTGAGGTTCTTTTCATGGTTTTCAAAGGTTCAAATCATGTTTCCCAAGTCCATAGACCTTTATTTGGTCAAGGAATAGCATGGATGGCATCATTCTTCAAGAATCAAGAGTTTGTACAAAAGTTACTAAATTTGGAAAATGACCTATAATGAGAACTTTCCATTTTTAGCAATTTTTTCCACCACATTCAACTTGACTTTTAATCATCAAGGATGCTTCAAATGAATTTTCCTCCAACATGAATGTTGAAGATCTTTCTCTCCCATTTCCAAAAAGTACTAGGACATCTCCATATCATTTGTGGAACTCTAGTTATGGTCAAAACAATACAAGGTGCATTTTGATGGTTTTCCATGTACCACTTTTTCCACCTTTGGCATTTTGGTACAAATGGACTTGTAATTGGTTCTTTTGGTTCATGTCACATTTCCACATTCAAGTACACTTCATTTGGATCATATTTGGCCTTTGAATCAATTCATTTCATGCCATGTTTCTCACTTATTCAACAAAGTGCAAATTTGCAAGATGGATTGAAACTTGCAAACCAAGACATTTCAAGGCCCAATTTCAATTCATATGTGATCAGTAAGTAAAATGGAGGTGGATCATGCTTACTTGGTGACCAATGCACGTGTGAATGAAGGGTTTCACATGAAATTTCATTTTTGCATGAACCTCCAAAACTCAATAATCAAGGGATTAACCAATTGCTAATCATAATCAGTGGACTAATGGAATGTATATAAGCTAACTCATGCCTTCACAACTAGGTCATGCATCCTCATTTGATCAGATTTCACATTTTTGCTCAAATCTTCTCCTCTTCGATTCTCTCTCATCTTAAGAGCTTTTTGAGAAATTCTTTCGCATTCTGAATCATTGGACTCCATAGAACACAAATCTACCATCATCTGAAGCTCATAACAAGGATATCATAGGGTTCGAATTTGGAAACCTCTTCTTCAAAACTCAAGATCTAGGTCAGATTCAAGCTCTAATTGCATTTATTTTGCAATTAGAAACTTCTAAGGTGTGATCTGGAGCTTACAGACGGTTTTTTAGGAGTATTTTGAGCTCTTCAAGACCTCAGGTTAGTGGTGATTTCATGCTCTTAGAACTTAAATTTTTGATGTGCATAATGATCTGTGATTGTTGCTGAGCATGCTGATGTGTTTAGAATTGATTTTGGACATGTAACATGCGTGTATTGTGAGTTTGAAAGTTTTGGATCTAAACTTATTTTGTTCGATTTGCACTGTGTGTTCATTGTTTGATGATTTGGTTTGCATATCCATGATCCTTGTGAAAATCTGGTAGGAATGGTATACTTGTTTGCATTTTCTAGATTTTTTTGAGATGCAGCTTGCCAGAGGGGACGACCGGAGCTAGGGCTCCGGCGTCTGGTTGTTTTTTCAGGTGACCGGAGGCTGGAGGAAAGAGACGAAATCATGGCCCTTGATTTGTTTGATCTGAAGGCTCACATGTTACCACGCCATTTAAAATATGTTTTCATTTGATGGTTTGTGTGTATGCCATTCCTTGATTCTTATCATGTACCTCAGATATGATGCGTTGATCTTGTTTATTGGTGTTTTGATTGATATGATCCCATGCGTTGATTTAATCTTGTGGTTGGTAATATGCCAACGCATTAATTTTGCCATGTGTTGTTCACGTGTTTCTTTTAAATTCTGAGTGATTTAATGTGCGCCTGTGTATGTTAATTATGGTGTGCGTGTAGATCCTGACCACTGATCTTGCTTACCTTGCATTTGGTTTACTTGATATCATGCGTATGATTGATCTGAGGGTCCTGATTGAGTCTGACCGTTGACTGGGTTCCATATGTTTTCTTTTGACTTCGCTGATGGACTTTTATGATTTGGGCTTGCTATTCCCACCCCCATGCTTTGGTCCATTTCATTTCTCAACGTGCCCTGCTTGCTGTTTACACCCCCCATGTTTATTTCTTTTTTTTTATTAATTGTTGTATTTCATTTTTATTTCTTAAAATTAGTTTAATGCATCCAAAAATTATAAAAAAAATCATGAAGCATATTTTGGGTTTTATAAAATTTTTCCAAATTTTATTTTACTTTTTTATTTTATTTTTGGTATCTGAATTAATTGTTGTTTTAATTTCTTGTTAATTTGTTTCAATTGTGCACACTTTACATTGTAGATTTTATTTCTCACAGCATACAAAACATTCTGAACCCATTATTTTTGTATTGTTTCATCAACATCTTGAAGTGCATAAAAACATTTTTCTCATATTTTTAAACTCTTTTCATATTGCATTTTGGTCCCTCTCTTTTGCATATTAGTTCGTAATTCCTATGTGACTTTGCATGATTGATTGAAGGACTTATCTTGTTAATTTTTGCATGAGTTTTTAATATGATGTTTGCTTCTAGTTGAGGTGTTCTGAGAATTAATTTGGTGATTTCTAAAGATGGTTTTCTAATTGTTTGATTGCTCTTTGTTTGAGGTCTTCTTTTATGCACATCTTTAACCATGTTTGATTACTTGTTTGAGAAGGCACTTGTGCCATTGTTTGGGATTGTTTCTTTGACTTCTTAAGCCATGTTTGAATCATTATAAGTCATTTTATTATCATTATAGGTCATTGGTGTGAGGTTGTTGCATATTTTGTGCACATGTTTATTGTTTGATTTGCATGCCTCTTTTGACTTATCTTTTCACTTCTTTTAATCTATGCCTCTTCTTGGTTTGTGTTTGGTTTGTGTATGCCATGCCACATCACTTATTTGCATCTCATTTGATGTATGTTTCTGACTTTGAAGCTTTGTATTCATGTCATATGTTATTCATGTTTCATGTTGCATCCTTTAACATGTTTCACTTACATGCTTCCTTCTCCTTTTTCTAATGATTCTTAATGCTTAGATACTTGCTTGTATTCCTTTTGTTACACTTGTATAGCATGTTTAGGCACATGTTTAGGTCATCCACATTCTGACTTGGATTTTATTTGAAGCATTCTTGCATGATCACCTTGCCTATCCACTCATTCTTCTTCTACTCCTTCTTTGATGACTTTCTTGTATGTTTTGCCACTTGTTTACATTCTCTTTGCTTAATCTTGTTTAGTAAACATTGTGAGTCACCTCTAAGGTGTACATTCTGACTTGGATGAGTTTCATCTGGTTTGTAACCATTTCTCTTTGGGTTGTGACTTGTTTGGGTTTAATTTACCTTATTGTTGCTTATGTTTGTTTTGCTAACCATGTAGGGGCTAATGGTAAGTGAATGGGATGTGGATGGTTATCCATATTCTAACTTTTCCTTTCTCTTTTAAGCTTTCATACTTGTGTTTGCTTTAGTATTTAAGATGCTTCTTTCTTCTCTCTCACTCTTTCTCATCCCATGAATCTCAAGACTTGATTAAGTCTTGGATTCTTTTCCCTTAGAGCTACCTAGTCCAACTTAATTTTTTATTAAGCTTGGAGTAGGATTAGCATTAGGTTTTAGATAGTCGTCTCTCCTAAGCCTTACTAACCATAGGATATCCATGCATGATAACATTAGGACTCTTAGTTTCCCTTTAGAGTTTCCTTTGTGTCTTCTCTCTTCTCATCTCAAAACTTCTTCAAAACACGTAATAAGAAGTTAACGTGTATTGCGCTCGAGCCTTAAGCATGGGAAGTGAGGAATGAGGGGTTTCCCTTCACTCCTCTAGGGTACCTAGTGTACGTCCTGTTAGGGACGATACGCGAAGTATTCGTTCCTATGTCACAGACTTTGGTACAATGCAAGTTATGAACTAACTTAAGACACTTCTGTCTACAAAACACAAAACAAATTCAAATCTTTTTGTCCTTCGGGATTGTTGGGTTTCAAACTTCTTTTCAGAAAAGAGCTCGTTGCTCACGTAAAAAACACTTACCTATCCGTGGTCGTACCCACGAACTACATTAGCTCTGATTCCTCTCTCTCGTCCGATTGAGGATATGTAGGCACAAGACAACGATTGTCTTGGCGAGCAACCTTCCCCCACAGGTCCCATCCGAACTACGTTGACTCTGACTTTCCCATTGCACTGAGGGAGTACGTAGGCCTGGGACAACGATAACGTCCTATCGAGTCACTTATTTTTTTCTTTTCTTCTTCGTTTCTCTGTTCTTTCCATTCTCGTTTCTTCTCCGGTCCCGTAGCAGTGGAGTTCCAGACGACGACACCCTTTGATGCAGACAACAAGCGTGGATCCCATCAAGTACGATGGACGTGTTGGGTTCTAACACCTTCCCTTTGCGTAACCGGCTCCCGTACCCGTTTCTCTTGGTCGCGAGACCATGTTCTTTCCCTTCCCTCAGGTTTATGCAGTGTTTCCTTTCCCTCTCTCTGGATAAATACATATTGCTGACGACTCTGTGTTTTTTCTGCACCGCTCTCACATTTGTACCATTGGATGCAAATCTTTCGGGAGCGACAGCTGGCGACTCTGCTGGGGAAAGGTTGACCTCTTGCTGGTCCATCCCCTTTTGCGAGTCAGTCCTAGCGCTTGTTTGCTTGTTTTCATTGGGTGTTTATCTGTTGCATTTTATTTTTGCTGTATATTACTGTATTACTGTTTACTATATTTTCGCTTTACTGCTTTGCTGTTTTTACCGCATTTTACTGCATTGCATTGTTATGCTGGACTATGTTGCGCTGTGCTGTTTTTCTGTTTGGCAGGTTGGGAGGTTTTGAGAGATGAGCCCAATACCCAGGCTCGAGCATACCCATAGGTTTTAGTGTGGGCAGGCGTGACGCTCTCGTGGTGTTGGCTACGTGCGGGTGATCACGATCCCTACAATCAGACGAGGTTCTATCAGGAGCTTTCTGCTACTGTATGTTGATACAGACTAGTAGTTATTCTCTTGAGGAATTGTCGACTCTGGTGACCATTCCCGAGGACTCAGTAACGGCACTCCTCCCGAGATGTGACTGTGGCAGACCACGTTCTGTGGCAAATCCATCGGACATTCTCGATCCGAGGACCCAATGCTAGGAACTTGAAATAGGATCTTTTTCTGAAAGTGAATCAGTGGAGGCGCTCCTCGATTGGCGATAGTACTGTACCCCGAGGGATGAATGTACTATTGCTTCTCGACCTCACTGCCAGAAGCTGAGGACCTTTCGTTTTGGTGAATTAGTTGAGGCCTCCTCGATTGATGATGATGCTAAACCAGAAATGGTGAACGTATCATCATTTCTCGACCTGAGAGCCCGGGATATTGAGGATCTTAGTACCCACATGTGAGAGGGATGGGTGTTTGCAGGTTTGCAGGTGACCTTGACCTTTAACCTACCTGGTTTTCTGGTTTTATCACTGTGGTTGCTTTTGTTCTGGGTTTTGGTACAAAACCTTGATTTGTTCAGTCAGCACAGTGCAGCCAGTTTGTGTGGATACCTTGATCCCATGCCTCGCATTGCATTCCATTTTTCTGACATTCATGTTTGTGCATTTTCAAGTAGTATCTAGTCTTTTATTCCAGTCAGAGAGCATTCATAGGGATGGACACTAAGAGGGGTAAGAAGCACATCATCGTCTACAAGTTCCTGAAGATCACTCTTGGTCCGTTGAACAGTTTACAGAGTATGGCTGGTCCAGAAGTTTTGGGAGCCTTTGAAGAGAAGTATGGTTGGATATTATCCCTGGTTCGGAGCCTCAGTGAATATGAATACAATGGGCTACACACCTTGATGCAGTTTTATGATCCTTCCTTGAGGTGCTTTGTGATGCCAGATTATGTGTTGGTTCCTACCCTGGAAGAGTACTCCAACATTTTGAGAATTCCTGTCAAAGAAGGTGTTCCTTTTTGTGGTTCCCAAGGAGATTGTGATTTCCAAGCAGTGGCTGAGGCTCTTTATTTGAGCAGATCTACAGTGGAGGCTGACTTTTATAAGAAGGGAAAATCTCGAGGCTATCACTTGGAGTACTTGGTGAAGAGGGCTCAAGAAGAAGCTAAGGAGAAGAGGTGGATGGCTTTCAATGCAATATTGGCTCTGTGTATATATGGCATTGTGTTATTCCCTAATGAGTCTGATTTTGTCGATACGAATGCTATTCAGATATTTATAGCTCAGAATCCGGTGCCGACTTTGTTAGGTGATCTCCACTACGCCCTATACAACAGGAATGAGAAAAGACGAGGTGGGGTGGTTTGTTGTTGCGCATCTCTTTTTTACAAGTGGTTTGCCAAACGTTTACCCCAGTCAGGTGATTTTGTGGATTCAAAGACTTCTCTAGAGTGGAGTAAGCGTCTGATGGGCCTAGCTGCTAAAGATATTCTTTGGGTGGATAAGGGATTATTGGGGACTGATATTTTGCATAGTTGTGGCAAGTATCCCAATGTACCCTTGATCGGAAGAAAAGGAGGTATTAACTACAACCCATCTTTGGCTGTCAGGAAGTTTGCATACGCCCTAAAAGATCCTCCAGTTGGAAAAGATTTGGAAGAATCTTTGTATTTTCATTGACTGATGGTGTGACTATTGCACAAGAAGCTTCTAAAGCTTGGCTCAGCAGACAAAAGATAGGTAAAACTGTTTTGGGTAAACCCAATAATCAAGCTTTCGCTCCATATGTTGAATGGGTAAAGAAGAGGGTAGAAGAGTTCTATTTACCTTTTGATCGGGCGCCTCCCTTATATCCAGAGATTGTGGAAGAGAGACTCACTGTACCACTTGAAGAATTCGACAAGTAGCGAAAGTTGGTATCTGATCTGAGGGTGGAAAACTCTGATATGAGTAGTCAGCTACAAAGTGCTCTACAAGACAACTTGGAGTTGAAATGGAAAGTTCAAGACATGACAGCGCATCTAGAAATAAGAGAGAAGGATTTTGCTGACAGAACTCAGCACTTCAAAAAGGTCAGTATGGCGGCTGAATCATCAAGCAAAGCTAAAAGGAAAAACAAGAAGCTCTTGACTAAAGCAGAAGACAAGCTTGCCACGTATCAGGATATGTGGGAGGCGGTCAAGATTGAGAATGGAGAGCTGAAAGAAGAACTTCAGGAAGTGAAAGTGAGGAAAGATCGTTACTTTGCCAAGTGGAAAGAAGAACAGAAGGAAATTGAAGAGCTAAAGTTGCAAGCCGAGGTCAAGAAGCCGAAGCGCGAGGACAACAACGCTGAAGAGCAGATTGTTAAATTGAAACAAGAGATTGCAAAGAGGAACAAGTTGATCAAAGGACTGATAAAACAACCTACACATCCTGACACTGTGGACCTTCTTGAGGAAGTTGAAGCTAGTTTGTTTGGAATTAATTTATAGTTGATTTTGTTGTTTATCTTTTTTGGGATTACCATCAGGTTTGTTGATGGAATCACCTTTGTTTATGCTTGAATCTGTCTGTAAGAACTACATTGTTTTCAGTAATGGAATATTTGGTTTAATTATCTGTGCTCTGGCAGTTCTGGTTTTCAGAAAGGGTTTGTCCCCGTGGTTTGATCTGGTGGTATTTCTGGGATCGGATTTATTTTTCGATAGTGTGTCTAATCCCTTGTCCAGTTTCATGGAATGGAATCAAAGCGGATATGCCCTGGAAATGTTCAAATATGTTTGTTTGCATTTTTGCATTCGCATTTGCATAATCATAATCATTTTTGCATTGCAGGTTATCTTGGGTTCTCTGGTTTTCTTATGCTCTCTCTTTTTGTTCAGTCAGGATTGATCAACCAACTCATCGGTATTCTACCAGGCTTAATCAAAGCAGAGTGATAGACAAACTTCAGGCAGACATGGCAGCTATGCAAGCTTGCATCGATCAATTCATGGAGATGATGCAGGGTGTGGTGCAGAGTCAGAATGAATTCCGAACTCTAGTTCAGCCTTTGGTGTCGTAGGTTGATGAGAATGGTATCTTACACAGTGGTTTTCTTAATCGTGTTATTCCTCTAGGCAGAGGTGGTACTGGTATCAACATTCCTATTCCTGGTGCTGGTGGACAGGGTGGTATTCCTTTAGTGGTTGGAGAGGGAATTATTGTTCAAGCTATCCATGGCCCTCGTATTGATGATCAACAGGATGATGTTTTTTCAGTCAGTAGCTTAGACGCTGGTCTACCTGTGGTCAGTGATGAGAGGATCCATTTAATTGAGGCTCAATTTAAGGGGGTTGTGAAACAGGATGATCTGGGAATAGATTTGGACGACCTAGGGTTGGTCCCTGATATTTTCATTCCACACAAGATTCAAATTCCTACACTGGAGAAGTATAATGGTTCTACTTGCCCGAGAACTCATGTAAAGGCTTATACCAGGAAGATGGCTGCCCATGCTAAGGATGAAAAGTTAATGATGCACTTTTTCCAAGACAGCCTGTCTGGCGCGTCTTTGGAGTGGTACATGGGGCTGGAAAGTAGACATGTTCGTACCTGGAGAGAGCTAGCTGCAGCTTTTATCAAACATTACCAGTACAACACAGACATGACTCCCAACAGAACTCAGCTATTGAGCATGTCCCAGAAAAGTGATGAGAGTTTCAAAGAATACGCATAAAGGTGGCGTGAATTGGCGGCTAGGGTACAACCACCAATGCTGGAAAAAGAGATGTTGGATATGTTTATGGACACACTGCCTAAGTACTATTATGAGAAGTTGTTGCCTTGTTCTCTAGGCAAGTTTGCAGATGTGATTGCTATCGGACAGAAGGTAGAGGTTGGAATTAAGGCTGGAAAAGTTTCTAGTGGTGACGGATCGTCTTCCGGGTATGGAAAGAAGCCATTTGATGGTTATAAGAAGAAAGGAGAGGCCAACGCTGTATCATCTCACAGGGGAAAAGGGAAATAGTGTCAGGGCAATAATCAACAAGTAGCATCGGTAACTATCCCAGCAACGTTACCTCCACCACAGCAACAGAGAAATAATGCTAATCAGAATAGGCAGCAGGGCCAGTATCAGAACAGACAAAGGAATGCGGAGAGGCATTTTGATCAACCACCAATGTCGTATGCACAGTTGTTGCAACATTTGCTGCAGTTGCGTCTAGTTGAGCTCCGTACCCTGGCTCCACCAACAGGGGAACTCCCACGAGGCTACAATGCTAACGCACACTGCGATTTTTACTCTGGTGCTCCGGGGCACACTGTGGAGAAGTGTAGGGCATTTCATCACATGGTGCAGGACCTTGTAGACTCCAAGGCTATCAATTTCTTGAATGTTGGGCCCAATGTTATTCAAAACCCTATGCCTGATCATAATGGGCCGAGGGTGAATGCGGTAATTAAGGAATGTGAAGCTTTGAATTTGATCATGGGTGTTGAGGAGCTGAAGACTCCTTTAGCTGTGGTTAAAAATAGGTTATTAAAGGGTGGTGTCTATTCGGGTTGTGATGAGAACTGCTCAGGTTGTTTGATGAAGGTTAATGGTTGTGATTCGTTGAAGATGGGTATTCAGAGTATGATTGATGAGGGCTGTTTATAGTTTGATAGAGGTAATCAACAAGAAGAGGTTGTTAGTGAGAAGGTTGCCACTATCACCATTCCGTTCAAAATGATTACTATTTCTGGTCCGGCAAGGCCACCTCCAGTTATTATCACAAGGGCTGGACCCATTCCGTATGAAAGTTCTAAGGCTATTCCTTGGAATTACGGTACAGAGGTGTTTGTCAATGGACAAAAGCAGGAATTAATGAATACTTCACCAGTGAGTGCTAATCCTGAAGTTAAAGTTGAGACTGATGCTATAACCAAAAGTGGTAAAGTGCTTACTCCTGTTAATGATCAACCCAGTACCTCTAGGCAAGATAGGGGAAAACAGGCGATGGATGGTTCTGTTCAGACTCCAGTGATTACAGATTCTACGGTAAAGTCGGTTGATGATGCTTTTTCTGAAAATGTAGGGGAGTTTATGAGACTCATCCGGAAAAGTGATTACAAGATCGTGGACCAGTTACATCAGACCCCGTCCAAGATCTTTATCCTGTCTTTGCTATTGTGTTCTGATGCTCACAGGAATGCTCTTCTGAAGGTTTTGAATGCAGCCTATGTTCCTCAAGAGATTTCTGTTAACCAGCTGGAAGGGGTTATAGCACACGTGAATGCGGGTAATGGCTTGGGTTTTATAGATCTTGATTTGACTCCTGCTGGGAGGAATCATAACCATGCCCTGCATATTTCGATTGAGTGTCGTGGTTCACTGATGTCGCATGTATTGGTTGATACTGGATCATCGTTGAATGTATTGCTAAAGAAAGCGTTAATGAAGCTAGATACCAGGGGACTTATTTGTACACCAAGTGACTTGGTGGTGCGAGCTTTTGATGGCTCGAAGAGATCTGTCTTTGGTGAGATTGTGCTTACGATCAAGGTTGGGCCAGAATTTTTTGATGCAACATTTTATATAATGGATATTCAGCCAGCGTACAGTTGTTTATTGGGTCGTCCTTAGATCCATGGTGCAGGCGCTATAACCTCCACTTTGCATCAAAAGATAAAATACATGGTTGATGGTAATGTAGTGACAGTGTGCGGAGAAGAAGACATAATGATTAGTCAGCTGTCAACCTTCAAATACGTGGAAGTGGATGGTGAAATCCATGAGACATTGTGTCAGGGGTTTGAAAAGGTGAAGGTGTCTGAAGAGGTTGTCCAGTCTGAGACTATAGAGCAGCCTGCAGTGGCAAATCAGCTTGAGGTTTCTATGTCTTCGTTTAAAGACGCCAAAGATGTGGTTGAAGCTGGTAGCTCACAGAGGTGGGGCCAGGTGGTTAAAGTTCAGGAGAAGAGGGATACTTATGGTTTAGGATACAATCCATCCAAGAGAGATGGGGATCCTCCCAAATTCTATGGCCCAGTCCGTTTCACTAGTGCCGGTGTTTTCTTCGACAGGGTTAATGCCATTGAGGAAGAAGGGGACAGTGATTGTGACATGGATAGCTGGATTCGTCCTTGCGTCCCAGGAGAAAGTCTGTGCAACTGGTCTTCCGAGAAAGTCATTCAAGTGACAAGCTTCGAGTAATTACTTTGTTTTCCTATTATGTTAATCCTGCGTTCTGCCCAAGACGTAGTGATTTTGTTTGTAGGGCTTTTAACTGTTGCATGTTTTGCTTTATCATCAATAAAGGACTTTTCACACTCAAATATTTTGATCTCTGTCTTTCTGCTTTTATTTTTTATGCATTAAAAACCCACATCAAAATGGCAATATGTTTCTTTTGTTGCATACATAATAAACATACCACATCAATCATGCAGGTATTTTTGTTCAGATGACACCGATCATGACTCAGCTATAGCTCGGTATGACTTTGACAATCCAATCTATCAGGCTGAAGAAGAGACTGACGAAGATTGTGAACTGCCCGAAGAGTTAGCCAGATTGTTGAAGCAAGAGGAGAGAGTCATCCTACCTCATCAGGAGGAAATTGAGATTGTGAATCTGGGAACCGAGGACATCAGAAAGGAAGTAAGGGTAGGGGCTGTATTGGAAGACAGTGTCAAGGGAAGATTGATTGAAATGCTCCGTGAGTATGTGGATATCTTCGCCTGGTCTTACCAAGACATGCATGGGCTTGATACTGATATTGTTGTACACCGGCTACCACTTAAAGAAGGTTGTGCTCCGGTCAAGCAAAACTTGAGAAGAACTAAACCGGAGATGTCTGTCAAAATCAAGGAAGAGGTTTAGAAACAGCTAGATGCCGGTTTTCTTGCCGTGACAAATTATCCTCCATGGGTTGCTAACATCGTGCCTGTACCTAAGAAGGATGGGAAGGTCAGGATGTGTGTTGATTACAGGGATTTGAACAGAGCAAGCCCAAAGGATGATTTCCCGCTCCCTCACATTGACGTGTTCGTTGACAATACTGCTCAGTACTCTGTGTTTTCCTTCATGGATGGCTTCTTTGGGTATAACCAAATCAAGATGGCCCCAGAGGACATGGAGAAGACAACATTCATAACACCGTGGGGAACTTTCTGCTACAAAGTGATGCCCTTTGGATTGAAAAATGCAGCGACAACATACCAGCGGGCGATGGTGACTCTCTTTCATGATATGATTCACAAAGAGATTGAAGTCTATGTTGATGACATGATTGCGAAGTCACAGACGGAAGAAGAACATCTGGTGAATCTTCAAAAGTTATTTGACAGGTTAAGAAAATTCAGACTGAGGTTGAATCCAAACAAGTGCACCTTCGGGGTGAGATCAGGAAAATTGCTGGGGTTTATTGTTAGTGAAAAAGGTATCGAGGTTGATCCTGCAAAGGTAAAAGCCATATAAGAAATGCCTGTGCCGAAAACAGAAAAAGAGGTTCGTGGTTTCTTGGGGAGATTAAACTACATTGCTAGGTTCATCTCGCACCTCACATCCACATGTGAACCAATCTTCAAGTTGTTAAGAAAAGATCAAGCGGTCAGGTGGAATGAAAATTGTCAAAAGGCGTTTGAAAAGATTAAAGAATACTTGCAGGAACCTTCGGTCCTTATGCCACCAGTACCAGGAAGGCCTTTGATTATGTATCTCACGGTTCTTGAGAATTCAATGGGTTGTGTGCTCGGTCAACAAGACGAGTCAGGTAGAAAAGAGCATGCCATCTACTACTTGAGTATGAAGTTTACTGATTGTGAGTCGAGTTACTCAATGCTGGAGAAAACATGTTGTGCACTCGCTTGGGCCGCTAAGCGTTTGAGGCAGTATATGTTAAACCATATAACCCTCTTGATTTCGAAGATGGATCCGATCAAGTATGTGTTTGAGAAGCAGGAACTTTCTGGGAGAATAGCCCGTTGGCAGATGGTTTTGACAGAATACGATATTCAGTATGTTTCCCAAAAGGCCATTAAGGGAAGTGTTTTGTCAGAATATCTTGCCGAATAGCCAATTGAGGATTATCAACCAATGAAGTTGGAATTTCTGGATGAGCATATCATGTATCTGAAGATGAAGGATTGTGAAGAACCTTTGCCTGATGAAGGACCTGAGATTGGATCTCAGTGGAAGATGGTTTTTGACGGAGCTGTTAATTCATATGGTAACGGAAACGGGGCAATCATTACAACTTCACAGGGTTTTCATATACCCTTCACTGCCCGATTGGCGTTCATATGCACCAACAATGAGGCAGAGTATGAAGCATGCATCATGGGGTTAGAAGGAGCAATTAATTTGAGAATCAAGAACCTCGATGTTTATGGTGATTCTGCGTTGGTGGTTAATCAGATTACAGGTGAATGGGAGACTCGTCAAGTGAGTCTTGTTCCATATAACAACTATGCCAGAAGGTTGTTACCTTTCTTTGACAGAGTGGACTTCCATCACATTCCCAGGGTTGAGAATCAGATGGCTGATGCGTTGGCAACGTTGTCATCAATGTATCAAGTGAATCGTTGGAATGAAACTCCTTCAATCAGAATCATGCGCTTAGACAGGCATGCTTTTGTATTTGCAGTTGAAGGGGTATCAGATGGCAAGCCTTGGTATCATGACATCAAAGTCTTCTTGAAGAGTCAGGAATACCCAGCTGGGGCATCTTCCAAGGATAAAAAGACGTTGAGGAGGTTATTAGGAAACTTCTTTTTGAACAAAGATGGTGTGTTATACAAGAGAAACTTTGACATGGTCTTGCTACGTTGTGTTGATGAACACGAGGCAGACCTGTTAATGGAAGAAGTTCATGAGGGTTCCTTCGGTACTCATGCCAATGGGCATGCTATGGCAAGAAAGTTGTTGAGAGCGGGGTATTACTGGATGACTATGGAGTCTGATTGTTTTAAATATGCCCTAAAATGTCATAAATGCCAGATTTATGCTGACAAGGTGCACGTACCGCCTAATCCTCTGAATGTTTTGTCGTCACCTTGGCCTTTTACCATGTGGGGCATTGACATGATTGGGAAGATCGAGCCGACTGCTTCGAATGGACATCGTTTTATCCTGGTGGCTATTGATTATTTTACGAAGTGGGTAGAAGCAGCGTCGTATGCCAACGTCCCAGACAAGTGGTAGCCCGATTTATTAAGAAGGACATCATCTGCCGGTATGGAGTCCCAGAGAGAATCATTACTGATAATGGTTCAAATTTAAACAATAATATGATGAAGAAGCTATGCCAGAGCTTTAAGATCGAGCATCACAATTCTTCTCCCTATCGCCCGAAGATGAATGGGGCTGTTGAAGCGGCTAATAAGAACATAAAGAAGATTGTGCAGAAGATGGTAGACATACAAAGACTGGCATGAGATGTTGCCTTACGCTTTGCACGGTTATCGTACTTCGGTACGCACATCAACTGGGGCAACTCTTTTCTCACTGGTGTATGGTATGGAAGCAGTTCTGCCATTAGAAGTTGAGATTCCTTCTTTGAGAATTCTGACAGACGTAAAGCTTGATGAAGCTGAGTGGGTGCGTTCCTGGCTGAATAAACTGAACCTCATTGAAGAGAAGAGATTGAAAGCCATTGCGCATGGCCAGTTGTACCAGAGAAGAATGAAGAAAGCATTTGATCAGAAGGTGCATCCTCGGTGTTTTCAAACTGGTGAATTAATTCTGAAAAGGATCACTCCTCCTCAAACATATCACAGGGGCAAGTGGACTCCAAATTACGAAGGGCCATATATAGTAAGACAGGTTTTCTCTGGTGGAGCCTTATTACTCTCAACTATGGATGGCGAAGATTTTACGTCCCTTGTGAACGCGGATGTAGTCAAAAAATACTTTGCATAAAAGAGACCCGCTGAACATAAAAAGAAGGTTCAGGAAAAAATGGGGCATCTTGGCGAACCATAAAAAGAAAAGGTTCGGGCAAAAATTAGGGATAAAAGGAAAAAGAATAAACCTACAAGGTTGAAAACCTGAAAAGGCAACTTTGGCAAAAATGGGTATCCCGGTGGATTGAAAACCCAAAAAGGGCGATCCAGGCAAAAGTTAGGGATTTAAAAGTAAAGACTACGATCCGCGTTCGATCTGTGATCACTATTCACACTTGGAAAATTCGAAGGAAAGGAATCAGTCCCGTCAGTCATCTTCAAAGGCCAAAGTATCTGCGGATAAACAAGTCATATGGGTTATAGCTGAGTCGAGTCATGGTGGATGTCTGTTCCCCACATTGCCGACATGTGTATTTTCTTTTGCTTTTTGCGCAATTACCTCTTTTCAGGAATTGCTTCCAGATGTAAATGCCTATTTACAGGCCAATTCATTCAATAAAGTTTGCATTTCAGTCAAAGAGCTTTTGTTTTTGTTTTACCTGTTTTGTTTGTGAAAATGTCCGATATTTTTGATAAAAACATTACATGCTAAAATGTTGAGCTTTATGAAACATGTTGGAAAACAGTGGAAATTGCTTAGGCGACAGTCGCTGTGATGATAATCAAAGTAATCATTTTTGCATGTAGACCTGTTTGTTGATTTTGCAGGATGACAGGCGTACCTCCCCAGTAGAGCTCTCCCCAACTTTGAAGTCTGATTGTCCTCAGCAGTTTATTACTCTTCCCCGTCAGAGTATCAAGGACCGTCTTCCTCAACAGAGTAAAGAAGTAATTCCCTAAGAGGAGTCGTTGCGGATCGTCCCCTCAGCAGGATATAAGAGGTTTTCCCCCAGCCAGAGTTGTGATTTGGCTCACTTTTCTTCAGCAGGTGGTGTTTCCCCACAAAGTATGGGGCAGTTGTTTTTTCCCAGCTAGTCAGGAAACAGTGGGTTTCCCTCCTAGCAGGGTGGATGTTGACAACTACTTTCTCTCCCAAGCGGAGTCCTTGAGGATTGTCTTTCTCAGCAGAGTACAGAAGATTGTATACCCAGCCAAAGTTGTGTTTGGATTACTATTCCTCAGCAAGCATCCAGAAGTTGATTGCTCTAAGGTGAATGTTGTTGTATCTCCAGCAGGAAGTTCGTGGACAAAGATGTTATTATCCCCACATAGTCCTGATATCTACTTTCCTCAGTTGATCAGAAAGTATAGTCTTAACGACAATGGCTTGATCTAATCCCCAGCAGGGTGAGGGTAAAGTTATTTCCCTGGCAGCAGATTAAGCTCATATCCCCAAGAAGAGTCTAGTGGTGATTGGTATCCCCAGCAGGTCTTAAGTCCAATCGTTCTTGGCAGGCGTTAAATCCAAGTTCTGAAATAGTTGGTGATCCCCGGCGAAGGAGTTTCCATCTTCAGTATTTATTTCCCTCCCCGACTGAGTGGATATTCTCTCGGAGTTTCGTCCATCTCCAGCAGAGTTGTTGATCTTGATATTCCCCAGTAGAATGGGTGTTCTCTTGGAGTTTCGTCCATCTCCGGCAGAATTGGTGATTGTGATCTTCCCTAGCAGGGTGAAGTTTTCCTCAGCACTGTTCTTTGGTTTGATGACAATGTAGTTTGTCGTCCTCAGTGGAGCTGCTTCTGCTCTCAGCGTTTATTTCGCTGGGATGGTCCTTTTGCATTGCATAAGCATTTATTTTGCATGGCATCCTCCTAAATGCGTAGCATTTCTGCTTCGTGTGGAGCATTACGGCAAAATTCAAACATATGCATCCGAAGCATAAGCCAGGTTTGAGTTTTTCCTTCGTCAGGAAAGCCGAATTTCAGGAGATATATTTTGACTTTACTCCACAGGTGTTGGATTTGGTCATTCAAGGTAATATTTGACATTCCCTTGCAGAGTTGTTTGCCAGGATTGGTAATCCATGATTCCATTTTTACCCCTTCGTCCCGGTGGTCCTTTGGTTTATTCCCTCGAGGGTATTTCCTCCGGCACCCGTCCGTGTTTGAACCTTTTCAATACCCGTCCATGTTGACCTTTTGATGACACTCGTTCGTGTTACCTTCCATTCCCCGGCGAGATTAATCCCTGATAAATGTTGCTTTATAACTTTTCGATACCCGTCCGTATTGAAATCTTTTTACACCCGTCCGTGTAGCTTTTCTGTACCCGTCCGTATTGAATCTTTTTACACCCGTCCGTGTACCTTTTCAGTACCCGTCCGTATTAAAATCTTTTTACACCCGTCCGTGTACCTTTTCGATACCCGTCCGTATTGAACCTTTTTACACCCGTCTGTGTACCTTTTCAGTACCCGTCCGTATTGAAATCTTTTTACACCCGTCCGTGTACCTTTTTCATACCCGTCCGTATTGAACCTTTTTACACCCGTCCGTGTACCTTTTCAGTACCCGTCTGTATTGAAATCTTTTTACACCCGTCCGTGTACCCTTTTTGATACCCGTCCATATTGAATCCTTTTACACCCGTCCGTGTACCTTTTCAGTACCCGTCCGTATCTGATATCTTTGATTCCTTGACACCCGTTAGTGTTTATCCCTAGCATGGCTAACACTCGTTTGTGTTTATTTCAAGACTTTTCAATACATCGTATGTATTGGTTTCCAACACTCGTACGTGTTGTGACAGTGCAACATTTATTGCTTGTTCCCTAGTGGAGTCGTCCATCCTTTGAGGATTGCAAATTTCAGGTTTCTTTTGGTATTCAATCTCCATGAATCCTTTGAATGCATGATAGCCGTCACTATCATACCTTCAGGACCAAGTTGATTGAATAGGGGCAGCTGTAACACCCCAAAATTTGCCTTGTTTGTTTTTGGCTAACTGGCTTATGTTTCTTTGCATTTCTTGCATTAGCATTTGTGCATAGCATGGTTCTTAGCATGGGATCAAGGTACTTTGTCCATTTTATCAAGTCTCAAGCCTCAAGGTGGTTTGAGGGGTTCATCATATCTTCATAAGATCAAGAATGGCTAAGGATTTCAACTGAATCTTTCCCTCCTAACCAGAGGGACCAATTAGGGTTTGTGAATCAAAAAGACTTCTTGGAGAGCTTTGTGTGTTCAAGCATGGTGTCATGAGGTCTTTATGCTTGCATGTATCCATAGATGAGGGTTTGGTTGATAGTTTGTGGTGAAGAATGTTCAGTGGATCAGTTGCTTGTGAACCAAGAAAAGTCAACTGTGGAATTTTGAGGTTCTTTTCATGGTTTTCAAAGGTTCAAATCATGTTTCCCAAGTCCATATACCTTTATTTGGTCAAGGAATAGCATGGATGGCATCATTCTTCAAGAATCAAGAGTTTGTGCAAAAGTTACTAAATTTGGAAAATGACCTATAATGAGAACTTTCCATTTTTGGCAATTTTTTCCACCACATTCAACTTGACTTTTCATCATCAAGGAAGCTTCAAATGAATTTTCCTCCAACATGAAAGTTGAAGATCTTTCTCTCCCATTTCCAAAAAGTACTAGAACATCTCCATATCATATGTGGAACTCTAGTCATGGTCAAAACATTGCAAGGTGCATTTTGATGGTTTTCCATGTACCACTTTTTCCACCTTTGGAATTTTGGTACAAATGGACTTGTAATTGGTTCTTTTGGTTCATGTCACATTTCCACACTCAATTACACTTCATTTGGATCATATTTGGCCTTTGAATCAATTCATTTCATGCCATGTTTCTCACTTATTCAACAAAGTGCAAATTTGCAAGATGGATTGAAACTTGCAAACCAAGACATTTCAAGGCCCAATTTCAATTCATATGTGATCAGTAAGTAAAATGGAGGTGGATCATGCTTACTTGGTGACCAATGCACGTGTGAATGAAGGGTTTCACATGAAATTTCATTTTTGCATAAACCTCCAAAACTCATTAATCAAGGGATTAACCAATTGGTAATCATAATCAGTGGACTAATGGAATGTATATAAGCTAACTCATGCCTTCACAGCTAGGTCATGCATCCTCATTTGCTCAGATTTCACATTTTTGCTCAAATCTTCTCCTCTTCGATTCTCTCTCATCTTAAGAGCTTTTTGAGAAATTCTTTCACATTCTGAATCATTGGACTCCATAGAACACAAATCTACCATCATCTGAAGCTCATAACAAGGATATCATAGGGTTCGAATTTGGAAACCTCTTCTTCAAAACTCAATATCTAGGTCAGATTCAAGCTCTAATTGCATTTATTTTGCAATTAGAAACTTCTAAGGTGTGATCTGGAGCTTACAGACCGTTTTCTAGGAGTATTTTGAGCTCTTCAAGACCTCAGGTTAGTGGTGATTTCATGCTTTTAGAACTTAAATTTTTGATGTGCATAATGATCTGTGATTGTTGTTGAGCATGCTGATGTGTTTAGAATTGATTTTGGACGTGTAACATGCGTGTATTGTGAGTTTGACAGTTTTGGATCTAAACTTATTTTGTTCGATTTGCACTGTGTGTTCATTGTTTGATGATTTGGTTTGCATATCCATGATCCTTGTGAAAATATGGTTGGAATGGTATACTTGTTTGCATTTTCTGGATTTTTTTGAGATGCAGCTTGCCGGAGGGGACGACCGGAGCTAGGGCTCCGGCGTCTGGTTGTTTTTTCAGGTGACCGGAGGCTGGAGGAAAGAGACGAAATCATGGCCCTTGATTTGTTTGATCTGAAGGCTCACATGTTGCCACGCCATTTAAAATATGTTTTCATTTGATGGTTTGTGTGTATGCCATTCCTTGATTCTTATCATGTACCTCATATCTGATGCGTTGATCTTGTTTATTGGTGTTTTGATTGATATGATCCCATGCGTTGATTTAATCTTGTGGTTGGTAATATGCCAACGCATTAATTTTGCCATGTGATGTTCACGTGTTTCTTTTAAATTCTGAGTGATTTAATGTGCGCGTGTGTATGTTAATTATGGTGTGCGTGTAGATCCTGACCACTGATCTTGCTTACCTTGCATTTGGTTGACTTGATATCATGCGTATGATTGATCTGAGGGTCCTGATTGAGTCTGACCATTGACTGGGTTCCATATGTTTTCTTTTGACTTCGTTGATGGACTTTTATGATTTGGGCTTGCTATTCCCACCCCATGCTTTGGTCCATTTCATTTCTCAACGTGCCCTGCTTGCTATTTACACCCCCCATGTTTATTTCTTTTTTTTTATTTTTTTATTAATTGTTGTATTTCATTTTTATTTCTTAAAATTAGTTTAATGCATCCAAAAATTATAAAAAAAATTATGAAGCATATTTAGGGTTTTATAAAATTTTACCAAATTTTATTTTCCTTTTTTATTTTATTTTTGGTATCTGAATTAATTGTTGCTTTAATTTCTTGTTAATTTGTTTCAATTGTGCACACTTTGCATTGTAGATTTTATTTCTCACAGAATACAAAACATTCTGAACCCATTCTTTTTGAATTGTTTCATCAACATATTGAAGTGTATAAAAACATTTTTCTCATATTTTTAAACTCTTTTCATATTGCATTTTGGTCCCTCTCTTTTGCATATTAGTTCATAATTCCTATGTGACTTTGCATGATTGATTCAAGGACTTATCTTGTGAATTTTTGCATGAGTTTTTAATATGATGTTTACTTCTGGTTGAGGTGTTTTGAGAATTAATTTGGTGATTTCTGAAGATGGTTTGCTAATTGTTTGATTGCTCTTTATTTGAGGTCTTCTTTTATGCACATCTTTAACCATGTTTGATTACTTGTTTGAGAAGGCACTTGTGCCATTGTTTGGGATTGTTTCTTTGACTTCTTGAGCCATGTTTGAATCATTATAAGTCATGTGATTATCATTATAGGTCATTGGTGTGAGGTTGTTGCATATTTTGTGCACATGTTTAATGTTTGATTTGCATGCCTCTTTTGACTTATCTTTTCACTTCTTTTCATCTATGCCTCTTCTTGGTTTGTGTTTGGTTTGTGTATGCCATGCCATATCACTTTTTTGCATCTCATTTGATGTATGTTTCTGACCTTGAAGCTTTGTATTCATGTCATATGTTATTCATGTTTCATGTTGCATCCTTTAACATGTTTCACTTACATGCTTCCTTCTCCTTTTTCTAATGATTCTTAATGCTTGGATACTTGCTTGTATGCCTTATGTTACACTTGTATAGCGTGTTTAGGCACATGTTTAGGTCATCCATATTCTTACTTGGATTTTATTTGAAGCATTCTTGCATGACCACCTTGCCTATCCACTCATTCTTCTTCTACTCCTTCTTTGATGACTTTCTTGTATGTTTTGCCACTTGTTTGCATTCTCTTTGCTTGATCTTGTTTGGTAAACATTGTGAGTCACCTCTAAGGTGTACATTCTGACTTGGATGAGTTTCATCTGGTTTGTAACCATTTCTCTTTGGGTTGTGACTTGTTTGGGTTTCATTTACCTTATTGTTGCTTATGTTTGTTTTGCTAACCATGTAGGGGCTAATGGTAAGTGAATGGGATGTGGATGGTTATCCACATTCTAACTTTTCCTTTCTCTTTTAAGCTTTCATACTTGTGTTTGCTTTAGCATTTAAGATGCTTCTTTCTTCTCTCTCACTCTTTCTCATCCCATGAATCTCAAGACTTGATTAAGTCTTGGATTCTTTTCCCTTATAGCTACCTAGTCCAACTTAATTTTTTATTAAGCTTGGAGTAGGATTAGCATTAGGTTTTAGGTAGTCGTCTCTCCTAAGCCTCACTAACCATAGGATATCCATGCATGATAACATTAGGACTCTTAGTTTCCCTTTAGAGTTTCCTTTGTGTCTTCTCTCTTCTCATCTCAAAACTTCTTCAAAACACGTAATAAGAAGTTAACGTGTATTGCGCTCGAGCCTTAAGCGTGGGAAGTGAGGAATGAGGGGTTTCCCTTCACTCCTCTAGGGTACCTAGTGTACGTCCTGTTGGGGACGATACGCGAAGTATTTGTTCCTATGTCACAGACTTTGGTGCAATGCAAGTTATGAACTAACTTAAGACACTTCTGTCTAAAAAACACAAAACAAATTCAAATCTTTTTGTCCTTCGGGATTGTTGGGTTTCAAACTTCTTTTCAGAAAAGAGCTCGTCGCTCACGTAAAAAACACTTACCCATCCGTGGTCGTACCCACGAACTACATTAGCTATGATTCCTCTCTCTCTCGTCCGATTGAGGATATGTAGGCATAAGACAACGATTGTCTTGGCGAGCAACCTTCCCCCATAGTTCCCGTCCGAACTACGTTGACTTTGACTTTCCCATTGCACTGAGGGAGTACGTAGGCCTGGGACAACGATAACGTCCTATCGAGTCACTTCTTTTTTTCTTTTCTTCTTCGTTTCTCCATTTTTTCCGTTCTCATTTCTTCTCCGGTCCCGTAGCAGTGGGGTTCCAGACGACGACACCCTTTGATGCAGACAACAAGCGTGGATCCCATCTAGTATGATGGACGTGTTGGGTGCTAACACCTTCCCTTCGCGTAACCAGCTCCCGTACCCGTTTCCCTTGGTCGCGAGACCATGTTCTTTCCATTCCCTCAGGTTTATGCAGTGTTTCCTTTCCCTCTCTCGGGATAAATACACATTACTGGCGACTCTGTGTTTTTTCTGCACCACTCTCGTATTTGAACCGTTGGATGCGAATCTTTCGCGAGCGACAATGTGTAGATCTTTTTGGTTTAGGGTTGGTTTCCGAAATCACTAGAACCCTAAAAAGTTTCGATTATGCAAAATACTCCCTAACCCATTTTCACTAAAGCTCTCATCCTAAGAATCTCTGTAAGAATTTCTCATTGAAATTTTGACAAGAGATGAGCTAAGCCATTCATCCTCACTCACACGACAACCATATCCAACAACATCAACACGGCAAGCAGAATCACAAGGGAAAAGAAGAGAAAAAGCAAGTAGAAGGAAAAAGGAAGCAAGCTTAAAGAAAGAGGATTCGAATCCAAGTACTTGAGCACCTTCGTAGAGCTGTTCTTCAAGGGTTAGTTTTCGAAACTCTTTATGACCTTTAGAACTGAATATCTTGTTGAATAACTTAAATCTTGTTTGATTTGCTTGTTTGTGGTCCGTTTTAAAATTAGGGGTAAGTTGAGAATAGGGTTGATCTGAGCGACTGAGTGAGTTTTGGTAAAAATAGGTACTGGATTTGAAAAGAGGATGGAAAATTATGAGGGGTATGTGTAGATTTTTTTTGGTTTAGGGTTGGTTTCGCCGGAGAAGACGGTGGCGGCCGCCGTACGCCGCCGCTTCTCCGGTCGTGTCTAGGGTTCCGGTGAGGAAGGATATAGAGAGAGGGAGCTGGGATGGAGAGAGTGAGAGAGAATAAAATGAAGATTTAAAACAAAACACAACATCCTTTTTATTTTTCCACGCGTTCTAATGCTGATATTGGTGGCTGCGTGTGCCGATGACAAGTGTCACCGGTCATTCCTTTTCCTTGATTCCACGTGCTCTCCCTACATCCCCACCGTATACATGCGCGTCTTCTGGCCACTTGATCTAGAGTCAAAGCTGACTCATGTTGGATCGGACGCTCAGGATTCGCTGTGGGGTCAAACATTAACCAGGTCCACCATGGACTCTTGCAGCCTTCTGGGCTCAAACTTTATTTGGTCTTTTGAATTTCTTAACCGCACCTCATTTCTACAAACTTTTCTAGCCCATTTGTTTTTTTATTTTTTTTTTGAACTTCTTATTATTGTCACTTTTTAACATAAAAACCAAAAAAATTTTAATTATTTCTTTTTTTTTTTCAGAAAAATCATAAAATCTATTTACTAATTTAATTTTTAATTTTATTAAAATTATTTAATGTTAATTAATTATGTTATTAATTAGTATTTTAATTAATCCAATTTCTCTAACTTTAAAATTATCATAAAATACTTTTTAACTAAAAATCATAATTCATTCTAATTAATATTTCAAATTCTTTTCTTAATTAAATTATGGAAGTAGTGGGCTTTTGGGGTCTAGCACTCCTTGGGTCCTTGAATGATCGCTCTTGGGGCGCACGCCTTGGGTTGTGTTCGTTTCGATCTTCCATTTCTAAAATACTTAAAAACTTCCAATTTTAATCAAAACACTTAACCCTTAAAATACAATATTTTCTCAAATTAAAATCCTCCATCTAATTAATTTCCTAATAATTTTCTCAAATCTAATTAATTTCTTAACCTTTAAAAATATTTTCTTAATTAAATCAAATCATAAAATATTTAGGTTAATATTTTAAAATCTATTTTCTCAATTAAATTATGGAAGTAGTGGGCTTTTGGGGTCTAGCACTCCTTGGGTCTTTGAACGATCGCTCTTGGGGCGCACGCCTTGGGTTGTGTTCGTTTCGATCTTCCATTTCTAAAAAAACTTAAACCTCAATCCTATTTAATCGTCCTTAAAACTCTTAGCTCGCTCAAACCCTAATCCGACTAACGCTTCTAATCAAGATACTCTAATCAAATTCAAATCATTTTCCTAATTAAATTACGAAAGTAGTGGACTCTTGAGGTCTAGCACTTCTTGGGCCCTTGAACGAACGCTCTTGAGGCGCAAGCTTTGGGTTGTGTTTGTTTCGATCTTTTGTTCCTAAAAACACTCGCCCTAATTACATGGACAAAGAAGCCCATTGTCCAACAAACACAATTTCATAATTAATAGAATGAAAAAGGTGTCGTTGAGCCCTAGCATCTCAGTAATGCCTGATTAATAGGTTGCGAGGCTGATGTCTCGTTTATCGAATAATCGTCATTATCCCTCAAAATACTTAACAAATCGAACATCATCTTCTCGCCCCCGCGCGGCCGAAACTCTAAAACCTACGCAAATCAAACTCTTTTTTTCAATCAAATCTTAACACACTTAATCCAAATCAAACAACTTTTCACAAAAAGAACATTGTTTAGTCCATTCTTCCGCGCATATGAACTAGTGTTTCAGCCTCCCATGACGACCCGACAAGCCAACGTTTAGCAGTTAGAATGCGAATTACACACTCGTTCACTTAAAAAACACCAACCAACCATAGTCCCACGAACTACGAATGCTCTGACTTTCCCATTGCACGAGGGAATACGTAGGCACAACGGTTCTCAATCCTTGTCGAGCACACTAATAAAAAACCATCCATTTTCCCCTTAGAAAACAATATCTACCTTAGAATAAAACAAACAAACTAAGCTAACTTATCTCCTGAATCGAATCAAGAGGTTCCCGTTGAGTACAACGGACGTAGAGGGTGTTAATACCTTCCCTCTTGCGTAACCGACTCCCGAACCCGAATTTGGTTGCGATGACCATTTTCTTATCCTTTCAAAGGTTTTCTCGATATTTTCCTTTCCCTCCTTTGGGATAAATAAAGTTCGGTGGCGACTCTGTTTCGAACAAGTTTTTTCCGCGTCCATCGCGAGGATCGTATTTTTCGAGGTACGACACTTAGGTCAAAACCTTTAAATTGGGAAGGAACCACAGAGTGGCGCCTCCGCCAGGGAGCCATTTTCTATCAGGAACATAAGATTCATAGCTTTTAAAAGTCTAGGACATTAGGACAAAAATATATACTGCTTTTCCTAATTGATATATGTGTTTATTTTTCTGCTAATGGGTATGCGTGTGATGCCGCATATGGAAAGATTGAGTATACACCTAGGAAAAACCCCTTTTAGTGGCGCAGAGGCTATCGGAAATAGTTGTCATGCGATGCCACCCTCTTCTGAGGACTCTTCGAAAAACACCACCTAGTACGGTTCCCGACCCGCTGGTGTTTTCTCGACAAGAGTTGATCATGATGAGAAACAGGTACAAAAATCACTAGTAAACCTTTGGGATGGGCAGAGCCTTGACTCCATGACAACAACCCTTTTGACCCCATGTTTTTTCTATGTTTTTGTGTGCTGCATTCATGCATTCATTTAAAAAACATTAAAACAAAGAAAATTTTCTCTTCTAGTCTCTCTTTTTTTTTTCAAATTAAACTAAGACTGTGATTGCAAATATCAGAGAAAAAGATTGCGCTAATGGATTTCGGTAGGAGGAGAACTCATAAGTACACTTTCAAGGTTCCAAAACTAGAGGACTTGAGAGGTTTGGCGAGAATGGTCACTAACCCTGAAGTTTTCAGAGCCAAGTACGGAGGTCTACTATCTCTATTAAGTGTCCATGTGATTGAGGGAATCCTGGAAGCACTCGTTCAGTTTTACGATCCGGTTTATCACTGTTTTACATTCCCAGATTATCAGCTCGCACCGACGCTGGAGGAATATTCTCATCTGATTGATTTACACATCACTGATCGCGCTCCTTTTTCTGGACTGGAAGAAATTCCAAAGGATCAGACCATTGCAAGAGCAATTTATTTGTACGAGTCAGAGGTCAGGGCTCACATGACCACTAAGGGTGGCATACAAGGTTTGCCAGCCCAGTTCTTGACAAAGAAAGCTCCATACTTCGCTAGTATAGGGAACGTAGCTGCTTTTGAAAGCATCTTTGTTTTACTCACCTACAGGTTATTTCTGTTTCCCAACATTAATAACTTCGTCGATATCAACTCCATTAAGGTTTTTCTCATTGGAAACCCTGTGCCGACCTTGCTCGCAGACGCGTATCATTCTGTAGACCTAGGGAATTTGTACAGCGGAGGGGAGATCACATGATGTGTACCTCTGCTATATAAATGGTTTATTTTCCATTTGCCTAAGTCTGCCACTTTTTGGGATCACAAGAGTGCCTTACGCTGGTCGCAGAAGATCATGTCCCTTACCAACTCTGATATAGATTTGTGTAATAGGATTTATGAGGGGATCAGGATCATTGACCATTGTGGAAACTTCCCCAACGTACCCCTCATAGGAACTAAAGGAGGAATCAACTACCATCCGGTATTGGTTCGTCGTCAATTTGGATACCTGATGAGGCACGTCCCACGGAATGCTCATCTGGAAGGTCTTTTCTTCAAGGAAGGAGAAAATGACAGGGCACTGAAGATGGAAATAGTGCACGCTTGGAAACATGTTCATAAAAAAGGACAAGAGTCTCTAGGAAAACCGGACTGTGTCTCGGTGGAGCCTTATCTCCACTGGGTGCAAACTAGAGCTCTCAAGCTAAAGATGCCTTATCCTCGTCACGGAGTTCTTCCGCCAAGGGAATCTGTCATGTACTTCATGACTGAGACAAAAAAACTCCAGGTTACTCTCAACAAAGTTCAACGGGAGAGGAGGTCTTGGAAGAACAAGTACCGCATTCTTAATGAAGAGTGTATCAAAATACAACAATTACTAAAGAATAAGGATGCTCTAATTGAGATTTTGGAGCAGCATGCTGTAGAGAATCAGGATGACCAAAGGAATTTGCTCACTCCTTTCACCTGGCATGGCAGAAGCTCAGCTACAAAGAACTATGATCTCAGAGATCACCTCAACGCCTATAGTGGAAAAGTTTGATCCTAGGTATCAAATGCCGAAAGATCGTCCCTGGGGCATGTCTGTTAACTATATGCTGGAAGGATATGTTCCGCCTGTAATACCCCAAATTTTGACCACTAAAGTTTCTCATCATTGTGCAAATCATCATCACAATATGGATGAATCATCATGCCTCATCAAATGCCTCAAGGGTTGTTGAGCATTCACTACAATCAAAATTAGGGTTTTAGGCCCTCTTAGAGCTCTTAGACAAAGGATCAATCAAGGAATGGCATGATCTTCAACTTGTCTAGCCTCTAACATATCCACAAAGGATCAAGAGGACTCCCACTCCAAGGATTAAGCACAAAGCTGCTCCCTTCTAGGTGGATCAAGCCTCAAGATCGACAGTGTCACCAAATTAGGGTTTTGGTCGACCAGGGCCTCCAGATGAAAATTTTCATCTGGGCACAAGCCAATGATCCAAAACATAAGCTAATATACTCCATGGAACCTCATGGACCCATTCATCAAGTCAGTTTTGCCTCAAGGGATGCATTCATCAAAAATCAGGAATTAGGGTTTCTGACCTAATTCACCCCTAAGTTGACTTTTAGGGCAAATCAAGAGCCAAGACCTCAAGAGAGGATTTGAGGGTCTCTAATATACCATATTGATCCATTTGTAACAATGGATTAATCCAAGAAGCTTGAGCAACAAGTCTCAATTTCATCTACACCACAATTAGGGTTTTAAGGAAAAAGTCAACTGCAACTTTGACTTTTGACCAGGACATGCTCCCAAGCCCTAGGACATGCCCCAATATACCCTATGACACCCTCGGAACATGTCCATCAAGTTTGATTTAGGTCAAGGACATGATTTCATGAAGAATTGCACAGTTTGGAATTCATCCGATAAAAAGTCAACTGTGCACAAAAGTCAACTTTGACTTTTTGAGATTTTTCACCAAAATGGATTTTTAACCCTAAAATGATGTTAATGTATGATTTGAATCATCATTCATCAAGAAAAATCAAAGAAAGTGGGATAACTTGTAAAAGGGGTAACCATAAAACTTAGAAATTTTTCTAAGTTATGGAAAAAGTACCACTAATGCACCAACTTTGGAGGACCATAACTCCTAAACCACAAGGCCAATTTTTTTCATCCAAAGATGGATTTGTAGCCCTAATTACCCTCTACAAAAACTTCAACTAGACCTAAGTCCAATTCATTAAGGATTTTGAGTTATGGAGTGATCAAAATCAAGAAATCACACTTTGTTCCAACACTTAGTGAAAATTTCACTAAGTCAGATTTTGCTTCACTTTTTGCCAAATGTAGAGGGATTTTTCACTTGGAATCAGAAGAGATCAAAATCAAACATGTTCAAACAGTTGTTGTATCATGTAAGGGCTTTCCAAAATGGCCAAGAACATTGCCAAATTCAACTTACACCATGAGATATGACAATGTCAAGTTGCCTTGCTGAAATCTGTCGAAGGCAAGGCAGATTTTGCATTTTGGCTCGATTTGCCAAAATCAGCCAAATTCAAATGCACATATCCACTTGGACACATCTGAGGATTGAATCTAAAGGGGACAATCACTGAGCCAAGCCTACAAAGTCCATGGAACAAGAAATAGCATGTTGAACCTAGAATGGCCAAAATAGGGACAAGACTCCAAATTTGGATTGAAGCATTCAATGGAAGCATCAAGGTGGCATGGACTGAGCCATTCTCATCTAAAATCAGTCAAGACTTATCCAAGACCAAGGGAACCAACCTCTAGTCAATGGCTAGAGGGGACTTGCATTTCCATTGGACAACATTGGCCAAACCTACTTACCAGTTGCCATTCACTGTGGATCCTAAAACAAACTTGCTCTACTATAAATAGAGCTCAATTGTGATCAGTTTGAGTACACCAAAGCCATCTAACAGATGCTTTCCTCAAAATCTCTTTCTCTTGGCAAAAATGCCTTTCTTAGCAAGGTAGTTATCGGGTTTTGAGTTTGAGAGCTTTTCTAATCAAACCAATCACTCACACACCTCACATACATCACATATGAGCTGATCAAACACTTAGATCACTTCTAAAACACCAATTTCACAAAATCACCAGCTGGTTGCTCAAATTTTCAATCAAGTTGCAGCTGAGATGCCATGAATTGATCCAGCCAATTTCAATTAAGTCTAAGCATCCAAACACACTCCATAGGGTGTAGGGAAGCGGTTCAGATCATCATCACTCATCTGTAACACCTCCAAATCAAAAATCACATTGCACTTGCTGTCACGGCTTAGAGGTAAGCATATACTTGGTCATCTCTCAATCTATGCATATTTCCTCGCACAATAATTTGGCCATATGTTCATAATCATGCATGGAGTGTTTTCCCTCAATTAATTGCATTGTTTGAATCGTGTATCAAAAATCCTAGCCTTCTTGCAGAAATTAGGGTTCTTGAGGTTTCTTCGTGATTTCATGTTTTATGTTTAATTTAAATGAAATTAAGTGTTATAGACATGATCGTGAGGTTGAGACGAGCATAATGATATGTGGATTGCATGATATGATTACGTATTTAGTGAGATTGGATGGAAAACGCAAATCAGCCAAACCCAGAAAAACGCGCGTGTTCTTGCTTGTGTTCTTGGCGCCTTTTTCACAAATTCAAATATTTGAATTTTGTGATTTTGTTTAATGGATTCAAAAATTAATTTCTCTCTGAGTTTTAATGATTTTGAGTTGATTCTTTTTTTAATAATTTACAAAAATGTTAAAATATTTTATTTTATCAAAAAATCCCAAAAATATTATTTATTTCATATAATTGATATTTTTGCAAAGAATTAATGTTTTAATTGTTTTTTGACATTTTAAATATTTTTTTCTACATTGATTTTGCAACTTTTAATGCTTTCTAATTATTTTGTAGGTCAATACTTAATTTTTGAAGCATTAATCCAAAATCACAATTTGTTTTTCATATGTTAAACAATTTTGATCATTTTTAATTGAATTTTTATTCAATTAAATACATTTTTGAAAACAAATTAGGATTTTTGGATTAATTCAACCCTCATAAATCATTTTCAAAACCTCTTGGGCCTCTTGAGAGAGTGTAAGACCCAACCCACTTGTACAGAAATATTTTTGGGCCTCATTCGTTGTATAAGTCCCTCTGTACATTTTCAAATAAACGGCACGATCATCGCCTTTAGAAAAATAACCTTGGGCCTCTCCTTGAGCTATAAGACTCATTCAAAAACACTTTGGGCCTCTAATAGAGTGTAAGACCCAATCCCCTTTTAACCAAAACATTTTGGGTCTCACTTATTGTATAAGTCCCTCTGCGTTAAAAGAAAACCTCGGCGCGATCGCCATTTTTAAACGAATAATCAATTGGGCCTACCCTCGTGTTATAAGCACCATTCTTTTTCTTTAAAACTCTTTAGGCCTCTTGAAAGAGTGTAAGACCCATCCCTTTGTACATAAAACCATTTTGGGCCACAGTCACTTGTATAAGTCCCTCTGTACAAATTCAAACAGTGCGCTCACTGATAAAACCCTGGGCCTCTCCTTGAGCTGTAAGCCCCAAATCTTTCTTTTTTCAAAGCACTTTCTCCTTTGATTTTGAATATACTGTTGTTTTCAATCTTTCTTTGTTGAACAACTAACCAAACAGCATGGAAGCTCTACAACCGAGTAAGTGGTTATCGCTTTCATTTACCGCTTTCGTATACATATAACTGTATTGTGGGGCTGTTTCACTGTAAGTCTTCTTTCATAAACTCATATCGACTGTGTAATAATAGTATAGATATTTAGAGTTTCCCCGGCAACTACGTCTAGCACTAGGTAAAGCCGTTTCAATCACTCTTAAATAGTCAAAACTAGACCCCCATAGGATTACCAGACACAGTCTTCCCTCCTCTTGGGGTTAAACAATATGGAGATATGAAAGGGAGCATTCTCTGTGAACCCTTTCATAGAATGTCACTTGTAGAAGTTGTCAAAGAAACTCTATTCCCCAGAGACGATCTCTTCTCCGTGAATTGCATCTCTTGAGTTTCTTCCAAATTCTCGAACTTTCCTGACTTTGATCTATTCTCGGTGAATAGCATTGCCTTGAATTTCTCGGGGCTTGGGGACCCACGGGCTTCTTAAAAGCAATTTTCAAGAAGCTCTACTCCCCAAAGATGATCTTTTCTCCGTGAATAGCATCTCTTGAGTTTCTTCCAAATTCTCGAACTTTCCTGACTTGATCTATTCCTTGTGAATAGCTTGCCTTGAATTTCTCGGGGTTTGGGGACCCATCGGCTTCCTAAAAGCAACCCCGCCTCCTCTTGGGCTTAGTATAAGGACCCGCCGGCTTCTTAGAAGTATTCACAGCCTCCTCTTAGGCTTTGTATAATGATCTCTTCCTCCGGGAATGATAGCCTTCTCTTGGGCTTAGTACAAGGACCGATCGACTTCTTAAAAGTTTCCAGCCTCCTCTTGGGCTTCGTACAAATAGTCCCGACGACCTCCTAGAGGTATAGGAACAGAACGTAGTCATCTTAATAGAACAGTCCTTTCATAGAGTCTACTACTGTTTCTCAAAGCATAGTACAAAAGATAAAACTCTAGACACGGAGAGTCTAATCTCCTTGAGTCTCAACGACATTCTCAAGTGACCCTTTCGTTAAATAGGAAGGAAACCCGCAGACTCAGACAGTCTCAATACCCTTCGGATTTCCCGTTTCCTCAAAGAAAAGGAAATATCCCAGATCCTTGAATCAAATCCTTGAGTACAACATTGCTCATATAAGAACTGATTTTCTCTTTAAAATCAGTATACTGGACCTGTCACTTAACTGAGACAACATTTAGCCTCTCTCTCGGGCTTTGTACGAGACACATAAAGAGACTCCCTCGTTGAGTCAATCCCCCTTTCGCCTCCATCTCGGGCTTCGTACGAGATACAAAAACTCTCTTGTTGAGTCAAATAGCCTCCATCTCGGGATTTATACGAGATACCAAAAGATCCCATCGTTGAGTCAAAACCTTTTAGCCTCTCTCTCGGGCTTTGTACGAGACACATATTAGCCTCCTCTTAGGCTTTGTATAAGAAAACCACTGGTTAATCCAATTAACCTTTTAGCATCAAAACTGTGCCTCGTTCATAGTACGCAAACATCAACAACTCCTTCCCCTTCCATCTAATCGCTGTAAGCGGCAAGCCTCTGGATCATCTACATCCATGCCACTGTCCCTCTTTTAGCATGAGAAATTCCTAAGGAAAGATGGCATTACTCTACACTGAGTTAAAGTCTTCTCCTCTAGGTTGAAATCCCCTTTAAAGGAAATTATGGCATTGCTAGGATTCACAAATCCCGGTTAAAGTAATTCTCCTTTATAAACAGTTGTGACATACAACCCCCTCTTTAGAGATGACAAATTCTCTCTAAAGTCAACACCCTTCAACTTCACATCTTGGGCTTTGAACAAGATACAAATCACCTTTTCGCTTCACGTCTTGGGCTTCGAACAAGACACCAAAAACAACCATTTCCTCCCATAGAATAGGAGGAACTACGAACGCTATGATTTCCCTGTTTCGGTAAACGGAAATACGTAGGCATAAGATTGAAAGAAAAATCTTAGCGAGCACACTAAACAAAAAACCCAAATCCCATATCAAAAGCAGTAATTCAAAAACATCAGTCCTAACATCCTAATCCTTGTTCCCCGCCAGAAACCTTCTAGATGAAAAGAAAGAAAACCGTATTGGAGAAAATACAAATAACCAGTACAAAGGCCCCCCCACATTGATAGCATTTGTAACCTAACAGACCGCTGTTTAAACTCAGTATGCAAAGCAGGGTTAATTGGAGACATCTATTTCCCTTCCTTCATCAGCTCACAATAGGATAAAAAATGAATCGACCTGTAGTCAAAGCTCAAACCGCAGAGAGCGACCAGCGCTTAAGAACCGCGTCCAAAATCGCTCGCTACAGAAAAATGGCGCCCACCGTGGGGCCGATTCGTCTCTGTTTTCTTTCTTCCTCCTCTTCACTTGTGTGAATACCACAGATTAGGGCTTCCGCCGGGGAACCCGTTTCTGTCATGAACTTAAGATTCATAGCTTTAAAGGTCTAGGATGTTTAGGACAAATATATATATACTGCTTTTCCTAGTTGTTATACATGTTTATTTTTCTGCTAATGGGAATGCGGGTGATGCCGTATGTGGAAAGATTGAGTATACACTTAAGATAAGTGATGGCGACGGGGTAGACCATCAACCTCAGTGGAGGCTGACCAACGCAACCCATTCTCTCACCTAGACAATGGGCCGGTTGTTAAGTCTGAGAAGTTGAGGAGCCAAACCCTTTCGTAGTGCAGAAACTATTGGAAATAGTTGTTACGCGATACTACCCTCATTTGAGGCTGGTGATCTATTCTTGGTGAATGGCACTTACTCTAAGATTGCTCTACAACTCGCTGGCGATTCGCTTGTTGTTTTGCTTTCCTGGGAGGAGCTGATGATAATGAGTACAGGTACAAAAATCACCCTAGTATAAACCTTTGGGGATGGGTAGAGCCTAGACTTCATGACAACGACCCTTTGACCCTATGTTTTTTCTATGTTTTTGTGTGCTGCATTCATGCATTCATTTAATAAAACATTAAAACATTCAAAAAAAATCTTCTCTTCTAGTCTCTCTGTTCTTTCAAAATAAACTAAGACTGTGATTGCAAATATCAGAGAAAAGGATTGCGCTAATGGATTTCGGTAGAAGGAGAACTCACCAGTATACCTTCAAGGTTCCAAAAATAGAGGATTTGAGAAGGTTAGCGAGGATGATCACTAACCCTGAGGCTTTTAGAGCCAAGCACGGAGGTTTACTACCACTGTTAAGAATCCATGTGATTGAGGGAATCATGGATGCGCTCATTCAGTTTTATGATCCAGTTTATCACTGTTTCACATTTCTGGATTACCAGCTCACACCAACGCTGGAGGAGTATTCTCATATGATCGATCTACACATTACGGATCGAGCTCCATTTTCTGGACTGGAAGAAATTCCAAAGAATCAGATCATTGCAAGAGCAATTCATTTGGACGAGTCTGAGGTCAGGACTCACCTAACCACTAAGGGTGGCATCCAAGGTTTGCCAACCCAGTTCTTGACAAAGAAGGCCCTGTATTTCGCCAGTATCGGGAACGTGACTGCTTTTGAAAGCATCTTTGTCTTGCTCACCTACGGGTTATTTTTGTTTCCCAACATCAATAACTTCGTCGATATCAATTCTGTTAAGATTTTTCTCATTCAAAACCCTGTGCCGACTTTGCTCGCAGATGCGTATCATTCTGTACACTTGGGGAATTTGTACAGTGGAGGGGAGATCACATGCTGTGTACCTCTGCTTTACAAATGGTTTATCTCTCACTTGCCCAAGTCTGCTGCGTTTTGGGATTGTAAGAGTGCCCTACGCTGGTCGCAGAAGATCATGTCTCTCACCAACTCTGATATAGATTGGTGTAATAGGATTTATGATGGAATCCGGATCATTGATCGTTGTGGAAGCTTCCCCAACGTACCCCTCATTGGAACTAAAGGAGGAATCAACTACCATCCGGTATTGGTTCGCCGTCAATTTGGATACCCGATGAGACACATCCCACTGGGTGTTCATCTGGAAGGTCTTTTCTTCATGGAAGGAGAAAATGACAGAGCACTAAAGATGGAAATAGTGCACGCTTGGAAGCATGTTCATAAGAAAGGACGAGAGTCTCTAGGAAAACCGAACTGTGTCTCGGTGGAGCCTTATCTCCATTGGGTACAAACTAGAGCTCTCAAGTAAAGATGCCTTATCCTCATTACAGAATTCTTCCGTCGAGGGAATCTGTCATGTACTTCATGACGGAAACTGAAAAGCTTCAGGTTACTCTCAACAAAATTCAAAAGGAAAGAAGGTCTTGGAAGAACAAGTACCGCACCCTCGACATAGAGTGCATCAAAATACAGCAATTACTGAAAGAAAAAGATGCTCTGATTGAAATTTTGGAGCAGCATGTTGTAGAGAATCAAGATGACCAAAGGAATTTGCTCGCTCCTTTCACCTGGCAAAGGAATGACAACCCGACAACGGCCCAAGAGCCCCGGTCAAAGAAAAGGAAGATACCAGAATCAGCACCTGATTTCTCTTCAGAGAGAACTCAGGACCCATTAGTTTAGGTTTATGTTTCTGCACTTTGTAATCTACTGTATTTCCATTTCTGTAATCCTTTGGAATTCAATAAAAAGGGGTTTCCCCACTGTTTGATATTTGCAATCTAATTGTCGAAGTTTATTTTAATTAAACATTAAACAATTAATATAATCATTGCATTCATCATTCTCACGTCACGTATTCTCCTTACCTACGAATCTCACGTTTGTGTCTCGGTTCTAGAGTCAAACTGTCTCATTCGTATAATACTCGGGCCAATCGTCAGAAAAGGATGGAGGATCTTGAGGAAGAAAACAGAGAGTTAAAAGAAGAGATCGACGCTCTGAGAGAGGATATGAGAAAGCTTCGTAACGACATGCAAGCCATGGCAGAAGCTCAGCTACAACGAACTGTGATCTCAGAGATCACCTCAACGCCCATAGTGGAGAGGTATGATCCTAGGTATCAGATACCAAAAGATCGTCCTTGGGGCATGCCTGTTAACTATATCCCGGAAGGATATGTTCCGCCGATCACTAAAGATCAGGGAATCACAACAGAAGCCGCTGAGCCTGAAGGTTACAAACTTCAGGAAAGCGAAGATGCCAGGGGCATGTTGAAGACTCCTGAAGGTTACAAACTTTGGGAGGCGCCAAGACTCACTGCCGTAGTCACGGTACCACCCCCTATGGTGCACACTGTCCCGGAAGGACAGATTCCACCAACACCTTCTGGTAAGGAGACTATGTTCGATAGAATGGATGAATTCCAGGAGCAATTCTTGGAAATGCAGAAGGAGCTGCAAGCCATTCGCGGTCAGGATCCATTTGGAAAAGACGATGCAGACCTCTGCTTGGTCCCAAATGTGAAAGTTCCGCACAAGTTCCAAGTGCCCGACTTTGAAAAATACAAGGGTAACTCTTGCCCTTAGAGCCATCTGGTGATGTACGCTCGGCGAATGTCAGCTCAGACGGAGAATCAGGACCTACTGATTCACTACTTTCAGGATAGTTTAATCGGTGCCGCATTAAAATGGTACATGGGTTTAAACCGTACTACGATCAGTACATTCAGAGATCTTGGTACTGCCTTCGTCCAACAATACAAATACAATTTGGACATGGCACCCGACAGAGATCAACTCAGATCAATGTCGCAAAAGAACAAGGAAACCTCTAAGGAATATGCTCAAAGGTGGCGTGAAATCGCCGCTCAAATTTGTCCACCTCTTGAGGAAAAAGAGATGACAAAGATCTTCTTAAAGACCTTAAGCTCATTTTACTATGACCGAATGGTTGCCAGTGCGCCCAGTGATTTCACCGAAATGGTCGCCATGGGCGTACGTCTTGAGGAAGCCGTCCGAGAAGGACGTTTGGTAAAAGACATTGGATCGACGAGTGGTACTAAAAAATATGGTAGTGCTCTCCCTAAGAAAAAATAGCAAGATATTGGGAATATCTCTCTCAGAAAGCAAAGGCGACGTTATCAACCGGTAGCAGCTATGACTCCTGCTATCAACCCTGCGTCTATTCCTACATATCAACCACAGGTTGCGCAGAGCCAACCTGATCAGCAAAGGACACAACAACCTCTTCAGCAGGCTCGTCCTCCATATAACAACAATCGTACAACACGGCCACCAGGATTTGATCCTATACCCGTGACGTACGTAGAACTGTTTCCATTACTACTAGCTAAGGGGCACATTCAGACTAAATCTCCTCTTGCAGTACCGGAAAATCTGCCTTTTTGGTTTAAGGTGGATCAAACTTGCCCTTATCATCAAGGAGGATCAGGGCATAACATCGAAAATTGTCTCAATTTCAAATCTGACGTGCAAAAGCTTGTTAGGAGCGGGGTCTTATCTTTCAAAGATACGAATTCGAATGTTCTCACGAACCCACTGCCTCAACATGAGAAGGCTGCAGTCAATCTGATTGAGAAAGAGACTAACGATGTCTATCAAATTCACGATGTACTCTTGTTAAGGACCAATCTGGTCAAGATGCATTGTAGACAGAGTGGATATGGCCATGTACCACCTCATAATTATCATCAGTATGATATCTGGTCTAACGACAACCAAGGATGTTTTGTAGTGCAAGCAGCTCAACAGGAACAGATGGATCTTAGATGGATCCAGGAGCACCGAGTTCGTGGAGTTAACATGGTTTACACGAATTCTAACGCCATTCAAAACCATGACATCTGTACGATGAATACCAACTTGGTGGCGATGCACTCAAGGCAAAGCCAGTATCATAATCTGCCGCGACATGATTACAGTTCTTGTCTGATTTGCTCGGTAAACAAACAGGGATGCTCTTTCATACAGGAGGCCCTCCAGCGTCAGATGGATCTTGGATGGATCCAAGACTACCATGATATGAACCCTTATCAGATCAACATGGTTCAGATCTTCGATATTCGTGTGATGAATACCAACCTGGTAGAGTTACATGCTGAGCAGGTCTGACTCGAATTCTTAATATCACATGACTATCAAAGCTGTGAAGCGGGTTGTGAAAATGATCGAGGTTGTACCCTTGTCCAGGAGGCACTTCAGCACTTGTTAAATCATTGGTGGATGCCAATTTATATGGATGAAGATACTCGGCAGATTAGTATCAATAACAGGAATCCTACCCGGCGTCAAAGTCAGGATGTCCGATCAGCGGAAGCTAACCTAGTAAGGTTACATTGTATTCAAAGTGGGCGTGGCCAGGTGCCATCACACAATTACGACCGTTGTAGCGTCTGTTCGGAAAGTAACCAAGGGTGTTACCTTGTGAGAGCACCTCTTCAGGGTCAAGTCGATCGTGGAGAAATTCGTCCATATCCGGGTTCTGGACCCATCAACTGGACACCGAACTACCTTGCCGAGCAAGTTGAGGATGTAGTCACGATCTCTGGTCATCACAGGACCAGGGATGTTTTTGCCATTATCCCTCTACTTGACGAGTCTAAAGTTCCCAACCGAGAACGAATCAAGATTACTTATGATGGTCAAAAAAATCAGAAGGCTCCTGTAGTCATCTATCTACCAGGACCACTACAGTATGAATCAGCTAAGGCGATCCCTTACAAATACGGTGCAACAATAATTGAAAATGGAAAGGAAATTCAATTACCCTCCGTTGTGAACATTGCAGACATCAGTCGAGTAACACGGAGTGCTAGAATCTTCAACCGAGGGGTTGGGGAACCTAACAAGGAAAAGGAACTTCAGACAGAAGCTCCTGATCCACCAGTCGGTCAATCTAGTGATCCCGACCTTTCGAAAAATAATGATGAGATGCTGAAGCTCATCCAAAGGAGTGAATATAACATTGTTGATCAACTGTTACAAACTCCTTCAAAGATCTCGGTATTATCACTGTTACTCAGTTCAGAAGCACATAGGGAGGCTCTACAGAAAGTCTTGGAGCAAGCCTTTGTGGAACCTGATGTAACAATCAGACAGTTCGATAGTATTGTCTCTAACATCACTTCCTGCAACAATTTGGGATTTAGTGATGAAGAATTACCTGAAGAGGGTCGTCGTCATAACTTGGCGCTCAATATCACAGTTAACTGCCAGGACGATGCTTTAGCCAGCGTACTGGTAGACATAGGGTCAGCCCTGAATGTTATGCCGAAGTCCACTTTGATGCAATTATCATTCAAAGGCCCTCCGATGAGAGTCAGCGAGGACGTTGTCAAAGCATTCGACGGATCCAGAAAAATAGTTATCGGCGAAGTTGATCTTCCCATAACTATCGGTCCTCACACTTTCGAAGTTACCTTCCAGGTCATGGACATTCGGGCAATATACAGTTGTTTATTAGGAAGACCTTGGATACATCAGGCTGGAGCGGTCACTTCGACCCTCCACCAAAAGCTAAAGTTTGTCAAGAACGATCAACTTGTCACGGTTTGTGGGGAACAAGCCTTGCTTGTAAGCAACTTGTCATCATCTACTGGTATAAAACTCGAGGAGGTTATTGGAACTCAGTTCCAAGCATTGTCGGTGAGCAAGGACAATCAATCCCAAGGAGGAACCTCGATTTCCTCATACAAAGATGCTATCAAAGCGGTCGAGAGTACCGACACATTTGGATGGGGACAGCTTGTCATTCCCATTGACAATAAAACAAAGAAGGGTCTTGGTTTTTCTGCAACCTGTACCCAGACAGCTGCCAGCGATGAAAGTCTTCATCCCCTTCAAAACTTATTCCACAGTGGAGGTTTCCTTCACCCAGTGTTTTAGATAGTTCATGCTATCAATGAGGAAGATCCCTCTGACACAGATGAAGAGTGGAAGTCATATCTTAACAATGACGGTTATATGTCTCAGGAAGAGGTGCCTACGCCTTTTTGCTTTCCTACAGAAAGTCCGAGATTTATACCAAGATCAGATGTCAAAATGATGTACGGGGATTGTGATCTAGAAGGATGTCGTGCTCCGCCAAATTCATTAGAGGAAGACACTCCAATGAAAGACAATTTTGACTACACCTACTATGGCCCAATGGATGGTCTGCCAATGTGGCAACCTTACCCAGGAAACTTGGGGCAAGAAAGTCAGCCGAGTAATGAAGCTCAGCTGACCGTCATTGAACGGAATACCTGTGTCCCCACCATGTCATGGGATCAACACTCAGGTCATTCGGAAACTACTCGACATGAAGATGAATTCGCAACCTTTGCAGGACTTGAATTCATCAACTATGCTTTTCCCAAGGTCAACGTCATCGAGAAAGATGACTTCTCCAGTCCCAAAGAAGTTTGGGACACTCTGGGAGAACCAAGTGGAAAATTCGACTATATGGTCAAATACACCGCTCCCGAAAGCTCTCGTATCAGACTCGAAGATATCCAGCCAACTGGATTGGGAGATACTGCTGAGAGCATAAATGCTATGCAAAATGCAACAGAGGAATTCTCCTACGATAATTCTGCCTGGGAAACAGATTCCAATGATCCTGCTCCACCAGAAATCAGCGTCATTTCTGAAGACAAATCAAGGAAGGTGCCAGACTTTGTGATTCACCAAGGAGTTCGCCGTCAATGGGTTGCCGTCGAGGTTCCGAAGGTCGTCCGCCAGTCAAAGTAATTGCCATATTTAACCTTTCACCCTGCCCAGGTGAAACGGATGTTTTGATAGGGCTCACTTTCTGTAAATTTCCCTCTTCGCTTTGCCCAAAGCGACAGAGTTTTGTTTTATAAGGCTGTAGTTTCAAGGATCGACTTGTTCATTAATAAAATAATGTCGTTCTGTAATTTCCGCATTTATTGTTGTTTTCTCTTTTTGCTTTTTAAGAAAATGGTAATCCTAAAAAACATTTAACAATAAAAACAAGCAGTAAAATAAATACACTGCACACACTTGCATTTTCTCTATCTCTTCTAAACACGAATCATCACGTCATGCAGATTGCTTGTTTTAAACCCAGTTGAAACATATGATCCGATGCCTTCTCCCAACTTTGAGTTCCCGGTATTCGAGGCTGAAGAAGAAAATGACAACAAAATTCCAGAAGAGATCTCCCGATTACTCAGACAAGAGGAAAGGTCCATTGAACCTCACAAAGAACCGTTGGAAACGGTAAACTTGGGTTCAGAGCAAGAGAGGAAAGAAATCAGGATTGGGGCACTGCTCAGTCCAATTGCCAGAGAGGGTTTGATAAAGCTTCTCCAAGAATTCCCCGATGTATTCGCTTGGTCCTATTAGGATATGCCAGGGTTGGATACCAGCATCGTGGAACATCACTTACCGTTAAGATCGGAATGTCCGCCAGTAAAGCAAAGGTTGAGACGCACTCACCCGGACATGGCCATCAAAATCAAAGAAGAGGTACAGAAACAGATTGACGCGGGTTTCCTCGCTACATCTGAATATCATAAATGGTTAGCCAACATCGTACCTGTTCCGAAAAAGGACGGAAAGGTCAGAATGTGTGTCGACTACCGAGATCTGAACAAGGCTAGTCCAAAGGACGACTTTCCTTTACCACATCTTGACATGCTGGTTGACAGTACAGCAAAGTTCAAAGTTTTCTTCTTCATGGATGGATTCTCGGGCTATAATCAAATCAAAATGGCGCCGAAAGACATGGAGAAAACTTCGTTCATTACCCCATGGGGTACCTTTTGTTACAAGGTAATGCCGTTCGGTTTGAAGAATGTCGGGGCAACCTATCAAAGGGCCATGACTACTCTGTTTCATGACATGATACACAAAGAAATCGAGGTATATGTCGATGATATGATTGCTAAATCTAGAACGGAAGAGGAGCATGTGACCCACCTGTCAAAACTATTCGAGCGGTTGAGAAAGTACAAACTCCGCTTGAATTCCAACAAATGCACCTTCGGTGTCCGTTCAGGGAAACTACTAGGGTTCATCGTCAGCCAGAAAAGAATTGAGGTTGATCCTGACAAGGTCAAGGCCACTCAAGAAATGCCTTCTCTGAAAACTGAAAAACAAGTCAGAGGATTCTTGGGACGTTTGAACTACATCTCCAGATTCATATTCCTTATGACTGCCACTTGTGCGCTAATCTTCAAATTACTGAAAAAGAACCAGGATTGCGTTTGGACAGAAGATTGCCAAACCGCCTTCGACAGTATTAAGGAATACCTGTTGAATCCTCTGATTCTATCACCTCCAGTGGAAGGAAGACCACTGATCATTTACCTCACAGTCCTAGAGGACTCGATGGGATGTGTACTTGGCCAACAAGACGAAACCAAACGGAAAGAGTCTGCCATTTACTATTTGAGCAAGAAATTCACCGACTGCGAGACTCGGTACACTATGCTTGAGAAAACTTGTTGTGCTTTGGCTTAGGCAGCCAAACGTCTTTGCCAGTACATGATTCATCACACTACTTGGTTGATCTCAGAAATGGATCCAATCAAGTATGTCTTCGAAAAACCTGCTCTTACAGGAAGGATTGCCCGTTGGCAGATGCTGTTATCAGAATATGACATAGATTACCACGCTCAAAAAGCTGTTAAGGGAAGTATTTTAGCCGATCATTTGGCTCATCAACCGATTGACGATCAAGAATCAATCGGGTTTGACTTCCCAGACGAAGATGTCATGTATCTAAAAATGAAAGATTGCGAGGAACCGTTACCCACAGAAGGGCCAGAACCAGGTTCCTAATGGGGACTTATCTTTGACAGAGCAGTTAATCGTTATGGAAACAGAATTGGGGCAATCATTGTTACCCCTCAGGGTACCCATATTCCTTTCACTGCCAGACTTACGTTCAAATGTACGAACAACGAGGCCGAATACGAAGCTTGTATTATGGGTCTCGAAGAAGCGATTGATTTAAGGATCAAAAACTTGGATGTATACGGCAATTCAGCCTTGGTTATCAATCAGATAAAAGGAGATTGGAACACATACCAATCAGGATTGATTCCTTACAAAGACTATGCAAGAAGGTTGTTACCTTTCTTCAACAGAGTTGAGTTTCATCACATCCCTCGTGATGAGAATCACATGGCTGACGCTCTAGCCACTATCTCTTCCATGATTAGTGTAGGTCAATGGAATGACATACCTAAGATCGTCATAATGCGCCTTGAACGGCCCGCTTACATCTTCACGATCGAAGCAGTCAAAGACGACAAACCTTGGTATCACGATATCAAATGCTTCCTACAGAAACAAGAGTACCCATCTGGGGCACTCAGAAAAGACAGGAAAACCCTCAGAAGATTGGCTGGAAACTTCTTCCTGAGTGGTGACACTCTCTATAAGAGAAATTTTGACATGGTCTTGCTCCGATGCGTAGACAGACCAGAAGCAAACATGCTTATGAAAGAAATTCATGAAGGATCCTTTGGCACTCATGCCAACGGACACACAATGGCGAGAAAAATTCTGAGAGCAGGGTACTATTGGTTAGCAATGGAATCCGACTGCTACAAGTACATGAGGAGGTGTCACAAGTGTCAGATATACTCCGACAAAATTCATGTACCGCCATCACATCTGAAAGTCCTCTCTTCCCCGTGGCCATTTTCCATATGGGGAATCGACATGATTGGCATGATTGAGCCCAAGGCTTCAAACGGACATCGGTTCATTCTGGTAGCCATTGACTATTTCACCAAGTGGGTCGAAGCAGCATCATACGCTAATGTAAACCGACAAGTGGTGGTCCGATTTATCAAAAACAATATCATCTGCCGTTATGGTGTTCCAAGCGAGATCATTACTGATAATGGATCTAACTTGAACAATAAGATGATGAAAGAGTTGTGCGTAGAGTTCAAGATCGAACACCATAACTCATCTCCCTACCGACCCAAGATGAACAGAGCGGTAGAAGCGGCTAACAAGAACATCAAGGGGATTGTTCAGAAGATGGTCGTAACCTACAAAGATTGGCACGAGATGCTACCCTTTGCTCTTCACGATTATCGCACATCTGTTCGCACTTCAACAGGGGCTACCCCTTTCTCTCTAGTGTATGGCATGGAAGCAGTGCTCCCCATAGAGGTAGAGATCCCATCAATCTGGGTATTGATGGAAGCTAAGCTCACCGAAGCTGAATGGTGTCAAAGCCGACACGACGAACTGAATCTGATCGAAGAGAAGCGAATCACGGCACTATGCCACGGTCAGTTGTATCAACAGAGAATAAAGAGGGCGTTCGACAAAAAGGTCCGACCTCGTATCTTCAGGAAAGGAGACCTCGTGCTCAAGAAGATACAATCTTTTCTCACTGATTCTCGGGGCAAGTGGACTCCGAATTATGATGGCCCCTATGTGGTCACGAAAGCTTTCTCAGGCGGCGCCTTGAGACTTGCAACCATGGACGGAGAGGAATTTTCCTACCCCACGAATGTTGATGTAGTCAAGAAATACTTCGCCTAAACTAAAAAAAAAAAAAACGTCTCGGTGGATTGAAAACCCGAAAGGGCGGTCCAGGCAAAAGTTAGAGACATATAAAAAAATCGTCCCGATGGATTGGAAATCTCATAGTACAATCCAGGCAAAAATTAGGGATAATGGCAAGTAACTATGTTCAACAGAGGCGAATCCCTCGGCAGCAGTAGTTACATCATCTGTCAGAAAACTCCAGTCAAGGTCATCTTCGACAGAAGCTCAGGATGCCCTGAATTCAAAGTTGGTAGAAGGATAGTGGTCGTTATGTTTCAACGTAGCCCTTTTCCCTGTAAATTACCATTTTCACACTTTGTATATACTCTTTGGAATCACGCGTTTGACTGATCTCCATCTTATCAATAAAATTTGAGCCTTTGTGCTTTTGTTTATAATTCTTATTTGTTTTAGCTTTACAGAACGACATTTTAACATGATCAACGATTCTTGAAATAAAACAAAAATGAATTTACTTGTTAAAACTTTTTCTGCTTTTTAATAAAGACGGCAATTTCTTTTGACTGTTGAACATCAAAAGAACATCAACCGCTTCTCTAGAGGTAAGCGAACTTCAAAGTGCAGAATTAAAGTACTCCTTCTAACCCAGTACGCCTGAATGAAGGAATCAACTGTGTCAGAGACCTCGTTTCGTCTGACACGCTTCGGCCGAGTTCTTATCTCCTAAGCCTGATCAACGGTATTCCCCGCAGGGACTATCTCTCCTAAGCAAGGTGGAATTGCTATCTTGAACCATCAATATCTCTATACGCCCCGCGATGGCCGAGTATCCAGTCACGTTCATCTTTTAGTTTGTGTGTCGCGTCAGTTTTGTCCGCATATACATACGTACATCATGCATTATTGATTTGCATTTACATTTCATATTGCATCGCTATCACTCTAGCCGGTCTTGTCCCTTAGTGATAGGAGTTCTCTCAATCGAGTTGTCAGTTCTTTCCTCGTCAGGAAACATTGTGTCTGAACAATCTCGCCACCAGTGTATCTTTAGATCAGAGTCGGCACTCGACCACTTTGATAACTTGAACCTCTAAAAAGCCAGAGAACCTTCAACGGATGTCACTCTTCGCCATTGAAGATGATATCCTTGCTTTTCTGGATTAAGGAAAATCCCCAGAGAAAGCCTCTTAAGCAAAGGTTCGGCAGTACATCAGTATTTCTCCGAAAATCCGCTGATGAAAAGGTCATCGGCACCTCAAAATTGGATCACATCATATGGCATTTCTCCGAGAAGATCTCCGAGAAAAGTATGAGGTAAAGACCCCAAGCGGAAGCAGTCTCTCAAGAGACTCGCTTTCCCCAGTAGAATCGACAAATGGCATCTCCAAACAGAGAAGTTTATGTACCCCTACAACTCAGACGACTGGGTTCCCCAGCAAGTCTGACATCGAAACTTTTTCCACACAAATGGCATCTCCCCAGGAAAATTCGGCGAGAAGTTTGAAGGAAATCCGCTACAAATAGCGTTCCTTGTCAATGAAGTTTATTGACAAAAGAAACTAATACCAGTTCCTTGGTAGGAAACCAAGATCGAGGGGAAGTTTAGATCGGAAACTAAGACCAGTTCCTTGGTAGGAAACCGGGATCGAGGGGGAGTTTACAACAGAAACTAAGACCAGCTCCTTGGTAGGAAACCAGGATCGAGGGGAAGTTTAAATCAGCAACTGAGACCAGTTCCTTGGCTGAAGACCAGGATCGAGGGGAAGTTTACCTTTTCTAAGCATCGTTGCTTAGCAAAAGAAGATGAATGCGCAATCTACCATTCATAACCACCATCAAAATTTTGGGTATTCCGATATTTAATCCTCTTGCACCCTGAATGCCCGAATACCTTCGCCATTCGCCCCTTCGTGTCTAAGAAGATTAAATAGGGGCATCTGTAATACTCCAAATTTTGACCACTAAAGTTTCCCATCATTGTGCAAATCATCATCACAATATGGATGAATCATCATGCCTCATCAAATGCCTCAAGGGTTGTTGAGCATTCACTACAATCAAAATTAGGGTTTTAGGCCCTCTCAGAGCTCTTAGACAAAGGATCAATCAAGGAATGACATGATCTTCAACTTGTCTAGCCTCTAACATATCCACAAAGGATCAAGAGGAATCCCACTCCAAGGATTAAGCACAAAGCTGCTCCCTTCTAGGTGGATCAAGCCTCAAGATCGACAGTGTCACCAAATTAGGGTTTTGGTCGACCAGGGCCTCCAGATGAAAATTTTCATCTGGGCACAAGCCAATGATCCAAAATATAACCTAATATACTCCATGGAACCTCATGGACCCATTCATCAAGTCAATTTTGCCTCAAGGGATGCATTCATCAAAAATCAGGAATTAGGGTTTCTTGACCTAATTCACCCCTAAGTTGACTTTTAGGGCAAATCAAGAGCCAAGACCTCAAGAGAGGATTTGAGGGTCTCTAGTATACCATATTGATCCATTTGTAACAATGGATTAATCCAAGAAGCTTAAGCAACAAGTCTCAATTTCATCTGCACCACAATTAGGGTTTTAAGGAAAAAGTCAACTGCAACTTTGACTTTTGACCAGGACATGCTCCCAAGCCCTAGGACATGCCCCAATATACCCTATGACACCCTTGGAACATGTCCATCAAGTTTGATTTAGGTCAAGGACATGATTTCATGAAGAATTGCATAGTTTGGAATTCATCTAATAAAAAGTCAACTGTGCACAAAAGTCAACTTTGACTTTTTGAGATTTTTCACCAAAATGGATTTTTAACCCTAAAATGATGTTAATGTATGATTTGAATCATCATTCATTAAGAAAAATCAAAGAAAGTGGGATAACTTGTAAAAGGGGTAACCATAAAACTTAGAAATTTTTCTAAGTTATGGAAAAAGTACCACTAATGCACCAACTTTGGAGGACCATAAATCCTAAACCACAAGGCCAATTTTTTTCATCCAAAGAAGGATTTGTAGCCATCATTACCCTCTACAAAAACTTCAACTAGACCTAAGTCCAATTCATTAAGGATTTTGAGTTATGGAGTGATCAAAATCAAGAAATCACACTTTGTTCCAACACTTAGTGAAAATTTCACTAAGTCAGATTTTGCTTCACTTTTTGCCAAATGTAGAGGGATTTTTCACTTGGAATCAGAAGAGATCAAAATCAAACATGTTCAAACAGTTGTTGTATCATGTAAGGGCTTTCCAAAATGGCCAAGAACATTGCCAAATTCAACTTACACCATGAGATATGACATTGTCAAGTTGCCTTGCTGAAATCTGTCAAAGGCAAGGCAGATTTTGCATTTTGGCTCGATTTGCCAAAATCAGCCAAATTCAAATGCTCCTATCCACTTGGACACATCTGAGGATTGAATCTAAAGGGGACAATCACTGAGCCAAGCCTCCAAAGTCCATGGAACAAGAAATAGCATGTTGAACCTAGAATGGCCAAAATAGGGACAAGACTCCAAAATTGGATTGAAGCATTCAATGGAAGCATCAAGGTGGCATGGACTAAGCCATTCTCATCTGAAATCAGTCAACACTTATCCAAGACCAAGGGAACCAAAGCTCTGTTCCCTAACCCCTAGTCAATGGCTAGAGGAGACTTGCATTTCCATTGGACAACATTGGCCAAACCTACTTACCAGTTGCCATTCACTGTGGATCCCAAAACAAATTTGCTCTACTATAAATAGAGCTCAATTGTGATTAGTTTGAGTACACCAAAGCCATCTAACATATGCTTTCCTCAAAATCTCTTTCTCTTGGCAAAAATGCCTTTCTTAGCAAGGTAGCTATCGGGTTTTGAGTTTGGGAGATTTTCCAATCAAACCAATCACTCACACACCTCACATACATCACATATGAGCTGATCAAACACTTAGATCACTTCTGAAACACCAATTTCACAAAATCACCAGCTAGTTGCTCAAATTTTCAATCAAGTTGCAGCTGAGATGCCATGAATTGATCCAGCCAATTTCAATCAAGTCTAAGCATCCAAACACACTCCATAGGGTGTAGGGAAGCTGTTCAGATCATCACCACTCATCTGTAACACCTCCAAATCAAAAATCACATTGCACTTGCTGTCACGGCTTAGAGGTAAGCATATACTTGGTCATCTCTCAATCTATACATATTTCCTCGCACAATAATTTGGCCATATGTTCATAATCATGCATGGAGTGTTTTCCCTCAATTAATTGCATTGTTTGAATTGTGTATCAAAAATCCTAGCCTTCATGCAGAAATTAGGGTTCTTGAGGTTTCTTCGTGATTTCATGTTTTATGTTTAATTTAAATGAAATTAAGTGTTATAGACATGATCGTGAGGTTGAGACGAGCATAATGATATGTGGATTGCATGATATGATTACGTATTCAGTGAGATTGGATGGAAAACGCAAATCAGCCAAACCCAGAAAAAAGCGCGTGTTCTTGCTTGTGTTCTTGGCGCCTTTTTCACAAATTCAAATATTTGAATTTTGTGATTTTGTTTAATGGATTCAAAAATTAATTTCTCTCTGAGTTTTAATGATTTTGAGTTGATTCTTTTTTTAATAATTTACAAAAATGTTAAAATATTTTATTTTATCAAAAAATCCAAAAAAATATTATTTATTTCATATAATTGATATTTTTACAAAGAATTAATGTTTTAATTGTTTTTTGACATTTTAAATATTTTTTTCTACATTGATTTTGCAACTTTTAATGCTTTCTAATTATTTTGTAGGTCAATACTTAATTTTTGAAGCATTAATCCAAAATCACAATTTTTTTTTCATATGTTAAACAATTTTGATCATTTTTAATTGAATTTTTATTCAATTAAATACATTTTTGAAAACAAATTAGGGTTTTTGGATTAATTCAACCCTCATAAATCATTTTCAAAACCTCTTGGGCCTCTTGAGAGAGTGTAAGACCCAACCCACTTGTACAGAAATATTTTTGGGCCTCATTCGTTCTATAAGTCCCTCTATACATTTTCAAATAAACGGCACGATCATCGCCTTTTGAAAAATAACCTTGGGCCTCTCCTTGAGCTATAAGACCCATTCAAAAACACTTTGGGCCTCTAATAGAGTGTAAGACCCAATCCCCATTTAACCAAAACATTTTGGGCCTCACTTATTGTATAAGTCCCTCTGCGTTAAAAGAAAACCTTGGCGCGATCGCCATTTTTAAACGAATAATCAATTAGGCCTACCCTCGTGTTATAAGCCCCATTCTTTTTCTTTAAAACTCTTTGGGCCTCTTGAAAGAGTGTAGGACCCATCCCTTTGTACATTAAACCATTTTGGGCCACAGTCACTTGTATAAGTCCCTCTGTACAAATTCAAACAGTGCGCTCACTGATAAAACCCTGGGCCTCTCCTTGAGCTGTAAGCCCCAAATCTTTCTTTTTTCAAAGCACTTTCTCCTTTGATTTTGAATATACTGTTGTTTTCAATCTTTCTTTGTTGAACAACTAACCAAACAGCATGGAAGCTCTACAACCGAGTAAGTGGTTATCGCTTTCATTTACCGCTTTCGTATACATATAACTGTATTGTGGGGCTGTTTCACTGTAAGTCTTCTTTCATAAACTCATATCGACTGTGTAATAATAGTATAGATATTTAGAGTTTCCCCGGCAACTACGTCTAGCACTAGGTAAAGCAGTTTCAATCACTCTTAAATAGTCAAAACTAGATCCCCATAGGATTACCAGACACAGTCTTCCCTCCTCTTGGGGTTAAACAATATGGAGATATGAAAGGCAGCATTCTCTGTGAACCCTTTCATAGACTGTCACTTGTAGAAGTTGTCAAAGAAACTCTATTCCCCAGAGATGATCTCTTCTCCGTGAATTGCATCTCTTGAGTTTCTTCCAAATTCTCGAACTTTCCTGACTTTGATCTATTCTCGGTGAATAGCATTGCTTTGAATTTCTCGGGGCTTGGGGACCCACGGGCTTCTTAAAAGCAATTGTCAAGAAGCTCTACTCCCCAGAGATGATCTTTTCTCCGTGAATGGCATCTCTTGAGTTTCTTCCAAATTCTCGAACTTTCCTGACTTGATCTATTCCTTGTGAATAGCTTTCCTTGAATTTCTCGGGGTTTGGGGACCCATCAGCTTCCTAAAAGCAACCCCGCCTCCTCTTGGGCTTAGTACAAGGACCTGCCGGCTTCTTAGAAGTATTCACAGCCTCCTCTTAGGCTTCGTATAATGATCTCTTCCTCCGGGAATGATAGCCTTCTCTTGGGCTTAGTACAAGGACCGATCGGCTTCTTAAAAGTTTCCATCCTCCTCTTGGGCTTCGTACAAATAGTTGTTGCACCCCAAAATTTGCTCTCCTTACTTTATTACTAACTGGCTTATGCTGCATTGCATTTTGCATTATCATGTGTGTATATCATTGGTTCTTAGCATGGGGTCAAGGTGCCTGAGGCAGTGCTTCAGAGGGTCAAGCAAGAGTCCTGGTATTGTCCAAGAGAGCCCAGGTGGATTATCCTCTCCTAACCAGTGCATAGATTAGGGTTTTGAGATTCTTGGGTTTATTGCTTCAATAGGCAAGCTCCTTGGGTTTTAATCATCATCAAATGGCATATCTTATCTTTGTTGGAGAGGATACACATCATATTCAGAGGAATTTGGATTTGGAGACTGTGCTATTTCCTCCTAGACTGAGGGTACCACAACTAGGGTTTGCTATAAAGTCAGTTTATTTCTGATTTTTTGGGCAAGACTTGATTCTATGGTATTCCTTGGGTCCCCAAGTATCTAGGGAGGGGAGGTTGCCCATCAGTTTGGTTCAGGAGAAGTTTAATTGACCAGAAGATTGAGAATCAGGTGAATTGGGTAAAAGTCAACAGTGAGAGGAGAAGTCAACTGTGGAATTTTGAGGTTCTCTCCAAGGTTTTCAAGGTCTCACATCCTCATATGGTCTTCAAGGGTCAAGTTTCATACATATTTATCAGGAATCAGGAGTTGGTGCAAAGTTTCTAAATTTGGAAAGTGACCTATAATGAAAAGTTTCCTTTTTGGGCAAGTTCCTGCACTGCTTTTAGGGTTTCCATATCATTTGTGAAACTCCAGTTATGATCAAAAGAAGGCAAAGTGGTTTTTAGGGTTTCTCATGATCCCATTTTCACAACTTTGGCCATAATGACCTATAATCAATTCCATTGCTTCATGCCACATTCCAATATTAAAAGACATTCCTTGAGGATTATTTTGGGCCCAAAAATGAAGAAATTCCATGGTGTGTTCTTCACTTATTCTCCATTGTTCAAAAATGCCAAATTATTCAAAAGTCAGGAATCAAAAAGTTTCAAGGCCCAATTTAAATGTGGTGTGATTAGCAACTCAAATGCAAGTGATCCATCATGAAACTTTCAAATATCCATGCATGGAGGAGGTGTACTTAACATAATGTGATTTTTCAAAATTATTTAAAAAATCATTAAACAAGAAATCACCCAAGCCCAATTCATATTCAGTAGAAAACCCTAGTCTATATAAGCTCAATCATGCACTGGTTAGGGTTAGTTACACGGGATATATTGGAGTATTCAAGTGAACCCTAAAAAAGGATTTTTCATTCAAACTCACGGCCAAGAGGAGCTCTCCCAAAAGTACTTCCACAAATCTCTTCCTGGTGATTTCTAGAACACAACCCAACCACCATTCGCAGCCAAAAGCAAGGATTAGAGGTGCACCATCTCAGGTGGGTGAATTTTTTCGTGCTCCTAAAACTCCCCTTTTTTATATGAATATTGATGTGTGATGATTGGTGGTTACCCTAATCTATTTACTTTTAATTTTGGACGTGTGGTTTGCGTGTAATATGGATTTAAAGTTTTGTGCCCTAATGGTTTTTTATTCGTTTTTTATTATACATTAACAATTTGGGGTTTTTGATGCCATATTTGGATTCCTGACGAAATTCTGGGTCGGATAGTGTACCCATACGCATTTTCTGGAAAAATATAGGTTGCAGGTGGTGGCCGGCGGTAGGGTTTCGGCGGCTGGCGGTGGTCCGGCGAAGGGAGGGGTTCCAAGGTTGAAGATGAAATCTTGGCCCTTCATTCTCTTAATCCAACGGTCTAAATCATGCCACCTATTATTTCTTTTATTTTTTTTTCTGAATTTAAATTAGTAATCCTATGTACATTACCCCATGGTCATACCGTGTGCCACCCATTCATGTTATTTTGTTTTATTTACTTTTTATTCTCGTTGACCAACCACTGGCCATTGGATGAATCAAACGAACCACAGCCTGCCAGCAATTTAAAATAACCACGCGCCTTGCACATGGCATGCTCACGGTATTCCTTTTTTATTTTTTGTTCAATTAGTGGGCTGGGTTGCTATTCGCACCCCCCCACTCTTCAGCCCAATGTCATTTCCTCTGCATTTCCTTACTATTCGCACCCCCTACGTACAAATTTCATATTTTATTTCAATTATTATTTCATATTTTAATTATTAAAAATACATTCTTGCATTTTAAAATTCCCATAAAATTCATACATCATCTTTATCATTTTATAAAATTTTTACAAATTTTATTTTTTTTATTTTTATTTTATTTTTATCATCCAAATTAATTATTTTATCAATTTCCTTTTTGCATTACACATCTCACGCATACATAAATTTCTTTATTTTAATTCTCCTCATCTATAATACATTTTTGATCCATTCTTTTTGCATCTATTAGATAACATCCTAAAATGCATTAAAAAAAATTTATTTCATTTTTAAAATTATTGCATATTGCATTTTGATCCTTCCTTTTGGCACATTGAACCCTACTTCCCACCTGAATTTTGTATGATTAATTGAATGACTAACACTTTGAATTTTTGCAGGGATTTTTGGTATGTTGTTTGTCTCTGGTTGAGGGACCTTGAAATTTAATTTGGGAATTTTAGGAGTTATTTCTCTATTTATTTAATTGTTTTCACTCGAGATCTGCTTATATGTGTATTTCTGACCACATCCGATTATCTGTTTGAAAAGGCACTTGTGCCATGTGCTTTGGGGTTGTTCCTTTGATTTCTGAATTCATGTTTGGATTATTATCATTGTTGTTTGCCATTGTTTGATTCTCATTCACCTCATTTTTCTTACTTATGTTTGTTTCTCACTAATCTTTTATGCAGGGACTAAGGTAAGTTCTTTAAGGGTGGAAAAGTATCCCTCTTAACCTTTGTTCTTTCTTTCTCTCCTATCTTTATCCTTTAGGGTTTAGGTTGAACCTCACTAACCGTAGGTCACCCATGCATGATGACTTTAGGATTCATAGTCCCCTTTTAGAGTTACCTTTGTGTCTTCTCTCTTCTCATCTCAAATTTCTTTGAAACACTTAATAAGAATAAGGTGTATTGCGCATGAGCCTTAAGTATGGGGCATGAGAAATGAGGGGCTTCCTCTCATCTTTCTAGAGTGCTTAGTAAGCATCATGTCTTGGGATGATGCGTTAAGTATTCGCCCCTGTGCCCTAGACTTTGGTGCAATGCAACTCAGGAACTAACTTAAGCCACTTCTGTCCTAAAAAACACAAACCAACTTCAAACCTTTTTGTCCTTCGGGACCTTCAACTTAAAGGCTATTTTCAAAAAGGGCATGTTATTTTCCGTCTGAGACGCAAACAGGCATCGACCCTAACTGTCGGACGCGAACTTAACGTCGCTCATAAAAAACACAAAAAGAACTTGGTCCGAACTACGTTGACTCTGAATTCCCCATTGCACAAGGGGGGTACGTAGGCCTGGGATGTTGACGTCCTACCGAGTCGGTCTTTGTCTTTTCCTCCCCGTCTTAGTACAGCCCTAGATGATAGGATAACTCACCCTTAGAATAGACAACAAGCGTGGATCCCATCGAGTACGATGGACGCGTGGGGTGCTAGCACCTTCCCCTCGCGTAACCGACTCCCGAACCCAGGTTATGGTTGCGATGACCATTCCTTTCCCTCTTCCTCGGGTTTATGCGGTGTTCCCTTTCCCTCTCTTGGGATAAATTTACACGGCTAGCGCCTCTGTTTTTTCCGCGCCACTCTCGCGTTTGTACCTGGATGAAAATCCTGGGAGCGACAGCTGGCGACTCTGCTGGGGACTCTGGTTGACCTATGCTGGTCCATCCCTAAGCGAGTCAATCCTAATGCTTGCTTGTCTCTTTGGGTGTTTTGTTTTTGTTTTGCTTTATGTTGTACTTTATTTTTATTTTTATTTTTACCGTATTTTCTGCATTTCATTCTTTACTGTCATGCTGCTGTGCTGTGCTGGCTATCTTTGTTTTGCAGGTTGGGTGGTCCGAGAGCTAAGCCCAATACCCAGGCTTGAGTATACCCTAGGACTAGTGTGGAAAGTAGTGGGACCTACGTGCCCGCTTGGTACGTTTGTGTGTTCACGAAATTCACAACCAGACGAGGCTATCTTGGGACGTATTCTAACGTGTGTGTCTTGCGCATGTTGGGGTGTTGATCTAGAGAGCTGTCGACTCTGGTGACCGATCATTGAGGACCTTAGTGGAAACACCCCTCTTTAGCGGTGACAGTGGTAGACCACATCCAGTGGCAAACCCATTTACACCCGAGGGCCCGCTTTGGAACTCGCATAGGACGCCCTTACGTTTTGAAGAGAATCAGTGGAGGCACTCCTCGATTGACTTTAGTACTGTACCCCGAGGGATGAATGTACTATTGTTTCTCGACCTCAGTGCCAAAGTTGAGGACCTTTCACTTTGGAGAATCAGTTGAGGCCTCCTCGATTGATGATGATGCCAAACCAGAAATGGTGAACGTATCATTATTTCTCGACCTGAGAGCCCGGGATACTGAACATCCTAGTACCCACATGTGAGAGGGGATGGGCATTTGCAGGTTTGCAGGTAACCGAGACCTTCAACCTACCCTGATTCTCTGGATTTCTCATCAATGTCTGATTATTTGGGTTCCTCAGTGGTTCAGAGTTCTGGTTTTCTGGTTTCTCGTTCAGCTAACAGCACAGCACATCCAGCAGTGTGCCTTGACCCCATGTTTGCATGAGCATATCATTTTTCTTGCATTCTGACGTGTTTGACATTTTTCAGGGCTTGCATCTTACTCTTGATTCCGGTTTTCTGAGGTTACTTCAGTATGGATGTTCAGAGAAAGAAGACTGTTGCCTATTCGTTCCCAGAACCGATTTTGACACTGATTCACAAACTGATTAATATGGTTGGTTCCGGAGTTCGTACAGAGTTCAGTGAAAGGTATGGAAGACTTCTGAAATTTGTCTATAACATCTCCAAGTACGAGAAGGATGCCATTCACACACTTCTTCAGTTTTACGATCCGTCTCTGCGTTGCTTCACTTTCCCGGACTACATCTTGGCACCAACGTTGGAGGAGTTCTCATTTATTTTGGGAATTCCTATCATTCATGATATAGTTTTCTTTTCTGAAGAACACCCCGGTATAAAAGAAATGGTTGTGGCTCTTCATATTAGTGAATCCGTCTTGAACAGTAATATTGAAGAAAAACAAGGAGTTAAGGGTTTCCTATTGAAGTTCTTGTTTGATCAAGCTTGTATACATGTCAAAGAGAAGAATTGGACTGCTTACCAAGTTATCCTAGCTATGTGCATCTATGGGATTGTTTTGTTTCCGAATATTCCTGATCTGGTGGATATGCATGCCGTCAGAATCTTTATTTCGAAGAATCCTATACCTACCTTGCTAGGTGATGTGTACCATTTAGTTCACTATAAGAATGAGAATAGGCGTGGGAAAATTGTGAGTTGCTGTGCGCCGCTCTTAGCTACTTGGTTTCTGAGTCGTCTCCCTGAATCTGGTGCTTTCGTTGATACGAAAGATTCTCTGAAGTGGTCTAAGAGGGTTATGGGCTTGACTGCTGACAACATTACTTGGATTAATCGTGACTTGCTAGGAATGGAGATTATTTGCAAATGCGGAGAATTCCCTAATGTTCCCTTGATAGGGAGGAAAGGTGGAATTAACTATAATCCCTCCCTAGCTATCAGACAGTTTGGCTATCCTTTGAAGAATCCACCCGAAGAGCGAGATGTCCGAGAGTCCTTATTCTTCAATGGTATTGAGGATCAAGGGTTGATAAGGAAAGTTGTGAATGCTTGGAAACAAGCGACTAAGAAGGGTAAGATTCCATTCGGGAAAAGTAACAATCGGGTTTTCCCTCCCTATAAAGAGTGGATTAAGAAGAGAGCAGAAGAGGAGCTTCTTCCCTTCTCGGTGGAACCACCTTTGTATCCTTTGGTGATCGAGCCTCCTACCACCGTTGAGTTGGAGAAGTATAACAAATTATGGGCTGAAAAGGAAAGGTTGCGGGAAGAAAATAGTGAGCTAAAGAGAGAAATTTATCAGTGGAAGCATGAGCGGGGTGAAGCTGTTCATACCGCCAAGTTAAAGACAGAGCTCTTTGCTAAAGCAGAAAAAGAGCTTGCTGACATGGTCGCATCCAGAGAAAGAATGAAACAAGCTTTGGATGGTATCAGTAACGTTCTCAGGTCCAAGGAGGAGGAATTAGGCAAGGCTTTGTTAAAGATTCACAGGTTCAATGATCACCAAGAAACTGCCATGGCTGAGAATAAGAGAAATGAAGACGACTACCTAGCTAAGATTGATCAGTTGAAGTCAACACTCAAGAAGAAAGACGCTGAGATCTTATCAGGGATATTCAAGAGACAAGTAGTCGAGGGTCGACTCAATGAAGCCATAGCCTCCATGGAAGAACTGAAAGTCCAAGCTGAAGTGAAGAAACCTAGACATGAGGGTCCTAGCATGGAGGGTGTTTCTGGAGAAGACGCTTGGGAGTTACATTGCCGATACTTGGATGGGATCATACACAGGAGAGACCTTCTTATTCAAGGGCTAATTCAGAGGCCGAAGCATCTCGATACCAGAAAGTTGTTCAAGGAGATTCAAGACTGGTGCAGAAAGCATAATGGATAGGGGGATTGACACTTGTGAATTTTGATGACATGCCATAGTTTCCTTTTCTCATTTATTGTATTTGGATCACCACCAGGCTTGTTGGTTGGGACCTATGGTTTTTATATTCAGACTTGTTATCTCGGATTTGTGATTGTTGATATTTGGCTTTTCTCTGGTTTTCTTAATATATGAGCAGAAGTTCCATTATATCTTGTTATTAAACCGGAATCAAGGGGTGGATCGCCTTGTGAATTTTCAAACACGTCCATTTGCATTTGCATATTCATAATCATTTCGCATAATCATTTTGCATGACAGGTGTTTATCTCCGGTATTCTTATCTTGTTCTCATCTCAGAATTGCAGATCAGCATATTCACCGGTATCCTACTAAGCAAAATCGGAAGAGACTCATGGATCAGCTACAGAATGAGATCATTGAGATGCGGACTCGCATGAACCAATTCATGGAATTGATGCAAGGGGTTGCTCAGGGACAAGAACAGTTGAGAACTCTCGTTCAGCCACTGATTGCGAGGGTTGATAATGATGGTGTCCTTCATGGAGGACTTCAGACTAGTGTTACTGATAATGGTCAGAATGGTCCTACTGGCGGAGGTGTTCCTGTTTCTAGTGTTGTGATTCCTTCGATCGGAGCTGAAAATGCTGGGGGAGGTGGTACTGGTACTGGCGCAGTTCAGGGTCGTCAGTATGATGATGTTTAGGATGATGTATTTTCTTTGCCAGGTGGGGATGCTGGTCCCCAGACTGATCAGGATCAGAGGATCCGGTTGATTGAGGAACAGCTGAGGGGTGTTGTGAATCAGGATTCTGTGGGAATGGATCTAGAGGATTTGGGGCTGGTTCCAGGCGTTGTTATTCCGCACAAGTTTCAGACTCCCACTTTCAAGAAGTATAATGGTATGACTTGTCCGAGGACCCATGTGAGGGCATACGCAAGCAAAATGGCTGCATATGCGAAGAATGAAAAGATGATGATGCATTGCTTCCAGGATAGCCTATCTGGGGCATCCCTGGAGTGGTACATGCAACTGGAAAGGAAGGATGTGCGTAGTTGGAGAGATCTGGCAGGGGCATTTATCAGACATTACCAATATAACACTGATATGGCTCCTAACAGAACACAGCTGCAGAATCTGTCACAAAAGAACAATGAGAGCTTCAAGGAGTACGCTCAGAGGTGGCGTGAACTGGCAGCGAGGGTTCAGCCTCCCATGTTGGAACGTGAAGTGATAACTATGTTTATGGCCACCTTGCAGGGTCATTACTATGAAAAGCTGGTACCATGTATGACTGGAAAGTTTGCTGACTTGATCTTAGTGGGGGAAATGGTGGAAAGTGGAATCAAGGCGGGGAAGATATCAGGCAGTGATGGTTCCTCATCTAGAGGAAGCAAGAAGCCTTATGCCAATGGTTATAAGAAGAAGGAGGGAGATACAAACTCTGTGTCATCATATCGTGGTAGATATGGACCTCGTCAGAACTACAATCAGCAGGTAGCTTCTGTAACCATCCCAGCAGCACCTCAACAGCCTGCAGCGTCTCAACAACAAAATCAGGCTCCTCGCCGGTCTCAGCCTCTGACTAGGCGGGAAAGGCATTTTGACACTCCACCTCTTCCATACGCTCAATTATTCCAGTACTTGCTAAAGCTACAGTTGATCCAGAAGAGAACATTGGCTCCACCTACTAGTAATCCACCTCCCAACTATGACGCCAATGCCCACTGTGAGTTTCATTCTGGGGCACCTGGACATTATATTGAAAACTGTAAAGCTTTTAAGCATCAGGTTCAAGATCTGCTAGATTCCAAAGCCATCAATTTCTCCAACGATGTTCCTAATGTGAATCAGAACCCGATGCCGAATCACGGTGGGCCGAAGGTCAATGCTATTATTAAAGACTGTGAAGATTTGAGTTTGATTTCAGATGTGAACGAAATCCAAACTCCCTTGGGTGTGGTGAAGGAAAGACTGTTGAAGGGAGGAGTATTTCCCTGTTGTGATGAAGGTTGTGTAGAGTGTATGTCGCGGCCAGGCGGTTGTGATTTATTGAAAGCAAGCATTCAGAAAATGATCAGCGAAGGGGTATTACAGTTTGACAGGGGCTGTAAGCAGAGTATTGTTACTGACAGATGTAATACCCCAAAATTTGCTCTCCCTTTTGTCATCATAGCATGGCATTATCATTTATCATATCATATCCATCTCATTAGCATTGCATTGCATTTAACATAGAAAAATGAAGCATGGCATCCTTCTTACCATCAGGGCATGTGATCAGGTGGGAGGTGGACAATCAAGAGATCATTCAAGGCACAAAAAGGTAAATCAAGTTTCCTCAAGGCAAGCCAAGAGGCCTCTCATGTCTCATACTATCCCAATTGATCCTCCACAACCTCAAGAAGGTGAGATTCAATAGGAGATTGAAGCATTACATCCTACACTATGCAAGAAGTCCAAAAATTGAAGGAAAATCCTCAAAAGAGATAGCTCATTGATTCAAAATCATTCTCAAGTGGCATTTCTCATCATCCTTTAAGAGGATACACAACATACTCTGAGGAATTTGGATTTGGAAGATGTGCAATTTCCTCCTAACCAGAGGGGGTCAAGATTAGGGTTTCCAATTAAATCAGGGTATCTCTGTTTTTTGAACAAAACTTGATGTCATGGTATTCCATATGTCCCTAAGTGTATGTGTGTGGAAAATTGCATCTCAATTGGTTTTAGAAGTGGTTCAATTGGAAGAAAGATCAAGAATCAGAGAAATTGGGGCAAAGTCAAATAATCAGAGGAAAAAGTCAACTCTTGACTTTTTGAGCCCAAAATCATGAAATTCATGTTACATATGTCCAATGTACAAAATTTGGTCAAGAAACTCCAAAGGAATCATGAAAAAATCAAGATGTGGAAAGTTGCCATTTTTGGATGAGGTAGGGTTACTAAAAATAGCAAGTTTTGGCCATTTTGCATCAGAATTTGAACCAAGGCCATTCAAATTTGGAGCACCAAATGAAAATTCCACTCTGCCTCAATGAAAGGCCTTGCTTTAAGCTTCAAATCCATGGGTAGAACATTTCCATTGGATAAAAATTGAGGGAGATGTGATTGATCAAAGTTGGAGGAAAGTAGGCCCAAAACCATGTCATGACCAAGTTTGGCCAGGTTTGCGCGCAGTCATTTTCTCAAACAGTTGGTGGGCAAAATGTAGGGATCAATTACTCATGGTTAAAGGCTTCAAATGAAAAATCTTGCAACATCAAAGTTGTTCCCCTATGTGAGATCTTCAAGATTGATGTTCATTATTTTTTCATTTGATCAAAGGATAAGGAGTTATGATAGCTCAAAGATTGGTCAACACAACTGAAAATCCATGCCATGCACACCTTGCCAACCAACCTCATTTCCTCGCCCATAACCAGTTTCCAAACCTTATTGTTCTAAGTCATTTTCAACCTCTCCCAAGCATCATTTCTATTCAATTTTCATGCCAAAGTAGTTCTACTACAATCCCTCTTGCCAATAACTCCAAGAACTCATCAAATCATCCACAATGCAAAGAGAAAATCACCATTAAACACTCATGTCTGCAAACTGTTATAAAAAACCAGAAAAAAAACCAATGTTGTTGATGTTGTTGGTACAAGCTTGCACGTGCTTTATTCATACCAGCTATCCATTGCCTTTTTAAACCAAACACATTGCATACACACCATAGCACGTGCTATGCATGAAAGTAGAAATGACAAGCTTGTTGAACAAGTTTTGTGTTACACAGCCTTGCCATTCCATTTCTCTTGTCACCATCACCATAGCTTACCATGAACTATCATCACCTTATCATTGCTCTCCCTAACTAACTTGACTCAGTTAGTTAGGGATGACTCACCTAAACCACCATGACTCAGTTGATTCACCCAGTTAACCATGGTTAAGCTCAACATATAAAACAAATCTTCCCTTCACGAATGGAGGAGAGCTTCATTTTTCTGATATTCAATTGAGAAACTCTTTCCATTCTCTCTCAATTCCTCCACATTTCAACTGATTTTCGAGCTCCACTTCATCTCCCTCATCTTCTTCTCAGAATCTCTCTGATTCTCTCTCCCATTTTCATCACATTGCAACTGTTTTGAATCTTGGATTTCAGCTCTCCTTCACTGAAGTATCATCCACTCTTGTATCTAAGCCTTTATTTGGCCACATTGGAGCTCAAGAACTCAAGGCAACATCTCTGGTTTTCTTTTGAACAAAGAATCTTCAAGTTTCAGGTTCCAAAATTTCTCAAACTTTGCTTGCACGATTTTATCCTGTTTTAACTTGTTGATGTGTTATTTGAGCTTGTTAGAAGCTATGTGAAACCGGCTAGTTGATAGAGCTCCTTAGGAGTTTAGAACTGAAACTTAGGGCAAAGTTTCTCTTCTTCGATTCTCTTTATTCATGCTTGATCTGTGAATTTTGTTGCTGAATTTGTGTTCCTCATGAGATTAGCTTTCGTTTGATACCTAGTTTGTTGGTTTCTGGAAGCATGTGATATTTACAGTGCCGGAGAGTGGCCGGAGAAGGTGACCGGAGGTCCCTCTCCGGCCGGTGAGGTTACATTAGGGTTTTGCATGCCAGATTAAGTCACAGCCGTTGATTTTGTTTGATCTAATGCTCACAATGGTGACAGCACATTAAAAATCACGTGCTATGCATGTGTCATATTTCTGATTTCACTTAAGCATGGTGTGGTGTGGTGCATGGTATGTCATGTGTTCCTTCACGTGTGTTTGTTGATCATGCGTACTTTGACTTTGACTGGACTTGGACTTGATCAAATGGTTGTGAGTGAGTCAAGATTGTTGACTGAGGGTTCATACTTGTTATTGTGTTTGGCGCGTAAATGGACCTATGCAGATTGATAATCACACCCCCCTGTTTCCAAGCCCAATTAATTTGCACTGCATTATTGCTATGTTCATACCCCCTTCCCTTTGCATTTCATTTTCATTTTTCCTTTATTGTACACGTTTCATTTTTAATTTTTAAAAAATATCAAATAGCATCCTAAATTCCACAAAAATTCATGAATATCATTGAAACATTTAGGAAATTTTTCATGATTTTATTTTCTGATTTTATGACCTTTTTACCCCTGGTCCATAATTTTCTTTGAATTTCCATTTAGATGCATTCTAAGCATGATACTTGAATTTGTTTAATTTTGTTCTTGCTCATTACCAACTGTTTTGACATGATTCTTTTTGCATTGATTCACTAATACATTGAAGCATGTTAGATGATTTTTGTTTGATTTTTTAGGTCACTTTATTACATGTCTTGATGCCTATATTTGCACCACTTTGCATGATGTTTCAATTTGACCTAATTGCTTTGTTTGAAGTCATTTAGCTTTGAATTTTTACATGCTATCTTGATGTATGATGCATTTCTGACCTAGGCATTCCAATAATATGCTGGCATAATTTTCATGAATCCATTTGGTCTTTGTCTGATGCATCACATTGGATGTATAATCCATGGCATGTCATTACAACTTTAGTGCATGTTTACATGAATTCTTTTGTGCACATTTGTATGAGCATTTGCATATGTTATGAGCCATTCATATGATATTATAGGTCTTTGATACACATTATAGGTCATCTTTACATGTTCATTTCAATTTGAACTTTGTGCATCATTAACATGTATTGTTTGCACTTTCTTTTTGAACTTTCATTTCAATTCTTCTTATATTACTTCTTGAATGTCTTGAAGTTGATTCATAAATACTTTTCAGATGTTTATAAACCATTTTCCATTTAGTTTCAATTCTGGTTGTTGATTTACATGTTCCATTTATGCATGTCCTCTTCATTTCTTTCCATCTTTCATCTACCCCTTCTTCTTGTAACATGTTTAAATGCTAATGGGTGATGATTATTGCTTATTCACTTGCACTTGCATGATGATATTCACTTGTTGCCCATATGATGGCCATTCTGGTTGTGGTTCTAGGATTTGTTTTCTCATTTAATTCTTTTGAGTTTTATGATGCATTACATGTTCTTTTACTTCTTATACTTCTTATACATGTTTACTAACCATGTAGGGGCTTTTGTAAGTTTCAATTGAGTGTGGATAAGGAATCCACATTCAACTTCTATCCTTTCTCTTTTACAATTCCATTTTGTGTTTTGTTAAGCACTTATGTGCTTTCTTTTAATAACTCATTACTTTCCCTTTTTGAATTACAATTCATCTTCTACTTTAGAAGTGAATTGTTTAATTCATTCTTTCTTTAGACTTTAGGTTGAAACCTCACAAACCCTTAGGATCACTCCCTTAACTAATCAATTAGGATTGAGTCTTAGTCCATATAGGTTTTACCTTTATCCTCCCTTGAGTCTCTTTTCTAATCTCAAAGAAAATTCAAAGTATCTAATAAAGGTAGGCACTTATTGCATTTAGGCCTTTCCTATAAAGAAAAGATTATAAGGGGTCTTCTCTTATAATCTTAAAATGTGTAGCATATGGCCCATCTTAGGTCAATGTGTTAAACATTTGATCTTGTATGAGGGACTTAAATGCAATACTTGTTGAAGGTGCAAATAATAAAAAACACTTCTTTATTTCTTAATCAACAAAAACACTTAATAAACACAAGTATGCTAGTGCGTTTGAACCTTGATAATTGGAACTAAGGGTGAGGGTCTTCTTCACTCTTAGTGTGCTTTCTTACCCATTCCATCTTGGAATGTGAGAAGGTACACATTCCAATGACTAAGATTCAGATACACTATCATATGCAAACAAATGAAAAAACTCTTAAAAGACAAAAACAAACAATAACGTCTTTCCTTCGGGAATTCTTTTCTCATCTCATTCATTCTCAACGTATGAACGTGCTCCTACTCGTTCTCTTGCAAGATGGTAACGCACTCGGACCAGCGAGCCTGCAACACCTGAGCTAGAACGTTAGCCGTTCCTTAAAAAACACAAACAATCCATCCCTAGTGAGGGGAACTACGTCGCTCTGATTCTCATGCTCCCGATGAGATACGTAGGCAGTGGGGTAGGGCCCATGCGAGCACTTCTTTTATTTTCCCTACGTTTGTTTCTCTTTCTTTTTCCACTCTTTCTCCTTTCCTTTTTCAGTCCTTTCTCCAGTATCTTTTCTACACCCTTTGATCGAGACAAGCAAGCGTGGATCCCATCGGGTACGATGGACGCGTGGGGGTGCTAATACCTTCCTCTCGCGTAACTGACTCCCGAACCCAGTTCTTTGGTCGTAAGACCATGCTTTTTCCTTCTCTTCAGGTTTATGCGGTGTTTCCTTTCCCTCTCTTGGGATAAATACACATTGTTGGCGACTCTGTTCGGTGCCACTTTCGCGTTTGTACTTGGATGAAAATCCCGGGAGCGACAGCTGGCGACTCTGCTGGGGATCGAACCCAGAATCTCTGGTTTCCTTAGCGAGTCAATCCTAGCGCTTGTTTGTTTTTCTTTCATTGGGTGTTTACTGTTGTGCTGTATTTACTGTTTTATTGTATGGTTACTTACTGCTTTACTGTACATTACTGTATTTACCGCATTTTAGCATTTTCATTTCACATGATATATTATGCTATACTGGACTGTGTTGTTTTCTGTTTGGCGGGATGGGTGTTCTGAGAGATAAGCCCACTACCAAGGCTTGAGTACATACATAGGTATTAGAGTGGATAGTCATGACGCTTGCGTGGTGGTGACCACGTATTGTTGTTCATGAGACCCACAACCAGATGAGGTTCTATCAGGAGCTTTCTGCTACTGCATGTTATGCAGGCCAGTGGTTATTCTCTTGAGGAACTGTCGACTCTGGTGACCATTCCCGAGGACTCAGTTGCGGCACTCCTCCTGAGTTGTGACAGTGGCAGACCACATTCCGTGGCAAACCCATTGCACATTCTCGATCCGAGGACCCAATGCTGGGAACTTGCTATAGGACATCCCTTTTTGAAAGAGAATCAGCGGAGGCACTCCTCGATTGGCGATAGTACTGTACCCTGAGGGATGAATGTACTATTGCTTCTCGACCTCAGTGCCAGAAGCTGAGGACCTTTTTGTTTTGGAGAATCAGTTGAGGCCTCCTCGATTGATGATGATGCCAAACCAGAAATGGTGAACGTATCATCATTTCTCGACCTGAGAGCCCGGGATACTGAACATCCTAGTACCCACATGTGAGAAGGGCGGGTTGTTTACAGGTTTGCAGGTAACCATGACCTCCTACATACCCGGTTTTCTATCATCATTGCACAAAAAGGAAGTTTCATCCTATTGTATGCAGATGGTTCTTATCTATGGTTCTATATTAGTCTCAGAGCTACACTGACACCGTTCACAGTTCAGCACAGACACCTGATTACCTGATCACATTGCCCTTTGCATTGCATTATCATATTTTAACATACATGTTTATTCATTTCCAGGTGCATATATTACCCTTGATTCCAGTCATCAGGTCCCTGCAAAGATGAACACTAAAGAGAGGAAGAATATCATCAGCTATAAGTTCCTTACGCCTACTTTGGGCCCTATTGTTATGCTGAAGGGAATGGCGAGTCCTGCAGTACGAGAAGCTTTTGAAGAGAAATATGGGTGGATTTTATCTATGGTCCGTAATGTCAGTGATTATGAAGCCAGAGGTCTCCATACGTTGATGCAGTTCTATGATCCGCCTCTGAGATGTTTTGTATTTCCAGACTATGTGTTGGTTCCTACCTTGGAGGAGTATTCCAACATGTTGGGGATTGCTATCAAGGAGGAGCCCCCTTTCTTTGGATCGGTGGGGGATCTTGACTTTGGGAAGTTGGCTGGTGCTCTTTATTTGAGCAAATCAGAGTTAAGTGACAATGTCTCCAACAAAGGAAAGATTCGTGGTTACAAGCTGGAATATCTGATTAAGAAGGCCCAGGAAGCAGCTAAAGGCGAGAATTGGTTTGTTTTTAATGCTTTGCTAGCCCTTTGTATATACGGCATAGTGTTGTTTCCCAACGAGCCGGATTTCATTGATACGGACGCTATACGAATATTCATGATGAAGAACCTGGTGCCAACGCTACTGGGAGATCTTCACTACTCGTTGTACAACCGAAACGAAAAGAAAAGAGGAGGGACAATTCGTTGTTGTGCACCCTTGTTCTATAAGTGGTTTGCGGGCCGTTTACCACAATCAGGGGCTTTTGTGGATTCCAAAGATTCTCTAGAGTGGAAACAGCGTTTAATGGGATTGGTGGCCAAGGACATCGTATGGGTAGATCATGGGCTGATTGGCAAGAATATTATCCACAGCTGTGGTAAGTTCCCTAACGTTCCACTGATAGGAAGACTGGGTGGGATTAACTACAATCCTTCTTTGGCCATTCGACAATTTGGGTATGCCCTGACAGGTCCGCCTATTAAGAGAGATGTGGAGGAGTCCCTCTATTTTCATACATCAGATGGATGGGAAGCAGCACAGAAAGCTTCTGAAAGCTGGGGTAGCATACTGAAAAAGGGGAAAGTTACTCTAGGAAAGCCTAACAACCGGGTTTATCCAGCATATGAAGAGTGGGTGAAGAAAAGAGTTGAAGATTTTCTCTTGCCTTTTGGTAAGGCACCCCTTTTGTATCCGGAGAATGAGAAAGCAAGAAGCACTACTACGGTGGAAGAAGTTGACAAGTTGCAAGCCTTGGTGAAAAAGCTCCAAGGAGAGAATTCCGAGTTGAGTAGCCATCTTCAGAATGCTCTACATGCCAACAAGAGCTGGAGCGGAAAGCCCAAGATGCTGAACAAATCCTAACTGCAAAAGAAAAAGACTTTGCTGGAAGAGCCCAACATTTCCGGAAGATTAGTAAAGGTGCTGATGATGCTACTCAAGCCCACAAGCAAACCAAACAGGCGTTAGCACAGACCAAAGAAAAGTTAACAAAGTTTCAGCACGCTTGGGACGAAGTTAGGATAGAGAATGCTGAATTACAGGAACAGTTGCAGATTAAGGACGAAGAGCTTGAAAAGGCGCATGAGCAGAGAAGAAAGTATCGGGAAAGCCTCGGTAAGAGTCAAGAACAGCTAGAAGAAGCTAGAGGTGAGCTGAGGAATACCAAGAAAGAGCTTGAAGAAGTCATGATAGAAAGGGAGATACTCAAGACGCAAGCCGGCATAAAGAGACACAAAGGAGTGTGTGATGACGAGGCTCTGATGCTGCATATGGGTTCTTTAACTGAAGCTCTTGAGAAAAGGGATGTCTTGATCAAAGAAATGATTGAAAAGCCGAATCACCAGCGTACCCGTATACTTTTTGAGGAGATCAAATACTCAAGTGATAAGCTGAAGGGTGTGGAATTGTCAGACTGATGTTCTTTTCCTTATATTTTGTTGTTAATGGTTACCATCAGGCTTGTTGATGGATCCATTTTTCCTTGTATTGCATTTGCGGTTGAACCTTTCTTAAATGTACTTGAATACTTTGTTGAATGAGTATGAGCAGTTTTATTCAGAATTATTCCTTATCAGATAGCTGCACACAAGCACATGACCACGACACGTCTCTTTATATCACAATTTCTGGTCTTCAGATTTATGTGGTTGGATTGGAATCAGGGTATAAAGCACCTCGGAAATGACAAACATGGCATTGCATGGCATTGCATATCATTTTGCATTTTTTGTTACTTGCTTTTCAGGTACTCGTTGCGGGGTCTCTAACCTTTATTTGGTTTCAGGCAGTATAGCGGAGAGTCATATTCACCGATATTCGACGCGAAGGAATCAAGTAAGAATCATGGATCAAGTGCAAAGTGATTTGGCGGAAATGAGGGCGCGTATGGACCAGTTCATGACCCTCATGACTGGCATGGCGCAAAATCAGGAGAGACTGAGGCTTCTGGTAGAGCGTCCCGACAATGGGCCCGAAGGTGATCATCATGACAATTCACAGGGACATGGCATTCCTCCTCCCGGTGGCAACCCTCCTCCTGGTGGTAACAATCGGGGTAATGGAAATGGTAGGCATGCTGGTGTTACTCTTGAAGATACTCTGGAAGACCAATTTACTCTGCTGGATGCTGATGTGGGTAATCAAGGTGATCGAAGGTATGATGAGTTAGCAGAAAAGATCAGGGCCATAGAATGCAAGAACTCTATGGGTATTGATGTTACCAGCTTGGGGCTGGTCCCAGGAGTCAGAATTCCCCCTAAATTCAAACCTCCCACTTTTGATAAGTATCACAGCAATGCGTGTCCCCAAACGCATCTTCAAGCTTACTTTGGGAAGATTTCAGCCCATACGGATGACGAGAAGCTATGGATGCACTATTTTCAGGACAGTCTGGCTGGGGCGTCCTTGACCTGGTACATGAAGTTGAATAGAGCTGCTGTGAAGAATTGGAAAGATCTGGCAGAAGCGTTCCTGAAGCAATACCAGTATAATATCGACATGGCACCCAACCGCACCCAATTGCAGGGATTGTCCCAGAATGCCAAGGAGAGTTTCAAAGAATATGCACAGAGGTGGAGGGAAATGGCTGCCCAGGTTCAACCTCCCTTGTCAGACAGAGAAATGGCAGATATGTTCATGGGCACCTTGCAAGGGGCCTATCTGGATAGATTAGCTGCTTGTCCGTCAACTGGATTTGCTGATATTGTGATTGCGGGAGAAAGAATAGAAAGTCTGTTAAAGCTTGGAAAGATCCAGGATGTGAGTGGGGCTGGCTCTTCGGGGACGAAGAAACCGTTTGCTAGTAACCAGAAAAGAAGAGAAGGTGATACGAATGCTGTGTTTAGAGGACGAGGCAGAGGGCGTTCTCGAGCTTATTATCAGGTAGATGCTGTAACAATCCCCACACCGTCTGTTCAGAAACAACAACCCCAACAACAAGTTCAACAGCAAAAACCTTTTTTCCAGCAAAGGTCTAGACAGAGGGATCGTAAGATGGATCCTCTCCCTATGACTTATGCCGCGCTGTTGCCCCGGCTACTCGAGTTAAAGTTGGTAGAACTCCGTACTATGAAAGCTCCGGTTGCTGGAAACCTGCCACCTAACTTCGATGCTAATGCTCGTTGTGAGTTCCACTCAGGTGCTCAGGGGCACTCCATTGAAAAATGTTGGGCTTTCCATCATAAAGTACAAGATTTGATTGATGCTAAAGCCATCAATTTCTCTCCCGCTCCTAATATTACTCAGCATCCCATGCCTGATCATAGTGCAGCGAATGTGTACGCTATTGAAGATGGGAGGAGATTGAATTTGGTGTTAGACGTTCATCAAGTGAAAACTTCTTTGTTGGTTGTAAAAGATCGTTTATTTAAGGGACAGGTGTTCCCGGGCTGTAATCAAGATTGCTCTGAGTGTATGAATCAGGAGAACGGCTGTGATAAGTTGAAGATGGGTTTACAGAATCTGATCGATGAAGGATGTCTACAGTTCGACAGAGTCGTGAAAGACACTGATGAGATATCAACCGTGACCATCTATTACACTCCCGCTGAGATTCAAATGCCGGTCAATGCAGTTCCCGTGGCAAGTGTTGCGCCAGAAAGGGCCAGTCCTGTCACTATCACGGTGCCAGGACCAATTCCGTTCACATCTACGAAAGCTATCCCATGGCACTATGGGGCAGATGTATATTACGAAGGTAAAAAGCAGGAAGTTGAATCATCAGTCAGCCCAAATATTGATAATGTAGGGGGTGTAGGGGGCTTTACAAGGAGTGGAAGGTTGTTCGCTCCCCAAACCTTGAGAAGTGATAAGGAGGTAGAAGCTGCAGCAAAGGCTAAGGGTAAACAGGTGGTTGAAAGTGCGCCTACACCTGAAGCAGAGACAAAGATTACTTTTGATAAGGAAATGGAAGAATTTATGAAGATAATCAAGAAAAGCGATTATAAGATTGTGGACCAACTGAATCAGACCCCTTCAAAGATTTCAATCTTGTCACTATTGATGTGCTCTGATGCGCACCGGCAGGCGTTGTTGAAAGTGTTGAAGAGTGCGTACGTGCCACAAGAAATTACTGTTAATCAGCTCGAGGGCGTAATCTCCAATGTTAATGTTAGCCATGGCTTGGGCTTTACAAGTAGAGATCTGACGGTTGAAGGAAGAAACCATAATAAGGCTTTGCATATCACGATGGAGTGTAAGGGCGCAGTGTTATCCCATGTACTGGTAGACACTGGTTCATCACTCAATGTCTTGCCCAAGAAGGCATTAATGAAGCTGGAAGTTGACGGTTTGATCTTAAGGCCTAGTGAATTGGTGGTCAGAGCATTCGATGGAACTAGACGATCTGTGTTTGGTGAGGTGGAATTGCCCGTACAAATTGGACCACAGGTATTCAAATCCACGTTCCATGTAATGGACATACAACCTGCATATAGCTGCCTATTGGGGCGCCCTTGGATTCACGGAGCCGGGGCTGTTACTTCTACTCTACATCAAAAGCTGAAGTATGAGTTTGAAGGGCAGGTTGTGACAGTGTGTGGGGAGGAAGACATCTTTGTGAGTCACTTGTCCACGTTCAAGTACATTGAAATGGATGGGGAAATTCATGAGATGCTGTGCCAATCATTTGAAGCAGTCAATATTGACGATGCACCTGAGTCTTCTTCTGTACCAGTTGGGGCTGGTACCTCCATTTCATCTTACAAACAAGCTGTCGAAGTCGTCAGGGCAGGCAACGCCCAAGGTTGGGGCAGGTTGATAGAGACCCCAATGAAGGAAGACAAATTTGGTATTGGTTATCATCCCTCTACAACTTCGGATGCGGGGAACAGGGGACCCATTACTTTCAATAGTGGGGGAATTATCTGCACGGACCAGTCTTGTGCAGCCACAGAGGATAGTATTGACAGTGATTGTGACCTGGACAACTGGGTACGCCCTCATGTTCCGGGACAACAAGTGCAGAACTGGTTCGTTGAAGAAGTCATCCGGGTTATTCTTCAGACAGAGTAATTTTTCTTTGTTTTTTCTAACCATAATGCATGTCAAAATCTTGCGCTCTGCCCAAGGCGTATAGATTCATTTGTAGGGCCACCATGGTTGCATTTGCAATGTTTAATCATTAATAAAGGACGTTTTGCAATCAAATTTTGTTCTCTGTCTTTCAGTTTTTATTTTTGCACAAAAAATATAAAATGGCAATGTTTCATTTTCTTTTGTTTTGCTTAAAAATAAATTCTAAAATAAGGCATGAACCCGTTCATGCAGACTTGATCCTCCGGATACCACTGATAACGATTTTGATATGGCCATGTATGACTTTGACAATCCGATTTATCAAGCCGAAGAAGGGGATGAGAAAGATTGTGAACTTTCTGAAGAACTGGCCAGATTGTTGAAACAAGAGGAAAGGGTCATCCAGCCTCATCAGGAGACTGTAGAAATCATCAATATTGGTACCAAGGACGCCAAGAAAGAGATCAGGATTGGTGCCAGCTTGCAAGCAGATGTGAAGCAAACTTTGACGGAAATGTTGCGCGAGTATGTTGACATCTTCGCCTGGTCGTATCAAGACATGCCGGGGTTGGATACGGATATTGTCGTGCACAGGCTACCATTGAGAGAAGAATGTCCGCCAGTCAAACAGAAACTTCGTCGGACTCACCCCGACATGGCCTTAAAGATTAAGGAGGAAGTCCAGAAGCAGTGGGACGCTGGTTTTCTTGCTGTGACAAAGTATCCTCCATGGGTAGCCAACATCGTGCCAGTACCGAAGAAAGATGGAAAAGTGAGAATGTGTGTGGATTATCGAGATCTTAATAAAGCTAGCCCGAAAGATGATTTTCCACTACCTCATATTGATGTGCTGGTCGATAATACAGCTCAGTTTTCAGTGTTCTCATTTATGGACGGTTTCTCCGGGTACAACCAGATCAAGATGGCACCTGAAGACATGGAGAAGACCACGTTCATTACTCCGTGGGGTACATATTGTTATAAAGTAATGCCTTTTGGGTTGAAAAACGCAGGGGCAACGTACCAGCGGGCGATGGTGACATTGTTTCATGACTTGATTCATAAGGAGATCGAATGTTATGTAGATGATATGATTGCCAAGTCGAGAACAGAAGAGGAACATCTGGTTAACCTGAAAAAGCTGTTTGAAAGGTTGAGAAAGTTTCGTCTGAGATTAAATCCAAACAAGTGCACGTTTGGGTGCGTTCTGGAAAGTTGCTAGGTTTCATTGTGAGCGAAAGAGGAATCGAGGTTGATCCTGCCAAGGTGAAAGCAATACAAGAAATGCCTGAACCGAGAACAGAAAAAGAGGTTCGTGGTTTCTTGGGTAGATTGAATTACATTGCAAGGTTCATATCTCACCTAACAGCCACGTGTGAGCCAATATTTAAATTGTTAAGGAAAGATCAAACGGTCAGGTGGAATGACGATTGCCAATTGGCATTCGATAAGATAAAAGAATACTTGCAGGAACCTCCGATTCTAATGCCTCCAGTTGAAGGGAGACCACTGATAATGTATCTGACAGTGCTTGAAGGTTCCATGGGTTGTGTTCTCGGTCAACATGACGAGACAGGTAGGAAGGAGCATGCTATTTACTACCTGAGCAAAAAGTTCAATGATTGTGAGTCCCGATACTCAATGCTTGAAAAGACATGCTGTGCACTTGCATGGGCCGCTAAGCGATTGAGGCAATATATGGTTAGGCACACAACCTTGTTGATTTCAAAAATGGATCCTATCAAGTACATTTTCGAGAAACCAGCATTGACAGGCAGAGTTGCACGGTGGCAAATGGTCTTGACAGAGTATGACATTCAGTACACTTCACAAAAGGCCATCAAAGGAAGTATCTTGTCCGACTATCTTGCGCAACAGCCGATTGATGATTACCAACCCATGAAATTTGACTTCCCTGATGAAGACATCATGTTTCTCAAATCTAAAGACTGTGAGGAACCACTTCCGGAGGAGGGGCCAGACCCTGAATCCAAATGGAGTCTGATGTTTGATGGGGCTGTCAATATGAATGGGTGCGGAGTTGGAGCAGTTCTTATCACGCCGGAAGGTGTTCATATTCCTTTCACTGCACGAATAACTTTCGGATGCACCAACAATGAAGCAGAGTACGAAGCTTGTATAATGGGGATCGAGGAGGCGATTAATCTACGGATTAAGACCCTTGATATATTTGGTGATTCAGCCTTGGTAATCAATCAAGTGAAAGGGAGTTGGTACACGCACCAAGCAAATCTAGTGCCGTATAGAGATTATACGAGGAGATTGCTGACATTTTTCACAATAGTGAAACTGTACCACATTCCTCGAGATGAGAATAGGTTCGCTGATGCCTTGGCCACTTTGTCTTCCATGATCAAAGTGCAAGGATGGAACCATGTACCTAAGATTGAGGTATCCCGCCTTGACAGACCAGCATTTGTGTTTGCGGTAGATGCAACGTCTGATGACAAGCCATGGTTTTATGACATTAAGTGTTTCTTGAAAGGTCAAGAGTACCCGCCCGGGGCATCGTCCAAAGACAGGAAGACGTTGAGAAGGTTAGCCGGTAGTTTCTTCTTGAACAAAGATGGCGTGCTGTATAAAAGAAATTTTGACACGGTCCTGCTTAGATGTGTGGATAGACATGAAGCAGACTTGTTGATGATTGAAGTGCACGAAGGCTCTTTCGGTACCCATGCCGGAGGGCATGCAATGGCTAAAAAGTTGTTAAGATCGGGATATTATTGGTTGACTATGGAGTCAGATTGTTGCAAATATGCCCGCAAATGCCATAAATGCCAGATCTATGCAGACAAGGTGCATGTGCCTCCAAATCCGTTGAGTATCATGTCGTCGCCTTGGCCGTTTGCCATGTGGGGCATTGATATGATCGGAAAGATTGAGCCTACAGCTTCCAATGGTCATCGTTTCATCTTGGTGGCAATTGATTACTTCACCAAATGGGTTGAAGCCGCATCCTATGCCAATGTTACAAAGCAAGTGGTCGCTCGTTTCTTAAAACGGGATATCATTTGCCGATATGGAGTTCTCGAAAGAATCATTACTGATAATGGTTCTAATTTGAACAATAAGATGATGGCTGAGTTATGCCGGGACTTCAAAATCGAACATCACAATTCTTCTCCGTACCGCCCAAAGATGAATGGCGCGGTCGAAGCGGCCAACAAAAATATCAAGAAGACTGTGCAGAAGATGGTTGTCACGTACAAAGATTGGCATGAGATGTTACCATTTGCTTTGCATGGGTATCGAACGTCGGTACGCACGTCCACTGGGGCAACCCCATTCTCACTTGTATATGGTATGGAGACAGTGCTACCGGTTGAAGTAGAGATTCCGTCCCTCAGAGTCATGATGGATGTTAAGCTAGATGAGGCTGAATGGGTACGAGCCAGATTTGATCAGTTGAGCCTTATTGAGGAAAAGCGATTGGCGGCTGTATGCCATGGGCAACTATATCAGCGCAGAATGAAACAGGCATTTGACCAGAAGGTGCGTCCTCGGGTTTATAAAGTCGGAGATGTGGTACTCAAAAGGATCCTTCCTCCCAATACAGATCACAGGGGCAAATGGACTCCTAATTATGAAGGTCCATTCGTGGTTAAAAAGGTCTTTTCGGGCGGAGCTTTATTGCTTACAACCATGGATGGCGAAGACTTTTCATCCCCTGTCAACTCGGACGTAGTCAAAAAATACTTCGCATGAATAGACCCGCTGGATAATAAAAATAAAAAAAATAAAAAAAATCCAGGCAAAAAAGGGCATCCCGGCGAACCAAAAACAGAATAAGGTTCGGGCAAAAATTAGGGATATAATTGAAAAAAGATTTGTACACCCGGTAAGTTGAAAACCCGAAAGGGCAACTTAGGCAAAAAAGGGTATCCTGGTGGATCGAAAACCTGAAAGGGCGGTCCACACAAAAGAGGGATTTAAGCGAATGACTACGGTCTGAGTTATCTGTACCCATTACCGTTTGAACAACTGACGTTCTGAAAGATAGGAATCGGCCTGATCATTCCTCAGAAGGCAAGGTCGGGGAGTTTTGAAGACATACTGGTCATAACAGAATGGAAACTCAGTGGAATTCCGTTTTCACATTGCCATTAGGATAGTTTCTTTTCTCAATTTTCAGCGATCACCTCTTTCCAGGGATTGCTTCCAGATGTAATTGCCTATTCTGGGCTCTCAGTCAATAAATTGAATTTCAATAAAAAGCTTTCTATTTTTGTTTTATTGCTTTGTTTGCAAAAAACGTCCTAATTGTTGATAAAACATTGCATTTGAAAACATGGCAGCCTTGCAATAACATGCGCAGAAAAAACATTTGAAATTACTTCGAATGTTGAATACTCCCGGATGGTGGATTCTAGCCACGCAATATTCGGGGCATGTGGGCATATTCTTTTGTTGCAGGTAGCAGGTGCAGATGATTTTAAGCACAAGACCAGCAATAAATCACCCCACGCAAAAGACTGGGGCAATTATGGGTAAGGAGATCGGCGTTCATCGGGTCGATCTCAGTGAATTAAGTTCAACTGGGTACCGTTGTATCTTATTAAGTCGATTCTCTCATTCAGTACTTCCAACAACTACAAGCTTTTCTGTGTCGATAACGGTCACAGGTTCCCCAAAAGAGTGGTCTCGTCGACACCGAAACGGATGGTCATTAGCCCCGTTGAAATCACTAGGAGTTTGAAGAGGCTAAATCTTCTGTAAAATTCTCTTATGACATCCTCTTCGGGGACAAATTGTTGGTTTTCTTAAGCATGGGGCATGTTGTTTCCCCAGCATGAAGTGTTGATCACCCCCCAGTAGAGTTTGATGGTCATTATCCCCAGCGAAGTCGCAAGAGTTTGAAGAGGCTAAATCTTCTGTAAAATCCTCTTATGACATCCTCTTCGGGGACAAATTGTTGTTTCCCTAGCATGAAGTGTTGATCATCCCCAGTAGAGTTTGAGGACAGTTGGTCTTCTGTAAAATCCTCTCAAAAGGCATTCCCCAGCACGAGACGTTTTAAAGCAGTTTCCTCCAGCAGAGTTTGTTATAAACTCGTCATCCCTAACGGAATTGTCTAAAGGGAAGCTCGCCTAACATGGGGCATTGTAGTACTTATCCTAAGCTCGACAGTCATATTCTTCAGCAGACTACTGTGGATTTGCTTTGGGTTTCCCCAACAGATCTCTAAGGACTCTTTCTAGCAAGCCGCAGTGGAATGTTCTAACCAGGATTTGCATATCCCTGGCAGAGTAGCCATGATCCCCAGTAAGATTGTATCTCTGGTCATTGTATTCCCCACAGAGTTCAGTGTTGAGTCCTGTCAGCAATACTTCCCAGCTGAGTTGTTGTTCTCCCCGCAGAGGTTTATAAGATCGGCAGAATCTATTCCTCCACACAGATGGTACAGTCTTTCCCCAGCCGGGTCAGAAGGTGGATAACCCCTACAAAGGGTCTTGGATTGGATAGATCCCCAAGCAGAGTTTTTATGACTTTTCTTCCCTCGCCAAGACGCCATGCAAAGAAATTCTCATCCCCAGCGGAATTGCTGTGACCAGAATTCATTCCCCCCAGCAGATGAAGTGATTACTGGCAGATCTATTATTCTTCAAGTCCAATTTATTTTTGGCAAACTTGACAATTCGGAGCAGACGGATTGTTCATTCATTATCCAGCAGAGATGCTATCCTCTCAGGAACCTCTAAAGTCAAGTCAATGATCATTGTTCCTCAGCAAAGTCGGCAGAGATGTCTGACACGGATGCAGAGTGTAATCCAGTATTGGAATTTTGCGAAAGTCCACCCGTAGTGTGGCAAGCCAGTAGTCGTCTGGCATTGTTAAAAGACGTTAGCAAAGTCCAACAGTGGATTGGCAAAAGTCCGTCTTCGGGTGGCAAAAGTCCAACAGTGGATTGGCAAAAGTCCGTCTTCGGGTGGCAAAAGTCCAACAGTGGATTGGCAAAAGTCCGTCTTCGGGTGGCAAAAGTCCAACAGTGGATTGGCAAAAGTCCGTCTTCGGGTGGCAAAAGTCCAACAGTGGATTGGCAAAAGTCCGTCTTCGGGTGGCAAAAGTCCAACAGTGGATTGGCGAAAGGTCCATCTAAGGGTGGCATATTCTAAAAGTCCAACAGTGGATTGGCAAAAGTCCATCTTCGGGTGGCAAAGCAGCTAAAAGTCCAACAGTGGATTGGCAAAAGTCCGTCTTCGGGTGGCAAAAGTCCAACAGTGGATTGGCAAAAGTCCGTCTTCGGGTGGCAAAAGTCCAATAGTGGATTGGCGAAAGGTCCATCTAAGGGTGGCATATTCTAAAAGTCCAACAGTGGATTGGCAAAAGTCCGTCTTCGGGTGGCAAAAGTCCAACAGTGGATTGGCAAAAGTCCATCTTCGGGTGGCACGAAGCTGCAAAGTCCACTAGTAGTGTGGCAGGCCAGTAGTCGTCTGGAGTTGCATAAAAGACATTATTAAAGTCCACCAGTAGTGTGGCAAGCCAGTAGTCGTCTGGCGTCGTTCAAAAAGACATTTCTAAAGTCCACCAGCAGTGTGGCAGGCCAGTAGTCGTCTGGAATTGCATAAAAGGCATTATTAAAGTCCACCAGTAGTGTGGCAGGCCAGTAGTCGTCTGGAGTTGCATAAAAGACATTATTAAAGTCCACCAGCAGCGTGGCAAGCCAGTAGTCGTCTGGCGTCGTTCAAAAGACAGATCTCTCCGACGTTTCATCGAAGATTCAATCCAGCAGTCTTGTTGGGTTTATATCCCTTTTCTTCTTCATCACCCAGAGCAAATTTTTGGTTATATTTGGTATTCAATCACTATATACCTTGAAAGTCCGAAAGCAATTGCTTTCAGGCATTCAGGTCTACAGCGCTTGAATAGGGGCAGCTGTAATACCCCAAAATTTGCTCTCCCTTTTGTCATCATAGCATGGCATTATCATTTATCATATCATATCCATCTCATTAGCATTGCATTGCATTTAACATAGAAAAATGAAGCATGGCATCCTTCTTACCATCAGGGCATGTGATCAGGTGGGAGGTGGACAATCAAGAGATCATTCAAGGCACAAAAAGGTAAATCAAGTTTCCTCAAGGCAAGCCAAGAGGCCTCTCATGTCTCATACTATCCCAATTGATCCTCCACAACCTCAAGAAGGTGAGATTCAATAGGAGATTGAAGCATTACATCCTACACTATGCAAGAAGTCCAAAAATTGAAGGAAAATCCTCAAAAGAGATAGCTCATTGATTCAAAATCATTCTCAAGTGGCATTTCTCATCATCCTTTAAGAGGATACACAACATACTCTGAGGAATTTGGATTTGGAAGATGTGCAATTTCCTCCTAACCAGAGGGGGTCAAGATTAGGGTTTCCAATTAAATCAGGGTATCTCTGTTTTTTGAACAAAACTTGATGTCATGGTATTCCATATGTCCCTAAGTGTATGTGTGTGGAAAATTGCATCTCAATTGGTTTTAGAAGTGGTTCAATTGGAAGAAAGATCAAGAATCAGAGAAATTGGGGCAAAGTCAAATAATCAGAGGAAAAAGTCAACTCTTGACTTTTTGAGCCCAAAATCATGAAATTCATGTTACATATGTCCAATGTACAAAATTTGGTCAAGAAACTCCAAAGGAATCATGAAAAAATCAAGATGTGGAAAGTTGCCATTTTTGGATGAGGTAGGGTTACTAAAAATAGCAAGTTTTGGCCATTTTGCATCAGAATTTGAACCAAGGCCATTCAAATTTGGAGCACCAAATGAAAATTCCACTCTGCCTCAATGAAAGGCCTTGCTTTAAGCTTCAAATCCATGGGTAGAACATTTCCATTGGATAAAAATTGAGGGAGATGTGATTGATCAAAGTTGGAGGAAAGTAGGCCCAAAACCATGTCATGACCAAGTTTGGCCAGGTTTGCGCGCAGTCATTTTCTCAAACAGTTGGTGGGCAAAATGTAGGGATCAATTACTCATGGTTAAAGGCTTCAAATGAAAAATCTTGCAACATCAAAGTTGTTCCCCTATGTGAGATCTTCAAGATTGATGTTCATTATTTTTTCATTTGATCAAAGGATAAGGAGTTATGATAGCTCAAAGATTGGTCAACACAACTGAAAATCCATGCCATGCACACCTTGCCAACCAACCTCATTTCCTCGCCCATAACCAGTTTCCAAACCTTATTGTTCTAAGTCATTTTCAACCTCTCCCAAGCATCATTTCTATTCAATTTTCATGCCAAAGTAGTTCTACTACAATCCCTCTTGCCAATAACTCCAAGAACTCATCAAATCATCCACAATGCAAAGAGAAAATCACCATTAAACACTCATGTCTGCAAACTGTTATAAAAAACCAGAAAAAAAACCAATGTTGTTGATGTTGTTGGTACAAGCTTGCACGTGCTTTATTCATACCAGCTATCCATTGCCTTTTTAAACCAAACACATTGCATACACACCATAGCACGTGCTATGCATGAAAGTAGAAATGACAAGCTTGTTGAACAAGTTTTGTGTTACACAGCCTTGCCATTCCATTTCTCTTGTCACCATCACCATAGCTTACCATGAACTATCATCACCTTATCATTGCTCTCCCTAACTAACTTGACTCAGTTAGTTAGGGATGACTCACCTAAACCACCATGACTCAGTTGATTCACCCAGTTAACCATGGTTAAGCTCAACATATAAAACAAATCTTCCCTTCACGAATGGAGGAGAGCTTCATTTTTCTGATATTCAATTGAGAAACTCTTTCCATTCTCTCTCAATTCCTCCACATTTCAACTGATTTTCGAGCTCCACTTCATCTCCCTCATCTTCTTCTCAGAATCTCTCTGATTCTCTCTCCCATTTTCATCACATTGCAACTGTTTTGAATCTTGGATTTCAGCTCTCCTTCACTGAAGTATCATCCACTCTTGTATCTAAGCCTTTATTTGGCCACATTGGAGCTCAAGAACTCAAGGCAACATCTCTGGTTTTCTTTTGAACAAAGAATCTTCAAGTTTCAGGTTCCAAAATTTCTCAAACTTTGCTTGCACGATTTTATCCTGTTTTAACTTGTTGATGTGTTATTTGAGCTTGTTAGAAGCTATGTGAAACCGGCTAGTTGATAGAGCTCCTTAGGAGTTTAGAACTGAAACTTAGGGCAAAGTTTCTCTTCTTCGATTCTCTTTATTCATGCTTGATCTGTGAATTTTGTTGCTGAATTTGTGTTCCTCATGAGATTAGCTTTCGTTTGATACCTAGTTTGTTGGTTTCTGGAAGCATGTGATATTTACAGTGCCGGAGAGTGGCCGGAGAAGGTGACCGGAGGTCCCTCTCCGGCCGGTGAGGTTACATTAGGGTTTTGCATGCCAGATTAAGTCACAGCCGTTGATTTTGTTTGATCTAATGCTCACAATGGTGACAGCACATTAAAAATCACGTGCTATGCATGTGTCATATTTCTGATTTCACTTAAGCATGGTGTGGTGTGGTGCATGGTATGTCATGTGTTCCTTCACGTGTGTTTGTTGATCATGCGTACTTTGACTTTGACTGGACTTGGACTTGATCAAATGGTTGTGAGTGAGTCAAGATTGTTGACTGAGGGTTCATACTTGTTATTGTGTTTGGCGCGTAAATGGACCTATGCAGATTGATAATCACACCCCCCTGTTTCCAAGCCCAATTAATTTGCACTGCATTATTGCTATGTTCATACCCCCTTCCCTTTGCATTTCATTTTCATTTTTCCTTTATTGTACACGTTTCATTTTTAATTTTTAAAAAATATCAAATAGCATCCTAAATTCCACAAAAATTCATGAATATCATTGAAACATTTAGGAAATTTTTCATGATTTTATTTTCTGATTTTATGACCTTTTTACCCCTGGTCCATAATTTTCTTTGAATTTCCATTTAGATGCATTCTAAGCATGATACTTGAATTTGTTTAATTTTGTTCTTGCTCATTACCAACTGTTTTGACATGATTCTTTTTGCATTGATTCACTAATACATTGAAGCATGTTAGATGATTTTTGTTTGATTTTTTAGGTCACTTTATTACATGTCTTGATGCCTATATTTGCACCACTTTGCATGATGTTTCAATTTGACCTAATTGCTTTGTTTGAAGTCATTTAGCTTTGAATTTTTACATGCTATCTTGATGTATGATGCATTTCTGACCTAGGAATTCCAATAATATGCTGGCATAATTTTCATGAATCCATTTGGTCTTTGTTTGATGCATCACATTGGATGTATAATCCATGGCATGTCATTACAACTTTAGTGCATGTTTACATGAATTCTTTTATGCACATTTGTATGAGCATTTGCATATGTTATGAGCCATTCATATGATATTATAGGTCTTTGATACACATTATAGGTCATCTTTACATGTTCATTTCAATTTGAACTTTGTGCATCATTAACATGTATTGTTTGCACTTTCTTTTTGAACTTTCATTTCAATTCTTCTTATATTACTTCTTGAATGTCTTGAAGTTGATTCATAAATACTTTTCAGATGTTTATAAACCATTTTCCATTTAGTTTCAATTCTGGTTGTTGATTTACATGTTCCATTTATGCATGTCCTCTTCATTTCTTTCCATCTTTCATCTACCCCTTCTTCTTGTAACATGTTTAAATGCTAATGGGTGATGATTATTGCTTATTCACTTGCACTTGCATGATGATATTCACTTGTTGCCCATATGATGCCCATTCTGGTTGTGGTTCTAGGATTTGTTTTCTCATTTAATTCTTTTGAGTTTTATGATGCATTACATGTTCTTTTACTTCTTATACTTCTTATACATGTTTACTAACCATGTAGGGGCTTTGGTAAGTTTCAATTGAGTGTGGATAAGGAATCCACATTCAACTTCTATCCTTTCTCTTTTACAATTCCATTTTGTGTTTTGTTAAGCACTTATGTGCTTTCTTTTAATAACTCATTACTTTCCCTTTTTGAATTACAATTCATCTTCTACTTTAGAAGTGAATTGTTTAATTCATTCTTTCTTTAGACTTTAGGTTGAAACCTCACAAACCCTTAGGATCACTCCCTTAACTAATCAATTAGGATTGAGTCTTAGTCCATATAGGTTTTACCTTTATCCTCCCTTGAGTCTCTTTTCTAATCTCAAAGAAAATTCAAAGTATCTAATAAAGGTAGGCACTTATTGCATTTAGGCCTTTCCTATAAAGAAAAGATTATAAGGGGTCTTCTCTTATAATCTTAAAATGTGTAGCATATGGCCCATCTTAGGTCAATGTGTTAAACATTTGATCTTGTATGAGGGACTTAAATGCAATACTTGTTGAAGGTGCAAATAATAAAAAACACTTCTTTATTTCTTAATCAACAAAACCACTTAATAAACACAAGTATGCTAGTGCGTTTGAACCTTGATAATTGGAACTAAGGGTGAGGGTCTTCTTCACTCTTAGTGTGCTTTCTTACCCATTCCATCTTGGAATGTGAGAAGGTACACATTCCAATGACTAAGATTCAGATACACTATCATATGCAAACAAATGAAAAAACTCTTAAAAGACAAAAACAAACAATAACGTCTTTCCTTCGGGAATTCTTTTCTCATCTCATTCATTCTCAACGTATGAACGTGCTCCTACTCGTTCTCTTGCAAGATGGTAACGCACTCGGACCAGCGAGCCTGCAACACCTGAGCTAGAACGTTAGCCGTTCCTTAAAAAACACAAACAATCCATCCCTAGTGAGGGGAACTACGTCGCTCTGATTCTCATGCTCCCGATGAGATACGTAGGCAGTGGGGTAGGGCCCATGCGAGCACTTCTTTTATTTTCCCTACGTTTGTTTCTCTTTCTTTTTCCACTCTTTCTCCTTTCCTTTTTCAGTCCTTTCTCCAGTATCTTTTCTACACCCTTTGATCGAGACAAGCAAGCGTGGATCCCATCGGGTACGATGGACGCGTGGGGGTGCTAATACCTTCCTCTCGCGTAACTGACTCCCGAACCCAGTTCTTTGGTCGTAAGACCATCTTTTTCCTTCTCTTCAGGTTTATGCGGTGTTTCCTTTCCCTCTCTTGGGATAAATACACATTGCTGGCGACTCTGTTCGGTGCCACTTTCGCGTTTGTACTTGGATGAAAATCCCGGGAGCGACAACAGAGAGATTGATGTTGCCACGATAACAATTCCGTTTAAGACGATAACTATATCAGCGCCGGCGAGACCAGCGCCGGTCACTATCACTATTCCTGGACCAGTTCCGTATGAGAGTACCAAGGCCATCCCATGGAATTATGGGGCCGAGGTGTTTGTTAATGGTGAGAAGCTCGAATTGGAAGACACATCAGCTGTGAATACAGGGGTTGGAAATCTTGTTGAAGCAGGGGCTATCACTAGGAGTGGTAGAGTCTTTATTCCGGCCGAGAATCAAGCTGGCAGTTCAAGACAGGACAAGGGTAAACAGATGATGGACGAGTCCGTACAGAGGCAGGAAGCTAATAACTCTATGACGAAGCCAAGTGGGGATACTTTCTCAGAAAATGTAGAAGAGTTTATAAGGTTGATCAGGAAGAGTGATTACAAGATTGTCGACCAACTTCACCAAACTCCATCGAAGATTTCCATCCTATCCTTACTGTTGTGCTCTGAGGCACACCGAAATGCATTGCTGAAGATTCTGAATATGGCTTATGTACCACATGAAATATCCGTCAATCAGTTAGAAGGGGTTGTGGCTCATGTGAATGCTGGTAATGGTTTGGGTTTCACCGATTTAGATCTGACTCCGGCTTGGAGGAATCACAACAATGCTCTGCATATTTCAGTGGAATGTCGTGGTTCTTTAATGTCGCATGTGTTAGTTGATACTGGGTTGTCTTTGAATGTGCTACTGAAGAAGGCTCTGATGAAGTTAGATACTCGTGGGTTGATTTGTACACCAAGTGACTTGGTGGTACGTGCTTTTGATGGCTCCAAGAGGTCAGTGTTTGGAGAGTTAGTTTTACCGATCAAGGTGGGCCCTGAGATTTTCAACACCACCTTCTACATAATGGATATTCAGCCCGCCTATAGTTGTTTGTTGGGTCGCCCATGGATCCATGGTGCTGGGGCAGTAACTTCTACGCTGCACTAGAAGTTGAAGTATATGGTGGATGGCCACGTTGTGACTGTTTGTGGTGAAGAAGATATCATGGTGAGTCACCTATCGACCTTCAAGTATGTAGAGGTAGATGGTGAGATACAGGAAACTTTGTGCCAAGCCTTTGAAGCTTTGAAGATTCCCTAGGAACCTCCAAAGGCAGTCACTCAGCCTGAGGCGGTTGCCTAACCTGAAGTCGTCATACAACCAGAAGTTCCAATGTCCTCTTTCAAAGAGGCGCGTGTTATAGTTGAAGCTGGTGGTTCTCAGAAGTGGGGCAGTGTTATTGATGTTCAAAGGAAGCAAGATACTCATGGACTGGGTTACAAGCCACCTAGGCATTCTGAAGAGCCTCCCAAGTTCTATGGTCCAGTCCGTTTCACCAGTGCCGGTGTTTTCTTCGACAGAGTCAATGCTATTGAGGATGAAGGAGATAGTGATTGTGACATGGATGAATGGATCCATCCCTGCATTCCTGGTTAGAGTCTAGGCAACTGGTCCTCCGAGCAAGTTATCTAAGTGACGCACCCGGAGTAATTTACTTTTGTTTTCTGTTATGTTGAGTCCTACGCTCTGCCCAAGGCGTAGTGATATTTATTTGTAGGGCTTGGATGTTTTATTTGCTATTTTTATCATCAATAAAGGACGTTTTTCATTCAAATATTTTGATCCCTGTCTTTCTATTTTTTACTTTTTGCATCAACTCACATCAAAATGGCAATGTGTTTTCTTGTTTGTTGCACTCATAATAAACATAAAACATCCATCATGCAGGTTCCTTTGTTCAGATTCCACCCATGACTTAGCTATGGCTCGATATGACTTCGACAATCCCATCTATCAGGCCAAAGAAGAGACTGACGAAGACTGTGACTTACCAGAAGAATTAGCCAGGCTACTGAAACAAGAGGAGAGGGTTATTCTACCTCATCAGGAGGAAGTTGAGACTATTAATCTGGGAACCGAGGATGTTAAACGAGAGGTAAAGGTTGGGGCTGCCCTGGAAGACACTGTTAAGGGAAGATTGGTTGAGTTACTTCGAGAGTATGTGGATATCTTCGCCTGGTCTTACCAAGACATGCCCGAACTTGATACCGACATTGTTTCACACAGACTGCCGCTTAAAGAGGGTTGTACTCCAGTCAAGCAGAAATTGAGAAGGACGAAACCAGATATGGCTGTCAAGATCAAGGAAGAGGTTCAGAAACAGTTGGACGCCGGATTTCTTGCCGTGACAAATTATCCTCCGTGGGTTGCTAATATTGTACCTGTACCTAAGAAGGATGAGAAGGTCAGGATGTGTGTTGATTACCGAGATTTGAATAGGGCGAGCCCAAAGGATGATTTCCCGCTCCCCCACATTCACGTGTTAGTGGATAATACCGCTCAATATTCTGTTTTTTCCTTCATGGATGGCTTCTCTAGGTATAACCAAATCAAAATGGCCCCAGAGGACATGGGGAAGACTACTTTCATAACACCGTGGGGAACATTTTGCTACAAGGTAATGCCCTTTGGATTGAAGAATGCTGGGGAAACCTATCAGCGGGCGATGGTGACTCTCTTTCATGATATGATTCACAAGGAGATTGAGGTCTATGTTGATGACATGATTGCGAAGTCACAGACAGAGGAAGAACACTTGGTAAACCTCCAGAAGCTATTTGAAAGGTTGAGGAAGTTTAGGTTGAGATTGAATCCAAACAAGTGCACTTTCGGCGTGAGGTCTGGTAAATTGCTGGGTTTCATTGTTAGTGAAAGAGGTATCGAGGTTGATCCCGCAAAAATAAGAGAAATACAGGAGATGCCTGAGCCAAGAACAGAGAAAGAGGTTCGTGGTTTCTTGGGGAGGTTAAATTACATTGCCAGGTTTATCTCTCACCTGACAGCTACATGTGAACCAATTTTCAAGTTGCTGAGAAAGGATCAAGAGGTCAGGTGGAATGAAAATTGTCGAGAGGCGTTTGAAAGGATAAAGACGTATTTGCAGGAACCGCCAGTCCTTATGCCACCGGTGTCTGGGAGACCGTTGATTATGTACCTTACGGTTCTTGAGAATTCGATGGGTTGTGTGCTCGGTCAACACGACGAGACGGGTAAGAAAGAGCACGCCATTTACTACCTGAGTAAGAAGTTCACTGATTGCGAATCAAGATACACTATGCTGGAAAAGACATGTTGTGCACTCGCTTGGGCAGCCAAGCGCCTAAGGCAATATATGTTAAATCACACAACCTTGTTGATTTTGAAGATGGATCCGATTAAGTACGTGTTTGAGAAGCAAGCACTTTCTGGAAGGATAGCCCGTTGGCAGATGGTTTTGACAGAGTATGATATTCAGTATGTTTCTCAGAAGGCCATTAAGGGAAGTGTTCTGTCAGAATATCTTGCTGATCAGCCAGTTGAGGATTATCAGCCTATGAAGTTTGAGTTTCCAGACGAGCATGTTATGTTTCTGAAAATAAAGGATTGTGAAGAGCCTCTGCCTGACGAAGGACCTGAGATTGGATCACAGTGGAAGATGATTTTTGATGGGGCTGTCAACTCGTATGGCAATGGAATTTGGGCAATCATTACAACCCCGAAGGGTTCTTATATACCTTTCACTGCCCGATTAGCGTTCGTATGTACCAACAACGAGGCGGAGTATGAAGCATGCATCATGGGGTTAGAAGAAGCAATTGATTTGAGAATTAGGAACCTCGATGTCTATGGTGATTCCGCGTTGGTAGTTAATCAGATTACAGGAGAATGGGAGACTCGTCAGGCAAATTTGGTACCTTATAATAACTATGCCAGAAGGTTATTACCTTTCTTTGATATGGTGGATTTTCATCATGTGCCCCGAGCTGAGAATCGGATGGCCGATGCTTTGGCGACATTGGCATCCATGTATAAGGTGAATCGTTGGAATGAAACACCTTCGATTAGAATCATGCGTCTGGACAGAGCGGCTTTTGTGTTTGCAATTAAAGATGTGTCTGATGGTAAACCGTGGTATCATGATATTAAGGTTTTTCTGAAGAGACAGGAGTATCCAGAGGGTGCCTCCACCAAAGATAAGAAGATTCTGAGAAGGTTGGCAGGGAACTTCTTTCTGAACAAGGATGATGTGTTATATAAGAAGAACTTCGATATGGTCTTGCTACGTTGTGTTGATGAACACGAGGCAAGCTCATTGATGGAGGAAGTTCACGAGGGTTCTTTTGGTACTCATTCCAGTGGACACACCATGGCTAGAAAGCTGTTGAGAGCAGGATATTATTGGATGACTATGGAGTCTGATTGTTTCAAGCACGCTCGGAAGTGCCATAAATGCCAGATTTATGCAGATAAGATGCACGTACCGCCTACGCCTCTAAATGTGTTGTCATCTCCTTGGTCGTTTGCAATGTGGGGTATAGATATGATTGGAAAGATTGAGCCTACTACTTCCAATGGGCATCGTTTCATTTTGGTTGTCATTGACTATTTCACAAAGTGGGTGGAGGCAGCCTCGTACGCCAATGTCACCAAGCAAGTGGTAGCCCGGTTTATAAAGAAGGACATCATCTGTCGTTATGGGGTCCTGGAGAGAATCATTACTGATAATGGCTCGAATTTGAATAATAAGATGATGAAGGAACTATGTCAGAGTTTTAAGATCGAGCATCACAATTCTTCTCCCTATCATCCGAAGATGAATGGGGCTGTTGAGGCGGCAAATAAGAATATCAAGAAGATTGTGCAGAAGATGGTGGTAACGTATAAAGACTGGAATGAGATGTTACCTTATGCTCTACATGGTTACCGTACTTCAGTGCGTACGTCAACTAGGGCAACCCCTTTCTCATTGGTATATGGTATGGAAGCAGTCTTACCCTTAGAGGTCGAGATTCCGTCTTTGAGAGTTCTGGTAGATGTGAAGCTTGATGAAGCTGAATGGGTGCGTTCCAGGTTGGATCAGTTGAACCTTATTGAAGAAAAGAGATTGGCAGCCATCGCACATTGTCGTTTGTATCAGAGCAGGATGAAGCACGCCTTTGATCAGAAAGTGCGTCCTCGGAATTTTTAGACAGGTGAATTGGTTTTGAAAAGGATCCTTCCTCCTCAGACAGATCACAGGGGCAAATGGACTCCAAACTACAAAGGGTCGTATGTAGTCATAAAGGTTTTCTTTGGTGGAGCCTTACTACTTTCAACTATGGATGGCGAAGATTTTACCTCCCCTGTGAACGCAGACGTAGTCAAAAAATACTTCGCATGAAAGAGACCTGCTGGACACAAAAAGAAGATCCAGGCAAAAAAGGGGCATCCCGGCGAGCCATAAAAAGGAAAAGGTTCGGGCAAAAATTAGGGATAAAATGTAAAAAGAAATGTGTACACCCGCAAAGTTGAAAACCTGAAAGGGCGACTTTGGCAAAAATGAGTATCCCGGTGGATTGAAAACCCGAAAAGGGCGATCCAGGCAAAAGTTAGGGATTTATAAGCGAAAGGCTACGGTCTGCGTTCGATCTGTGAACACTTTCAACACCTGGAAATTCTGAAAGAAAAGGGTCAGTACAGTTAGTCTCTTCGAAGGTCAAGACGTTTGTGGATAAGCAAGTCGTATGGGTCATAGCTGAGTCGAATCATGGTGGATATCTGTTCCCACATTGCCGACATGTGTATTTTCTTTTTGTTTTTGCGTAATTACCTCTTTCTAGGAATTGCTTCCTATTGTAAATGCCTATTTACAGGCCACTCTTCAATAAAATATTCATTTCACTCAAAGAGCTTTCCATTGTTTGTTTTACTTTTACTTTTACTATTTTGTTTGCAAAAACGTCCGATATTTTTGATAAACATTGCATATGAAACTTTGAGCTTTGCGAAGCATAACGAAAAGCAGTAGAAATTACTTAAGCGTTAACGGTGATAGCCAGGTTGTGGCATATTCTATTTGTTGTTATTTGACTTGCAGGGCAACAGGATTGTACTCCCCCAGCAGGTTGCTCTCCCCAGCATTGAGATTACACTTTCCTCAGCAGAGCAGACTTTCCCCAGCAGAAGACTTGGAAAGTATTTTCTCCGAATCGAGACGTTATTTCCCCACAGAATCGTGGTGCTCACTTCCCCATCTAGTCAGGAAGCGTACTTTCACCAACAATGTCATATTCTAATCCCCAGCAAGGTGGGGGTAAGGGCTTTCTCCCCTTCAGCAGTTCAGAAGTATCCCCAAGCAGGATGGTATTATGGGTTGGTATCCCCCAGCAGGTCTTAAGCCCGTCTGTTGTTGGCAATCCTCGGCAACAAACTTCCGGTTCTGTTATTGGCATCCATTCTCAACTCCCCCAGCAGAGAGGAAATCTCAGGTTTTGGATGTTACCTTCAGTAGAGGGCAGGTATAATCCCCGGTAGTATGGATATTCTTTTGGGACTTCATCCCCAGCAAAAATTGTTGATCCAAGGAGTCGATCAGTATGACCCTTCTCAGCAAAGTTCCTAGGTTCAGAGGACAATTTATTTTTGTCATCCCCGGCTGAATTGATCTTTTCTCCCTGGCATTTATTTTGCTGGAGGGACATTTTTTACATATCATAAGCATTGCATCCTCAAAACGCGTAGCATTTCCACTTCGTGTGGAGCATTACGGCAAGATTCAAACATTTGCATTCCAAAGCATAAGCCAGGTTTGATACTTTCCTTGCCAGTTCTCTTTCTCAGCAGAGATGGCATAACTCAGGAGATTTTGGAGGGATGTGTTCCTCATACTTGTGCTCCTCGGCAGAGTCTTTTATTCAGACTTCACCTTCCCCAACGGAGTCATCTTATCTGTGGATCAGGAGCCCGTTAGAAGTTTGTCTTTGTTTGCCTCATTTTGGCCTTTTTCTTTTGTGAGTCTTGTTTCACGTTACCCCCAGTGAAGTCCCCTTTATGTTGGTTATCCTTTGTGGGCACGATTGAGGTCGTATTCATCTTTTCTTTGTGGGTAGAGTGATTGAGGTCAGTCTTCCTTCGAGGGTACAATTGAGGTTGTATTCGTTTTGAGGGTGCGATTGAGGTCGTATTCTTATTTTCTTCGCGGGTAGAGTGATTGAGGTCAGTCTTCCTTTGAGGGTACAATTGAGGTTGTATTCGTTTTGTGGATGCGATCGAGGTCGTATTCGTCTTTTCTTTGCGGGTAGAGTGATTGAGGTCAGTCTTCCTTTGAGGGTACAATTGAGGTTGTATTCGTTTTGTGGATGCGATCGAGGTCGTATTCGTCTTTTCTTTGCGGGTAAAGTGATTGAGGTCAGTCTTCCTTTGAGGGTACAATTGAGGTTGTATTCGTTTTGTGGATGCGATCGAGGTCGTATTCGTCTTTTCTTTGCGGGTAGAGTGATTGAGGTCAGTCTTCCTTTGAGGGTACAATTGAGGTTGTATTCGTTTTGTGGTGCGATCGAGATCGTATTCGTGTTTTCTTTGTGGGTGGAGTGGTCGAGGTCAGTCTTCTTTTAAGGGTACAATTGAGGTTTTATTCATTTTGTGGATGCGATCGAGGTCGTATTCGTCTTTTCTTCGCGGGTAGAGTGATCGAGGTCAATCTTCCTTTGCGGATGCAATTGAGGTTGTATTCGTTTTGTGGTGCGATCGAGATCATATTCGTGTTTTCTTTGTGGGTGGAGTGACCGAGGTCAGTCTTCCTTTGTGGATGTAATTGAGGGTGTATTCGTTTTGTGGGTGCGATCGAGGTCGTATTTGTATTTTCTTTGTGGGCAGAGTGATTGAGGTCAGTCTTCCTTTGAGGTTGTATTCGTCTTTTGGGTACGATTGAGGTCGTATTTGTTTTTTCCTTGTGGATATGGTTGAGGTCATATTCCTTATTTTTCAGCACACTCTCTCTCGTTATTCTTACCATAAGCAAATTTCTGGGGCTCTTTCGGTATTCAATCCCCGTGTACCCTGGAATGTCTGAGAGTCGTTGCTATCACACCTTCGGGACCAAGTTGATTGAATAGGGGCAGCTGTTGCACCCCAAAATTTGCTCTCCTTACTTTATTACTAACTGGCTTATGCTGCATTGCATTTTGCATTATCATGTGTGCATATCATTGGTTCTTAGCATGGGGTCAAGGTGCCTGAGGCAGTGCTTCAGAGGGTCAAGCAAGAGTCCTGGTATTGTCCAAGAGAGCCCGGGTGGATTATCCTCTCCTAACCAGTGCATAGATTAGGGTTTTGAGATTCTTGGGTTTATTGCTTCAATAGGCAAGCTCCTTGGGTTTTTATCATCATCAAATGGCATATCTTATCTTTGTTGGAGAGGATACACATCATATTCAAAGGAATTTGGATTTGAAGACTGTGTTATTTCCTCCTAGACTGAGGGTACCACAACTAGGGTTTGCTATAAAGTCAGTTTATTTCTGATTTTTTGGGCAAGACTTGATTCTATGGTATTCCTTGGGTCTCCAAGTATCTAGGGAGGGGAGGTTGCCCATCAGTTTGGTTCAGGAGAAGTTCAATTGACCAGAAGATTGAGAATCAGGTGAATTGGGTAAAAGTCAACAGTGAGAGGAGAAGTCAACTGTGGAATTTTGAGGTTCTCTCCAAGGTTTTCAAGGTCTCACATCCTCATATGGTCTTCAAGGGTTAAGTTTCATACATATTTATCAGGAATCAGGAGTTGGTGCAAAGTTTCTAAATTTGGAAAGTGACCTATAATGAAAAGTTTCCTTTTTGGGCAAGTTCCTGCACTGCATTCAACTTGACTTTTCATCATCAAGAAAGTTTCAAATGAATTTCTCTCCAACATGAAAGTTGAAGATCTTTTTCTCCTCTTTCCAACAAGTACTAGTGGGTCTCCATATCATTTGTGAAACTCCAGTTATGATCAAAAGAAGGAAAAGTGGTTTTTAGGGTTTCTCATGATCCCATTTTCACAACTTTGGGCATAATGACCTATAATCAATTCCATTGCTTCATGCCACATTCCAATATTAAAAGACATTCCTTGAGGATTATTTTGGGCCCAAGAATGAAGAAATTTCATGGTGTGTTCTTCACTTATTCTCCATTGTTCAAAAATGCCAAATTATTCAAAAGTCATGAATCAAAAAGTTTCAAGGCCCAATTTAAATGTGGTGTGATTAGAAACTCAAATGCAAGTGATCCATCATGAAACTTTCAAATATCCATGCATGGAGGAGGTGTACTTAACATAATGTGATTTTTCAAAATTATTTAAAAAATCATTAAACAAGAAATCACCCAAGCCCAATTCATATTCAGTAGAAAACCCTAGTCTATATAAGCTCAATCATGCACTGGTTAGGGTTAGTTACACGGGATATATTGGAGTTTTCTAGTGAACCCTAAAAAAGGATTTTTCATTCAAACTCACGGCCAAGAGGAGCTCTCCCAAAAGTACTTCCACAAATCTCTTCCTGGTGATTTCTAGAACACAACCCAACCACCATTTGCAGCCAAAAGCAAGGATTAGAGGTGCACCATCTCAGGTGGTTGAATTTTTTTGGGCTCCTAAAACTCCCCTTTTTTATATGAATATTGATGTGTGATGATTGATGGTTACCCTGATCTATTTACTTTTAATTTTGGACGTGTGGTTTGCTTGTAATATGGATTTAAAGTTTTGTGCCCTAATGGTTTTTTATTCGTTTTTTATTATACACTAACAATTTGGGGTTTTTGATGCCATATTTGGATTCCTGACGAAATTCTGGGTCGGATAGTGTACCCATACGCATTTTCTGGAAAAATATAGGTTGCAGGTGGTGGCCGGCGGTAGGGTTCCGGCGGCTGGCGGTGGTCCGGCGAAGGGAGGGGTTCCAAGGTTGAAGACGAAATCCTGGCCCTTCATTCTCTTAATCCAACGGTCTAAATCATGCCACCTATTATTTCTTTTATTTTTTTTTCTGAATTTAAATTGGTAATCCTATGTACATTACCCCATGGTCATACCGTGTGCCACCCATTCATGATATTTTGTTTTATTTACTTTTTATTCTCGTTGACCAACCACTGGCCATTGGATGAATCAAATGAACCACAGCCTGCCAGCAATTTAAAATAACCACGCGCCTTGCACATGGCATGCTCACGGTATTCCTTTTTTATTTTTTGTTCAATTAGTGGGCTGGGTTGCTATTCGCACCCCCCCACTCTTCAGCCCAATGTCATTTCCTCTGCATTTCCTTACTATTCGCACCCCCCCTACGTACTAATTTCATATTTTATTTCAATTATTATTTCATATTTTAATTATTAAAAATACATTCTTGCATTTTAAAATTCCCATAAAATTCATACATCATCTTTATCATTTTATAAAATTTTTACAAATTTTATTTTTTTATTTTTATTTTATTTTTATCATCCAAATTAATTATTTTATCAATTTCCTTTTGGCATTACACATCTCACGCATACATAAATTTCTTTATTTTAATTCTCCTCATCTATAATACATTTTTGATCCATTCTTTTTGTATCTATTAGATAACATCCTAAAATGCATTAAAACATTTTTCTTTCATTTTTAAAATTATTGCATATTGCATTTTGGTCCTTCCTTTTGGCACACTGAACCCTACTTCCCACCTGAATTTTGTATGATTAATTGAATGACTAACACTTTGAATTTTTGCAGGGATTTTTGGTATGTTGTTTGTCTCTGGTTGAGGGACCTTGAAATTTAATTTGGGAATTTTAGGAGTCATTTCTCTATTTATTTAATTGTTTTCACTCGAGATCTGCTTATATGTGTATTTCTGACCACATCCGATTATCTGTTTGAAAAGGCACTTGTGCCATGTGCTTTGGGGTTGTTCCTTTGATTTCTGAATTCATGTTTGGATTATTATCATTGTTGTTTGCCATTGTTTGATTCTCATTCACCTCATTTTTCTTACTTATGTTTGTTTCTCACTAATCTTTTATGCAGGGACTAAGGTAAGTTCTTTAAGGGTGGAAAAGTATCCCTCTTCACCTTTGTTCTTTCTTTCTCTCCTATCTTCATCCTTTAGGATTTAGGTTGAACCTCACTAACCATAGGTCACCCATGCATGATGACTTTAGGATTCATAGTCCCCCTTTAGAGTTACCTTTGTGTCTTCTCTCTTCTCATCTCCAATTTCTTTAAAACACTTAATAAGAATAAGGTGTATTGCGCACGAGCCTTAAGTATGGGGAATGAGAAATGAGGGGCTTCCTCTCATATTTCTAGAGTGCTTAGCGAGCGTCCTGTCTTGGGACGATGCGTTAAGTATTCGCCCCTGTGCCCTAGACTTTGGTGCAATGCAACTTAGGAACTAACTTAAGCCACTTCTGTCCTAAAAAACACAAACCAACTTCAAACCTTTTTGTCCTTCGGGACCTTCAACTTAAAGGCTATTTTCAAAAAGGGCACGTTATTTTCCGTCTGAGACGCAAACAGGCATCGACCCTAACTGCCGGACGCGAACTTAACGTCGCTCATAAAAAACACAAAAAGAACTTGGTCCGAACTACGTTGACTCTGAATTCCCCATTACACAAGGGGGTACGTAGGCCTAGGACGTTGACGTCCTACCGAGTCGGTCTTTGTTTTTCCCTCCCCGTCTTAGTACAGCCCTAGATGATAGGATAACTCACCCTTAGAATAGACAACAATCGTGGATCCCATCGAGTACGATGGACGCGTGGGGTGCTAGCACCTTCCCCTCGCGTAACCGACTCCCGAACCCAGGTTATGGTTGCGATGACCATTCCTTTCCCTCTTCCTCAGGTTTATCGGTGTTCCCTTTCCATCTCTTGGGATAAATTTACACGGCTGGTGACTCTGTTTTTTCCGCGCCACTCTCGCGTTTGTACCTGGATGAAAATCCTGGGAGCGACAATAGTCCCGACGACCTCCTAGAGGTATAGGAACAGAACTTAGTCATCTTAATAGAACAGTCCTTTTATAGAGTCTACTACTGTTTCTCAAAGCATAGTACAAAAGATAAAACTCTAGACACGGACAGTCTAATCTCCTTGAGTCTCAAAGACATTCTCAAGTGACCCCTTCGTTAAATAGGAAGGAAACCCGCAGACTCAGACAGTCTCAATACCCTTCGGATTTCCCGTTTCCTCAAAGAAAAGGAAATATCCCGGATCCTTGAATCAAATCCTTGAGTACAACATTGCTCATATAAGAACTGATTTTCTCTTTAAAATCAATATACTGGACCTGTCACTTAACTGAGACAACATTTAGCCTCTCTCTCAGGCTTTGTGCGAGACACATAAAGAGACTCCCTCGTTGAGTCAATCCCCCTTTCGCCTCCATCTCGGGCTTCGTACGAGATACAAAAACTCTCTTGTTGAGTCAAATAGCCTCCATCTCGGGCTTTATACAAGATACCAAAAGATTCCATCATTGAGTCAAAACCTTTTAGCCTCTCTCTCGGGCTTTGTACGAGACACATATTAGCCTCCTCTTAGGCTTTGTATAAGAAAACCACTGGTTAATCCAATTAACCTTTTAGCATCAAAATTGTGCCTCGTTCACAGTACGCAAACATCAACAACTCCTTCCCCTTCCATCTAATCGTTGTAAGCGGCAAGCCTCTGGATCATCTACATCCATGCCACTGTCCCTCTTTTAGCATGAGAAATTCCTAAGGAAAGATGGCATTACTCTACACTGAGTTAAAGTCTTCTCCTTCAGGTTGAAATCCCCTTTAAAGGAAATTATGGCATTGCTATGATTCACAAATCCCGGTTAAAGTAATTCTCCTTTATAAACAGTTGTGACATACAACCCCCTCTTTAGAGATGACAAATTCTCTCTAAAGTCAACACCCTTCAGCTTCACATCTTGGGCTTTGAACAAGATACAAATCACCTTTTCACTTCACGTCTTGGGCTTCGAACAAGACACCAAAAACAACCATTTCCTCCCATAGAATAGGAGGAACTACGAACACTCTGATTTCCCAGTTTCGGTAAACGGGAATACGTAGGCATAAGATTGAAAGAAAAATCTTAGCGAGCACACTAAACAAAAAACCCAAATCCCATATCAAAAGAAGTAATTCAAAAACATCAGTCCTAACATCCTAATCCTTGTTCCCCGCCAGAAACCTTCTAGATGAAAAGAAAGAAAACCGTATTGGCGAAAATACAAATAACCAGTACAAAGGCCCCCCCACATTGACAGCATTCGTAACCTAACAGACCGCTGTTTAAACTCAGTATGCAAAGCAGGGTTAATTGGAGACATCTATTTCCCTTCCTTCATCAGCTCACAATAGGATAAAAATGAATCGACCTGTAGTCAAAGCTCAAACCGCAGAGAACGACCAGCGCTTAAGAACCGCGTCCAAAATCGCTCGCTACACCGCCGATCACTGAAGATCAGGGAATCACAGTAGAAGCCGTTGGGCCTGAAGGTTACAAACTTCGGGAAAGCGAAGATTCCAGAGGCATACTGAGGACTCCTGAAGGTTACAAACTTTGGGAAACGCCAAGATTCACCGCCGTAGTAATGGTACCCCCCCTGTGGTGCACACTATCCCGGAAGGACAGATTCTACAGATACCTTCTGGTAGCAAGGAAACTATGTTTGACATAATGGACGAGTTCCAGGAATAGTTCCTGGAAATGCAGAAGGAACTACAAGCCATTCGCGGTCAGGATTTATTTGGAAAGGACGCCGCAGATCTTTGCTTGGTCCCCAATGTGAAAGTCCCGCACAAGTTTCAAGTGCCTGGCTTTGAAAAATACAAGAGTAACTCTTGCCCTCAGAGCCACCTGGTGATGTACGCTCGGCAAATGTTGGCTCAGACAGAGAATCAGGACTTACTGATTCATTACTTTCAGGATAGTTTAACCGGTGCCGCCTTAAAATGGTACATGGGTTTAAACCGCGCTACGATCAGCACTTTCAGAGATCTTGGAACTGCCTTCATCCAACAATACAAATACAATTTGGACATGGCACCAGACAGAGATCAGCTCAGATCGATGTCACAAAAGGACAAGGAAACCTTTAAGGAGTACGCTCAGAGATGGCGCGAGATCGCCGCCCAAATTTGTCCACCTCTTGAGGAAAAAGAGATGACAAAGATCTTCTTAAAGACCTTAAGCTCATTTTACTACGATAGAATGGTTGCCAGTGCGCCTAGTGATTTTACCGAAATGGTCGGTATGGGAGTTCGTCTTGAGGAAGCTGTCTGAGAAGGACGTTTAGTAAAAGAAGCTGGATCATCAAGTAGTACAAAACGATACGGTAGTGCTCTCCCTAAGAAAAAAAAGCAAGATATTGGGAATATCTCTCTCGGAAAGCAAAGGCGACGTTATCAACCAGTAGCGGCTCTAACTCATGCTATCAATCCCATGCCTATTCCTACGTATCAACCTCAGGTTGCGTAGAGCCAACCTAGTCAACAACAAAGGACACAATAGCCTCTTCAGCAGGCTCGTCCTCAATACAACAACAACAACCGTACAATACGGCCACAAGGATTTGATCCTATACCCATATCGTACGCAGAACTATTTCTGTTACTATTGGCCAAGGGGCACATCCAGACTAAGTCCCCTCTTACAGTACCGAAAAATCCGCCTTTTTGGTTTAAGGTGGATCAGACATGCCCTTATCATCAAGGACCAGGGCATAACATAGAGAATTGTCTTAATTTCAAATCTGACGTGCAAAAGCTTGTTAGGAGTGGGCTCTTATCTTTCAAAGATACGAATCCAAATGTTCTTACGAACCCGCTGCCTCGACATGAGAAAGCTGCAGTCAACCTGATAGAGGGAGAGTTTAACAACGTCTATCAAATTCACAATGTACTCTTGTTGAAAACCAATTTGGTCAAGATGCATTGTAGACAGAGTGGATATGGCCATGTGCCACCTCATAACTATCACCAGTGTGATATCTGCTCTAAGAACAATCAAGGATGTTCTGTGGTGCAATCAGCCCTACAGGAACAAATGGATCTCAGATGGATCCAGGAGCACCGAGTTCGTGGAGTTAATATGGTCTATACGAATTCCAACATCATTCAAAACCATGACATCCGTACGATGAATGTCAACTTGGTGGCGATGCACTCAAGGCAAAGCCAGTACCATAATCTGCCGCGGCACGATTACAGTTCTTGTCTGACTTGCTCGGTAAACAAATAGGGATGCTCTTTTGTACAGGAGGCCCTCCAGCGTCAGATGGATCTTGGATGGATCCAAGACTACCATGATAGGAATCCTTATCAGTTCAACATGATTCAGATCTTCGATATTCGCTTAATGAATACCAACCTGGTAGAGTTACATGCTGAGCAAGTCTAACTCGGGTTCCTAATATCACATGACTATCAAAGTTGTAAAGCAGGTTGCGAAAACGATCAAGGTTATACCCTTGTCCAGGAGGCACTTCAGCACTTGTTAAATCACTGGTGGATGCCAATCTATATGGATGAAGATACTCAGCAAATTAGTATCAATAACAGAAACCCTACTCGGCGTCAAAGTCAGGATGTCCGATCTGTGGAAGCAAACCTAGTGAGGTTACATTGTATTCAAAGCGGGCGTGGCCAAGTGCCGCCACACAACTATGATCGTTGTAGAGTCTGTTTGTAAAGGCACCCAAGGATGTTACCTTGTGCGAGCAGCTCTCCAAGGTCAGGTGGATCGGGGAGAGATTCGCCCATATCCGGGCTCCGGACCCATCAATTGGGCGCCGGATTACCTTGCTGATCAAATTGAGGATGTGGTCGTAATCTCTGATCATCAGAGGACTAGGGATGTTTTCGCCATCATCCCTCTACTTGACGAATCGAGAGTTCCCAACCAGGAATGGATCGAGATTACTTACGATGGTCAGAAAAACCAGAAGGTTCCCATAGTCATCTATTTACCGGGACCACTACCGTATGAATCAACTAAGGTTATCCCTTACAAATACAATGCAATGATAATTGAAAATGGAAAGGAGATTCCATTACCCTCCTTCGTAAATATTGCAGACATCAGTCGTGTAACGCGAAGTGGTAGAATCTTCAACAGAGGAGTTGGAGAGTCCAACAGAGAAAAGTAACTTCAGACGGAAATTCCTAATCCACCAGTCGGGCAGTCCAGTAATCCCGACCTTTCGAAAAATGATGATGAGATGCTGAAGCTCATGCAAATGAGTGTATACAACATTGTTGATCAATTGTTACAAACTCCTTCAAAGATCTCGGTATTATCACTGTTACTTAGTTCAGAAGCGCACATGGAGGCTCTACAGAAAGTCTTGGAGCAAGCCTTTGTGGAACAGGATGTAACAATCAGACAGTTCGATAGCATTGTCTCTAACATCACTTCCTGCAATAACTTGGGATTTAGTGATGAGGAATTACCTGAAGAGGGCTGCCGTCATAACATGGCGCTCAATATTACAGTCAATTGCCAGGACGATGCTTTAGCCAGCATATTGGTAGACACAGGGTCAGCCCTGAATGTCATGCCAAATTCCACTTTGATGCAATTATCATTCAAAGGCCCTCCGATGAGAACCAGTGAGGTCATCGTCAAAGCATTCGACGGGTCCAGAAAAACGGTTATAGGCGAAGTTGATCTTCCCATAACTATTGGTCCTCACACTTTCCAAGTCACTTTCCAGGTCATGGACATCTGGGCAACGTACAGTTGTTTATTAGGAAGACCTTGGATACATCAGGCTGGGGCGGTCACCTCGACCCTCCACCAAAAGTTAAAGTTCGTCCAGAACGGTCAACTCGTCACAGTCTGTATGGAACAGGCTTTACTCGTGAGCAATTTATCGTCATCCACTTATGTGGAACCGGAGGGGGTAATCGGAACACAGTTCCAAACGCTGTTGTTACACAGTGGCAATCAATCAGAAGGATAAGCTTCGATTTCCTCATACAAAGATGATATTAAAGCGGTCGAGAGTCCCAATACAACAGGATGGGGACAGCTTGTCATTCCTACTGACAATAAAACAAAGAAGGGTCTTGGTTTTTTTGCGACCTATACCCAGACAGCTGCTAACGATGAAAGTCTTCATCCCATTCAGGACCTTTTCCATAGTGGAGGTTTCCTTCACCCAGTGCCTCAGGCAGTCCATACTATCAACGAGGATGATTCCTCCGATACGGAGGAAGAATGGAAGTCCTATCTTAACGAGGACGGTTATATGTCTCAGGAAGAGGTGCCTACACCATTCTACTATCCCGCACAGAGTCCGAGATTTATACCCCGGTCGAACGTCGAAATGCTATATGGAGGTTATGATCCGGAAGGATGCTGTGCTCCACCAAATTCATTAGAGGAAGACACTCCAATAAAGGACAATTTTGACCACACCTACTCTGGCCCGATGGATGGTCTGCCGATGTGGCAACCGTATCCAAGAGACTTGGGGCAAGAAAATCAGCCGAACAATGAAAATCAGCTGAGCATCCTTGAATAGAATACCTGCGTCCCCACCATGTCATGGGATCAACATCCAGGTTATCCTGAAAATACACAACACGACGATGAATTCGCAACGTTTGCAGGACTAGAATTCATTAACTATGATTTTCCTGAGGTCAACATCATCGAGAGAGATGACTCCTCCAGTTCCAAAGAAGTGTGGGACACCTTGGGACAACCAAGTGGAAAATAAGACTATATGGTCAAGTACACCGCTCTTGAAAGCTCTCGTATCAGGCTCGAAGACATCCAGCCAACTGGATGGGGAGATTTGCCTGAGAGCACCAATGTTATGCAAAATACAACTGAGGAATCCTCCTACGACAACTCTGCTTGGGAGACAGATTCCAACGATCCTGCTCCACCAGAAATCAGCGTCATTTCTGAAGACAAATCAAGGAAGGTACCAAACTTTGTGATTCACCGAGGAGTTCGCCGCCAATGGGTTGCTGTCGATGTTTCGAAAGTTGTTCATAAGTCAAAGTAATTGTCGTCTTTAACCTTTCACCCTGCCCAGGTGAAACAGATGTTTTGATAGGGCTCGCTTTCTGTAAATATCCCTCTTCGCTTCACCCAAAGCGACAGAGTTTTGTTTTATAGGGTTGTAGTTTCAAGAATCGACTTGTTCATTAATAAAATAACGTCGTTCTGTAATTTCCGCGTTAATTGTTGTTTTCTCTTTTCATTTTTTCAGAAAATGGTAATCCTAAAAAATAATTCAAATAATAAAAACAAGCACTAATAAAAAAAACACTGCACACACTTGCATTCTCTCTATCTCTTCTAAACACAAATCATCGCGTCATGTAGATTGCTTGTTTTAAACCCCGTTGGAACATACGATCAGATGCCTTCTCCCAACTTTGAGTTCCCGGTATTTAGGGCTGAAAAAGAAGATGACGACGAAATTCCAGAAGAGATCTCCTGACTACTCAAACAAGAGGAAAGGTCCATTGAACCTCACAAAGAGCCATTGGAAACGGTAAACTTGGGTTCAGAGGAAGAGAGAAAAGAAATCAGGATTGGGGCACTGCTCAGTCCAACTGCCAAAGAGAGTTTGACAAAGCTTCTCAGAGAATTTCCCGATGTGTTTGCTTGGTCCTATCAAGACATGCTAGGGTTGGATACCAGCATCGTGGAACATCGTTTACCGTTAAGATTGGAATGTCCGCCAGTAAAATAAAGGTTGAGACGGACTCACTCGGACATGGCCATCAAAATCAAGGAGGAGGTACAAAAATAGATTGACGCGGGTTTCCTCGCCACATCAGAATATCCTCAATGGTTAGCCAACATCGTACCCGTCCTGAAAAAGGACGGAAAGGTCAGAATGTGTGTCGACTACAGAGATTTAAACAAGGCTAGTCCAAAGATAGCGTTCCCTTGCCACACATTGACATGCTGGTAGACGGTACAACAAAGTTCAAAGTTTTCTCCTTCATGGATGGATTTTCGAGCTATAACCAGATTAAAATGGCGCCGAAAGACATGGAGAAAACTTCGTTCATTACCCCATGGGGTACCTTTTGCTACAAGGTAATGTCATTCGGTTTGAAGAACGCCGGGGCAACCTATCAAAGGGCCATGACTACTCTGTTTCATGACATGATACACAAGGAAATCGAGGTATATGTCGATGATATGATTGCAAAATCTAGAACAGAGGAGGAGCATGTGACCCACCTGTCGAAACTATTAGAGCGTTTGAGAAAATACAAACTCCGCTTGAATCCCAACAAGTGCACCTTCGGTGTCCGTTCAGGGAAACTCTTAGGGTTCATCGTCAGCCAGAAAGGATTTGAGGTTGATCTTGACAAGGTCAAGGCCATTCAAGAAGTTCCTTCTCTGAAAACTGAAAAATAAGTCAGAGGATTCCTGGGACGTTTGAACTACATTTCCAGATTCATATTCCTTATGACCGCGACATGTGCGCCGATTTTCAAATTACTAAAAAAGAACCAGGATTACGTTTGGACAGAAGACTGCCAAACTGCCTTCAACAGTATCAAGGAATACTTGTTGAATCCTCCGATTCTATCACCTCCAGTGGAAGGAAGACCACTAATAATTTATTTAACAGTCCTGGAAGACTCAATGGGATGTGTACTTGGCCAACAAGAAGAAACTAAACAAAAAGAGTCTGCCATTTACTATCTAAGCAAGAAGTTCACCGACTGCGAGACTCGGTACACTACGCTTGAGAAAACTTGTTGCGCTTTGGCTTGGGCAGCCAAACGTCTTCGTCAGTACATGATTTGTCACACCACTTGGTTGGTCTCTGAGATGGATCCAATCAAGTACGTCTTTGAAAAGCCTGCTCTCACAGGAAGGATTGCCCGTTGGCATATGTTGTTATCAGAATATGACATAGAGTACCATGCTCAAAAAGTCGTTAAAGGAAGTATTTTAGCCGATCGTTTGGCTCATCAATCGATTGACGATCAAGAATCAATTGGGTTCGATTTCCCAGACGAAGATGTCATGTATTTGAAAATGAAAAACTGCGATGAACCGCTACCCAGTGAAGGGCCAGAACCAGGTTTCCAATAGGGACTAATCTTTGACGGAGCTGTCAATCATTACATAAACGGAATTGGGGCAATCATTGTTACCCCTCAGGGTACCCATATTCCTTTCACCGCCAGACTTACGTTAAAGTGTACAAACAACGAGGCCGAATATGAAGCTTGTATCATGGGTCTCGAAGAAGCGATTGATTTAAGGATCAAGAACTTGTACGTATATGGCGACTCAGCTCTGATCGTCAATCAGATAAAAGGAGATTGGAACACATACCAATCAGGATTGATTCCTTACAGAGATTATGCAAGGAGGTTGTTGCCTTTTTTCAACAGAATCGAGTTTCATCATATCCCTCGTGAGGAGAATCACATGGCTGATGCATTAGCCACTCTCTCTTCCATGATTAGTGTAGGTCAATGGAATGACATACCTAAGATCGACATAATGTGCTTTGAAAGGCCCACTTACATCTTCGTGATTGAAGCTGTCATAGATGACAAACCTTGGTATCACGATATCAAATGCTTCCTTCAGAAACAAGAATACCCACCTGGGGCGTCCAGGAAGGACAGGAAAACCCTCAGAAGATTAGATGGAAACTTCTTCCTGAGTGGTAATGTACTCTATAAGAGGAACTTTGACATGGTCTTGCTCCGATGTGTCGACAGGCCAGAAGCAGACATGTTGATAAAAGAAATTCACGAAGGATCCTTTGGCACTCATGCCAACGGACACACCATGGTGAGAAAAATTCTCAGAGTAGGTTACTACTGGTTAACCATGGAATTTGATTGTTACAAGTACATGAGGAGGTGTCACAAGTGTCAGATATACTCCGACAAGATTCATGTACCGCAAACGCATCTCAAAGTTCTCTCTCCCCCTTGGCCTTTTTCCATATGGGGAATCGAAATGATTGGCATGATCGAACCTAAAGCTTCAAACGGACATCGGTTCATCCTAGTAGCCATTGATTACTTCACCAAGTGGGTCGAAGCATCGTCATACGCTAATGTAACACGACAAGTGGTGGTCCGATTTATCAAAAATAATATCATCTGCCGTTATGGTGTTCCAAGCCAGATCATTACTGATAATGGATCTAACTTGAACAACAAGATGATGAAAGGGTTATGCGCTGAGTTCAAGATCGAACACCATAACTCATCTCCCTACCGACCCAAGATGAACGGAGCGGTAGAAGCGGCTAACAAGAATATCAAAAATATCGTTCAAAAGATGGTTGTAACCTACAAAGATTGGCACGAGATGCTGCCCTTTGCTCTTCACGGTTATCGTACATCTGTCCGCACTTCAACAGGGGCAACCCTTTTCTCTCTAGTGTATGGCATGGAAGCAGTGCTCCCCATAGAAGTAGAGATCCCATCAATCCGGGTATTGATGGAAGCTAAGCTTACAAAAGCTGAATGGTGTCAAAGTCGGCACGATGAACTGAATCTGATCGAAGAAAAACGAATGACGACATTATGCCATGGTCAGTTGTATCAACAAAGAATAAAGAAAGCGTTTGACAAAAAGGTCCGACCTCGCGTCTTCAGGAAAGGAGACCTCGTGCTAAAAAAGATACAATCATTTCTCACAGATTCTCGGGGCAAATGGACTCTGAATTATGATGGCCCATATGTGGTCAGGAAAGCTTTCTCAGGCGGTGCCTTGAGACTTGCAACCATGGACGGAGAGGAATTTGCCTACCCCGCGAATATTGATGTAGTCAAGAAATACTTCGCCTAAACGAAAAAAAAAAAAAACGTCTCGGTGGATTGAAAACCCGAAAGGGCGGTCCAGGTAAAAATTAGAGACATGATAAAAAATCATCCCGGTGGATTGGAAACATCACAGTACAATCCAGGCAAAAGTTAGGAATTTATGGCAAGTAACTATGTCCAACAAAGGGGCAAATCCCCCAGTGGCAGTTATGTCGTCCATCAGAAACCTCCAGTCAAGGTCATCTTCGACAGAAGCTCAAGATGCCCGGAATTCAAAGTTGGTAGAAGGATAGCGGTCGTTATGTTTCAACGTAGCCCTTTTCCCTTAAATTACCATTTTCTAACTTTGTATATACTCTATGGAATCGCGTGCTTGGCTGATTTCCATCCTATCAATAAAATTTGAGCCTTTGTGCTTTTGTTTATAATTCTCATTTGTTTTAGCTTTACAGAACGACATTTTAATATGATTAACGATTCTTGAAATAAAACAAAAATGAATTTACTTGTTAAACTTTTTCTGCTTTTAAATAAAGATGGCAATTCTTTTGACTGTTGAACATCGAAAGAACATTGATTGCGTCTCCAAAGGTGTTCGAGCCTCAAAGTGGGGAATCAAAGTGCTCCTTCTAAACCAGTACGCCTGAACGAAGGATCAGTTATGACAGATGCGAATACTCCATCTGACATTTCCAGCAGAGTTCTTATCTCTTAAGCCCGATCAACGGTATTCCCCGGAGGGACTATCTCTCCTAAGCAAGGTAGAATTGCTACTTTTGGACCAACGGTATGTCTTCGCCCTGCGATGGCCGAGTATCCCGTCATGTTCATCCATTAGTCTGTATGTCGTGTCAGTTGTGTCAGCATATACATACATACATCATGCATTATTGATTTGCATTCATATTCATATTGCATCACTATCACCCTAGTCGGTCTTGTCCCCTAAGTGATAACTGTCCTCTCAATCGAGTTATCAGTTCTTCGTCAGGAAGTGTTGCGTCTGAACAATCTCTCCTCCAGTTTATTTCTGGATTGAAGTTGGCTCCCTTGACCACTTTGATAACTTGAACCTCTGAAAGACCAGAGAATTTTCGACGAACATCACTCTTCGCCATTGAAGATGATATCCTTGCTTTCCCGGATTAAGGAAAATCCCTAGAGAAAGCCTCTTAAGCAGAAATTCGACAGCACGACAATTTTTCTCTGAAACACCCGCTGATGAAAAGGTCATCGGCACCTCAAAATTGGATCCCATCATATGAAATTTCTCTGAGAAGATCCCGAGAAAAGTATGATGCAAAGACCCCAAGTGGAAACAGTCTCTCAAGAGACTCATTTTCCCCGATAGAGTCGACAAATGGCGTCTCCAACAGAGAAGTTTGTGCACCTCTACAACTCAGACGAATGGGTTCCCCAGCAAGTCTGACATCAAGTCTTTTTCCGTCAAATGGCATCTCCCCAGAAAAATTCGGCGAGAAGTTTGAGGAAAACCGCTACAAACAGCGTCCCTTGTCAAGAAAGTTTATTGACAAAAGAAACTGAGACCAGTTCCCTGGTAGGAAACCAGGATCGAGGGGAAGTTTACTTCAGAAACTTAGACCAGTTCCTTGGTCGGAAACCAGGATCGAGGGGAGTTTACTTCAGAAACTTAGACCAGTTCCTTGGTAGGAAACCAGGATTGAGGGGAAGTTTACATCAGAAACTTAGACCAGTTCCTTGGTAGGAAACCAAGAACGAGGAGAAGTTTATTTCAGCAACTAAGACCAGTTCCTTGGTAGGAAACCAGGATCGAGGGAAAGTTTTTACCTTTTCTAAGCATCATTGCTTAGCAAAAGAAGAAGGATGCATGAACTACCATTCTTAAACACCATCAAAATTTTGGATATTCCGATATTTAATCCTCTTGCACCCCGAATGCCCGAATACCTTTGTCATTCACACCTTCGGGTCCAAGAAGATTAAATAGGGGCATCTGTCATACCCCAAATTTTGACCACTAAGATTCCCATCATTGTGCCAATCATCATCACAATATGGATGAACCATCATACCTCATCAATCTCCTCAAGGAATTGTTGAGCATTCATTACTATCAATAATTAGGGTTTTAAGCCCTCTCTGAGCTTTAGACAAAGGATCAATCAAGGAATGACATGATCTCTAACTTGTCTAACCTCTCAAACATCCCCAAAGGATCAAGAGGACTCGCACTTCAAGGATTAAGCACAAGGCTGCTCCCTTCTAGGTGGATCAAGCCTCAAGATCGCTAGTGTCACCAAATTAGGGTTTTGGTCGACCAGGGCCTCCAGATGGAAATTTTTCTCTGGGTATGAGCCAATACTTAAAATCATATAATAATATGCTCCATGGAACCTCATAGACCCCAATCATCAAGTCAATTTGACTTTAGGGGATGCATTCATCAAAAATCAGGAATTAGGGTTTCTTGACCTAATTCACCCCTAAGTTGACTTTTGGGACAAATCATATGCCAAGACCTCAAGAAATGATTTGAGGGTCTCCAACATACCACATTGATCCATTCGGAACAATGGATTATCCAAGAAGATTGAGCAACAAGTCTCAATTTCATCTGAACCACAATTAGGGTTTCGCAGAAAAAGTCAACTGTAGCTTTGACTTTTGACTAGGACATGCTCCCAAACCCTAGGATATGATTCAATACACCCTTTAACACCCATGGAACATGTCCATCAAGTTTGATTTAGGCCAAGGACATGATTTCCTAAAGGATTGCACAGTTTGGAATTCACTTGACAAAAAGTCAACTGTGCACAAAAGTCAACTTTGACTTTTTGAGATTTTTCACAAAAATGGATTTTTAACCCTAAAATGATGTTAATGTATGATTTTAATCATCATTCATCAAGAAAAATCAAAGAAAGTAGGATAACTTGTAAAAGGGGTAACCATAAAAACTTAGAAAATTTTCTAAGTTATGAAATAAAGTGGCAAGGGTACCAACTTTGGAGGATCATAACTCCTAAACCACAAGGTCATTTTCCCCATCCAAAGTTTGATTTGTAGATCTCATGTCCCTCTACAAAAGCTAAAAACTGACCTCTTTCCAAATTCCTCATGGATTTTGAGTTATGGAATTATCAAAATCAAGAAAAATGAAAATGTCACTTTTTTCCAACACTTAGTGAAATTTTCACTAAGTCAGAATCTGCCTTCACTTTTTTCCAAGTGTTGGGGGATTTTTCACTTGGATCCAAAAGGTATCAAAACCAACTATGATCAAATAGTTGTTGTATCATATGAGGGCTTTCCAAAATGGCCAAGAACATCACCAAACTCAACTTAAGTCATGAGATATGACATTGGCAAGTTGCCTTGCTGAAAACTGCCAAGGCAAGGTAGATTTTGGAGTTTTGCTCGATTTACCCAAATTTGACAAAGGGCAAGCAACTCTATCCATCTGAACACCTCAAGGGGGGACCAAGGAGGAACCAACTCTGATCCCAAGCCTCCCAAGTCTTTGGAACCAAAAATAGCATGTCAGACCTAGAGTTGCCTAAAAGAGGGACAAGACTCTAATTTTGGATTGGAGCATTCAATGCATACACCAAGGTGGCATGGACTGAGCTATTTGCTATTGAATTCAGTCAAGACTTATCCAAGACCAAGGGAACCAAAGCTCTGTGCTCTAACCTCTAGTCAATGGCTAGAGGAGACTTGGATTTCTATTTGCCAACATTGGCCAAACCTATGCAGCAGTGCCATTCACTATTCCTTGCAAAACAAACTTGCTCTACTATAAATAGAGCTTAATTGTGATCAGTTTGAGTACACCAAAGCCATCAAACAGATGCTTTCCTCAAAATCTCTTCTTTCACTCCAATTTTGCCTTCTAAGGCAAGTCACTATCGGGTTTTGAGTTTGAGAGCTTTTCCAATCAAACCAATCACACACACACCTCATAAACATCATATAGAAGTGATCCAAACACTTAAACAACATCTGGAACACTGATTTCTCATAATCACCAGCCAGTTGCTCAAGGTTTTAACCAAGTTGCAGCTGAGATGCCATGAAGTGATCCAGTCATTTCCAATTAAGTCCAGGCATTCAAACACACTCCATAGGGTGTAGGGAAGCTGTTCAGATCATCATAACTCATCTGTAACGCCTCCAACTCAAAAATCACATTGCACTTGCTGTCACGACCTTCAAGTAAGCCTAAACTTGGTCATCTCTTAATCTATGCATATTTCCTCGCACAATACTTTTGCCAAATGTTCATAATCATGCATAGAATGTTTCCCCTCAATTAATTGCTTTGTTTGAATCGTGTATCAAAATTCTCAGCCTTCATGCAAATTTTAGGGTTCTTGAGGTTTTGTCTTGATTTCTTATTCCATGTTAAAAATAAATGAAATTAAAGACCATAGACATGATCGTGAGGTTGAAACAAGCTGACTGATATGTGGTTTGCATGATCCCATCAAGTATTCAGTGAGATTGGAGAGAAAATGCAAATTTGGGCAAAACTCAGAACACGCGCGTGTTCTTGGGTGTTCTTGGCGCCCTTTTTTGAAAATTCAAATATTTGAATTTTGTGATTTTATTTAATTGATTCAAAAATTAATTTCTCTCTGAGTTTTAATGATTTTGAGTTGATTCTTTTTTTAATAATTCACAAAAATGTTAAAATATTTTATTTTACCAAAAAATCCCAAAAATATTATTTATTTCATATAATTGATATTTTTTCCAAGAATTAATATTTTAATTGTTTTTGACATTTAAAATATTTTTGCCTTCTTGATTTTGCAAATTTTAATGATTTCTAATCATTTTGTAGGTCAAAACTTGATATTTGAAATATTAATCCAAGATCACAATTTGTTTTCCACATGTTAAACAATTTTGGTCATTTTAATTGAATTTTTATTCAATTAAAATACATTTTTGAAAACAAATTAGGGTTTTTGATTAATTCAACCCTCACAAATCATTTTCAAAACTCTTTGGGCCTATAATAGAGTGTAAGACCCAATCCCCTTTTAACCAAAACAATTTTGGGCCTCAGATATTGTATAAGTCCCTCCGTGTTAAAAGAAAACCTCAGCGTGATCGCCAGTTGAAAAATCAAACCCTGGGCCTCTCCTCGTGTTGTAAGCCCCACTTCTTTTTAAAACTTTTTGGGCCTCTAATAGAGTGTAAGACCCAACCCTTTGTAAATACAAACCTTTCTTGGGCCTCACTTATTGTATAAGTCCCGTTGTATTTCAAAAAGTTCGGCGCGATGATCGCCCGATTCAAAAACCACTTGGGCCTCTCCTCGAGCTATAAGACCCATTCAAAACTTTTGGGCCTCTATTAGAGTGTAAGACCCAACCCCTTTGAAAACCAAATCACAATTTTGGGCCTCAGTCATTGTATAAGACCCTCGGCGTTTTCAAAATCTCGGCGCGATCGCCATTTCAAACGAAAAATCATTTGGGCCTACCCTCGTGTTATAAGCCTCACTCTTTTTCTTAAAAACACTTTTGGGCCTCTAATAGAGTGTAAGACCCATCTCTTTGTACATAAAACCTTTCTTGGGCCTCAGTCACTTGTATAAGTCCTTGTACAAAACGACAGTGCGATCACTGATAAAACCCTGGGCCTCTCCTTGAGCTGTAAGCCCCAATCAAACTTTTCAAAGCACTTTCTCCTTTGATTTTGAAATATACTGTTGTTTTCAATCTTTCTTTGTTGAACAAACTAACAATACAACATGGAAGCTCTACAACCGAGTAAGTGTTTATACGCTTTCATTTACCGCTTTCATATACATATAGCTGTATTGTGGGACTGTTTCGCTGTAAGTCTTCTTTCATAAACTCATATCAACTGTGTAATAATAGTATAGATATTTAGAGTTTCCACGACAACTACGTATAGAACTAGGTAAAGCCCGTTGGACTCTCTTAAAAATAGACAAACTAGATCCCCAATAGGAGTACCAGATACAGTCTTCTCTTCGGCTGTCCCTCCTAGGAATTATCAAGAGACTCTACTCCCCAGAGATGATCTTTTCTCCGTGAATGGCATCTCTTGAGTTTCTTCCAAATTCTCAAACTTTCCTGGCTTGATCTATTCTCTGTGAATAGCCTGTCTTGAATTTCTCGGGGTTTGGGGACCCACAGGCTTCCTAAAAGCATCCCCGCCTCCTCTTGGGAGTTGTACAAGGACCCGTCGGCTTCTTAGAAGTATTCACAGTCTCCTCTTAGGCTTCGTATAAATGATTTCTTCCTCCGGGAATGATAGCCTCCTCTTGGGCTTCGTACAAATTATCCCGCGGCTTCTTAAAAGTTTCCAGCCTCCTCTTGGGCTTCGTACAAATTGTCCCGACGACCTCCTAGAGGTATAGGAACAGAAATTAGTCATCTTAATAGAACAGTCTTTCAAAGAGTCTAGATCTCACTGCTACCATTTCTTACGCATAGTACAAAAGATAAAACCCGTAGACTCGGACAGTCTAAAGCTCCTTTGGACTCCTCGTTTCCTTAAAGAACAAGAAATCACCCCGATCCTCTGATCAAATCCATGAGTACAGCGTTACTCATATAAAAACTGATTTTATTTTTGAACCAACATACTGGTCACTCAACTGAAACAGTTACCACAGCCTCCATCTTGGGCTTCGTACGAGATACCATAAAAGACTCTCTTGTTGAGTCAATCCCACTTTTAGCCTCCATCTCGGGCTTCGTACGAGATACCAAAAAAGGCTCTCTTGTTGAGCCAAACAACTTTCAGCCTTCATCTCGGGCTTCGTACGAGATACAAAAGACTCTCTTGTTGAGTCAATCCATCTTTTAGCCTCCACCTCGGGCTTCGTACGAGATACAAAAAGACTCTCTTGTTGAGTCAACCCTTTTAGCCTCTCTCTCGGGCTTCGTACAAGACACACAAAAACACCCTCTTGTTGGTCCAATAGCCTCCTCTTAGGCTTTGTATAAGAAAACCCCGGTTGAGCCAATCAACTTGTTAGCATCAAATCTGTGCCTTGTTCACAGTATCAATAATTCCTTTCCCTTCATCTAATCTTTGTAAGCGGCAAGCCTCTAGATCATCTACATCCATGCCACTGTCCCTCTTTTAGCATGAGAAATTCCTAAGGAAAGATGGCATTGCTCTACACTTAGTTAAAGTCTTCTCCTTCAGGTTAAAAACCCCTTATAAAGGAAATTATGGCATTACTGGATTCACATATCCCAGTTAAAGTAATCCTCCTTTATAACCAGTCACCCAACAGTTGTGATAAACAGACCCTCTTTAGAGATGACAAATTCTCTCTAAAGGTCAACCCAATTCAGCTTCATATCTTGGGCTTTGAGCAAGATGCCAACCCAATTCAGCTTCATATCTTGGGCTTTGAACAAGATGCCAACCCAATTCAGCTTTATATCTTGGGCTTTGAACAAGATACAAATAGACTCTTTAGCTTCATATCTTGGGCTTTGAACAAGATACAAACAAATCACCTTCAGCTTCACATCTTGGGCTTCGAACAAGATAGAAATCACTTTTAGCTTCACATCTTGGGCTTTGAACAAGACACCAAAACACCATTTCCTCCCATAGAATAGGAGGAACTACGATCGCTCTGATTTCCCTGTTTCGGTAAACAGGAATATGTAGGCATAAGATTGAAAAGAAAAATCTTAGCGAGCACACTAATCCAAAACCCAAAATCCCATACATCAATCGAAAAGCATCAGTCCTAAACCTCCCACCAATCGCCTAGGCCCTTTTTTAACAAAATAACTTAAGAGAGACCCACAATCTCAATAGCATCTGTAAATTAACAGACCGCTGTTTAAACTCAGTATACAAGCAGGGTTAGTTGGAGACATCTATTTCCCTTCCTTCATCAGCTTCAATAGGATAAAAAATGAATCGACCTGTAGTACCCCCAAAAGAGCGATAGTGCTTCGCAACCACGTCCAAAAATCGCTCGCTACAAAAACACACATCAAATAAACCATTGTTCTTTTAATACTTTTGTTATCATCAAAACTAAAAGAGAATATGCCAAGAACAAATCTTGTTTTAACAACTTCAACTTCTCACCACCAAATTTGAGAATCTTAAGATGAAAGATGATGAGTCCATTCATGATTTTCACATGAATATTCTTGATATTGCCAATACATCTAGTGCCTTGGGAGAGAATATTTCAGAGGAGAAGCTGGTTAGAAAGATTTTCAGGTTGTTGCCTAAGAAGTTTGACATGAAGGTCACATCGATTGAAGAAGCCCAAGACATCAGCAACATGTAAGTGGAGGTGCTTGTAAGGTCACTTCAAACTTTTGAATTAGTTATCAATTAAAGATCTGAAAAGAAGAACAATAGTATAACTTTCATATCCAAACACTAATGATGAAGAGATTCACTATGACATGGAGACTGATGAAGGAATTTTTAATTCTATTGTGCTTCTTGGGAGGAAATTCAAGAATGTTCTAAAAAATGTTGATAAGCCAAAACCAGATGTCAAGAACATGTCATTCGACATCAGTAAGGAGAGTGATTTTCAGAGAAAGGAAAGAACAAAGGAGAAGCCAAATCAAGGAAAAGGTATTCAGTGTCATGAATATGATGGTTTTGGTTACATTAGATCAGAATGTCCCACGAACCTCAAGAAACAAAAGAAGGGCATGTCTGTTTTTTGGTCTGATTATGATTCTGAAAGTGAACCTGATGTTGAAATTGTTAAGCATGTTACGGCCCTCATTGGCAGATGTGAATCTGATGAAGATTCCTGTGATGAGCATGTCACTTATGAAGAATTGGATATTTCCTATAGAGAGCTTTGTGCCAAAATTGAAGAGGTTTGTAAGATAGGAGAAAAGCAGAAGAGTCTTATAACTCAACTGCAACATGAAAAAGAGAAACTTTTATCTATTATTTCTGGTCTTCAAGATGAGGTAACCCTATTGAATTCTAAACTTAAAAACATGACCAAATCAGTAAGAATGTTGAATAATGGGTCTGACATGCTAGATGAAATTCTTCAAGTTGGAAAAGAGACTGGAAGCTTAACAGGTATAAGTTTTGATTATCAATCTCAATTTAAACAAGGAAACACTCTTATGACAAAAGTTATATCTGCTAAAAAGAAGTTTGAGCGTACAATGTCCAACCAAATGTTTCAACATCCTGCCAAACATCAAGAAACTCAAACCAAAGCCAAGTTCTTGTTGTGGAAGTGTCATTATTATGGTAAATATGGTCACATCAAACCTTTCTGTTACAGACTGTATGGTTATCCAAAATGTCCAACACAACCTAGGGCTAGTCATGTGATGAGTAAAACTAGAAAGAAGTGGAAACCTAAGGTTTTTAATACCAGTCTTATAGCCCATACTTCTTTTAGAGCTTCATCTAGAGAAGACGGGTACTTTGACAGTGGGTGTTCTAGACATATGGTTGGGGTCAAGAAATACTTGGTGGACATTCAGTCTTATTCCACTAGTTTTGTCACGTATGGTGATGGAGCTAAAGGTGAAATTAAGGGAGTAGGAAAGTTAGCGTGTACTGGACTTCCAAGACTGGATGATGTTCTTCTTGTGAAAGGATTGACTTCAAATTTGATCAGTATCAGTCAATTATGTGATCAAGGTCTAAAAGTCAATTTCACCAAGTCAGAATGTTTTTGGTTACCAATGAGAAGAATGATGTTCTAACGAGAGGAGTTAGGTCAAAAGACAATTGTTATTTGTGGGTACCACAAGAAACTACCTATTATTCCTCATGTTTAATGTCCAAGGAAGATGAAGTCAAGTTATGGCAGCATAAGCTTGGACATATGAATCTCAAAGGTATGAAGAAGATTATGTCTGAAGAAGCTGTTAGAGGTCTACCCAAGTTCAGAGTTAAGGAGGGAAAAGTTTGTGGTGAGTGAAAAAATTGGGAAGCAAATCAAGATGTCACACCCGAAGTCACAACATCAGGCTACTTCCAAAGTTCTAGAACTTCTTCATGAGTACTTAATGGGGCCAATGCAGGTTGAAAGTGTTGGTGGAAAAAGGTATGTCTAAGTGGTAATTGATGATTTTTCAAGATTTACTTGGGTGAAATTTATCAAGGAAAAATCAAACACTTTTGATGTTTTTAAAGACCTTTTTAAACGTCCTCAAAGAGAGAATGAATGTGTTATTGTTAGAATCAAAAGTGACCATGGCAAGGAATTTGAAAATGCCAAATTTTATTAATTTTGCTCATCTGAAGAAATTGGACAAGAATTCTCATCACCCATCACTCCTTAACAATATGGAGTTTTTGAATGCAAGAATAGAATTTTACAAGAATCAGCTAGAGCCATGCTTCATGCAAAAAATCTTCCTTATCGTTTTTGGGCTGAAGCTATGAACACTACATGTTATATTCACAACCGTGTCACTCTGAGAGCTGGTACATCTTCTACACTCTATTAATTCTGTAAAGGAAATGAACCTAATGTTAAATATTTTCAGGTGTTTGGGAGTAAATTCTACATTCTAGCTGATTGTGAACAGAGAAGAAAGATGGATCCCGAAAGTGATGAAGGGATATTTCTTGGTTACTCTACAAACAGCAGAGCTTATAGGGTATTTAACTCCAGAACCAAGGTTATGATGGAATTTATTAATGTTGTGGTTGATGATTCAATTATTGTGAAAGGGACTGATGTCGAAGAAGATGTTGGAACATCATATCAACAGACTAATGTTTCAGAAAATATGGAAGACATTGAGCCAGAAAGGACTGAACCAGATAACCCTCAAGCCAATAAAGGTCCTTCTACTATAATTTAGAAAAATCATCCAAAGGAACTTATTATTGGAAATCTTGATGAATGGATCACCACTAGATCCAAAGATGTGATATCCAATGCTTGTTTTGTCTAAAAATTTGAACCAAAAAATGTGAAAGAGGCATTGACAGATGAATTATGGATCAATGTTATGTAAAAGGAACTAGGCCAGTTCAAAATGAATGAAGTGTGAGACTTAGTATCCGGCCTGAAGGGATGAATGTTATTGACACAAAATGGATTTACAAGAACAAATCTGATGAAAATGGAATTGTGACCAGAAATAAGGCTAGGCTTGTTGCTCAAGGATATTCTCGAATTGAGGGGGTTGACTTTGATGAGACTTTTGCTACTATTTTCCCGACTTGAATCCATAATATTGCTTCTAGGAGTGGCATGCATGCTAAAGTTCAATTTATTTCAAATGGATGTGAAAAGTGTCTTCTTGAATGGGTACTTAAATGAAGAAGTTTATGTTGAACTATCCAAGGGGTTCATAGATCCTAATTTTCCAAATCATGTTTACAAATTAAGGAAAGCTCTCCTTGGTTTGAAACAAGCACTAGGGCTTAGTATGAAAGGTTAACTGAGTTTCTTATCAATAATAGTTACAGGAAATGAGGAATAGACAAGACCCTGTTTGTTAAAAAAGAACATGGTGAACTGATAAGTGCAAAAATTTGGCGTTTTTTAGTGTGAATAATTGACACTTATTGGCTTGATTCATTATTTTTCTAGCAATAACTCTCAACTTTAGTGTGAATAAGTAATTGTTTAGTATTTTAGTGTAGTTTTTATCAGTTCATGTAAATATTGTTGAGTTTGATTTTTTTATCTCATTTTTGTTGGTATTCAAGCAATAATATTTAGTCATTATAATATAAATCATTGATTAAGCTTTCCAACACTTCTGACCGTGCGTAAATCGGAGTTACGGTTCTCAAGTTATGGAGAAAACAAATTCTGATTTTTCTCTATTTTCTAAGCTCGCTTAGCCCACTATGCACACGCTTAGCGAGCTCCTAATTTTGAAATTTCATATATTCATTTGTAAAACATTGTAGGGGGTTATGGTTTTTGGATCTTTTAACCTCAATTCCAACAACACATTTTTTAGTAGAGAGACTTAGAAACAACATTAGAGTGTATATCTTAATGATCCGGAGTCGGATTTGCTTCAATCGGTGTTGACAAACCGAGAGATTCTTGTTCATTTTCTTTCTTCTCTTTGCACCCTATATTTTTGGGGTTTTTTATAAGTTTACCTTGATTATATGTATATTTATTGATCATGGATGTTGTATACAATCTCTTTTACAAATCTTTATCGATGTTTTCTTTGATTTCAATATTTATCTTAATAGGTTTGGATTGCTATAGACATATACGATTCGAATTTGATCTAATATGATTTATGAACATCTGTTAGGTTATGAACTCTAGAAATAGATTTAGAGCTAATATTCACCGTGGGTATCGATGTTTAATGCTTCGTGTTGTTTAGTTGCGTGAGACATCATCGACGAAACAATACGGTAGAACTCTCGTCGATGTTTCAGACATGAACACTGATGTGAGTGATACATGATGATATTGATGAGTGATTTAGGTTGTGTACAACTGATCGGTAGATTGAAGTATTTGACAGGGTAGATGAAATTCAATTCATGACGAGTTCTCTGCTCTCTAAAGAATGTATTCTTTACTAGCTCATATTTTTTCTTTCCGTATTTTACGCTTCTAAACCATTCAAACCAAGATTAGAAACGTAGAGATTGTTGAACGACATTCTTTCCCTCACATCAATCCCTGTGGAGAATGATAAAAACCCGAAGGGAATTCTTCCAAATATTTTGCTTCTTGCCGCTATACTGCAGTTCGAACAAAATGGCGCCGTTGTCGGGGATTGGTGTATAGATATTGAAAAAATTACAATAGTTTCTATATTTCTAAGATTTGTACATAATTGTCTATATTGTATATATGCTTGTATAGATACTTGTTTTTCTTTTTTTTCCATCCTTGTATATAATTGTTTTCCATACTTGTTTATATTTGTGTGCCATAATGTTTATACTTATGTTCCATACTTGTTTTCCACACAGACTTGTACATATGTGTTTTCTATAGTGTTTATGTGAGTGTTTGTACATATGTGTTTTCCATTATGTTTGCTCAAGTGTTGTATATATTTTGTTCCCGTAACGTTTGTTCAAGTGTTTTGTTAGGACACCTGCTTTCGGTTTGCGCTTTGAAGAAAAGCATCGGCATGTCTGTAAGGAAGTTACTAGCCAAGTACAATAAAGGCGTCGAGCTAACGACGTTAAACAAGCGCTTTTTAGGAGGCAACCCAATAATTTTTTAGTTTTTATAGCTTTGCATTTAGTAGTATAGTTAGTGTAGAGTGAGAGTGGATGGGTTACATGAGTGAAGTTTCATTTTTGAAAATTCTGAGCAAGCTTGTTCGCGCTTAGGGCGCCCTGCTTTGTGTGGAAAAATCTCTCATTCTTTTGTCCACTATCACCCATTTTTGAACTTGTGTTAATATGTGTTAGTAATTAGTGTTTAGTTTTTAGAAATTTTTTGTGTTTGTTCTCAAGTTTTGTTTTTGATTAGCTTGAGGATGCATTTTGTAATTGTTCAAGTTTGAGTGTTTCAACATGAAAATGTGTGGTGGCAATAAGAGTTTGAAAGTAAGTTGCATTATCAAGGTATGTGTTTATTGCTTTCTAGAAGATATCATGTGTTTGAAATTTAGGCTTTGTACAAATAACATTCAATTTATTCCCTTGCAATTTTTGTTCATTTGTGAATTACTTTAGTTCATAGCCCAAATGTGAGGAAACATTCCATTGTTACTATATGCACAGGTGACCAACATTCTGGTTTAACTCATATGATTTATGTTAAATTTTGCATTTGTATTGAATTTTGTGAAAGCATGAAAAGGATCAAGGCATTTTGTTTGATTTTAAGCACAATCACTTGACCAAATAGTCAATATACCTTGTGAGTGAGTGAGAATTTGCTGACCCCCTTTGAGCCTTTGTTAGAATCCATGTTAGTGTTGAGCTCATTTTTGTATGGATTCTAATATTTTTCTTGAACCATAACCATGATTTATGGTTGAATTTTTCCCTTTCCTAATAAGTTGGGAGCATTCACATTACATGATTGATTGTACACAAGTTAGGGAAAAGAAAAGGTGGGTTGCTATGCGGTTGAGAAAGAAAAAGAAAAGAAAAAAAAATAGCAAATAAAGTATGCTAATAAGTTGTGCCAAAGGTTGTAACAAATGATGAAGGAGGAAAGAAAAGGTGAAATAAATTTTTGAATGCTTGAGATTGTGAGAAATGATCATTCTCATTGAATTAGTCAAGTTTTTGTTTCAATTACGTTTAGAAATTGACCCTTATTTGTTAGCCAAGCCACATTACAACCCTTTAAAGTCCTTGTTATTTTTGCTTTTATACTTTTAATATGAGTTTTTTAGATGAATGCATAATTTGATTGATGTTTTCATGATTGTTGGGTGTGAGTTCAACCCCTCATATTTGTTTTTCATCCCTTGATGAAGTTGTGCTTTAGGTGTTATTCACTTTTGAAAATTTGTTGCTTTAGAATTTTTGACATCTGTTTTGTGCTTAGACTTTATTTCATATTCATGGTGTCGTTGTAGTTCAGTGGTAAGCATTGCTTTTCTTGTAATTTTGAATTTGAACCATACATTGTTTCTGTTTGTAAAAACTTGTTGATCATGATTGTCTGGTGATTGCTTTTGTTTTCTTTAGGGTGAATGATTCTTGTTTGAGGATAAACAAGTTCTAAGTTGGGGAAATATAATAAGTGCCAAATTTTGGTGTTTTTTAGTTTGAATAATTGGTACTTATTAGTTTGATTCGTTCGTTTTTCTAGCAATAACCTCAACTTTAGTGTGAATAAGTAATCGTTTAGTATTTTAGTGTAGTTTTTATCGGTTCGTGTAAATATTATTCATTTTGATTGGTTTTATCTCATTTTTGTAGGTATTCAAGCAATGATATTTAGTCACTATAATATAGATCATTGAATAAACTTTCCAACGCTTCTGACCGTACGTAAATCGGAGTTACGGTTCTCAAGTTATGGTGAAAAAAAATTCTGATTTTTCTCTATTTTTCTGAGCTCGCTTAGCCCACTGTGCACGCCCTTAGCGAGCTTCTGATTTTGAAATTTTATATATTCATTTATAAAACATTGTTATGGTTATGGTTTTGGGATCTTTTAACCCCAACTCCAGCAACACATTTTTTTAATTGAGAGGCTTAGAAACAACATTAGAGTGTATATCTTGATGATCCAGAGTTGGATTTGCTTCAATCGGCGTTGACAAACCGAGAGATTCTTATTCATCTTCTTTCTTCTCTTTGTACCCTCTATTGTTGGGGTTTTATTTGTAAGTTTACCTTGATTATATTTATATTTATTGATCATGGTTGTTGTATACAATCTCTTTTACAAATCTTTATCGTTGTTATCTTTGATTTTAATATTTATCATAATGGGTTTGGATTGCTATAGACATATACGATTTGAACTTGATCTAAGATGAACATCCGTTAGGTTTTGAACTCTAGAAATTGATTTATAGCTAATATTCACTGTGGGTATCGATGTTTAATGCTCTGTGTTGTTTAGTTGCGTGAGACATCACCGATGAGACAATACGGTAGAATTCTTGTTGACACTTCAGACATGAACATTGATGTGAGCGATACATGATGCTATTGATGAGTGATTTTGGTTGTGTACAACTGATCAGTAGATTTAAGTATTTGATAGGGTAGATGGAATTCATTTCTTGACGAGTTCTCTCCTCTCTAAAGAATGTATTCTTTAATTGTTCATATGTTTTTCTTTCTGTATTTTATGCTTTTAAACCATTCAAACCAAGCTTAGAAATGTAGAGATTGTTGAATGAAATTCTTTCCCTAACACCGATCCTTGTGGAGAACAATAAAAACCTAGAGGGAATTCTTCCAAATCTTTTGCTTCTTTCCGCTATACTGCAGTTCGAACATGAACTCATGGTAGCTCAAATATATGTTGATGACATTGTGTTTGGAGGGATGTCAAACCAGATGGTCCAACATTTTGTCAAGAAAATGCAATCTGAATTTGAGATGAGTATTGTAGGTGAACTAACCTATTTTCTGGGTCTTCAAGTGAGCCAAATGGATGATATTATATTCATCTCTCAGAGAAAGTATGCAAAGAATATAGTAAATAAGTTTGGCTTAGAAAATGCCAGTAACAAAAGGTCCCCTGCTGCAACATATTTGAAGTTAACTAAGGATGAAAAAGGTGTTTATGTGGATCAAAGTTTATACAGGAGTGTGATTGGTAGCCTACTGCACCTTACACCTAGCAGACCAGACATCACTTTTGTTGTAGGAGTTTGTGCTAGATATCAAGCTAAGCCTAAAATAAGCCATATTACTTAAGTAAAGAGGATCTTGAAATACATCAATGGTACTAGTAATTATGGAATGTTTTATTCTCATAGTCCAAATTCCATGCTTGTAAGGTATTGTGATGCAGACTGAGTAAGTAGTGTTGATGATAGAAAAAGTACTCCTGGAGGATGTTTCTTCTTGGGAAACAATCTTATCTCTTGGTTTAGTAAGAAGAAAAATTGTGTGTCTTTGTCTACAGCTGGGGCTGAGTATGTTGTTGCAGGAAGCAGTTGCTCTCAATTGATTTGGATGAAACAAATGCTAAAGGAATATAATGTCGAGCAGGATGTCATGACATTATATTGTGACAATCTGAGTGCAATCAATATATCCAAGAATCCCATCCAACATAGCAGGACAAAGCGTATTGACATTCGTCATCATTTTATTAGGGATCTTGTTGAGGACAAAATCATTACTCTTGAGCACATGGCCACTGAGAAGCAACTGGCTGGCATATTTACTAAGGCTTTGGATGCAAATATGTTTGAGACGTTAAAGGGAAAATTGGAAATTTGCACGTATGAGTTATAGCAAATACAGGTGTGGAAGAGTGTAATTGATACTTTCTCTTACCTCTATTTGATGGTGAATCTTATTGTGGATGCTGGTTTGATGAAGAGTGTTGCTTGTTTTGGTGACTGTTATGATATGCTGGTGAAGAAATTCATTGTACACATTTTTAAGGACTGTGATAATAAGATGAGTAAGGAGTATATGAAGGTTTATGACAGAGGTAAATGTATGGAGTTTTCTCCTAAAATTATTAACATGTTTATGGGTAGGAGCGAGGTGGAACAGGCTGAGGTGGAAGTGACTGATAATTTGCTTGCAGTACCCTGGTATTTTGGTCAGTTCTGATATTGCATGTAGGAAAGAATTTCCTCTTTCTTTGCACTATAGATTATTTTCAAGGACACATGTCCCAGACATTGTTGTGACATCTGGTAAGGTGGTGATAAAGATGAGGAAACAGATAGCAGTGCTGACATCTGTTGTGCCCTATTTTTTATTGCTTCTGTATCTTCTACAGAGGATGTTTTTGCTCCTGGTGAATGTATGGTTGTTTTGTCTAAATTGTGGCTAAAAAGGGGGAGTAGTTGGTAAAATTTAGTAGAATTTATTCATGCTTGATCTGCCCTTAAGGGGGAGTACTACTTAAAGGGGAGTAGTAGTTTTTGCTCTTGATCTGTTGTTTAGGGGAAGCATGATATTTTGTCTTGACATCCTGACTGGAGATGATTATGTGTTTGCTGTCATATATGATGAATTGACATCTTGTCTGGGAGAATTTATTTTTCTGTGCAGAAAGTTTGTGTTGCGAGAGTTTATTTCTCTCTGATGTGTCATTCTCTGTGAGGTTGGTTTTATCTTACTCTGCTGCGTATGCCTCTGATGTATCTTGGAGAAGTTCCAAGTTTGTTTATTGTGCATTTTTCTTTGAAGAAGTTCTCTTGAGTTTATTGGTTGTTTCATGACATGTTTTGCAAAGGTTGTTTTAGCCAAAATTTGCCAAAGGGGGAGATTGTTAAGTTGTATGCTTTATGATTGGCTGCATTTTATTAAAACAATTATTCTAGCGAGATGTTGTACCAGATGTCGTGACATGTTGGTGTGATACTGAAGCAGATCTTGTTCAAGTATTCTAGTGAGATGTCATACCAGATGTCGTGACATATTAGTGCGGTACTGAAGCTGATCTTGTTTCGCATTTGGAAGATTTGGTTTATTAGTTAAGATTCTTTAAAGATTTGATTCTAGTATATTACAGTCCAAGAAGCGTGTGTTTTTAGAAGCTCATAGTTCGGTTCTAGGTGTGCAATATATCCTAAGAATGGTTGACATATCATTTATGGAAACATGATTGTTGACCTGTGCTTACATGTCACTGTGGTGGAGTGCAACCGATTGTTGATAATCTGCATAATGAACACATTTTCACATTCTTGATGGGCTTGACAAAATCTTTCAAGCAGGTTCATGGAAAAATATCGCTTATGGATCCTTTTCCTTCAATAAAATTTTTTCTATCCATGGTTACTCAAGATGAGAAGTAAAGAGAAGTAACCACCACCATTCCTCACACTGAAACACCAATGGCATGTGTTGTGCAAGGAAGTTCCAAGAAATTCAAGAAGGAGAGATCCACTTGTGCTCATTGTGGAGTCATTGGTCACTTCAAAAAAAATGCTTCAAGCTTCATGGCTACCCTCCTAGATACAAGAAGACTCAAGCTTACATGCCAGCTCAATAAAATAACAATGTTCATGACCATGCCAACACAAGCAATGAGTCTGTTCCTGATATGGCATCTATGACTTCACAAAATTTCCAACAAATCGTTCATTATCTTTAAACTCAAATGTCTAAGGCATGGATTTCTGAAGCTACTACATCTATTAACTCAGTCATAGGTATGAGTTTTTCCACTCTTGACTCTCATAAATCGCAATCCTCTAGCAATTGGATCATAGAATCAAGTGCCACCTCTCATATTTATTGCAACATCTCATTTTTTAAGTCATACAAACCCTTGCTAGCAAAATTTGTTACGCTTCCTAATGGAATTCAAATACTAGTCAGAGCCATACATAAAGTTGTTATCAATGATAACTTGATTCTTCAAGATGTCTTATTAATTCCCACGTTTCATGCCAATCTAATTTTAGTGCTAAGTTACTTGCCCTTGCACACATAAAATTGATCTTTTATAAGGATCATTTTTCCATTCAGGATACTAAGCAATCCAAGATGATTGGCAAGGGTGACCTCATGTCAGGATTGTACATTCTCAAGGAAAACAATACCAAGCATCATGTTAACTCACATAAATCTAGTAATACACTAAGCTCGTCTAATGTAGTTTCAACTAGTGATAATGCCCAATTATGGTACCTTAGGTTAGGGCATCTATCTGATTCTATGCTTAGAACTGCTAGCAATAATATTCAACTCATTATACCCTCTGATTTTGATTCACACAAATGTACTATTTGTCCTTTTGCCAAGTTGAAAAGACTTCCTTTTAAATCGGAAAAATCATTTTTCTTCTAACAGTTTTGATCTTATCCATTGTGATTTATGGGGTCCTTATGGAAAACTAACATATCATGGAAAACCATATTTTCTAACCATTGTTAATGATTTCAGTCGTTTAAGGTGGATTTTATTTGCTAGCTAACTAATCAAAATACAACAGTTATTTACACTTGTAAAGACTCGGTTTGGCAAAGTCATTAAAGCTATGAGATCTGACAACGCCAATGAGCTACAAATGAGTCAGTTTCTTCAGGAACAAGGCATCCTTCATCAATACACTTGTCCTTATAGACCTGAGCAAAACTCAGTGGTGGAAATAAAGCATCAACACTTGCTAAATGTAGCAAGGTCATTGATGTTTCAAGCCAAGGTACCAATCAAATTTTGGGGAGATTGTATAGCCACAGCCACATTCATCATAAATAGAAATCCATTAGTTGTTTTGAAGAGTAAGTCACCTTATGAACTCCTTTATGACAAATTACCTGCATATTTTGAGTTCAAAATCTTTGGATGTTTATGCTACATTTCCACAATTCCTTAACATAGAAATAAATTTACCCCTAGAGTTATTCCTTGTGTTTTCCTTGGCTATCCTATTGACTACAAAGGTTTCAAAGTGTATGACTTGGTGTCCAAAACCTTTCATGTGTCTAGAGACATTATTTTTCATGAAGACACTTTCCTCTTCCATTCATTATCTGATAATAACAGTCATGATGATCCCATTCATAACATAGTCTTTCTAAATTCCATTTTTGATCATTCACCTCATGATATTGATGATGTTGTACCAAACAATATAGATGCTCATCATGACATTCCTGACCCTGCAGATCCTATTGTGCCATATGACCAAAATATAAGTGGCCTAAGAAGGTCAACTAGAACACACATACCTCCATCTAGCTTGAAAGACTTTGTGTGTCATGTCCCTCATTCTATCACTGATGTGCTTTCTTATGAAAAATTGTCTCCTCCTTAGAAAGAATTTGTCATGAATGTGTCATCTGTTTATGAACCTCAATTTTATCACTAAGCAGCAAAAATCCCTGAATGGTGCAAAGCCATGAGTGAGGAAATAGAAGCTCTAGAGGCAAACAATAATTGGTCAATACAAGCCTTGCCTAAAGGAAAGAAGAGAATTAGGTGTAGATGGCTTTACAAAACAAAGTTCAATGTTAATGGTTCATTAGATAAACATAAGGCTCAATTGGTTGCCAAAGGTTACACAAAACAACCTGGCCTTGATTCCATAGATACCTTTTCATCAGTGGCAAAACTCACATCAGTAAGAGTTATTCTTAGCTTAGTTGCTGCTCAGAATTGGAAGTTGACACAACTTGATATCAACAATGCCTTCTTAAATGGAGATTTAAGTGAAGAATTGAAAGTTGGCACAGCTTGATATCAACAATGCCTTCTTAAATAGAGATTTAAGTGAAGAAATCTACATGGATTTGCCAGGCTATCCAAGTGAGGGGGAGAACATGGTATGCGAACTCAATAAATCCTTCTGTGCCTATGGACCCTGGTGCCACTTTCAATGATGAAGAAGGGCCATTACTGGAAGATGTCTCTCAGTACAGGAGAATCATAGGCAGATTAATATATCTCACTATTTCCAGGACTAGCATTTCATATGTTGTTCACAAGCTCGGTTAGTACATGTCTAAACCAAGAAAGCCACGTCTAAATGGGATCAATCACATCATGCAGTACCTGAAAGGCACATCAGGTCAAGGAATATTGGTTTCTTTAAACCCTTCTCTGCATATTTCTGCTTATTCTGATGCAGATTAAAGAAGTTGCATCACAACAAGAAAATTCACCACATGTTTCTGCATTTTCATTGGAGAATCATTAGTGGCTTGGAGATCCAAAAAGCATCCAACTGTCTCAAGATCACCAGCTGAAGCAGAGTACAGAGCATTGGCATCAGTTACATCTGAGTTGCTATAACATGAGCAACTCTTGAAAGCATTTGGCATCAATGACCTATCTTGTAGAGTCTTTTGTGATAGTACATCAGCAATCTAAATGGCAAGTAATCCAATGGGTCCTGAAAGGGCTAAACACATAAATATAGATTGTCATTTTATTAGAAAACATGTGGCTGCAAATTTCATCAAGTTCCTCTCACTAAAACCTTGCCTAGAAACTTGTTTCATTATCTCATAGCCAAATTGGAGATTTGCAACATATACCTCCCGAGGGGGAGTATTAAGAACTTTTAATATAGTTGATTAAAAAATCAGTTGCTTAAAATGCAAGTTAGTTAGGGTGTTAATTGAGTTGTAACTAACTGCTTTTTCATGCTTGTAACTACTTTGAATGCTAGCTTTTTCACCTATATATGGAGAAGCATCTCTTAATGATCAATGAATCATATCATTATCTTCACCACTTTGTATTTTTCACCATGCATACTGAATAATACAATATTCCACTTGGGAAATTATAGGTTGCAATAGATCGGGTGACTATTATGTACACTTTCACTTGCATAATTTAGAGTCCTACATACATATTTAAGCATATTAATAACAATTAAACTCATTAAATAAATTAAAACTGGAGCTATTGAAAGAATTTCCATAACAGAAAACAATTTGAGAATAACAGAAAACAGTTGGAGAAGAAACCAACTCAATGGAAAATTATATTGAATCTGTTAAAAACTGTTTACAAAGAGATGGTACATGGCTATATATATTGTGCTATCGTGAACTAATGACCAATGGATAAAACAGAAAATCTCATCCATTAGATGAGGAGCAATGTGAGCCACTAGATAGTATGCAATATCTCAATAGCCTCCCTCAAGCTGAGCATTATAGATGTCTATCATGCCAAGCTTGGAGATGAACATGTTGAACTTAGGAGCTGCCAAAGCCTTAGTGAGAAAGTCAGCAAGCTGTTCTTGTGTAGTAATTGGAAGCAGTCGAAGGGTTCCATCTTGTACCTTCTCTCTGACTAGGTGACAGTCAATGTCGAGGTGTTTGGTTCTCTCATGGAATACAGGGTTGGAAGCAATGTGGAGGGCACTTTGGCTGTCGCAATAGAGAACAGGTTGCCTCGTGGTCATGATATGCAGATCCTGAAGTAAGTGTAATAGCCATATCAACTCACAAGTGGCAGTGGAAAGCGCTCTATACTCAGCCTCAGACGAGGATCTAGATATGGTTTGTTGCTTCTTGGCACGCCAAGATATTAGAGATGACCCAATGAAGAAGCAATAACCGGATATTGATTTCCTGGAATCAAGGCAACCGGCCCAGTCAGAGTCTGAGTATCCAAGTAATTGAACTTCAGAATTCCTAGGGAAAAGAAGGCCTCTGCCAGGATTATGTTTTAAATATCGAACAACCCTGCACGCAGCATTGAAATGAGTCATGGTGGGAGCGTGTAAGAATTGGCTTAATTGCTGAGTTGCAAACGTGATGTCAGGGCGTGTGGTATTGAGATATAACAAGCGTCCAATAAGTCTTCTGTAAGTTGCTGTGTCTTCAAAGGGCTTGCCATTGTCATGGTGCAACTTCACAGATGGATCAAGTGGACTGTTAGCAGGCTTAGATCCCAAGAGACCTGAGTCTTTGAGTAGATCGAGACAATACTTCCTTTGGGAAATTGTGATGCCACATTTTGAATGAGCAACCTCCAAACCCAAAAAATACTTGAGAATTCCTAAATCCTTGATTTTGAATTGATGGTCAAGGATGTCTTTAATTCTTTGGAATTCAGCAAGAGAGGTACCTGCCATGATTATATCGTCTACGTATACCAAGAGTGCAGTAAAATCAGTTGCAGATTTTAGTGTAAACAAGGAATAGTCAGCAGTGGATTGTCTATAGCCTTCCTTGATTAGAAGGGAGGTCAATTTCTCGTACCACTTTCTGCTGGACTGTTTAAGGCCGTAAAGACTCTTGAGTAACTTGCAAGCCTTGTTTGGTTTATCACAATGCACACCATCAGGAATTGCCATATAAACATCTTCTTGCAAATCGCCATGGAGAAATGCGTTATTGACATCCAATTGATGGAGGTTCCAGTTATGAATGGAAGCAAGAGCTAGTAACATTCTAACTGTGGTGAGCTTCGCGACAGGACTGAAAGTGTCAAAAAAATCAAGTCCTTCAATTTGGTTGTAGCCCTTAGCTACCAATCGTGCCTTATACCTGTCAACAGTTCCATCAGCCCTATGTTTGACTTTAAAAACCCACTTGCTGCCTATAGGTTTCACATGAGGTGGCAAATCAACAATTTTCCAGGTACCATTCTTCTCGAGGGCCTCTAATTCAGATTTCATGGCCATTAACCAACATTCAGACATACTGGCTTCTTTGTAATTTTTAGGTTCAGTATGCTGAGTAATAGCTGTGGAAAATGCATGATGTGCAGGAGACAAATGAGAGAATGAATGAAAATCAGAGATAGGATAGAAAGTACCTGAAGACTTTGGTTCATGTGAATCATTTGAGACATTACACACATAATCTGCTAGATAAGAGGGTGGTTGTCTCTGTCTAGTAGATGGTTTACTTTGGATGGGTGTTATGAGGTCTGTGGCATCAGGGCAAGTTGGGGAAGGGTCTGAGTGAGATATTGAAACTGATTCTGTAGGTATTAGAGGCAGAGGTGTGGGAATTAATGTGTCAGGAATGTTAGTGGGGGAAGTCTTAGAAGGAGAATGGTAAAGCCAAGTAGGTGGCTTAGAAGTGGGGTTGTATGGGAGGATGTTGTCATGATGTTTGGTGTTTCTAGATACAAAAATTTCTTTGGTGTTTATATCAAATAAAATGGAACCTTTCATGCCCATTTTATACCCTAGAAATATGCATTTTCTGCCTCTAGGTTCTAATTTGGTTCTGTTAGCATGTAAAGTAGAGGCATATACTAAGGAACCAAAGACTTTTAGTTCATAGAGATCAGGTAATTTTTTATGCATTAGGAAGTATGGGGATTGGTTGTTAAGGAGAGGGCTTGACACTCTGTTCATAATGAAGACAGCATGTGAAACTGCATAGCACCAAAATTGTTTAGGGAGATTAGAGTGGAAAAGCAAAGCTCTACCTATGTTTAAGATTTGTTGATGTTTTCTCTCCACCCTACCATTTTGTTGGGGGGATTCAACACAACTTCTTTGGTGAATTATGCCTTTAGATTCATAGAATTGAGGCATCAAAAATTCCTGTCCATTGTCTGTTCGAATAATTTTGATGGATGTGTTGTGTTGTGTGTGAATTAAATGGACAAAGTTCATGACATTTTGTCGAGCTTCAGACTTAGATTTCATGAGGGTTAACCATGTGTATCTACTGAAATCATCTACAGCAGTGAGAAAATAAGAAAAACCATGGACAGATTTTGAGGCAATAGGACCCCAAATGTCAAAATGAATGAGATCAAAAATTTTAGCAGCTTTATTAAGACTTGTATGGTAAGGTAAGTTTCTATGTTTGGCCATGTGACAAACATCACATACACCTTTGTGGTCTACAACAATGAAAGGAAATTCAGAATGTAACAAAGCTAATCTAGAATTGGAAATGTGTCCTAACCTAAAATGCCATATGGCATTGTCTGGTATAGTGATACTATTGTGTACAGAAATTTGTGCTGCAGCCTGTGAACTCTTATCTTGCAGATTGAGGTGGTAAAGTCCTTCAATGAAATTAGCTGAACCAATCGTCTTCAATGAATGAGGATCCTGAATAAGACAAGTGGAGTTTGTAAAATTTACAATACAAGGCATATCATGACACAATTTTGAAACTGAAATGAGATTCAAGGAAAATTGTGGGACAAAAAGAACATTCTTGATGCAAAATAGAGGAGTGAATCTAATGGTACCAATCTGCTTAGCAAGAGCATGATTTCCATTAGGTAGTTTTATATGTACAGGGTTTATGTCATGAATAGAGTGAAACCAATGAAGAGATCCACAAATGTGATCACTAGCCCCAGAATCAACAAGCCAAGTATCAAGAGTAATGTTATTGACAGATGGTGAGGGGATAAAAATGTTACCTGTGTTAACAACAGATGAGTGACCAGCTGAATTGACTGAGCTAACCTGATTAGAGGTAGGTGTGTTCATATTTGAAGCCTGAAGAAGAGATACCAGAGTGTTATATTGCTCAGTAGTGAGTTGAGGGGAAGGTTGAGGTGCAGACTGAGATTCATCTGCTGATTGGATAGTATCTGAACTATCTGTGTTGATATTATGGGCTGTGGAATTTGAGTTTCGTTGCAGATGAGGAGGAACTCCATGCTTTCGATAGCAGGTGTCAATTGTGTGACCATTTTTGCCACAAAAGGTGCACACCTTTTGTCCATATCTTGAATTTCGTGGATTGTGCTTCCTACTGTCAGCAGCATTGACAGAGATCTTGGAGTCATCAGATGAACTTTGGATAGGATTAAGTTGGCGCTCATGTTGAATGACCATAGAGAAGATCTTGTTTAAGGATGGTAAAGGATCAAGAAGCAAAATTTGAGACTTAACTACATTGAATTCTTCATTCAATCCAGTTAGAAAACGGATAACATATAGAAGATCATGATTGAATCTAGCCAATTTCATAGCATCACAAGAACATCTAATACGGCAACTACAGTTGGGAATTGGCATATATACTTCTAATTCCTCCCAAAGAATCTTAAGATGCGAAAAAAATTCAGTTACCGTGCGATTTTCTTGCTTCAGATTGTATATTTCTTGTTGTAGCTCTGAGATGCGGACAAGATCTCCTTGTGCGAATCTTTCTTTGAGATCGTTCCAGACATCAATGGCGTTTTCCATGAAAACGATGGATTGCCCAATGGATTCTGATACTGAGCGCATGATCCATGAGTGAACGAGCATGTTGCAACGTGTCCAAGCGCGAAAACTCGGATCAAATGTATCAGTGGGAACAGGGATCGTTCCATCGACGAAGTCGAATTTCATCTTCCCTCCGAGAGCTCTGCGCATGGATCGTGCCCAACTGTGATAGTTTGAACCGTTGAGAACTGGAGTAATGGAAATTGAAGAAGGGCCGTCGCTGGGATGAACATAATAAGGGCTTGTTGGATCTGAAATAGGGTCGAGAGAGCCACCGGAGCCACCGGAGTTGACGGTGTTGCGTGGTGGTGGAGCCATGGATTTACAGGCTCAATGATACCATATTGAAAGAATTTCCATAACAGAAAACAATTTGAGAATAACAGAAAACAGTTGGAGAAGAAACCAACTCAATAGAAAATTATATTGAATCTGTTAAAAACTGTTTACAAAGAGATGGTACATGGCTATATATATTGTGCTATCGTGAACTAATGACCAATGGATAAAACAGAAAATCTCATCCATTAGATGAGGAGCAATGTGAGCCACTAGATAGTATGCAATATCTCAATAGGAGCTGTGTTGCATCTTGCAACTGAAAATGATTGATAAAATAATTCAATTTATGATCTATTAATCCAATTAAATTAGTAATTGCAAAGACATGTCATTGCAGAGATTAGATTCCACTATGTAACATTCTATATATTCATTTTTAAAATTATGAAATTCAGGTAATTAATTTATAAGTCAAAAAAAATATTTATAGGATTAAATTCAAAAGTTAGTCTAGCTCAATAAACAAAAACAGTTTTTAGTTATTTTGATTTTCGATTAATTTGGTTAGTTCAAATTTTCATTAAATTAGATATATCCACAAATACCTACGATGTGTAGGTAGGGTAGCTGCAGAGAGTTAGTTATTTGGTATAACCTGCCTCCATGTTACGTAATTCCTATGGTGGAAGGTATAACTAAGAAAGCCTAGAAAGTTAATTCGTGATGGAATATCCACCTTCTAAATAATAAAATAATTCTATAAATAAATTTTATTGTATAATAAAAAGAAAAAAAAAAAGACAAATAATCCATAAATAATAAAATTTATTAGTCTTATAAAACTTAAAATCCACAACCAAAAAGTATAAAAATGGAGTAATAATAATACAAAACAGACTCAATTAGTAGTTAAATTACACATCATTTTCTTTCATTATCTCAGCTTCCACCCTCCCACATTTATTTCCCATAAATAATTAAATACATTCAAATACTTAATTTTTAAAATAAATTAATAATAATACTATAGAAATCATTTAAAAAATCAATATATATAAGGTGTTGATCATGATCAGTGATCACAACACAGAAAAAAAAATGAAAAGGGAGTGTCATCCGTTGTTGAGAGGTGTGAGAGATAATAACAAATACAAACATGGTTTTTCTGTTGTTGAGATGGATTCACTCACAAGCATATGTGAAGCTGTGTTTCCTTCATTGCCAATGGATGATTATGGTGATTATGATGATGAGTCAAGCAACGATGTCAAGTCTTTCTTCAACCTCTCGGCTTCTCAGTATCCATTTCCTCACGAGGTACAGTTTCTTGATTTGTCTTCGTTGTTGAAAACTTGAATTCATATATATTATTCTGAATTTTGAATGCAATAGGTTGCTGAGACGGTAGGAAAGAGGGGTTTAGCAGAAGCAGTTATATTGATTAGAGTGATTCTATGGCTTCTATCGACGAGGTTGGGGACTTTTTTGATTTGTGGTTTTCTCTGTGTTAGTGAGAAATGGCCATTTATCAACAATTTCTCAAGCTTGTCTTTGGATCAAAGAGAAAAGATTGTGCAGAGGTGCCTCAAGCTTAGGTTCTTGACTCCTATAAGACTCGCTTTTGTGTACATCAAAGTTGTATGCTTCTTCAGTATCTTCTCTCGGGTATAATTGATTCTGTCTTTATAATTGATTCGAAAGTAAAGATAGAATTTGAAGCTTTTAATTCCGGAATTAATCTTTAGATTTGAATTTATATTAATGTGTTTAACTATAAATTATTTTTCCTTGGTTTTAATAAAAATCAATTTTATTGAATCAATTCATTTAAAATCAACTTTTGTTGCACTCACACTTCTGATATGATTGTGGCGTTATGGTACATGAAAATTTAACTTTTATGAAACGTTGTAAACTTATAAAATGGAAGATTTGCAGGTTGATGAAAAAGGTGAAAACCCAACATGGAAAGCCATTGGATATGAGGTATCATCATCTGTTGAGGAAATGAGCAATGTCGGTGACAAAAAGAGGCCTTTAGAAAATGGAATTATAGAAACCATGCATGAACATGACACAACTTTTCAACTATCTCTATCTAACAAAGGTCTCAATGTTACATTTGATTCCAAAAACAACATCCTCAAAATCAAATGTGATGCAGTAATTGTTGGTTCTGGCTGTGGAGGAGGAGTAGCAGCTTCTGTCCTTTCAAAAGCTGGTTACAAAGTCATTGTTCTAGAGAAAGGAAACTACTTTGTTCCTAAAGATTATTCATTGCTGGAAGGTCCTTCAATGGATCAAGAATACGAATGTGGAGGCATGTTAGCTTCTGCTGATTCAAGAATGATTATTTTAGCAGGTTCAACTGTTGGTGGTGGTTCAGCTGTTAATTGGTCAGCTTGTATAAAAACACCAAAAGATGTGTTGAAAGAATGGTCAAAGGAACACAAACTTTCACTCTTTGAAAGCTTTGAGTATCTATCTGCAATGGAAACTGTGTGGGAGAGAATAGGCGTGAACGAAAATTGTACACAAGAGGGGTTTCAAAATCAAGTACTGAGAAAAGGGTGTCAAAATCTTGGCTTAAAAGTTGATTATGTTCCAAGAAACTCGTCCGGGAATCATTATTGCGGTTCCTGTGGCTATGGTTGTAGACAAGGTGAGAAACAAGGGACTCAAGTTACATGGCTTGTAGATGCGGTTGAAAATGGTGCAGTGATAATAACAGGATGCAAAGCTGAGAGGTTTTTGTTTGAAAGTAACAACAGGAATGGAAGTATCAGAAAGAAGAAATGTTTGGGAGTGTCGGCGAAGATTTTAAACAGTAGAGTCACAATGAAGCTAGAGATTGAGGCCAAGGTGACAATTTCTGCAGGTGGGGCAATTATGACACCTCCATTGATGATTTCCAGTGGTTTAAAGAATAAAAATATTGGTAGAAATCTTCATCTTCACCCTGTGTTAATGACTTGGGGATACTTTCCACAATCAAATTCAAATCTCAAAGGTAAAAAAAAAATTGTTAGAATTTAGTTATTGCTTATCAACTTTGTTAATGATTAATCTCCGCCAGAGAACCTGGGTGATCATGCTTAGTGGAGTCTCGCTCCACCCCACCCCGAAACACAAAGATCAAACCTAGACCTTTTTTAAGGGTCTGATTGCGAGTTGGTTTTTGAAGGGGGGGATTTTGGTAGACTGCGTCTTTATATGTATTTTGATTCTGAGATTTGTGATTTGTAACAGGTAAAGTCTATGAAGGAGGAATAATAACATCTGTCCATAAAGTACAATCATCAAGTGATGGTTCAAATTCAGAGACAAGGTCGATAATCGAAACACCATTACTAGGACCAGCATCATTTGCAACACTATGTCCATGGGAATCCGGTCATGACTTCAAACAAAGGATGCTAAAGTATCCAAGAACATCACATTTAATAACAATAATAAGAGACAAAGCAAGTGGACAAGTAACAAGAGAAGGAAGAATAAACTACAAATTGAGTTCAACCGACAAAACGAATATGCGAGAAGGTTTACAACAAGCAGTAAGGATTCTAATAGCTGCGGGAGCAGTTGAAGTAGGAACACACAGAAGTGATGGACAGAGAATCAAGTGTAATGAAAATACTAGTGAAAAGGAAATTGAAAAGTTTATTGATAGTGTTTGTCCTGTGGAAGGAGCATTGTCACCAGGTGAGAATTGGAATTTTTATACTTCAGCTCATCAAATGGGAAGTTGTAGAATGGGTGTGAATGAAAAGGAAGGGGGTGTTGATGAAAATGGTGAGAGTTGGGAAGCTGAAGGATTGTTTGTTTGTGATGCAAGTTTGCTTCCTAGTGCTGTTGGTGTTAATCCTATGATTACTATTCAATCAACTGCTTATTGTATCTCTAATAGAATAGTTGATTATCTTGGAAAGGGTACTCAACTATCATAAATCTGTTCATTTTCATTTTATAATATGTATTTGATTGTATTATTATATGTAATTCTTGTTATGTACTTGATTGTGTTTTTAATAATGAATTGATATATAGATTCTGTTTGGTAAAAATTACGGTTGATTGATAAGACACCACATATTCACTTAAAATGTATCTTGTCAAATAGAATCATAATCTATGAAGCATGGAGTCAGACACACAAACTCAAACGCAAACACATAAATGGTGGGCAGACCGGACATGGACACAAGAACTCAAATACAGACATAGACACGACACGAAGATAGATACTTTTATATGATAAAGAAAAAAAATATAGTACATGAAACTATTTGAGTTTTTAAAGAAAGTAAGGTAAAAAATGTGAACCAACTAACTAGTGTCATTTTCAAAATAAGTTAGGATGTAAGTTGACATGAGTGGTGGTCACTGGGCAGACCAGATAGGATGAGATACTCCAAGAGTGAGGATACAATAAATGCTGCAATGTTTACAACCACAACTCACATCTTATTATTTTTTATAGCAAAATTATAAATATATAGGTAGAGATTATTTAGGATGATTTATTTTCTTGGAGTTTTGTCTCTATCATAAAATCTCAGTTTAGTTGAACAAAAAAGGAAAGAATTGCACCTACCATTTTTAGATTTTCTTTCTATATTTATACTTTTTAAATATTTTTATAAGTTTATATATTTTCTTTTCTAATTCATATCCACCTTATAAAATTAGTGTGTGCTTATCTAAATAAATGGCCGTGCAAATGAATTTTTTTTTTTTTTTTAAATGAATCTGGGCTGACCTAGTTCTCTTGCCTCCATGGAAGACCCTTTTCTTAGAAATTGGTCAGGTTAAGTGTTTTCAATTCTCAAAATCGAACATCCCAAACATGTCTCAGTGTTTTCAATCCTCAAATCATCCCAAACATCCCTAATTGTGAACAAGCATCGAACTCGAATGGAAACCCAAAACAACCCAAGTCATTTGTTAAAGTTGTGAATAATGTATGTGATATACCTTTGAGTCAACTTCCAACTCCTTGCGTTAAAGGGGATCGATTGGCCATTGTTATACCGGAGGAAGAATATTAAAAGGGCATCGAAGCTTGCAAACACAATTTGCATGGTAGAAATATTATATGGATAAAAGGAACTTCTCATCTAACGGTTCAATGCCTAAAGACAAAGTTGCTATGGCTATGGAAATCGATTGGGAAGTTGAGAGTCACTTCTCTGAGAAAAAGGGTATTATGAATTTTTCGTTTTCTAGCTTGGAAGATATGCGACGTGTTAGATCCATTGCTTCGTGGAATTTGGGTTTAAGTAACTTAAAGCTTTTCAACTGGAGCAAGGATTTCAACCCAGCACTTTTAAAGTAAACCTCTGCTCAAGTCTGAGTTCGAATTCATGGCTTGGATCAAGAGTACCGGAGGCCACGCATTGTTTTTGCTATTGCGAGTAATGTGGGTACGCCTTTGTGCACAGATGCAGCATCTAATAATTGTTGCTTTGAGCGGTCTTTTGGGCATTTTGTCAGAGTCCTAGTTGACATGAAGTTGTTTAAGGAACTGAGGTATAAAGTCTTGGTAGAGAGGAAACGTTATGCCTTTTTATGGAATTGGAGTATGAAAATCTTATTGAGTTATGCACAACTTGTAATATAATAGGCACAATCTTAGTAGTTGCAAGAGGAAATGGGAGAGTCTTCAGGTTGATGGAGTTTTGGGGCATCAAAGAAAAACCGAAAAAAAAAAAGTGTATAAGATAGTTAACAATAAGGTGCAAGAAGAGGAAAATAATAATAGCAAGGACAAAGTAATGGCTGGCAAAGTTCACAGTGGGGAAACTTCTCACCAAGGGGAAGCAATAGAGCAAGTTGTGGCTAACAAAGTTGACGATGTTTTATTGGCTGTTCAGACCCGTTTAGTTGGAGACCCTATTAGTGATTTAGTTCAAGGATTATATGGTGTAATTGTCTCACAACAGAACTACATTGGGGTTGGTGATGCTGAGAGTTCAGGAAGGGACTCTAGTTTCATTAATGTTTCACAAAATATAACTGAAGAGGAAATTCCTGAAACTAATTTTAATTAGGTGGCTAATGATGTGGAGTTCTTGAATTCTTCTTGGGCTAATATGGTGGAAATGGAGCAAGGCAGACGAGGTATAGGAGACAAAAGAGATGATGGAAGTAGTGTGGATGAAGATGGTTTTTAGATGGTCAAAGTCAGAACAAGAAATAAGGCTAGCAAGAAGCAATCTACTCAGAGAAACTATGCAACAAGGTCTAGGCCTAGTAGCTCTCAAAACTTTCCATGAATTGAATTTATTGGAATGTGAGAGGAATAGCCAACTCTCTAACAAAGTTGGCTTTAAAAACGTTAATTCAATCTAATCATCCTCAGTTTGTTTTCATAGTCGAGCCTTGGATGGACGTAAATTCCTTCCCTCTCTCTTGGCTTAATAGACTTAATCTTAAAAATTTTGCTGTTAATAATAGAGAAGATCTTCCCCCTAACTTGTGGAGTTTATGAGATAAAAACATTGATCCTGACATTGTGGACATTGGAGACCAGCACATATCTTTCACATTCAAGTCGAAGGAGCAAACTCTTGGCATTACGATAGTGCATGCTTCTACTTGTTATGTTGCTAGGAGGAATCTGTGGAGTGGGTTACAAAGAGTTCTTAACCAGACCAGCTTACCTTGGTGTTTAGTTGGTGATTTCAATACCATTATTGGAGCTCATGAATACATAAGATCTAATTGTCCTGCCAGAGGTCTCATGGCGGAGTTTAGTGACTGAACATATTTAAGCACTTAGTGCATATCCCAATGAGTGGTGCTAAATTTACTTGGTCCAATGGTAGATGTGGAGCAAGGCACACGCAGAAGAGATTGAACAGGGCTTTATGTAATCATAATTGGTGGGGCGCTTGCTTGAAAACTGCTTGTTTCGCTCTTGCTCGTAATAGGTATGGCCATTATCCTATCCTACGTAATTTTGATAGTCAATAGGTTAGATTTAGATCTCAATTCAAATTTTGTCTAGCTTGGACATTGCACAATGATTGCAATAGAGTGGTAGAAGAATCTTGGAATGTTAAAGTTGTGGGTTGGCCTATGTATGTTTTGTCTAAGAAGCTTCAAATTCTCAAAGGAAACCTCAAAGCTTGGAACAAAAATGTTTTTGGGAATGTGCAGGATCAGGTTAAGACAATTGAAAAGGAGTTAAGTAGCATTCAGGATGAAATTGTGTAGCAAGATTACAATGATAATTTGTCTCTCAAGGAAAGAGGGGCTCAAGCTAATTTGTATCAGACTCTTAATTATGAAGAGGTCTTCTGGAAAGAAAAGGCAAGAGTTCAATGGCATGGTGAGGGTAACCAAAATACAAAAAATTCTTTCACAGAGTTACAAAAATCAGAAATACTACTAAGGTTATTCAATCCATGAAGTTTGATGGAGTTACTTATGATGGTCAGGAAAAAATTGTGGAGAATGTAGTACAACATTTTAGGGCTATATATGACAATGTTTATGTTTTGCAGGAAAACAACCTCGTGGAAAGTGTCATCCCCAAGCTTGTGTCTGGCCAAACCAGAGTTATTAATTGCGGCCGCACATGGCGCGATCCCGGGCGGCCACCCATCGCGCGAGAACAGAGGAGCGATTTGCCGTCTGAAATCGCGGCCGATTTCGGCAAGATCGCGGGCTGCGGGTTGCGTCGCGCACCCTGGGCGGAGCGGTTTATTTGCTTTTGTTTTTTATTTTTAATTTTTTATGCAAAATCTTTTTATGAAGAAAGAACTAAAAAGAAGAGGATGCAGAATGAACAGTTAAGCGAAGATGATGTGAAAATCAGAGAAGAAGATGTGAAACTAAGAGAGAGAATGTCTAAAATAATCAAATAAAATGAGAGGATGCATAGTAATAAATGAAATGAAAAGAAAAGTCAAAAAGTGAGGTATCCAATGTCCAGCTGTAACACACTTTACTATTGAAAATATAATATAATATAAAAATAATAACATTTTTCTAAAAAAAAATTAAAACTACCATTTGTAGAAAAGAATCTGCAATCATGTTATAAAAAATAATAATACATTAATATTAGTAAAGAAAAAATAATGATTATTTAAAAATTTTATCCCGCTTTCCGCTATTCCGCTATCTCATTTTTGGAGTTGACCGCTCTGCTCCACTATCCGAAATTAATAACTCTGGGTCAAACCAATAATCTGCTCACCATGTTGCCAACAGAACAAGAGATTCATAGTGCCATCTTCAACCTTAGAAGGGATAGAGTTGCTGGGTCGGACGAGTTTGGAACTATTTTCTACCAACATTTCTAGAAGTTGATCAAGGAGGATGTTATGAATGCAACCTTATAATTTTTCAGAGATGGTTGGATATCTCCCTGCTATAATTCTAACACTCATGTTCTCATTCCCAAGGTCAAAAAGGATGATAGTATAGAGCATTACTGACCCATTGCTCTGGAAAATTTCAAGCTCAAGATTATCACCAAGGTTCTCGCAGATAGGCTTGCTAAGGTGTTGCCTCATATCATTTCCAAGGAGCAGAAAGGTTTCATTGGTGGTTGAAGCATTAAGGATTACATTAGCCTAACTTCTGAAGCTGCAAATCTGTTACATATGAAAACTCTAGGTGGGAATATCACACTGAAAGTTGATATTATGAAAGTGTTTGATACTTTAAGTTAGAATTTTATTCTTAAGGTTCTTAATCAATTCGGCTTTTATGATACTTTTTGTTTGTAGATTAAGGTCATCATGTCATCGGTGAATGTTTTTATTTCTCTTAACGGGCAGCAACACGATTTTTTCAAATGTTAGCGGGGAGTTAGGCAAGGGGATTCGTTATCCCCTTTGTTGTTCTATATTGCTGAAGACGTTCTCAGTAGGGTCTCTGCAAGCTGGTCTTTGACAACAAATTGAATCTCATGAATGCATCCGGGAACTTAAAAGTCCCTTCTCACACCTTGTATGCTGACGAAATTATTTTATTTTCTCGTGGTTGTACCTCCTCTATTGATTCTATAGAAGATCTGTTTCGTTAATATGCTGAATTTTCCGGTCAAAATTGCAATTCCAGCAAGTCAATTATGTATGCAAGTTCGATGACTAAAGAGAGACATGTTATGCTGGCGAATAAAATAGGTTTCTCTCATGGTTAGCTTCCTTTTATCTACTTGGGAGTCCCTATTTTTAAGGGAAGGCCCAAAGCGGTATATTTTCATCCTTTTGCAGACAAAATTAAAAGTAAACTCGCTGCCTAAAAAGCAAGCTTATTATCTATTGTAGGCAGAGTGCAGCTTGTAAGGTTGGTAATTCATAGCATGACAATTTATTCAATGATGGTGTACTCTTGGCCTGCTAGCATCATTCAAATGATGAAAACATGGTGCATAAATTTTATTTGGATTACGGATGTTAAAAAGCGGAAATTGGTGACGGTTGCTTGGAAGAATTGATGCAGAGATAAGGAGGGAGGTCTTGGTATTAAGTCTCTTAGAGTTCTTAATGAAGCTTCGGATTTAAAGCAGTGTTGGAATGTGCTTAATAGTCAGGAGGATTGGGCCAATCTTCTTAGAACCAAAGTCTTCAAGAATGGCAGACATGTAAAGTACCATATATTCTCCACGATATGGACACGAAGCAAAAATTACCAGGAGATAATAAAGAATAATTCTCAGTGGTTAGTAGGTAATGATGAGCATATTAGCCTTTGGAGAGATAACTGGTGCGATCTTCCGTTGGTTAATTTAATTCATGATGCAGGGGATACTTTTGATAACTTAAATGATAACTTGAAAGATTTTATTCATGATGGAAAATTTGTTCTCTCAGTTGCGCTTTTCACTCGATGTCCTTCTTTATCGAACTTGGTTGATCAAGTTTTTGTGAACTCTTAACAAGTTGACAAGATGATTTGGAAAGCTACGGATAATGGCCGACTCACTCTTAAGGATGCGTATACTTGTTGCAGCAAATCTGTTGTTTGTAATTGGGGGCGTAATGTTTGGCACAATTCTATTCCTCCTTCAAAGTCCCTTTTGTTTTGGAGGTTGATGCACGGTAAACTGCTAACGGACAACATGCTTTAATTACGTGATATGAATCTCCCTTCTGTTTGTAACCTTTGTTGGCAGCATTCTGAATCTTTGTTTCATCTCTTCTTTGAATGCTTCTTTGCAAAGAAAATTTGGGACTGTTTGGGTGACATGTTAGATTGCAGGTTCGTTACTAGTTTGAAGGATTGTATGAGGATCATTGATGATCATCATTCTGATCAGAGCCATGTGGTGCATATTGCTATTGTCTTGAACTCCATTGCTTGTGTTTGCAATGCTCAAAATCAAGCCAGATTTCAAAACAAGCTTCTTCATTGGAAATTTGTTTGTGCCGAAATTCGCTCATCAACATCTCTTTCGGGAAATTTATTCAGGTGCAGGGGCAGCTCTTCCATTATGGAATTTGCTTTGTTAAAAAAGTTCAAGGTTTAGCTTCATCCGCCTCGTCTGCTGGAAGTTTGGCTCAAAGTCAATGTTGATGGGTCTTCTAGCAGCTTACCTTTGTAGGTTGCGTGTGGCAGAATTTTCCACGATGATGTTGGAAACCACCTTGACAGCTTTGGGTGCTCTTTGGGGTCTGTGAATGCAATTCAGGCCGAGCTTATGAAGGCCATTTTAGCCATGGAAGTCGCCTTTGATATGAATTGGCTGAATTTGTGGTTGGAATCTGATTCTACATTGGTTATCTCAGCTTTTGCTAATTCCTCTGTTGTTCCTTGGGGTATTAGAAACAGATGGGATATGTGCTTATCTAGGCTAAGTCATTTTAATTTTTTTGTTTCCCATATTTTTAAGGAAGGTAACCATTGTTCAGATACTTTAGTTAATTAACCTTAGATTATCGGTTAACTCATTTACTTGATGGAATAAGGTTCACCCGACAATCCTAGTAGACTTCAACAAAAACATGTTAGGCTTACTATACTTTAAAACTAAGTAGGTTTGAGGTCAGATTTTTTGCCCCCTCATTTTTATACCTATTTTTCATTTATATCATGGACTCTTGCCCTTTTTAGAAAAAGAAAAAATGGTCGTGCAAATGTGAAAACTACTTCCTCAGTCTTTATTTAAAAATACATATTTTATATTTTAAGTCAATTAAAAAAATTGCATAACTAATATATATTTTGTATAGTATTAGTATTGAATTGTTCTTTATATAAAAATATATTTAACATTAACTTTATAACATATTTGTAATATTTTATAATTTTAAATGTTAAAAAATTATATAAATCATCTTTCTACTATAAATTATGCCTCTAATATATCTTTTTCTTTTTCATCATTATTCTATTTTTATTAATTGTATTTGTTTTCATTGTTATTACATCTATTTTTAGAAGAAAAAAGTTTATAATTCAAATTTAAAATAATAAAAAACTATTTTATTTTAATTAAAAAATTGATACAATATCTAACATCGTATAAAATATATAGAAAATTAATTTATTTTTCAAAAAATTAAAAAAATAATTCCTCCATTTTATCATATATGACAATTTAATGATAAAATTGTGTTAAATTATAAGTTATTTTACAGTACTGATAAATTATAAATGTTATTATTTTTATTATGTTTTTGAATAGTTATTCACTACTAAAAAAGTTTAGTTTAGTGAAGGAAAATAGTGAGGAAAATTAGTCCCTCACTAGCTGTGACGGATTTAGAGAAGGAAAATTGTTTCACCGATAAAAGTCAAACATGTGAATATTAGTGATGAAGTTTGTGACAGAAACAAATTCTCTCACAAATATGATAAAAGTAAAGATGAATTTTTTTTTTTTTTCTAATTTTTATGTCACAAATTCCATCAATAATGTCCATATAGTCTTGAATTTCGTGAAAAAATGTTTCATCTATAACTTTTGTATTAAATAATTAAAAAAAATGAATATTTAAAGCTTAAATTTTGGTAATGTCATTCTAACTTATATTTTTGTTAAAAATAATGAAAAATATTTTATAAATATATGGATTTTTTATTATATAAATAGTTCAATTTTATTTAAAATAAAAAAATAATAATAATTGTTTTTATTGAAATTAAAATTGAAAGATCCATAATTTTACAAATACTCGAAAAATATTTATTTATTTAAATATGACCTTCAAATTTAAAATATCTTAGATAAATATTAATATAAAATTATATAAAAATAAAAGTAACCATATTTAATCATAAAATCTTATTTGAAGATATTATCTTATTCTACAAATCCTTTTAATTTATCTTCTCAATATCATTAATATAAAACAATTTTATAAAATATTTCAAATATTTTCTTTTTTATTCAGCATTATATTTCTTAATATCCGTAAAAATGACAAAATAATTTATACTTCAAAAAGATTCAACTAATAAATATATACATGTTATATATTAAACTTATATCCACATAATATTTTTAAAATAGTAGACATTTATACATACTTATTATACTTCAAAAGGATTCCTAGTTGCTTTAGCGGCTACAGTGGCCTGCCGTTGGACGGAAAAACGAGTAACTTTGGAAGTTGTCCTTGTTTGGTGGATCTGATGGAAAAAATTTGACGTTGAATTTGATGGAATTGATTAGAAGATGAAAATATGTGCTTTGATCAAAGGAGATCGGGATTTTTGTCAGAAGCAATTCAGTAGAATTGAGAAATGTTAGATTGTGGAAATAACAAGAGCCAGGAGTGGATTCCCACAGACAATGCCAATGTTCCATTATAGAACTTGATGATGATCAGAAAAGATGGATTCACTGTTTGTTGTGGTGGTTCAGGGATCCTGATGCAATGGAGAGGGGTTGACATGCAAGGTTAGCACTCAAACACTCAAGTCAATAGAAGAGTTAGGCATAAAATTTGAATGAGAAAGAATTTGAATACCTGAAAATTGTCATTTTCCTCGTTAAACATGGGGAATAATTGATAACTACACACGTGTGGAACAAAGCGAGATGCAGTCAACTGTTGAATTGATTTGGGAGATTAACATGTCATTCTTGTGAGGGAGATGCAATTAACATGTCATTCCCTACATGAGAAAGAATGGTGTATTTGTCCCTCACATGGTAACTTTCTGCCTCGCATTTACACCTTTGCCTAGTGAACCTTGCGATCGGACAATAACTATTCATATATTCTAACTTTACAAATAGTTATAAAAAAACTTATTACTAAAATTTTAATTTTAATTTGTGAAATAAAAAACTCTTAACAAATGTCAACACATCTAAATCTAGTACTTACTTGCCAACAAATTCTATTAGAACACATATTTTTCGTATAAACAAAATTTAAAAAAAGAAAAAGCATGGCAGCAAAAATTAGAGGTGACGAAAGTTTTTTCCCAGATAACTATTTTTCCAACACTTAATTAATACTAATATACCCATCTTTCCATTGTAATTTTCAATACACTTTCTAAAAAATGGGTTAGTTAGGGTAACTGATGCTTGCTCCTATAGTTATGACGCTCTTTTTTTTTTACGTTTTCTGTGAATTTTCCCGCAGATTTGACGTTTTCTATGGATTTGTCTGTGGATTTACTTGCATAGCATTTTGCTTGTGAAAATTAAACATATTATTTTGTACGAAAATCCGCAGAAAACATCAAATATGCAAGAAAATTCACACGAAGGGCACACCAACTGAATCAACGCCTTTGTACTTTTTAGTTTTATTTACGGTTCCTATGGATTTTCCTACGTGCCTACGAAAATAAAATAATTTTTTAGGAAAATCCGTAGGTCACGTTAAATCTGCAAGAAAATCCGCACAAAATATGAATATAATAAAAATATAAAGGATGATAATTACCCTAACTGACATTTGTTTTTGTTTGAAACATGGGTATATTAGAAATTATGATGGAAAGATGGATATATAGATATTTTTTTGACACAAACACACTTAACTCATTTCATTAATCAATGGTTGTTTAATACTAGGAGGAATCAAAAGAAAAGTATTATGCCAAGTCCGAGAATTTGCCGCTTTAACTAACAAGTGAGCAACCGAATACGCTTGGCGCTTAACAAACTTTACGTCATAGTTAGGATGAGATTTTAGTAAACTCTTAATAGAAGATATAATTAAACTAAATTAAAAAATACCACCATATTTGGTATGAATTGCTTGTACCACCATTTGAGAATCACTTTCAAATATAACATAATCCAATTGCATCTGAATGGCTGCTTGTACCCCTTCTTTCAAGGCCATCATAGCTTCAGCTTCCATGATCGAGTAAAGGCCAAAATCCCACTCTATATCCACAATAATGAATCTAACATAACAATCTCTTCAACACCATCCCTTATTTGTTGTTGCTCTTTTATTACTGAACTTAGCATCAACATTCACTACTACAAAAAACTCATTTAACAACGGTTGGAAATGACATATAATGACGCGGGCGAAGGCGTTGTTATGTAGAGTGTTGTTGTATATGCGGTACATACAGTGACGGCCCAGTAACCGTTGTAAAAAAATGGAAACTGCGCTACCTATAATGACGGTTATTTTAAATATCCGTTGTTGTATGTCTTTTAATAAAATAAAATAAATATAGCATTAGCACTACCTATAATGACGGTTATTTTAAAAAATCGTTGTTGTATGTCTTTTAATAAAATAAAAAAAATTGCAGCATTAGAACAAGAACAACAGCAAGAACATCAAGAACAACAATATGAACAAGAACAATAGTAAGAACATCAAGAACAACAATAAGAACAACAACAACAACAACAACAACAACAACAACAACAACAAAAAAGAAAAAGAATCAGAAGAAGAAGAAGAAGAAGAAGAACAACAACAACAACAACAACAACAACAACAACAACAATAATAACAATAATAACAACAAGAACAACAACATCAACAAAAACAACAATAATAATAACAATAATACCAACAAGAACAACAATAATAAAAAAGAATAACAAGAAAAAAAAATAATTAAAAAAGAACACCAATAACTAACATTGCTAACTCGAGTTCTGAAATTTGTTCTGAAATTTGGTTTAGTGGAGAAATAGAGTATCGTAACTGAAAGATGATATTTGGAGGTAGAAGATGTAGTTCGTCTGAGTTTTAGGTTTCACGCGGATCACTAATAGTAGTGTCTTGGCCGTTGATAATCACTAAATGGACGACCAAGATTTGTTTAAGGATAGTGAATAAACTCAATATGCGCGCCACCTATAATGTTGGTAATGAGAATTGAAAAAATAAGTAAAAAACCAAAAATGCTGGTGTTGGGACTTGAACCCAAGACAAGACGCTACCTTTAATGACGGTTGGTTTAAATTACCTGTGGTGAAAGGTCTGTCATCATTTTGAAAAAATAAGTAAAAAAAAGCTACCTATTACAACGGTTGGTTTAAATACCCGTTGTGAAAGGTCTGCCAGCATTTTGAAAAAATAGGAAAAAAAGATTAAAATAAATTCAGAAAAATCTAAAAACACGAAATTTAATCTAATTAGGTAAAATAAGAATTTTGAGAATTTTTTTAGAATTTTTTGAGACTATGAAAACAGTAAAAAAATTCATTAAAAATAGAAAAAAGATGAATTTGGGGTTTTGAGGGTGAAGACCCGTAACTCTTCTAGAGTAGGGGACTAATGACCGCACGATTTTTCTGCTTTAGATGCACGAAACAGATCTCAAAAAGGAGACGATTTTCCCTAAAACCGATTTTTTGAAGTGCAAGACGTAAAACTAAATTATTGGCTATAATGACGGTTAAAAACATACCAGTGGTGAAAGGATGTGGGAATTTTGAAATAATATGTAAAAAACCATAAATGTTGGTGCTGGGAATTGAACCCATGACCATGCGCTACCTATAATGACGGTTGAAAACATACCCGTCGTGAAAGGACTCACATTTCACCACGGTTTGAATATTAACCGTCATTAAAAGCCTTTTAACGAGATTAAAAAAAAAGCGCGCATCTATTACAATGGTGTATAGGCAATCCGTTGTAAGCCTGACGTTGTTGTTTGCGCGTTTTGTAGTAGTGATTACACTTCACACACCATACATTTGACGGAGGCCAAACTGTTTGGTTGTTCTGATCGACATTACCACTATCATGGGCTTTTTTAGCTTGAAACAATCTTGCCATATATGAAATGCCTGCATACCAAACTGAGTCACATCACTCCTTTCATTGTTTCATATCCAATTATTTATATTATTCCAAAGAACCCAAATCATAACAACAACTTTACCCACTACTCGCCTATCCTCTTTACTACAAATTTCATGAATAATGGCCTTAACACCATTAAAATTCTATAAGCGAGGATCTATAATACAATAGTAAGAACATCAAGAACAACAATAAGAACAACAACAACAACAACAACAACAAGAACAAGAAAAAGAAAAAGAATCAGAACAAGAAGAAGAAGAAGAAGAACAACAACAACAACAACAACAATAATAACAATAATAACAACAAGAACAACAACATCAACAAAAACAACAATAATAATAACAATAATACCAACAAGAACAACAATAATAAAAAAGAATAACAAGAAAAAAAATAATTAAAAAAGAACACCAATAACTAACATTGCTAACTCGAGTTCTGAAATTTGTTCTGAAATTTGGTTTAGTGGAGAAATAGAGTATCGTAACTGAAAGATGATATTTGGAGGTAGAAGATGTAGTTCGTCTGAGTTTTAGGTTTCACGCGGATCACTAATAGTAGTGTCTTGGCCGTTGTTAATCACTAAATAGACGACCAAGATTTGTTTAAGGATAGTGAATAAACTCAATATGCGCGCCACTTATAATGTTGGTAATGAGAATTGAAAAAATAAGTAAAAAACCAAAAATGCTGGTGCTGGGACTTGAACCCAAGACAAGACGCTACCTTTAATGACGGTTGGTTTAAATTACCCGTGGTGAAAGGTCTGTCATCATTTTGAAAAAATAAGTAAAAAAAGCTACCTATTACAACGGTTGGTTTAAATACCCGTTGTGAAAGGTCTGTCAGCATTTTGAAAAAATAGGAAAAAATGATTAAAATAAATTCAGAAAAATCTAAAAACATGAAATTTAATCTAATTAGGTAAAATAAGAATTTTGAGAATTTTTTTAGAATTTTTTGAGACTATGAAAACAGTAAAAAATTCATTAAAAATAGAAAAAAGATGAATTTGGGGTTTTGAGGGTGAAGACCCGTAACTCTTCTAGAGTAGGAGACTAATGACCGCACGATTTTTCTGCTTCAGATGCACGAAACAAATCTCAAAAAGGAGACGATTTTCCCTAAAATCGATTTTTTGAAGTGCAAGACCTAAAACTAAATTATTGGCTATAATGACGGTTAAAAACATACCAGTGGTGAAAGGATGTGGGCATTTTGAAATAATATGTAAAAAAACCATAAATGTTGGTGCTGGGAATTGAACCCATGACCATGCGCTACCTATAATGACGGTTGAAAACATACCCGTCGTGAAAGGCCTCACATTTCACCACGGTTTGAATATTAACCGTCATTAAAAGCCTTTTAACGAGATTAAAAAAAAAAGCGTGCATCTATTACAACGGTGTATAGGCAATCCGTTGTAAGCCTGGCGTTGTTGTTTGCGCGTTTTGTAGTAGTGATTACACTTCACACACCATACATTTGACGGAGGCCAAACTGTTTGGTTGTTCTGATCGACATTACCACTATCATAGGCTTTTTTTAGCTTGAAACAATCTTGCCATATATGAAATGCCTGCATACCAAAATGAGTCACATCACTCATTTCATTGTTTCATATCCAATTATTTATATTATTCCAAAGAACCCAAATCATAACAACAACTCTACCCACTACTCGCCTATCCTCTTTACTACAAATTTCATGAATAATGGCCTTAACACCATTAAAATTCTATAACCGAGGATCTATAATAGAAGAAAAACATGCTACCCTCTAGCATTGATTGGTTGTTATACATCCTATGAACACATGACACTCATCTTCATCCCCAAATTCACATAATTGACAATTCTGAGGACACAAAACAAAGTGTTGACGAAGTTTGATCCGAGTTGGAAGGCAGCCCCTACAAATCTTACAAAGTAAGCTTTTAGCTCTAGGTGGCGTTATAATCTTCCACAAACTACACCAGTCCCCCTCCATACTACAATTTATTAGATTTGTTTGAACACTCATCAGTAACCTATATCCTATTTTGAGACTATAGTCACCATTTTGCTCTTCTTTCCAAATCAAACAATCTTCAAGCACATCTTCCACCATGGATACCTTCAGAATTTCCTTAGCAGCTTCATGAGTAAACAAATGCCTTATTTTCTGAACATCCCATTGTTTAGAATTAGCTAGGATATTATTATTAATAGTAATATTGTACACATCTTAGCCTTGTGGTGTCCCTAAGCATCTCTCTCCTTCACCTCTTAACCAAGGCTCGAGCATCACTTTAATCTTACTCCCATAACCAATCATCCACCTATAACCAAGAGACAAGACACTCCTTGCTTTCCATAAACTTCTCCTATGGATGCCAATAGAACCTTCAAGGTTGAGCTGAAGGTTATGGAATATAAATGTCTTGCTACTGCAGCAAGTAGAGAATAGTGGATGTGGCAATATCATCTTGGCATCTCAACCTTAGAGATCTCAAAGGCTTACAAAAGAACAAAATGGTAATAAAGTTGTCATCGATCAACATACCGGCTAAAATTCGTGAAAAATGTGTGCGAGCAAAGCAACATAAGGGTAAATTCAACACGAAAGCAAACCGTAAAACCAATAATCACCTTGAGGTGGTGTATTCAGATGTGTGTGGACTGATGCAAGAAGATTACATTGGTGGCAATAGGTACTTTGTCACATTTATCGATGATCATAGTAGAAATCTATGGACATACATAATCAAGATAAAGGATGAGGTACTTGAAGTGTTCAAGAAGTTCAAGTCCATAGTTGAGAGGCAAAGTGGTCACAAACTCAAAGTGCTCAAAATGGATGTTAGAGGCGAATATGTCTCAAATGAATTTGGGAGGTTTTGTTATGAATAAGGGATTGTACATGAGGCAGTACCACCATATACACCACAACAAAAGGGTGTTGCAGAGAGGAAGAATTGATCAATCATGAACATGGTGAGAAATATGCTAAAAGGGAAGAACTTGCCAAAAGAGTCATGAGGAGAAGCGGTATTCACAACTGCCTATTTGTGGAATAGGTCTCCTACAAAAAAGCTTGAGAATGTAACACTGGAGGAAGCATGGTCGAGATTCAAACCGAATCTGAACCATTTGAGAGATTTTGGTTTCGTAGCATACCGACATGTTCTGGGATAACTTAGAAAGAAGTTGGATGATAAGGTAGAAGTGATGGTACTTGTAGGGTATCACTCTACAGGTGGTTACAAATTGTTTGATGCTGCAAATAGGAGGATCATGATTAGTTGAGATGTTGTGGTCGATGAATTGAAGCAAGTGGAGCAATGTGTAACCGGTTACCAGCATTTGTTAACCGGTTATAGCTTTGAAATTTCAAGTTTTGCAGAAATGGGAAGTGCAGAACAGCCCGTCGTCGAAGCCCGAAATGAGGAAAATGGTAGAATATCAACAAGGCAAATGGGCTTGCCTCAAAGGCTCCACAATTGTGAGCTATTCCGAGACAACAAAGTCAATAATGATGGTGATTTTGTCCATTTAGTACTTATATTACGGCCGAATCCGAACATTTAATACGGAAGAGGCTTTAAGTGATCCAAAGTTGATCTAAGCTATGAAGGAGGACCTAGATTTCATTGAGAAGAACAATACTTGGGAGTTGGTTGATCTACCGGATGGAAAGAAGCCAATTGGTGTGAAATGGGTAATCAAAGTGAAGGCAAACCCCAAGGGTGAAATAATCAAGCATAAGGCTCGATTAATTGCTAAGGGATTTTTGCAAAAAGAAGTCATATGCTTTGAAGAGGTATTTGCACCGGTTGCTAGGATTGAAACCATTATACTTGTTGTTGGTATTGCGAATAACCATAATTGGCTCATTTACCAAATGGACGTTAAATCTGCGTTTTTGAACGGACCACTCGAAAAGTAGGTACATGTAGGACAACCCCCTGGTTTTATTGTGAAAAACCAAGAGTTGAAGTTCTATAAGTTGAATAAGGCATTATATGGTTTGCAGCAAGCTCCAAGAGGTTTGAATAAAAGAATTGATGGTTTCCTAAAGGATGTTGGCTTCAAGAAATGTGTATTCGAGAATGGAATGCATTGCTACACGAAAAATACAGAGTTGCCACTGAACTTTATTTATTCCAAAGGAAATGGGAAGGTACTAGCACCCCTCACATCTGTTGTACTCAACGGGAACCGTTTTGCTTGCTCTTGCACGGATGGGTGTTGTTATCTAAAGGTTACTTGCGAAAGGAAAAAAAAAGTTTTAAATTAGTGTGTTTGTCAAGATTTCGCAATCCTGTGCCTACATATCCTCATAGTGCAATAAGGAAATCAGAGCTCCGTAGTCCAAGGTAGAAAATAAGTGTTTGTCAGTTTTTTTTTAGTGGACAGTGTTAACATTCTTGTTCTAGCAGTTAAACGTTGCTTGTATGCTCGCGCGTGGGAGACTTAAGCGTTTTTTTGCGGTAGAACAGAAATAACATGTCATTTTTAAAGGTTTTGAATGCCCTAAGGCGGAAATTGAATTTGATTGGTTGTGATTGATTTTAGAGTAGGAGACAAGCATCAGACCACAAGCTAAGTACGATCGGTAATCCGAGTACTTGGGAGATGAAAGGACAATGATATTTTAACCTCTCTTTTTCATCCAAAGATTTTTTGTTTATGAAATTTGTGAGGCGAGTTTAATCATTGGTACTTATAGGGAGACAAGCATCTAACCACAGGCTAAGTATGGACGAAAATCAGAATACTCAGGAGCTAAAAGGACAATTCATCCTGACCTCTCTTTTTGGCCCTATGAGGAACGAATTAAACTCGTTTTATTTTAAGTGTTTTGAATGGAAGACAAGCATCGGGCCACAAGCTAAGCACGACCGGCAACCCAAGTACTTGAGAAATGGTGTGCACAAGTACGTGCACCCCATCTTTTTCATCCAGTTTATTGTAAAAATGTTTTGAAAATGAATTGACGTTGGATCAAGTGTTTGAAGGGTGAGATTGAAATTTATGTGAATGAAACGGGAAAGGTACTTAACGTTGGATCAAGCACCTGCTTTGCGTTCAATGGAGTTTGATTTGGAAAAACACTCACTACAAAAAAAAAAATGTGTTTTGCAACACATAAGTTGCGACAGTTCTGTTAAAATTGCTCTTGTTTATGTATTGCGACAATTTTCACGACAGTTTTGTCCAACTACCTCTAGTTTTTTAAAAAGAATTAAATATAACTTATGACAGTTTACTTGCCATCCGCCTTAAAAACTTATTTGCAACTGTTTCAAAACTGTCTTTCTACTCTGAATCATGGGTTGCGACATTTCTTTAACCGCTGTAATAAAATATATAACAAACGTATGAAATCTGATATGGTTATTTGAATAGTCCAGTAGTTCAGTCTCATGTTTTTAAGCTTTTGCACATGGGTTACACTAATTATTTTTTATCAACGTGGAACAAGAAATATATAGCTAAAGTTGCGCCCATGATTAAAGGAAATTATTGAGACAGTTTTTTGCTAGCCGTCATTGGTTTTTCCATGAAAATTACAGAGGCGCTAATATTTTAAATCCCACTCCCTTTTCCGCTAACTCTACTCCAAAACTCCAAAAATGTTTCTTTCCTTCACTAATCTTTCCACCTTTCTAATTTCCACAAGCCTCCATTTCTATTCTCAATATCCCTCAGACCTTCATCTCTCAAATTTAGTTAATCTGAAGCCACTGTCAGACTAATTCGTAGGTAGGGTAGAAGTTCAATTTCCTTGTTAATTTATCCATTGTAGAATTGATTGTGGCCATTGAAGAACAATAGCTTGTAGATTTCCCTGTTCTTTCATAGATGGAAAATGCAGGTGTTAACTCCTTGATCCGTCATAGACTACTAACTTACTAAGATGAGATGCCAGACTCATGCAAAATGTCATTGATTGCAAGATTTGTGTACCTCATCCTTAAATAATTAAGGGTACATTATTCATTCTCATTATCATGAATATGTTGTCCTTGTGTACTACATTATTCTTGTGAGGAGTAATGAGTTTGAAGAGTTGTTATTGGAAAATGCAGGCTTTAACTTCTTGGAATTCAACCTTTCAGAAATTGCTGCAGGGGTAGCAGTTTCTGTTTTAAATAAACTTCCAAGATAAGAAGCTGATAAGGTCATACCTGATTTCTTCATTGTAGATAAGGTGAGGTGGTGTGTGGTTTTCTAGAAATTGATCCTTTGTGTAACAACATGATGCAGTCACAAATCCTCAATTGTCCTTTAAAAACTAACGGATGTGCTATTATAATCTTCCATTTAATACGTGAAAATGTTTGAATTATTATTGGTAGTTTTTTTTTTAATATTTGTTATCATACTATTTTTCAATTAGATGATAAGTGAATAAAGTAGAGGACTCAAAGACTTAATCTAAACTATAAATGTGTAATTAAGTGATGTTTTAGAGCCTTGATGCCATGTTATTTGTCATACTAGATGGTTGTATATTGATCATAGATATCTTTCTTACCTTTAGTATAAGTTCTCATTTAAAATGTCTTTTCAAAAAATATTTTGGGTGTTTAATTGCTCCCAAATATTTTGTATGTACCGTCTATGTGTTTTGGCATAACTTACGAAGTACTTCAATGAATTTTGTTACTGTAGAATAAAGTGAATTAACATTGATTCTTTTTTAACCATGTACGTTAAATTTGTGAAAGTTATATTCTCCAAGATTCCCTTAGGCAATTTCTTATCACACTATCCTTGTTTCTTAGGCACCAGGTGAATTTTCGGTTTTGCCCCTTGATTCCGAATGTGCACATCAGGACGTACCATTTTTTTTTAAATTTTCATTTTTTCCCGGATGTGCACATCCGGTAAAAGTTCGTATTTGCAAATCAGGAAAAAATACTGAAGCAGAACACCAAAACCAAAAATGTTTCTCACATTCATAAAATAAAATCGGGATTACATTGAGAAAATCGGCATGACATCGACAGAAATTTAAATATTACAAGATCAATAGCCCGGTGGACGCTTGCACATCTCTAAGATGTCATCGACCGTTCTTCGGATTTTGACGGTAGTCTCGAACTCGAACGGGAATTGTTCCTCGTAACCCAAATAAGTTTGCCACATCGCTCTAACATCGTCTTGATTCTTGAGCTCAACAAGGATGTAAGTGACGTTCCCTTCGTTGTCAACCGAAGGTGAACGATACTGAAGCTTCGCAACCTTCCGCTTGTCTCCGTAAGGTAGGAGATGTTCGATGTCGTCAATGATTTGGTCGAGGGGGATGTCCCTCATTATCGTAAACTTTTGACCGCGTGTTTTGCCGTCGATGAAGAAGACACTTGCGGCATACAAACGGATTTTGATTTGATACAATTGAGACATTTTGAGGTTTTGTGAAAGATATCAAATGAAACCCCTAATTTAAAGAAAAGTTAGGGTAAAGTTATTTCTGCCCAAGTTCGTTCCGGATGTGCAGATCCGGACAAACCCTACAAATATTATTTCCGGATGTGCACATCGGAAATTGTCCGGATCTGCAAATCAGAATGTTTTACTGATACAATTTTAAAACAGAATTGAACAGCTTATGCAGTCACTTGGAATACTTTCAGTGCAATAAAATTCGTAAGTGTATTAAAAAGACATATGGATAAAAATACAATATATTTCACTTCAATAATGTACATTGTGTCGTATGATTATACAAAAGAGTTAAAGCAAAATTCTCCGTCTAAATCTATTGGAGCTAGAACTTTCGATTTTTCCGCATTTGATGCCTTTTCAATTGCGTGCAATCTTTCGAATTCAAGCATCATTTCGACAAAATTATCCGGCCAAGACTCGGCAATTGCGGTTGCATGCGTCGCCCATTGCGGTGATTTAGGTGGTATCGGGCATCCGGGTTTCAAGATAACTTGTACGAAATATCTTGATTTCGCAAGCCATCCGATACACATGATGCGATCATTTGGATTCGACGGAGGTGCGGTGTGTAGTGGAAAAAAGGTTTCTGAAAATCCGTATCTCGTCAAGTCGATACACACCATATCGTAGGCGCATGCTATAAGATGACCCATCTCGGGGAAGCTCATCCATTTCGATACCGGTGCCGGACCACTCAACCACGGAACAAGTGACTCGTGAACCTTGTTGTAATTTTCTTGATTTTCATAGAGACGCAAGTATGCTTCTTTATGCGTCTCCAACTCTAGGATAAGTTAATGACGTACAAGTGCATGACCTTCCTCTCCTTTACCGAGTAGAGCCGATACGGCTCGGTAACCGCAATTACCATCCCCTACAACATCGATTATACCGTCGATATGCTTATGCATAAAAACCGGCATCTCGTCAATAAAGGAAATCATACGTGTAGTTGGAGTCGGAGTCGGAACTCGTGGAATCGGTGTCGGAGCCGGTTTGGAAATGCGAGCTCCTTTCACGACACTTCGTAGAGATTTAGGAGTCGGAGAGTCCGGAAAGATTTGGTCAACGTGCTCATAATACGAAGGATACCGAGTTGTTGAGTTGTCATTTGGCGTAGGCTTCAACTTCTTCGGAGCACCCTTTGTCTTAACCGGTTGAGACGGAGGTATCATTGCGGTTGTTTCGGGGAAGGCAATCTTCCTCAACTCTTCTTTGATGTGTAGCTTCATATTGTCGTCGGCCTTCGAAAATCTCTTTTGAATCGCTTCCAGTTCGGCCAAAATAGAGATATCGGGTTTATCTCCTTCCTTACAAGCATCATCATCAAAACTAAGTCTCATCCAATGAGGGCAAACTTCGTCAATTTGTATTGGGTCACCTAGTTTCAACCTTTTAGCAATGGCACAAGCACAAGGAAGACCGTAGGTTTTCACAATAGTGCAACCACACTTTGCACTATCGAAACCTACCGTTTCGGCTCGGTTGGCCTCGTGAAAAACATAGCCCAACCCCGCCTGAGACATGTTGCCGATCAATTGAGAGTAGAGGAAGTTACCTTTAAACCGATGTTCCAAAACTGTGATGCTCCGACCAAAAGTGGTTTGTATCTCATTGTGTTGGTTTTTGATCATTAGATGCACGGAGTCCCAATTCTGACATAAATCCCCCTTGCTATTTCCCAACCAATTCTGCAAAGTGGCATGTGCCGACTCAACTCTATTGGTGGTAGTGTTTCCAAGATGTCGTACGTTATCGGTCCACGCACAAACAATCTTTTCTTTCACTTGATCAAGAATGGTGGATTCAACATATTTCAACAAAGCGGGGTACCGTTCACACACTTTCCGAAATTTAATGACCGAATCGGCATATAATTCCGTTGTGGAAGAATTTAGAATATGAGTCCATGCATCCATAATTTTCTCTACAATGACACCCGACTTGACCACTTTTCCGTCTTCCGAATCCACTTGCTTCGCACCCACCGCGGTCTTAACCCGACTTCGCACATTCTTTGTTATGTGAAATCGACAAAGTAGTGCATTGGAAGACGGAAAGACTTTCGCAACCGCATTCATCAAGGCGTTATCGCGGTCCGTAACAACTGCTTTTGGCATTTGAACATGTTTCTTCAAAAGTGACCGACACGTCTCCAACGCCCACGTGAAATTGTCCTCTTTCTCACACTCCAAAAAGGCAAAGCCGACGGCATATGTCGTATCCGTAGACGTAACGCCAACCATCTCAAACAATGGAAGACGATACTTGTTTGTCTTGTAGGTGCTATCGAGAATGAGCACTGTCGAGAACGTGTTGAACAACTTGATGGAATCCGGATGAGTCCAAAAAATATCTCGTACCGTAATTCCATCATCGCGACATCTGTACCGAGACACGTAATCGTTGTCCTCCAACACTTTCAACAGTTGTTGCATCTCATTCCTATCTCCCCTAATTACCTTATTCATTTGATACCGCATGTTATACACTTGCTTTATGTTTGCAACATTTTCGGGTTCTTTCCGTTTCAACATCGCAAGTATATTCTTCGGTTGGACAAGGTTCAAGGTCATGTCGGCTATACATGTCTTCTCTTTCGCCTTGAGCCGGCATACACTTGGATGACCTTGTAGCTTTGAGCACATTTCGTGGTTATGTATACCACAATGAACGGTAAATCTCCATTTCTTGGAAACTAACATGTAACCACCAATCTTAAAAGGGCACTCACATCTTCTAGTACCGGTCTCGTCTTTCTTTAACTTCCGTAGAGGTGCTTGATATTTGCCGCTTCTTTCGCACCCCAAAATTACAAAAGCTTTTCTTCTATCCGACCCATTATCCGATCTCCCGATATTTACACCGAAGCCGAGCGCAATAGCCGTCCTACGAATGTATGCGATCATGCTTTCACGATCATCAAAGTCTTGCTTGTTGTTAAAGTCACCGCTGACATCAACCGACTTTACGAGCATACCTTCATCTTTCAAGGAAATCAGCGCAACTAATTCTTTTGTCATGTTATCGGGATGCACCATCTCTATTTATAAACAAGAATAGAACAATTAATATGTATAAATAAGATTTATTCAAAAATGCTGAAAACTTAAATTAATTAGCTTCAGGCATTTTTCCGGATGTGCACATCCGAAAAAGTTCATGCTAAATTCGTTCCGGATGTGCACATCCGGAAGTAGCGTAACTTGTTTTTTCAAAAATGTAGATTGATAATGTGAGCAATGTAGTGGATGAAGTTGAATGTTTACCTGAAATTCAGTCTTTCCTTGCTCCCTTTGATTTGTTGCACCAAAAATTTGAACTTTTTGAGTGAGAAATGAGATTGATGAAGTAGGGTTTTTTGACTTGGTGAGAGTGAGTGTGGAAGAAGAAGGTTGATTATGGGAAGGGAGGAGTGATCGTGCAGCTTTAAATATTTCAGAATGTCTTCCGGATATACAGATCCGGAGACACTCCGGATATGCACATCCGGAAAAAGTTTTTAATTCTTAAGGATCCGGTGCGTCCGGATGTGCACATCCGAAATTAGGGGGCAAAAAAATAATTTCACATGATACTTAAGAAACTTGGATGGTGCATTAAGAAACTTTCTTTCCTTATCATGCAAGTATTTAGGAAGGTGAGTTGTAGGCTGAAAACTCGCTTTCCACAATTAGGTGGGTGATGAATGTAATATGTTCTAAAGAACATCCTTTTCCAACAAATTTGTTGAAAAGGTTGTGACTAGGTTGTTTTGGTTACCTTCATATTTAATAAACATAAGGGTTGGATTTTATTAGATTTAATCAATATAACGAGCATCAACTTATTATGATTTTAAGTGGATATGTTAACTTGGTCAGAATATTTTTCTTCTTTCTCTAGTGATTAAATTATAATAAAATATTTAAAAAGGAAATAAACTTTGTTAACAAATTAAAACATTTATAGGCCTTCTCTTTTCATAATAACATGAGCTTTGAGATTGTATATTGCTCAACTTGTTTTTTGATATGATTTCCTTTAATTTCTTTCTTTTATGAGTCATATGACTGAAATATAATTAAAGGAAGTGGTCTTAGCTTTGGTGTTACATCATCATACGATGGTAATAGGTCTAGTGAGTTCCATTCAGATATGCGAAGAGTAAGGCTTGAAGGCTCCTATATTTGTGAATAATTTATGCCAACTGGAGGGACAGGGGTTAAGGTTTGGGTTTTTAAATTTATATTATTTTATGTTCTTTTTTTATCTTAATTTTGTTGCTAAGTGTATTTCTAATGTTTCTAACATTTTTCCAAATACCTTCAACCTTAGTAGAACTGTTTTTCTGATGTTTGACAAATGATTGTAGGTGTATACAGTTGGTCCTGAATATGCTCAGGCTGAAGCAAGGAAGTCTTCTGTCATTGATGGTGTTTTCATGAGCAATCCAAATGGGAAGGAAGTAAGTAGCATTCGAAACATCTAATGGTTGTCTTAGTTAAAAAAAAATTAAGTGAAACACCATCATCGATGTCGAAACACTTATCTAGGGAGTTCTTGGGAGAGAATCCTCCCTGAGTGGGATTTGTTGATTAATGAAACCTGAAGTTGCATGTTCAGAATCCATATCATACTCTCCCATTTGCCTCTACCAATTCTGGCTGCCGCCCTCATTGGTGCACAATTTATGTTTCTAACATATCTCAAACCTTTAAATTGGTCAAAAAGTAATGGATGAAATCAAAGTAAGTGATATCCTCTATCCAATTTTTATATTCATTCACATGTGTGAGTTGAATGTTGTCTTTTTTTGTTCTATTTCATTTGCTATTCATTCAGGTCGCCCCTAACCTTTATTATAGGCTTGTTATTATTGCATCAGGAGCAACTTCAAGGAAACTATTGCATTATGAGGTTAGGTGTCCTAAGGTGTGTGTATAGGCAGCTTATACTTCAGTAATTGCTACTATTTTGTTTTAAGTTCACAAGCCTCTTCTAAAAACCGTTGACGTACTTGTGTTAGTATTGTGGTGAGCGAGGGAAAGATGCATTATTGACACTTGTAATAGAAGTGTTTTATAGTTACAAGTGTGGAACTCTACCCTTGGCAGAGCTACGCACCCTGCAATTCATCTATCTATTATATCGCTCCTAGAAGTGTAATATGTAATTTGTTGTAGATAACAATTATTTGAGATGTGTCACTGTATTTTTGCATTTCAAATGTCATGAATTGGCTTTTGTTATGCAGGAAGGAATATATGTGGCCTAAGTTGGATTAGTTGCTCCGCGACGAGGATGATGTAAATACCGTGTTTACTCACTATACAGCTGCTGTGTAGATAGCGAGAGAAGTCAAGTTAATGAGAAAATGACACGATTGTTTGCAGTCAAGGCATCAAGATTCCAATTAATATTGACATGATTTTGGTTTTATAAATTGCCCAAAACATGTAACAAGTGATTCTAATAGAGAATTAATTTATAAGAGTAATCCTAATTATATTTGTGATTAAAGACTAAATGGAATTATCTTTATTATTTACTTTTCAAGAGATGGATTAATGCGACTAAAATCAACTAAAACCTAATTAAATTCTAAGAATTAATATCCTTTATTTTTTTTCATTTTCAAAGCATTTTTCCATGATAAAATGAGAAAAAAATATCAAAATGAATTACAAGAATTAAAACAAACTATTAAAAGCAAACACATATAAAAAGAAATAAAAAAAGAAAATATGCGGGGTGTATATTGCTGTAAAATAAGGTGCAATCAGTAAATCAATGGGCTTTAGATGAAACGCCCAAAGGTGCTAGCATCAATTCAGATAGGGGTGTGTGTAGAAGGAATAAGGCGCTGGCCAATAAATCGATGGGCCTAAATCCCAATGCGCGAGGCTAAGCTTGAAGGGGGAGTGGACGTTGAAACGAAGTGCAGAAAATGAATTTGTGTGGGATTGAAGTTTGGAGGGCCCAAAACGAGTGAATCCAAGGAAGGAGTCGGCAGTAGAAGTGTTCGCTACATGTTAAGCTTGCTCAAGCATTCCCCTCTCAAGGCGATTTTCGTTTCTTCCTCCTCCGCGCCAGAGATCGCCTCTGGCGGCGGTGGAGCTTCAATCAATCTCAAACTATCATCGTCTTTCTCGTCTTAAACTCTTTTTTCACAAACCAACCTTGCTCTTTCTTGATTTCTCCCTCATCTACCAAATCAAAGGTAAACCTATGTGAACTCTAAATTTCGATTCATCAATTAGATACCTAATAGGAGGAATCAAAGCCTACAATGTTAGGGCGTTGACTCCACAACTCGAACCCTACATGATGGCTATGAGGATTGAGCAAGAATACAAAATGGCTAACCTTCGAAAATGATGAGGACAATGTGATGGACGACGATAAGACAAAAACCAAGGAAGCTTCCAAGAGGTAACTACTTCAAAATTTCCTTATGCACAACTATCTTTTGCTTCTTCTCCTCCCTTAGTTTGTAGGATGTTGTAGTGTTGCTTTGTGATGTTGTTCTTGAGCCTTGTTGCTACGTGAGTGCAGAGAGTGAGGTTGAGAAAGATTGATGAAAAGTGATAGAGAAATTCATGTGCAATGATTGGTGAATAATTGGTTGTTAAGTGAAAAATGATTGATCCCCACTGAATGTGCAGTGATGGTTGATTTATATATGGATTGGAATTGTTAACAGTGTTTAGCTTAGTTAATTTTCATAGTGTGAGTTGGTTAAACGTGATAAGTCTGTTAGATTTCTAGTTAGTTAGTTAGTGAAGCTAGAGGGATTATACCTGAGTGAATTGCACACTCAAAGATACAACAGAGTCGCCACCGAACTTTATTTAGTCCCAAAGAACAGGGAAAATATCGATAAAACCCAAGGGAAAGAGAAACGGGTAAGGGGGTCTGTTATGCGAGAGGAAGGTACTAGCACCTCATGCATCCGTTGTACTCGACGGGAACCATTTTGCTTATTTATAGACTTGGATGGGTTATCTATCTAAAGGCTTCTAGGTAAAGAGGGAAGAGAAAAGAACGAAGAAAGCGCTCGCGGAGGATTGGGGCCCTTATGCCTACGTATCCTCATAGTGCAATGAGGAAGTCAGAGCTCCGTAGTTTATGGAACCTGGAAAGAGGAAGAAGAATGGAAGAAGGTAGAAGGTAGCTCGCCAAGATCTCGCGATCTTGTGCCTACGTATCCTCACAGTGCAATGAGGAAGTCAGAGCTCCGTAGTTCGTGGAACAAAGGCAGGAAAAGGAAGAAATGATGTCTAAACCAAGAACGAAAGTAAAGGGAACGGCCCTACTGGGGAAAATAAAAGAATGTTGTTAAAATCGAGAAAGAAAGGCAAAGGAATGGTGTCGAAACCAAGAGAATAAAAGAGTAAAGGACTTGATTCAATATTAGGTAAAATCCACTGGGGATTCGACATATATTAACTGACAGGCAGTGGTCGACCGAAGAAATAAAAGATTATGACTCTGTGGGGGAAAAAAGGGTTAGTGTCAACCGACAGACTATGATGAACCAGAAGGAGTGTATTGAACCAAGAGAAGGTGTTTGACTCTCTGGGGGACTCGGTGTGTTAATATATAAAGAGTGGTTAACTGAAAAGAGAAGGGAATTGATCTTGAACCGACGGACAGTGATTGACCAGAAGAATGAGTATTAACCAAGAGGTGACTAACTCAACAAGGAGACGAGAAATTGGTTTTAATAGACGGACTGTGATCAACCAAAAGCACAGGTGTAGAAGCAAGCGAAGGTTATGACCCAAGAGAATGGGTGTGGAACCAAGCGAAGGTTGTGACCCCAAAAGACGGGTATGGAACCAAGCGAAGGATGTGACCCCAAAGGACGGGTGTGGAACCAAGCGAAGGTTGTGACCCAAAAGGACGGGTGTGGAACCAAACGAAGGTTGCGACCCAACAGAAGTTTGGTACATTGACTGAGCAATCAGTACTTGACCGAAGAAAGGGTATTTGAACCAAAGAAGGTTACTAACCCAAAGGCACGAGCATTTGAACCAATATAAGGTCACTAACTCACAGGGGATTTGGTATTTTAATAGACAGAATGTGATTAACCGGAAAAAAAGTGATTAACCAAGAGACGATGATTAAATCAAGAGAAGCTTGGTATGTTAACAGACGGACTGTGGTTAATTGAGAAACGGGTGATTAACCCAAGGAAGATTGGTTTTAATAAGAGGACTATGATTAACCAAAGAATGGGTGATTAACAAAGAGAATGTGATTAACCCAAAAGGAACTCAGTATGTTAACAGACAGACTGTGGTTAACTGAGAAACGGGTGATTAACCAAGAGGTGGTTTACCTAAGGAATATTGGTTTTGAACCAAGGAAATGGTGATTGATCAATGGAAAGATTGAAAGGGGCACGAATGATCAAAGGATCAAACTCAAGAGACACCACAGTACGGGGATAGAGGTGACTATTCTCGGTTTAAGGACAAGACGCCATTACCAAAAATAGTCAGAATGAGGGTAAGAGAGACTTCATCCTCATCCCTTCTCTAACACCTATAGTGTAGTGCAGAAATTAAAACCAACAGAGAAACGACGCAATTTGTACAGTGCTTCAACGCGTTGTGCAGACCTCCAGCTCCGCAGGGGACCAAGAAAGAGAAACTCTAAAGGAAGCCTAAAGAGAAGGGCAAAAGGAGGATTAACCAATCAAAACAAAGTTCCGATTGATCAATCAAAGGGAAATGATAAACCAACAACTTTTCAAACGAGTCGAAAAACATCAAAGCAAAAGTGTGAAGTAATGATTATACACAATTAAATTTGTTCGATAAAGAACAAACTTAATGTAATCAAGAATGAATTTGCCAAGCATTAACAAACATCAATTAGCATGCATCATTAATCATATTAATACATAAACAAGAGTACGCAAAAAACAACAAGATTACACAACTTTAAGAATGTAAACAATTTTATAATCGATAAATCGTGAACCAAAGTTTCGCATACATACTTCAACAAGAAGTTAAACAGCTTAAGAAACACCCACAAATATCAAGTATATCAAGCCATGGAAGTTAAATGAGGAAAGAAATCCAAACAAGCATGAAAAAGTACAAAAAACAGCTTTTGGTACAATGTTAATCGAGTAACACCTTTTGCCTTTAAGGTGGTTAATCGATTAACACCTTCAAAACAACAAAATTAATCGATTAACCAGTTTTGCCTATAACCAGGTTAATCGATTAACACTGCACCAGAGGCAAGAAAAAAAGCTTTTCAAAAGCACTTCTAGCAACTTATCACTTCTCCAATCATCCACATGTTATGGCATGCAATTGTACACGAAAATTACATCAAGTAGCAACAATTAAGCATTAATTGAATCCATCAAACATCAAGATCAACAACCAAAATAATCAAAGGATCAATTCACATCAAAAAGCCAATGGATCTACATTATGAACATACGAAAGTGATCAAAAACAATAAATCGAGCAAGAATTACCAACCTACAAGGCGGAGGCTTGCCTTGGTAATTGTTGTAAGTAAAATATGGTGAGAATAAGCAAAGAAAAATAGATAATTCCAAGCTTGAGATCAAATTGTAGCGAAATTGACAAAAACGCGATAAATGCTCTGAATATGAATTTGCACCAAAATACTTGAGATGATTACTTGAATTGAAGTAGAAGCTACTGTAAATCCAGAAATCCAAGTAGAAATGTGGTGGAATGAAGGTTTAGCTCAAGAGAATAACAAGTTCAAGGTGAAGATCGTTACACTCTAATGGTGGAAATTAAGCTTTTGTGTGTGGTTTAGTGAAGAAGATGAAAATGAATTGGAGAAAATTCAGAGAGAGTTGAGAGGGAAGAATGAAAAAATGGTTAAGGTTATTTTCACAAATGTGAAGGTTTCTATATATAGAGTGGAGGTTTGGAGTGGAATAGGTTTGGAACTTAGTTTGGAGCTAGCTAAGGGTGGTTTCGCTTTTGGTTTGGAGTTAGTTACATCTAACTCACTGAGTTGGAAGTTGACTCAGTTAGTTATTTGTTAACTCGGTGGGAACATCCCAATGCAAGCTCAAAATCCAATGGTTCACATGTTTAGAGATAAAGGGTGCATGGTGGTCTTGATTGAAAATGATGTATTGTAGCAAATGCAAGTTGTTTCTTGAAATGTCTTGAAGTGTCTAGAATATTCCACATGATACTAGATCCAAGTAAACCCAAAGAATAGAGGAAAAGTTGATGTCATGAAAAATGCAGAAAATCTGCCAAATTACATGTGTTAATCGATTAACACATTTTTCCTTGCAAATGGTTAATCGATTAACACAGTCAAAACTTACCCAATTTGGCTTGAAACAGGGTGCTATGACCATGGCTCTAATCTTCGACTCTTTGCTTTGATAAATAGGCATGGAAACCCTTGTATTTTGCTTGTATTGATGATGTGATGACTTTGTGAGGATGTGATTAATCAGGCTTTGAAACTCTGAATGTCCCTGCAACAAAAACACCGAGAAATGATGCTAATGTGTATGTCGGCAATGCGAATGCACATATTTATGCGAAAAATGCAAAAGGGGAGGTCAAATTTTGGGTTACGACAGTTACGTGTGAGTAACAGAGTTAGATTTGTGTTATGGATTGCTTGAATCACTTATCTTCTATTAAATCACTCTGTTAGGATTCAGTTACAAACAAGGACATTAAAAAAAATAATGTACAAAAGAGGACATTGATGATGCTTTTGAATAAAGAGGTATTATAACCGTGTGGCACTACTATTGATGATGCTTTTGACCGTTTGTGTATGTTTGAATTTATGTGATGCATGACATGATTGGTACTGACTTGAACATGCGTTGTTTATTTTGATGTGAGCATAAGTGAAAATTGATTCATTTTGTGAGAACTTAATGCATGTGTATTGTTATGATACATCTGCTTTGATCCCTATTTGTAGTATTTTCTCTTAGAATGAAATGTTCATGTTTTGAATTGTTTGTTTGAATGGTCGTGAATTTTGAATTGTATCATGTCCTCTAAGTTGACCCTTGCATTGGTTTCCACTGTAGTGCACCTTATTTCATTCCCCTCTGTGTCTGTGTGTGTGTGTGTATGTGTGTGTGTGTGTGTGTGTGTGTGTGTGTTTGTGTCTGGAATTAATTAGAAATATATCTCTGAATTATTGTGATTGAATTGCCTTAAATTTAGGTGACCTGTTTTACATTGTATGCATAGCCATCGAGCTAATTCTTCTTGTTAAATTATTGCGGGCTTTTGATGTTGTATGATAGGAATTAATTTACTTCATTTTCATGCTTTATATTGGGTTTCGGATTGTGTATGTTGGAATCTTGTCCTTGGGTTGTGCATAATGGTCATGGAGGTTTTGGCAAGGCATGGATTTGCATTAAAGCATGAAGAAGTTTGAAGCAAAATGAGATGGCTTGAGTGAAGAGGATGTAGGACTTAAGGTTAGAAGTTGGCTTTAGTCAACTAGTTGACCAAAGTCAACTATAGGTCAACAATGTATTTTTTGTTTAAAGTCTTGGATTATGTGTAATGACTTATAATGGGATGTTTGGAAATGTGAACCTTGATATCTTGTAAATGAAAATGGATCTTGAACCTTGTATGCATCTTAATATCTTATCTTGCATCCAGCTTAAGCAACTTAAAGGATTGGTGTAATGAGTAGGCCCATAAAGAGATTAGGTCAACCTTCTAATGCCAAAGTGGAATTCATAGTAAACAACCCATAGTCCCATAATAGGGTCCCATGAATCTTACTCCCAAAGAAATGGTCATCCCTAATCAATGTAGCATCGGGATACCACATGCTTGATTCTCATAAAAAGAAACCTATCCAACACTTGTGCCATTAACACCCACCTTTGAATCAATGGTGCATATCTAAAATGAAATTGTAAATGAATGATTATGTCATGAATATGCATATGAGCTTAGGGTCAAAAGTCATATGAAAAATGGAAATAAGGTAGGGAAATTTTGGAGTATGACAGTTGCCCCTATTTTATCATCTTGGACCTGAATGTATGAATAACGACGGCTTTTCGAGCATTCAAGGTAGAACAGGATTAAATACAATAACATCCACAAATTTGTCCGTTTGGGATGAAGATGTATTGAAAGGAAAGAAGGTAAGTGTATCAGGGATTTGTTTATTAGGGATATGAAATGGAAAACTGGTTTCTGTAGGGACATCTACTAGGGATTGACTGAAATATTCTGTTGGGGGAATAGATCAGTTGCAAAAAGAAAGATGTTTGTTATGTATGATGTATGCAATGTGATATGCATGCAATGTATGTGCCTGTTTTTTTTTTTTTGCCTCAACTGATGAGCTTTGGCAAGTATTGCTAGTTGAGATATCCCTATAGGATTCCACAAAGGTAAAGATTGATTGTGTACTTAAACAAGGCAAGCATAAAGAGCGTAGGTCCTGAAAATGATTTTCCAGACGGGAGATAGACTTTGAAATATTGGTTTGATAAGAACTGGGCTTTGAAAGAGAGGCCAGACGGGTACTGTGTTTTGAAATATTGGTTAGCCGAAGTTGGAGTTATTTGGAGGGCTAAGCAAAGTTTAAGATTAAAGGAGAGGGCTAAATAAATTTGGATTAAATGAAGAGGGCTAAACAATGTTTAGGCTCCGATTGAGATGGATAAACAAAGTTTGGATTAAATGGAGAGGGCTAAATAAATTTTAGGCTTAAATGGAGAGGTCTAAACAAAGTTTTAGCTTAAAAGAGATGGCTAAACAAAGTTTAGGCTTTGATGGAGATGGCAAAAAAAATTGGGCTTAAGCGGAGAGGGCTAAAAAAAGTTTAGGCTTAAGGGAGAGGGATGAACAAAGTTTAAGCTTAAAAGAGAGGGCTAAACTAAATCTAGGGTTAAATGGAGAGGGCTAAACAAATTCTAGGCTTAAATGGAGAAGGCTAACCAAAGTTTAGGCTTAAGGGAGAGGGGGATAAACAAAGTTTAGGCTTAAAAGATAATGGGGGCTAAACAAAGTTTAGGCTTCGGTGGAGATGGCTAAACAAAGTTTATGCTTAAATGGAGAGGGCTAAAAAAAAATTCTAGGCTTAAGGGGTAGGGGCTAAATAAAGTTTAGGCTTAAAAGAGAGGGCTAAACAAAGTTTAAGATTCAAAGAGAGGGCTGAACAAAGCCTAGGCTTAAATGGAGAGGGCCAAATCAAATTTGGGCTATAAGGAGAGGGCCAAGTATGATTGGACTTTCGGGCTTTGGCTTTTCTTGTTTGGGTTACAAGGCTTCGTGTTATGCTAGATGAATGATATGCATGAGTGAAGTGACATGATTAATGCATGGTAATGATTTATGCAATGATTTTTAAAGGTTCAACAAGCACCCATGAGATGGGTTATGTATGGTTGAAACTGGGAAGTGTCTTGTTGGCTACAAGACTTCTTGTTGAAAGGTTATGGGATGTGATTAGCATAATTTCCTGACATTCGTCTTGAACTCAGTGACTGCTTATGCGTGCCAGAACTTTCTTGAGAAGAATTGAAAGTATGGGGAAGAGATGCCCCTCTATATCCAGTCTTGGCCCAGTCTATAGAGTCTTTGAAGGAATCTGCCTCAAAAGGAAATCTATGACAATTGTACCATAATGACGCGAGATGGTCTTCCCTAGTATTTTGAACCTTGTAGAGGTGTCCTTGATTAATCGTCTCTTGGAGAGGGTGACTTTTTATGCTCTTGAGGTGGTCTTCCCCAGTACGAGCCTTGAAATGATTTTTTCCCATGACTGTCTGATCTTGGCGATATTTGTCGAATCTCGATGTGATTTCCCAAGACTGATTAAATCTCGAAGCGGCTTGTTATTTTGCTCAACTAATTATTAAAGCGTTTTGCCCCTTGGTCTTACCATTTAAAGTGACTTGCATCTGCTCAACGGAGTCCTCGAGTGTTTTACCCCTTAGTTTGATTAACCTTGCCATTGTGGAAACTTTCTTGATGTCAAGTGCTTGTGCAAGAATAAAATTGTTCGTTTTTTAAGATGATAATTTTAATGTTATGCTTATGTCAGTTTTGAAATCCAAGTCGGTTGATTGAGATGATGTTGTGACATATAGTGAATGAATCACGGGTTAAAATGCCATATTGATACCAACACAAATGATAAGCAAATCTTCAGGAGTCAACTTTGACGCAATCTTACGTAGTATGCTTTCGAAATAAATCATGCTTCAAATAGGTCATTTGAGGGTTGTAATGTGGCACGACTCACGGTTTCATAAAAAAAAGTATTTATGGCTCAAAATTTTATTTTAACCCACCCATTCTCTTTGATGTTCTCTAGTCCTACGTTCAGCTAGCTCGACACAAGCGTTCATTTTTCAAAAGGATTTTGAATGGCATAAGTGATGGTAAAGGAACCAACAAAGGTTTTTGGGGCAGCAGTCACCACCCTTTTTTTGGCACTTGTGGTCAGACGAATTTGTTGTTGCTAAGGATTTTTCCTTTTGATTCTTCTTTTTGTTTTCCCTAATTTTTGCGTAGACTGGTTTTTCGAGTTTCTAGTTTACCATGATGCCCTAAGTTTTGCCTAAGTCACCCATTTTCGAGTTTTTGACTAAGCAGACTCTCTCTTTCTCTTTTTTGGAACAAATCATGTGACCTTTGTTCATTTGATTTGTTGAAGGGTTGTGACTGCCTCGTTCTTTTTGGTGGTGAGGGACAACCATTGTGGATTTGTGATTTTTGACCTCTCTGAAAGGATGAGATGTGGTTGATCCTCATACGGGATACTCCTCTTTCCTTTTTGAAAGTTGAACACATGGTCAAATTAACTGAATGAAGGTGAGAAAAATACACAAGAAGGGGGGTTGAATTGTGTTTTCTGTTTCTTTAGTTTGCATCTGATCAGAGTTCAGAATCTAAACTAGTATTCAGATTCTGATTATATGTTGCAGTGGTGTTAACATAAGCAAATAAATAATAACATAACACACAAAGATTTATACTGGTTCCTCCCAAATGAGAGTAGCACAGTCCCCTTGCAGCACAAGATATTTTCACTATAATCAAAACATGATTACAATCGCTTATGCACTTAAGCATAAGACGTTTCTTTGCTCAGACCCTCAACCCGAGACTTCCTGCTTAACCCCTCAGATCCAAGACTTCTGCTCAGGTTCCACGAACCCAAGACTTCCATCTTAAGTCCCTCAAACTCAAGACTTCTGCTCAGACCCTCGGTCCAAGACTTCCCTGCTCAGATTCCACGAACCCAAGACTTCTGCTTAAGCCCCTCAGGCCCAAGACTTCCTTGCTCAAGTTCCAAGAACTCAAGACTTCCTTACTCAAGTTCCTCGAACCTAAGACTTCTGCTCAAACCCCTCAGGCCCAAGACTTCCTTGCTCAAACTCACAATCCAAGACTTCCTTGCTTAAGTTCCACGAACTTAAGACTTCTACTCAATCAACAATTGATTAAACTTTCAATTCTCTAGCACATAGCAAGAGACTTACTTGGCTCAAGCTTCTCAGCAAGAGATTTTTCTGCTCAAGCACATAGCAAGAGACTTTATTTAAACTACTAAACAATCATGTTTAGCATAATAGAGAACAAGGTGTACTTGATAAAATTATCAGAGGTACATGGTAATCACATTAACAAAGATCTCTAATAACTTAAGATTTATAAGATATTCAATGTTTAAGAAATCTTAAGGCTTATTACAATTTACATAATATAATAGAAAACCTGCATACTCGATTGCGTTACTTATTGTACGATCTTGTTATTCATCCATCCAGACAGAAGTGAAGAACACTTATATCCTTCTTCTCTTTTCTTCTATATTTTCCCTTTTGATTGCTCCCTTATTCAAAGACTTCAGTATCTTATATAGTAGTTGTAGAAGACTAGCCGTTGGAAGAGATAACTTGAACAAGTATCTTTGTTTCTCCATAGTACAAGAGGCGTTGAAGAGAGATACACCAAAAGATCTTAATCCATTGTGTAACATGTTTCACCATTGTGTCTTCCATGTAATCTTGTACTATAAATCTGTTGAGAATAGATATTCGTAAAGCATGTCAACTCTTCTTGAGCCTTGTGAACTTAGACTCTAGCTGACAAACTGATTTGACAATGCAGCTTACTTTTTGTGGTATGGATAGCTTTAGTTGTATCACTAATTCCAAATGACCACCAGAAGCTAATTACATTCACCAAGTGTAGAGACAATATGTTGCTTCTTCTGAGACCTTCAGCATCAGAGTCTATGCCAGACATCACTTAGAGAGTGTTCTTCATATTCTGCACCACCAGAAGCTAGTAATTTAGCTTCTCTCAAGTGCATCCTTATATATCAGATTCTGAATATATAACTTTAAGCATTAGAACCTGCATACTTGGAACACACATTAGATAACACCATTGTTCTTTTAATACTTTTTTATCATCAAAACCCAAGGAATATATGTCATTAACTAATCATGTTCTAACACTGAAGACTACCCTGTCCCTGGCTAAGATTGAGGGTTTTTTGTATAGAAAAGAAACTCCTACTTACAGGCTCAAAGGGATTGACTAGGGATTATCTTCCTTATACCTCTGGTGTTTGGGAATTGAAACAATGTCTTACATTGTCAGCAAGGTTTATTCAAAACCATACAGCTAGTAGTTTCGTGTAGCTTGATTTCATCATTCTCCTTTTTATTTTTTGCTTAAACAAGATATTGATACCGATGAATAAAATATGAGTGAACACAAATGGATTGATTCAAAAGATGCATATTCATTTTATTATTGTTATCATTCAGAAACAAATGAGTTTTACAAGTGAACGTCATTTAACAAACAAGAAGATTACAAATGAAAATGATTGAACAGTCTAATGATTGTTAGCGTGATTAGCCTTATTTTTTCATCCACAAACTGTAGTTATTATGCTTGTAGAAGTTGATGTGTGATAGTCTCTAAAAAGGTTCTTCTTCATATCTTTCAATGAACGCAACCTCTTCGGATCTACCATTGCTTCCACTTGCACTGATTATGGCATTGCATATGTGCCCGCCTGTTAGGGTATGGGATTGTTGTTCACATTTGCGCCATTAGGCATGAAGGTGATATTCTTTGAATCAATCAAGTATTATACCTTGTGCTTCAGAGCTCTGTAATCCTCGATCGTATGCCCAGGTACCCCAGAGTGAAACTCGCACCTGGAATTCACGGCATATCCTGGAGGAAGAGATGTTGGAGGAGGCCCAAACTCCATTAGTTGAACCAATTAGTTATTGATAAAATGATGGAGAAGTCTACCATATTGCATAGGAGCTGGGTCAAAATGTTTCCCTGTCCTCCTTGGTCTTTTCTGGCCTTGTTGAGCATAGTTTCGCTGCTGATTTGAATACCAATTCTGATTCTGCGCTTGATCCCTCTGATTTGGCTGAGGAACAGGAAATGGATGTTGATAGGGAAGCCTTGGAAGTTAAGGTGGTGGATGACATCTCTGAGGCAGCTCATGATATGAGGTGGAGCCAGGCAGATGCAAAGGGGTGACCATCTCTGCTACGGCAGTTAATGTGGGATTGCCTTCCTTTCTCAACAGTGCTTGCAAGATTTCTATAACCAGTCTCATCTGAGTCTTCATCTGGTTGACCTCTTCCTTCAATAGTTCCTAGCCTCTCTAAAGTTCTTGTATATTGATTCGAGACATGCTTCTAGTTCTAAACGTGTGTCGTACAATTAGCTAGTTGGTTAGAAACGAAAGGTGATATGAGTTTTTTGTTTGTTTTATGAAATGCAAAATGATGCATGAATGTATGCAAGAAGGATTTTTGTTCCCGGGGGAATGTATATGCTAAATCAGTTTTTTGCTGATGTGATGAAATAAGTGCAACATCACAGATTCAAAGGTTCGACACATTCTAGACAAACTGCATATGATTCTCAAGGTAGGTGGGGTTTTAAGTTTTCCTGCAAAAAAATGTTTCCCCTTACAGGTGGGTGCTAAGGCTTTATGAAGATTCTTAAAGTCACGGGTCCTTGGATGAGAATACCGTTATTGTCACAAAATGACTTGCGGGCCAACGAAACCCTCAAAAGGATCCACTCTAAGTGAGGTCAACCCTCGACTTCAAAAGCCACAAGTTTACTAAAGGTTCTTAGAGTTACAGATCCCTCCTTGAAAGCATTGTTGTCATTGCAAAATAACTTACAAGCCAACAATACCTCACGAGGATTCTACTCTAGGCGGGGTCTTCACACCAACCAATCAAGATAACTACGTCCAACAAGTCAGTAGTACGCAACCACCATTTTATCTTAGGTGTTCTCTCCAAGCCTGGGTAGTGGGCTTATCACTCAATAGTATTATGAAACCCATCCCACAAAGGAGAATATAGCAAATATATCCAGAACATATGAAATATAAAAGTGATACATACAATAAAATAAAGCAAGTAATATGAAGATAAACACCCAAAGCACATAAAGAAAACAAACAAAACTGGACTTTAGTCGCTTAAGAGGAATCCTCAGTAGAGTCGTCAGCTATCCCTACGTGAAAAATACAGAGTCACCACCGAACTTTATTTATTCCAAAAGAAAGGGAAAATATCGATAAAACCCCTAAAAGATGAAGAAGATAGTCGTCACAACCAAATTCGGGTCTGGGAGTCGGTTATGCAAGGGGAGGGTATTAGCATCCCTCGCATCCGTTGTACTCAACAGGAACCGTTTTGCTTGTTCTTACGCGGATGAGTGTTTTTATCTAAAGGTTACTTGCAAAAGGAAAAAAGTTTTAAATTAGTGTGTTCGCCAAGATTTTTCAATCCTGTGCCTACGTATCCTCTTAGTGCAATAAGAAAATCAGAGCTTCGTAGTTCAGGGTAGAAAATAAGTGTTTGTCGGTTATTTTTAGTGAACAGTGTTAACACTTGCGTTCTAGCAGTTAAACGTTGCTTGTATGCTCGCGTGTAGGAGACTTAAGCGTTATTTGAATGCCCTAAGCCGAAAAATTAAATTTGATTGGTTGTGATTGATTTTAGAGTAGGAGACAAACATCAAACCATAAGCTAATTATATCCGACAATCCGAGTACTTGGGAGCTGAAAGGACAATGGTATCCCAACCTCTCGATTTCATCCAAAGAGTTTTTGTTTATGAAATTAGTGAGGCGAGTTTAATCATTGGTACATAGAGGGAGACAGGCATCTAACCACTGGCTAAGTACGACTGACAATCAGAATACTCAGGAGCTAAAAGGATCATTCATCCTAACCTCTCTTTTTCGCCCTATGAGGACCGAATTAAACTCATTTTATTTTAAGTATTTTGAATGGAAGACACACATCAAGCCACAAGCTAAGCACGGCCGACAACCCAAGTACTTGAGAAATGGTGTGCACAAGTAGGTGCACCCCATTCCTTTTCATCCAGTTTATTGTAAAAATATTTTGAAGATGACTTGACGTTGGATCAAGTGTTTGAAGGGTGAGTTTGAAATTTATGTAAATGAAACGGGAGAGGTACTTGACGTTGGGTCAAGCACCCGTGTTGCGTTCAATGAAGTTTGATTTGGAAAACACTTAACATTGGATCAAGTTTATTTTTGTCTTTTAAAAAATGTTATTTTTATCGTTTTGGTTTTATCTTGTTAATGGCGCATAAAGGAAAGCGATAAACCTAAATTATTACACGTTCATGGAATCGGGGGACATTTTACCCATAATGGGGGGATGGATCACAAACCAATACACTTTCATGGGGATTGGGAATATTTTACTCACAATGAGGGGATGGATCAAAAACCATACAATAATTAAATCCATACAACCATACACCATACAATGCAAGGAAATAAACTATACAACCAATCATTCATGCATGCAATCAATAGTAAAGGAAAATGAATTAAACTATAATTAGTTCTAATTGAGAATTAATTTCTAAGACTAATCCTAAATATATTTGTGATTAAAAACTAAAGGGAAGTATCTTGATTATTTACTTTTTAAGAGATGAATTAATGCGACTAAAATCAACTAAAACCTAATTAAATTCTAAGCAATAATATCCTTTATTTTCTGTTCATTTTTAAAGCATTTTCCATGATAACATGAGGAAAAAAAAATCAAAATGAATTACAAGAATTAAAACAAACTATTAAAAACAAACACATATTAAAAAAAATAAAAAAGTAATAAAAAAGAAAATAGGCAGGGTGTGCATTGTTGTAAAATAGGGTGCAATCAATAAATCAATGGGCTTTATATGCAAAGCCCTAAAGCACTAGCATCCATTCACATGGGGGTGCACATAGAAGAAATATGGTGCTTGCTAGTAAATCGATGGGCCAGAAGTCCAATGCGTAAGGCCAAGCCAGGAGGTGGTGTGAACGTTGAAACAAAGTGCAGAAAATGAATTTGTGTGGGATTGAGGTTTGGAGGGCCCAAAATGAGTGCATCCAAGAAAGGAGTCAGTAGTAGAAGTGTTCGCTACATGATAAGCTCGCTTATGCATTCCCCTCTCAAGGCAATTTCCGTTTCTTCCTCTGCCGCGCCGGAGATCGTCTTTGGCAGCGGCAGAGCTTCAATCAATCTCAAACTCTAATTGTCTTTCTCGCCTCAGCAATTAGGTGCCAAATAGGAGAAATCAAAGCCTTCAATGCTAGGGCTTTGACTCCACAACTCAAACCCTACATGATGGCTATGAGGATTGGTCTAGAATATAGAATGCATAACCTTCGAAGACGATGTGATGGTGAAGACAATGATAAGGTAAAAACTGGGAAGCTTCCAAGAGGTAACTACTTCGAAATTTCCTTATGCATAATTATCTTCTGCTTCTTCCCCTCCCTTAGTATATTGGATGTTGTAGTGTTGCTCTGTGATGTTGTTCTTGATGCTTATTGCTACGTGCATGCAGAGAGTTAGGTTGAGAGAGATTGATGAAGAGTGAAATGGAAATTCATGTACAATACTTGGTGAATGATTGGCTTTTGAGTGAAAAATCCTTGGTCCCCGCTGAATGTGCATTGATGGTTGATTTGTATAGGGATTGAAATTGTTGACAGTGTTAAGCTTAGTTAATTTTCATAGTGTGAGTTGGTTAAACGTGATAACTCTGTTAGATTTCCAGTTAGTTAGTTAAGTGTGAGTAACCGAGTTAGATTTTTGTTGTTGACTACTTGAATTAGTTATCTTCTGTTAAATCACTCTGTTAGGATCCAGTTACAATCAATTGTGCATGTTTGTTAAATTTATTGACACAATATTAGATTTTGCTATTTATTTCAGTTAGGGATTAGTTAGGAGGTTTGAAGTTAGTTATTATGCTAGGTTAGTTAGTTGTGTTAGAAATAGTTTGTGTGAGGTTATCTGTTATGCTAACTGAAAACTAAGGTTAGTAAACAGTTAAGGAATTAACTATAAAATGGGTTGGAGGTTAATGGCTGGTTAATGGCTAGGTTGAGGGTTGTTACCAATTGGTTATAAAAAGTTAACAGTTGGAGACAACTAGAGAAAATTGGAAACAGTTGGAGAGTGACTGAAAAAAGGAATTAGGTGTTTAAGTTTTAGGTTTATAGTTAGGTTGAAGTTGGATTGGATTAGTTGTCTTTGATTCTCCCTCTCTTTTCTTTTGAACTTGTATCTACCTTAGACTGTCCTTGAATGTGCATCTGTGATGAACTGTGTTATGTTACATGACTTGTGTGATTTGCTAATCATTGGCCTCGAATATGATACTTGAACCTCTCTTGTGCATTATTTTTTTGAATGTCCTTGTTTCTTCACATATGGTTGAATGGAATGGTTCTTGAATCAATGGATGATGCCTTTGCATGGAACATATGTGCATAGAATTTTGGACTGCATCATGCATAATGGAATTATGACCTGCATCATGAATATTGGATTCTTTTGAATAAAAAGGTATTGTAATCGTTTGGCACTACTATTGATGATTCTTGTGACAGTTTGTGTATGTTTGAATTTATGTGATGGATGGCATGATTGGGTACTTGCTTGAATATGCATTATTTATTTCGATGTGAGCATAAGTGAAAATTGATGCATTTTGTGAGAAATTAATGCATGTATGTTGTTATGATACATCTGCTTTGATTCCCACTTGCAGTACCTTCCCTTTGAATAGAATGTCCATGTTTTGAATTATTTTTTTTAATGGTCATGACTTTTGAATTGCATCATGTCTTATGAGTTGACCCTAGCACTGGTTTCCACTGTAGTGCACCTTATTTCATTTCCCTGTTAGTGTGTGTGTGTGTGTGTGTGTGTGTCTAGAATTAATTAGAAATGTATGTCTAAACTGTTTCGATTGAATTGTCCTAAATTTAGGTGACCTGCTTTGCAATGGATGCATAACAATTGAGCTAGTTCTGCTTGTTAAATTATTCCAGGCTTTTGATGTTGTATGATAGGAATTAATGTAGTTCACATTCATGGTTTGTGTTGGGTTTCTGATTCTGTATGTTGGAATCTTGTCCATGTAGGATTATTGTGCATGACGGTCATGAAGGATTTGGCAAGGCATGGATAGGAATTAAAGCATGAAGAAGCTTTAAGCAAAATGAGTTGGCTTGAGTGAATAGGATGTAAGACTTAGGGTTAGAAGGTTGACTTTGATCAACTAGTTGACCAAAAATTCAACAGTTGACCAAAGTCAACTGTAAGTCAACATTGTATTTTTGTGTGTAAAGTCTTGATTTTGTGTAATGACTTATAATGGGATGTTTGGAAATGTGAACTTTGATATCTTGTAAATGAAAATGGGTCTCGAACCTTGTATGTATCTCAATGCCTTATCTTGCATCTAGCTTAAGCAACTTAAACGATTAATGTAATGAATAGGCCCGTAAAGAGATTAGGTAAACCTTCCAATGCCCAAGTATAATTCATAGTAAACAAACCATAGTCCCATAATAGGATCCCATGAAGCTTAGTCCTAGAGAAATGGTCATCCCTTGTCAATGTAGCATCAGGATACCATAGGCTTGATTCTCATAAAAAGAAACCCATCCAACACTTGTGCCATGAACACCCCCCCCATTCCTTTTAAATCAATGGTGCATATCTAAAATGCAACTGTAAATGAATGATTATGTCATAAATATGCAAATGAGCTTAGAGTCAAAAGTTAGATGAAAATGGAAATAAGGTAGTGAAAATTTTGGGGTATGACAGAGTGTATGTGAAGACGAATAAGAGTGAAGGAGTAATTATCCTTTTGTTGGCGAAGAGATTTAAACCAAGAAAAGAAAATGAAGAAAACGAAAGCCCAAGCCAGTCGACGCCAAGAAGGGTTAGTGTTTTGGTCCTACACAGTTGATAGGCGCCTCGGAAGGAAGCTTGAAGTCAATTGTGTCTGAGGAGGCTAAGCGTTGGACTACAAACCGACACAAGGATAAACACTTGGGCGGGAAAATTTGAAAATTCCAAGAAAAGGGGAAGTTGAAAAGATAGTGGGGCAACACGTGTCAGCACCAAAGCAAATCTGGGTAGATGAACAATTATTTTCTTAGCCTATATAAAGAAATGGTTTTTTCCATTTTTTGGGGTCGTATTTTTAACATTGCAGAGGGAAAACACTCAAAGTACCAAACGTAGAGAGAAACGAGTTAACTCCCGCAAAAATGTATGACAGCGTCCACACTTTTTAATGCAATTTACTTCCAAAGTTTAGATTATTGTCATTTGCTTAATTTCGTTTTTCTTTTTGTTTTGTTTATTTACCAATCCAAGACCTTTTTCTTATTTATTCAATTCCTTTACAACTCTTCTAAGAACAAACTGTCACATTAAACAAACATACACTTTCAACCAAGAGTTCCGGGATTTCTGTGGCCGATCCCGCGAGTAAACCTGCGATAGGAGGCTAGCGGTTGTTCGCGCCAGCGAAAAAATTGGCACTCCCAGTGGGAACTGTGTTGAGTTGAGTGTATGCATTTGCACATTGGTAAAATGATAACACCACGTCCGAACGAAGAACCGTCTTCGACGAAAAGTACAGTTGTAATGCAAACAAGTTATGTTGGCTCTGGGACCATGTCAGCGGGTGAGGCCACCCCTAGTGGGCTAACTGCGTCGTCACGTCGACATGACCCAAGGCCGACAATGGCTGGGACTACATGGCAGTATGTGCCTAGTATCACAATGCCCATTCCTCGATCATTTGGGATGCCAACAGAGTTGACGTCGAGTCTACATTCTAGTGGTCCGTGTTTGGGGAAAGTTCTTCCCCAATTTTCTCACCATACCAAGGCTTAGGGCCTTTGGAAAACCAAGTTACTCGACCTCCTGGTTTTAGTCTGTTATCCCAATCCATACCTACGTTAACGTCAAGTTCTGTTGTAGTCATGAGGCAGCAGATGGACGAAAGTAATCATGAGATGGTTCATATGTTGACTCAGCAAATGGGTACCATATTAAGACCATTGATACATGATTCGACTCAGAGTTACCAACAGTTGGCGACTCAAATGACACGAATAGGTGACTTTCTGGGCGCCCCTAGGGCACAGGGTCGGCAGACCCCTCTGCCTCGACTAGAGACGCCCATTCGTCAAGATGAGGTCTTCGATGAAACAATCTAACAACCCCAGGAGTTTGAGAAAATTCCTAGAATGGCTCCAAGGCCCCCTGTACTAGTTCATAGGAACCAAGATCGCGACTATGTGGTCAGACAAGTTCGACATAATGCTTTGGCTGGCGAACCAAACTTGGAAGCCATAGTCGAACGCATTATGGTCCGTAATTGGGCAAATCCAGGCCTTCGACGGCCAACATACACGTCCCCATTACCAGATTTTGTGTTACAGTCGGAATTACCTAGGGGTTGGAAAGTACTGAAGTTCACCGGCGAGACTGAGGAATCTACCTTCGAACACATCGCCAGGTACTAAACCAAGGCTGGCGACATAGCAAATAATGAGGATTTGAAAATGAAGTATTTCCCAAGTTCCCTCACGAAGAATGCATTTAAGTGGTTTACCACGCTTCCCCTCAGTCTGTCCATACGTGGGCACAACTAGAGAGATTGTTTCATGAACAGTTTTACATGGGACAATCAAAAATTAGTTTAAAGGAATTGGCCAGTGTCAAGCGGAAGTCCACAGAGTCGGTGGACCAATATCTTAACAGGTTTAGACTTTTGAAGGCGCGGTGCTTTACGCAAGTCCCTGAACATGAGCTTGTCAAAATGGCAGCGGGTGGTTTAGATTATTCCATCAGGAAAAACCTGGACACGCAATATCTAAGAGATATGGCGTAGTTGGCTGACCGAGTCCGACAAGTCGAACGGTTAAAGGCTGAAAAAACTCAGACTAACAGATACCGTAAGAAAGAAAAAGTTTTGTATGTGGCGGCTGATGAATATTCTTTTGATGATGAAGAATTCATCGACGAAAGTGAGGTTAACGTGGCTGAACTCAAGCAAGGACCTCCATATACGTGCAAACTACTACAACCATCGAATGGGAAAAATCCTGTTGAAACTGGAAAAATGGATAAATATGTTGCTAAAACTTATAATTTTGATGTTTCTAAGTGTGACGAGATATTTGACTTACTAGTTAAAGATGGTCAGATAATTGTTCTGCCTGGTTTAAAAGACCCCTCTTTAGAACAAAAGAAGAAAAGGGGATTTTGTAAATTTCATAATTTTCTTGGTCATAAAACAGCTCAATGTGTTCTTTTCAGGAATTTGGTGCAGAAAGCTTTGAAGGAGGGCCGACTTCATTTGGTGAAAGGCCAAAGATGCAGGTTGACACTGACTCGTTGAAAATCGAAGAGGCTTTGTATTCAGATCTGTACGAATGTATGATGGTTGAGGCTACTGAGGGCCCCAGCAAGCAATTTCCAACTGAGCTTGTGGAATGCATGATGGTAGGAGTCACTGAAGGTTCCGACAAGAGAGCTGTTGAAGAACTCGAAGCAGTTTACCCCCAGGCTGGCGAAAGTCTATCAGATTTTCAAGAAAAGTGTAGGGTGAGCGGGTCGAAGGCAGTTTTGTGCCCAAGATGCAACGCTGTCTTTGATGAAAAGGCTGCTGAGAGATACGAAACAGCCAAGAAGGAAATTCCGCGAGAAGACAAAACACAGGTCCCAAGGTTCGTGTTCGACCGGAGTGGTGCTCCTCGTCGAAATGAGGAATACAGGAGGTTATTCCAAGAGGCACGGCCCAGAACTTTTGTGCCGTCGCCGGACACTCCACGGGAGAAATGGGTCGAACCAGTAAACTAGAAAGGGAGAAAGAGGCCAAAGTGGAAAGTGCTGGATTTGGAAAAGGAGGCTAAAGTCTCGAACAAACAGGTCGAGCCTAGAGGTTACATGGTCTCTCTTAACTACAAATGGAAGAATCCCATGACAAGGACTCAGTGGAGACGCTACTAGCGGAATAAGAAAGCTGTAAGAGACCCTTCGACGTCACAAATGAAGCCTATTGGAACTTCTGGGCAAAAGAGGCACTACCTGAGAGAAAGGTGGGTCGAGAAAGGGAAAGTCACGGCAAATCAAACACTGGCGGTGACCGTAGAAGCCTTGAGAGATAAGGGCATGGTGTCGACTTAAAGCTCAAGGTACACTACTATGATCGACACCAAAAAGGAACCAGAGTATACCCCTCAGTCAGATGAGGAAGAGCCGAAGTATTCTCCTCAGTCGGACGAGGAGTACACTCCCTCACCCGACGGGGACTTTGACGAAGATATGTACGATGATACCAATGATGACACATATGGTGAAGACTTCGTCCTAAATTGTGGCACCATGTCGATACTGCCAGCAGAATATGATATGGTGTTAGAAGTATCTGAGACGGAAGAAGAGTTTGTGCCAGATGAAAATGCGAAAGACAAACCGCTATGCTACTATGTAATGAATAGTGGCGTTGTTGAAGAGCAAACGACCATGTTTGAAAGGCCCAGCCCTGGGATGATGTACCATCTGAAGCCATTATTCATAAAAGCGAAGGTTGACGGGGTGAAAATCAACAAGGTGTTTGTGGATGGTGGGGAAACTATTAACTTAATGCCCCACAACTTATTTAAAAAGATTAGAAAAATGGAAGCTGATCTCCGACAACACAACATGGTTCTGTCCAACTACGAAGGAAAAACCAATAATATCCTTGGAGTAGTCCAAGTGGATTTAGCGGTGGGCACAACCAATAGATCAACACTCTATATGGTTATCAACTCGAAGGCGAATTTCAACTTGCTGTTGGGCCGAGAGTGGATCTACGGAATAGGGGCAGTAACGTCGACAAAGAACCAGAGATTAACCATCTGGAGGAAGGATGGCGTGGTCAAAAATATCGAGGCGGATCAAAGTTATTATAAGGTGGATGACACTAAAGGCAAGAAATCCTTTGACCAACACTTGGCTAATGTGGCTCCATGCGATGATGGATCAGGTTCATATACTATTTTCGACACGGGTCGTGTCTTGAATTTGGATCCCGACTATGGGTTTATTTGGGATGTTGCCGACACAACAATGGAGCCTACAGACAGTAATCCACCTACGGGGTGGCCAGTAGTCGATGAGAATGACTGCTGAGTCTGAAAGCATGACTCGAATTTCGGCCTACTCTGCTGAAAACAGGAGAAGGTCGGTGCTAGAAAGAGAGAAGCAACAACAAATAGCTGGTAAGGCCGACTGTGATACACAAATGAATGGCCCACAAGGCTAGATAACAGCTTTAGAAAGCTAGAGGCTCGACTGTATTTATGACAACGAGCCTTTGGGGTTTGAAAAAGACCCAAACAATGAGCCGCAGAAAATGCAAGCACAAGATCCCCCTGAAGAGGTTGACTTAGGGGATGGAGTTGTAAAAAGACCTGCCTATGTGAGTGCCAAAATGGGATTAAAGATGAAGGCCAAGCTAATTGGAGTATTAAAAGAATACAGGGATTGCTTTGCCTGAGATTATGGCGAAATGCCTGGTCTGAGCCGAAGTGTGGTGGAGCATCGATTTCCAATTCAGCCAGGTAAAAGGCCAGTAAAACAGTAGCATCGAAGTTTTACTCCAGAGGTGACGTCAAAGATCAAGCAGGAAATCGAAAGACTGCTAAAAATTCGGTTCATCAGAACTGCCAGGTACGTTGAATGGATAGCAAACATAGTGCCCATTATTAAGAAAAATGGAACCCTTCGAGTCTGTATAAACTTTAGGGATCTGAACAACGCAACCCCTAAAGATGAATATTCGATGCCTGTAGCAGAGATGCTTGTGGACTCATCTGCAGGGTTCGAATATCTGAGTATGCTCGACGACTACTCCGGTTATAACCAAATTGTCATAGCCGAAGAGGATGTTCCCAAAACCGCATTTCGATGCCCTGGAGCTTTGGGAACATATGAATGGGTTGTAATGCCTTTTGGGTTAAAAAACGCTAGGGCAACTTATCAACGAGCCATGAATGCTATATTCCACGATTTTATTGAGAACTTCATGTAGGTTTATATTGATGACATTGTGATAAAATCGTCAACGGAGAATGGTCACTTATACCACATTCGACGTTCATTCGAAAGAATGAGGAAATATGGATTAAAAATGAATCCACTAAAATGTGCTTTCGGTGTTCATGTAGGGGATTTCCTGGGATTTGTGGTCCACAAGAAAGGCATCGAGATAAATCAGAACAAGACGAAAGCGATCTTGGATCTCAAGCCTCCTTCGAAAAAGAAGCAACTCCAGTCTTTATTGGGGAAAATAAACTTCTTGAGAAGATTCATATCGAATCTAAGTGGCAAGAAAAAGGTATTATCGCCATTACTCAAAGCCAAGAAAGAAAGTGAGTTCCATTGGGGAAAGGAGCAGCAGGAGGCATTCGATGCAATCAAGGACTATCTTACAAGGCCTCCCATGTTATTGCCACCTAGTGTGAATAAAAACATGAAGTTGTACATTGCTGCGTCGGAGACGACCATAGGAAGCATGTTAGCACAAGAGGATAGTAGTATCGTCGAAAGAACCATTTATTACCTTGGTAGAATGTTAATAGATGCTGAAACTAGGTACACTATGATTGAAAAGTTGTGCCTATGCTTGTACTTCTCATGTATGAAATTGAAGCAATATATTAAACCAGTTGATGTTTATGTTTCATCGCATTTTGATGTTATTAAGCATATGTTGTCCAAACCTATTTTGCATAGTCGAATTGGGAAATGGGCACTAGCGTTGACTGAGTTTTCCCTGACATACGTTCCTTTAAGGGCTATGAAAGGTCAAATAGCGGAAGACTTTATTGTCGACCACGCAGTAGTCGAAACATCGATATATAGTATCGACGTTGCTCCATGGAAGTTGTATTTCGACGGGTCAAGCCATAGAAACGGAGCAGGCATTGGAGTCTTAATAATATCCCCGCAGGGAATTCCAACCACATTTAAATGCAAAGTGGACGGTAAATGTTCTAATAATGAGGCATAGTATGAAACCTTAATCACGTGTCTCAAAATACTTAGAGACTTGGGAGCCAGGGAAATTGAAATACGAGGAGATTCGGAATTGGTAATCAAACAGATCACAAGAGAATACAAATGCGTTAAAGAGCACCTCCTGCTTTACTTCTCCCTGGAAAAACGATTGTTGGAGCATTCTGAGGTCGTCAACATTACCCACGTGCCTAGGATAGAAAATCATGAAGCTAATGAACTAGCAAAAATCGCCCCCGGCTACAAAGTGGCGGAGGGAAAGCTGAAGGACTTTGTCGAAACTAAGGAAAAGATGGTGTCAAACATACATTCACCACCAAATTGGTCAATGGCCAAGGCACCGAGGAGTTTGGTCGAGGGGTTGGAGAGTTATGAAGTTTTTGTCAGCAATATGTCGCCAACAGATTAGAGAAAACCAATCATCGAATATCTAGAGAATCCGGTGAGTAGCGCTGATAGGTAGAATAAGTATAGAGCTTTGAATTATGTCCTTATGGGAAACAAGTTGCTGAAAAAGACTCCAGAGGGAGTATTGCTCAAATGTTTAGGGAATACAGATGCCTACTTGGAAATGTCTGAATTTCATAGTGGGATGTGTGGAGCACATCAAGTTGGCCACAAAATGAAATGGCTCTTGTTTTGACAGGGTGTTTATTGGCCAAGCGTGCTCAAAGATTGCATGGACTTTGCAAAGGGATGCCAAGATTGTCAGAGACTTGCAAGCATTCAACACGTGCCAGCCAGCGAGTTACATACTATCGTCAAGCCATGGCCCTTTCGAGGTTGGGCTTTGGATGTGATAAGGGAGATTCGACCAGCTTCATCAAAACAACAGAGGTTCATTCTGGTAGGCATGGATTACTTCACAAAATGGATAGAAGTTGTACCTCTAGTGAAGGTGGACCAAGAGGTTGTGATCGATTTTATCCAGAATCACATCTTGTATAGATTAGGGATACCTGAGATAATCACGACAGATCAAGGTTCTGTATTCGTTGGACAAAAGATGCAAGAGTTCCCAGTTGAAACAGGTTTTAAATTGGTGACTAACACCATATTATGCTCAGGCGATTGGGTAAGTTGAAGCGGCCAATAAAATAGTCATTGGGCTCATCAAGAAGCACGTGGCGAAAAAGCCAAAAAACTGGCACATAACATTAGGTCAGGTTTTGTGGGCCTGTCGAACGTCACCTAAAGAATCCACCAATTCAACTTCGTTTCATTTGACCTTTGGTCACGACGATGTGTTGCCAGAAGAGATATGTTTGAAGTCAGTCCGCGTACAATGGCAATACGAAATTCTGTCGAAACAGTATTGGGGCATGATGCTAGATGAGCTCGTGGACTTAGATGAAGAAAGGATGGTGGCGTTGAATGTGTTACTACGCCAGAAGGCACAAGTCGCTAGAGCATATAATAAGAAGGTTAGAAGAAAGACCTTTGCAGTCGATGACTATGCATGGAAGGTAGTATTACCCATGGATCGACGGGATCAGGCGTTGGGAAAATAGGCACCAAACTGGGAAAGACCGTTCAGGGTAGTCCAAGTTTTCAGCAACAATGCATACGAGGTCCAAGAGGTCGGGATGGACCAACGAGTCTTAAGGATAAATGGTAAATATTTGAAAAAGTATAAACCTATGCTACAAGAGGTTCACATAAAAACATAACCTTTTCATTAATAAAAGCCAAAATAGGCTTAGAGGCTAAAATGGCTTACAAAATACTTGAGCGAAATTACAATAGTTCGACATAGAGTTAAGGAAGCTCAGGGAACCTAGACTTGAAATTGTCGCACCTCGAAAAATCGCTTAATCGAAGACACGACCCCCGCGCAAAAGGCGCGGAACACGGTTCGACAGAGTCGCCACCGAACTTTATTTATCCCGAAAGAGGGAAAGGAAAATATCGAGAAAACCTTTAAAGAGATAAGAACATGGTCCTCGCAACCACATTCCGGGTTCGGGAGTCGGTTACGTGAGGGGAAGGTACGTGCACCCCCTCACGTCCGTTGTATTCAACGGGAACCTCTTAGTTCGAATTGTGATGAACGTTATCTAAGCTTGTTTGTTTTCTTCTCAATGGTAAACGCGAAACGATAAGATAAAGGGAAAAGATACTAAGTGGAAATGGGGTGGTTTTAGGATAGGGTGCTCGGCAAGGTCATCGCGACCTCGGGCCTACGTATGCTCATTCGGACGAGAATGAGGAATCAGAGAAATCATAGTTCGACTACGGGAAGGGATAGAGGGAAGACGGAAGATGGAGGGAAGGTAGCTCGCCAAGATCATCGCGACCTTGTGCCTACGTATCTTTACTCGGACGAGAATAAAGAATCAGAGCGGTCGTAGTTCGTGGTACGCCCAAGAAAAGAAGGGTTAGGGTTTGAATTTTAGGAGACGAAAGATTGAATGACATACAACCCAAGGGGCATGCCTCGAGAGCAGTCACTCAAGAATCCAAGGAATGCTAGACTCCAAGAATTCAGTTCTTTCGTGAGTTGATTGTGAAAATGTTTGATAATGGTTAAGTGTTTTTAAGACGAAAGGGTGAATGAATAACAACTCAAGGGCGTGTCTCGAGAGCCATTCATTCGAAGACCCAAGGAATTCTAGATTCCAAGAATCTCCTCCTTTCGTAGGTTGATTAAAAAAAAGCGTTTGAAAAAGATTGAGTCGAATTGGTTGAGAAAACAGGTGAGGATCGATACTAGTCCCTAGGGGTGCTCCTAGTAATGAAACCTATGAAATGTGCAAGTGTGCATTTGACGACGAGGCAAAAGGCACTCGACTTACGAGAATGTTTCGAAGAGTGGCTTGACGACGAGTCGAGAATTGGTTTGGAAATGGTTTGATTTGTTAAGTGTTTTAGGGAGAATGACGATTATTCGATAAACGAGACGTCGGCCTCGCAACCAATTAATCGGGGCATTATTGGGATGCTAGATCCCAACGACACCTTTTTTATTCGATTGATTTACGAAATATTGTTTGATGAACAACAAAAGTACCACATGGAATGCTAGACTCCAGTGGCATTCCTTTGTCCAAATAATTGAGGCGAGTGTTTTAGGAACAAAAGGTCGAATGACACACCACCCAAGGCGTGCGCCTCAATAGCGGTCACTCAAGAACCCAAGAAGTGCTAGACTTCAAGAATTCAATTATTTCGTGATTTAATTATGAAAACGATTTGAATATGTGTGTTAAGTGGTTTTAATCGAAAATTAAATGCATAGGCGTTTCGATAATTGTTAGTGTGTTTGATTAAAATATGAAAAAGTGAAATGGTTAGATAAACATGATATGAATGTGATATGGACAATATGATAAGAATATAGGAATATGAGCAAGATAATAATCAAGATAATATTGACAAGTAATTAAAGTTGACATAAAATAAAGTTGGTCTCGTCTTAATCACGATTTAATTGACAAATCAATAATCAACGATTTTTTACTTTCATGGACCAAAAATGAAAAGACATAAGATAATGAAAAATCAAAATCCAAATAGAAATAAAATCGGTCTCGTCTTAATCAGGATTTAAAGTCGACAAATCGACAAATCTATGATCATATTTGATATCATCGACCAAAGATAAAAAGAAAAAAAATAGAAGAAGCTAATGTGAAATGAAATAGAAAATTAAAACCCGACTTAAGAAATCAAAACCATTTAAAACCTAAAAACTTAATAAAAACAAAAGTTTCAACAAAAACAAATTACAAATAAAAAAAGACCAACAAAGGGGATACATGCGATGAGAAATTAGATGGGCCAACACCAAGCCCACCATCATCTTATTGTGACAAATCCGGTATCTTAAAAAATAGGGTGGTGCAAAGCTTAAATGGGCCTAAGCCCAATACTAGCAGGAAATGAAAGGGAAATAAGAGGAACATGAGCTCCACGACCCATCCCCCAAACCACACAGATCCCAGCAAGATCCAGGTTATTATATGAGATAAAAAAAAATGAGAAAACAAGGTTACCCAAGCCACTTTTCAGGAAAAAATCAAGCAAAGCGTAACAAGCTTCACGCATACTAACAACATCAGTATCAAATGAGTAAAAAAATCAGGGTACGCAAAATCGAAGAAAAAGAGTAGCGGAACATTGACGTGAAGCAAATCGACGCCTCCAAAACATATTCGCAGTTTCAATTGTTCAACCTTGCTTCCGATTCAGGTTCGATCTATTTCTCTGCTCAGTCCACGATTTGGGTTAATCCATCGAATCTCTCTTCATCTCCTTTTTCTGGTTCTGAATCGGTTCATCTTCTTCTTTTCCTTTCGGAACTGGTTTTGGTTTGAAGAGTGTGTGGGTTGGATTCGTGTTGAAGAATGGTTCTTGATGAAAGTGGTGAAATGGTCGTGAGGGTTGAGTGAAGAATTGAAGATTTATTTAGGAAGAAGAAGAAGTTTGGGGAGAAGATTTGGCAGAGGTTTGTGGATGAAAGTTTGTGAGTAGTCACAGTGGTGCATGGTTATTGTTGTACCGTCGAGTGCGATCAGAAATTTGGAAGGTTGAGAGAGTTTGAAGAGAAACAGTGGCGCTTGAAACTGGTGGTTAAAGGTGAGATGACACTGATATGTGGGGTTGTTTCATGGTGTTATGGTATGCTTGAAGGGTGTTTTTTTTCCCGTTCAAAGGTAATGGTTTCCTCTCCCTTCTATTCGTTCTCTCCCTCATTTTAAAACCAAAACTTCTCTTTTTTTTAATTTTTTAGTGTTGTCTTTTTCATGACAGACTGTTGTTGGTTGTTGTGTGTAACATAGCAGGACTTGGGAGCAGTATTGTGCAATTTTCATGTGCAGATGCGGTTTACAGGAAGTCTTTTGGAAATTGTAGAATTTTTAATCCATTTTGGTGTATATCTTTTATGAAGCGTTGTTGTTGTTTTTGTCCATGTAGCAGGCTGTACGTTTGATAGCAGACTTGGCAAGGTGTATGGTTTTATTGCAAAGTTTTGGATGCGTGTGATGGTTCAGATTGTAGCGCATGGTGCATTTGACCAGATGGGATTTTTACTCTTTTTTTATTTGGAAATTGGACTTGGGCCTTGTAACTTGGACATGGATTACTTGGTTTGGATATTGAAATCTAATTTTGAATAAAATGGTTTTTGTGGAATATAGTAATGGATAATATAAATAAATAAATAGTAAATGGTCTTGATAACAATAAAAATAAAATGGATATAATATAATAGAAATGGATTAAGAAAGTGGTTTGTGAATGGATAATAGATGGACTTGAATTGGATAATGAATCATGGATATTGGGATGAAATTGGTTTTAAATGGATATTGATATAAAAATGGATAAAAAAGGTTAAAAGATAGATATGACTTAAAATGAAAATGGATAAAAAATAAAAGAGGGATGAAGCTGAAGACAACATATTTTTTAGATTTTTCTGAATAATTGTCAGTGGGTGGATGTACAGCTGGAAAATACACAGGTAGGACAAATTTGGGGTATGACAGATGCCCCTATCTAATTGGCTTGAACCGAGTTAGATGAACTGATATGGCGTTCATCTTTCGAGGTAGAAGACAATTAGATATAAAGAAGACCACGAATTTGTCCGAAGAGAAAGAAAATGCTTAGGAGGTGGAATAACTGATCAAAGTTAACCCTCGAGTAGACACTGAATAATTTGCAAAGGTTGTTATCACCAAAAGGATGACAACAGGAAATCTAGCACCAAAAGGATGACAGACCTATCACCAAAAGGATAATGGGGCACACACCCACACATACCCTTCCACCAAAAGGATGAAAATGAGGTCAAAACCTGCTACTACCGAAAGGATAATAGGGCACTCACGCACATAGACCCTTCCACCAAAAGGATGAAAATGAGGTCAAAGTCTGCTATTACCAAAAGGATAATAGGGCACTCACGCACACAGACCCTTCCACCAAAAGGAAGAAAATGAGGTCAAAGCCTGCTATTACCAAAAGGATAATAGGGCACACACACACGCGGACCCTTCCACCAAGAGGATGAAAATGAGGTCAAAGCCTGCTATTACCAAAAGGATAATGGGGCACACACGCACACAGACCCTTCCACCAAAAGGATGAAAATGAGGTCAAAGCCAGCTATTACCAAAAGGATAATAGGGCACACACGCACACAGACCCTTCCACCAAAAGGATGAAAATGAGGTCATAGCCTGCTATTACCAAAAAGATAATAGGGCACACACACATACAGACCCTTCCACCAAAAGGATGAAAATGAGGTCACAACCTGTTATTACCAAAAGGATAATAGGGCATACACACATAGAGACCCTTCCACCAAAAGGATGGAAATGAGGTCAAAGCCTGCTATTACCAAAAGGATAATAGGGCACACACGCACACAGACTCTTCCACCAAAAGGATGGAAATGAGGTCAAAACCTGCTATTACAAAAAGGATAATACGACACACACGCACACACGGACCCTTCCACCAAAAGGATGGAAATGAGGTTAAAGCTTGCTATTACCAAAAGGATAATAGGGCACACACACAGACCCTTCCACCAAAAGGATGAAAATGAGGTCAAAGCCTGTTATTACCAAAAGGATAATAGGCCTCACACACACATAGACCCTCCCACCAAAAGGATGAAAATGAGGTCAAAGCCTACTATTACCAAAAGGATAATAGGGCATACACACACACAGAGACCCTTCCACCAAAAGGATGGAAATGAGGTCAAAGCCTGCTATTACCAAAAGGATAATAGGGCACACACATAACTATTTAACACCAAAAGGATGACAGATCAATACAAGCTACTACCACCAAAAGGATGATAGACACTTCCCACTTGCGAGGACCAACACCAAAAGGATGAAGGTTAAGTTGACAATATGAACGACTACCACCAAAAGGATGATAGAAAGTTTTGATTTGAGGGTTACCAACACCAAAAGGGTGTAGGTTAGGTTGAATTAGCAAGGTTTGGCTATCACCAAAAGGATGATAGTGAGGTAATTGACAAAAGGTCAAGTTTGTTGGGGATATGATGAGTGAGGCTTATTTGGAGACATCAACAAAAGGTTGAAGGGATCCAACTCAATGAGGAACGCCCAGTGACTTAAAGGAGATGCCCCTGACTGGGCTGAAGATTGCTTTGAACTCTTGTCTTGAGCTTGGTCAACAAAAGATTGAACAACTTCGTGGGGAACGCTCACGGATCTGAAGAAGATGCCCCTGACTGGGCTGAGATCATCTTGAGCTTAACTTGCTCAACAAAAAGGTTGAAAGCTTTGTGAGGAACGCCCACGGATTTGCTGAAGATGATGCCCCTGACCGGGCTGAAGCTCGTCTTGGTCTTGAGATATAACTTTGTGAAGATCGCCCACAGATTGATGAAGATGCCCCTGGCTGGGCTGAAGATCTTCTTGAAAATCTTGAAATTGATCCTGGATCTTGACTATGCATATGTGAATGCTTGATTATGCTTCATGTCGAATGGAAATGCAAATGCAAATGCTGACGCGCGGAGATGCAGGTGCTGGGGAAGTATGATTGGTTTTTGGATATGCATATGATACATATGACGTCTATGATGTCGAATGTGATGCGTATGATGCCTATGATTACAAATGTGATGCATATGATTGCAGACGGGTGATTGGATATGTTTGGAGAGGTTTCGGCGTGGTGGACTTTTGGTAGTTGCTAATGTGGATTGGACTTTGGGTGGTGGGAGGGATTGATTCCCTCGACACTCAGTTTGTTGAAGATGCCCTGATCGATGCAGACGAAGATGCTCTCGAGGCCTCAAGTTTGATGACTTGTTGATGAATTTTGGGTTCACTCCTGAGAGATCCACAACTCTGTGCTTAATGGTCAGGATAGCCTGCTTGACCATCTTGAAGATACAAAGGGATCTGCCTGCTGCAATGGCTCTTGCCCCAGTATGAACATGGTAATGGTCTGCCTCTGATTGACCAATTCTGAAGCAGTCTGATCTTTGGAGGTTGAGATTTGATGTGCTTTGATATGACTTGCCCCTGATTGAGCTGTTGAAGGGTTGCCCCAGCGTGTGGGTTTTGAGGGAGTCTTGATTCGGGTCGCGACCACTGAGAGTTCAAGTTACTCTTCGATTGCCCCTTGTTGGAATATCTTGGATGTCTAGCACTGATTTGCAATTAAAATTGTACATTCACAAATGGTAATCTTAATGCAATACTCATGTAAGTTTTGAAAAAAGTGTCATTTATTCGAGTGTCGTGATATTGTGAGACGAATAGACCGTTAGTCCAGACGATGTGCTGATTTTGGTGGTGAAAAAGATATAGCGAGGAGAATGATACCAATGCTGAAGATTAGCAAATATGGGGAGTCATTTTACGCAACCTTGTCATAGTATGCTTTCAGAATAAACCTCGCCTCAATTAGGTCTTTCGAGGGTTGTAACGTGGTCTGGTTCACGGTTATGAAACAAAGGATATTAGGCTCAAAGTATGATTTGTACCCACCCCTTCTTCATGATGAACTTCAGTCATACGTTCAGTTAAATCTGTATATGTTTATATTCTAAAAGGGTTGACGGTTCAAGGTATGCTTGAAATGGCAGTCGCCTTTTTGTTTTTGATGGATGTCAGTGACCCTTTGGTTTTGATATGGCGGTCACTGGACTTTATTTTGTTTTTGGTGAGGATTCGAGGGCCTCTTTTGTTTTTTGATCCCTATCTCTTGCATGGACTAATTTTGCTTGTCGAGTCCATCGGGATTGCCTTGATTTTCGCCTAAGTCTCCTTTGAGGTGCTCGACTTAGCAGGCTTTTGATTTTTCAATTTTTTTTGGAGGGTTGTGACTGCCAAGTCATGGGTATTGATGAACAACTGACATGCCTTTTGGATTTTGTCTTTGTGATTTGAGTGTGTAATTGAGTTAACTGAACACTACCCTGCCCCAGGTTGAGTGTAAGGGTTTGAATATCCGAAGGAAACTACTACTTCTAGGCTCGAAGTGGTTTACTAGGGATTAACTCCTTGTCTCTCCAGTGTTTGGGGAATTGAAACAATGCATGTACATCATCGACGAGATTTTATCTGAAAGCATACATTTTGCAATTATGGGTATTCCGCTTTCATCATCCTCCTTCCAATCATTGCTAAGCGACAGTTGATAAAGAAAGTGAAGTGGAAATAAATGTGTCTATGATTAGCAGTAAAAGGAAAAAATGAGTGAATACGACATAACTGATTCAAAACATGCATAATCATTACATTAAGAAAAACAAATACTAAAGGCAATGTTTAAAGAATACAATACTTAAACAAACAGAAACCAAAATACAAGAATGCAAATGATGGGATGGCAATATGACTGCCTTCTTCGGGGACACTTGAACTTGAACTTGACTTGATTTGATGCTGGCACTAGTTTGGCGGCGGCATAGGGTTTTTGATGACGTTTGGAGCCCTCCCATTGAACGTGAGAAACTTTGAGTCGATCATGTCTTGAACTTTGTGTTTGAAAGCTCTGCAGTCCTCGATCGTATGCCCTGGAGCACCCTTATGAAACTCACAATGAGCATTAGCATCATAATCTGGAGGAATGACAGTTGGAGGGGCCAAGTCTCTGGGAGTAACAGCCCTCTTTTTCATCAATTGAGCAAAGATCTGAGCATATGACGTTGGCAGACAATCAAAGTCTCTATCAGACCTCCTTGTCCTCTGTTAATTAGGCTGACGTTGTTGAGCAACTCTCTGTTGTTGATATTGAGGAGGATACTGATACCCTTGCTGATTATAGGATTGTTGCTGAGGAACCTGTTGTTGAGGCATTGGAGCTTGAATAGCTTGAGCAGTTGACTGATAAGGCATTGAAGCGTATTACGCAGCAGCAACATACGAATAGTGGAAGTAAGGGATTTGAAAAGGCATTGGAGGGGGAACTTGTTGAGCTTGCCCTTTCTGAACAGAGACGGCATTTGTTTCACACTCTTTTTTCTTGTACCCATTGTTGAAAGGTTTCTTGGTTGCAGACTGACTGCTAGAACCTCCTTGGATCTTTCCATTTTTCAGACCTTCTTCAATTCTCTCACCGACAATTACCAAATCAGAGAATCCGGCAGAAACATTACCGATTAGCTTCTCGTAGTACTGGCCTTGCAAGGTACCCATGAAGATGTCAATCAGTTCATGATCAACCAGAGGTGGATGCCCCCTTGCAGCAAGCTCTCTCCAGCGTTACGCGTACTCCTTAAAGGATTCGTTGTCCTTTTGAGTCATACTCTGAAGTTGAGTACGATTCGGAGCAAGGTCAGTGTTGTACTTGTATTGCTTGACAAATGCATCAGCTAGATCATCCCAAGTACGCACATTGCTACGCTCCAGCTGCATATACCATTCGAGTGATGCCCCAGACAAACTGTCTTGGAAGCAATGGATCATCAGCTTTTCATCTTTGGCATAGGCAGCCATCTTGCGGTAGTACGTCTTCAGATGGATGTGAGGACAACTGAGACCTTTGTACTTTGGGAATTCCTGTACTTTAAAATTGGGAGGAATGACAACATCTGGCACCAAGCACATTTCCTGAGCATTCAAAGAAGTTGAGTTGCACCCCTCCATGACTCGGAGTTTTTCAGCTAGGTCACGACACATTTTGATGGCTTCAGAATCCTGAACAGCAGTAGGATTGGCAATTGGGATAGCAGCATGGTAGTTTTGTACCTCATCATACTGATCTATCAGATTTTCTTCAGCATGAGGAATGGGAATCTGAGTGACAACAGGTTGGGCTTGCGGAATAGCTCCAACAGTAACTCCAGGTGTTGGAAGTGGTTGAGAAGTGGCTTCTTCAGCGGCGGGAGTGAAGTTCATCGGTATCCCATAATTGATAGGGTTGGGAACAGGAACTGAGAGCCTTGAGGGTGACCCTTGCACAGGCACAGTGTTGTTGGCAGCAGTGGCTTCACGCAGTTCTTCTTCTCTTTTGGCCATCATGATGGCTTCAAGAATCTGATCGATCTTTCCCTTCATAGAGTCCAACTCCTCTCTGAAGGCAGCTTGCTCTTGCTGAATCTGCTCCATCATTCTTCTTGTGTTGGCTCGAGTTGCGTACTAGTGTCGAGGAATCAGCTTGATTTACTGGAGAAGGAATGAAGTTGAAGTGAGATTCTGAGGTTGAAATGCAATACAAGATGCATAACAGATGCAATGCAATGCAATGACATGAGATGCAATGCAAGATGCAAGATCCAGGATCGCAGATCACAAGTTTAACATTTCCAAAGTCTTTGATCAAAGAAACCTTATAGGTAGGCTCTATGAGGAAAGTTCTAGGTTCTTTACCCACAAAACTTTATTTATCCCGAAAGAGGGAAAGGAAAATATCGAGAAAACTTTTAAAGAGATAAGAACATGGTCGTCGCAACCACATTCCGGGTTCGGGAGTCGGTTACGTGAGGGGAAGGTACGCGCACCCCCTCACGTCCGTTGTATTCAACGGGAACCTCTTAGTTCGAATTATGATGAACGTTATCTAAGCTTGTTTGTTTTCTTCTCAATGGTAAACGCGAAACGATAAGATAAAGGGAAAAGATACTAAGTGGAAATGAGGTGGTTTTAGGATAGGGTGCTCGGCAAGGTCATCGCGACCTCGGGCCTACGTATGCTCATTCAGACGAGCATGAGGAATCAGAGCAATCGTAGTTCGACTATGGGAAGGGATAAAGGGAAGACGGAAGATGGAGGGAAGGTAGCTCGCCAAGATCATCGCGACCTTGTGCCTACGTATCTTTACTCGGACGAGAATAAAGAATCAGAGCGGTCGTAGTTCGTGGTACGCCCACGAAAAGAAGGGTTAGGGTTTGAATTTTAGGAGACGAAAGATTGAATGACATACAACCCAAGGGGCGTGCCTCGAGAGCAGTCACTCAAAAATCCAAGGAATGCTAGACTCCAAGAATTCAGTTCTTTCGTGAGTTGATTGCGAAAATGTTTGATAATGGTTAAGTGTTTTTAAGACGAAAGGGTGAATGAATAACAACTCAAGGGCGTGCCTCGAGAGCCATTCATTCGAAGACCCAAGGAATGCTATATTCCAAGAATCTCCTCCTTTCGTAGGTTGATTAAAAAAAAGCGTTTGAAAAAGATTGAGTCGAATTGGTTGAGAAAACAGGTGAGGATCGATACTAGTCCTTAGGGGTGCTCCTAGTAATGAAACCTACGAAATGTGCAAGTGTGCATTTGACGACGAGGCAAAAGGCACTCGACTTACGAGAATGTTTCGAAGAGTGGCTCGACGACGAGTCGAGAATTGGTTTGGAAATGGTTTGATTTGTTAAGTGTTTTAGGGAGAATGACGATTATTCGATAAACGAGACGTCGGCCCTGCAACCAATTAATCGGGGCATTATTGGGATGCTAGATCCCAACGACACCTTTTTCATTCGATTGATTTACGAAATATTGTTTGATGAACAACAAAAGTACCACATAGAATGCTAGACTCCAGTGGCATTCCTTTGTTCAAATAATTGAGGCGAGTGTTTTAGGAACGAAAGGTAGAATGACACACCACCCAAGGCGTGCGCCTCAATAGCGGTCACTCAAGAACCCAAGAAGTGCTAGACTTCAAGAATTCAATTCTTTCGTGATTTAATTATGAAAACGATTTGAATATGTGTGTTAAGTGGTTTTAATCGAAAATTAAATGCATAGGCGTTTCGATAATTGTTAGTGTGTTTGATTAAAATATGAAAAAGTGAAATGGTTAGATAAACATGATATGAATGTGATATGGACAATATGATAAGAATATAGGAATATGAGCAAGATAATAATCAAGATAATATTGACAAGTAATTAAAGTTAACATAAAATAAAGTTGGTCTCGTCTTAATCACGATTTAATCGACAAATCGATAATCAACGATTTTTGACTTTCATGGACCAAAAATGAAAAGACATAAGATAATGAAAAATCAAAATCCAAATAGAAATAAAACCGGTCTCATCTTAATCAGGATTTAAAGTCGACAAATCGACAAATCTATGATCATATTTGATATCATCGACCAAAGATAAAAAGAAAAAAAATAGAATAAGCTAATGTGAAATGAAATAGAAAATTAAAACCCGACTTAAGAAATCAAACCCATTTAAAACCTAAAAACTTAATAAAAACAAAAGTTTCAACAAAAACAAATTACAAATAAAAAAAGACCAACAAAGGGGATACATGCGATGAGAAATTAGATGGGCCAGCACCAAGCCCACCATCATCTTATTGTGACAAATCCGGTATCTTAAAAAATAGGGTGGTGCAAAGCTTAAACGGGCCTAAGCCCAATACTAGCATGAAATGAAAGGGAAATAAGAGGAACATGAGCTCCACGGCCCATCCCCCAAACCAAACGGATCCCAGCAAGATCCAGGTTATTATATGAGATAAAAAAATGAGAAAACACGGTTACCCAAACCACTTTTCAGGAAAAAGTAAAGCAAAGCGTAACAAGCTTCACGCATACTAACAACATCAGTATCAAATGAGTAAAAAAAATCAGGGTACGCAAAATCGAAGAAAAAGAATAGTGAAACATTGACGTGAAGCAAATCGACGGCTCCAAAACATATTCGCAGTTTCAATCGTTCAACCTTGCTTCCGATTCCGGTTCGATCTATTTCTATGCTCAGTCCACGATTTGGGTTAATCCATCGAATCTCTCTTCATCTCCTTTTTCTGGTTCTGAATCGGTTCATCTTCTTCTTTTCCTTTCGGAACTGGTTTTGGTTTGAAGAGTGTGTGGGTTGGATTCATGTTGAAGAATGGTTCTTGATGAAAGTGGTGAAATGGTCGTGAGGGTTGAGTGAAGAATTGAAGATTTATTTAGGAAGAAGAAGAAGTTTGGGGAGAAGATTTGGCAGAGGTTTGCGGATGAAAGTTTGTGAGTAGTCACAGTGGTGCGTGGTTATTGTTGTACCGTCGAGTGCGGTCGGAAATTTGGAAGGTTGAGAGAGTTTGAAGAGGAACAGTGGCGATTGAAACTGGTGGTTAAAGGTGAGATGACACTGATATGTGGGGTTGTTTCATGGTGTTATGGTATGCTTGAAGGGTGTTTTTTTTCCCGTTCAAAGGTAATGGTTTCCTCTCCCTTCTATTCGTTCTCTCCCTCCTTTTAAAACCAAAACTTCTCTTTTTTTTAATTTTTTAGTGTTGTCTTTTTCATGACAGACTGTTGTTGGTTGTTGTGTGTAACATAGCAGGACTTGGGAGCAGTATTGTGCAATTTTCATGTGCAGATGCGGTTTGCAGGAAGTCTTTTGGAAATTGTAGAATTTTTAATCCATTTTGGTGTATATCTTTTGTGAAGCGTTGCTGTTGTTTTTGTCCATGTAGCAGGCTGTACGTTTGATAGCAGACTTGGCAAGGTGTATGGTTTTGTTGTAAAGTTTTGGATGCTTGTGATGGTTCAGATTGTAGCGCAGGGTGCATTTGACCAGATGGGATATTTACTCTTTTTTTTATTTGGAAATTGGACTTGGGCCTTGTAACTTGGACATGGATTACTTGGTTTGGATATTGAAATCTAATTTTGAATAAAATGGTTTTTGTGGAATATAGTAATGGATAATATAAATAAATAGTAAATGGTCTTGATAACAATAAAAATAAAATGGATAGAATATAATAGAAATGGATTAAGAAAGTGGTTTGTGAATGGATAATAGATGGACTTGAATTGGATAATGAATAATGGATATTGGGATGAAATTGGTTTTAAATGGATATTGATATAAAATGGATAAAAAAGGCTAAAAGATAGATATGACTTAAAATGAAAATGGATAAAAAATAAAAGAGGGATGAAGCTGAAGACAACATATTTTTTAGATTTTTCTGAATAATTGTCAGTGGGTGGATGTACAGATGGAAAATACACAGGTAGGACAAATTTGGGGTATGACTGAAAACTTCGAAGAGGGATTTTTCGGGAGTAATCTTGTTTTCCAGGAGAACTCGCCGTTTCTATATACGGCTAATGGCATTTTTTATCTCGAGATCCGCTTCGACGTGAGCAATTCCTTGAGCAACTTCCCGATTGATGGCCTCTTGAGCGGCCAAGGGTTCAGCAGAGTCCAAAGAAGCTTTTTGCTGTTTGACTTCAATAATATTTCTGGTAAGTTTGTCTATTTGAGCTTGATAGTCAGATATTTGCTAGTCAAAGGCATGATGTTTGTCGGAGCGCTCTTGTTCTTTGGTCTCGAAATCTTCAAGCTTCTTCTCACAAACTGAACTGAGGTACCACTCATGGCCCATCTCATTGCGCTTTAACCGGATCTGAGCGTCGACGTTCTTAGACATGGATAGGTACTTAGCTAGCTCCGTGAAAAATGCTTTAAACTCGATTAAATAGGTGGTTTTCGAAGTCGTAAATGGGAGTTCAGCGAGTTCATCTAATATTTTGAACATGTCATTGGCCACAACAGCTTCTTCGGCCACAACCGCCAGAAATTCATCTTCAAAGATGTACGACTTCAGTTGTTGAAGCTTCAGAGTGAAAGAAGTATCTAAGTCGGGGGTTGGTGTGGCAGTCGAACCAGTAGGTTGAACATTCCCAGACTCTTGGTGAAGCTTGAGCAGCGCCTTTAGAGTTGCTGCTAGGATTGTCTTCTTTGTTGTCAAGATCTCCTCGGGAGTAGGGGTTTTGTCGGCATCAGAAGAAAGCATGTCAGGATCACCTTTGGTCGGGGATTTAAGTTTCATGTCAACAACAGTAGCAGCAGAAATAGTCGAAGGGTTGTCATGGTCGTTGGTGGTTGCACTGTCATTGCCAGCTTCGGTGTTGGTAGGGTGAGGCGGAGGCTTCGTCGCCACCAAATTCTCTTATGTCGACAAGCCCTGAAATTCTTCAATTCTCTAAGGACTAAGAGAGGGGGTTGTCTCAGGTAGAGATTCAACAACAAGTGTAGTATTGTCCTTTTCTTCAACATTGGTCAGGTCGACCAAGGTGTCCTGGAAAAAAAAAGTTGAGGGAAGTCTAGGTGAGTAAAAGCTCGCACAGTGTGGAAAGGCAAGGCAGAAGGTACCTCAGAAGGTTTTTCAGAGGCAGTAGCTTTGGTATTGACAGGTTTGAAAACTTCAGCAAGATTTTTGGGAACAATATGATTTGCGGTCGAAGTGACCGTTTTTGAAGGAGTTTTCTTTATGGGGGCCTTTCTCTTCCTCACCAAGGGGGTAGCTGGAGGAGATGATGGAGCTTTAGTGGTAAAGATTCGAGACTGAGAACTTTCATCCGAGACATTTCCCTCAGGAGAAGGAGCTTTTTCAGAAGCAAGTACAAACCATTGTTAAATAAAGGGCAGAGAAAAGGATAAGAATGAAAGAGACAAGACATACCTGTGGAATGGTCTTGGGTTTCTTGGCAGGCCTAGTGGAGGTCGATGCAGTTGCTGGTTCCCGTTTTTGACCCTAGAAATAAGCAAAATAATTAGTGAAAGCCTATGTATGAAATAAATTATAGGGTCCATAGTGTACCTTATTTGAGGGGTCTTCTTTGGTGTCAGCGGCGTGAGGGTCTTCGACAGAACTGGAAGCTGATGGTTTGGGAACTTCGCCAGCAAGGGAAGCAAAAGCATCAACCATGTTCTCCAAGAAAAGGTTAGTCGCGAATATTCGAGATTGGCAGTCCGACCACCAAACGCCGAACTCTTGTGTAGTAAAAAAGGAAGGTTGGAATGCAAAGATAGGCAACTCAAGATATTGCGTAGACTTGGCAAATCTCAGATAAGCTTTATGGCCTTCCATGTTCAGGCATCGACCTGATCGCACGATATCGTCAGGGTGCTTCACCAAAGACTTTGGTAGCATTTGGCTCAAGCCAAATTGTCGAGACACCAAATTAGGTTGGTAGTTCATAAAACCATAGCCAGTGTTCCCTGTTTCGATCCTAAAGGATAGCATGGTAGGGGTTAGAAACGCCCGCCATATGGAGTTTGACTACGCAGCGGCTTGAGGAGATACACCAGGAAATAGATTCTTGAACCACGTCAGACCAAATTTACGCTCCACGAAAGGCGCCATGTCGGGGACAAAGGAAGTGGTCTCGACGAACATACTGAGGTACCTCATGAAAAGGGTTTTCCTAGGGGTTTCTTGGGTAGTCATCAAGGCCAATCGCATGTCTTCGATGGAACACTCTTTGTTCAGGCGCTCCATCGTAGCAGAGGCAGGATATCCCAATTTGTGCTCGAAAGTGGCATTGAGCCAATGCTGCAACAGCCACATAGGCCTTGAAATGTTTAAAGCCTTGGTGGTCTACTGGAGAAGTTTCAAACCCATGGCCGACAAGCCCAGAGAATGGTAGAGGGAGTCTAGAAGAAGTTTGGCCAGATACATGTCGACCCTCATGAATCTGGATGGCCAGGTTGATGTAACTTTTTGCTATTTTTAAAGAACCAGGGCAGAACAAATAATACGATAGCCATAATGTCAAGAATGCAATGTGATCGTCATCAGACACCTCTTTAGAGCTTTTATCGTGATGATCTTCGATATAATTATGGAAACTAACATGCTCGAAGTCGAAGATGATGTTCGTCTCCAGGGTTGGGTCGAACATTTTGTAACACCCCAAATTTTGTAAGAATATTTATTTAATTTATTTAAATATTATATTCGTGGTTTTCTGTGAATTTTGGTGTTTCGTGTTGAGGTCGGTATTTTTGGTGGAGTTTTGGTTATTTTAATTAAATAATAGTATATAATATGAATATATTAGTATTATTATTAATTTAAAATAATATTAGAGGAATTAAGGGCAAGATGGACATTTGAGGAGAATTAGTGAGGGTATTATGGAGAAAGCCCAATTTTGAGGTCCAACGGTTGGTGGGGATATAAAGAGGATTTTGAGAATAGGGTTCACTTTTGTTAGATCGTGAAAATAAGGAGAAAGTGCAGAGCTCTGAGGAAAAAGGGAAAAGGCTAGAATTTTCGTGAAAGTTTCCAAAGGCTCAAGAGTGAACTCATCGGATCAACAATCTAAGGTATGGGGAGTAATTGCCTTTCATTGTTTTCATTATAGGATTCGATTGATTGAAGTGGATTTTGGGGATTTTTGGGGTTTTGAGAGTTTATGGGTTTTAAGGTAAACTGATGACTTTGAGGGCATGTTGTGAGATCGATTAATAAGAGTTGAATTTAGTCGGTGAAATAGACCTTTGGGGCAGATGTCCCCGTTGTTGTAGTTTTGACCTTGTGGCGAAGGATCTATAGAGTTATGGTGAGCTTGAGAGTTTTGAAGGTTTAGGGAAATTATGGGGAGGAATGGTGGGACTCGCTGATAGCTTCGCTAAGCGGAGGTCCTAGCGAATGGGTTCGCCTAGCGAACCCTGCGGCGAACGACCGTTATTTCCCGTTTTTGGGTTATGTGCTGTGCTGTTGTGATGTTTTGTTGCCGTGATTTTTATGATGATTTTCCATGATGTTATTGATGATTATCTGATGATGTTTTGGTGATTATTTGAAGAATATGTGATGATATGACGTATATGAGAACTAATGAATGATGATGCACATTATGATGTTTATTTGATGATGATGATTAATGATGTTGTGTATCATACATTCATATGCATACTCTGTGGCGGCGCTTCATTCCCATTGTGCGGATATGTGGTAATTATGACGTGCTCCGATTCCAAATGCGGGATCGATCCTATTAGAGGGGATCTTTGGAGGGTTGATGGTCTGGTGTCCATCTATTATGACGATTGGTACCACATGCACGAGTCTTGTTATGCATTGCATTTTATGTGGCATTGATGAATTTGTGATATGATGCTTCCTGATGTTTTCCTTGATGATGACCTTGATGATGTCGTTTACAAATTTAAAGCCATTTTATGTATATCTTGTTTTATAATGATTATTATGAATTGTGATTACTCACCCTGCCTGTTTGAATGTTGCCTCCACGTGGGTAACGTGTAGGTGATCAGGTTTAGCCGTGGATGCTTTCGAGGACTTGAAGTTTATTTACTTTTGGTCGATTTAGAGGGTCTTGCTCTGATAGTGTAACATCGGGTTGGGGTCCTTTGAGTCGAACTATGTTGTTTTCCTTATTTTCGTTGCCATTTGATGATATGGTTTTTATTTGATTATTATGATGTTTGTCGGAAACCTTTTATTTGAAAATTTTGAGTTCCGCTGCCATTGAAGGCTTTTTGTGAAACTTTGAGAAAAACCCTTTGTTTACAAGGTAATTCTGTTATTTTGATTTAATGAGAAATGTGCACCCTTAAAATGGAATTTGTATGCCTTATTCTGATATTTGAGTTGTTTCTGCTGCAACATTATTGGGTTTAGATAAGGGTGTTACATTAGTGGTATCAGAGCAGGTCGGTCCGTTCGGCCAGGTTTTTACTTGATGTCTGTCCCTGTCAGTCGACGAGTGTGTGTACATTGTCGATGTTTTAGTTCTTCTAACCTTGTTGATGGTGTGCAGGATGGCTGGAAGAAATAATTGTGCGATTGCTGATGCGTTTGAATTGGTTGCTAATGTGGTGGCGCAGCTGAACCCAAATGGTGGAACTCCTGATGAGTTTCGTGTTTTGGGGAAGTTTCAAAGGAACAATCCACCGACTTTTGTGGGTGCGCATGATCCAACAAGTGCATACAAGTGGCTGAAGGTGATCTATAAAATCTTCTGAGTGATGGGTTGTTCTGATGAGCAACATGTTCAGTTTGGGACGCATTTGCTGGAAGAAGAGGCTGAGGACTGGTGGGATAACACCCGTCAGAGGCTTACAGATGTTGGCACTGTGATAACTTGGGTTGTGTTCAAGCAGGAGTTTCTGGGAAAGTATTTTCCAGAGGATGCTCGTGGCAAGAGAGAAGTGGAATTCCTTGAGCTGAAGCAAGGAGACAAGACTGTGGCAGAGTATGCTGCAAAGTTTGAGAAGCTAGTGAAGTTTTGTCTGCACTACAATCGTGCTGATGTTGAGATGTCTAAGTGTATAAAGTTCGAGAATGGGCTGAGACCCAAGATTAAGCAGGGTATTATGTATTAGCAGATCCGCAGGTATGCTGAGTTAGTTGACAAGAGCAGAATCTACGATGAGGACAGCTGAGCTCGATCTGCTCACTATAAGCAGTTGAGTGAGAAGAAAGGGCAGTATAGGGGTAAGCCTTATACAACTTCAGCTGACAAAGGGAATCCGAAGGCTTCGGATGGTAAAAAGTCAAGTGGGGGAGCAGCTCCCGCTTCTGGAAAGTGTCATAAGTGTGGCGAGCAAGGTCACCGTGCTGATGCGTGTACCAATAATGTGGTGAGGTGCTATCAATGTGGTAAGAAGGAGCATAGAGCTATTGACTGCAAAGATGATGGTCCGACCTGTTTCAATTATGGTGAGAAAGGTCATATCAGTACTCAATATTAGAAGCCGAAGAAGACCGCGACTGCTGCTCAGACCAGTGGCAGAGTGTTTGCTTTGAGTGGTGCAGAAGTTCCATAGAAGGACAACCTGATTCGAGGTACTTGTTTTATTAATAATTTCGAGTTGGTTGCTATTATTGATACTGGTGCTACTCATTTTTTTATCTCGCTTGAATGTCCTAATATATTAAGTTTGAAGTTATCTGATATGAATGGGAATATGGTAATAGAAACTCCAGCTAATGGTTCTGTTACTACTACCCTTGTGTGTTTGAGATGTCCTGTGACGATTTTTGAGAAGAGCTTTGTGATGGATTTGGTGTGCATACCCTTGCACCAAATTTACGTGATCTTTGGAATGAACTGGTTGGAGTTCAACCGTATTCATATCAATTTTTATAACAAGACTGTAGAGTTTCCTGAGATTGATGATAGTGGGGAGTTGATGTTCTTGTCTACTAGGCAAGTAGAGGAACTTCAAGAAGACGATGTTTTGGTGTTTGCAATGTTTGCATCATTGCAAATTGATCGTGAAGCTGCGAGTGTGGAGTTGCCTGTTGTCTGTGAATTCCCATATGTGTTTCCAGATGACATCAGTGATTTGACTATAGAGCGTGAAGTGGATTTTGCAGTGGACTTAATACCAGGTACGAGTCCAGTGTCGATGGCTCCTTATCGGATGTCAGCTTCTGAGTTAAGTGAATTGAAGAAATAGTTGGAAGAGCTGCTTGAGAAGAGGTTTGTTCGACCAAGTGTTTCTCCGTGGGGTGCTCCTGTGTTGTTAGTAAAGAGGAAGGATGGAAATATGAGGTTGTGTGTTGATTATCGGCAGTTGAATAAAGTGACCATCAAGAATAAGTATCCGCTACCGAGAATCGACAATTTGATGGATCAGCTAGTAGGTGCTTGTGTGTTCAGCAAGATTGATTTGAGGTCGGGTTATCATCAGATTCAAGTTAAGCCTAATGATATTCCGAAGACGGCTTTCAGGATGAGGTATGGACACTATGAATAGACTGTGATGCCGTTTGGTGTGTCTAATGCACTTGGTGTGTTCATGGAGTACATGAATCGTATTTTTCATGAGTATTTGGATAAGTTTATGGTGGTGTTTATCGACGACATCCTGATATATTCTATATCTGAAGAAGAACATGTTGAGCATTTGAGGACTGTGTTGTAAGTGTTGAAAGAGAATAAGTTGTATGCAAAGTTGTCCAAGTGTGAGTTTTGGTTGAAGGAAGTGAGTTTCCTTGGCCATGTGATTTCAAGTGGTGGTATTACTGTTGATCCTTCTAATATTGATGATGTGTTACAGTGGGAGACTCCAAAGTCTGCTACTGAGATACGAAGTTTTCTGGGATTAGTGGGTTATTACCGCAAGTTTATTGAAGGCTTTTCTAAGCTAGCATTACCTTTGACTCAGTTAACTCGAAAGGGTCAAACTTTTGTGTGGGATGTAGCTTGTGAAGAGAGTTTTCTGGAATTGAAGAAGAGATTGACTACTGCTCCAGTGTTGATTTTGCCTAATCCGAGCGAATCTTTTATGGTGTATTGTGATGCGTCGAAGATGAGTCTTGGTGGAGTATTGATGCAAAATGGATAAGTTTTTTCTTATGCTTCGAGACAACTGCGAGTCCATGAGAGGAATTATCCTACGCATGACTTGGAATTGGCCGCTGTGGTGTTTGTGTTGAAAATTTGGAGACATTATCTATTTGGCACTAAATTTGAAGTGTTCAGTGATCATAAGAGTCTGTAGTACTTATTTAATCAGAAACAATTGAATATGAGGCAGAGAAGGTGGTTAGAGCTGTTGAAGGATTTCGATTTTGATTTGAGTTATCATCCGGGCAAAGCAAATGTAGTGGCCGATGCGTTGAGCAGAAAGTCATTACATATGTCAATGCTTATGGTGAAAGAATTGGAATTAATTGAGCAATTCATAGATTTGAGTCTGGTATGTGAAGCGACTCTTGATACTGTGATATTGGGAATGTTGAAGTTGACTAGTAGTATTTTGAAAGAAATCAGAGTGGAACAACAATCTGATTTAATGTTGGTTGACCAAGTGACCTTGATTAACCAAGGTAACGGAGGTGACTTCCGGATTGATGAGAATGGTGTGATGATGTTCAGAGACAGGGTGTGTGTTCCAGATGTCCCAGATATTAAGAAGATCATTCTTGAAGAAGGACATCGAAGTAGGTTGAGTATTCATTCCGGTGCTACGAAGATGTACCAAGATTTGAAAAAGCTGTTTTGGTGGCCAGGTATGAAGAAGGATGTTGCAGAGTTTGTTTATGCGTGTTTGACTTGTCAGAAGTCGAAAGTTGAGCATCAGAAGCCTTTAGGTATGATGCAGCCGTTGAGGATTCCAGAATGGAAATGGGATAGTATTTCCATGGATTTTGTGAAGGGGAATGATTCAATTTGGGTGATCGTGGATAGATTAACTAAGTCGACTCATTTCTTACCGATGAGGATTAATCATTCTATGCAGAAGGTAGCCGAGATGTATATTGAAGAGATTGTGAAGTTACATGGGGTACCTTCGAGTATTATGTCGGATAGAGATCCGAGGTTTACGTTGAGGTTTTGGAAGAGTTTGCAAGATGCGTTGGCTACTAAGTTGAGGATGAGTTATGCCTATCATCCGCAGACGGACGGTCAGACAGAAAAGACTAACCAATCTTTAGAGGATTTGCTGAGTGCTTGTGTGTTGGATCATGGAGGATCGTGGGATAGCCATTTACCGTTGATTGAGTTCACGTACAATAATAGTTTTCATGCTAGTATTGGAATGACGCCCTACGAAGCTTTGTATGGGAGAAGGTATATGACTCCTTTGTGTTGGTAAGATTCGGGCGAGAGTGTTGTACTCGGACCTAAAATTGTGTAAGAGACGACTGAGAAGATTAAGAAGATCCAAGAGAGGATGAAAGCTTCGCAGAGTCGTCAGAAGAGTTACCATGATAAGAGGAGGAAAGCACTTGAATTCCAAGAGGGAGACCACGTGTTTTTGAGGGTGACACCAGTGACTGGTGTGGGTCGAGCTTTGAAATCTAGGAAGCTCACTCCACGTTTTGTTGGTCCATGTCAGATATCGCAGAGGATAGGAGAGGTAGCCTATCGAGTTGCCTTACCGCCGTCACTAGCGAATTTGCATGACGTATTCCATGTGTCTCAGTTGAGGAAGTACATTTCGGATCCGTCACATGTGATTCAGATGGATGATGTACAAGTGAGGGATAATCTGACTGTAGAAGCATTACCTGTGCGTGTCTATGGTCGAGAGACGAAGCAATTGCGGGGTAAAGACATAACTTTGGTGAAAGTGTTGTGGGGTGGACCAGCTGGCGAAAGTTGGACTTGGGAACGTGAAGATCAGATGAGGGAGTCGTATCTGACTCTATTTCCTTGAGGTAATTTTCGAGGGAGAAAATTCTTTAAGTGGGGGAGAGTTGTAACACCCCAAATTTCGTAAGAATATTTATTTAATTTATTTAAATATTATATTCGTGGTTTTCTGTGAATTTTGGTGTTTCGTGTCGAGGTCGGTATTTTTGGTGGAGTTTTGGTTATTTTAATTAAATAATAGTATATAATATGAATATATTAGTATTATTATTAATTTAAAATAATATTAGAGGAATTAAGGGTAAGATGGACATTTAAGGAGAATTAGTGAGGGTATTATGGAGAAAGCCCAATTTTGAGTCCCAAGGGTTGGTGAGGATAGAAAAGAGGATTTTGATAATAGGGTTCACTTTTGTTAGATCGTGAAAATAAGGAGAAAGTGCAGAGCTCTGAGGAAAAAGGGAAAAGGCGAGGATTTTTGTGAAAGTTTCCAATGGCTCAAGAGAGAACTCATCGGATCAACAATCTAAGGTATGGGGAGTAATTGCCTTTCATTGTTTTCATTATAGGATTCGATTGATTGAAGTGGATTTTGGGGATTTTTGGGGTTTTTTAGAGTTTATGGGTTTTAAGGTAAACTGATGACTTTGAGGGCATGTTGTGAGATCGATTAATAAGAGTTGAATTTAATCGGTGAAATAGACCTTTGGGGCAGATTTCCCCGTTGTTGTAGTTTTGACCTTGTGGCGAAGGATCTATAGAGTTTATGGGGAGCTTGAGAGTTTTGAAGGTTTAGGGAAATTAAGGTTTCTCGTAGTGTCCTGAATCGACCTAACAGACGTAGGTTTTAGGCCTTTAAATTCCGTGAGTCATTAGAAATGTTATAGGGATGTTTTTGGGTTAATTGAGACTGTAATCGCATGTACCTTGGAGGTTGTGGAGCTACTGATGCGTAGCAGGAATTTGCTGTAATCGCAGGTTCGCTAGGCGAAAGTTTGCCAAGGTTTGCTAAGCGAACAGAGCAGCGAATGCGCGATAACATGAGTGTGGATGCAGAGGTGATTCTGGAGGGGCTTTAGAGATTCGCTAGAAGTCTAGCCCAGCGAACTTCCCAGCGAATGGCTTCCCTAGGCGAATGTGGGGGCGTGTATGACAAATGATGTTTCTGGTGTTTTGGGCAGGAATGGTGGGACTCCCTGATAGCTTCGCTAAGCGAAGGTCCTAGCGAATGGGTTCGCCTAGCGAACCCTGGGGCGAACGACTGCTGTTTCGCGATTTTGGGTTATGTGTTGTGCTGTTGTGATGTTTTGTTGCCGTGATTTTTATGATGATTTTCCATGATGTTATTGATGATTATCTGATGATGTTTTGGTGATTATTTGAAGAATATGTGATGACATGACGTATATGAGAACTGATGAATGGTGATTCATATTATGATGTTTATTTGATGATGATGATTAGTGATGTTGTGTATCATACATTCATATGCATACTCTGTGACGATGCTTCATTCCCATTGTGCGGATATGAGGTAATTATGACGTGCTCCGGTTCCAAATGCGGGATCGATCCTATTGACGGGGATCTTTGGAGGGTTGATGGCCTGGTGTCCATCTATTATGACGATTGGTACCACATGCACGAGTCTTGTTATACATTGCATTTTATGTGGCATTGATGAATTTGTGATATGATGCTTCCTGATGTTTTCCTTGATGATGACCTTGATGATGTCGTTTACAAATTTAAAGCCATTTTATGTATATCTTGTTTTATAATGATTATTATGAATTGTGATTACTCACCCTGCCTGTTTGAATGTTGCCTCCACGTGGGTAACGTGTAGGTGATCAGGTTTAGCCGTGGATGCTTTCGAGGACTTGAAGTTTATTTACTTTTGGTCGATTTAGAGGGTCTTGCTCTGATAGTGTAACATCGGGTTGGGGTCCTTTGAGTTGAACTATGTTGTTTTCCTTATTTTCGTTGCCATTTGATGATATGGTTTTTATTTGATTATTATGATGTTTGTCGGAAACCTTTTATTTGAAAATTTTGAGTTTCGCTGCCATTGAAGGCTTTTTGTGAAACTTTTAGGAAAACCCTTTGTTTACAAGGTAATTCTGTTATTTTGATTTAATGAGAAATGTGCACCCTTAAAATGGAATTTGTATGCCTTATTCTGATATTTGAGTTGTTTCTGCTGCAACATTATTGGGTGTAGATAAGGGTGTTACATTAGTGGTATCAGAGCAGGTCGGTCCGTTCGGCCAGGTTTTTACTTGATGTCTGTCCCTGTCAGTCGACGAGTGTGTGTACACTGTCAATGTTTTAGTTTTTCTAACCTTGTTGATGGTGTGCAGGATGGCTGGAAGAAATAACTGTGCGATTGCTGATGCGTTTGAATTGGTTGCTAATGTGGTGGCGCAGTTGAACCCAAATGGTGGAACTCCTGATGAGTTTCGTGCTTTGGGGAAGTTTCAAAGGAACAATCCACCGACTTTTGTGGGTGCGCATGATCCAACAAGTGCATTCAAGTGGCTGAAGGTGATCTAGAAAATCTTCTGAGTGATGGGGTGTTCTGATGAGCAACAGGTTCAGTTCGGGACGCATTTGCTGGAAGAAGAGGCTGAGGACTGGTGGGATAACACCCGTCAGAGGCTTACAGATGTTGGCACTGTGATAACTTGGGTTGTGTTCAAGCAGGAGTTTCTGGGAAAGTATTTTCCAGAGGATGCTCGTGGCAAGAGAGAAGTGGAATTCCTTGAGCTGGAGCAAGGAGACAAGACTGTGGCAGAGTATGCTGTAAAGTTTGAGAAGCTAGTGAAGTTTTGTCCGCACTACAATCGTGCTGATGTTGAGATGTCTAAGTGTCTCAAGTTCGAGAATGGGCTGAGACCAAAGATTAAGCAGGGTATTAGGTATTAGCAGATCCGCAGGTATGCTGAGTTAGTTGACAAGAGCAGAATCCACGATGAGGATAGCTGAGCTCGATCTGCTCACTATAAGCAGTTGAGTGAGAAGAAAGGGCAGTATAGGGGTAAGCCTTATACAACTTCAGCTGACAAAGGGAATCCGAAGGCTTCGGATGGTAAAAAGTCAAGTGGGGTAGCAGCTCCCGCTTCTGGAAAGTGTCATAAGTGTGGCGAGCAAGGTCACCGTGCTGATGCGTGTACCAATAATGTGGTGAGGTGCTATCAATGTGGTAAGAAGGAGCATAGAGCTATTGACTGCAAAGATGATGGTCCGACCTGTTTCAATTATGGTGAGAAAGGTCATATCAGTACTCAATATTAGAAGCCGAAGAAGACCGCGACTGTTGCTCAGACCAGTGGCAGAGTGTTTGCTTTGAGTGGTGCAGAAGTTCCATAGAAGGACAACCTGATTCGAGGTACTTGTTTTATTAATAATTTCGAGTTGGTTGCTATTATTGATACTGGTGCTACTCATTCTTTTATCTCGCTTGAATGTCCTAATATATTAAGTTTGAAGTTATCTGATATGAATGGGAATATGGTAATAGAAACTCCAGCTAATGGTTCTGTTACTACTACCCTTGTGTGTTTGAGATGTCCTGTGACGATTTTTGAGAAGAGCTTTGTGATGGATTTGGTGTGCATACCCTTGCACCAAATTAACGTGATCTTTGGAATGAACTGGTTGGAGTTCAACCGTATTCATATCAATTTTTATAACAAGACTGTAGAGTTTCCTGAGATTGATGATAGTGGGGAGTTGATGTTCTTGTCTACTAGGCAAGTAGAGGAACTTCAAGAAGACGAAGCTTTGGTGTTTGCAATGTTTGCATCATTGCAAATTGATCGTGAAGCTGCGAGTGTGGAGTTGCCTGTTGTCTGTGAATTCCCATATGTGTTTCCAGATGACATCAGTGATTTGACTACAAAGCGTGAAGTGGAGTTTACAGTGGACTTAATACCAGGTACGAGTCCAGTGTCGATGGCTCCTTATCGAATGTCAGCTTCTGAGTTAAGTGAATTGAAGAAATAGTTGGAAGAGCTGCTTGAGAAGAGGTTTGTTTGACCAAGTGTTTCTCCGTGGGGTGCTCCTGTGTTGTTAGTAAAGAGGAAGGATGGAAATATGAGGTTGTGTGTTGATTATCGGCAGTTGAATAAAGTGACCATCAAGAATAAGTATCCACTACCGAGAATTGACAATTTGATGGATCAGCTAGTAGGTGCTTGTGTGTTCAGCAAGATTGATTTGAGGTCGGGTTATCATCAGATTCAAGTTAAGCCTAATGATATTCCGAAGACGGCTTTCAGGACGAAGTATGGACACTATGAATACACTGTGATGCCGTTTGGTGTGTCTAATGCACTTGGTGTGTTCATGGAGTACATGAATCGTATTTTTCATGAGTATTTGGATAAGTTTATGGTGGTGTTTATCGACGACATCCTGATATATTCTATATTTGAAGAAGAACATGTTGAGCATTTGAGGACTGTGTTTTAAGTGTTGAAACAGAAGAAGTTGTATGCAAAGTTGTCCAAGTGTGAGTTTTGGTTGAAGGAAGTGAGTTTCCTTGGCCATGTGATTTCAAGTGGTGGTATTACTGTTGATCCTTCTAATATTGATGATGTGTTACAGTGGGAGACTCCAAAGTCTGCTACTGAGATACGAAGTTTTCTGGGATTAGTGGGTTATTACCGCAAGTTTATTGAAGGCTTTTCTAAGCTAGCATTACCTTTGACTCAGTTGACTCGAAAGGGTCAAACTTTTGTGTGGGATGTAGCTTGTGAAGAGAGTTTTCTGGAATTGAAGAAGAGATTGACTACTGCTCCAGTGTTGATTTTGCCTAATCTGAGCGAATCTTTTATGGTGTATTGTGATGCGTCGAAGATGAGTCTTGGTGGAGTATTGATGCAAAATGGATAAGTTTTTTCTTATGCTTCGAGACAACTGCGAGTCCATGAGAGGAATTATCCTACGCATGACTTGGAATTGGCCGCTGTGGTGTTTGTGTTGAAAATTTGGAGACATTATCTATTTGGCACTAAATTTGAAGTGTTCAGTGATCATAAGAGTCTGTAGTACTTATTTAATCAGAAAGAATTGAATATGAGGCAGAGAAGGTGGTTAGAGCTATTGAAGGATTTCGATTTTGATTTGAGTTATCATCCGGGCAAAGCAAATGTAGTGGCCGATGCGTTGAGCAGAAAGTCATTACATATGTCAATGCTTATGGTGAAAGAATTGGAATTAATTGAGCAATTCATAGATTTGAGTCTGGTATGTGAAGCGACTCTTGATACTGTGATATTGGGAATGTTGAAGTTGACTAATAGTATTTTGAAAGAAATCAGAGTGGAACAGCAATCTGATTTAAAGTTGGTTGACCAAGTGACCTTGATTAACCAAGGTAACGGAGGTGACTTCTGGATTGACGAGAATGGTGTGATGATGTTCAGAGACAGGGTGTGTGTTCCAAATGTCACAGATATTAAAAAGATCATTCTTGAAGAAGGACATCGAAGTAGGTTGAGTATTCATTCCGGTGCTACGAAGATGTACCAAGATTTGAAAAAGCTGTTTTGGTGGCCAGGTATGAAGAAGGATGTTGCAGAGTTTGTTTATGCGTGTTTGACTTGTCAGAATTCGAAAGTTGGGCATCAGAAGCCTTTAGGTATGATGCAGCCGTTGAGGATTCCAGAATGGAAATGGGATAGTATTTCCATGGATTTTGTGAAGGGGAATGATTCAATTTGGGTGATCATGGATAGATTAACTAAGTTGACTCATTTCTTACCGATGAGGATTAATCATTCTATGCAGAAGCTAGCCGAGATGTATATTGAAGAGATTGTGAAGTTACATGGGGTACCTTCGAGTATTATGTCGGATAGAGATCTGAGGTTTACGTCGAGGTTTTGGAAGAGTTTGCAAGATGCGTTGGGTACTAAGTTGAGGATGAGTTCTGCCTATCATCCGCAGACGGACGGTCAGACAGAAAGGACTAACCAATCTTTAGAGGATTTGCTGAGTGCTTGTGTGTTGGATCATGGAGGATCGTGGGATAGCCATTTGCCGTTGATTGAGTTCACGTACAATAATAGTTTTCATGCTAGTATTGGAATGACGCCATACGAAGCTTTGTATGGGAGAATGTGTAGGACTCCTTTGTGTTGGTAAGATTCGAGCGAGAGTGTTGTACTCGGACCTGAAATTGTGTAAGAGACGACTGAGAAGATTAAGAAGATCCAAGAGAGGATGAAAGCTTCGCAGAGTCGTCAGAAGAGTTACCATGATAAGAGGAGGAAAGCACTTGAATTCCAAGAGGGAGACCACGTGTTTTTGAGGGTGACACCAGTGACTGGTGTGGGTCGAGCTTTGAAATCTAGGAAGCTCACTCCATGTTTTGTTGGTCCATGTCAGATATCGCAGAGGATATGAGAGGTAGCCTATCGAGTTGCCTTACCGCCGTCACTAGCGAATTTGCATGACGTATTCCATGTGTCTCAGTTGAGGAAGTACATTCTGGATCCGTCACATGTGATTCAGATGGATGATGTACAAGTGAGGGATAATCTGACTGTAGAAGCATTACCTGTGCGTGTCTATGGTCGAGAGACGAAGCAATTGCGGGGTAAAGACATAACTTTGGTGAAAGTGTTGTGGGGTGGACCAGCTGGCGAAAGTTGGACTTAGGAACGTGAAGATCAGATGAGGGAGTCGTATCCGACTCTATTTCCTTGAGGTAATTTTGGAGGGAGAAAATTCTTTAAGTGGGGGAGAGTTGTAACACCCCAAATTTCGTAAGAATATTTATTTAATTTATTTAAATATTATATTCGTGGTTTTCTGTGAATTTTGGTGTTTCGTGTCGAGGTCGGTATTTTTGGTGGAGTTTTGGTTATTTTAATTAAATAATAGTATATAATATGAATATATTAGTATTATTATTAATTTAAAATAATATTAGAGGAAATAAGGGTAAGATGGACATTTAAGGAGAATTAGTGAGGGTATTATGGAGAAAGCCCAATTTTGAGGCCCAAGGGTTGGTGAGGATAGAAAAGAGGATTTTGATAATAGGGTTCACTTTTGTTAGATCGTGAAAATAAGGAGAAAGTGCAGAGCTCTGAGGAAAAAGGGAAAAGGCGAGGATTTTCGTGAAAGTTTCCAAAGGCTCAAGAGAGAACTCATCGGATCAACAATCTAAGGTATGGGGAGTAATTGCCTTTCATTGTTTTCATTATAGGATTCGATTGATTGAAGTGGATTTTGGGGATTTTTGGGGTTTTTTAGAGTTTATGGGTTTTAAGGTAAACTGATGACTTTGAGGGCATGTTGTGAGATCGATTAATAAGAGTTGAATTTAATCGGTGAAATAGACCTTTGGGGCAGATTTCCCCGTTGTTGTAGTTTTGACCTTGTGGCGAAGGATCTATAGAGTTTATGGGGAGCTTGAGAGTTTTGAAGGTTTAGGGAAATTAAGGTTTCTCGTAGTGTCCTGAATCGACCTAACAGACGTAGGTTTTAGGCCTTTAAATTCTGTGAGTCATTAGAAATGTTATAGGGATATTTTTGGGTCAATTGAGACTGTAATCGCATGTACCTTGGAGGTTGTGGAGCTACTGATGCGTAGCAGGAATTTGCTGTAATCGCAGGTTCGCTAGGCGAACCGTTGCTTCGCTAGGCGAAAGTTTGCCAAGGTTTGCTAAGTGAACAGTGCAGCGAATGCGCGATAACATGAGTGTGGATGCAGAGGTGATTCTGGAGGGGCTTTAGAGATTCACTAGAAGTCTAGCCCAGCGAACTTCCCAGCGAATGGCTTCCCTAGGCGAATGTGGGGGCGAGTATGACAAATGATGTTTCTGGTGTTTTGGGCAGGAATGGTGGGACTCGCTGATAGCTTCGCTAAGCGAAGGTCCTAGCGAATGGGTTCGCCTAGCGAACCCTGGGGCGAACGACTGCTGTTTCGCGATTTTGGGTTATGTGTTGTGCTGTTGTGATGTTTTGTTGCCGTGATTTTTATGATGATTTTCCATGATGTTATTGATGATTATCTGATGATGTTTTGGTGATTATTTGAAGAATATGTGATGACATGACGTATATGAGAACTGATGAATGGTGATTCATATTATGATGTTTATTTGATGATGATGATTAGTGATGTTGTGTATCATACATTCATATGCATACTCTATGACGATGCTTCATTCCCATTGTGCGGATATGAGGTAATTATGACGTGCTCCGGTTCCAAATGCGGGATCGATCCTATTGGTGGGGATCTTTGGAGGGTTGATGGCCTGGTGTCCATCTATTATGACGATTAGTACCACATGCATGAGTCTTGTTATGCATTGCATTTATGTGGCATTGATGAATTTGTGATATGGTGTTTCCTGATGTTTTCCTTGATGATGACCTTGATGATGTCGTTTACAAAGTTAAAGCCATTTTATGTATATCTTGTTTTATAATGATTATTATGAATTGTGATTACTCACCCTGCCTGTTTGAATGTTGCCTCCACGTGGGTAACGTGCATGTGATCAGGTTTAGTCGTGGATGCTTTCGAGGACTTGAAGTTTATTTACTTTTGGTCGATTTAGAGGGTCTTGCTCTGATAGTGTAACATCGGGTTGGGGTCCTTTGAGTCGAACTATGTTGTTTTCCTTATTTTCGTTGCCATTTGATGATATGGTTTTTATTTGATTATTATGATGTTTGTCGGAAACATTTTATTTGAAAATTTTGAGTTTCGCTGCCATTGAAGCCTTTTTGTGAAACTTTGAGGAAAACCCTTTGTTTATAGGGTAATTGTGTTATTTTGATTTAATGAGAAATGTGCACCCTTAAAAGGGAATTTTTATGCCTTACTCTGATATTTGAGTTGTTTCTGCTGCAACATTATTGGGGGTAGATAAGGGTGTTACACGCCACATGGGAGGTGGAAGGTGTTCGTCGATCCTTCCCAGAAGTACATCGACGCAAGTAGCAGACAAGGGTTAACTTTATGAGCAGTTCTCAAAAGTTGGATGGCTTCGAAAATGCCAGACGCTTTCCATTGTTCCTTACGCTGACCTTCGACTTTGTTAAGCTAGGAAATGTAGTCTTTGTTTCCTGGAGTAGGCATGGATCTGAAGACTCGAGACTTAGGGGCCATGTATTTTAATTCCAAAGTGCCACCTTTCTCAAAAGCTGGTGGGATGGGTTGTGCGAAGCAAGGAAATAACTCTTGGAGTTCTTGATGGTTAGGGTTTTTGGCCGGATATGGGCCGTTAAAGGCATGAAGCTTGTCGGCCACCGCGAAAGGGATAACCATCTGACGACGCTAGTTGTTCACCACCGCCTCATCAACGGATGATGGTTGAGGAAGAGGATGTAGGGTTTCTGCTTCAGAAAGAGTGAAAGCGAGTGGATTATTTCCGGTGGTCTGAGGGACAAAAGTAAGGACGTGTGCTGATGAAGCCATTGGAGAAGTGGAGAGTACAGAGTTTTGTTTCAAGAACAAGGAGCGGTTGAAGAGTAAGAAGTGATGAATGGAAGGTGAAAATAAAATCAATTGGGTTTGGTGATATTTATAAGAAGAAATGCATGCAAAATAAGAAAGATCACAAACTGTTCAACTTCTGAAGTAAGCGGGGGTTGGTTTCTAGGCCCATAACTTAGGACGAGACTAGCCACCATGGCATTGCCTTGGAAATCGTGGTACAAAAGTTGCCATCATCTTGTCAGACGGAGATTGACACGTGGCTCAGAGGGAGACAGAATGTTGGTTGGTGAGGCGGAGCCAAGACACCGTCGAAATCTCGTAGGAAACCAAAAAGCCAGATTTATCAGTCGACACGGTGCTCAGTCGAAACTGGCCTTTTGGGGGGCAATTTGTTGGCGAAGAGATTTCGACCAAGAAAAGAAAATGAAGAAAACGAAAGCCCAAGCCAGTCGACGCCAAGAAGGGTTAGTGCGTTGGTCCGACACAGTTGAGAGGCGCGTCGGAAGGAAGCTTGAAGGAAATTGTGTCAGAGGAGGCTAAGCGTTGGACTACAAACAGACACAAGGATAAACACTTGAGCGAGAAAATTTGAAAATTCCAAGAACAGGGGAAGTTGAAAAGATAGTGGGGCGACACGTGTCAGCACCAAAGAAAATCTGGGTAGATGAACAGCTATTTTCGTAGCCTATATAAAGTAATGGTTGTTTCCATTTTTTGGGGTCGCATTTGTAACATTGCAGAGGGAAAACACTCAAAGCACCAAACGTAGAGAGAAACGAGTTAACTCCCGCAAAAATGTATGATAGCGTCCACGCTTTTTAATGCAATTTACTTCCAAAGTTTAGATTATTGTCATTTGCTTGCTTTCGTTTTTCTTTTTGTTTTGTTTATTTACCAATCCAAGACCTTTTTCTTATTTATTCAATTCCTTTACAACTCTTCTAAGAACAAACTGTCACATTAAACGAACATACACTTCTAACCAAGAGTTCTAGGATTTCTGTGGCCGATCCCGCGAGTAAACCTACGATAGGAGGCCAACGGTTGTTCGCACCAGCGAACACCTTTGTCTATATGTAGACAACTTATTGATTACGGGCAACAATAGAAAATGTATTTCAAAGTTCAAGAGTGAATTTATAAAAGAGTTTGAGATGACCGACCTTTGCCTCATGACATACTTCCTTAGCATTGAGTTCCACAAGTCTAAAAGGGGACTGCTCATGCACCAAAGAAGGTATGCTCTTGAGATATTGAAGAAGTTTGAAATGGAGCATTATAATGCTGCCATTACTCCAACTGAACCAAGGTTGCAGTTGTCTAAGAATGAGGATGTGCAATACGTTAATCCAACTCAATATAGGAGGTTGATTGGATCCTTGCGTTACTTGTGCATGCAACCGGACTTGGCGTTTAGTGTCGGTATTAGGAGTAGATTCCTAGGGAAACTGAAGGTGTCTCACTTGGTAGCAGTCAAGAGGATTCTAAGATATGTCAAAGGTTATGTTGGCTGTAGAATTCTCTTTCCCATAGCGGATACGGGAAAAAAATGCAATTTGCTCGATTTTATCGATTCCAATTGGTGCAAAGATAAAGATGATCAAAGTCTACAGCTGGATACATCTTTATATTTGGTGCAACACCAATCTCATAGTGTTCGAAGAAGGAACTGGTAGTTTCACTCTCATCTTGTGAGGTCGAGTACATTGTCGCTTCATTACGTGTGTGCAAAGTTGTGTGGCTTATGAATTTACGTGTGTGCAAAGTCGCTTCATTACATTCCTAGTTGACAACGTTTCCGCGATTGATCTTGCTAAGAATCCAATTGCACATGGGAGGAACAAGCATATTGAGACGAGGTTTCACTACTTCGGGGAACTTGTTAGTGAAGGAATGTCACAATTGGGATATTGTAGAAGTGAAGATCAAGTTGTTGATTTGTTGACTAAGGGAGTCACAAATGATGTGTTCAAGAGGTTGAAGATGAACATGAGCATGGAAGACTTGGAGCACTTGAATTAAGATGGTGTGTTGAATGTATTTCAAGTGATTCAAGTACTGTAACAGGTTAACATGGGGATGTAACCGGTTACAGTAAGGCAAACAACAACTCTGAAGTAGCAGAAAAATAAAGATTTCGCAACTGTAACCGGTTAAGTTGTGGCGTTAACATGTTACCACTAAATTGATTTAATTTCTTTGTCAGCTGTAACCGGTTAACCAAATGGTATAATCGGTTATGAACCCGAGTTTTGCACTTTTTCTGTTATTCATTTGTTTATTTTGGATCACAATCATGATGTAACATTTGTATAAATGTATAAGACACATTCTCATTCTAGGCTAATGCATTAACCACTTCTCACACTCAATTATCTCTTTCTCTCTCAATTTTTCTTTTTCATTCTCCGCATTCCAATTCTCTCCACCATTATTTACCAACACGTGATTCAAAATTCTAATAGATGCAACATTTCATATATTCATTTTTAAAATATAAAATTTTGATAATTAATTTATAAGACAAAAAAAAGTTATAGGATTAAATTCAAAAGTGAGTCTAGCTCAATAAACAAAAACAATTTCCAATTTTTTGACAATTTATTTTCGATAAATTTGCTATTTTAGTTCAAATTTTCATTAAATTAGATATGTCCACAAATATCTTCCAATTTTTTGACAATTTATTTTCGATTAATTTGTTTTTTAGTCCAAATTTTCATTAAATTAGATATATCCATAAATACCTATGATGTGTAGGTAGGGTAGTTGCAGAGAGTTAGTTATTTGGTATAACCTGCCTCCATGTTAGGTATTTCCTATAGTGGAAGGTATAATTAAGACCGCCTAGAAAGTTAATTCGTGATGGAATATCCACCTTCTAAATAATAAAATAATCCCACAAAAAAAATTTATTGTATAATAAAAAGAAAAAGGCTTAAATAATGTTTTTGTCCCTGTAAATTAACGAGTTTTTGGTTTTTATCTCTGTATTTTTTTTTTTTTAGTCTCTATATCTTACTTTTTGTTGGCGTTTAGTCCCTAAAGTCAAAATCCGTAGGAAAATCCGAAGGTTTCCTGTGGATTTTCCTAAAAACTAAAATCTGCAGAAAAATCTGCAGGAAAATCCGCAGAAAAATTCACAGGAAACTTCTGTAGAGACGAAACACCAACAAAAAGTAAGATATAGGGACTAAAACCGAAAGAAAAAGATACAGGGACGAAAACAAAAAATTCGCCAACTTACAGGGACGAAAACATTATTTAAGCCAAAGAAAAAATAGACAAATAATTTCATAACTAATAAAATTTATTAGTTTTAAAAACTTAGGTTGGACACATTTTTTATCTTGTAGTTTATAAGTCCGTGACAATTTAGATTTCAATTAATTTATCAGTTATTACTTATCAACTATTAATTATAAATCATATGATATTTTATCAATTAACCGCTATTTTTATTCAACAATCCTTTAAAATCCCACATTTATTTCACATAAATAATTAAATACATTAAAAAAATTAATATTTTAACAAAAATATATAATTCTATAGAAATCGTTTCAAAAAAAATTAATATATACCATATATTAATTATCTCATATTTGCATCAATAACTTCTTTTATATATATAAGGTGTTGATGATGATCAGTGATCACAACACAGAAAGAAAAATGAAAAGAGAGTGTCATCCATTGTTAAGAGGTGTAAGAGATAATAACAGATACAAACATGGTTTTTCTGTAGCTGAGATTGATTCACTCACAAGTATATGTGAAGTTGTGTTTCCTTCAATGCCAATGGATGATGATGATGCTGATGATGATGAATCAAACAACGATGTCAAGTCTTTCTTCAACCTCTCGGCTTCTCAGTATCCATTTCCTGATGAGGTACAGTTTCTCAATTTGTCTTCATTGTTGAGTGCTTGAATTCATATATATTATTACAGTATGACTCTGAATTTTGAATAGAATAGGTTGCTGAGGTGTTAGGAAAGAGGGCTTTAACAGAAGCAGTAATATTGATTAGAGTGATTCTGTGGCTTCTATCGACGAGGTTTGGGACATTTTTGATTTGTGGTTTTGTCTGTGTTAGTAAGAAATGGCCATTTATCAACAATTTCTCAAGCTTGTCTTTGGATCAAAGAGAAAAGATTGTGCAGAGGTCTCTCAAGCTTAGGCTCTTTACTCCAATAAGACTCGCATTTGTGTACATCAAAGTTGTATGCCTCTTCGGTATCTTCTCTCGGGTATAATTGATTTTGACTTTATAATTGATTCCCGAATTAATCTTTAGACTCAAATTTATACTAATGTGTTTAACTATAAGTTATTTTATATTTGCTTTTGATAAAAATCAATTTTACCGAATCAATTCATTTATTCAGACATATGATATGATTGTGATGTTACAGTACAAGAAAATTGAACTTTTATGAAACGTCGTAAACATAGAGAAAGCGAAAGATTTGCAGGTTGATGAAAATGGTGATAATCCAGCATGGAAAGGCATTGGATATGATGTATCATCATCTGATGAGGAAATGAGCAATGTCGGCGACAAAAAGAGGCCTTTAGAAAAGGGAATTATAGAAACCATGCATGAACATGATACAACTCTTCAACAATCTCTATCTAACAAAGGTCTCAATGTTACATTTGATTCCAAAAACAACATCCTCAAAATCAAATGCGATGCAGTAATAGTTGGTTCTGGCTGTGGAGGAGGAGTAGCAGCTTCTGTCCTTTCAAAAGCTGGTCACAAAGTCATTGTTCTAGAGAAAGGAAACTACTTTGTTCCTAAAGATTATTCATCGCTCGAAGGTCCTTCAATGGATCAACAATACGAATGTGGAGGCATGTTAGCTTCGGCCGATTCAAGAATGATCATTTTGGCAGGTTCAACAGTTGGTGGTGGATCAGCTGTTAATTGGTCAGCTTGTATAAAAACACCAAAAGAAGTGTTGAAAGAATGGTCAAAGGATTACAAGCTTTCACTCTTTGAAAGCTTTGAGTATCTATCTGCAATGGAAACTGTGTGCGAGAGAAATGGCGTGAACGAAAATTGTACACTAGAGGGGTTTCAAAATCAAGTACTGAGAAAAGGGTGTCAAAATCTTGGCTTAAAAGTTTATTATGTTCCAAGAAACTCGTCCGGGAATCATTTTTGCGGTTCGTGTGGCTATGGTTGTAGAAAAGGTGAGAAACAAGGGACTCAAGTTACATGGCTTGTAGATGCTGTTGAAAATGGAGCAGTAATAATAACAGGATGCAAAGCGGAAAGGTTTTTGTTTGAAAGTAATAACAGGAATCGAAGTATAAGAAAGAAGAAATGTTTGGGAGTATCCGCGAAGATTTTAAACAGTAGAGTCACAATGAAGCTAGAGATTGAGGCCAAAGTGACAGTTTCGGCTGGTGGGGCAATTATGACACCTCCATTGATGATTTCCAGTGGTTTGAAGAACAGAAATATCGGAAAAAATCTTCATCTTCACCCTGTGTTAATGACATGGGGATACTTTCCAGAATCAAATTCAGATCTCAAAGGTAAAAAAAAATTAGATTTTAGTTAGTGTGTTTTTTAGCAATGTAATTGCTGCGAAGTAATCACCAACTTTGTTGATGACTAATCTCCGCCAGAGAACCTGGTTGACCTCGTGTAGTAGAGTCCTCTTCCACTCCACCCTCCATACACAAAGATTGCTCTATTTGCGAATTGGTTTTTGGAGGACTGCGTTTATATTTTGATATGTATTTTGATCATGTGATTTGTAACAGGTAAAGTCAATGAAGGAGGAATAATCACATCTGTCCATAAAGTACAATCATCAAGTGATGATTCAAATTCAGATACAAGAGCGATAATCGAAACACCGTTATTAGGACCATCATCATTTGCAACACTATGTCCATGGGAATCCGGTCATGACTTCAAACAAAGAATGCTAAACTATTCAAGAACGTCACATTTAATAACAATAATAAGAGACAAAGCAAGTGGACAAGTAACAAGAGAAGGAAGAATAAGCTACAAATTGAATTCAACAGACAAAGCGAATATGCGAGAAGGTTTACAACAAGCAGTAAGGATTCTAATAGCCGCGGGAGCAGTTGAAGTAGGAACACACAGAAGTGATGGACAGAGAATCAAGTGTAATGAAAATACTAGTGAAAAGGAAATTGAAAAGTTTATAGAGAGTATTTGTCCTGTGGAAGGAGCATTGTCACCAGGGGAGAATTGGAATTTTTATACTTCAGCTCATCAAATGGGAAGTTGTAGAATGGGTGTGAATGAAAGGGAAGGGGGTGTTGATGAAAATGGTGAGAGTTGGGAAGCTGAAGGATTGTTTGTTTGTGATGCAAGTTTGTTCCCTAGTGCTGTTGGTGTTAATCCTATGATTACTATTCAATCAACTGCCTATTGTATCTCAAATAGAATTGTTGATTATCTTGGAAAGGGTACTCAACTATCATAAATCTCTGGATTTTGATTTTGTAATTTGTATTTGATTGTATTCTTATATGTAATTCTTGTTATGTACTTATGTGTGTTCTTAAAAATGAATTGTTATATAATTTATGAAGATGGATTCCAACACAGACGCCGGGACAAGACACAACAGAGAAACAAGCGTATGCGAGATCGACAAGTATTTGAGTTTTTAAGAAAGTAATGTAAAAAATGTGAACCAACTAACTGGTGTCATTTTCAAGAGAGGTTAGGATATCAGCTGGCATGAGTGGTGGGCAGACCAGATGAGATACTACTGTACTGATACTTCAAGAGGATATAATAAATGCTGAAATGCTTACAAACCACAACTCACACCTTTTTTTTATACCAAATTTAAAGAGTAGTTTTATAGGTAGAGAATTTTTAGGATGATTTATTTTCATATTTATTTTGTTGAGTTTTGTCTCTTTCATGAAATCTCACTATATTATTGAATTGTTTTTTATATAAAAATTACCTTTATATAAAAGTTTTTTTAAGTTAATCTTAATGTATTTTGTAAACATGAAACAATCATAGGTTAATATCAAAATTTATAATATGATATATATGAATCCAACGGCTGATTTTAAAACATATTTATTCAATGTAATACTATTGAGTGAATGTAACTCTTTCTGTAACTATCCAGATGTAATCCAATTTCTCAAATATATTTCAAATCCAACGGTTGATTCTAAAACATATTTATGCGATGTAATACTATTGAGTGAATGTAACTCTCTGTGTAATTATTTGGGTGTATTAGAGTTAAGTTACGCTTAAGTCTTTGTTATCCCTTTTCACTTGGTATTAGTTATAGCTATTATTGAAATGGTTGAGTTAGTTAGGTTTCTGTTAGAAATCTCAATCATTAGTTCAGCTCTTATATAAAAGAGTAATTGGTTGTAACTGATTTTATCATGTAAATACATTACACAAAGTGTAATTCTATTGAATGAATATGCAGAGCATTCTTTCAATTTAACATGGTATCAATCGCCTCCGATCCAACCTATATTTCGCACTGTGTATTATCTTCATCTCTCTTTCATCTTCTTCATTGAAGCTCTCAAGAACCTTCCTTTTTCGTTTTATTTCTATGGCTGAAACGCATCAAGAATCTCACTGTCAGATCCCTGTGTTTTCCAATTCCACCAATCACAATGTGTTTGGCCCTAAACTTTCTATCAAGCTTCAGGAGAATAATTTTCTTCTATGGAATCAACAGGTTGAAGAAATCATTCTTTCCCACAAACTTCAGAAGTTCGTCGCAAATCTTCAGATTCCACCAATTTACAAAACAGATGAAGATCGTCTTTCCAACACTATCTCTGAGGAGTATGAATCTTGGATTGTGCAAGATCAGACGCTCTTTTCATGGCTGTTATCTACAATTTCGAAGTCTGTTCTTCCTAGGGTTCTTTCTTGCAAGCATTCATATCAGATTTGGGATCAGATTCACAAACATTTCAATGTTGTTATGAAGGCTAGGGTTCATCAGCTTCGATCTGAGTTAAAAACTACAAAGAAAGCAAATAGATCCATCTCTGAATATGTTTTGCGCATTCGTGTCATTGCTGATGCGCTTCTTGCAATTGGTGATCCTATCTCTGATAGAGATCAAATTGATGATATTCTACAAGGTCTGCTAGAGGAATACAATCCGTTTGTGATGATGACCTACAGCAAAAGGGAACCCTCTACAATCTACGACATTGAAGCTCTTATTTATGTTCAAGAAGCTCAGTTAGACAAGTATCGACAAGAACTCTCTCTTACCATTGCCATAGCCAATCTTGCTCACATAGATGCAACTTCCAGCTCCAAGACTACTAGAGGTGGTCCTACACAATCAAGAGGTCGTGGCACCGTACCTTACGGTGTTACATATTTACTTAAGTACATCGTACCTTACGGTGTGCCTTATTTACTCTACCTCTTATCAAATTGTTCTTATGTGTGTGAGCCTGTAGGATTTCGTGACGTTGGTAATTATATTAAATCATGCATTTAACATAATAAACAGTGAGCGGTATCTAGCAACACATCACTGCTACCCAAGTCACGAAATTGTCATGTGATCTGACAAAACCTTTTGTGATAGTGCTTGTGTGTATAATTACCCTTTTGCCCTTATGTCCATATTGAACACAAGGCATATACTGTGTCATCCTTGTTCAGTTCAATATTGGACCCTTAGACATTTATCCTGTTATGCAGGATGGGCAAATTTCATCTAGGTCACTCATGTCCCTCAGCATGCTTTATGAAGTGCCCATCAACTATCTTTATAGTCATCCAATTACGGACAATGTTTGATCAACAATAAAGTACTTGACTCTACATCTAGGGACCATAGTGGTTTCAGGTCGAAGGGTGGTATACACCACTATCACCATGAGAGTAACTTATGACACTTTGCATAACATTCTATGTAGTACTCTCATAGTGGGTCAATCCAGTATAAATATTACTCCTAATATTCATACCTAAGTTAAGACTTGATAACTCCTTATCCATGATCCATGAGATGCGATCATCAGTCTATCTACATAATAGTCTTAATGCTTTAAGGTTATGCCATTTCACATTAAAGCTCGACTACGGATACTTTAAGAACAGTGTCCTTATGTTTAATGGAATCTCATGATTAAGTCACACTTAATATTTCATTAAACGAACTAGTTATTCTAGGGACTTTATCACTTTGGAAAAACAAACATAATAAAGAAATGCCTTTTATTATTAATAAATAATTCGATACAAGTACCGAAAGTATTGACCTCTAGGGCTTACACCAACATTCTCCCACTAGCACTAGAGCCAATCAGGCATACCCCTAATACCCATAGATCTAGTATAGCCATCATGCTTCTGCTGCACAAGAGGCTTTGTTAGTGGGTCAGCAATGTTGTCAAGTTTAGGTACACTGCATATCTTCACATCTCCCCGATCTATTATCTCTCAAATGAGTTGATAATGCCTAAGTATGTGTTTGGATCGTTGGTGAGATCTAGGCTCCTTAGCTTGTGCGATGGCACCATTGTTATCACAATAAAGATCAATGGGATCCACAATGCTAGGGACTATGCCAAGTTCACTAATGAACTTTTTGATCCAAACAGCTTCCTTTGCTGCATTTAAGGCAGCAATGTACTCGGCCTCGGTTGTAGAATCAGCAACTATTTCTTGCTTTGAACTTTTCCAGCTCACAACACCACCATTTAGGCAGAACATATAACCAGATTGAGATTAAAAGTCATCCTTATCTATCTGGAAGCTAGCATCGGTGTATCCAATTACCGCAAGCTCTTCCTGACCTCCATATATCAAGAATGAATCCTTAGTCCTTCTCAAATACTTAAGGATATTCTTGACAGCTACCCAATGAGCATCATCGGGATCAGATTGGTACCTACTCGTTGCACTTAAAACATACATGATAGATCCTATTGTAGATGCATATGGAATCTTATTCATGCGATCCCTTTCTTCCTTAGTTAAACGAGATTGTGTTTTTGATAGACACAGGTCATGTTGCATAGGTATGAATCTTTTCTTGGAATCATGCATATTAAAGCGTCTCAGCACTTTGTATATGTATGTACTCTGACTTAGGACAAGCAGTTTTTGTGATCTATCTCTATAGATCCTGATTCCTAATATATAGGCTGCTTCACTAAGGTCCTTCATAGAAAAGCATTTCCCTAACCAAGTTTTTACTTGTTGCAAGGTAGGGACATCGTTTCCAATGGTTAATATGTCATCTACATATAATACCAGGAAGACGATCATGCTCCCACTAACCTTCTTGTAGACACAAGGCTCATCTTCATTCTTTATGAATCCATATTTTTTTACAGTTTCATCAAAACGAAGATTCCAGCTTCTGGAAGCTTGCTTCAATCCATAGATTGATCGCTGTAACTTGCATATATTTTGGGTTTCTTCTAGTATGTCAAATCCTTCAGGTTGTGTCATGTACACATCCTTAAGAAGATTCCCATTAAGGAAAGTAGTCTTGACATCCATCTTCCATATTTCATAATCATGATATGCAGCGATAGCAAGTAAAATCCGAACAGATTTAAGCATTGCAACTGGTGAAAAGGTTTCATCATAGTCTACACCATGAATTTGTTTATAACCTTTAGCAACCAGTCTTGCCTTATAGGTATGTACCTTACCATCTATGTCAGTCTTCTTTTTGAAGACCCACTTGCATCCTATAGGATTAACTTCTACAGGAGGCTCTACCAAGGTCCAAACCTGGTTTGTGTACAATGAATCCATTTCAGATTTCATGGCTTATATCCACTTCTCAGACTCAGGACCAGTTATGGCCTCTTGATAGGTTACATGCTCATCTTGATCCATGAGTAATACATCACATTGATCAGCTATGAGATATCCATATCTCTCTGGTTGGTGACGTATCCTGCTCGATCTACGCTGGTCTTGTTTTACTTGAGCAGGTTGCTCTTCCACAACTACTTGTGGTTCCTTCTCTAATTCCTCCATAGGTGTGTCAATGCTTTGTGATTCTTGAATTTCTTCAAGCTCTACTTTCCTCTCACTGATTCCTTTGGAAATAAAGTCCCTTTCCAAGAAAACTCTAGTTTAAGCGACAAACACTCTACCCTCAGAAGGATTGTAGAAGTAATACCCTCTTGTTTCTTTAGGATACCCCCACAAATAAGCATTTGTCAGATTTGGGCTCAAGCTTAGTTGAAATTTGTCATTTCACATAAACTTCACAACCCCAAATCTTCATGTAAGACATATGTGGTTTCTTACCACTCCATATTTCATATGGTGTCTTTTCAACCTTTTTGGATGGAACACGGTTAAGTGTGTAAGCTGTTGTTAGTAGTGCATGTCCCCAAAAGGAGTTTGGAAGATCGGCGTGACTCATCATGGATCACACCATGTCTAACAAGGTTTGATTTCTTCTCTCAGATACACCATTCCATTGTGGTGTTCTAGGAGGAGTGAGTTGGGATAGAATCCCACACTCTTTTAGATGGTCATCAAACTCTAGGCTTAAATATTCACCGCCTCGATCTGATCGAAGAGTTTTAATATTCTTACCTAGTTAGTTTTGTACTTCATTCTTGAACTCCTTGAACTTTTCAAAGGATACAGATTTGTGTTTCATTAAATAGACATAACCATATCTACTAAAATCATCAGTAAATGTGATGAAGTATTGAAAACCTCCTCTGGCTGGTATGTTCAGTGGTCCACATACATCAGTATGTATGAGGGCCAAAAGATCATTAGCCCTTTCACCTTTTCCTGTGAATGGGGACTTTGTCATCTTTCCAATTAAACAAGATCTACATGTATCATATGATTCGTAATCAAAAGAGTCTAATAGTCCATCTTTATGGAGTTTGGAGATGTGTCTCTCATTTATATTGCCTAAGCGACAATGCCAAAGGTAACTTGGATTTAACTCGTTAGGTTTCATCCTTTTAGTATTAATGTTATAAATTGGCATTTCAAGATCAAGGACATACAATCCATTTTTCATTTGTGCAGTAGCATAGAATATATCATTCAAATAAATAGAGCAACATTGTTCTTTATTATAAATGAAAAACCAAACTTGTCCAAACAAGAAATGGAAATAATATTCCTGCTAATTGCTGGTACATAGTAACAGTTCTCTAACTGAATTATTAAACCACTAGGCAAAGTCAATACATAAGTTCCTACGACTAAAGCAACAACCTTTGCTCCATTGCCAACTCGTAGGTCAACTTCACCTTTTGCCAAAACTCTACTCCTTTTTAGCCCTTGCACATTGGTACAAATGTGAGAACCACATCCAGTATCTAATACCCATAATGCAGAAGTAGATAAATTATTTCTATAACAAAAATACATGAAGTCAAAGTCTCCACTCCATTCTTCTTATCTTCCAGGTACTTTGGGCAGTTTCTCTTTCAGTGTCCGGTCTTACCACAATAGAAGCAAGTGCCCTCCTTTGCTATACCTCCACTAGGCTTCAAAGCAGGGGCAGTATGTTTGGGTTTGACAACTTCCTTGCCTTTCCATTTACCACCCTACTTGGTGGGCCTTTTGTTATGTTTCTTTCCATTACTGACCATCAGAATGGATTTCCCTTTTGACTTCAGATTTTGCTCAACAGTTCTTAACATGCCTAGCAATTCAGGAAGATTTTTGTCCATATCATTCATGTTGAAATTAAGAACAAATTGACTGAAGCTTTTTGGCAACGATTGCAGGATCAAATCAGTCGCAAGCTCCTTTTTTAGGGGAAATCCCAATCTTTCAAGGTTTTCCACATACTTGTTAGCTCCTTATTTCGACGCCTGATATTGAATTGAGAGTCTTATTCAAAGAAATGGAATTTTTGAAGTTTTGGAAGATTTTGACAGGAATGGTATTTCCAGAAAGTCTAGTCGAAGATGTCCTTATGCAAGAGAGATATATTTTATGGACTTAGAAATATTTCTAACAATGTGGAAATATGTTTCGACAGAAGCCTGACTGATGACGTTCGATTCAAAGATTCAAATTCAAATAATGGAGGGAACTTTGTCCTTATCCATTTGAGAGAAGAAGACACGTGGAGCACATCTGAAGGGAGAAGACATACAAAATGCCATTTGTCTCGTCCTAATTAGTAGTCCGTTAGGGGTAGTTATTTTTTACTATTATAAATAGCAAGTCTTAGTGTTAGGATTTGGGGTGTGTTAAAGTTATACACATTTCTCAAATCACTCAAAGTATCCGTGTGTAGAGAAACGAGTTTCTGAAGAAATGTACGTTTTGTGTAACACCATTTTTCTTATTCAATGGAATTCAGTTAATCTTTGCCCAGAAATTTATCTTTTCTCTTTTACTTTGTTAAGTTATTTTCCAATGCACTTTTAATCATTTCCTCGTATTACTTTTCCTTTAGTATTGTCGAAGTAACCCTTTTCTTAATTATGAATATTGTCGAAGTGTTCATCTTTTTCCAAATATCCTTTAAAATTATTTAGCACATGTCCTAGGATTTAGTGTGGTTGATCCTGCAAGTTACCCAATTTCTTATATATTTGGTAGACCAGAGGTTGTTTGTTATTTTTCACAGTAAACAAATTGGCACGTCCGGTGGGACAGTGCTAAAGTGATTTGTGAAAATAATTTTCTGTGTTTTCAAAGAAACTTATAATTCTGCATTTAATTATCATTTCTCTATCAAAAACTTCATTGTATGTTATTAAGAAGTGGTAAAGTAGGCATCACTAATGAAGATAGACCAAGGAGAAGATATACGAGAAAAATGGCAAGTACAAACCAGCCAAATAATTCGAACCCTCAACCAAATAGTTCGAGTCCTCAAACCACGCCTAGTATTAACGTAGAACCACCCCCAGGATCTTTGACTGGGGGACCGACGGTTTCAGCGCCTATTTTTGAAGCCATACCATCTATGGCAAGTTCGATCCCTACACTTTCGATTGCCCATACTCAGCTTATTCTGAGTTATATTGGATCAAGGGGACCACTAAGGACTCCCCCACCAGTAGGGAATCCCAGTTTCCAATCATTTGTTCCCCCTGGATTTTCTATGTCTTTACCTAGTCGAGACTCGCCTTATAGGATGCCAACTTCGATGATGGCAAACTTACAGAATGCTCCTCCAATATTTACAGAACCCATAGTGACTTCGCCACTACAAGGGTCAGGATCTGGGGTTAATATAGGTCGAAATAACCAATCCTTATGAATGGGATATTCAACCCAAATGCCAAACTTGACGAATAGTACTGCAGTATATTTAAGGCAACAAATGGATAAGAGTAACCACCAAATGGTTCAAATGATGTCCCAGACCATGGTAGAAATTTTTCAACCTCTCATTCAAAATACCACCCAAACTAATCAGCAAATGGCAGCGCAGATGACGCGTCTTACGGATTTCTTTGGTGTGCCAAATCCTCCTCGACACCCACAGAGGGAATATATCACAGAAAACCAAGGGGTAGTGTTTGAAGAGGACCCCACTATTAACCAAGTGCAATAAAACCCAGGAAACATACCTCAGGAGAATCAAGTAAACCAGGAAGTTGGTGAATGACCTAGAGTCGAACCCCCTAGGAATCGACTACAGATTACTGTAGGAGAAGAACCGAGGGTAGTGTTAGTGAATAGAAACCAAGATACTGATAATGTCATACAGTAAGTTTGACGTAATGACATGGCTACAGATAATAATTTGTCAGTCATGGTCGAAAGAATTATGGCTCAAAATAGAGTAAACTTTGGCCTTCGAAGGCCAAATTATACATCTCCATTGTCAGAATATATTCTTCAGTCAGACTTACCCCCTAAAACGAAAGTCCCTACGTTCACTAAGTTTTCTGGGGACACCACTGAGTCCACTGTCAAACATGTGGCCAGATATTCGATCCATAATTGGACCCAGTTTGAACGTTTATTTCATGAGCAGTTTTATATGGGACAAACTAAGATTAGTCTAAAGGAGTTGGCCAGTATAAAGCGCAAATTTACTGAGCCAATAGATGATTATTTGAACAGGTTCCGACTGCTCAAGGCTAGATATTTTACACAAATACCAGAACACGAGTTGGTCAAAATGGCCGCTGGGGGCCTAGATTATTCCATTAGGAAGAAATTGGATACCTAATATTTAAGGGATATGGCCCAGTTGGCTGATAGGGTTCGACAATTAGAACGCCTGAAAGAAGAGAAAGCTAGGGCAAATAAGAATAAAAGGGTAGCCTACGTCGAATTCAATGAAGAAGACGAAAAATATTATAATGAGCCAGTAAGTTTCGACGAGGGCGAGGTTTATCTTGCTGAATTGAAACAAGGTGTCATACCCCAAATTTTGACCACTCATTGTTAAAATTTTGTTTATCTGACTGTGTTTTCACTTCGTGTCATCTGCATATCATATCGTATATTTTAGCATGCATATTGCTTGAGTTATCAGCCGGAATATACGTATTAAATTTTCAGGCGTTTTGGTCAAACTAAGGGTTAAATGTGCGAAAAATCGGTGTCCGAACATTTTTTATCAAACTTACTGACACCCATTATTGATCAATTTTCTGCATACTTTAACCTAGTGTGCTCATTTTAATCTTTTTCAAGCATTTTTCTGACCCGTCTTAGCCTTTTTACTGGGTAAAATCAATTTCAAAATTTGACAAAACGCTGTATTTTTTCAATATGTATATTTTTTGCTGATCATTTTGGTATGTTCATTCTATTTTTTTGGACATTTCGATACCGGACGATTTTATCGTTTTTAACCGGTTTCAATATTAATTTTAATTAAGAGTTATTTTTATTAATTAATTTTAATATTTTAGACTTATTTTATATTTTGGCTTTTTTTAAATATATAATAATGTTTATTTTTCATACTAACTTATTTAGGTTTTCTAATAACCTATTTATTAAAATCAAATATGTATGTATAAATTCACAAAAATGACCTCACCATGATTACATCATGTTGCCTACATCACTAATTCAAAGACTTGATTTTTATTCAAAATCAAATTTTCAAAGTTTGAATTTATGACTAAATATTTACTATATTATTTTTTACTAAGTTAGTCTCATTTTTGTGACATCACAAACTTGGTTTTCAAGTCATGTTTTACTATAAATAGGCTTCATTCTTCACTTGAAAAATTACACCAAACAAAGTTTCTACACTTGTTACTCATTTCCATCTCTCTCACATATTTCTTCTATGTTTTAGTAAAGTTTAGGAAAGGAAGAAAAAAATGTAGTACACACACAAGGGAGTGGTGCGCTACACTTCCCTCACTCACTCTATTTTTTTTTCTTTTCATATTTTATCACACATGTATAAAAACTCATGTTTATTTAATATTTTTTTATTAAATAATTATTAAATTAATTAATTACTTATTTAGTTTTACTAATATTGATTAGTTGTTTTTACTAAATATATTTCAATTAATTTAATTAATTTGTGTGATTGATCATTTAATTGTTTAATTAATTATTATTCGATTATTTGATTTTATCTTTGCTAAATACAGGGCTTATTCTTAAGCTTGCTTTCAAAGAATTATTTGTAAATTAAATAACTGTTCATGTCACTTGTGATTCCAAATCAATTATAACCACTTAATGAGACCAAAGACATTTCTACGTGATCTCTGGTTTTCTCTGTTTGTTTGTGGCTTTTCATCTGATGCAGGAATTCTTGATCAATATCTTGACGATCATTGGATGCTTAAAAGCTTTGTCAGATACCTTGGGCTCGTCTGACGCTCCTCTGCTTGCGTGAAAATTCACCGGTGTCCGGTATACTCTGTATTTAATCTTTGCTTATGCATCATGTTTATGATTAAATAAATCTTACACTAAAACTTTTTGGGCCTCTTGGTAGAGTGTAAGTCTCATCCCTTTGTACATAAATGATTTGGGCCTCAGTCATTGTATAAGTCCCGATACAATTTTAAAAATCTCGGCGCGATCGTCATTTCCAAAACAATCTTCATCTGGGCCTCTCCTTGAGTTGTAAGCCTCATCTTTCTTATTTTCAAACATTTTGGGCCTCTAATAGAGTGTAAGACCTATCCCCTTTGTACATAAATAAATTTTGGGTCTCAGTCATTGTATAAGTCCCTTTGTGGTTTTCAAAATCATGGCGCGATCGTTGCCTTTTCAAATAAAACTTTTGGGCCTCTCCTTGAGTATAAGTTCCATTTTCTCTTTTCACAAACACTTTTGGGCCTCTAGATAGAGTGTAAGACCCAAACTCTTTTGTACATAAAACAATTTTGGGCCTCTGCTGTAGTATAAGTCCCATAACGTCTAACGGTATCGCAGTGCGATCAATGTTATCAAATAAGTCATCTGGGCCTCTCCTTGAGCTATAAGCCCCAAACAAATCTTTTTTAACAACTTTCTTTCAAATTCAAATTCAAAATCAATGTGTTTTTCAAAAATTTCTTCAATTTCTTGAAACCCTGAAAGAGGGAATACAGTTGTAGTAAATACAACAGATCACATTATGCTTGGGCTTATTCTCATAAGGTAAGTCCCCATATCTCTTTTTTTCAGTGCTTATTTCTTATATATATCTATCAATATACTTGTCTGTGTATATATATGCTTGTACATATTTGCTTAGAGTTTTCCCCAGCAGTTAGGTCTAAGTTTAGATCAAACCAGAAGTTACTCTTGAACATAGTCAAAACTAGTTCCCTCATAGGAAATTCCAGATACAGTCTTGCCTCCTCTTGGGCTTATACAATATGGAACAGAGAAATACATTATTCCCGATGAAACTTTTCTCAAGACTGTCCATATTTAGAAGTATATGTGTACAAGAAATTCATTTCCCCAAAGAGGACTAATTCCCGGTGAAACCTCTTTTGAATTTCTTCAAACCCTAGAACTGTTCAGCAAAGAAAGGATTAATTCCCGGTGAAACCTTTCTTGAACTTTTATTAGGCTTGGACCCACAGGCTTCCTAAAAGCATCCCCAACCTCCTCTTGGGCTTAGTACAAGGACCCCCAGTCTTCTTAAAAGTTCCTCGACCTCCTCTTGGGCTTAGTACAAGGACCCAAAGGCCTCCTACAGGTATATGACATAAATTAGTCATCTCTACTAGTTAAATCCTCAGGAGAGTCAGAATTCCCAAACATCAAACCATTTTAGGGTTGACCTTCATCCCTTAAACTTGCAGCCTCCTCTTGGGCATCATACAAAGATCTATCTCTACACTAGAGCCTACCACTTCTTAAGAGACTTGGACAGTCTCAGCCTCCTCTTGGGCATCATACAAAGATCATTCTCCAGCTAAGAGTTAACCTCTTCATTCAAGTAGACCTGGAAAGTCTCATCCCCTCTTGGATCTCACCAAGAAACCCTCAAGTTTCCTAAAAGCACAGGAAAACCCCTAATCATTTCATCAATATACTAATCTCCAGCAGAGCTAAAACCTCCATTAAGTTTTCAAACTCAACTTTTTAAATCCCCTCTAACCCCCCAACAAGGTTTAAGCTTCACCTTAAAAATCCTCAGGCAGGGTCAAATTACCATCAACAAATCCCCAGCAGTATCAAAACCTCATGGTATATGATACTCCAACTCTTCTCTTTCTCCTAGAAAGAGTAAAACCTTTGGATTCCCCAACATAATTTGGATCTACTCTTGGATTTCCATAAATCCTCAGCAAGAGATAGCCTCCTCTTAGGCTTCATATAAGAACTCCCCCCAGTAGAGTCAGTCAGCCTCAATCTTGGGTTTTGTACAAGACAGATAAAACCCTCCTCAGTAGAGTCAATCTCTTTTCAGCCTCAATCTTGGGCTTTGTACAAGACAAACATAAAACTCCCCTAGTAGAGTCAACCTTTTAGCTTTAATCTTGGGCTTTGATCAAGGCATACAAAAATCAATATCCCCTTAGATGAGACCATGAGTCCACTATGCAGGAGGACATTTCCTCTATACATCACATCAAGACAAACAATCAAAACCTTTTTCCCAGATAATTATTGTAAGTGGCACACTTGTTGATTCAAAATCCAAGTTGGAGTCATTCCTTTATCCTGGCTAAAACTCATCTTTCATCTAACAGCTATAAGTGGCAAGCCTCTGGATTATTTACATCCAAGCCAATGTCCCTCTCATAGCATGAAAGATTCATAAGAAAAAAGTGGCATTGCTCTACACTGAGTTAAAGCTTTTCTCCTTCATGACATCACCCTTATAAAGGAAATTATGGCATTGCCGGATTCACATATCCCAGTTAAAGTAATTTCCCTTATAATCAATTTCTCAACATCTGTGATGAATAGGTGAGATATCCTCCCTTTAGAGATGACAAATTCTCTCTCAGTCACCCTTTTAGCTTCAATCTTGGGCTTTAAACAAGACACAAATATTCAAACAAATTCAATCTTGGGCTTCAAACAAGACACCAAATATTTTTCCTCCCATAGAATAGGAGGAACTACGATTACTCTGATTTCCCAGATATCTTTACGGGAATACGTATGCATAAGATTGTGAAATCTTAGCGAGCACACAAATCAAAAACTTTAGGTTCAGAACATTCCCAAAAACAACGAAAAACCTGAAAGCAACAAAAACATTCTCTCAACACTCCCAAAGGAGAAACTTTCCTAACCCACAACAGATAAACACCAGAAAACATTTAAATCAACAGAGAAACATATAAAAAGTCTATGGATAACCATATATATACAGTGGGTGTTAACAACTTCCCTTTGTATAACCTGACCCCGAACCCCCAATCTCTTAGCATTTGTTAAAGAAAACATTTGCGTGCAACGTTAGTTTTAGATATCTTACATTTCCTTTCCAGCTTCATAGGATAAATAAGAAATCAGAAAGTAGCACCCAATTCCAACCATTGCGGTAAGGTGGTCGTGTCACCGACAAAAATCGCATGCTACAAAAAAATGGCGACTCTGCTGGGGAGTTTTAGGATTAGAGTTCCTAAGAGGTCTAGGACTTGCTTTATTTCTCTATTTATTTATTTTCTCAGTTTTCTGCTATATATATCATTTAGTGTTGTATTACTTGATACCCGTGTTTAAATTTCTGTTAACTGGGAATGCAATTGATACGCATGTGGAAAGTTTGAGAGAACATTTAGATAAGTGGTGGCGTCTCCAGGAAAGGCTTATAGGATGTGAATCCCGACCAAGATAACCTGGCAGTCCACCGAATCAGTCGAGGTACCAGTGTAGATTCTCTAATGTTGAACGACCGATTGTCGTGAAAGCATAGTGTTCCTAGTGCGGTACCCATGACACTGAGGATTTAGTAGACATTTAACCATATGGCCATTTGGTAGTGCGGTAACTATCGGGAATAGTTGACACGCGATACTATACTCAAAAGAGATTCACCCTAGGATTTTACAGCTCGCTCGAGTGAATCAGCTTGCTGTTAATATCCCTAGGAGGGGTCAATGATTTTGGGAACCTTTTATAACCCGTTCTACAGGTACAAAAATTGACCAATTAGTTCACACCTTTAGGGATGGGTAGATCCGTGACTCCATGCTCGTGACGATGAACCCCTAAACCCATGTTTTCAAATGTTTTTGTTTGCTGCATTCATTTAAAAACTCTTTTCAAAAACGGAAAAAAAAAAATCTTTTTCAAAAGAACTAAAACAATAAATTGCAAATATCAGAAAGGTTGCGTTATTGATTTCGGAAGAAGGAAAACGCACAAGTACATCTTCAAGGTTCCAAAACTGGATGATTTAAGGAAATTGGGAATGATGATTACTAATCCCGAGGCTTTCAGAGCATAGCACGGAGGACTGTTATCTCTTCTGAAGATCAACATGGTTGAAGGGATCCTGCCTATGCTGATTCAGTTATACGATCCAATATACCAATGTTTCACTTTCCCAGATTATCAGCTCACACCAACACTGGAAGAATACTCCCACCTGATTGACTTACCCATCACTGATCGAGAACCATTTTTCAGACTGGAAGAAATTCTAAAAGAACAAACCATTGCAAGAGCAATTTCTTTGGATGAGTCAGAAGTCAGGACTCACATGACCACCAAAGGAGAAATCCAGGGTTTACCAGCTAAATTCTTGATGGAGAAAGCCCTATACTTTGCTAGTATAGGAAATATAACTGCTTTCAAGGATATCTTCGTTCGGCTCACATATGGGTTATTTCTTTTTCCCAACATCGACAACTTCGTTGACACCAATGCTGTTAAGATATTTCTGATTGGAAACCCAGTACCAACTGATAAGTGCAAATTGTATCTATTTATGTATATAAGTTTTGTTGCACTTATCGATAATTTTTGTTAATATCATAGGAATAAACCCCGCTTTGTTTGTAAATACGTTTACTTTACGTTATAGTGTATATATTGCGTATCGTGTAAATATCATTGAATTTAATTGATTTTCTCTCATTTTGTAGGTATTCAAGCAATGATATTTTGCCATTTTTGTATAGAGCATTTAATAAGCTTTCCAACACTTCCGACCGTGCGTCAATCCGAGTTACGGTTCAGAAGTTGTGGTCAAAATAAGGGCTGGTTTGCTGTCAAGTTCACTTTGCGAACTTTCCAGCGAACGTTCGGTTTGCTAACTTCCTAGCGATTGCGCCCAGACTTGAGGCAGTAGAAAAAGGGACCAAAGTTTACTTTGCGAACTTTCCAGCGAATGTTCGCCAGAAAGTTCGCATTGCGAACTTTTGCAGAATTGCAGAGGCGGTTTAGCTGTTCTGAGGCACTTAAGTGCCAATTTTTGGAGTTCGCTTTGCGAATAAAAGTTCGCACTGCGAACTTGACAGATTTTGAAATGATATTTAAGTCATTTCAATCATTTTTTAGGTTATGGTTTTGGGGTTTTTTGCTCTCAACTCCATCAAATTCATTTTTCAGTAGATTAGCTTAGAAAAACACCTTGAAGCTTGCACACGGATGATCCGGGGTGGATTTCTCATCGATCAGCGCCGACAAACTGCGAGATGTTTGGTTTATTTCTCTTCTTCTTTGTGTTTTTCTTCTTTGTTGGGTTGTTGTATATGTATTTACTTTGAACTCATGTATATTTGTCGCTCATGGCGTTATATTTAATTTGCTTTACAAATCTTTATCGGTGATTATCCTTGATTTTTGCTTTATGCTTGTGATTTGGGTTGTGTTAGAGATAAACATCACAAACCTTGATTAGGGATGATTATCTGTTAGTTTCTGGATGCTAGAGATAGATTTAGAGCAAACAATCTTTATGGGTGTCGAAGCTTAATGCCTCAGTATCTCGAGTCGGGTGCGAGAGTGTCGACGAGGGTAACACGGTTGTTCTCTTAGCTCAGTGTGTCAGAGATGGACACGGTTGTGAGCGATGTTGGATGATATTAAGGAGTATTGTGTGTTTAGTATAACTGGTTGGTAGGTTTAAGTTTGTGAGGAGTCGATTATGTGCATGCCGGATAAGTTTCTTCTCTCTGAAGAATGAATTCTTTTTGTGTTAATGTTTACTTTTCTGCATTTACTTTAAACCCATTTTAAACCAAACTCTTTAACATTTAAATTGTCAAATGACAGTTCAATTTCACCGATCTCTGTGGACAAGATAAATTCCCGGAAAAATACTTCCAAATCTTTTTGTTGCTTGCCGTTGTACTGCTCCAACAAAATGGTGTCGTTGCCGGGGATTGGTGTTTTTATTGGATCGCATTTCGATAGTTTCTTTGTTTTTGAGTTTTGTAGATATCGTATATATTGTCTATTTTCACTTGTTTATATTGATACTTATACTTGTGAATTTGTTATATCATTGTTTATTTCTTTTCACGTTTGCTTGCTTGTTGGTTAGGAATAACCGGGTGGAAGCAACTTGGAGGAACATTCTTAAATAACAGGCGTCGAGCTTACGACATAAAACAAACATGTTTTATTGTTTTTAGTTTCTAATGTTTTTATTTGTTGTTTGGACGCAAATTTTGGTCGGCTTATTTGAGGAAATTTAAGGTGATGTTCCAAGTTTGATCATTTCAACTTGCGGATGCATGGTAATGATATTGTTAAGTTTTGTACACGTCCAAGGTATGTGTTTATCGCTCTCTAGACTTTAGCATATTCATGATACTTAGGCTTTTTACAAACTTCCATGCCATTCATTCTTTTGTATACTTGTTCTTTATGTGTATCACTTTAGTTCCCACCCTTTTTGTGAGGTAGCTTTCCATTGTTCATATATGCGCGGAGTACCAACATTCTTGTTCTAACTAGATTTTATTATGCTTAATCTTTTGTTTGTGTTGATTATATGAAAGCATGAAAAGGATCAAGGCATTTGTTTCATTTTGAGCACAACTACCTAGCCAAATAGTCATTCACCTTGGGAGCGTGTGATCATTCGTAACCCCTTTGTGCCTTTCTATCATTATCCATGTTGTTTGAACTTAATGCTTGTCTATGAGTATTGAATTCACTTTTTGTATGGATTTTGATTGATTGGTTTTTCTTGAACCCTCAACTTTGTGTTGTTGTATGAATTTTTACCTTGCCTTAGAAAGTAGGGAGTATTCACATGGTGATGTGGTTGAATTCAAGTTGGGGAGAGAATGATTGTTTACTCATTGGTTGGTTTCTATGAGGTTGAAAAAGAAAAGAAAAAAAAGAGAAAAATATGAAAAAGAAAAGAAAAGAAAAAAAGAAAGAAAGAAAAAGAAAATCCTTGAGAAAGGAAACAAAAAGAGTTCAAATAATTGTGCTAAATAAGTATTGTGTTTTGTGTAACACTAGGGATTTTGAAAGAAGTTGATTGGAATTTTGTGTTTAAATCTTTGTGAGTTGATCACTCCCTTAGGTTTAGGCAAGTTTTTGTTTCAATTACCTTTAGAAATTGCCCCTTGTTTGTTTACCCGACCACGCTACAACCTTGAAAGCCCTTGTGATTCTTGCCTTTGTATGTTCAATGTGTATTTTTGAATGAATGCATAATTTAGTCTTTTGTTTGCAAGATTGTTGTGTGAGTGAAAAGTACCTCATTTTGTGTTTTTCATCTACCGATGATTATTTTTGCTAGGTGTGATTCACGTTTGAACTTGTGTTATTTTAGGATGTTTGGCATGATTTTTGTATTTTGTATTTGTTTCGTGACTATGTTATTGTCGTAGTTTAGTGGTAAGTATTTACTTTGTGTGTACCATTTTTTATTTGAACCATTTATTTGTTTTTTTTTCAAAACCTGTTGATTCGTGATTCTTTGGTTGTCACTCTATTTCTTTGATTCGCTTGATTCTTGTTTAAGGACAAACAAGTTTAAGTTGGGGAGAGTTTGATAAGTGAAAATTGTAGCTATTTTTGTATATAAGTTTTGTTTCACTTATCGATACTTTTTGTTAATATCGTACGAATAAACCCCACTTTGTTTGTAAATACGTTTATTTTACGTTATAGTGTATATATTCCGTATCAAGTAAATATCATTGAGTTTAATTGATTTTCTCTCATTTTTGTAGGTATTCAAGCAATGATATTTTGCCATTATTGTATAGAGCATTGAATAAGCTTTCCAACGCTTCCGACCGTGCGTCAATCCGAGTTACGGTTTAGAAGTTGTGGTCAAAATAAGGGCTGGTTTGCTGTCAAGTTCGCTTTGCGAACTTTCCAGCGAATGTTCGCTTTGCGAACTTCCCAGCAAATGCTCCCAGACTTGAGGCAGTAAAAAAGGGACCAAAGTTCGCTTTGCGAACTTTCCTGCGAATGTTCGCCAGAAAGTTGATGCGAACTTTCGCAGAATTGCAGAGGCGGTTTAGCTGTTCTAAGGCACTTAAGTGCCAATTTTTGGAGTTCGCTTTGCGAATAAAAGTTTGCACTGCGAACTTGACAGATTTTAAAATAATATTTAAGTCATTTCATTCATTTTTTAGGTTATGGTTTTGGGGTTTTTTGCTCCCAACTCCATCAAATTCATTTTTCAGTAGATTAATTTAGAAAACAACATTGAAACTTGCACACGGATGATTCGGGGTGGATTTCTCATCGATCGGCGCCGACAAACCGCGGGATGTTTAGTTTATTTCTCTTCTTCTTTGTGTTTTTCTTCTTTGCTGGGTTGTTGTATATGTATTTACTTTGAACTCACGTATATTTGTCGCTCATGGCGTTATATTTAATTTGCTTTACAAATCTTTATCGGTGATTATCCTTGATTTTTGCTTTATGCTCGGGGTTTGGGTTGTGTTAAGATAAACATCGCAAACCTTGATTAGGGATGATTATCTGTTAGTTTCTGGATGCTAGAGATAGATTTAGAGCTAACAATCTTTATGGGTGTCGAAGCTTAATGCCTCCGTATCTCGAGTCGGGTGCGAGAGTGTCGACGAGGGTAACACGATTGTTCTCTCAGCTCAGTGTGTCAGAGATGGACACGGTTGTGAGCGATGCTGGATGATATTGAGGAGTATTGTAGGTTGAGTATAACTGGTCGGTAGGTTTAAGTTTGTGAGGAGTCGATTATATGCATGCCGGATAAGTTTCTTCTCTCTGAAGAATGAATTCTTTTTGTGTTAATGTTTACTTTTCTGCATTTACTTTAAACCCATTTTAAACCAAACTCTTTAACATTTAAATTGTCAAACGACAGTTCAATTTCACCGATCTCTGTGTGTAATACCCCAAAATTTGCTCTCTCTTTTGTCATCATAGCATAGCATTATCATATATCATATCATATCCATCTCATTAGCCCAGCATTGCATCTTTAACATAGAAAAATGAAACATAGCATCCCTCTTACCATCAAGGCATGTGATCAGGTGAAAGATGGACAATCAAGGAATCATTCAAGGCACAAAAGGTCAAACAAGTTGCCTCAAGGCAAGCCAAGAGGTATTTCATGTCTCATACTATCTCAATTGATCCTCCAAAACCTCAAGAAAGTGAGATTCAATAGGAGATTGAAGCACTACACCCTTCACTATGCAAGAGGTCCAAAAAAACTGAAGAAAAACCCTCAAAAGAGATAGTTCATTAGTTCAATATCACCCTCAAGTGGCATATCTCATCATCCTTTAAGAGGATACACAACATACTCTAAGGAATTTGAAGTTGAAGACTGCACTTTTTCCCCTTAGTAGGTGGGTATCAAAACTAGGGTTTCCAATTAAATCAGGTCATCTCTAATTTTTTGGACAAAACTTGATGTCATGGTATTCTACATGTCCTTAAGTGTATGTGTGTGGAAAATTGCCTCTCAATTGGTTTTAGAAGTGGTTCAATTGGAAGAAAGATAAAAAATCAGGAAAATTGGGGCTAAGTCAAATAATAAGAGAAAAAAGTCAAATCTTGACTTTTTGAGGCCAAATTCATGAAATTCATGTTATATGTGACCAATGTACAAAATTTGATCAAGAAACTCCAAAAGGATCATGAAAAATCAAGATTTGAAAAGTTGCCATTTTTGGAAGAAGTATGGTTTCCAAATAAGGAAAGTTTTTGCCATTTTGCACCAAACTTTGAACCAAGGCCATTCAAAATTGAGACATCAAATAAAAATTCCACTCAGTCACAATAAAAGATCTCATCTTAAGCTTCAAATTCATGTGTAGAACACTTCCATTGGATCAAAATTGAGAGAGTTATGGATGATCAAAGTTGAGGAAAACTTGGGCAAAATGCAAGTCAGCTTGGGCAAATCTTAGGTCATGCGCAGTCATTTTCACAAACATGTGGTGGGCCAAATGTTTTGATCAATTACTCATGGTTAGAGGCCTCAAATGAAAGTTCTTTCAACATGAAAGTTGTTCCTCTATGTGAGATCTTCAAATTTGGTGTTCGTGATATTTTCATTTGATTAAAGGATAAGAAGTTATGATGGCTCAAAGTAGGGTCAATGTAACTGAAAAATTGACTAAGTCATAACCTAGTCATGCCACACGCGCGCGCATTATGCAACATTTCAAACCAGTTTTGAGTTCCTATGTTTGAAGCACATTTTCAATATGTTACAAGCTTCATTTTCGTCTCTTTTCAACATCAAAGTTGTTGTATCATGTACACACTTTGTAATGATGCCAGAATCATCCATTTCCATGGCCTGAAGAGAGAGATATTCATGCTTAAATGTCACCATTTCCAACTGATTTCATCATATGCTTCACATTAGAATTTGTAGTTCTTGGTTCACACACACCACAAACACTTCATCACATCAGCTTTCCTCTTTCAACCAAACACATATCATATACACCATACACACTTGCCTTGACATACATAGAAATGGAAAAGAAACAAACTTGTGGAACAAGTTTTCTGCTGCACCTTTGATCTTGCACGAATTCATCACCACCATCCATGTCCAGCTTCACCATAACATATCATAAGCCACCATTACCCTATCACAGCCAGCCTCACTCGCCCCTAACTAACTTGACTCAGTTAGTTAGGGTGCACTCACCTTAACCATCTTAACTCACTCTAACTCACTCATTTAACTACCTATGGTTCACTTCTAACTCAAATTATAAATTGAATTTCACTCTCATTTTTTCATTTCAACTCTGATTTTTCCACACTCACCTCAGAACCTCTCTCTTATTCTCTCTCAATCTCTCAACATTGCAATTGGTTTTTGAAGTTTGATTTCAACTTCTCTCCATTGAATCATAAGCAACTACTTCATCTAAGCCTTTATTTGGCCAGGAGTGAATCAAAAGCAGCTTGGAATCTCTGGTTTTCTGAAGAACATATCAAAGTCACAAATCTTCAGGTACGGATTTCAGCCATTATAGACATGCTTTGAAGGTGTTATCAGGTTCTTGAAGCTTCTTATAAGCTCAAGAACTTGTCTGGCTAGTTGATAAGCCTTTAGAGGCATAGTTGAAAAATTAGGGCAAAATTTCTTCTGTTCGATTCTCTTATTTCATGAACTTTATGCGCATTTCATCACTAGATTCATGTTCCTCATCACTTCAGCTTTCCAATGATGTATATTTTGATCATTTGTGCTTGCCTGTAAATCATCGTCACCGGAGGTTGGCCGGAGAAGATGATCGGAGGTCTTCTCCGGCCGGTGGTCTGAATTGTTAGGGTTTTATCATGTTTTAATCGTGACCGTTGGATGTTCATGATCTGATGGCCACAACATTGCCAGCACATTAAAATAAACGTGCATCTCATGTGTTCAATTTCTGATCTCATTTAAGCAATGTGTGGTGCAGTACATGGTAGTGAGTGTGTTCCTTCACGCGTGTGCATTGGATATGGTTACTTTTACTGGTTTGTTGACTGGACTTGATCCAATGGTGTTCATTGTTTTGACTTTTATTTTGACTGAGAGTGCACAATTGTTGGTGTGGACTGCGCGTATATAGACCTTGGGTCATTGCTATTTACACCTCACGTTTTAAAGCCCAAACAATTTGAACTGGTGGTTTACTATGCATACACCCCTTTCTTATTTCAATTTCTTTTTATTCTCTTCATTTCATACACGTTTCATTTTTAATTTTTAAAATTATAAAACAACATAAGAAAATTCTGGAAAAATTCATGAATATTATCAAGACATTTAGGAAAGTTTTGATATTTTTATTTCATGATTTTATTACATTTTTATCACTGTTTCATAATTTTCTTTGAATTTCCATTTGTATGCATTCCAAATATGATACATGAATTTGTAGAATTTGGTTCTTGCTCATTACCAACTGTTTTGACCTGATTCTTTTTGTATTGATTCACTAATACATTGAATCATGTTAGGTGATTTTTGTTTGATTTTTTAGGTCACTTTATGACACGTTTTGATGCTTGTCTTTGCACCACTTTGCATGATGTTTCAACTTGACCTAATGCATTGTTTGAAGTCATTTTGCTTTGAATTTTGACATGCTATCTTGATGTATGATTTACTTATAACTTAGGCATTCAAATACCATGCTTGCATAATTTTCATAAGTCCATTTGATTTTTGTTTGATGCATTACATTTGAAGCCTAATACATGTCATATCATTCTAACTTTAGTGTATGTTGGCATGAATTCTTTTGTGCATATTTGTATGAGCATTTGCATATTTTATGAGCTATTCATATGATATTATAGGTCCTTGGTACACACTATAGGTCATCTTTACATGTCCATTTCAACTTGAACTTTGTGCATCCTTAACATGTATTGTTTGCACTTTCCTTTTGAACTTTCACTTCACTTCTTCTTCTATTACTTCTTGAATGTATTGAATGTTGATTCATGAATACTTTGAGATGTTTATAAACCATTTTTCATTTAGTTTCAATTCTGATTTTTGGATTACATGTTCCATTTATGCATGTTCTTTTCATTTCTTTTCATCTTTCATCTTACCTTTCTTATGATAACATGTTTAAATGCTATGGAGGATGATTGTTGCTTATTCATTTGAACTTGTATAATGATAATCATTTGTTGTCAATATGATTCACATTCTGGTTGTGATATTAAGATTTGATTCTTCATCTTATTCTTTTGAACTTTAATGTGTATTAAGTGTTTTTTACTTCTTATACATGTTTCCATGTTTACTAACCATGTAGGGGTTTTGGTAAGTTGAAATTGAGTGAGGATAAGGAATCCACATTCAAATTTCTTTCCTTTCATCTTTTACAATTCAATCTTGTGTTTTGTTAAGTACTTATGTGCTTTCTTTGATTAACTCATTATTTTCCCTTTTGAGTTACAATTCATCTTCTACTTTAGAAGTGAGTTGTTTAACTCATTCCTTCTTTAGACTTTAGACTTTGCAACCTCACAAACCATTAGGATCACTCCCTTAACTAATCAATTAGGATCGAGTCTTAGTTCACATAGATTTTACCTTTCTCGCCCACTTGAGTCTTTCATCTCCTCATCTCAAAGAAAATTCAAAATATGTAATAAAGGTAGGCATTTATTGCATTTAGGCCTTTCATATAAAGAAAAGATTATAGGGGGTCTTCTCTTGTAATCTTAGAATGTGTAGCATATGGCCCATCTTGGGTCAATGTGTTAAACATTTGATCTTGTATGAAGGACTTAAATGCAATACTTGTTGAGGATACAAATAAAAAAAAACACTTCTTCATTTCATAATTAACAAAAACACTTAATAAATACCAGTATGCTAGTGTATTTGAACCTTAATAATTGGAACTAAATGTGAGGGTCTTCTTCACACTTAGTATACTTTCTTACTCATTCCATCTTGGAATGTGAGGATGTATACACTCCAATGATTAAGATTTAGATACATTATCATACGCGAACAAATAACAAACATTTTTCTTAAAAGACAACAAACAAACAAACAAACAAACAATTCTTTTCTCATCTCATTCATTTCAGTCTTAAGGACTCGTCACGTCCGTTCTACCGCAAACAGGTAACGCCTAAGTCTCCATACAGCGAGCCGCAACACCTAAACTGCTGGGATGCGCACTCTGACGTTTCCACTAAAAAACACAAACAAAGTGACCCTCGTTGAGGGGAACTACGTCGCTCTGATTCTCATGTTCCCGATGAGATACGTAGGCAGTGGGGTAGGGCCCATTCGAGCACTTCTTTTATTTTCCCTACATTTGTTTCTCTTTCTCTTTCCATTCCTTTTCCAGTTCTTTTTCCAGTATCCTTTTCTATCACCCTTTGATCGAGACAAGCAAGCGTGGATCCCATCGGGTACGATGGACGCGTGGGGATGCTAATACCTTCCTCTCGCGTAACCGACTCCCGAATCCAGTTCTCTTGGTCGCAAGACCATGCTCTATCCTTTCCTTCAGGTTTACGCGGTGTTTCCTTTCCCTCTCTTGGGATAAATACACATTGCCGGCGACTCTGTTTCCGTGCCACTTTCGCGTTTGTACTTGGATGAAAATCCCGGGAGCGACAGCTGGCGACCCTGCTGGGGACAGGTTGACCTATTGCTGGTCCATCCTGAGCGAGTCGATCCTAGCGCTCGTTTGCTTTTCTTTCATTGGGTGTTTACTGTTATCTTGTATTTGTTGTTTACTGTATTTTATTACTTGTACCATATTTACAGCATGTTAGCATTTACATTTCGTATATTATACTGTGTTGCACTGTTCTGTCTGTTTGGCGGGATGGGATTTCTGAGAGAGGAGCCCATTACCAAGGCTTGAGTGCACACTTAGATTTAGAGTGGAGAGTAGTGGGACCTATGTACCATCTGTGTACGTTGGGTAATCATGAAATTCACAGCTAGACGAGGCTATCTTGGGACCCATCATGGCGTACACATCTTGCATATTCCAGGATGTCGATCTAGAGAGTTGTCGACTCTAGTGACCGATCATGAAGACCTTAGTGGAAACATCTCTCTTTAGTGGTGACAGTGGCAGACCACATTCTGTGGCAAACCCACTCGCACCCGAGGGCCCACTTTGGAACTTGCATAGGATGACCTTTATTTTCTAAGGTGAGTCAGTGGACGACCTCTTTGATTGGCATAGCATTGTATCCTACGGGCTGAATGTGCTATCGCTTCTCAAACCTCCGAAGCTGGCAAGCCTTATTTTCTAGGAACCACATGTGAGTATGGGTGGGATGTTTACAGGTTTGCAGGTAACCTAGCCTCCTACATACCTTACTTGTGATTCTATGATTGTTACAGACAGTGTATCCTATAACAGTGGTTTGAGTATTCATCTCAGATATTGCCAGATTCAGTACAGAGACACAGTGCACACAGTTCAACACAGACACAGACACCTGAATACTTGATCACATGCCTTTTGCATTTGCATACTCATATCATAACAGGTTATGTTTGTCATTTTCAGGTACCTACCATATTGTCTGATTCCAATCATGAGTTTCCAAGAAGTTGAGGTTAAAAGGAAGAATAATGTGTCATATAAATTCCCTGATCCTAATCTGGATTCATTGAACAAGATGATAGGCATGGCTGGTTCTGGTGTTCTCAACACTTTTCAGAAGGAATATGGAGAGTTGATTAAAATGGTATGTGCATTCACAAAGTATGAGAAGGATGGGTTTCACACTTTCTTACAGTTCTATGAACCATCAATGAGATGTTTCCTGTTCCCTGACTACATTTTGATGCCCACTTTGGAGGAATTCTCATTTGTTTTGGGAATTCCAGTCACGTCTTCTATACCGTATTTTTCTGAAGATGCTCTTACCCCCAAAGTAATTGCTGCTGTTTTACATTTCGACCAGTCTGTTGTGAAAAGTGGCCTGAGTAAACTTAAAGAAGATGAAGGATTTCATTTGGAGTTTCTTTTCCACCAAGCTCAGGAGGCTGCCAAGGCTAAAAACTGGACTACTTACAATGTTGTGTTAGCTCTTTGTATCTATGGTTTGGTGATTTTCCCCGGTCAACCTGACTTTGTTGATATGCAGGCGATGAAAGTGTTCGTTTCGAAGAACCCGATTCCTACCCTGCTAGGGGATTTTTACTACTCAGTACACTACAAAAATGAGAAGAGAAGAGGATGTCTGGTTAGTTGCCGTACCTAATTGTTATGTCATTGGCTCTTCAAACATTTACCTCGAACTGGTGCTTTCGTAGAAACTACTGAGACAATGAAATGGTCCAAGAGATTGATAGGTTTGACTGCCAATAACATCATTTGGTTTGATCCCAAATTACTGACAATAGAGCTTACTGTTAAATGTGGAAGTTTTCCAAATGTGCCTCTACTTGGAAGAAGAGGTGGAATTAATTACAACCTGATGTTGGCTGTTAGACAATTTGGTTATGCTTCGAGAAATCCTCCTGCTGATGAAGAGATTAATGCTTCTCTGTTTTTCGTGGGAACTAAGAATGAAAGAGTGCCAGAAGTAATAAATGCCTGGAAATTTAGGCAAAGAGAGGGAAAGTTAATTTTTGGCAAAGGAGACTGTAGATCATACCCTGACTATGATGCTTGGATTGAGATGAAGGTCAAAGAGTTGTTGCTACCCTTTTCAAGAGAGATTCTCTTATGGCCAAATCAACACTCCATGGTACCGGCTGAAGAGTGGGAGAAATGGAAGAAAATGGTTAGAGAGTTGCAGATAGAGAACTCTGGAATGAGCAGATGTCTTCAGAAAGCTTTGGCTGACAACAAAAATTTGGAGAAGAGAGCATTGGAAGCGGAGAAAATCTTGGCAGACAAGGAAGAAGATTTTGATGATAGAGCTCGGTACTTCCGAAAACTTACTTTAGGAGCAGATGATACTAGTCAGGCTCACAAGACTACAAAGCAGGCTTTAGCCCGAAGCAGGGATTCATTAGGTAAACTTCGTCAAGCTTGGGATGAAGTTAGAATTGAAAACTCTGAATTGCTGACCCAGTTAAAAGATAAAGATGAAGAGCTGAAGAAAGCACATGTAGCAAGAAGAAAGTATCGAGAGGATCTTGGAAAAAGTCAAGACCAGGTAGGGAATATTGAAGATAAGCTGAAAATTGCCAACAAAGAGCTTGAAGATGTCACGGCAGATCTGAAGCTGGTTAAAATTCAAGCTGGAATTAAGAGGCGCAAAGGAGCCGATGAAGATGAAGCCTTGCTGATGCACATGGGCTCATTATCTGATGCATTGGAAAAAAGGGACGTCGTAATCAAAGAGCTGATTAAGAAGCCACATCATCAACGTACCCACATCCTGTTCGAAGAGATTAAGTATTCCAGCCAGAAGCTGAAGGACGTAGAGCTATCAGATTAATGATTTTTGTCATTTCTTTGTAATTTGCAATGGTTACCATCAGAATTGTTGATGGATCCATTTGACTGCTTGTTTCTTATTCTGCTGCTGAAACTATGACAAATGTGCTTGAAAACTTTTGAGAATTCGTATGAAATGAGCTATTTCTGTTCACAATTTCTGGTTTTCAGATATATGTGACGTAATAAGATATCTGCACACTGGCACACTATAAAATCACTATTTCTGGTCATCAGACATTTGTGATTGGCGTATATGAATATCTCTTCATGGAAAAACTCAATAATTATGATTTATGGTCGTCAGGAATTCGTGGTTACGATTGGAATCAGGATATGAAAAGTATCTTGAAATGACAAACATAACTGTGCATTTGCATTTGCATAGCATATCATTTTTGCATTACAGGTTTTCTTTTTGCAGGCGCCTGCTAACCTTTATTTGGTTTTTAGGCACGATAGTTGATACCCCAGTTCACCGATATTCTACCCGACGCAATCAAGCCAGCGTCATGGAACAAGTTCAGACTGAATTAGCTGATTTGAGGGGGAGGATGGAGCAGTTCATGAACCTTATACAGGGGATTGCTCAAGGTCAGCAGGAGCTGAGGGCCGGTCAGGAAACCATGAGGGTTGGTCAAGATGCCATGAGAGCCACTATTCAGAGGCTGGAGACTGAAATACCAAATTGCAATGTGCGCACTCCTCCTGTTGGCAACATCCCCACTGGTGGGGTGCATCTGGGATTTGATAATAATGGTTTAGAGGATGGTCAAGATGACCAGTTTACGGCGTTCAACAACGACATGGGTTTCTACAATGAAGACCGGAAGTATGAAGGGTTAGATGAAAGACTCAAGGCTATTGAGAGCCAAAATCCTCTGGGGATTGACGTAGAGGACATGGGTCTCGTGCAAGGTGTGAGAATCCCTCCCAAGTTCAAACTTCCTACATTGGATAAGTACAATGGCAGTACCTGTCCCAAAACACATTTGCAAGCTTACAATCGCAAGATTGCCGCTTATACTGAAGACCAAAAGCTCTGGATGTATTTCTTCCAGGACAGCCTGTCAGGCGCCTCCCTGGAATGGTACATTAAGCTGGACAGGGTTCATATAAAGAGCTGGAAAGATTTGTGCGTTGCGTTTCTAAAACAGTATCAATATAATTTGGACATGGCGCCCAATCGTACTCAGCTGCAGAGTATGACTCAGGATCACAAGGAGGGCTTTAAGCAGTACGCGCAGAGATGGAGAGAATTGGCTGCTCGAGTTCAACCACCTTTGGCTGATCGTGAGATGGCTGATATGTTTATGAGCACACTCCAAGGGCCGTATTTGGATAGATTGGCTGCGTGTCCTTCAATAGGGTTTGCCGACATTGTTATCGCTGGGGAACGAATAGAGAGTTTGCTGAAGTTGGGTAAGATTCAAGAAGTCAGTGGGACTGGTGCTTCGAGTTCGAGGAAACCCTTTGCTAACGGACCAAGGAAAAGAGAAGGGGAGTCCAGTGTTGTGCATAGAGGAAAGGGCAGAGGCATGACTCGATCCTACCATCAGGTGGACACTGTAACCATTCCTGTTCCAGCAGGACAGCAAGCTCCAGATCAGCAAGCTAGACCCCGATTCCAGACTAATAGACAAAGGGACCGTAAGTTTGATCCCTTGCCTATGACATATGCTGCTTTGTTACCACAATTGCTCAGAGAGAATTTGGTTGAACTTCGGACTATGAGGCCGCCAGATACTGGAAAATTGCCTCAAAATTATGATGCTAATGTTCGATGTGAATTTCATTCTGGTGCGCCGGGTCACTCGATAGAAAAGTGCTGGGCCTTTCAACATAAGGTTCAGGATCTGATTGACGCAAAAGCTATTAATTTCTCTAAGCCTCCGAATGTTCGTGATAACCCAATGCCTCATCATGGAGATGCAGGCATGCATGCTATTTCTGATGGCGAGAAATTAAATGTGATTACCGATGTTAATTTGGTAAAGACTCCGCTGTTGATTGTAAAAGAGCGTTTGTTAAAAGGAAGGGTATTTCCTAGATGTGGCTCTGATTGTGAGGATTGTTCAAGACAGATTAATGGCTGCAGTAAGTTGAAAGTTGGACTGCAGGAGCTTATGGACGAAGGAAGCCTTCAGTTTGATAAGGTAGAGAAGGAAAAAGATGTTTCAGTCGTTACCATTTATTATAATCCAGTTGAAATACAAGTGCCCGTTGAAGATCCTGTTGCTATCATCGTGCCCGAGAGGGCGAGACCAGTTACGATTATAGTTCCTGAATATGCTTCTTATGTGTCTAATCGGGTAGTTCCATGGCAATATGGAACTAATACTCATCAAGGAGGAAGTCAACAGAAAGCAGAGGCTGCTGTTGGTACCAGTGTTGAGAATGTCAGTGGACCAAGTGGTTTCACCAGAAGTGGTCGACTGTTTGCTCCCCAGACTCTAAGGAGTGATAAAGAAGCTGAAGCCGCTGCAAGAACAAAAGGAAAACAGGTTGTTGGTGACGAGGTGCCTGTTCAGGAAGAGGACCCTAAAGTCAATTTTGATAGTGATGTTGAGGAATTTATGAGGATTATCAAAAAGAGCGATTATAAGATCATTGATCAGCTCAATCAGACACCCTCTAAAATCTCAATATTATCCCTGTTAATGAGTTCAGATGCACACTGGGCTGCTTTGTTGAAGGTTTTGAATATAGCCTATGTCCCCCAAGAGATTACTGTGAATCAGTTGGAGGGAGTAATTTCTAATGTCAATGTGAGCCACGGGTTGGTGTTTACGAATAGGGATTTGACTCCAGATGGATGTAATCACAACAAAGCGTTGCACATCACACTTGAATGCAAAGGAGCTGTTTTGTCGCATGTGCTAGTTGACATGGGTTCTTCCTTGAATGTGTTACCTAAAAAGGCCCTGATGAAAATTGAAGTAGATGGATTGATTCTTAGACCCAGCGATCTGATTGTGAGAGCTTTCGATGGATCCCAAAGATCGGTGTTTGGAGAGGTAGAATTACCAATACAGGTTGGTCCACAGATATTCAAGACAATCTTTCACGTTATGGACATTCAACCTGCTTACATCTGTTTGTTAGGCCGACCGTGGATTCACGCAGCAGACGCAGTTACCTCCACACTACATCAGAAGCTCAAATACATGTTCAAGGGTCAAGTGGTTACCGTTTGCGGTGAAGAAGATATATTTGTGAGTCATCTATCCACTTTCATATATGTGGAAATGGATGGAGAGATTCATGAAACCCTGTGCGAGTCTTTTGAAGCCCTGAATATCAACAAATTCCCAGAATCTACTTTAACATCAGTGGTGTCAAATGGGCCAGTTGGGCCGAGTGCATCAATTGTGTCCTACAAGCAGGCCAGAGAAGTGGTTGAAAGCGGAAATGCCCAAGGTTGGGGTAAAGCTATCGACGTGTTTGTGAAAGAAGATAAGTTCGGCATTGGATACCAACCGAGCCAGACGCCAGGTCCCCGATTCCGGGGGCCAATCAATTTCAACAGTGGAGGAATTATCAACCCTAATCAGTCCTGCTCAACAATAGAAGATGACGCTGAAAGCTCAGATTATCTGGACAGATTGGTGTATTCACTGGCTCCGGGTGAGGCATTGCAAAACTGGTCTAGTGAAGAAGTCATTCATGTTGTACACCATTCAGAGTAATAATTCTTGTCTTTCATAATGCATAAATCCCACGCTCTGCCCAAGGTGTGAGGATCCATTTGTAGGGCCACCATATTTTCTCATATAATGTTCAAACATCAATAAAAAGGACGTTTTTGTTTACAAATTTGTGTTCCTTTATTCCTTCTTTATTTTTATTTTTGCACAAAGAAAATTAAAAAACGACAATGCACCTTCTTTTCTTTTGTTTTCAAGCAAAAATAATTTAAAATAAAGCATCAATCCAATCATGCAGACTTGATTTTGTGGATTCCTCTGAAAATGATTCTGTTATGCCCATGTATGATTTCGACAATCTGATCTATCAAGCTGAGGAGGAAAGTGATGAAGACTATGAACTCCCGGAAGAGTTGGCTAGATTGTTGAAACAGGAAGAAAAGACCATTCAGCCTCATCAGGAAGATCTTGAGGTTATTAATATCGGTTCATAAGAAAGCAAGAAAGAGATCAAGATCGGTGCAAATCTGCGGGCTGAGGTAAAGCAAGAACTGATAGTCATGCTGCGTGAATATGTTGACATCTTTGCTTGGTCATATCAAGATATGCCAGGTTTAAATACAGACATAGTTATCCATAGACTACCATTGAAAGAGGCCTGTCCACCGGTCAAGCAGAAGCTGCGCAGAACGAAACCAGAAATGGCTTTGAAGATCAAGGAAGAGGTACAGAAACAGTTGGATGCAGGTTTTCTGGCAGTAACCAACTATCCTCCCTGGGTGGCCAATATAGTACCGGTGCCGAAGAAAGATGGCAAGGTCAGAATGTGTGTGGATTACAGAGATCTCAACAGGGCGAGCCCCAAAAAAGACTTTCCACTCCCTCATATTGATGTGCTGGTTGACAATACTGCTCAGTTTTCAGTGTTCTCATTTATGGATGGATTCTCCGGGTACAATCAGATAAAGATGGCGCCTGAAGACATGGAGAAGACAACATTCATTACCCTGTGGGGTACCTTCTGTTACAAAGTAATGCCTTTTGGGTTGAAGAACGCAGGGGCAACTTATCAAAGAGCAATGGTGACGTTATTTCATGATCTAATTCATAAAGAGATCGAGTGCTATGTGGATGACATGACTGCTAAATCAAAGACAGAAGAGGAACATCTGATCAACTTGAAGAAGTTGTTTGAGAGGTTGAGGAAATCAGGTTGAGACTGAATCCTAACAAGTGTACTTTCGGCGTGCGGTCCAGAAAATTGCTGGGTTTCATTGTCAGTGAAAAAGGAATAGAGGTTGATCCTGCTAAAGTGAAAGTTATACAAGATATGCCTGTACCGAGAACTGAGAAAGAAGTTCGCGACTTTCTAGGGAGATTGAACTACATTTCAAGGTTCATATCTCACCTAATTGCCACCTGTGAACCGATATTCAAAATGCTAAGAAAAGATTAAACGGTCAGGTGGAATGATGATTGTCAAAATGCATTCGATAAAATAAAAAGATATTTGCAGGAACCTCCGATTCTGATACCTCCAATTCAAGGGAGACCACTGATTATGTACTTGACAGTGCTCGAAGGATCCATGGGTTGTGTTCTCGGTCAGCACGACGAGACAGGTCGGAAAGAACATGCTATCTACTACCTGAGCAAGACGTTTACAGATGTGAATCACGTTATTCAATGCTTGAGAAGACATGCTGCGCACTCGCATGGGCCGCAAAGCGATTGAGACAATATATGCTCACACATACAACCCTGTTGATCTCAAAAATGGATCCGGTCAAGTATATTTTTGAGAAACCAGCACTTACAGGCAGAGTTGCAAGGTGGCAGATGGTACTGACAGAGTACGATATTCAATATACTTCGCAAAAAGCAATCAAAGGAAGTATACTGTCAGATTATCTTGCACAACAGCCTCTTGATGATTACCAGCCCATGAAGTTTGATTTCCCTGATGAGGACATCATGTTTCTCAAAGCGAAAGACTGCGAGGAACCACTTTTGGAGGAGGGGCCTGACCCTGAATCCAAATGGAGTTTGATGTTTGACGGGGCAGTTAATATGAATGGGTGCGGAGTTGGTGCAGTTCTCATTACGCCAGAAGGCGTTCACATGCCCTTCACTGCCCGAGTAACTTTCGGGTGTACCAACAATGAAGCAGAATACGAAGCTTGTATACTAGGGATTGAGGAGGCTATTGATTTACAAATCAAGACCCTCGATATCTTTGGTGATTCAGCACTGGTAATCAATCAAGTAAAGGGAACTTGGCACACACATCAGCAGAATTTGATTCCGTATAGAGATTATACGAGGAGATTACTGACGTTCTTTACAACTGTCAAGTTATACAATGTTCCTAGAGATGAAAATAAGTTTGCAGACGCCTTGGCCACTATATCTTCGATGATCAAAGTGCATGGTTGGAACTTTGTACCCAGGATTGATGTATCTCGTCTTGATAGACCTGTTTTTGTGTTTGATGTTGATGCAGTGTCTGACGACAAGCCTTGGTACCATGACATTAAATGCTTCTTGGAAAATCTAGAATACCCGCCTGGGGCATCTTTCAAAGACAAGAAGACATTAAGAAGGCTAGCCGATAGTTTCTTCTTGAACAAAGATGGCGTGCTGTATAAAAGAAATTTTGACACGGTTCTGCTCAGATGCGTGGATAGACACGAAGCATACCTGTTGATGATTGAAGTGCACGAAGGCTCTTTCGGTACCCATGCCAGAGGACATGCGATGGCTAAGAAATTGTTAAGATCGGGGTATTATTGGTTGACAATGGAGTCAGATTGCTGCAAGTATGCCCGCAAGTGTCACAAATGCCAGATCTATGCAGACAAAGTACATGTTCCTCCAAATCCGTTGAGTGTCATGTCCTCTCCGTGGCCCTTTGCAATGTGGGGCATTGATATGATCGGGAAAATTGAGCCTACTGCTTCAAACGGCCATCGTTTCATCTTGGTCGCCATTGATTACTTCACTAAATGGGTTGAAGCAACATCTTATGCCAATGTCACTAAGCAAGTGGTAGCTCGTTTCTTGAAACGAGATATCATTTGTCGCTATGGAGTTCCCAAAAGAATCATTACTGATAATGGTTCTAATTTGAACAACAAAATGATGGCTGAGCTATGCCGGGACTTCAAAATCAAACATCACAATTCTTCTCCGTATCGCCCAAAGATGAATGGCGCGGTCGAAGCGGTCAACAAAAATATCAAGAAGATTGTGCAAAAGATGGTTGTCACGTACAAAGATTGGCATGAGATGTTCCATTTGCTTTGCATGGGTATCGAACATCAGCCCGCACGTCCACTAGGGCAACACCATACTCACTTGTATATGGTATGGAGGCAGTTCTACCGGTCGAAGTTGAGATTCCCTCTCTCCAAGTATTGATGGACGTTAAGCTAGATGAAGCTGAATGGGTACGACCCAGATTTGATCAGCTGAGCCTTATTGAGGAGAAGCGACTAGCAGCAGTATGTCATGGCCAGCTATACCAGCGCAGAATGAAGAGGGCATTCGATCAAAAGGTTCGACCTCAAGTTTACAAGGTCGGAGATGTGGTAATCAAGAGAATACTTCCTCCGAGTACAGATCATAGGGGCAAATAGACTCCTAATTATGAAGGTCCATTCGTGGTTAAAAAGGTTTTCTCAGGTGGAGCCTTATTGTTGACAACCATGGATGGTGAAGAGTTTTCATCCCCTGTTAATTCAGATGCAGTTAAAAAATACTTCGTATAAATAGACCCGCTGGATAAAAAATAAAGTAAAATAAAATAAAATAAAATAAAAAATCCAGGCAAAAAAGGGCATCCTGGCGAACCAAAAACAGAATAAAGGTTCGAGCAGAAATTAGGGATATAAGTAAAAAAAAATTGTACACCCGGTAAGTTGAAAACCCGAAAGGGCAACTTAGGCAAAAATGGGTATCTCGGTGGATTGAAAACCTGAAAAGGCGATCCACGCAAAAGAGGGATTTAAGCGAATAACTGCAGTCTGAATTAATCTGTACGCTCTCTACTCTTCAGCAAAATAGCAAAGTTTCCGAAGGAGGAATTGTTCCGACCACGAACTTCCTAAGGCGAAGATAATCAAGAGAGTTGGAATACATACTAGCTATAACAGAATTAGAAATCAGTTGGAATCCAATTTCCGCATTGTCATTAGGATAGATTTCTTTTCTCAATTTTATGGCAATCAACTCTTTCAGGGGTTTGCTTCCAATTGTAAATTCGTCGATTTTGGCATTTTATCAATAAAATTGAATATTCAGTCACAAGCTTTTATTTTCATTTTTACTGTTTTGTTTGCAAAAACGTCCAATTTTTTATAATAAAACATTGCTTTGAAAATATCATGGCCCTGCAAAAACATGCACAAAAAAGACAATTAAAATTACTTTGCTTGTTGGATAACCTTGGATGGTGGACTCAAAAAAACCACGCAATATCCTGGGGCATGTGCATATTTTTTTCTGTTGCAGGTAATGAGTACGATCGATCCAAGCAGCACGAAAGTTATCTCTCAGCATAATCAACAGATATTTGCTATGACTTGATACTGTTGTATCTTATTAAGTCGATTCTTTCATTCAAGATTTCCCACCGGATTTCGTGACGACAACGGTTGTCGAAAATTGAATTCTTCTGTGTTGATAACGGTTATTAATGCAGAGAGCACTCCATGTCCATAACGAGTGCAAATCTTCTGGTACCTCGCAGACGACGTGAAGGGTAGTGGAAGAGCGAATGTTCGGAAGTTGAAGACAGGGTGTTCGTCTAAGAGTTTGAAAATGCTTGGTTTTCTATAAAAGCCTCTTAAGAGACGAAGCTTCTCGCAGTAACATCCCCTGTGGAGTTTATTCTCGGCAGGATTTACCAGCAAGTGGTAGTGTCATATTTCCCGCAGGTTTCAGCATGTGAAATTTGTCAAAGAATAATTCCCAGCTGAATTATTTTATTTCCCCACAGAGTTCAACATTTTGACAGTAATTTCCCCAGCAAGGTCTAAATAGATCGAGGGAATCTCTTCTTCAGCAAAGTGTCAGCATATGATATTACCCAGCCGGTGGTGTAATTCTCAGCATTGCTCATTTACAACTCAAAGTCCAATTTATTTTTGGCGTACAGATAGTTGTTCATATTATTCCAGCAGGTGGGATAGTATTGTAGATGGTTGTTCCAGTAGGTGGGATGATCATACAGGTGGTTGTTCATATTATTCCAGCAGGTGGGATAGTATTGCAGATGGTTGTTCCAGCAGGTGGGATGATCATACAGACAATTTGTTTATATTATTCCAGCAGGTGGGATAGTATTGCAGATGATTGTTACAGCAGGTGGGATGATCATACAGACAGTTTATTCATATTATTCCAGCAGGTGGGATAGTATTGCAGATAATTGTTCCAGCAGGTGGGGTGATCATTATATACAATCGTTCATATTATTCCAGTAGGTGGGATAGTATTGCAGATGGTTGTTCCAGCAGGTGGGGTGATCATTATATACAATCATTCGTATTATTCCAGCAGGTGGGATGGTATTACAGATGGTTTTTCCAGCAGGTGGGATGATCATTATATATAGTAGTTTATATTTTTCCAGTAGGTGGGATGGTGATAAACAACTATATTCTCGGCAAAGTCCAACGTTGGTTTGGCGAAGCTTCCAAAGCCGGTTTGGTAAGCATCGAAGTCCAATGTTAGTTTGGCAAAGCTGCAAAAGTGCATCTGAGGATGGCAAGTCTGAGATTCCAAAGCCGGTTTGGTAATCATTGAAGTCCAACGATAGATTGGCAGAAATCCAACACGAATTGGTAAAAGTCCATTGTCTAGAATGGCAGAGCAGCTAAAGTCCACCAGTTGAGTGGCAAGCCAGTAGTCGTCTGGCGTCGTTCAAAAAGACATTGTTGAAAGTCCATCCATAGAGTGGCAAGCCAGTAGTCGTCTGGCGTCGTTCAAAAAGACATTGTTGAAAGTTCATCCATAGTATGGCAAGCTAGTAGTCGTCTGGCGTCGTTCAAAAGACAGATCTCTCCGACAACGTTTCATTGAAAATTCAATCCAGCGGTCTCGTTGGGTTTATATCCCTTTTGTTCTTCGTCATCCAGAGCAATTTTTTTGTTATATTTGGTATTCAATCACTATATACCTTGAAAGTCTGAAAGCAATCGCTTTCAGGCATTCAGGTCTACAGCGTTTGAATAGGGGCAGCTGTAATACCCCAAAATTTGCTCTCTCTTTTGTCATCATAGCATAGCATTATCATATATCATATCATATCCATCTCATTAGCCCAGCATTGCATCTTTAACATAGAAAAATGAAACATAGCATCCCTCTTACCATCAAGGCATGTGATCAGGTGAAAGATGGACAATCAAGGAATCATTCAAGGCACAAAAGGTCAAACAAGTTGCCTCAAGGCAAGCCAAGAGGTATTTCATGTCTCATACTATCTCAACTGATCCTCCAAAACCTCAAGAAAGTGAGATTCAATAGGAGATTGAAGCACTACACCCTTCACTATGCAAGAGGTCCAAAAAAACTGAAGAAAAACCCTCAAAAGAGATAGTTCATTGGTTCAAAATCACCCTCAAGTGGCATATCTCATCATCCTTTAAGAGGATACACAACATACTCTGAGGAATTTGAAGTTGAAGACTGCACTTTTTCCCCTTAGTAGGTGGGTATCAAAACTAGGGTTTCCAATTAAATCAGGTTACCTATGATTTTTTGGACAAAACTTGATGTCATGGTATTCTACATATCCTTAAGTGTATGTGTGTGGAAAATTGCCTCTCAATTGGTTTTAGAAGTGGTTCAATTGGAAGAAAGATCAAAAATCAGGAAAATTGGGGCTAAGTCAAATAATAAGAGAAAAAAGTCAACTCTTGACTTTTTGAGGCCAAATTCATGAAATTCATGTTATATGTGACCAATGTATAAAATTTGATCAAGAAACTCCAAAAGGATCATGAAAAATCAAGATTTGAAAAGTTGCCATTTTTGGAAGAAGTAGGGTTTCCAAATAAGGAAAGTTTTGGCCATTTTGCACCAAACTTTGAACCAAGGCCATTCAAAATTAAGACATCAAATAAAAATTCCACTCGGCCACAACAAAAGATCTCATCTTAAGCTTCAAATCCATGTGTAGAACACTTCCATTGGATCAAAATTGAGAGAGTTATGGATGATCAAAGTTGAGGAAAACTTAGGCAAAATGCAAGTCAGCTTGGGCAAATCTTAGGTCATGCGCAGTCATTTTCACAAACATGTGGTGGGCCAAATGTTTTGATCAATTACTCATGGTTAGAGGCCTCAAATTAAAGTTCTTTCAACATGAAAGTTGTTCCTCTATGTGAGATCTTCAAAATTGGTGTTCGTGATTTTTTCATTTGATCAAAGGATAAGAAGTTTATATGGCTCAAAGTAGGGTCAATGTAACTGAAAAATTGACTAAGTCATAACCTAGTCATGCCACACGCGCGCGCATTATGCAACATTTCAAATCAGTTTTGAGTTCTTATGTTTGAAGCACATTTCCAATATGTTACAAGCTTCATTTTCGTCTCTTTTCAACATCAAAGTTGTTGTATCATGTACACACTTTGTAATGATGCCAGAATCATCCATTTCCATGGCCTGAAGAGAGAGATATTCATGCTTAAATGTCACCATTTCCAACTGATTTCATCATATGCTTCACATTAGAATTTGTAGTTCTTGGTTCACACACACCACAAACACTTCATCACATCAGCTCTCCTCTTTCAACCAAACACATATCATATACACCATACACACTTGCCTTGACATACATAGAAATGGAAAAGAAATAAACTTGTGGAACAAGTTTTCTGCTGCACCTTTGATCTTGCACGAATTCATCACCACCATCCATGTCCAGCTTCACCATAACATATCATAAGCCACCATTACCCTATCACAGCCAGCCTCACTCGCCCCTAACTAACTTGACTCAGTTAGTTAGGGTGCACTCACCTTAACCATCTTAACTCACTCTAACTCACTCATTTAACTACCTATGGTTCACTTCTAACTCAAATTATAAATAGAATTTCACTCTCATTTTTTCATTTCAACTCTGATTTTTCCACACTCACCTCAGAACCTCTCTCTTCTTCTCTCTCAATCTCTCAACATTGCAACTGGTTTTTGAAGTTTGATTTCAACTTCTCTCCATTGAATCATAAGCAACTACTTCATCTAAGCCTTTATTTGGCCAGGAGTGAATCAAAAGCAGCTTGGAATCTCTGGTTTTCTGAAGAACATATCAAAGTCACAAATCTTCAGGTACGGATTTCAGCCATTATAGACATGCTTTGAAGGTGTTATCAGGTTCTTGAAGCTTCTTATAAGCTCAAGAACTTGTCTGGCTAGTTGATAAGCCTTTAGAGGCATAGTTGAAAAATTAGGGCAAAATTTCTTCTGTTCGATTCTCTTATTTCATGAACTTTATGCGCATTTCATCACTAGATTCATGTTCCTCATCACTTCAGCTTTCCAATGATGTATATTTTGATCATTTGTACGTTCCTGTAAATCATCGTCACCGGAGGTTGGCCGGAGAAGATGACCGGAGGTCTTCTCCGGCCGGTGGTCTGAATTGTTAGGGTTTTATCATGTTTTAATCGTGACCGTTGGATGTTCATGATCTGATGGCCACAACATTGCCAGCACATTAAAATAAACATGCACCTCACGTGTTCAATTTCTGATCTCATTTAAGCAATGTGTGGTGCAGTACATGGTAGTGAGTGTGTTCCTTCACGCGTGTGCATTGGATATGGTTACTTTGACTGGTTTGTTGACTGGACTTGATCCAATGGTGTTCATTGTTTTGACTTTTATTTTGACTGAGAGTGCACAATTATTGGTGTGGACTGCGCGTATATGGACCTTAGGTCATTTCTATTTACACATCACGTTTTAAAGCCCAAACAATTTGAACTGGTGGTTTACTATGCATACACCCCTTTCTTATTACAATTTCTTTTTATTCTCTTCATTTCATACACGTTTCATTTTTAATTTTTAAAATTACAAAACAACATCAGAAAATTCTGGAAAATTTCAGGAATATTATCAAAACATTTAGGAAAGTTTTAATATTTTTATTTCATGATTTTATTACATTTTTATCACTGTTTCATAATTTTCTTTGAATTTCCATTTGTATGCATTCCAAATATGATACATGAATTTGTAGAATTTTGTTCTTGCTCATTACCAATTGTTTTGACCTGATTCTTTTTGCATTGATTCACTAATACATTGAATCATGTTAGGTGATTTTTGTTTGATTTTTTAGGTCACTTTATGACACGTTTTGATGCTTATCTTTGCACCACTTTGCATGATGTTTCAACTTGACCTAATGCATTGTTTAAAGTCATTTTGCTTTGAATTTTGACATGCTATCTTGATGTATGATTTACTTCTGACTCATTCAAATACCATGCTTGCATAATTTTCATAAGTCCATTTGATTTTTGTTTGATGCATTACATTTGAAGCCTAATACATGTCATATCATTCTAACTTTAGTGTATGTTTGCATGAATTCTTTTGTGCATATTTGTATGAGCATTTGCATATTTTATGAGCTATTCATATGATATTATAGGTCCTTGGTACACACTATAGGTCATCTTTATATGTCCATTTCAACTTGAACTTTGTGCATCCTTAACATGTATTGTTTGCACTTTCCTTTTGAACTTTCACTTCACTTCTTCTTCTATTACTTCTTGAATGTATTGAATGTTGATTCATGAATACTTTGAGATGTTTATAAACCATTTTTCATATAGTTTCAATTCTGATTTTTGGATTACATGTTCCATTTATGCATGTTCTTTTCATTTCTTTTCATCTTTCATCTAACCTTTCTTATGATAACATGTTTAAATGCTTTGGAGGATGATTGTTGCTTATTCATTTGAACTTGTATGATGATAATCATTTGTTGTCAATATGATTCACATTCTGGTTGTGATATTAAGATTTGATTCTTCATCTTATTCTTTTAAACTTTAATGTGTATTAAGTGTTTTTTACTTCTTATACATGTTTCCATGTTTACTAACCATGTAGGGGTTTTGGTAAGTTGAAATTGAGTGTGGATAAGGAATCCACATTCAAATTTATTTCCTTTCATCTTTTACAATTCAATCTTGTGTTTTGTTAAGTACTTAAGTGCTTTCTTTGATTAACTCATTATTTTCCCTTTTGAGTTACAATTCATCTTCTACTTTAGAAGTGAGTTGTTTAACTCATTCCTTCTTTAGACTTTAGGCTTTGCAACCTCACAAACCATTAGGACCACTCCCTTAACTAATCAATTAGGACCGAGTCTTAGTTCACATAGATTTTACCTTTCTCGCCCACTTGAGTCTTTCATCTCCTCATCTCAAAGAAAATTCAAAATATGTAATAAAGGTAGGCATTTATTGCATTTAGGTCTTTCATATAAAGAAAAGATTATAGGGGGTCTTCTCTTGTAATCTTAGAATGTGTAGCATATGGCCCATCTTGGGTCAATGTGTTAAACATTTGATCTTGTATGAAGGACTTAAATGCAATACTTGTTGAGGATACAAATAAAAAAAAACACTTCTTCATTTCATAATTAACAAAAACACTTAATAAATACCAGTATGCTAGTGTATTTGAACCTTAATAATTGGAACTAAATGTGAGGGTCTTCTTCACACTTAGTATACTTTCTTACTCATTCCATCTTGGAATGTGAGGATGTATACACTCCAATGATTAAGATTTAGATACATTATCATACGCGAACAAATAACAAACATTTTTCTTAAAAGACAACAAACAAACAAACAAACAATTCTTTTCTCATCTCATTTATTTCAGTCTTAAGGACTCGCCACGTCCGTTCTACCGCAAACAGGTAACGCCTAAGTCTCCATACAGCGAGCCGCAACACCTAAACTGCTGGGACGCGCACTCTGACGTTTCCACTAAAAAACACAAACAAAGTGACCCTCGTTGAGGGGAACTACGTCGCTCTGATTCTCATGTTCCCGATGAGATACGTAGGCAGTGGGGTAGGGCCCATTCGAGCACTTCTTTTATTTTCCCTACATTTGTTTCTCTTTCTCTTTCCATTCCTTTTCCAGTTCTTTTTCCAGTATCCTTTTCTATCACCCTTTGATCGAGACAAGCAAGCTGGATCCCATCGGGTACGATGGACGCGTGGGGGTGCTAATACCTTCCTCTCGCGTAACCGACTCCCGAATCCAGTTCTCTTGGTCGCAAGACCATGCTCTATCCTTTCCTTCAGGTTTACGCGGTGTTTCCCTTCCCTCTCTTGGGATAAATACACATTGTTGGCGACTCTGTTTCCGTGCCACTTTCGCGTTTGTACTTGGATGAAAATCCCGGGAGCGACAGCTGTGGACACGATTAATTCCTAGAAAAATACTTCCAAATCTTTTTGTTGCTTACCGCTTTACCGCTCCAACACTAACCTTGCTCGTAGATGCTTATCATTCTGCACACTTAAGGAATCTGTACAGTGGAGGGATGACCACATGTTGTGTACCATTACTCTACAAATGGTTTATTTCCCATTTGCCCAAATCTGCTGCTTTTTAGGATCACAAGAGTAATCTGCGATGGTCGCAGAAGATCATGTCTCTCACCAATAAAGACATAGATTGGTACAATCGGATTTACAAAGGGATGCAAATCATCGACAGATGCGGAAATTTCCCCAATGTACCCCTCATTTGTACTAAAGGAGGGATCAACTATCATCCAATTATGGCTCGCCGTCAACTCGGATACCCGATGAAGAATATCCCACATAATGCTCCTCTGGAAGGTCTTTTCTTCAAGGAAGGAGAAAATGACAGGGCACTGTCATACCCCAAATTTTGACCACCAAGATTTTCCATCATTGTTCAAATCATCATCATAGTATGGATGTACTTTCATGCCTCATCAGTCTCTTCAAAGATGATTGAGCATCCACTACAATCAAGAAGTAGGGTTTTGAGCCCTCTCAGAGCACTTAGACAAAGGATCAATCAAGAAATGACATGATCTTCAACTTGTCTAACCTCTCAAACACCTATAAAGGATCAAGAGGACTCCCACATCAAGAATCAAGCACAAAGTTGCAACATTCCAAGTGGATCAAGCCTCAAGATCGCCTGTGTCACCAAATTAGGGTCTGGTCGACCAGGATCCCCAGATGAAAATTTCCATCTAGGCATGAGCCAATACCTCAATGTATGGTCCAAAAAGCTCAAAAGGATCTCAAGAGCCCGTCCATAATTGCAAAATCACCTTGAATGTCCATCTATCAAAAAAATCAGGAATTAGAGTTTTTTACCTAATTCAACCCTTGAGTTAACTTGTGAAGTAAGGCATGGCTTGAAGCTTCAAAATGAACTTCAAAGACCTCAAATACATCATATTGACATGTCTACAAGATTTGACTGACTCAAAGAGCTCAAATCATAAGCCACAAGAACTCAAAACCATCTGATCACAAATTAGGGTTTCTGATGGAAAAAGTCAACCATATCCTTGACTGTTGGCCTACACTTAATCTCAAACCTTGGGGAGGGGTCCAAGACATTCTTAAATACCCTTGGAGGCCATCCATGAAGTTTAATTAAGCCCAAGGATTGATTTCACAAAAGGATCACAAAGTCAAAATTTCATCTGATGAAAAAGTCAACTGTACAAAAATCCAAGTTTGACTTTTTGGATTTTTGGTCAACCAAGGCTCCTTAACCTTAAAACAATGTTAATATGTGATTTGAATCATCATTCATCAAGAAAAATCAAATAAAGTGATTTAACTTGTTAAAGGGGCAACCATAAAAAACTTAGAATATTTCTTAGTTATGGAACAAAGTGGCTAGGGTACCAACTTTGCAAGGTCATATCTCCCAAACCCTAAGGCCATTTTCTCCCATTCAAAGCTCAAATGGAAACCCTCATTACATATTTCAAAAGTGTCAACTACAGGAGTTTCCAATTCTTCATGGATTCTGAGTTATGGTTGGATCAAAATGACAAAAACTTGGAATTTACCACTTTTCCAACACTTAGACAAAATTATGTCTAAGTCAGAAAAACAAGTGAAACACCAAAACTTGGAGGGTTGTTTCACATAGTTCTAGGCTGAATCAATTCAAGATGTAAACATCAAAGTTGTTGTACATATTGCCTACAATCCAAGCAACTCATTGGAATGAAACAACTCAGCTTGAGCCAAGAGTTATGGCTGCTGCGAGACACCATGGCAAGGTTGTCATGAAAAATAAGTTTGTGAGATTTCTTGCCATACACGATTTTGAGCCAAAAAGAAATGATCACTATGCCACATTCATCCAATCTGATCCTAATCCATCTGATCCAACCTGCTAAGCTGAGTTAAAAAGCCAAGGGATTTTCCAACTTGAGATTAATGCATTTTGTCACATTATGCCTTGAATTCAAAGGCATTTATGTGCAATAGTGCACTTTCAATAAAGCCACTCTACTCAGTCAAGATGCTCACTTAAAAAGCAATTAAAACACCTGAGGAATATGGAATTGGTCAATACATAGCCCTGCTCTTGGGAGAAGCTAGTTTGCCTTGCATGAGAAGAAATGCCACCAAGCCAAAGTCATTGAATGTGATCTGGTCTTGCAGCCATTCACTATTCCTCCAAGACAAGAGTAGATCCACTATAAATAGAGGTCCTAACTGATCATTCAAACTACACCAAAGCAGCTTACAACATTGCTTTCTCTCATTTCCTTCTCACACATCAAATTTCATTGTTCTTGAGAAAGTACTACCGGGTTTTGAGTTGGAGGCCAATGCAACTCAAACCAATGGTTCACACACCTCATATACAACATATAGGAGTGATCTAAACCATAACATTCAATCTGTAACATCAGAATCATCAAATCACACCTCAATTGCTCAAAGTTACAAAGCAGCTGCAGGTTAGGTCCAGTTGGCTAATCCAGAGGCATTCCAATCAACCTAAGCATTCAAACACATCCCTTGAGTGTCATACCTCAAAATTTGACCACCAAGATTTCCCATTATTGTGCAAAACATCATCACAATATGGATGAACCATTATACCTCATCAGTCTTCCCAAAGATGGGTGAGCATTCACTAGAATCAAGAACTAGGGTTTTAAGCCCTCTCGGAGCACTTAGACAAAGGATCAATCAAGAAATGACATGATCTTTAACTTGTCTAACCTCTCAAACACCCACAAAGGATCAAGAGGACTCCCACATCAAGAATCAAGCACAAAGTTACAACATTCCAAGTGGATCAAGCCTCAAGATCGACAGTGTCACCAAATTAGGGTTTTGGTCGACCAAGGCCTCCAGATGGAAATTTTCCTCTGGGCATGAGCCAATACTTCAAAATATAACCCAAGATACTCCAAGGGACCTCATGGACCCAATCATCATGTCAATTTAACCTCAGGGGATGCATTTACCAAAAATCAGGAATTAGAGTTTCTTGACCTAATTCACCCCTAAGTTGACTTTTGGGACAAAACATGAGCCAAGACCTCAAGACATGATTTGAGGGTCTCCAATCCACTACATTGATCCATTTACAACAATGGATTGATTCAAGAAGCTTAATTCACAAGTTTCAATTTCATCTGGACCACAACTAGGGTTTTGGGGAAAAAGTCAAATGTGCCTTTGACTTTTGACCAGGACATGCTCCCAAACCTTGAGACATGATTCAATACACCCTATAACACCTATGGACTCCTTCCATTAGGTTTGATTTAGGTTAAGGATTTGATTCCATAAAGGATCGCACAGTTTAAATTTCATCTGCTGAAAAAGTCAACTGTACAAAAGTCAATGTTTAACTTTTTGGATTTTTGGTCAAACAAGGTTCCTTAACCCTAAAACAATGTTAATAGGTGATTTGAATCATCAATCATCAAGGAAAATCAAAGAAAATGAGTTAACTTGTAAAAGGGGTAACCATAAAAAAACTTAGAATTTTTCTAAGTTATGGAACAAAGTGGCTAGGGTACCAACGTCCAAGGATCATAACTTGAGATCCAAACAACCATTTTGGGTGATCCAAATTTGGATTTGTAGGTCTTGCTACACTCTACAAAAGCTTCAACTACATCAAACTCCAATTCCTCGTGGATTTTTAGTTATGGAGTGATCAAAATGGCTGAAAACATGAAAATGACATTTTTCAAACACTTAGTGAAATTTTCACTAAGTCAGAATCTGCCTTACTTTTTCCAAAATGTAGGGACTTTTTTCACCTTGATCCAAGTCAAACCAGGTCTAGGGGTGGACATTAAAGTTGAAGTATGCCATGAGGGCTTTCCAACAAGTACCAGATCATCTCCAAATTCCATTTGAGCAAGGAGATACAACCCTTGAAACATGGCATCATGAACTGGTTTTTACAAGGCAGAATTTGTACATTTTGCTCGATTTGTCCAAATCTGATAAATCCAAGCCTTGTCATCCATTTGGACACATCAGAGGATCAAATCCAAGAGGGATGATTTGATCTCCAAGCCTCAAAAGTCCAAGAATCTACAATAGCCATGCCAAACCTAAAAAGGCTACAAAAATGCCAAGACTTTAATTTTGTTTCCAAGCATTCAATAGATGCACCAAGGTGGCATGAACTGAGCCTATTCCAACTGAATTCAGTCAAGACTTATCTCTGAACCAAAGCTACAAAGCTTGTGCCCTAATCTCAAGTCAATGGCTAGAGGAGACTTGAGATTCCTTTTGCATAACATTGGCCAAAGGCTTGCTGCAGTTGCTATTCACTATTGCTTGCAAAACAAACTTGTTCAACTATAAATAGAGCTCATTTGTGCTCAGTTTGAGTACACCAAAGCACCCAAACTGATGCTTTCCTCAAAATCCCTTTCTCTAGGCCAAAATGCCTTCTTTAGCAAGGTATTTTTGAGTTTTTGAGTTGGAGAGCAATTCCATCACAGCACATGATCCAAACACCTCTAATATGTTGTATCTAAGCTGTTCAAACTCTCACATGTGACCTGTAACACCAAAATCACAAAGTCCACTCCCAAAACCTCAAAATTGGACTTTTTTTCATTTTTCAAGCCATGTCTTGATTCAGTCACTTTCAAAACCAAATAAAACCTCAAACACACTCCAAATATCATCCTTGAACTGTCTCAAATGGTTCCCACCATCTGGGACACCATTTGAGAGATTTGGCATATTGGTCACTTTTGCCCATTTTGCAAGAAAGCGCCAAAACTTGTTCCTGAGGATTCCAGCTGGTGGTGATCATTCTAAAAGCTTCCAAGAGATCAATTGAGAGTGTTTAAAGCATCAAATCACTTCTGGCACAAGGAACTTGGCAGATAGCACAAAAAGCTCCTAAAGAGGTAAGCATCACAACCTGAACTCTTTGAATTATGCATTGCTTTGAAGTCCATTGCTCATAAACATCTAATACATGTTGTATATGTTGTGTTTGAATCAATTCATCGTGCAATTATGGCCTATACCATGAGGTAGCATAGAAAATGCAAATCATGGCCTTTTTTGAAACCACTATTGGATTTTGAGGAGTAATTATTTTCTAAAAAAACCAACACCACCATTGGATTCCTTGTGAAATTCTAGGCAAGATAGACCTAAATTTTGTCCCAATCCATGGAGAAATGAGAAGGTTACAGCCTTTACGTTTTTGGCCCAAGAACTTTGCCTTGCCTTGCCTTGGCCAGGCCTAAAATAAGGCACCCCTTATGTATTTATGGGGTGGTTTTGATACACGGATGTATAACCACCCCAGTGGTAGAAGGCGCTGCAACTTGGAGGTCTGGGGTTCGAATCCCCCTCGCCCCAGACCCTTTTTTTTACCATTTTTTCCATTTTTTTTAATATTTGTCATATTATTTTAAATGATTTGGAAAATTAATTTCTCTCTCAATTTTAATTATTTTTTATTGGTTTTTTTTTTCAAAAAATCACAAAAATGTTAAAATATTTTATTTCACAAAAAAATCAAATTTATATTATTTATTTAATATAGTTTATATTTTTGTAAATAAATTCATTTTTATTGTTTTTTAAACATTTCAAAAATGAATATTCATCTTGAAAATTAAAATCAAATGAGTCCTAAATCATCTTGTGATTAAAACCTCATTTTTCAAACCTTAATCAAAAATCACAAGTAGTTTATTTAGACTTATTTGGTATTTTTGTCATTTTTATTCATTTTATTAAAAGGATTACTTTTAAAAGAAAATGAAATTAGGGTTTCTTTGGTTCTTGATCTTTATCAAACCTTTTCAACCACTCATGGGACTCTAATAGAGTGTAAGACCCAACCCCTTTTGAAAACCAAACATTTTTGGGCCTCAGACATTGTATAAGTCCCAACACATTTTGAAAAAACCTCGGCGCGATCGCCAATTCAAAATCAAATCACTTGGGCCTCTCCTTGAGCTATAAGTCCCATTCCTTTTCTTTAAATAATTTTGGACCTCTAATAGAGTGTAAGACCCAATCCCTTTGTACAGAAAACCTCTTTTGGGCCTCAGTCGTTGTATAAGTCCCGATGCGATTTTCAAAACAACGGTGCGATCACTGTTAAAACCTTGGGGCTCTCCTTGAGTATAAGCCCCAACAATCTTTTCAAAAATAACCTTCCCTTGGATTTAGATTCAAATATACATATTGTTATCAAAACTTTCTTTAATTTCTTTGAACCACTAACAATGCAGCATGGAAGATTGTTCGCCTGTAAGTTTTTATCTGCTTTCATTTACATGCTTTAATGTATATAACTGTATTGTGGGAAGTTGCGCACTGTAAGTCCTTCTTTCGTATCCTTTTAAATACTTGTCATATATCAACTGTATATATACTATTATAGTTATTTAGAGTTTTTCCCGGCAACTAGGTCTAGAACTAGGTAAAGCCAATTGGTCGCTCTTAAATACAATCAAAAATAGATCCCCATAGGATTTCCATATACAGTTTTGCCTTCTCTTGGGCTTAAACAATATGGAACAAAGAGAAAGGCAGTATTCTCGGTGAACCTTTTCTCAAACTGTCACATTAGAAATTGTCAAAGAAATTCAATTCCCCAGAGGTGATCTATTCCCGGTGAATAGCATTTCTTGAATTTCTTCAAACCTCAAAACTTTCACTAAATGATATATTCTTGGTGAATAGAATTTCTTTAACTTTTCTTGGTTTGGGACCCACAGGCTTCCTTAAAGCATCCCCGCCTCCTCTTGGACTTTATACAATGACCCTTCGGCTTCTTAGAAGTTCTCATGCCTTCTCTTGGGCTTAATACAAGGGCCCTGAAGACCTCTTAAAGGTATAAGACAAAACTTAGTCATCCTTCGTTATAGTTGTCTTTCCAAAAGGAGTCAAAACCCTCAGACCAATTTTAGGGTTGATACTCATCCCTTAAAAGAGTCAGCCTCCTCTTGGGTGTTATACAAAGATAAACTCTTCCATACCAATAGACTTGGACAGTCTAAATCCCCTTGAGTCTCAAAGACATTCTCAAGTTCCCTACAAATATAGGAGAAACCCCAGATTCTGGATTAATCTCCAGCAGAGTTAAAACTTGTGGGTTCTAAAACCCAGTCTCTCTCCTAAAATTCCCCAACCAGGGCCAGTCTATCATTAATATAACATTATCTCAAATCAGAACTTCAAGGTTTCTGATCTATCAACTCTTTTGTAAACCTCAGCAAGAGTTGATCCCTCATTTGGACCTGCCTCGGGATCTCAAGAATCCCCAGCAGGAGTTAGCCTCCTCATAGGCTTTGTATAATGATCCTTTCCTCAGAAGCTTGCCTCCACTTGGACTTTGTACAATGACTCTCCCCAGCGGAGCTAAGCTTTTCAGACTCTCTTGTTGAGTCAATCACCTTTTTAGACTCTCTTGTTGAGTCAATCACTTTTTCAGACTCTCTTGTTGAGTTAATCACCTTTTTAGACTCTCTTGTTGATTCAATCACTTTTTCATACTCTCTTGTTGAGTCAATCACCTTTCAACACTCTCTTGTTGAGTCAATATTTTCCAGCCTCCTCTTAGGCTTTGTATAATGATTTCCCCTAGCAGGAGTTAGCCTCCTCTCAAGCTGTGTATAATGATTTCTCCAGCTTGTTCAGCCACAATCTTGGGCTTTGTACAGGACAGATAAAAAGCACTATCTAGTTGAGTCAAACCCTTTTTAGCCTCAATCTTGGGCTTTGTACAAGACATAAATTCTCATAACCTCCTTCTAAGCTCGAGATAATATCTTCCCCAGCTGAGTCAGTTCCTCCGAACCTTCATTTAGGCTTTGAGAAATGAATTCCTAAGCAGAGTCAAACTCTTTTCCGCCTCCATCTTGGGCTTTGTACGAGACAGAAATTACTCTTCCGCAGAGTCAAATCCTTTTAGCCTCTGTCTTGGGCTTTGTACAAGACACCTAAAATATCCTCAACTGAGTCAGTAAAGTCTCTGTTTAGCCTCAATCTTGGGCTTTGTACAAGACAGATAAAGATTTATTTCCCACAGAGTCTGTTTCTTTTAGCCTCAATCTTGGGCTTTGTACAAGACAGAAAGAACATTTTCCTCAAAAAAGTCAATCTTCCAGCCTCCTCTTAGGCTTTGTATAAGGACTTCCCCAGTGGAGTCAATCAACCTCTTAGCTTCAACCTTGGGCTTTGATCAAGGCACACAAAAATCAACATCTCCCTTTAGAGATGATAAATTCTCTCTCAAACAAACCTTTTAGCTTCAATCTTGGGCTTTGAACAAGACACAAATAAACCCTTTTAGCTTCAATCTTGGGCTTTGAACAAGACACCAAAACATCACCTTTTTCCTCCCTTAGAATAGGAGGAACTACGATTGCTCTAATTTCCTTGTTTCGTTTAAAACGGGAATACGTAGGCATAAGATTGCGAAATCTTAGCGAGCATTCTAATAAAAAAATCTAGGTCCAGTACCTTCATATCAATCAAAACTTAGGTCCAGTACCTTACCAAAAACATCGGGAAGAACCCGAACATCAACAAAAACTCACTCTCCCTGTCATACTTTCCCAAGAAACTTTACCAACCCATTAACGGATAAACACCATCAAATACAAAGCGAAACCTAATGCTAACAACCTGTGGGTAACCATATATAGGATGGGTAACTGACAACTCCCCATTGTATAACCTGACCCCGGACCCCCAATCTCTTTAAGCGTTTGTTCAGTTAAACATTCGCGTGCAAGGTTAGTTTTAGATATCTTCCCTTTCCCTTCCTGCTTCATGGGATAAATAAGAAATCATAAAGTAGCACCCCTTTCTCCTCGAGGAGGAAAACCCAATTTCAGCGATAAGGTGGTCGCGTCACCGACAAAAATCGCTCGCTACAGTAAAATGGTGACTCTGCTGGGGAGTCATGTCTGTATAGGACTAGGATTATAGTTCTTAAGAGGTCTAGGATGTTAGTTTTAGGAATGAATATATATATCGCTTTTCCTACTTGATATTCGTGTTTATTTTTCTGCTAATGGGACTGCGGGTGATGCCGCATCTGGAAAGTTTGAGTGCTGCCTAAGATAAGTGATGGCATTAGACGGGTAATCTTACAGGGAGTGACTCCCAAATAAGAGATCTCGGTAGACCATCGAATCAATGGAGATACCCTTTGCAGATTCAATGTCTATACGACTTCGGTTGTTGAAAGCAGATTATTCGATTGTGGTGTCCATGAAACTGAGGATTTAGTAGACTGAGACCATGTTACTATTTTGTAGTGCGGAAGCTATCGAAAATAGTTGTCACACGATACTACCCTCATTTGAGATTACTCTAAGATACATCAGCTCGCTCGGGTGAACCAGTCTGTTATTTTTATCCCAAGGGGGGTCAATGATTTTGAGGACAGGTACAAAAAATCATCAGAATACAACCTTTGGGGATGGGTAGAGCCTTGACTTCATGACACCGAACCTTTGACCCCATGTTTTTTCTATGTTTTTGAGTGCTGCATTCATGCATTCATTTCATTAAAAAACTTTAAACAAAGAAAAAATTTCTCTTCTAGTCTCTCTTTTTCAAATTAAACTAAGACAATGATTGCAAATATCAGAGAAAAAGATTGCGTTATGGATTTTGGTAGAAGGAAGACTCACAAGTACACCTTCAAGGTCCCAAAATTAGAGGAATTAAGAGGGTTGGCAAGGATGATAACCAACCCTGATGCTTTCAAAGCTAAGTACGGAGGACTGTTGTCTCTGTTAAGGGTCCATGTAATTGAAGGAATCCTATCTACGTTAATCCAGTTCTACGATCTGGTCTATCACGGTTTCACATTCCCGGATTATCAACTAGCACCAACATTGGAGGAGTACTCTCACTTGACTGATTTACCTATCACTGACCAAGCTCCCTTTTCTGGACGAGAAGAAATTCCAAAGGATCAAACCATTGCAAGAGCAATCTATTTGGACGAGTCAGAAGTCAGGACTCACATGACCATTAAGGATGGAATCCAAGGTTTACCAGCCCAGTTTTTTATAAAGAAAGCCCTGTACTTTGCTAGTATAGGGAGCGTGACTGCTTTCGAGAGCATCTTTGTTCTGCTCACCTACGGGTTATTTCTGTTTCCCAACATCGATAACTTGATTGATATCAATGCCATTAAGATATTTCTGATTAGAAACCCTGTACCGACCTTGCTCGCAGATGCTTATCATTATGTACACTTAAGAGATTTGTATGGCGGAGGAATGATCACATGCTGTGTACCCCTACTATACAAATGGTTCACTTCCCATTTACCAAAGTCTGCCGCTTTCTGGGATCATAAGAGTACTTTGCGTTGGTCACAGAGAATCATGTCTCTTACCAACTCTGACATCGATTGGTATAATCGGATCTATGACGGGATAAGAATCATTGACCGCTGTGGAAACTTCCCTAATGTACCATCATAGGAACTAAAGGAGGAATCAACTATCATCCAGTTTTAGTTCGTCGTCAATTCGGATACCCGATGAGGCATATCCCACGTAATGCTCATCTGGAAGGTCTTTTCTTCAAGGAAGGAGAAAATGACAGGGCACTAAAGACAGAAATAGTGCATGCCTAGAAACATGTTCACAAAAAGGAAGAGAGTCTTTAGGAAAACCAGACTATGTCTCTGTGGAACCTTATCTCCACTAGGTACAAGTTAGAGCTCTCAAAATGAGGATGCCATACCCTCGTCATGAAGTTCTTCCGTTAAAGGAATCTATCCTTTATTTTATGTCTGATACGGAAAAACTCCAGGTCACTCTCAACAAAGTTCAACGAGAAAGGAAATCTTGGAAGAACAAGTACCGCATTCTCCATGTGGAGTGTACCAAAATACAACAACTGTTAAAAGAGAAAGATGCTCTGATTGAGATTTTAGAGCAACATGCTGTAGAAAATCAAGAAGACCGAAGGAATTTGCTAGCTCCTTTCACATGGCAAAGGAATTATAACCCGACAAAGGCTCAAGAGCACCGGTCAAAGAAAAGGAAAATACCAAAACCAGCACCTGAGCTCTCCTCAGGGAGGACTCCGGATCCATAAGTTTAGACATTTCCTTTTACAACACTTTCTAAATTACTATGTTTCCATTTCCGCAATCTTTGAATTCAATAAAACGGGGTTTCCCCACTGTATGATATTTGAAATCCAATTGTTGAAGTTTCTTTTGATTAAAATAACAAATTTAATAATTATTGCATATCATTCATCATTCTCACATAACGCATTCTTCTTCCCTACGAATCTCACGTTTGTGTCTCGATTCTAGAGTCAAATTGTCTCATTCGTACAATACTTGGGCCAATCGACAAAAGAAAATGGATGATCTCGAGGAAGAGAACAGAGAGTTGAGAGAAGAAATTGATGCTCTGAAAGAAGATCTGAGAAAACTTCACAATGACATGCAATCTCTGGCAGCAGCTCAGATGCAACAACAAAGGACTGTGATCTCAGAGATCACATTTATGCCCATAGTAGAGACGTATAATCCTCGGTATAACATACCTAAAGATCGTCCCTGGGGTATGCCACTCAACTATATCCCGGAAGGATATATTCTGCCGATCACGGAAGATCCGAAAACTGCAGCAGGAACCGCTGGGCCTGAAGGTTACAAACTTTGGGAAAGCGAAGATGCAAGGGGCATGACAACAACTCCTGAAGGTTACAAACTTCGGGAGAGGGAAGCACCAAGAGTCACTGCCATAATGACTATACCACCCCGTGGTACACACTGTCTCGGAAGGACAGATTCCATAGATACCTTCTGGTGGAAACGAAAGTATGTACGATAGAATGAATAAGTTCTGGGAGCAATTCCTGGAGATGCAGAAGGAACTGCATGCCATTCGTGGTCAGGATTTATTCGGTAAGGACGCCGCAGACCTTTGTTTGGTCCCCAATGTGAAAATTCCGCACAAATTCAAGGTGGCCAAATTTGAGAAATACAAGGGTAACTCTTGCCCTCATAGTCATTTGGTGATGTACGCTCGAAAGATGTCAACTCAAAGAGAGAACCAACAGCTACTGATCCACTACTTCCAAGATAATTTAACCGGTGCCGCACTTAAATGGTACATGGGTTTAAACCGCACCAAGATTGTCACTTTCAGAGATCTTGGCACTGCCTTTGTTCAACAATATAAGTATAACCTGGACATGGCACCGGACAGAGATCAACTCAGAGCCATGTTGCAGAAGGACAAGGAAACCTTTAAGGAATATGCTCAGAGATGGCGTGAAATTGCCGCTCAGATTTGTCCACCTCTTGAGGAAAAAGAAATGACAAAGATCTTCTTGAAAACCTTGAGCTCATTTTACTATGACCGAACGGTCGCCAGTGCGCCCAGCGACTTTATCAAGATGGTAAGCATGGGAGTTCGTTTTGAAGAAGCAGTCCGAGAAGGACGTCTGGTCAAAGGTACAGAACCATCAAGCAGTACCAAAAGATACGGTAGCACTTTCCCTAAGAAAAAAGAGCAAGATATTGGTAATATCTCTCTCAAAAAGCAAAGACGACGGTACCAACCAGTAGCAGCTGTAACTCCTACTATCAACCTTTCGCCCGTTCCCAAGTATCAACCTCAGGTTGCTTAGAGCCAATCGAATCAACAAAAATATCAGCAAAGGACACAACAACCTCTTCAGCAGGCTCGTCCTCAGTACAACAACAACAACCGTACAACGCGACCACCAAGGTTCGACCCTATCCCAATGTTGTACGCAGAACTGTTTCCATTATTACTGGTCAAGGGGCGCCTCCAAACCAGGTCTCCTCTTACAGTACCGGAAAATCCACCTTTTTGGTTCAAAGCGGATCAGACTTGCCCTTACCATCAAGGAGGACCAGGGCATAACATAGAAAACTGTCTTAGTATCAAATCCGATGTGCAAAAGCTTGTCAGGAGCGGGGTCTTATCCTTCAAGGATACAAATCCAAATGTTCAGACGAACCCGTTGCCTCAACATGAGAAGGTTGCAGTAAATTTGATAGAAGAAGAGTCTAACCATAGCTATCAAATTCACTATGTACTCTTATTGGGAACCAACCTGGTCAAGATGAATTGCAGATAGAGCAGATACGGGCATGTACCATTTCACAATCATCACCAGTGTGATATCTACTCTAAAGACAATCAAGGATGTTCTGTGGTGCAAACGGCTCTACAAGAACAGATGGATCTCGGATGGATCCAAGATCACCGAATTCGTGAGGTCAACATGACTTATACGAATTCCAACATTATTCAAAACCATGACATCCATGCAATGAATGTCAACTTGGTGGAAATGCACTCAAGCCAAAGCCAACATCATAATCTGCCACGACACGATTACGATTTTTGTCTGATCTGCTCGGTAAACAATCAGGGATGCTCTTTTGTACAAGAGGCCCTCCAGCGTCAGATGGATCTGGGATGGATTCAGGATTACCATAATAGAAGTCATTATCAAGTTAACATGATCCAAATCTTCGATGTTCTCTTGATGAATACCAGCTTGGTGGAGTTACACGCTAAGCAAGTCCAGCTCGGTTTACTGACTTCACATAATTATTCGAGCTGTAAAGTATGTCGTGAGAGTGACCAAGGATGTGCTCTCATTCAAAGAACGCTTCAACACTTGTTGAACCACTGGTGGCTTCCCATCTATCTAGATGAAGACACACAACAAGTCAGTATGACTGACGGGAACCCTACTAGGCATCAAAGTCAGGATGTTCAATCAATGGAAACATATCTAGTGAGGTTATACTGCATACAAAGCGAATGTGGCCGGGTACCACCGTACAACTACGAGCGTTGTAGAGTTTGCTCGTAGGATAACCAAGGATGCTACCTCGTGCGAGCAGCCCTTCAAAGTTAGTTGGACCACAAAAAGGTTCAACCATGTTCAAGCTCTGGGCCAGTTAACATAATGCCAGACTATCTTCCCAATCGAGACAAAGAAGTTGTCTTGATCCCTAAATGAGAAGTGGCCAAAGATGTATATGCCATAATCCCTTTACTCCATGAATCAAGAGTTCCTCTTGATAGTGGCAAGATTCTCAATCTCGAACCAATTGAGGCCGGCTACGATGGTCAGAAAAATCAAAAGGCTCCTGTAGTTATCTATCTGCCGGGACCAGACCGTACAAATTCGATAAGGCTATCCCTTACAAATATGGTGCAACAACAATTGAGAATGGAAAGGAAATTCCATTACCCTCCGTCGTGAATATTGAGGACATCAGTCGAGTAACACGGAGCAGTCGAATCTTCAACCGAGGAGTTGGAGAACCTAACAAAGAAAAGGAACTTCAAACAGAAGTTCCCAATCAACCAGTCGGTCAATCCAGTGATCCCGACCTTTCAAAGAACAATGATGAGATGCTAAAGCTCATCCAAAAGAGTGAGTACAACATTGTTGATCAGCTGTTGCAGACTTCTTCAAAAATCTCCGTGCTGTCTCTTTTACTCAATTCCGAAGCTCACAGGGAAGCTCTACAGAAAGTCTTAGAGCAAGCCTTTGTGGAACAGGATGTAACAATAAGACAACTCGACAACATCATCTCCAACATCACTTCCTACAACAATTTGGGGTTTAGTGATGGGGAATTGCCAGAAGAAGGCAAAGGTCACAACATGGCGCTGAATATTACAGTCAACTTCCAGGACGATGCTTTAGCCAGCATACTGGTAGATACCGGATCGACTTTGAATGTTTTGCCGAAGTCCACTCTAATGCGACTATCATTTAAAGGATCTCCGATGAGAGGCAGTGAGGTCATCGTCAAAGCATTTGACAGATCTCGAAAAACAATTATCGGCGAAATCGATCTTCCCATAACTATCGGTCCTCACACTTTCCAAGTCACTTTCCAGGTCATGGACATCCGGGCAGCATACAGCTGCTTGTTAGGAAGACCTTGGATACATGAGGCTGGGGCAGTCACTTTGACACTTCACCAGAAGCTGAAGTTTGTCAAGAACGACCAACTAGTCACAGTCTGTGGAGAGCAAGCCTTGATCGTGAGTAACTTATCAACGTTCACTTGTGTAGAACCAGAGGAGGTTATAGGAACCCAGTTCCAAGCGCTTTCGGTGAGCAATAACAACCAATCAGAGAAAGGAACATCAATTTCCTCGTACAAAGATGCTCTCGAAGTGATCAAAAGTAACAATGTAAAAGTATGGGGACAGTTGGTCATTCCTACTGATAACAAAACAAAGAAAGGTCTTGGTTTTTCCTCAACCTGTACCCAGACTGCTACTAACGATGAAAGTTTTCATCCCATTCAGAACTTCTTCCGCAGTGGAGGTTTCCTTCACCCAGTGTCTCAAGAAGTACATACCATCAACGAGGGAGATTCCTCCGATACAGATGAAGAAGGGAAGTCCTATCTTAACGAGGACGGTTATATGTCTCAGGAAGAAATGCATACGCCATTTTGCTTTCCCACGCAAAGTTCGAGATATATACCAAGGTCAGATGTCAAAATGATATACGGAGATTGTGATCCGGAAGGATGTCGTGCTCCACCAAACTCATTAGAGGAGGACACTCAGATGAAAGACAACTTTGACCACAACTATTATGGCCCAATGGATGGCCTACCTATCTGGCAGCCGTATCCAGGAGACTTGGGGCAAAAGAATCAGCCCAACGACGCATATCAGCTGAGCATTATTGAAAAGAATACTTGCGTCCCCACCATGTCATGGGATCAACACTCAGGGAATTCAAAAAATATCCAGCACGACGATGAATTTGCAAAGATTGCAGGATTAGAGTTCATTAACTATGCTTTCCCCGAGGTTAACGTCATCGAAAGTGATGACTCCTCCAGTTCCAAAGAAGTCTGGGACACCTTAGGACAACCGAGTGGCAAGTACGACTACTTGGTCAAGTACACCACTCCTGAAAGCTCTCGCATCAGGCTCAAAGACATCCAGCCTACTGGATAGGGAGATTCCCCTGAGAGTACAAACACTGTGCAAGATACGACAGAAGAATCCTCCTACGACAACTCTGCCTGGGAGATAGATTCCAACGATCCTGTTCCACCAAAAATTAGCGTTATTTCTGAAGACAAACCAAGAAAGAAGGTACCAGTCTTTGTGATTCACCGAGGAATTCGCCGCCAATGGGTTGCTGTCGATGTCCTGAGGATCGTCCATAAGTCTAAGTAGTTGTCGTCCTTAACCTTTCACCCTACCTAGGTGAAACAGATGTTTTGATAGGGCTCACTTTCTGTAAATGTTCCTCTTCGTTTTGCCCAAAGCGACAGAGTTTTGTTTTATAGGGTTATAGTTTCAAGAATCGACAAGATCATAAATAAAATAATGTCGTTCTGTAATTTCCGCATTTATTACTGTTTTCTCTTTTCGCTTTTCCAGAAAATGGTAATCCTTAAAACAGCTCAAATAATAAAAACAAGCATTTTAAAAAAAATACACTGCACACACTCTTGCATTCTCTCTATCTCTTCTAAAAAACAATCATCACGTCATGCAGATTGCTTGTTGTAAACCCCATTGAAACATACGATCCAATGCCTTCTCCCAACTTTGAATTCCCGATATTTGAGGCTGAAGAAGAAAATGACGAAGAAATTCCAGAAGAGATCTCATGACTACTCAGACAAGAGGAGAGGTCCATTAAACCTCATAAAGAGCCGTTGGAAATGGTCAACTTGGGTTGAGAAGAAGAGAGAAAAGTAGTCAAGATTGGGGCACTGCTTAGTCCAACTGCCAAAGAAAGTTTGATAAAGCTTCTCAAAGAGTTTCCCGATGTGTTTGCTTGGTCCTATCAGGACATGCCAGGGTTGGACACCAGCATCATGGAACATCATCTACCGTTAAGATTAGAATGTCCACCGGTAAAACAAAGATTAAGATGGACTCATCCTGACATGACCATCAAAATCAAAGAGGAAGTATAAAAACAGATTGACGCGGGTTTCCTCACCACATCAGAATATCCTCAAAGGTTAGCCAACATAGTACCAGTTTCGAAAAAGGAAGGAAAGGTCAGAATGTGTGTAGATTACAGGGATCTGAACAAGGCCAGTCCAAAGGATGACTTTCCCCTACCGTACATCGACATGTTGGTAGACAGTACAACGAAGTTCAAAGTTTTCTCTTTTATGGATGGATTCTCGGGCTATAATCAGATAAAAATGGCTCCGAAAGACATGGAGAAAACTTCGTTCATTACCCCATGGGGAACTTTTTGTTACAAGGTAATGTCGTTCGGTTTGAAGAACGCCGGAGCAACCTATCAAAGGGCCATGACTACTCTGTTTTATGACATGATACACAAAGAAATTGAAGTGTATGTCGATGATATGATTGCCAAATCCCAGACAGAAGAGGAGCATGTGACCCACCTGTCAAAACTATTTGAGCGTGTGAGGAAATACAAACTCCACTTGAATCCCAACAAATGTACATTCGGTGTCTGCTCGGGAAAGCTGTTAGGGTTCATTATCAGCCAAAAGGGAATTGAGGTTGATCCTGACAAGGTCAAGGCCATTCAAGAAATGCCTTCTCCAAAGACTGAAAAACAAGTCAGGGGATTCCTGGGACATTTGAATTACATTTCCAGATTCATATTCCACATGACTGCGACATGTGCGCCGATTTTCAAATTACTCAAAAAGAATCAGGACTGCATTTGGACAGAAGACTGCCAAATCTCCTTCGACAATATCAAGGAATACCTGTTAAATCCATTGATTTTATCACCTCCAGTGGAAGGAAGACCACTGATCATCTACCTAACAGTCTTGGAAGACTCAATGGGTTGTGTACTTGGCCAACAAGACGAAACAAAAAGGAAAGAGTCTGCCATTTACTATTTGAGCAAGAAATTTACCGACTGTGAAACTCGGTACACTATGCTTGAGAAAACTTATTATGCTCTGGCTTGGGTAGCTAAACGTATTCGCCAGTATATGATTTGTCACACTACTTGGTTAATCTCAGAAATGGATCCAATCAAGTACGTCTTTGAAAAGCCTACTCTCACGGGAAGGGTTTCCCGTTGGCAGATGTTGTTATCAGAATACGACATCGAATACCATGCTCAAAAAGTCGTCAAAAGAAGTGTTTTAGCCGATTATTTGGCTCATCAACCGATTGACGATTAGGAATCAGTCGAATTTGACTTCCCAGACGAAGATGTCATGTACTTGAAAATGAAAGATTGCGATGAACCACTACCTAGTGAAGGGCCAGAACCAGATTCCCAATGGGGACTTATCTTTGACGGAGCTATCAATCATTATGGAAACGGAATTGGGGCAATCATCATAACACCTCTGGGTACCCACATTCCTTTCACCGCCCGACTAACGTTCAAGTGTTCAAAAAAAGACAGGAAGACCCTCAGAAGGCTAGCAGGCAGCTTCTTCCTAAGCGGTGATACACTTTATAAGAGAAACTTTGACATGGTCTTGCTCCGATGTGTAGACAGACCAGAAGCAAACATGCTGATAAAAGAAGTTCACGAAGGATCCTTTGGCACACATGCCAATGGACACACAATGGCGAGAAAAATTCTGAGAGCAAGGTACTACTGGTTGACCATGGAATCTGACTACTACAAGTACATGAGGATATGTCATAAGTGCAGATATACGCAGAGAAAATCCATGTACCGCCAATACATCTCAAAGTTCTCTCCTCCCCATGGCCTTTTTCCATATGGGGAATTGACATGATTGGCATGATCGAACCCAAAGCTTCAAACGGACATCGGTTCATCCTGGAAGCCATTGACTATTTCACCAAGTGGGTCGAAGCAGCATCATACACCAATATAACCCGACAGGTGGTGGTCTGCTTTATCAAAAACAATCTCATCTGCCATTATGGTGTTCTGAGCCAGATCATTACTGATAATGGATCTAACTTGAACAATAAGATGATGAAGGAGTTGTGTGCTGATTTCAAAATCAAACACCATAACTCATCTCCCTGCCGACCCAAGATGAACGGAGCGATAGAAGTGGCTAACAAGAACATCAAGAAGATCGTTCGAAATATGGTTGTAACCTACAAAGACTGGCATGAGATGCTGCCCTTTTCTCTTCACGGTTATCGCACATCTGTTCGCACTTCAACAGGGGCAACCCCTTTTTCTCTAGTATATGGCATGGAGGCAGTGCTCCCCATCGAAGTAGAGATCCCATCAATTCGGGTATTGATGGAAGCTAAATTAACAGAGGTTGAATGGTGTCAAAGTCGACACGATAAACTGAATCTGATCGAAGAAAAGCGAATAACGGCTCTATGTCACGGTCAGTTGTATCAGCAAAGAATGAAGAAAGCGTTTGACAAAAAGGTCCGACCCCGTGTCTTCAGAAAAGGAGACCTTGTGCTTAAGAAGATACAATCATTCCTCACTGATTCCTGGGGCAAGTGGACTCCGAATTATGACGGCCCATATGTGGTCAATAAAGCCTTCTCAAGCAGTTCCTTGAAACTCGCAACCATGGATGGAGAAGAATTTGCCTACCCCACGAATATTGACGTAGTCAAGAAAGACTTCACCTAAACTAAACTAAAAAAAACGTCTCTGTGGATTGAAAACCCAAAAGGGCGGTCCAAGCAAAAATTAGAGACATAATCGAAAATCATCCCGGTGGATTGAAAATCTCAAAGTACAATCCAGGCAAAAATTAAGGATTAATGGCAAGTATCTACACCTAACAAATGGGAAAATCTCTCAGCAGTCATGCCATCCATCAAGAAAACTCCAGTCAAGGTCATCTTCGACAGAAGCTCAGGATGTCAAGAATTCAAAGTTGGTAGAAGGATAGTGGTCGTTATGTTTCAATGTAGCCCTTTTCCCGTAAATTACCATTTTATAACTTTGTAAATACTCCACGGAATCACGCGCTTGGCTGATTTCCGTCCTATCAATAAAATTTGAGCCCTGGTGCTTTTGTTCGCAATTCTTATTTGTTTTAGCTTTACAGAACGACATTTTAACATGATTAATGATTCTTGAAATAAAACAAAAATGAATTTACTTGTCAAAAAATTTCTGCCTTTAAAATAAAAATGGCAATTCTTTTGACTGTTGAACATCGAAAAAACATCGATCGCTTCTCCAAAGGCAATTAAGCTTCAAAGTGCAGAATCAAAGTACTCCTTCTAAGCCAGTATGCCAGAATGAAGGATCAACTATGTCAGAGACCATATTCCATCTGACATCCTCGGCCGAGTTCTTACCTCCTAAGCCCGACCAATGTTGTTCCCCAGGGGAACTACTCTCTCCTAAGCAAGGAAGAATTGTTATTTTGGACCAAATGGAACTTCGTCGTCCCCCACAGTGGCCGAGTATCCAGTTGTGTTCATTCACTTAGTTTGTATGTCGTGTCAGTTTTGTCAGTATAAACATACATACATCATGCATTATTGATTTGCATTCATAATCATATTGCATCACTATCACTCTAGTCGTTCTTATCCCCTAGTGATAAAAGTCCTCTCAATCGAGTTGTCAGTTCTTTCCTCGTTAGGAAATGTTGCGTCTGAATAATCTCTCCCCAGTTTATTTCTGGGATGAAGTTGGTCCTCGACCACTTTGATAACTTAAACCTTCGAAAGGCAAGAAGACATTCAACCGACACCTTCAGAACGTCACTCTTCACCATCGAAGATGATATCTTCGCTTTCCCAGATTAAGGAAAATCCCCAGAGGAAGCCTCTCAGTCGAAGATTCTCGGTAATACAGCAGTTTCTCTCTGAAAGGTTTGCTGTCAATGAGGTCATCAGCACCTCCAAATTGGATCACATCGCATGGCATTTCTCCGAGAAGATCTCGAAGAACAGTATGATGTGGTATCCCCAAGCAGAAAGCAGTCTCTCAAGAGACTCGTTTTCCCCGGTAGAGTCAACAAATGGGGTCTCCAACAGAGAAGTTTGTACAACTCTACAACTCAGATGAATGGGTTTCTCCAGCAAGTCTGATATCAAAAAATTTTCTGTCAAATGGCATCTCCCCAGGAAAATTCGGCGAGAAGTTTGAGGAAAACCGCTACAAATAGCATCCTTTGTCAAGGAAGTTTATTGACAAAAGAAACTTAGACCATTTCCGTGGCTGAAGACCAGGATCGAGGGGAAGTTTATATCAGAAACTTAGACCAGTTTCGTGGCTGAAGACTAGGATCGAGGGGAAGTTTATATCAGAAACTTAGACCAGTTCCATGGCTGAAGACCAGGATCGAGGGGAAGATTATTGCAGAAACTTAGACCAGTTCCTTGTAAGAGACCAGGATCGAGGGGAAGTTTATATCAGAAACTAAGACCAGTTCCTTGGCTGAAGACCAGGATCGAGGGGAAGTTTTTACCTTTTTCTAAGCATCATTGCTTAGCAAAAGAAGATGGATGAGCAAGCTACCATTCATAACCACTGTCAAAATTTTGGGTATTCTGATATTTAATCCTCTTGCACCCCGAATGCCCGAACACCTTCGCCATTCACACCTTCGGGTCCAAGAAAATTAAATAGGGGCATCTGTCATACCCCAAATTTTGACCACCAAGATTTCCCATTATTGTGCAAATCATCATCACAATATGGATGAACCATCATACCTCATCAGTCTTCCCAAAGATGGGTGAGCATTCACTACAATCAAGAATTAGGGTTTTAAGCCCTCTCGGAGCACTTAAACAAAGGATCAATCAAGAAATGACATGATCTTCAACTTGTCTAACCTCTCAAACACCCACAAAGGATCAAGAGGACTCCCACATCAAGAATCAAGCACAAATTTGCAACATTCCAAGTGGATAAAGCCTCAAGATCGACAGTGTCACCAAATTAGGGTTTTGGTCGACCAAGGCCTCCAGATGGAAATTTTCCTCTGGGCATGAGCCAATACTTCAAAATATAACCCAAGATACTTCAAGGGACCTTATGGACCTAATCATCAAGTCAATTTAACCTCGGGGGATGCATTTACCAAAAATCAGGAATTAGGGTTTCTTGACCTAATTCACCCCTAAGTTGACTTTTGGGACAAAACATGAGCCAAGACCTCAAGACATGATTTGAGGGTCTCTAATCCACTACATTGATCCATTTACAATATAGGATTGATTCAAGAAGCTTGATTCACAAGTTTCAATTTCATCTGGACCACAACCAGGGTTTTGGGGAAAAAGTCAACTATGTCTTTGACTTTTGACCAGGAAATGCTCCCAAACCTTAGGACATGATTCAATACACCCTATAACACCTATGGAATCCTTCCATTAGGTTTGATTTAGGTTAAGGATTTGATTTCACAAAGGATCGCACAGTTTAAATTTCATCTGCTGAAAAAGTCAACTGTACAAAAGTCAAAGTTTGACTTTTTGGATTTTTGGTCAAACAAGGTTCCTTAACCCTAAAACAATGTTAATAGGTGATTTGAATCATCAATCATCAAGGAAAATCAAAGAAAATGAGTTAACTTGTAAAAGGGGTAACCATAAAAAAACTTAGAATTTTTCTAAGTTATGGAACAAAGTGGCTAGGGTACCAACGTTCAAGGATCATAACTTGAGATCCAAACAACCATTTTGGGTGATCCAAATTTGGATTTGTAGGTCTTGCTACACTCTACAAAAGCTTCAACTACATCAAACTCCAATTCCTCGTGGATTTTTAGTTATGGAGTGATCAAAATGACTGAAAACATGAAAATGACATTTTTCCAACACTTAGTGAAATTTTCACTAAGTCAGAATCTGCCTTACTTTTCCAAAATGTAGGGAATTTTTTCACCTTGATCCAAGTCAAACCAGGTCTAGGGGTGGATAACAAAGTTGAAGTATGCCATGTTCCAACAAGTACCAGATCATCTCCAAATTCCATTTGAGCAAGGAGATAGAACCCTTGAAACATGGCATCATGAACTGGTTTTTACAAGGCAGAATTTGTACATTTTGCTCGATTTGTCCAAATCTGATAAATCCAAGCCTTGTCATCTATTTGGATAGATCAGAAGATCAAATCCAAGGGGGTTGCTCTGATCTTCAAGCCTCCAAAGTCCAAGAATCTACAATAGCCATGCCAAACCTAAAAAGGCTACAAAGATGCCAAGACTTTAATTTTGTTTCCAAGCATTCAATGGATGCACCAAGGTGGCATGAACTGAGCCTATTCCAACTGAATTCAGTCAAGACATATCTCTGAACCAAAGCTACAAAGCCTGTGCCCTAATCTCAAGTCAATGGCTAGAGGAGACTTAAGATTCCTTTTGCATAACATTGGCCAAAGGCCTGCTGTAGTTGCCATTCACTATTGCTTGCAAAAAAAACTTGATCTACTATAAATAGAGCTCATTTGTGCTCAGTTTGAGTACACCAAAGCACCAAAACTGATGCTTTCCTCAAAATCCCTTTCTCTATGCCAAAATGCCTTCTTTAGCAAGGTATTTCTGAGTTTTTGAGTTAGAGAAAAATTCCATCACAGCTCATGATCCAAACACCTCTAATATGTTGTACCTAAGCTGTTCAAACTCTCACATGTGACCTGTAACACCAAAATCACAAAGTCCACTCCCAAAACCTCAAAATTGGACTTTTTTGCATTTTTCAAGCCATGTCTTGATTCAGTCACTTTCCAAACCAGATAAAACCTCAAACACACTCCAAATATCATCCTTGAACTGTCACAAATGGTTCCCACCATCTGGAACACCATTTGAGAGAGTTGCCATATTGGTCACTTTTGCCCCTTTTGCAAGAAAGTGCCAAAATTTGTTCCTGAGGATTCCAGCTGGTGGTGATCATTCTAAAAGCTTCCAAGGGATCAATTGAGAGTGTTTAAAGCAACAAATCACTTCTGGCACAAGAAACTTGGCAGATAGCACAAAAAGATCCTAAAGAGGTAAGCATCACAACCTGAACTCTTTGAATTATGCATTGCTTTGAAGTCCACTGCTCATAAACATCTCATACATGTTGTATATGTTGTGTTTGAATCAATTCATCATGCAATTATGGCCTATACCATGAGGTAGCATAGAAAATGCAAATCATGGCCTTTTTTGAAACCACTATCGGATTTTTAGGAGGAATCATTTTCTGAAAAAACCAACACCACCATTGGATTTCTTGTGAAATTCTAGGCAGGATAGACCTAAATTTTGTCCCAATCCATGGAGAAATGAGAAAGTTACAGCCTTTACGTTTTTGGCCCAAGAACTTGCCTTGCCTTGTCTTGGCCAGGCCTAAAACAAGGCACCCCTTATGTATTTATGGGGTGGTTTTGATACACGGATGTATCACCACCCCGGTGGTAGAAGGCGTGCGCTGCAACTTGGAGGTCTGGGGTTCGAATCCCCCTCGCCCCAAACCCTTTTTTTACCATTTTTTCTATTTTTTTTAATATTTGTCATATTATTTTAAATGATTTGGAAAATTAATTTCTCTCTCAATTTTAATTATTTTTTATTGGTTCTTTTTGCAAAAAATCACAAAAATGTTAAAATATTTTATTTCACAAAAAAATCAAATTTATATTATTTATTTAATATAGATGATATTTTTGTAAATAAATTCATTTTTATTATTTTTTAAACATTTCAAAAATGAATATTCATCTCGAAAATCAAAATCAAATGAGTCCTAAATCATCTTGTGATTAAAACCTCATTTTTCAAACCTTAATCAAAAATCACAAGTAGTTTATTTAGACTTATTTGGTATTTTTGTCATTTTTATTCATTTTATTAAAAGGATTACTTTTAAAAGAAAATGAAATTAGGGTTTCTTTGGTTCTTGATCTTTATCAAACCTTTTCAAACACTCATAGACCTCTAATAGAGTGTAAGACCCAACCCCTTTTGAAAACCAAACATTTTTTGGCCTCAGACATTGTATAAGTCCCAAACATTTTCAAAAAACCTCGGCGCAATCGCCAGTTCAAAATCAAATCACTTGGGCCTCTCCTTGAGCTATAAGTACCATTCCTTTTCTTTAAATAATTTTGGGCCTCTAATAGAGTGTAAGACCCAATCCCTTTGTACAGAAAACCTCTTTTGGGCCTCAGTCGTTGTATAAGTCCCGATGCGATTTTCAAAACAACCGTGTGATCACTGTTAAAACCTTGGGCCTCTCCTTGAGTATAAGCCCCAACAATCTTTTCAAAAACAACCTTCCCTTGAATTTAGATTCAAATATACATATTGTTATCAAAACTTTCTTTAATTTCTTGGAACCACTATCAATACAGCATGGAAGCTTGCTCGCCTGTAAGTTTTTATCTACTTTCATTTACATGCTTTAATGTATATAACTGTATTGTGGGAAGCTACGCACTGTAAGTCCTTCTTTCGTATCCTTTTAAATACTTGTCATATATCAACTGTATATATACTAGTATAGTTATTTAGAGTTTTCCCCGGCGACTAGGTCTAGAACTAGGTAAATCTAATTGGTCGCTCTTAAATATAATCAAAACTAGATCCCCATAGGATTTCCATATACAGTCTTGCCTTCTCTTGGGCTTAAACAATATGGAACAAAAAGAAATGCAGTTTCTCGGTGAACCTTTTCTCAGACTGTCACATTAGAAATTGTCAAAGAAATTTTATTCCCCAGAAGTGATCTATTCCCGATGAATACCATCTCTTTAATTTCTTCAAACCTCAGAACTTTCACTAAATGATCTATTCTCGGTGAATAGCATTTCTTGAACTTTTCTTGGTTTGGGACCCACAGGCTTCCTAAAAGCATCCCCGCCTCCTCTTGGGCTTTGTACAAGGACCCTTCAGTTTCTTAGAAGTACTCATGCCTTCTCTTAGGCTTAATACAAGGACCCTGAAGACCTTTTAAAGGTATAGGACAGAACTTAGTCATCCTTCGTTAGAGCTGTCTTTCCAAAAGGAGCCAAAACCCTCAGACCAATTTTAGGGTTGATACTCATCCCTTAAAAGAGTCAGCCTCCTCTTGGCCATTATACAAAGATAAACTCTTCCATACCAATAGACTTGGACAGTCTAAATCCCCTTGAGTCTCAAAGACATTCTCAAGTTCCCTACAAATATAGGAGAAACCCCAGATTCTGGATTAATCTCCAGCAGAGTTAAAACTTGTGGGTTCTAAAACCCAGTCTCTCTCCTAAAATTCCCCAACCAGGGTCAGTCTATCATTAATATAACACTATCTCAAATCAGAACTTCAAGGTTTCTGATCTATCAACTCTTCTGTAAACCTCAGCAAGAGTTGATCCCTCATTTGGACCTGCCTCGGGATCTTAAGAATCCCCAGCAGAAGTTAGACTCCTTTTAGGCTTTGTATAACGATCCTTTCCTCAGAAGCTAGCCTCCTCTTGGGCTTTGTACAATGAGTCTCCCAATGGAGCTAACCTTTTCAGACTCTCTTGTTGAGTCAATCACCTTTTTAGACTCTCTTGTTGAGTCAATCACTTTTTCAGACTCTCTTGTTGAGTGAATCACCTTTTTAGACTCTCTTGTTGAGTCAATCACTTTTTCAGACTCTCTTGTTGAGTTAATCACCTTTCAACACTCTCTTGTTGAGTCAATATTTTCCATCCTCCTCTTAGGCTTTTTATAATGATTTCGCCTAGTAGGAGTTAGCCTTCTCTCAAGCTGTGTATAATGATTTCTCCAGCTTGTTCAGCCACAATCCTAGGCTTTGTACATGACAGATAAAAAGAATTCTCTTGTTGAGTCAAACCCTTTTTAGCCTCAATCTTAGGCTTTGTACAAGACATAAATTCTCATAACCTCCTTCTAAGCTTAGGATCATATCTTCCCCAACTAAGTCAGTTCCTCCGAGCCTTCATTTAGGCTTTGAGAAATGAACTCCTAAGCAGAGTCAAACTCTTTTCCGCCTCCATCTTGGGCTTTGTACGAGACAGATATTACTCTCCCGCGGAGTCAAATCCTTTTAGCCTCCGTCTTGGGCTTTGTACAAGACACCTAAAATATCCTCAACCGAGTCAGTAAAGTCTCCGTTTATCCTCAATCTTGGGCTTTGTACAAGACAGAAAGAACATTTTCCTCGGAAAAGTCAAACTTCTGGTCTCCTCTTAGGCTTTGTATAAGGACTTCCCCAGTGGAGTCAATCAACCGCTTAGCTTCAACCTTGGGCTTTGATCAAGGCACACAAAAATCAACATCTCCCTTTAGAGATGACAAATTCTCTCTCAAATAAACCTTTTAGCTTCAATCTTGGGCTTTGAACAAGACACAAATAAACCTTTTTAGCTTCAATCTTAGGCTTTGAACAAGACACCAAAACATCACCTTTTTCCTCCCTTAGAATAGGAGGAACTACGATTGCTCTGATTTCCCTGTTTCGTTTAAAACGGGAATACGTAGGCATAAGATTAAGAAATCTTAGCGAGCATACTAATAAAAAACTCTAGGTTCAGTACCTTCATATCAATCAAAACTTAGGTCCAGTACCTTACCAAAAACATCCGGAAGAACCCGAACATCAACAAAAACTCACTCTCCCTGTCATAATTTCACAACCCATTAACGGATAAACACCATCAAGTACAAAGAACCTAATGCTAACAACCTGTGGATAACCACATATAGGATGGGTAACTGACAACTCCCCATTGTATAACCTGACCCCGGACCCCCAATCTCTTTAAGCGTTTGTTCAGTTAAATATTCGTGTGCAAGGTTAGTTTTAGATATCTTCCCTTTCCCTTCCAGCTTCATGGGATAAATAAGAAATCAGAAAGTAGCACCCCTTTCTCCTCGAGGAGGAAAACCCAATTTCTGCGATAAGGTGGTCGCGTCACCGACAAAAATCGCTCGCTACATTTAGGTACAAGGAAGTTCTCCAAATCATTGGAACACAACTGTAACACCTCCAAATCAGAATTCGATTCTCACTTGCAAAGGTAAATCTTAAACTCTCAAACTAAATGAATCATGCATCATAAACATGTTTTCTTGTTACCATTGTGTTTCTGGATGTTTGTAGATCATTTACCCTTAATCAATTGTTGTTTGCAATTCGTGTATAGGTATTCATTAAGTTCATGCCAATTTTAGGGTTCTTTAGGTTTTATCATATTATGTTGTGATTCACTTAATTTCAATAAAATTGGGTATTGCCATTGTGTTCCTCATCAGAAAACGCACGATTTTCATATTTGGATCATGTGAAATGGTTAAGAGATGAGTGAGATAGGAGGCTTCACGTATTTGAGCTTGAGGATGAAGATGGCCATGGCGCCATTCTTCAGAAATTCAACCAAGTTTGCTATATATTTATTGCTTGCCATATAATAAATGAATTGGCATTGCGCCCCAGTGGTTGATTAGCTGGTTTGTGTGTATTGAGCGAGCGAGAGGTCTGGGGTTCGAATCCCCCTCGCCCCAGACCTCTTTTTTATCACTTGTCCCATTTTATTTTATTTTTCATATTATTTTTGTTAATGATTTAGAAAATTAATTTCTCATTCAATTTTAATCATTTTTATTGGTTCTTTTTCTGAAAAACCACAAAAATATTAAAGTATTTTATTCTACAAAAAAATAATATTTATATTGTTAGTTCTTGTATTGGCTGGAATTTTGGTAAAACAATGGTGTTGGTAATGATGTCATATGTCTGATGTCTTAACATGAGTTATTAACATTGAGTTGATGTTAAGTTCAGAAGGGTTGCAGTTTTGTTTGCTGATGTTAAACCTGATGTCTTGACATCAGTTGACAGAACATCAGTCTGATGTGTTTTCTAGGGCTGCATTTGTTTAAGTGTGTTTTGAGAAGATCTGGTGGAGAGATTGCAGGAGAATATCATGGGACAAATATATTCTGTTGCAATCTTATATTGAGCAGATATTGTTACTATTTTCATGCAAAAAGATATGGAGAATAATTAGATTTAATTGAAGATTTAATTGAAGATTTAATTGAAGATTTGATTGAAGATCTATTTAGTAGCAGAATCTTTTGCAGATTTGCAGCAGCTGATTTGTTGTGATTTGAAGGCCCAAATCCAGTTGGGAAATAGGTTATAAATAGAAGCATTGTAACCTAGTTTTAGTAAGCCAGCCATCATGTAAATTATAAGGGCTGTGTTGGTTGATGAACCACCCGGTTTGTGGGATGGTCATCATGTTTATCTCTAAGCCTGTAGGTAAGAGATGTATTGTTCTTAGAGGAAGTTGTTAAGCAACTCTAAGTATTGTTCTTAGTCATGAGGGTCATGTCTAGGTATTGTTATAGGAGTGTGTCTTCTACGTGTTTGGAGAGTTTTTGGAAATCAAGTTGTTGATGCAGTGACTGAGATGTTGACTGCTAGACATCATTGCGATGATTGGGAGTGAGATGGAGTCTCTTATCTAGGGAGGACTTAGATAGAAGGGTCATTGGGTAGTGATTAAGTTAGTGGATTGTCAACTGGTTTGTTGAGTCTGTAATTTGATACTACTAATAGTAGACTTCCTTCCTGGCTTGGTATGCCCCCAGATGTAGGTTGTTAGACCGAACTGGGTGAACAAATTCATTGTGTTATTTACTGCTTGTTATTGCCTTGTTCATATGAGCAGAGTGTGTTGTTGTGACATCGCACTTAACATCACACATCTGATACCAGAATTTCAATTGGTATCAGAGCAGGCATCCTGTCTGTTTCTAGATGAGATCTAGGGAAGATACTTTCTGGTTCATGAGCAAGGAAGATAGTTTTGTTGAGTTATGGACTTGGTCAGTTCATATAGTTGCTTGTATGATCCCTTGAAGTGAAGGATGGACTATTCATGACAGGGTATGTATTGGACCTGTCTGTTTTTATCAGGAGAACTGCTGTTGTGAGTTTGATTTGTTGGAACTTGGTTTATGGTGATGGTGTGCAAGGATTATTGAGTAGTGCCTGAAGGTTGTTGAGGAGTTGTTGTGTGTTCCGCTGCATGGTATCTGATGTAACCCTGGTTGGTTCTTGTATCTCTGGTGGTGAGATTCTAGGAAGGTATTCTCTTGGAAAGACATTAGGGTTTGGTCTCCTCAGCAGGATATTCTATGATGTTGTAGTTTATGCAAGACAACTTCAACCGTTTGGTTAGAGATGCCAAAGATACTTGAGGATTATCTCATATCTTTGTTTTGGGAAAGAAGTGATCAAAAGGTGAATGGATCTTATTAAAGACTGTATGACATGGAAGTTTCAGTTTTTTAGAAGAAGAATATATTTCAAATTAGGCATTGAAGACCAATCTGTCCAGAACATTGATTCCTTCTTTATCAATTTTCTTGATGGTGAAAGAAGAGGGTGGAGCCAAAGCAAAAGAGTATCACTGTCAAATCTTTCATGCGGGAGTGAAGATCTTGATAAGTTATCTCTTAAGCTTAGTTGTGGTGACCTAATTAGGAGGATCTTCCTGGTTATGATGTCAAATGTAGTTCTGGTATATCTGAAGATGAATTCTCTTGTGAAGATACATGTTTCTGATTTTCAAAATCATGAACTGGAGGAAGTTTCATCAAGAAAGAAGCTGAGCTTAATATGTCAATTCTAATGTCTCGACATCGCGCTACACATCAGCAGTTTATGGTAAATGCTAAGTCAAATACCTATTAGATTGTAGCTGTTTTGAAGGATCACTGAAGCTATGAAGTTGAACAATTTTTGAGATGTTGTTCATAATGTCATAGCATTTCAGTTGGAGCTGGTTGAAGAAAAGATAGTTATCTTGATAGCAGAAGAGAAGGAAATGATCCTTGTTTAAACTAAAATGTCTGAGGACAATTTTATAGGGAAAATACATCCAAGAGTTTGTGTGCAGTAGCAGTGTAAATCAGCCTGTGGTCAATTGGTGTTTGCATGAGCTCTTTCAGTTTTGTGGCTTGAAGGATTGGAAGTAGCAGATTGTCTATGGTATGTTTATGCAGAAGGATGGCAGTTATCACTCTTAAGTTAGACAAGAGGTCTGAACCTTGTGCTTATAAGAAGAAGCTTCTGGAAGAGTGTGTTATGCAAGTTACTGCAGTTTTGTTGGTCTGATCTTGGAAGTTGATCAGATGTTGATATGTTCTCGTGTGTTCCCTACAAAAGATATGTGTGGATTAATATGGTTGTAGTCTTAAAATCCATAAGAGATGTTTAATGTGATTTAGAATAATGTCAGAACTGATGTTGAAACATCATTTCAGTTCTTTGCTCAGGGTGGAGTAAAAGATCAAGACACTGACTTAACCTGGAAGGCTTTTGTGGTATGAATGGTTGTCATAATGGTCTGTCATGAAGAAGATTCAGAAGATGCTGGAATCTGAACAAGGGTTAAACCACAGGGATCAATTTCTATTTGTGAAATTCACAAGTATTTAATTGATTATCCTTGAAAGACAAGATTAAGGTTGTTCTGTCTATTATTTTAACATCTTTTCATCAGAGGTTTAGAGAATCATGGGAGGGGTTCTACATTCGCTCACAAGTCGCCTAGATGTTGACCTGGGATTATTGCTTAGCATCTGTTCCTAGAAAGTATTGTGAATGACTTGTCCAAATGGTGGTGCTGTTGAAGATGAAGATGGAAGACTATGAAGACATCATAATCTTGATGGTTACAGCTTGGATCAGTTTATTTCTGATCTAAGTAGTTTGGAGCATGGTGTTTGCTCTGGTTGTGAAGGTCGAGGATAAGTGGCAGTTATCTCTGGCTTTCTACTGACGGCTCTACTAAGGGAAGTGACTTTCTTTAGTATTGCTATGGGGTAGTCTTGGACTACTTATTTTCTAAAGATTCAGATGTGGTAGGTTTGAAGTCTTTGGAGTTTCTAAGCAGGATGTAGGTTGTCTACTTAAACTTGATTGTTGAATCAAGTCAATGAGAGCATGGAAATCTGTTTCTGCAAAGGGAGGAGGTTCTTCTCAGTGGAAGAAGGTAGAGCTGAATTCAACAGTTGGATGACATAATGTTATGACATCTAGCTTAACATCAGGAGTCTCAGCTGGTGATATGGCACATCAGCTAATGATAGGGTGATCTACAGGAATGAACAGTAGGATGCTTCAAAAAGATCGTTCTCATGGCAGTTTGCGGGAGCTGCAGGAAGGAGAAGATGTTACATGACCATGGCTTAGGGAGTCTAAGTGTGTTTGCTTTTGAGCAAGTGGAACATGTGACTTGAAGATCAAGTTTCCTTGGTGGATCAAGATATCTTTGTGAGAGTTCTGACAAACGTGAAAAAGGTCAAAATGTGGCATTTGGTTGTTTTCATATGAGGATTCATGAATGAGGTGGTCAAACTGTGGCATTTGGTTGATCTCAGAAGTGGATTCGAAGAATCAAGATAATCAGAGTGTGGCAGCTGGTTATTATTGAGGATTGTTTTGGAACAAGTTACTCTTGGGCAGAAGGGTGATGAGTTGAAGACTCAAGGAGATTATTCTTCTTGAAGGTGGATGAGAGTTTAATTCTCTAGTTCTTTGGATTACTATGCAATAGTAAGTCCAGTTGGTGGAGCATATCAAGAATCATGGTGATGATATCTTGGTGTGTGGCAAATGTTCTAACTTGTATTGGGACATTATCTGGTTGAATATCCTTGGTGAAGGATGGTTTTGTTCTGGTTCTGAAGCTTGGTGCATACATTATGCCTAAGGAGCGTCTACATAGTCATACGGGAGAATGATGAAGTAGAAGGTCTGCCTTGGATGGAGAATGTAGAGAAGACTGAAGTAGATCAGGTATTGATTGATTGGAAGTCTGAAGATGAAGAGTATGATAGGGAATGACTGCCTTTGGAGAAAGGGACAATGGTACCAAAATGCGTGTGCTCAGCAAGTGTGCTCAAATGTTCATCTTCATCTAGAGCATTAGTTAACCATGACTGAGGGAGTACTTGTCTATGGATTTTGTTGCAAAGGTACATATATTGTGAAGATTGCATGCTGATCAAGATTGTGAAGATTGGTTGAATCTTATGAGGATATAATGTCAGATAACATGTTATGACATTAGGCTGTTGGATGACATGTTGGTGTGGAAATGAATGGTTCTAGCCATGTAAAGCTAATTGTTTGAATCATATGCAAAGATGCTTCTGACGAGAAGTCTGAAGGACAACTTTGGTTGTGAATGGGAGAATTTATTTTTCTCTGCAGATTTTGGAAGAGCTTTGTAAGGGTCCTTGTTGATGGGAGATGTCACACTTGTCTTGGTGTATGTAAGAGGAGTTTATTTAGAGTTCAGTGGAAGGCATTGTGTGTGTGCTTCAGAACTTGTGGATGATTGTGTGAAGCATTCCTGACTGGATGAATGAAGACTATGTCTGGATTTTCCAAATGTTATGATATACTGGTCAAGGAGCACCATTTGTGAAATATAATGGGAGAACTTCTATCTGTACTAGTGTGGTACTTGGGTTGTTTGAGGATTAAGCATTTTGTGAATGCGTTCAGCAGGTGTGTTGAACAGAGGGTGCGCTCTTGAAGACATGAAGATGAATCTTATGTTTTCCATTCATTTAAGGTGTTCTTCTTGCAAAGGAGCACTGGTTATCTTAGATAGGGAGAGTTGATCTTTTCTTGAAGAAGTTGTTTATCCAGATTGTAATGTCAGACAAGATGTCATAACATTGTGTTACTGGTGAAGTTCATGGTGTACTTGACAGTTTAGACCTGGTTGTATAGATTTGTGTGTCAATGGATTGAATCAGAAGTATACATTTACACCAATATTTGTCAAAAATTAGCCAAAGGGAGAGAATATACAGTAGTAGCTGTTGAGTCTGGATTTTGTTCTGAGTATGTTGGTTGGCAGATTCAGAGTTTGTCCAATTGTGGCTAAAAAGGGGGAGAGTTAGCCTAGTTGTTGCCTAGTTGTCTGTTGTGGTTCTTGTCTGTTGTGGTTCTAGGCTTGAGGGGGAGTGTGTAGTTTGTGCAGCTGTTTTGCTGGTTACAGTTTTGAGGGGGAGTTGCTGCTGCTAGTTATGTGCTGATGTTAGTTTGTATGGGGTTTTTCCGCGGCTGGTATCTCTGGTGTAGGCTGAGATTGTTTTAGCCAAAATTAGCCAAAGGGGGAGATTGTTAGTTCTTGTATTGGCTGGAATTTTGGTAAAACAATGGTGTTGTTAATGATGTCATATGTCTGATGTCTTAACATGAGTTCTTAACATTGAGTTGATGTTAAGTTCAGAAGGGTTGCAGTTTTGTTTGTTGATGTTAAACCTGATGTCTTGACATCGGTTGATAGAACATCAGTCTGATGTGTTTTCTAGGGCTGCATTTGTTTAAGTGTGTTTTGAGAAGATCTGGTGGAGAGATTGCAGGCGAATATCATGGGACAAATATATTCTGTTGCAATCTTATATTGAGCAGATATTGTTACTATTTTCATGCAAAAAGATATGGAGAATAATTAGATTTAATTGAAGATTTAATTGAAGATCTATTTAGTAGCAGAATCTTTTGCAGATTTGCAGCAGCTGATTTGTTGTGATTTGAAGGCCCAAATCCAGTTGGGAAATAGGTAATATATAGAAGCATTGTAACCTAGTTTTAGTAAGCCAGCCATCATGTAAATTATAAGGGCTGTGTTGGTTGATGAACCACCCAGTTTGTGGGATGGCCATCATGTTTATCTCTAAGCCTGTAGGTAAGAGATGTATTGTTCTTAGAGGAAGCTGTTAAGCAACTCTAAGTATTGTTCTTAGTCATGAGGGTCATGTCTAGGTATTGTTATAGGAGTGTGTCTTCTACGTGTTTGGAGAGTTTTTGGAAATCAAGTTGTTGATGCAGTGACTGAGATGTTGACTGCTAGACATCATTGCGATGATTGGGAGTGAGATGGAGTCTCTTATCTAGGGAGGACTTAGATAGAAGGGTCATTGGGTAGTGATTAAGTTAGTGGATTGTCAACTGGTTTGTTGAGTTTGTAATTTGATACTGCTAATAGTGGACTTCCTTCCTGGCTTGGTATGCCCCCAAATGTAGGTTGTTAGACCGAATTGGGTGAACAAATTCATTGTGTTATTTACTGCTTGTTATTGCCTTGTTCATATTAGCAGAGTGTGTTGTTGTGACATCGCACTTAACATCACACATCTGATACCAGAATTTCATATATTATTTATTTAATATAGTTGGTATTTTTGTGAATAAATTCATTTTTATTGTTTTTAAACATTTTAAAAGTGAATTTTTATCTTGAAAATCAAAATCAAGTGAGTTCTAAATCATCTTGTGATTAAAACCTCATTTTTCAAACTTTAACCAAAAATAACAAGTAGTTTATTTAAACTCATTTGGTATTTTCATCATTTTATTAATTTTCTTTAAAGAATTACTTTTAAAAGAAAATGAAATTAGGGTTTCTTTGATTTTTGATCCTTATCAAACATTTCAAACTTTTGCGCCTCTAATAGAGTGTAAGACTCATTCCTTGTAAATAAAATATTTTGGGCCTCAGTCGTTATATAAGTCCCGACACAATTTTCAAAACAACGGTGCGATCACTGTTCTTCCATGGGTCTCTCCTTGAGTTGTAAGCCCCATCACTTGTACAAAAATAAACCTTTGGGCCTCTAATAGAGTGTAAGACCCAACCCTCTTTTGTATATAAAATATTTTTGGGCCTCAGTCGTTGTATAAGTCTCACTGTGATTTAAAAAATCTCGGCGCGATCGCCATTTCAAAACAAAATCAACTGGGCCTACCCTTGTGTTGTAAGCCCTATTTCTTTTCTTTTTTCAAACTTTTGGGCCTCTCCTTGAGTTGTAAGACTCATCCCTTTGTATAGAAAACCTCTTTGGGCCTCAGTCATTGTATAAGTCCTAGTACAGTTTATAAAACAACGGTAAAATTACTGTTTTTCATCTGGACCTCTCTTTGAGTATAAACCCCAACAATCTTTTCAAAAATAACTTCCCTTTTAATTTAGGTTCAAATATACATTTGTTATCAAAACTTTCTTTAATTTCTTGAACAACTAACCATACAGTTGTTACAATGGAAGCTTGCTCGCCTGTAAGTCTTTATCATCTTTCATTTACTTGCTTTCATATATATATAAATGTATTGTGGGAAGCTTGATCACCTGTAAGTCTTTCTTTCATGCTTTTAAATACATTTCAAATATATATAACTGTATTGTGGGAAGCTTGCTCACCTGTAAGTCCTTCTTTCATATCCTTTTAAATACTTGTCATATATCAACTGTATATATACTAGTATATCTGCTTAGAGTTTTCCCCGACAATTAGGTCTAGAAATAGATAGAGCCAGTTGGTCACTCTTAAATACTGTCAAAACTAAATCCCCATAGGATTTCCAGATACAGTTTTGCCTTCTCTTGGGCTTAAACAATATGGAACAAAGAGAAAGACATTATTCTCGGTGAAACTTTTCTCAGACTATCACTCATAGAAATTGTCAAAGAAATTCTACTCCCTAGAGATGATTCATTCTCGGTGAATGACATCTCTTGAATTTCTTTAAACCCCATATCTGTTCACTAAAGGAATTATTCTCGGTGAAACCTTTCTTGAATTTTTCTTAGGTTTGGTCCCACATGCTTCCTAAAAGCATCCCTGCCTCCTCTTGGGCTTTGTACAAGGACCCCCCGGCTTCTTAAAAGTTCTCATGCCTTCTCTTGGGCTTAGTACAAGGACCCCGAAGATCTCTTAAAGGTATAGGACAGAACTTAGTCATCCTTCGTTAGAGCTGTCTTTCTAAAAGAGTCAAAATCTCAGACCAATTTTAGGGTTGATACTCATCCCTTCAAAGAGTCAACCTCCTCTTGGGCGTTATACAAAGATACACTCTTCCATACCAGTAAACTTGGACAGTCTAATCCGCTCTCAGATCTCAAAGACATTCTCAAGCACCTTACAAATATAGGAGAAACCCCGGTCATTTTGGGATAGATCTCCAGCAGAGTTAAAACCCATGGGTTCTAAAACCCAATCTCTCTCTTAAATTTCCCCAGCCAGGGTCGGTTTATCATCAGTATAACATTATCCCAAATTAGAACCTCAAGGTCTCTAATATCTCAACTCTTCTGTAACCCTCAGCAAGAATTGATTCCCCATTTGGACCTGCCTCGGGATCTCAATAATCCCCAGCAGAAGCTAGCCTCCTCTTAGGCATTGTATAATGATCATTCCTTTCCTCACACAGTTAGCCTCCTCTTGGGCTTTGTACAATGATTCTCCCTTAGTAGAGCTAACCTTTTCAGACTCTCTTATTGAGTCAATCACATTTTTAGACTCTCTTGTTGAGTCAATCACTTTTCAATACTCTCTTGTTGGGTCAACCCTTTTTAGCCTCAATCTTGGGCTTTGTACAAGACAGATAAAACCATTCTCTTGTTGAGACAATCTTTTTCAGCCTCCTCTTAGGCTTTGTATAATGATTTCCCCTAGCAGAAGTTAGCCTCCTCTTAGGCTTTGTATAATGATTTCTCCAACTTGTTCAGACACAATCCTGGGCTTTGTACAGGACATATAAAAGCACTCTCTTGTTGAGTCAAATCCTTTTTAGCCTCAATCTTGGGCTTTGTACATGACATCATATATATTTCCCTAAGCAGAGTCAATCTTTTTTTTAGCCTCAATCTTGGGCTTTGTACAAGACAGATAATACTCTCCAGCAGAGTCAAACTCATTTCAGCCTCAATCTTGGGCATTGTACAAGACACCTAAAATATCCTCAGCTGAGTCAGTAAAGTCTCAGTTTAGCCTCAATCTTTGGCTTTGTACAAGACAGATAAAGATTTCTTTCCCATCGTGTCAGTCTTCTTTTCAACCTCAATCTTGGGCTTTGTACAAGACACATATAAACCCTCCCCAGCGGAGTCAAAATCCTTTTTAGCCTCAATCCTGGGCTTTGTATAAGACAGACAAAATACCTTTCCCCGAAAATGTCAAACTTTTAGCCTCCTCTTAGGCTTTGTATAAAGATATCCCCAAAATAGTCAGTCTCTTTTAGCCTCAATCTTGGGCTTTGTACAAGACAGATAAAAACTCTCTTGTTGAGTCAGCCTTTTCTAGCCTCCTCTTAGGCTTTGTATAAGGACTTCCTCAGTGGAGTCAATCAACCTCTTAGCTTCAACCTTGGGCTTTGATCAAGGCACACAAAAATTAACATCCCCTCAGAGGAAATCAAAAACTCTCTGTAGGAAGTCATTTCTCTGTTTATCACTCTGCAAAATAGAAAATCAAAACAAACCTTAATCCCAGATAACCGATGTAAGTGACACACTTGTTGATTCAAATATCCAAGCTGTTGTCCATCTTTTATCCTGGTAAATTCTCTCTCATCTAAGTGTTGTAAGCGGCAAGCCTCTGGATTGTTTACATCCACACCACTGTCCCTCTATTAGCATGAAAAATTCCTAAGGAAAAATGGCATTGCTCTACACTGAGTTAAAGTTTCCTCCTTCAGGATAACACCCCTATAAATGAAATTATAGCATTGTTGGATTCATATATCCCAGTTAAAGTAATTCTCCTTTATAAACAGTCACCCAACAGTTGTGATAAACAGACGAGAACTCTCTCTTTAGAGATGACAAATTCTCTCTCAGTCAAACCTTTTAGCTTCAATCTTGGGCTTTGAACAAGACACAAATAAACTTTTAAGCTTCAATCTTGGGCTTTGAACAAGACACCAAAACATCTTTTTCCTCCCATAGAATAGGAGGAACTACGATTGCTCTGATTTCCCTGTTTAATTTAAACGGGAATACGTAGGCATAAGATTACGAAATCTTAGTGAGCATACTAATCAAAAACTCTAGGTTCAGTACCTTCATACCAATAAAAAACTCTAGGTCCAGTACCTTCACACATACATAAAAAACTTTAGGTCCAGTACCTTACCAAAAACATCGGCAAGCCCAAAATCATCAAAAAACTCTCTCTCATATTTCCCAAGAAACTTTCCCAACTCATTCCCAGATAAACACCATCAAGTACAAAGTGAAACCTAAAACTAAAAACCTATGGATAACCACATATATGATGGGTAACTGATAACTCCCCATTGTATAACCTGACCCCGAACTCCCCGAATCTCTTTAAGCATTTGTTCAGTTAAACATTCGGGTGCCAGGTTAGTTTTAGATAGCTTCCCTTTCCCTTCCAGCTTCACGGGATAAATAAGAAATCAGAAAGTAGCACCCCACTCATCCTCATTGAGGAGAAAACCCAATTCTCTGCGATAAGGTGGTCGCGTCACCGAAAAAAATCGCACGCTACAGGCACTAAAGAAAGAAATAGTGCATGCCTGGAAACATATTCATAGGAAAGGGAGAGATCCCTGGGAAGACCAAATTGTTCCTCTTCAGAACCTTATCTCCACTGGGTGCAAGCCAGACCTATCAAACTGAGGATGCCTTACCCTCGTCAAGAAGTTTTTTCCTTAAAAGAATATGTCCTTTATTTCATGTCTGATGCGGAAAAACTCCAGGTTGCTCTCAACAAAGTTCAACGTGAGAAGAAATCTTAGAAGAACAAATACCATATTCTCAATTTGGAATGTACCAAGATTCAAGAACTACTAAAGGAAAAGGATGCTCTAATTAAGATATTAGAGCAGCATGCTATGGAAAGTCAGGAGGAACGAAGGAATTTGCTCACTCCTTTCACTTGGCAGAGATTTGTCGACCCGACAACGGCTGAAGGAGCCCAATCAAAGAAAAGAAAAGTTCAGGAACCAGCATCTGAGCTCTCCTCAGTTCGGACTCAGGATCCATAGGCCTAATTTTCCTTACAGCACTTTGTAAAATACTGTACTTTTCTTTGTAAAATACTGCAATCTTTCAAGTTTAATAAAAGGGGTCTCCCCCACTGTGTGATATTTGCAATATAATTGTTAACAGTTCTTTTAAACAAAAACTAAAAAATATATATATCATTTTCAGTCTTTACATATCATTCATCATTCTCACATAGCACCTCTTTGTATTCGAGTCTCACCTATGTGTCGTACTCTAGAGTCAAACTATCTCATTCGTACAATACTCAGGCCAATCGACAAAAGATAATGGACGATCTCGAGGAAGAGAACAAAGAACAGAGAGAAGAAATCAACGCTCTGAAGGAGAGTTTGAAGAAACTCCACCATGACATGCAATCCCTGGCAGCAGCCCAGGAGCAACAGCATCAAAGGACTGTAATCTCGGAGGTTACATACACACCAGCATTTGAGACGCCTGGCAGTCATCCTCCGTACAACATGCCTAAAGGTTTCCCCTGGGGCATGCCTCACAACTTTATACCTGAAGGATACATCCCACCGGTCACTGAAGACCCAGAAGTCGTAGCAAAAACAGCCAGACCTGAAGGTTACAAACTTAAGGGAAATGAAGATGCCAAGGTTACAACCGAAACTCCTGAAGGCTACAAACTTCAGGTCACTGAAGCCCAAGAGTCACCGCTATAATGTCTATACCACAGCCAGTGGTACACACTGTCCCGGAAGGACAGATTTTGGAAGCAATTTCTGGCGGAAATGAAGACGTATACGAAAGGATGAATGAATTCCAGGAATAATTCTTGGAGATGCAGAAGGAACTGCATGCCATTCGCGGTCAAGAATTATTCGAAAAAGACGCTGTCGATCTCTGTTTGGTCCCTAATGTAAAGATACCGCACAAATTCAAGGTGCCCGACTTTGAAAAATACAAAGGCAACTCTTGCCCTCAAAGTCATCTAGTGATGTACGCTCGGAAAATGTCTACCCAGACAGACAATCAACAATAAAGTACTTGACTCTACATCTTGGGTTCATAGTGGTTTTAGGTCGAAGGGTGGTATACACCACTATCACCATGAGAGTAACTTATGACACTTTGCATAACATTTTATGTAGTACTCTCATAGTGGGTCAATCCAGTATAAATATTACTCCTAATATTCATACCTATGTTAAGACTTGATAACTCTTTGTCCATGATCCATGAGACGTGATCATCAGTCTATCTACATAATAGTTTTAATGCTTTAAGGTTATCCCATTTCACATTAAAGCTCGACTATGGATACTTTAAGAATAGTGTCATTATGTTTAATGGAATCTCATGATTAAGTCACACTTAATATTTCATTAAACGGACTAGCTATTCTAGGGACTTTATCACTTTGTAGAAACAAACATAATAAAGAAATGATTTTTATTATTAATAAATAATTCGATACAAGTACCAAAAGTATTGGCCTCTAGTGCTTACACCAACAATGATGTCTATGATGACGTGTTGTTATTGGATTATAATTACTATGTGATTTGTGTGCATTTTTGTACTGTGAAAGATGGAAATCGCAAGGGGTTTTGGGTCTAGTTTGATGTAGAAACGCAAAAGCAGAATTTGCTGAAGCGCACGTTTCGCCGGGTGAAACTGGTTCGCTTGGAAGTTTCCAGGCGAAAGAAGAAGTGAATGACAGGTGAAAAATAGGTGCTACTGGTTTTTGTATGGGGAAGGGAATTCGCCCCTGCTTTGTCGGGCGAAACCCAGGCGAGTGAACTGCTTCGCCGGGCGAACACCAGGAGAGCAGGAGTTGTGTGTTTTCTTTTCTTTTCTTTTTCGTGTTGTCTTCTGTCTTGTTGTCCGTATGCCTTAAGTAGTTGATGTGTTGTATTTTAATGACTGTAACATGATGAATTGTAAGTGTTTTGTTGTGATGATTATAATATGATGAATTGTAAGTGTGGTGTTGTGATGATTATAATATGATGAATTGTAAGTGTGGTGTTGTGATGATTAAAATATGATGAATTGTAAGTGTTGTATTGTGACGATTATAATATGATGCATTGTGGCGTAATATGAAGAATTATGAAGAATAATAATGATGTAATACTATGATGTTTTAGGGAGCTTTTATGAATGATGATGCAACTTTGACGAATCGTGGTGATGATTGATTATGACGATTTGCATCATGCATTCGTAGCATATTAGGACTTCGATCCAGTGATGATGTTAGGACTTCGGTCCAGTGATGTTGTTAGGACTTAGGTCCATTGATGATGTTAGGACTTCAGTCCAGTGGTGGCTTCAATCCCATTGTGTGGATTGGGGTGTATGACGTGCTCCGGTTCTTGTGTAAAATCGATCTTATTGGTGGGGATCTTAGGAGGGTGATGGCCCAATGTCCATCAACATGATGAGTTTGGTACCACATGCATGAGTCTACGTTGTTGCATTTCATACTATGTGGCATCGCATAATTGAGTGTCAAAATGATGTTTCATGATGTTGTGAGTTAAGTGATGTTTTGGTGATGAATGTTGATTTGATGATTTTATGACGAAGATGTATATATGTTACTATGATAGGAATGTGTGAGTATAATACTTGGTTAACGATGATGTGATTTCTAAGTGATGTGTGACGATGATGTTATTGATGATGTGATTTCTAAGTGATGTATGACGATGATGAATTAATGATGATTATTTGGTTGACAATACTATGACGGTGTAAATGAACTGTTGATGTTGTTGTGCTGGTATATCTTTTCTTTATATCTTTTATAATGATTCGTGATTACTCACCCTGCCTGTTTGAATGTTGCCTCCACGTGGGTAACGTGAAGATTCTCAGGAATAGCTCGGAGAAGCATCGGTGATGGCTTTGGAGTTATTTATTTGTGTCTTTCGTTAATAATAGAGGTGTCTTGCTCTGATATGTAACGTCGGGTGGGGGAACGTTTGAGTTGAAGTTGTGTTGTTTTTGGTTGAACCTATTTTATGAGTTTTCTAATACGCTGAATTATTTGATGACGATTTTTAACAATGACCAAAAGGTCTTGATGTTTGATGAAATAAATGAAGTTATTTTGTGACTATGATTCCGCTGCGAAGTTTGAATTTATATGTTGATATTACCAAACAAATGATTATTATAAATGCTTGAAAACCCGTGTTACAAAGCAGGAAGCTTACTAAGATGTTTTTATGAAGCATGTGACACCCTGGTTGGTGCAATGTGTTAGATTATTTATTAATTTATTTACGATATACTTGAGGGTTTAGAAGGGTGTTACAGTAAAGTTATCACAAGTGAACACCACGGGGAATCCTAAGGACATCTCTAAGTTTAGGGGAGGCTCGGGCATACCATGAAATAACGACTCTCCTCCCATGGCTGAGGCATGTGAAGGTCCAGGTGGGGCTAAGGGGGATGTCAGTAATCCAAAATGATCAATCACTCCAGAAATGAAATTGGAGATGATCAAGTATACTCGGATCTGGAAGGTGATAGTCCTTCAGGAATATGTGGTCTTAGGATCCATGCCAACGATAGTAGTAGTCTCGAGTACGTTCCCAGTGAACGAGACTTATCCTAGGGCTGGGTCAAACCCCCAGGACGTCTCAGTCCATTCATCGGGAAATGTGAAGTTCGTCGTCTTCGACGATGGTAGCTCCTCGCATCTCGGGAACGTCATGATCTAATGGCGTATTCGCCCACACATCCACATATCCACTGAAAGGGTCGTCAATCCGAAAAATAACAAATATACAAGAGCATAGCAGCAAGCATAAATAGAGTAGATATCATACGTGGCTAGAGATCTCATTGTAACACGTGTATATAATTGTTTACAAAAATAATACTTATAACATCAATAAGACTCATTTCCTAATGCAATGTCTATATGCTGATGCACATGACTCTGGAATATTAATCCCTCTGCAAAGGGTCATGGTATCGCTTCAAGATTTAGCACCACTAGGGTGATGGATATCCACGCCATCAATCTCAAAGATCCACGTCGGGATAAGGTGGTTCCATTCTCGGACACGCACCCTGTGCCACCTCTCTGGTGTGTACCTCGTGACTCCTCTCGGGTAGCCACGTAACTATGAAATGCATGGGCATGCGATTTTCCATATATGTCTTTCAACATGTGTGCAACGTCACAACATATCATAAACATATGTAATAATTTATCTCTCGTATAAAATCATTGCATATATATATATATATATATATATATATATATATACTCACCTTTACAACTAGTCATCTTTAAAACACATAAGAAGATACAAAGCAGATATAGATAAATAGAAAGAGTCATGCCATATTCATAACTTACCTCTATCATTAATTTCATTCCTATCTATGATATCTTCAACCTCATTTACAGGGCCTTCTTCAAATGGAGTAAAATCATTCATATCGAAAATGCATTCTTCATTGGAAAGTTGCACGTTTAAATCAATGGATAACGAAGTTCTGCTTTCATTTACTGATGATTTATCGGCGACGGCAACAGCAACTACATCAGAAAAACTGTGAGGTTGCAGATTTAAATCAATGGGTAATGAAACTCTATTTTCATTTACCAACAACTCGTCGGCAACAACTGCATCCAAATCGTTATAAGGTTCATTCAAGTTAAAATTCAAAGCCATAGTGAATAATTATACATTTGAAATAAAAACTAGAACGTGAGCAACAGTATGCATAATGAAAACTAGGACTTGGGGTTTTTATGGATATATGAATACAGTAGGAATTGAAAAGTTGAATACATGTAGTTTGGCGGAAAAATTAAAGTAGGAATTGAAAAGTTGAATAAATTTGGTGGAATTAAAAAAGATGAAATACATGTAGTTTGGCGGAAAAGTTAAAATATTTTTTGGCGCCCATGTACAGAAGATGAATTGGAAAGATCATTGTTTCCAATAAAACGTGTGTACTGCAATAAATTATAAAAAGGACATTATAGTAAATTTAATCAATGTTTTAAACAAAATTAACTACATTTAATTTAATTTCTTAATAACCGTGAAAACAATTTTTTTTGCTTATAATAGTGACCGGATGGTGTATATATTTTTATTATTATTGGGATAAGTATATGAAAATAGAGAGATGCCCATACGGTTGTAACTCTTGTGAGAAAATAAACTTCGTTAAAGTCAGACAGTTGTATGTGCGCCTTCATCCAAAACAAACTAAATTAGAATAGAGTTTTACATTATAAACTTTGTCGTGTCATCCGATTTATTATTAATTTATTTTCTTTAAAATTTAAGTTATAGTTTTTTTTTTCAAAAATACACCCCTAAATGCCCATAAATTCTATTTTTTTTCTTGTTTAAGACCAAGTAAAATTTTTTTCTTTAACCTTCTAAAATACATTAACAATTTATAACAGCTTTAAATTTAGTACAATCATTTTTAACTTAAAATAGCAATAAAAATGCAATTTTTATTTCCTCAAAATTGGTCAAAATTAGTAAAAATATAATCATTTGCAATACATATTTTTCACACTAAAAAGAGTTATTTTTGAATAATTTCATAAATAAATCTACCAAATTCATTTAAAGTGTTAAGGTAAGAAATTATAAGGAATAATTTTTTCCATATTTTGAGACTAAAATGTTCATAGTGTTTAATAACAAATACTAACAATATTTGATCTATGATTTTTTTCCAACAAAATAGTAGCAAGAAGGATCATGTATCTCATAAACCATAATAATTATAAAGTGGATTTATTATTCTTTGTGTTCTGGATTGGACCAATGGCTAGACATGGCCCAATCCACTTCTGCTCCAGAGCGGCCCAAATTGCCTAAGTCCAATCCACAAAGGGGCAAAAGTTACCTTTTTGCCTCTCAACCGGGCAGGAACTGCACCGCTCCTCCCCGGAAATAATGCTCGTTACGCACGGCTCGTCCACCCCCCGAACAGCTATGGGCAGGTGCCCGAAACTACGCTTATGCCCGACATAACGACTAGTTTTGGGCACCCTTCCCGACATAACGGCTAGTTTGGGTAGTTACCTATTCTTCGGGAAAACAGTTATTTCGCCCCGAAAATAGGACCGTTGGCCATGCGCTGGGGACTCTATATAAACCCTCACGCTTGAGAGGGTCAGGTATCAAATATTCACCCTAAGAACTCATACTTTGTACTTGCCCCTTTCTCTCTGACCCTTTCTTACTTGAGCGTCGGAGTGCCTTGCTGGTACACCCCTCTCCTCCTCTCCATACGACCAGCATCCCAGGCGTACTTGGTGGCCCACTTCTATAGGATCTGATCCAGCCTTCACGATCAGTGGTACCATCTGTGAGAATCATTGTTCTCCCCATCTTTCTTTCCCCGGAAACCGAAGATCAAAGCAAATTTCAAAGATCATTATCATGGCCTCTCAAGATCACACCAAGGGTGCTCTCTAAACTGCTGTCCTCCCCTTCAACAAGACCGACGTTGACGACCCATCATCTCTCCTCCGAGATGCCCACTTTCTGAGGGACGGGGTGTAGCGCGAATTTTTGGACGTGGTTGCGAAGCACTTATCGCTTTGGGGTACTACAGCTCGATTCATTTTTTATCCTATTGAAGCTGATGAAGGAAAGGAAATAGATGTCTCAAATTAACCCTGCTTACAAACTGAGTTTGAACAGATGATTGTTGATTTACAGATGCTACAAAGATTATGAGTCTCTCTTAGGTTATTTTGTTAAAAAAAGTGTTCGGTCGATTGGTGGGAGGTTAGGACTGATGCTTTTCGATTGAGATGGGAAGAAGTGGGATTTTGGGTTAGTGTGCTCGCTAAGATTTTTCTTGCAATCTTATGCCTACGTATTCCCGTTTTTCCGAAATAGGGAAATCAGAGCGATCGTAGTTTCTCCTATTCTATGGGAGGAAATGGTGTTTTGGTGTCTTGTTCAAAGCCCAAGACGTGAAGCGAAAGGTGACTTGTATCTTGTTCAAAGCCCAAGATGTGAAGCTAAAGGTAGTTTGTATCTTGTTCGAAGCCCAAGATGTGAAGCTAAATTGGGTTGACTTTAGAGAGAATTTGTCATCTCTAAAGAGGGGTTTGTCTGTCACAACTGTTTATAAAGGATAATTACTTTAACCGGAATGTGCGAATCCTAGCAATGCCATAATTTCCTTTATTGGGGATTTCCAACCTGAAGGAGAAGACTTTAACTCAGTTTAGAGCAATGCCATCTTTCCTTAGGAATTTCTCATGCTAAAGGAGGGACAGTGGCATGGATGTAGATAATCCAGAGGTTTTCTGCTTACAGCGATTAGATGAAGGGGAAGGAATTGTTGATGTTTGTGTACTATGAACGAGGCACAATTTTGATGCTAAAAGGTTGATTGGATCAACCAGTGATTTTATTATACAAAGCCTAAGAGAAGGCTATCGGGCCAACAAGAGGGTGTTTTTTATGTGTCTCATACGAAGCCCGAGAGAGATGCTAAAAGGGTTGTTTTATACTCAACAAGGGAGTGATTTGTGTCTTGTACAAAGCCCAAGACGGAGGCTAAAAGGTGTTTGACTCAACAAGAGAGTCTTTTATCCTCAACGAGAAAGTGCTTTAGTATCTCGTACGAAGCCCGAGATGGAGGCTAAAAGCGAGTTGACTTAACAAGAGAGTCCTCTTTTTTTTTGTATCTCGTATAAAGCCCGAGATGGAGGCTAAAGTGTTGATTCAATAAGAACCTTTTTGTATCTCGTACAAAGCCCGAGATGGAGGCTAAAGAGTTTGACTCCGCTGAGGAGAATCATTGTATAAAGCCCAAGAGGAGGCTAGGGTGCTGTTTCAGTTGAGTGACAGGTCCAGTATATTGGTTTTAAAGAGAAATCAGTTCTTATATGAGTAATGCTGTACTCAAGGATTTTGATTCGAGGATCAGGGATATTTTCCTTTTCTTTGAGGAATTGGGAAATCCAAAGGGTATTGAGACTGTCCGAGTCTACGGGGTTCCTTCCTATTATTGAAGGGTGCTTGAGAATGTATTTGAGACTCAAGGAAATTAGACTGTCCAAGTCTAGAGTTTCATCTTTTGAACTATGCTTTGAGAAACAGTAGTAGACTCTTGGAAAGATTGTTCTATTAAGATGACTGATTTATGTTCCTATACCTTTATGAGGTCGTCGAGACAATTTGTACGAAGCCCAAGAGGAGGCTGGAAACTTTTAAGAAGCCGAGGGACAATTTGTACGAAGCCCAAGAGGAGGCTATCATTCCCGGAGGAAGAAATCATTTATACGAAGCCTAAGAGGAGGCTGTGAATACTTCTAAGAAGCCGATGGGTCCTTGTACAACGCCCAAGAGGAGGCGGGGATGCTTTTAGGAAGCCTGTGGGTCCCCAAACCCCGAGAAGTTCAAGACAGGCTATTCACAAAGAATAGATCAAGCCAGGAAAGTTCGAGAATTTGGAAGAAACTCAAGAGATGCCATTCACAGAGAAAAGATCATCTCTGGGGAGTAGAGTTTCTTGACAAGTGCTTTTAAGAAGCCTGTGGGTCCCCAAACCCCGAGAAGTTCAAGACAGGCTATTCACAAAGAATAAATCAAGCCAAGAAAGTTCGAGAATTTGGAAGAAACTCAAGAGATGACATTCATGGAGAAAAGATTATCTATGGGGAATAGAGTTTCTTTGACAACTTCTACTAGTGACAGTCTGAGAAAGGGTTCAAAAAGAATTTTCCTTTCACATCTCCATATTGTTTAACCCCAAGAGGAGGGAAGACTGTGTTTGGTAATCTTATGGGGATCTAGTTTTGACTATTTAAGAGTGATCAACGGGCTTAATGCTAGACGTAGTTACCGGGGAAACTCTAAATATCTATACTATTATTACACAGTTGATATGAGTTTATGAAAGAAGACTTACAGTGAAACAACCCCACAATACAGTTATATGTATATGAAAGCGGTAAATGAATGCGGATAAACACTTACTCGGTTGTAGAGCTTCCATGTTGTTTGTTAGTTGTTCAACAAAGAAAGATTGAAAACAACAGTATATTTCAAAATAAAAGGAGAAAGTGCTTTGAAAAGGAAAGATTTGGGGCTTACAGCTCAAGGAGAGGCCCAAGGTTTTGCCAGTGATTGCACTGTTGTTTTGTACAGAGGGACTTATACAAGTGACTGAGGCCCAAAAAAAAGGTTTCCTGTACAAAGGGGTTTTGGGTCTTACACTCTCTCAAGAGGCCCAAAAAAGGTTTAAAGAAAAAGAGTGGGGCTTATAACATGAGGGTAGGCCCAGATGATTTTTCGTTTAAAATGGTGATCGCGCCGAGATTTTCTTTTAACGCAAAGGGGCTTATACAACATCTGAGGCCCAAAGTTGTTTTGGTTAAAGGGGGATTGGGTCTTATACTCTAATAGAGGCCCAAAAGTTTTAAATGGGTCTTATAGCTCGAGGAGAGGCCCAGTTGATTTTTTAAAAAGGCGACGATCGCGCCGTTTCCTTGTACATAGGGACTTATACAATAAGTGAGGCCCAAAATGGTTTGTACAAGGGGGTTTTGGGTCTTACACTCTCTCAAGAGGCCCAAAAAAGGTTTAAAGAAAAAGAGTGGGGCTTATAACACGAGGGTATGCCCAGATGATTTTTCGTTTAAAATGGCGATCGCGCTGAGATTTTCTTTTAACGCAAAGGGGCTTATACAACATCTGAGGCCCAAAGTTGTTTTGGTTAAAAGGGGATTGGGTCTTATACTCTAATAGAGACCCAAAAGTTTTGAATGGGTCTTATAGCTCGAGGAGAGGCCCAGTTGATTTTTTTAAAAAAGGTGATGATCGCGCTGTTTCCTTGTACAGAGGGACTTATACAATAAGTGAGACCCAAAATGGTTTGTACAAGGGGGTTTTGGGTCTTACACTCTCTCAAGAGGCCCAAAAGTGTTTGAAAATGATTTATGAGGGTTGAATTAATCAAAACCCTAATTTGTTTTCAAAATGTGTTTTAATTGAATAAAATATTCAATTAAAATGATCAAAATTGTTTAACATGTGGAAAACAAATTGTGATCTTGGATTAATGCTTCATAAATCAAGTTTTGCCCTACAAAATGATTAGAAATCATTAAAATTTGTAAAATCAATAAGGAAGAAATATTTTTAAATGTAAAAAACAATTAAAACATTAATACTTTACAAAAATATCAATTATATGAAATAAATAATATTTTTGGGATTTTTTCAGAAAATAAAATATTTTAACATTTTTGTGAATTATTAAAAAAAGAATCAACTCAAAATCATTAAAACTCAGAGAGAAATTAATTTTTGAATCAATTAAATAAAATCACAAAATTCAAATATTTGAATTTGTGAAAATGGCGCCAAGAACATGGGCCAAGAACACGCGCGTTTTCTGCCTTGCCCGGATTTGCATTTTCTATCTAATCTCACTGAATACTTGATTATATCATGCAATCCACCTATCAATCTGTTCGTTTTCACCTCACGATCATGTTTATGACAATTAATTTCATTTAAATTAAGCATAAAACAAGAAATCACGATAAATCCTCAAGAACCCTAAATTCTGCATGAAGGTTGGGATTTTTGATACACGATTCAAACAAAGCAATTACTTGAGGGGAAACATTCCATGCATGATTATGAACATTTGGCAAAAGTATTGTGCGAGGAAATATGCATAGATTGAGAGATGACCAAGTTTAGGATTACCTCTAGGTCGTGACAGCAAGTTCAAAATGATTTCTGAGTAGGAGGTGTTACAGATGAGTTGTGATGATCTGAACAGCTTCCCTACACCCTATGGATTGTGTTTGAATGCTTGGACTTGATGGAAATTGGTTGGATCACTTCATGGCATCTCAACTGCAACTTGGTTAAAACCTTGAGCAATTGACTGGTGATTCTGAGAAATCAGTGTTCCAGATGTTGTTTGAGTGTTTGATCAGCTCCCATATGATGTATGTGAGGTGTGTGTGTGATTGGTTTGAGTGGAATTGCTCTCTAATGAAAAACCCGATAGTGACTTGCTAAGAAAGGCATTTTTTAGAGTGAGAAGTGGATTTTGAGAAAGGCAAGTGTTGTAGGCCTTTGGTGTACTTAAACTGATCACAATTGAGCTCTATTTATAGTAGAGCAAGTTTGTTTTGCAAGGAATAGTGAATGGCAACTGCTGAGTAGGGTTGGCCAATGTTGGTAAATGAAAATCCAAGTCTCCTCTAGCCATTGACTAGAGGTTAGGGCAGAGGCTGCTGGTCCCCTTGGTCTTGGATAAGTCTTGACTGAATTCAGTTGCAAATGGCTCAGTCCATGCCACCTTGGTGCTTCCATTGAATGCTCCAATCCAAAATTGGAGTCTTGTCCCTATTTTGAACAATTCTAGGTTTAGCATGTTATTTCTTGTTCCAAGGACTTTGGAGGCTTGGCTCAGTGATTGTCCCCTTTAGATTCAATCCTCAGATGTGTCCAAAGTGATGAAAAGGCTTGGAATTGGCTGATTTTGGCAAATCGAGCAAAAGTGCAAAATTCTGCCTTGCCTTGGCAGATTTCAGTAAGGCAACTTGCCAATGTCATATCTCATGGCTCAAGTTGAATTTGGTGATGTTCTTGGCCATTTTGGAAAGCTCTTATATGATACAACAACTGTTTGATCATATTTGGTTTTGATACCTTTTGGATCCAAGTGAAAAATCCCCCTACATTTAGAAAAAAGTAAGGCAAATTATGACTTAGTGAAATTTTCACGAAGTGTTGGAACAAAGTGACTTTTCTTGATTTTGATCACTCCATAACTCAAAATCCATGAGGAATTTGGACATAGGTCAGTATGAAGCTTTTGTAGAGGGCAATGAGATCTACAAATCAAGCTTTGGATGGAAAAAAATGGTTTTGTGGTTTAGGAGTTATGATCCTCCAAAGTTGGTACCTTTGTCACTTTATTTCATAACTTAGAAAATTTTCTAAGTTTTTATGGTTACCCCTTTTACAAGTTATCCCACTTTCTTTGATTTTTCTTGATGAATGATGATTCAAATTATACATTAACATCATTTTAGGGTTAAAAAACTATTTTTGTGAAAAATCTCAAAAAGTCAAAGTTGACTTTTGTGCACAGTTGACTTTTTGTCAGATGAATTCCAAACTGTGCAATCCGTTATGAAATCATGTCCTTGACCTAAATCAAACTTGATGGACATGTTCCATGGGTGTTATAGGGTGTATTGAATCATGTCCTAGGGTTTGGGAGCAAGTCCTGGTCAAAAGTCAAAGCTACAGTTGACTTTTCCCGCGAAACCCTAATTGTGGTTCAGATGAAATTGAAACTTGTTGCTCAAGCTTCTTGGATCAATCCATTGTTCCAAATGGATCAATATGGTATATTAGAGACCCTCAAATCATGTCTTGAGGTCTTGGTTCATGATTTGTCCCAAAAGTCAACCTAGGGGTGAATTAGGTCAAGAAACCCTAATTCCTGATTTTTGATGTATGCATCCCCTGAGGCCAAATTGACTTGATGATTGGGTCCATGAGGTTCCATGGAGTATATTAGGATATGGTTTGAATCATTGGCTCATGCCCAGATGAAAATTTCCATCTGGAGGCCCTGGTCGACCAAAACCCTAATTTGGTGACACTGGCGATCTTGAAGCTTGATCCACCTTGAAGGGAGCAACCTTGTGCTTAATCATTGAAGTGTGAGTCCTCTTGATCCATTGTGGATGTTTGAGAGGTTAGACAAGTTGAAGATCATGTCATTCCTTGATTGATCCTTTGTCTAAGCACTCAGAGAGGGCTTGAAACCCTAATTCTGATTATAGTAAGTGTTCACCCATCTTTGGGGAGACTGATGAGGCAAGATAGCCCATCCATATTGTGATGATGATTTTCACAATGATGGGGAATCTTAGTGGTCAAAATTTGGGGTATGAGAGATGCCCCTATTTAATCTTCTTGGACACGAAGGTGTGAATGGCGAAGGTATTCGGGCATTCGAGGTGCAAGAGGATTAAATATCGGAATACCCGAAATTTTGATGGTGGTTATGAACGGTAGCTTACGCATTCATCTTCTTTTGCTAAGCAATGATGCTTAGAAAAGGTAAACTTCCCCTCGATCTTGGTCTTCAGCCAAGGAACTGGTCTCAATTTCTGATTTAAACTTCCCCTTGATCCTGGTTTCCTACCAAGGAACTGGTCTTAGTTTCTGATTTAAACTTCCCCTCGATCCTGGTTTCCTACCAAGGAACTGGTCTTAGTTTCTGATTTAAACTTCCCCTCAATCCTGGTTTCCTACCAAGGAACTGGTCTTAGTTTCTGATTTAAACTTCCCCTCGATCCTGGTTTCCTACCAAGGAACTAGTCTTAGTTTCTGATTTAAACTTCCCCTTGATCCTGGTTTCCTACCAAGGAACTGGTCTTAGTTTCTTTTGTCAATAAACTTTATTGACAAGGGACGCTATTCGTAGCGGTTTTCCTCAAACTTCTCGCGGAATTTTCCTAGGGAGACGCCATTTGACGGAAAAAGTTGACGTCAGACTTGCTGGGGAACCCAATCGTCTAAGTTGTAGAGTTGTACAAACTTCTCTGTTGGAGACGCCATTTGTTTCTACTGGGGAAAATGAGTCTTCTGAAAGACTGCCTTCGTTTGGGGTCTTACATCATACTTTTCTCGGGATCTTCCCGGAGAAATGCCATATGATGGGATCCAATTTGAGGTGCCGATGACCTTTTCATCAGTGGTTTTTTCGGAGAAAAACTGTTGTACCATCGAATCTCTGATTAGGAGGCTTTCTCTCGGGATTTTCCTTAATCTGGGAAAGCAAGAATATCATCTTCAATGGCGAAGAGTGATGTTGACTGAGAGCTCTCTGGTTTTTCAGAGGTTCAAGTTATCAAAGTGGTCGAGGAACCAACTTCATTCCAGAAATAAACAGGAGGAGAGAGATTGTTCAGACGCAGCATTTCCTGACGAGGAAAGAACTGACAACTCGATTGAGAGGACTTTTTATCACCGGGGGATAAGACAGACTAGAGTGATAGTGATGTAATATGAATGCGAATGCAAATCAATAATGCATGATGTACGTATGTATATGCTGACAAAACTGACGCGACATACAAACTAAAAGATGAACATGACTGGATACTCGGCCATCGCGGGGCGAAGAAGTACCGTTGGTCCAAAAAGTAGCAATTCTACCTTACTTAGGAGAAGTAGTCCTCGCGGGGAACTATGTTGGTCGGGCTTAGGAGATAAGAACTCGGCCGAGGAGTGTCAGACGAAACAAGGTCTCTGACACAGTTGATCCCTTCATTCAGGTGTACCGGGTTAGAAGGAGTACTTTGATTCTGCACTTTGAAGTTCGCTTGCTTCTGGAGAAGCGGTTGATGTTCCTTTGATGTTTAACAGTCAAAAGAAATTGCCATCTTTATTTTAAAAGCAGAAAAAGTTTGACAAGTAAATTCATTTTTGTTTTATTTCAAGAATCGTTGATCATATTAAAATGTCGTTCTGTAAAGCTAAAACAAATGAGAATTACAAACAAAAGCACAAGGGCTCAAATTTTATTGATAAGATGGAGATCAGCCAAACGCGTGATTCCAAAGAGTATTTACAAAGTTAGAAAATGGTAATTTACAGGGAAAAGGGCTACATTGAAACATAACGACCATTATCCTTCTACCAACTTTGAATTCGGGACATCCTGAGCTTCTGTCGAAGATGACCTTGACTGGAGTTTTCCTCCGATGGATGGTGTAACTGCTGATGAGGGACTTGCCTCCGTTGAACATAGTTACTTGCCATTATCCCTAAATTTTGACTGTATTGTACTGTGGTGTTTCCAATCCACCGGGATGATTTTTTTTATTTTGTCTCTAACTTTTGCCTGGACCGCCCTTTCGGGTTTTCAATCCACCGAGACGTTTTTTTTTTAGTTTAGGCGAAGTATTTCTTGACTACATCAACGTTTGTGGGGTAGGCAAATTCCTCTCCGTCCATGGTTGCAAGTCTCAAGGCGCCGCCTGAGAAAGCTTTCGAGACCACATAGGGGCCGTCATAATTCGGAGTCCATTTGCCCCGAGAATTAGTGAGAAAAGATTGCATCTTTTTTAGCACAAGGTCTCCTTTCCTGAAGATGTGAGGTCGAACCTTTTTGTCGAACACCTTCTTCATTCTCTGTTGATACAACTGGCCGTGGCATAGTGCCGTTATTCTCTTTTCTTCGATCAGATTGAGTTAGTCGTGTCGACTTTGACACCATTCAGCCTCTGTAAGCTTAGCTTCCATCAATACTCGGATTGATGGGATCTCTACTTCTATGGGGAGCACTGCTTCCATGCCATATACTAGAGAGAAAGGGGTAACCCTTGTTGAAGTGCAGACAGACGTGCGATAACCGTGAAGCGCAAAGGGTAACATCTCGTGCCAATCTTTGTAGGTTACAACCATCTTCTAAGCAATCCTCTTGATGTTCTTGTTAGCCGCTTCTACCGCTCCGTTCATCTTGGGTCGGTAGGGAGATGAGTTATGGTGTTCGATCTTGAAATCTGCGCACAACTCTTCCATCATCTTATTGTTCAAGTTAGATCCATTATCAGTAATGATCTGGCTTGGAACACCATAACGGCAGATGATATTGTTTTTGATAAATCGGACCACCACTTGTCAGGTTACATTAGCGTATGATGCTTCTTCGACCCACTTGGTGAAGTAGTCAAGGGCTACCAGGATGAACCAATGTCCGTTCGAAGGTTTAGGCTCAATCAAGCCAATCACGTCGATTCCCCATATGGAAAAAGGCCATGGGGAAGAAAGAACTTTGAGATGCATTGGTGGTACATGAATTTTGTCAGAGTATATCTGACACTTGTGACACCTCCTCATGTACTTGTAGCAGTCGGATTCCATGGTCAACCAATAGTACCCTGCTCTCAGAATTTTTCTCGCCATTGTGTGTCCGTTGGCATGAGTGCCAAAGGATCCTTCATGAATTTCTTTCATCAACATATCTGCTTCTGGTCTGTCGACGCATCGAAGCAAAACCAAGTCAAAATTCCTCTTATAGAGGGTATCACCACTCAGAAAGAAGTTGCCAGCCAGTCTTCTGAGGGTTTTTCTGTCCTTCCTTAGTGCCCCAGGTGGGTACTCTTGTTTTTTAAGGAAGCATTTGATATCGTGGTACCAAGGTTTGTCGTCTATGACTGCTTCAATCGTGAAGATGTAAGCGGGCCGTTCAAGGCGCATTACGTCGATCTTAGGTATGTCATTCCAATGACCTACACTAATCATATAAAAGAGAGTGGCTAATGCATCAGCCATGTGATTCTCCTCACGAGGGATATGAAGAAATTCGATTCTGTTAAATAAGGGTAACAACCTTCTTGCGTAATCTTTGTAAGGAATCAATCCTGATTGGTATGTGTTCCAATCTCCTTTAATTTGATTGATGACCAGAACTGAGTCGCCATATACGTCCAAGTTTTTGATCCTTAAATCAATCGCTTATTCGAGACCCATAATACAAGCTTCGTATTCGGCATCTTTGTTTGTACATTTGAACGTAAGTCGAGCGGTGAAAGGAATGTGGGTACCCTGAGGAGTAACAATGATTGCCCCAATTCCGTTTCCATAAGGATTAACTGCTCCGTCAAAGATAAGTCCCCACTGGGAACCTGGTTCTGGACCTTCACTGGGTAGCGGTTCGTCACAGTCTTTCATTTTTAGATACATGACATCTTCGTCTGGGAAGTCAAATCCGACTGATTCCTGATCGTCAATCGGTTGATGAGCCAAATGATCGGCTAAAATACTTCCTTTAACGGCTTTTTGAGCATGGTACTCTATGTCATATTCTGATAACAACATCTGCCAACGGGCGATTCTTCCCGTGAGAGCGGGTTTTTCAAATACATACTTGATTGGGTCCATCTCGGAGACCAACCAAGTAGTGTGACGAATCATGTATTGGAGAAGACGTTTGGCTGCCCAAGCCAAAGTACAGCAAGTTTTCTCGAGCATCGTGTACCGAGTTTCACAGTCGGTGAACTTCTTGCTTAGATAGTAAATGGCAGACTCCTTCCGTTTGGTTTCATCCTGTTGGCCAAGTACACACCCCATTGAGTCTTCCAAGACTGTGAGGTAGATGATCAGTGGTCTTCCTTCCACTGGAGGTGATAGAATCGGAGGATTCAACAAATATTCCTTAATACTGTCGAAGGCAGTGTAACAATCTTCTGTCCAAACGCAATCCTGGTTCTTTTTTAGTAATTTGAAAATCGGCGCACAAGTGGCTGTCATGAGGAATATGAATCTGGACATGTAGTTCAAACGTCCCAGGAATCCTCTGACTTATTTTTCAGTTTTTGGAGAAGGCATTTCTTGAATGGCCTTGACCTTGTCAGGATCAACCTCAATTCCTTTCTGGCTGATGATGAACCCTAAAAGTTTCCCTGAACGGACACCGAAGGTGCACTTGTTGGGATTCAAATGGAGTTTGTATTTTCTCAGATGCTCGAATAGTTTTGACAGATGGGTCACATGCTTCTCCTCTGTCTTAGATTTTGCAATCATATCATCGACATACACTTCGATTTCTTTGTGTATCATGTCATGAAACAGAGTAGTCATGGCCCTTTGATAGGTTACTCCGGCGTTCTTCAAACCAAACGGCATTACCTTGTAACAAAAGGTACCCCATGGGGTAATGAACAAAGTTTTCTCCATGTCTTTCGGCGCCATTTTAATCTGGTTGTAGCCCGAGAATCCATCCATGAAGGAGAAAACTTTGAACTTTGTTGTACTGTCAACCAGGATGTCAATATGCGGTAAAGGAAAGTCGTCCTTTGGACTTGCCTTGTTCAGATCCCTGTAATCGACACACATTATGACCTTTCTGTCCTTTTTCGTAACGGGTGCGATGTTGGCTAACCATTGAGGATATTCTGATGTGGCGAGGAAACCCGCGTCAATCTGTTTCTGTACCTCCTCTTTGATTTTGATGGCCAAGTCCGGGTGAGTGCGTCTCAACCTCTGCTTTACTGGCAGACATTCCGATCTTAATGGTAAGTGATGTTCCACGATGCTGGTATCCAACCCTGGCATATCCTGATAGGACCAAGCGAATACACCGGGGAATTCTTTGAGAAGCTTTATCAAACTCTCTTTGGCAGTTGGACTGAGCAGTGCCCCAATCCTGATTTCTTTTTTCTCTTTTTCTGAACCCAAGTTTACCATTTCTAACGGCTCTTTGTGAGGTTCAATGGACCTTTCCTCTTGTCTGAGTAGTCGGGAGATCTCTTCTGGAATTTCGTTGTCAACTTCTTCTTCAGCCCCAAATATCGGGAACTCAAAGTTGGGAGAAGGCATCGGATCGCATGTTTCAACGGGGTTTAAAACAAGCAATATGCATGACGTGATGATTCGTGTTTAGAAGAGATAGAGAAAATGCAAGTGTGTGCAGTGTATTTTCTTTATTACTGCTTGTTTTTGTTATTGAATTGTTTTTTAGGATTACCATTGTTTTTTAGGATTACCATTTTCTGAGAAAAAACAAAAAGAGAAAACAGCAATAACTGCGGAAATTACAGAACGACGTTATTTTATTAATGAACAAGTCGATTCTTGAAACTACAGCCCTATAAAACAAAACTCTGTCGCTTTGGGCAAAGCGAAAAGGGAAAATTTACAGAAAGCGAGCCCTATCAAAACATCTGTTTCACCTGGGCAGGGTAAAAGGTTAAAGATGGCAATTACTTTGACTTATGAACAATCGTTGGAACATCGACAGCAACCCATTGGTGGCGAACTCCTCGGTGAATCACAAAGTCTGGCACCTTCCTTGATTTGTCTTCAGAAATAACACTGACTTCTGGTGGAGCAGGATCATTGGAATCTGTCTCCCAGGCAGAATTGTCGTAGAAGGATTCCTCAGTTGTATTTTGCATAGCATTTGTGCTCTCAGCTGTATCTCCCCATCCAGTTGGCTGGATATCTTCGAGCCTGATACGAGAGCTTTCGGGAGCGGTGTACTTGACCATATAGTCGTATTTCCCACTCGGTTGTCCCAAGGTGTCCCACACTTCTCTGGAACTGGAGGGGTCATCCCTCTCGATGACGTTGACCTCAGGAAATGCATAGTTAATGAATTCTAGTCCTGCAAATGTTGCAAATTCATCGTTATGTTGAGTAGTTTCTAAATGACCTGAGTGTTGATCCCATGATATGGTGGGGACACAGGTATTCTGCTCAATGATGCTCAGCTGAGTTTCATTACTCGGCTGACTTTCTGGCCTCAAGTCTCTTGGGTAAGGCTGCCACATTGGCAGGCCATCCATTGGGCCATAGTAATTGTGGTCAAAGTTGTCTTTCATCAGAGTGTCCTCCTCTAATGAATTTGGCGGAGCACGTCATCCTTCCGGATGACAACCTCCGTATATCATTTCGACATCTGACCGTGGTATAAATCTCGGACTCTGTGCGGGATAGCAAAATGGCGTAGGCACCTCTTCCTGAGACATATAACCGTCCTCATTAAGATAGGACTTCTATTCTTCATCTGTGTCGGAGGAATCCTCCTCATTGATAGCATGGATTGCCTGAGGCACTGGGTGAAGGAACCCTCCACTATGAAAGAAGTTCTGAATGGGATGAAGACTTTCATCGTTAGCAGCTGTCCGTGTACAGGTTGCAGAAAAACCAAGACCCTTCTTTGTTGTATTGCTAGTAGGAATGACAAGTTGTCCCCATCCTGTCGTATCGGTACTCTCGACTGCTTTAATAGCATCTTTGTATGAGGAAATCGAAGTTCCTCCTCCAGATTGATAGTCCTTGTGTAGCGAAAGCGCTTAGAACTGGGTTCCAATTATCCCTTCTGGTTCCACATAAGTGGATGACGATAAATTGCTGACGGGCAAGGCCTGTTCCCCACAGACTGTGATGAGTTGGCCGTTCTGGACGAACTTTAGCTTTTGGTGGAGGGTTGAAGTAACCGCTCCAGCCTAATGTATCCAAGGTCTTCCTAATAAACAACTGTATGTTGCCCGGATGTCCATGACCTGGAAAGTGATTTGGAAAGTGTGAGGACCAATAGTTATGGGAAGATCAACTTCGCCGATAACCGTTTTTCTGGATCCGTCGAATGCTTTGACGACGACCTCGCTGGTTCTCATCGGGGGTCCTTTGAATGATAATTGCATCAAGGTGGACTTAGGCATAACATTCAGGGCAGACCCTGTGTCTACCAGTATGCTGGCTAAAGCATCGTCCTGGCAGTTGATTGTAATATTGAGCGCCATGTTATGACGACGACCTTCTTCTGGTAATTCCTCATCACTAAATCCCAAATTATTGCAAGAAGTGATGTTAGAGACAATACTATCGAACTGTCTGATTGTTACATCCTGTTCCACAAGGGCTTGCTCCAAGACTTTCTGTAGATCCTCCCTGTGCGCTTCTGAACTGAGTAACAGTGATAATACCGAGATCTTTGAAGGAGTCTGTAACAGTTGATCGACAATGTTGTATTCACTCCTTTGGATGAGCTTCAGCATCTCATCATCATTTTTCGAAAGGTCGGGATTACTGAATTGACCGACTGATGGATCGGGAGCTTTTGTCTGAAGTTCCTTTTCTTTGTTGGACTCTCCAACTCCTCTGTTGAAGATTCTACCACTCCGTGTTACACGACTGATGTCTGCAATATTCACAACGGAGGGTAATGGAATTTCCTTTCCATTTTCAATTGTTGTTGCACTGTATTTGTAAGGGATTGCCTTAGCTGATTCATACGGTAGTGGTCCCGGCAAATAGATGACTATGGGAACCTTCTGGTTTTTCTGACCATCATAAGTGATCTCGATCCGTTCCCGGTTGGGAATTCTTGATTCGTCAAGCAGAGGGGTAATGGCAAAAACATTCATGGTCCTCTGATTATCAGAGATGACGACAACGTCCTCAATTTGATTGGAAAGGTAGTTCGGCGACCAATTGATGGGTCCAGAACCTGGATATGGGCGAATCTCTCCATGATCCACCTGCCCCTGGAGAGCTGCTCGCACAAGGTAACACACTTGGTTACTTTCCGAACAGACTCCACAACGTTCATAATTGTGTGGTGGCACCTGACCATGCCCACTTTGAATACAATGTAACCTCACTAGGTTAGCTTCCACGAGTCGGACATCCTGACTTTGACGCTGAGTGGGGTTTCTGTTATTGATACTAATTTGTTGAGTATCTTCATCCATGTAGATTGGCATCCACCAATAATTTAACAAGTGGTGAAGTGCCTCCTGGACAAGGGCACAACCTTGATCATTTTTGCAACCCGCTTTACAGCTGTGATAATTATGTGAGATCAGGAATCCGAGTCGGACCTGCTCAGCATGCAACTCTACCAAGTTGGTATTCATCAAGCGAATGTCGAAGATCTGACCCATATTAATCTGATAGGGATTCCTATCATGGTAGTCTTGGATCCATCCAAGATCCATCTAACGCTGGAGGGCCTCCTGTATGAAAGAGCATCCCTGTTTGTTTACCGAGCAAGTCAGACAAAAACTGTAATCGTGTCGCGGTAGATTTTGATACTGGCTTTGCCTTAAATGCATTGCCACCAGGTTAACATTCATCGCACGGATGTCGTGGTTCTGAGTGATGTTGGAATTCGTATAGACCTTGTTAACTCCACGAACTCGGTGCTCTTGGATCCATCCGAGATCCATCTGTTCCTGTAGGGCTGCTTGCACCACAGAACATCCTTGATTAATTTTAGAGCAGATATCACACTGATGATAATTATGAGGTGGCACATGGCCATATCCACTCTGTCTACAATGCATCTTGACCAGATTGGTCCTTAACAAAAGTACATCATGAATTTGATAGACGTTGTTAAATTCTTTCTCAATCAAGTTTACTGCAGCTTTCTCATGTTGAGGCAGCGGGTTTGTGAGAACATTGGGATTCATATCTTTGAAAGATAATAGCCCGCTCCTAACAAGCTTTTGCACGTCAAATTTGAAACTGAGACAGTTCTCTATGTTATGCCCTAGACCTCCTTGATGATAAGGGCATGTCTGATCCACCTTAAACCAAAAAGGTGGATTTTCCGGTACTGTAAGAGGAGACTTAGTCTGGATGTGCCCCTTAGCCAGTAGTAACGGAAATAGTTCTGTGTACAACATGGGTATAGGATCAAACCCTGGTGGTCGCGTTGTACGGTTGTTGCTATATGGAGGGCGAGCCTGCTGAAGAGGCTGTTGTGTCCTTTGCTGATTAGGTTGGCTCTGCGTAACCTGAGGTTGATACGTATGAATAGGCGCAGGGCTGATAGCAGGAGTTACAGTTGCTACCGGTTGGTACCGTTGCCTTTGCTTTCCGAGGGAGATATTCCCAATATCTTGCTCTTTTTTCTTAAGGAGAGCACTACCGTATCGTTTTGTACTACTCGATGATCCAGCGTCTTTTACCAAACGTCCATCTCGGACAGCTTCCTTAAGACGAACTCCCATGCCCACCATCTCGGTGAAATCACTGGGTGCACTGGCAACCATTCTGTCATAGTAAAATGAGCTTAAGTTCTTTAAGAAAATCTTTGTCATCTCTTTTTCCTCAAGCGGTGGACAAATCTGAGCGGCAATTTCACGCCATCTCTGAGCGTACTCCTTAAAGGTTTCCTTGTCCTTTTGTGACATTGATCTGAGTTGATCTCTGTCCGGTGCCATGTCCAAATTGTATTTTTATTGTTGGACGAAGGCAGTACCAAGATCTCTGAATGTGATAATCGTAGTACGGTTTAAACCCATGTACCATTTAAGTGCGGCACCGGTTAAACTATCCTGAAAGTAGTGAATCAGTAGGTCCTGATTCTCCGTCTGAGCTGACATTCGCCCAGCGTACATCACCAGATGGCTCTGAGGGCAAAAGTTACCCTTGTATTTTCTTGTATTTTTCAATGTCGGGCACTTGAAATTTGTGCGGAACTTTCACATTGGGGACCAGACAAAGGTCTGCGGCGTCCTTTCCAAATAAATCCTGACCGCGGATGGCTTGCAGTTCCTTCTGCATTTCCAGGAACTATTCCTGGAATTCATCCATTCTATCGAACATAGTTTCCTTCTTACCAGAAGGTATCGGTGGAATCTGTCCTTTCGGGACAGTGTGCACCACAGGGGGTGGGACCATGACTACAGTAGTGAATCTTGGCATTTCCCGAAGTTTGTAACCTTCAGGAGTCTTCAGTATGCCCCTGGCATCTTCGTTTTCCCGAAGTTTGTAACCTTCAGGCCCAGCGGCTTCTGTTATGATTCCCTGATCTTCAGTGATCGGCAGAACATATCCTTTCGGGATATAGTTAACAGGCATGCCCCAAGGACGATCTTTCGGCATTTGATACCTAGGATCATACTTCTCCACTATGGGCATTGAGGTGATCTCTGAGATCACAGTCCTTTGTAGCTGAGCTTCTGCCATGGCTTGCATGTCGTTACGAAGCTTTCTGACATCCTCTCTCAGAGCGTCGATCTCTTCTTTCAACTCTCTATTTTCTTCCTCAAGATCATCCATCTTTCTCTGACGATTGCCCCGAGTATTATACGAATGAGATAGTTTGACTCTAGAACCGAGACACAAACGTGAGATTCGTAGGTAAGAAGAATACGCGATGTGAGAATGATGAATGCAATGATTATATTAATTGTTTTTTGGTTTAATCAAAATAAACTTCGACAATTAGATTGCAAATATCAAACAGTGGGGAAACCCCTTTTTTATTAAATTCAAAGGATTACAGAAATGGAAATACAGTAGATTACAAGGTGCAGAAACAGAAACCTAAGCTAATGGGTCCCGAGTCCTCTCTGAAGAGAAATCGGGTGCTGATTCTGGTACTTTCCTTTTCTTTGACCGGGGCTCTTGGGCCGTTGTCGGGTCGTCATTCCTTTGCCAGGTGAAAGGAGTGAGCAAATTCCTTTGGTCATCTTGATTCTCTACAGCATGTTGCTCCAAAATTTCAATCAGGGCGTCCTTATCTTTCAGTAGTTGCTGTATTTTGATGTACTCCACGTTAAGGGTGCGGTACTTGTTCTTCCAAGTCCTCTTCTCCCGTTGAACTTTGTTGAGAGTAACCTGAAGCTTTTCAGTCTCAGTCATGAAGTACATGATAGACTCCCTCAGCGAAAGAACTCTGTGACGAGGATAAGGCATCTTTAGCTTGAGAGCTCTAGTTTGTACCCAGTGGAGATAAGGCTCCACCGAGACACAGTCTGGTTTTCCTAGAGACTCCCATCCTTTCTTATGAACATGTTTCCAAGCGTGCACTATTTCTGTCTTTAGTGCTCTGTCACTTTCTCCTTCCATGAAGAAAAGACCTTCCAGATGAGCACTCCGTGGGACATGCCTCATTGGGTATCCAAATTGACGACGAACGAGAACTGGATGGTAATTGATTCCTCCCTTAGTTCCTATAAGGGGTACGTTGGGGAAGTTTCCACAACGGTCAATGATCCTGATCCCATCATAAATCCTATTACACCAATCAATGTCAGAGTTGGTGAGAGACATGATTTTTTGCGACCAACGTAAGGCACTCTTATGATCCCAAAAAGCAGCAGACTTAGGCAAGTGGGAGATAAACCATTTATAAAGCAGAGGTACACAGCATGTGATCTCCCCTCCGCTGTACAAATTCCCTAAGTATACAGAATGATACGCATCTGCGAGCAAAGTTGGCACAGGGTTTCCAATGAGAAAAACCTTAATGGGGTTGATATCGACGAAGTTATTAATGTTGGGCAACAAAAATAACCCGTAGGTAAGTAAAACAAAGATGCTTTCAAAAGCAGTCACGTTTCCGATACTAGCGAAGTACAGGGCTTTCTTTGTCAAGAACTGGGCTGGCAAACCTTGTATGCCACCCTTAGTGGTCATGTGAGTCTTGACCTCAGACTCATCCAAATGAATTGCTCTTGCAATGGTCTGATTCTTTGGAATTTCTTCCAGTCCAGAAAATGGAGCTTGATCGGTAATGTGTAGATCAATCAGATGAGAATATTCCTCCAGCGTTGGTGCTAGCTGGTAATCCGGGAATGTGAAACAGTGATAGACCGGATCGTAGAACTGAACAAGCGCATCCATGATTCCCTCAATCACATGGACTCTTAGAAGAGATAGTAAACCTCCATACTTGGCTCTGAAAGCCTCTTGGTTTGTGTTCATCCTTGCCAAACCTCTTAAATCCTCTAGTTTTGGAATCCTGAAGGTGTACTTATGAGTTCTCCTTCTACCAAAATCCATTAGCGCAATCCTTTTCTCTGATATTTGCAAGCACAGTCTTAGTTTATTTTGAAAAGACAGAGAGACTATAAGAGAAATTTTTTGAATGTTTTAATGTTTTTTAAATGAATGCATGAATGCAGCACACAAGAACATAGAAAAAACATGGGGTCAAAGGGTCGTTGTCATGGAGTCAAGGCTCTACCCATCCCCAAAGGTTTATACAAGGGTGATTTTTGTACCTGTACTCAAAATCATCAGCTCCTCCCAGGATAACAAACAGCAAGCGAATCGCCAGCGAGCTGTATGAAATCTTAGAGTAAATGCTATTCACAGAGAATAGATCATCAGCCTCAAATGAGGGTAGTATCGCGTGACAACTATTTTCGATGGTTTTCGCACTACAAAAGGGTTGGCTCCTCAGCTTCTCAGACGTCACAATCGGCCCATTGCCTATGAGAGGGAATGGGTTGCATTGGGAAGCCTCCACTGAGGTTGATGGTCGACCTCGTCGTCATCACTTATCTTAATTGTATACTCAATCTTTCCACATGCGGCATCACACGTATTCCCATTATCAGAAAAATAAACACAGATATCAATTAGGAAAAGCAGTGTATATATTTGTCCTAAAGTCCTAGACTTTTAAAAGCTATGAATCTTATGTTCCTGACAGAAAATGGCTCCCCGGCGGAGACGCCATTCTGTGGTTCCTTCCCAACTTAAAGGTTTTGACCTAAGATCCTAGTGAAGTCAACAAAAAGTCCCACCCCAGAAAAGAAAGAAAGAAAGAAAGGCCCCACGGAGGGCGCCACCTTTCGTGGAAAATTTTTAAGGTTTCTACCTAAGAGATGTGAAGAGAACAAGATCTCTCTTTCTCCCCAGCAGAGTCGCCATTTCTCTGTAGCGTAAATTTTTGGACATGGTTGCGAAGCACTTATCGCTTTGGGGTACTACAGCTCGATTCATTTTTTATCCTATTGAAGCTGATGAAGGAAGGGAAATAGATGTCTCCAATTAACCCTGCTTGCAAACTTAGTTTGAACAGATGACTGTTGAGTTACAGATGCTACAAAGATTATGGGTCTCTCTTAGGTTATTTTGTTAAAAAAAGTGTCCGGTCGATTGGTGGGAGGTTATGACTGATGCTTTTCGATTGAGATGGGAAGGTGTGGGATTTTCGATATGTGCGAATCCTAGCAATGCCATAATTTCCTTTATTGGGGATTTCCAACCTAAAGGAGAAGACTTTAACTCAGTTTAGAGCAATGTCATCTTTCCTTAGGAATTTCTCATGCTAAAGGAGGGACAGTGGCATGGTTGTAGATGATCCAGAGGCTTGCCGCTTACAGCGATTAGATGAAGGGGAAGGAATTGTTGATGTTTGTGTACTGTGAACGGGGCACAGTTTTGATGCTAAAAGGTTGATTGGATCAACCAGTAGTTTTCTTATAAAAAGCCTAAGAGAAGGCTATCGGCCCAACAAGAGGGTGTTTTTTATGTGTCTCGTACGAAGCCCGAGAGAGATGCTAAAAGGGTTATTTTATACTCAACAAGGGAGTGATTTGTGTCTTGTACAAAGTCCAAGACGGAGGCTAAAAGGTGTTTGACTCAACAAGAGAGTCTTTTATCCTCAACGAGAGAGTGCTTTAGTATCTCGTACGAAGCCCGAGATGGAGGCTAAAAGGGAGTTGACTTAACAAGAGAGTCCTCTTTTTTTTCTATCTCGTATAAAGCCCGAGATGGAGGCTAAAGTGTTGATTCAATAAGAACCTTTTTGTATCTCGTACAAAGCCCGAGATGGAGGCTAAAGAGTTTGACTCCGCTGAGGAGAATCATTGTATAAAGCCCAAGAGGAGGCTAGGGTGTTGTTTCAGTTGAGTGACAGGTCCAGTATATTGGTTTTAAAGAGAAAATCAGTTCTTATATGAGTAATGTTGTACTCAAGGATTTTGATTCGAGGATCAGGGATATTTTCCTTTTCTTTGAGGAATTGGGAAATCCAAAGGGTATTGAGACTGTCCGAGTCTACGGGGTTCCTTCCTATTATTGAAGGGTGCTTGAGAATGTCTTTGAGACTCAAGGAAATTAGACTGTCCAAGTCTAGAGTTTCATCTTTTGTACTATGCTTTGAGGAACAGTAGTAGACTCTTGGAAAAATTGTTCTATTAAGATGACTGATTTCTGTTCCTATACCTTTATGAGGTCGTCGGGACAATTTGTACGAAGCCCAAGAGGAGGCTGGAAACTTTTAAGAAGCCGAGGGAAAATTTGTACGAAGCCCAAGAGGAGGCTATCATTCTAGGAGGAAGAAATCAATTATACGAAGCCTAAGAGGAGGCTGTGAATACTTCTAAGAAGCCGACGGGTCCTTGTACAATGCCCAAGAGGAGGCGGGATGCTTTTAGGAAGCCTGTGGATCCCCAAACCCCGAGAAGTTCAAGACAGGCTATTCACAAATAATAGATCGAGCCAGGAAAGTTCGAGAATTTGGAAGAAACTCAAGAGATGCTATTCACGGAGAAAAGATCATCTCTGGGGAGTAGAGTTTCTTGATAAGTGCTTTTAAGAAGCCTGTGGGTCCCCAAACCCCGAGATGTTCAAGACAGGTTATTCACAAAGAATAGATCAAGCCAGGAAAGTTTGAGAATTTGGAAGAAACTCAAGAGATGCCATTCACGGAGAAAAGATCATCTCTGGGGAATAGAGTTTCTTTGACAACTTCTACGAGTGACAGTTTGAGAAAGGGTTCAAAAAGAATCTGCCTTTCACATCTCCATATTGTTTAACCCCAAGAGGAGGGAAGACTGTGTCTGGTAATCCTATGGGGATCTAGTTTTGACTATTTAAGAGTGATCAACGGGCTTAATGCTAGACGTAGTTGCCGGGGAAACTCTAATATCTATACTATTATTACACAGTTGATATGAGTTTATGAAAGAAGACTTACAGTGAAACAGCCCCACAATACAGTTATATGTATATGAAAGCGGTAAATGAAAGCGGATAAACACTTACTCGTTTGTAGAGCTTCCATGCTGTTTGTTAGTTGTTCAACAAAGAAAGATTGAAAACAATAATATATTTCAAAATCAATGGAGAAAGTGCTTTGAAAAGGAAAGATTTGGGGCTTACAGCTCAAGGAGAGGCACAGGGTTTTACCAGTGATTGCACTGTTGTTTTGTACAGAGGGACTTATACAAGAGACTGAGGCCCAAAAAAAATGTTTTCTATACAAAGGGGTTTTGGGTCTTACACTCTCTCAAGAGGCCCAAAAAAGGTTTAAAGAAAAAGAGTGGGGCTTATAACACGAGGGTAGGCCCAGATGATTTTTCGTTTAAAATGGCGATCGCGCCGAGATTTTCTTTTAACGCAAAGGGGCTTATACAACATCTGAGGCCCAAAGTTGTTTTGGTTAAAATGGGATTGGGTCTTATACTCTAATAGAGGCCCAAAAGTATTGAATGGGTCTTATAGCTCGAGGAGAGGCCCAGTTGATTTTTTAAAAAGGCGACGATCGCGTCGTTTCCTTGTACAGAGGGACTTATACAATAAGTGAGGCCCAAAATGGTTTGTACAAGGGGGTTTTGGCTCTTACACTCTCACAAGAGGCCCAAAAAAGGTTTAAAGAAAAAGAGTGGGGCTTATAACACGAGGGTAGGCCCAGATGATTTTTCGTTTAAAATGGCGATCGCGCCGAGATCTTCTTTTAACGCAAATGGGCTTATACAACATCTGAGGCCCAAAGTTGTTTTGGTTAAAAAGGGGTTAGGTCTTATACTCTAATCGAGGCCCAAAAGTTTTGAATGGGTCTTATAGCTCGAGGAGAGGCCCAGTTGATTTTTTTTAAAAAGGCGACGATCGCGCCGTTTCCTTCTACAGAGGGACTTATACAATAAGTGAGGCCCAAAATGGTTTGTACAAGTGGGTTTTGGGTCTTACACTCTCTCAAGAGGCCCAAAAGTGTTTGAAAATGATTTATGAGGGTTCAATTAATCAAAACCCTAATTTGTTTTCAAAATGTGTTTTAATTGAATAAAATATTCAATTAAAATGATCAAAATTGTTTAACATGTGGAAAATAAATTGTGATATTGGATTAATCCTTCATAACTCAAGTTTTGACCTACAAAATGATTAGAAATCATTAAAATTTGCAAAATCAATAAGGAAGAAATATTTTAAATGTCAAAAACAATTAAAACATTAATTCTTTACAAAAATATCAATTATATGAAATAAATAATATTTTTGGGATTTTTTGGGAAAATAAAATATTTTAACATTTTTGTGAATTATTAAAAAAAGAATCAACTCAAAATCATTAAAACTCAGAGAGAAATTAATTTTTGAATCAATTAAATAAAATCACAAAATTCAAATATTTGAATTTGTGAAAATGGCGCCAAGAACATGGGCCAAGAACACGCGCGTTTTCTGCCTTGCCCAGATTTGCATTTTCTATCCAATCTCACTGAATACTTTATTATATCATGCAATCCACATATCAATCTGTTCGTTTTCACCTCACGATCATGTTTATGACAATTAATTTCATTTAAATTAAGCATAAAACAAGAAATCACGATAAATCCTCAAGAACCCTAAATTATGCATGAAGGCTGGGATTTTTGATACACGATTCAAACAAAGCAATTGCTTGAGGGGAAACATTCCATGCATGATTATGAACATTTGGCAAAAGTATTGTGCGAGGAAATATGCATAGATTGAGAGATGACCAAGTTTAGGCTTACCTCTAGGTCGTGACAGCAAGTTCAAAATGATTTCTGAGTAGGAGGTGTTACAGATGAGTTGTGATGATCTGAACAGCTTCCCTACACCCTATGGATTGTGTTTGAATGCTTGGACTTGATGGAAATTGGCTTGATCACTTCATGGAATCTCAACTGCAACTTGGTTAAAACCTTGAGCAATTGACTGGTGATTCTGAGAAATCAGTGTTCCAGATGTTGTTTGAGTGTTTGATTAGCTCCCATATGATGTATGTGAGGTGTGTGTGTGTGATTGGTTTGAGTGGAATTGCTCTCTAATGAAAAACCCGATAGTGACTTGCTAAGAAAGGCATTTTTGTGAGTGAGAAGTGGATTTTTAGAAAGGCAAGTGTTGTAGGCCTTTGGTGTACTTAAACTGATCACAATTGAGCTCTATTTATAGTAGAGCAAGTTTGTTTTGCAAGGAATAGTGAATGGCAACTGCTGAGTAGGGTTGGCCAATGTTGGCAAATGAAAATCCAAGTCTCCTCTAGCCATTGACTAGAGGTTAGGGCACAGGCTGCTGGTCCCCTTGGTCTTGGATAAGTCTTGACTGAATTCAGTTACAAATGGCTCAGTCCATGCCACCTTGGTGCTTCCATTGAATGCTCCAATCCAAAATTGGAGTCTTGTCCCTATTTTGGACAATTCTAGGTTTAGCATGCTATTTCTTGTTCCAAGGACTTTGGAGGCTTGGCTCAGTGATTGTCCCCTTTATATTCAATCCTCAGATGTGTCCAAAGTGATGACAAGGCTTGGAATTGGCTGATTTTGGCAATGTCATATCTCATGGCTCAAGTTGAATTTGGTGATGTTCTTGGCCATTTTGGAAAGCTCTTATATGATACAACAACTGTTTGATCATATTTGGTTTTGATACCTTTTGGATCCAAGTGAAAAATCCCCCTACATTTGGAAAAAAGTAAGGTAAATTCTGACTTAGTGAAATTTTCACTAAGTGTTGGAACAAAGTGACTTTTCTTGATTTTGATCACTCCATAAATCAAAATCCATGAGGAATTTGGACATAGGTCAGTATGAAGCTTTTGTAGAGGGCAATGAGATCTACAAATCAAGCTTTGGATGGAAAAAAAATGGCTTTGTGGTTTAGGAGTTATGATCCTCCAAAGTTGGTACCTTTGTCACTTTATTTCATAACTTAGAAAATTTTCTAAGTTTTTATGGTTACCCCTTTTACAAGTTATCCCACTTTCTTTGATTTTTCTTGATGAATGATGATTCAAATCATACATTAACATCATTTTAGGGTTAAAAAACCATTTTTGTGAAAAATCTCAAAAAGTCAAAGTTGACTTTTGTGCACGGTTGACTTTTTGTCAGATGAATTCCAAACTGTGCAATCCGTTATGAAATCATGTCCTTGACCTAAATCAAACTTGATGGACATGTTCCATGGGTGTTATAGGGTGTATTGAATCATGTCCTAGGGTTTGGGAGCATGTCCTGGTCAAAAGTCAAAGCTACAGTTGACTTTTCCCGCGAATCCCTAACTGTGGTTCAGATGAAATTGAAACTTGTTGCTCAAGCTTCTTGGATCAATCCATTGTTCCAAATGGATCAATATGGTATATTAGAGACCCTCAAATCATGTCTTGAGGTCCTGGTTCATGATTTGTCCCAAAAGTCAACCTAGGAGTGAATGAGGTCAAGAAACTCGAATTCCTGATTTTTGATGTATGCATTCCCTGAGGCCAAATTGAGTTGATGATTGGGTCCATGAGGTTCCATGGAGTATATTAGGATATGTTTTGAATCATTGGCCCATGCCCAGATGAAAATTTCCATCTGGAGGCCCTGGTCGACCAAAACCTTAATTTGGTGACACTGGCGATCTTGAAGCTTGATCCACCTTGAAGGGAGCAACCTTGTGCTTAATCCTTGAAGTGGGAGTCCTCTTGATCCATTGTGGATGTTTGAGAGGTTAGACAAGTTGAAGATCATGTCATTCCTTGATTGATCCTTTGTCTAAGCACTCAGAGAGGGCTTGAAACCCTAATTCTGATTATAGTAAGTGTTCACCCATCTTTTGGGAGACTGATGAGGCAAGATAGTCCATCCATATTGTGATGATGATTTTCACAATGATGGGGAATCTTAGTGGTCAAAATTTGGGGTATGACACAGGGCCACAACATCTCCTTCCCCTACCCCTGCTGACCGCAACAATGATCAGCCCTCGCTGGACGTCCAGCCCATTCCTGTTCTGGCCAACGCCGACCCGGCCGTGGTAGCCCTCCTGGAGGCAATCAACAAAACCAACACCCTGATCTTACAGCAAAACGAAAGAATCGGGGCATTAGAAGAATCAAGCCGTCCAAGATCCCCTCCTCCGAGGAGGAACCGGCGACGATCTAAGAGCCCGCAGCCCCAGAGAGATATTGACCAGAAACTGCGCCAAAAGCCTAACCCTCGCGCTGCCCGGAAGCGTGACCAGGTTTCCCCGCGTGACCAGCACTCTCCCGGCCACAAGAGGACTCGAAGGAACGAGCAGTCTCCCCCGGTCAAGTCTAAAGGCCAGGCCCATTCACCTTCTCCCCGAAGGAATTGCTCACATTCTCCTCGAAGGAACCGCTCGCCTTCTCCTCAAAGGAACCGCTCACCTTCTCCCCGAAGGAACCGCCGCTGCGAGCGTGCCCTTCGGTCCCCGTCATTCACCAGTTCTAGCAGCGACGATGAGCCTCGTGGCCCATTGTCCCAGGAAATCTTGGCTACCCATCTCCCTAAGGGCCTGGAGAAGCCCCCGTCACTAGGCACGTACGACGGGACTACTGACCCCGATGAACACATTGAGAACATCGATGCGCTATTGGACTACCGTGGCATACGGGGCGCCATCAAGTGCCGGCTATTTCTGACCACGCTCCAGAAAGGGGCAATGACATGGTACAAGCATCTGCCCGAAGAGTCCATTACCTCCTAGAGGCAACTGGGCAGAATGTTCTCGCGGTATTTCACAGCTTCTCGTCGTCACCCCAAGACTGAGGCCTACCTTAGAGCCATAATCCAAGGAAAGGACGAACCTCTCTGCGCATATATCGAGAGGTTCAATAAAGAGGCAGTGCATGTCCCTACAACGGACAAGATGAAGAAGTTTCTGCTCGAGCAAGGACTCCGTCTGGGCTCCGAGTTTTCTAAAGCCATTGGCCTCGCACCTCTGAGGAACCTAGACGCCCTCCTCCTCAAAGCCCAATCGTATATTCAGTACGAAGAGAAAGTGATGGTCAGCAACGTCCGAGTATCACGACATCAGGAGAACGCTCGGGCCTCCAGAGGCGAGGAAGCCTCAACATCTCATTGAGGCGAGCGGTGGCGCGAGGACCATCCTCGGGACTCCCGCAACAGCTAGGGACCCTCCGGGCGGTTCCACGACTATACTCCCTGACAGTCTCCAGGGAGAATATACTGTCCGAATGCACAAATTCGGAATTTAAGCAAGTAGGGGTCCGCTTCCCCAAACAACTGCCGGCCAGACCCAACGCTGACAAATCAAAATACTGCCGTTCCACAAGAGTCACGGCCACACTACTGAGGAATGCATCCATCTGAAGGATGCTATTGAGATACTGATCAGGGACGGCCATCTGAAATAGTTCGCGAAGAAGAAGGACACTCCTCGGCCGGACGCCCAGGAGTCCAAGAGAATAGAGGAAGAGGCACCCTCCTCGGAAGACGCCAACATCCAGGTCACTATGTCTGTATCGCGACCAGAGGGCTTCTACATCCCGGAAAAACTCAGCGCCCCTACTTATTTTGAGGCCCATAACCCGTGGGAGACGTTTCCCTCTGCCATGGTTATCTTTGGCGGGGGCTTCAACAAAGTCACGGTGGGCTCCGTGAAATGAAAATTCAAGCATCTGATCAACACAAGCTCCAATAAGGTGACCACGCTCGATCAGGCCCAGAAGGGCTCTACCCCCATCTCTTTCTACCGGGAAGAGCTCCTCGGGGGATCCCCGAACTCGAGCATACCTTTGCTCGTCAGAGCCTGAATGGCGAACTTTGACGTTCGCAGAATCCTTATCGACCAGGGCAGCTCGGTCGACATTATGTACTCCCAGCTGTTTTCAACACTTCAGTTGGACGAATCACACCTTACCCCCTACGTGGGGTCTGACTTGCAGGGATTCAACAGATCAGTGACCAAGCCATGGGGATACGTCGAACTAATCATAACCTTTGGATCAGCTGAGATGGCCAGATCCGTCAAGATGTAATTTCTAGTGATCGACTGCCCGTCGCTTTACCAGTGCATATTCGGAAGGCCAACTCTGGCCGAGTTGGTAGTCGTGCCTTCAACAGTCCACCTCAAGATGAAGTATTACACTTCAAAATGGATGGTCGCCACACTCCACGGTGACATCGAAGCTGCACGACAGTGTTTTGAAGCAGCCACAAAGGGGCTCAACGCCATCACATCCAAGCCAAAGGGATCAAGCAAGTCAGCCTTGCCCAACAGCTCCAAGGAAGCCAAGCCTCTGTCCCAGGTCGACTCCATCGACCTCGACAGCCGCTTCCCCAAAGAAGACCAACAGGAGGACCGAGCTGCTTCATCCAACCCATCTACATCGTCCAGCAACAACTCACATCCGATGCGCCCAATCCCGGATGGCAACTTCGAGATCGTTTTGTTCGGCGACGACTCTCAGCGGGGAGTGAAGATTGGAGCAAACCTACCCGACATCGTGAGGAAGAAGCTTAAAGCATGCCTCCGTGAGAACGCCGACCTCTTTTCCTAGAGCGCCGCCGAGATGCCCGGCTTGGACCCGTCCGTCGCCTACCACCAACTGACAATTGACCCGGCCGTCAAGGCCGTAGCACAACGTAGGAGAAAGCAGTCTCCAGAAAAAACGGAGGCTGCAGAAAAAGCTGTAAAGAACCTCCTCAAGGCCAAATTTATTTCGGAAGCCAAGTACACCACTTGGCTGTCCAACGTTGTACTCGTGAAAAAATCTAATGGAAAATGGCGAATGTGCATTGATTACACCGATCTTAACAAGGCATGCCCGAAGGATGCCTATCCCCTCCCCAATATTGATAAACTTGTTGATAATTCTGCCAGGTTTAAACTTTTATCCTTCATGACCGAATCGGGTAACTATTACTACAACGTAATGCCCTTCGGCCTGAAGAACACCGGAGCGACCTATAAAAAAATGATGAACAAGGTCTTCTGGGGAGAGATAGGCGACATGCTCGAAGTCTACATGGACAACATGATCATAAAATCCCACGAGGAAACTGATCACACTGCCCATTTAAGGAAGGTTTCGAACAGGCCAGAAAATACAAAATGCGTTTCAACCCGAAGAAGTGCATGTTCGGTGTCCGGGCAGGGAAGTTCCTCGGCTTCTATCTAACAGAATGGGGAATCAAGGTCAATCCCGATAAATGCCGAGCATTCTCCGCATTTCCAACACCCAAGTCAAAGAAATTCATCCAGTCCCTCAACGGGATGCTCACGTCACTATCTCGTTTCGTGGCCAAATCCGCCCAGCACGCCCTACCATTCTTTAAACTCCTCCGTAAAGAGGCAGCGTTCGAGTGGACCGAGGAATGTGACAAGGCTCTTCTCCATCTGAAGCGGGCACTCTCAGAGCCACCAGTCCTCTCTCGCCTGAACAATGGCGAAACCCTGTACCTATACCTCGCCGTAGCAACCGAAGCAATAAGCTCCGCTCTCATCCGCGAGACACCTGACGGACAGAAGCCTATATACTTCACGAGCAAAGCACTGCAAGGACCAGAGTTAAGGTACCAACAGATAGAGAAAGTGGCTCTGGCCCTCATCAATGCAGCTAGAAGACTAAGACACTACTTTCTGGCCCACACGATCGTAGTTCGAACAGATCAACCCATAAAGCAACTACTGGGACAGCCAGACATGGTCGGTCGAATGCTCAAATGGTCGCTTGAACTATCTAAATTTGATATCCAATATGAAAGCAGGAAAGCCCTCAAGGCCCAAGCTCTGGCCGACTTCGTCGCAGAAATGACGTTCGCAGACTTCCCTGTGAGAGAAGCATGCAAATAGACCATTTTCGTGGACGGCGCCTCCAGCTCGGCAGGAAGCGGTGCGGGCATCATACTGGAAAGCAACGAAGGAATCATCGTTAAAGTATCACTCACCCTATCCTTCCCAACCTCTAACAACCAGGCTGAGTACGAAGCCTTCCTCGCTGGGCTATGTCTAGCCGAGGACCTAGGCGCAGAAGAAGTCATTATTTGCACAGATTCACAACTCGTGGCCCTTCAGGTCCGAGGAGAATATCAAGCCAAAAACGATAACCTGACCGAATACTTAGCCCTGGTCAAAAAGGAAATGGCGAAGTTTGCAACAGTAGAAGTGAAACATATTCCCCACAAATATAACGTGCGAGCAGACATTCTATCCCAACTAGCCAGCACGAAGAAGAAAGGCGGAAACAAATTCGTCATACAAGAAGTACTTCCTCGACCCAGTATCGAGAAGGCCTCCCCGACCCTCAACGTACAGGTGATCGGCGACAACAACTGCTGGATGACCCCTGTTTACAACTATCTCGCTAAAGACGAACTCCCGTCCAACCCAAAAGATGCCAGCGTGGTTAGGCGAAGAGCTTGCTCCTACGTCCTGGTCGAAAATAAACTCTACAGGCGGGGATTCTCCATTCCACTGCTCAAGTGTGTCGAGGAAGAAATGGTCGCACACATCCTACGCGAAATCTACGAGGGAATCAACGCCCAACACCTGGGTGGAAGGTCACTTGCCCGAAAGGCCCTCCGAGTGGGGTATTACTAGCCAACCATGCAGCACGACGCCAAAGAACACATGAAGAAATGCGATAAATGCCAACGGCACGGGGACATGCACCTGGCTCCACCTAACGAGCTCAAGGCAATTTCCTCCCCGTGGCCATTTGCCTGGTAGGGCCTAGACATCCTAGGACCCTTCGTAGTAGGATCGAATCAGAACAAATACCTAATAGTGGGCGTAGACTACTTCATGAAATGGATAGAAGCGGAGGCTCTAGCCAAAATAACTGCCTTTAACATACTGCGTTTCTACAAACGAAACATCCTTGCATGTTTCGGCATTCCCCAAGTGATAGTGACGGACAATGGGACGCAATTCACGGACAGGAAGTTTCAGGACTTCGTCGCCCAATTGGGCACGAAGCAGCACTTTGCATCCGTCGAGCACCCCCAAACAAACGGGCAGGCTGAAGCAGCTAACCGAGTCATCCTTCGAGACCTCAAACGAAGGCTGGACGAAACAAATAAGGCTTGGGTCGAGGAACTGCATGGCGTATTTTGGGCATACCGCACAACTCCACACTCTACAATCGGGGAAACACCTTTCCGTCTAGTATACGGGACCGAGGTTGTAATTCCCGTCGAATTTCACATACCCTCCAGGCGGACAGAGTCGCCCCTAGACGAGGAGATGAACGACGAATCATTAAGAGAAGAACTCGACCTCGTCGAGGAAATCTAAACCGGGGCAGCCCTCCGCGAAGCCTCACTAAAACAAAAAATTACCATCAGGCACAACGCCAAGGTGATACGATGAGAGTTCAACGTGGGAAGCCTTGTTCTAAGAAGAAACCACAAAGACTCCCGCGAGGGTAAACTAGCCGCCAACTGGGAAGGACCCTATCGTGTCCGAGCAAAAACGGCGAATGGGGCCTATTACCTAGAACATCTCAACAGGGAAGAACTTGCTCGACCATGGAATGCCGAAAACCTAAAACAATACTATAGCTAAGGCCTTAATTCTCGGTTCGACCCGTCACGACGACGAACGTCAGCTACCGACCACTATGCACGCTTTGGTACAAGCGTCGCATACCAACAAAGCAGAACCCCGCTCAGTAACGAGCCGAGTAACTGCTGGATGGCGGTCCTCGATCGAGCATCACCGTCGTCAAAGTACCATGACTGGCAGAACCCCAGATCACGATGGGACGTAAACGCCGCGAACTCAGGCCTCAAACGCGACCTGAGCTCCGCATCCCCGCCAGGACATTCTCCGGCCGTTCGACCAGTACCCCTCATTGCCGAACACATCTACAATGAGCAATCCCCTAAAACTTCACATAAGCCAAATACTCCCTATCACAGGCAAGCATACACTCACAACAAGCATGAGTGCAACACTTAGCAGAAAATAAAAGCAAGTAAAACCATGAAAATAACAGAACTGGCCACCAAGACCGGGCATATAATTTAAACATAATAAGTGGCCACTAGGACCATGGCTGTGCTTGATTACATAAAACGGGGTCCATGCCCCCCAAATAGATTACAACAATTACGCGGCACGCAGGCTGGAAAAATTACAACAATAAAAAGACAAACCCCTCACGCGTCCATCTGATCGGCAGGCTTGGGCTGAGGCCCCTGGCTCTCCGCGGGCTGATCCTCGGCATTTCCTTCAAGAAGGGAGTCGGGCATAACGATCCGACCATCCTTAACATGCGCCAGATAATGGGTACCCTCGACAGAGAAGTCAAGCTCGGGGTTCACCGCCCGCAGTTGAGCCACGGCGTTTCTGAAGGATTCGTCCGCGATGGCAATACTGTCATCCTCGGTCGTCAGCATGCGAGCGACCAGCTCGGACCTTGTCCTTAACTCCTTCACATCTTCAAGCTCATCTTCACCCGGAGTGTTGACCGCCCTCAGCTGATGGACCAGCTCCTCGACCGCCTTCTTCTCCGCAGCCAGCGTAGAATTCTCTTTCTTCAGCCTGGCCACCTCCTCTTCAGCCTTTTTCCGAGCATCATCTGCACCCTTGACCTCTTCTTTGAGGGACGCCATGGTAGCCCGGGCAGCATTAAGTTCATACTCAGTTGCAGAGTCCCCTTCAGCATAAACGACTGCCATCTCCAGCATCCTAACCAAAGCTGAAGCATCTTGAGCCATCAACGCCCTCTTGCTCGGGCGGTCCATGCTTTCCAAACGAATAGATTCCGCCCAAGGCACGACCAAAGAGTTCCCCTCAAAGAATCTCCTATCAAGGATACAAGGAGGAAGCTCGAACTTCCCTTTCTCCGGTACCCGGGTGAGATCCACAGCGTCAGTAACCCTTGGCCGCTTGGATCGACCGGTCAAAGGCAGGGGAGATCCCCAGGGAGCGGGAGTAGGAGAAGAGGGCCCCGCAGCAGACTGAACCGGAGTGGGAGCACGTGCACCAGCGAATCGAGACCTCAGAGGAACCGCTCCGGCCTTGTTCCTCGCAAGAGCATTCTTCACAACCCGCTCATGGGCATGAGGCATCTCACCTGCACAAACAAAAATCGAACACATTAGTTACGAGGAAAAGAAATAATGCGAGCAAATCTAAAATAACTAAGACTACCAAGCAGCTTCTCGACTTCCGCAGGAGTCTTGCACTCCAGGAGTGCCTTAGTGTTAATAAACCGGTACTCAACCCTCTGACTGTCGTCCTCCTCGAAGACCGGGTTACCCTTGTTCGTCCAGCATTCCGCAAGCCGGAAGGAGTTAACGTACTTCACCAACTCCTCATACGCCACGGCATCCTGCCCGTGTAGCTCGTACGGTTGGAGAACGTAGTCACTGGGCCTCTTGGCGAAATGGTCAGGTGCCCAATGGATGGTGAACTTGTAGATTCTCTGCTCAATAAATTTCCCCGTCTCGTCGCGCAGGTCATTTCCATCCTCATCAACCTCGATCTCCCAGACATATGTATTATCCTGGGCAGCTTCGGACACGGGCTCGATAACATAGTACCGCTCCTTAAACGTCTGTATCGACTCCGAAAATGGTTTAAATAATTTGTGAGGCTGCTTCAAAGAGACCCAACCATACTGCCTCCCCGACAGCTGCCTTTGAAGATGGAAGACGGTGAAAAATAGAGGAAGAGTTCCCCTATGGCAAGGTACTCGCACACCTGCTCGAACGCCCGGATGAAGGCCAACGAGTTAGGGTGCAGTTGCATGGGGGCCAACTTCAAGTGCACGAACACCGACTACTGAAAATCGGTGAACGACAACCTCAGACCCAGCTCCTTAAAGGTGTATTCATACATCGCAAAGCGGTCCCCGTAATTTGTGCAGACCCGATCATCCTCAGAGGGAAAGTGAACCTTCCACTCCCCTGTCATACCCCAAATTTGTCCTACCTTCTCATTCTTCTTATAAAAAGCATGTTGTTGCTTCATAGACTTCTCTCAAGATCATCATATGGTTTAGGCTATGGATATTTGGTTTGTACTCTTTGTAATTGGAGGCTCTTGCAAGTGTGGTGAAGATAAACGAAAGATGTATCCTCATTCTCATAACCAATTAGTCAAGATACGGTTTCAAACGGATTTAAGGATATCGTCCAAGATGTTTCTAGTTGATTTAAATGCAATGATGAGAATTCATTTTCTCAAGCCATGTTTAAGTTTTTTTTACATCTCAAGATAATTTTTAGCCGTATTCCAAGTGTGACACTGAGGCGGTATGGTTAAACAAGCTAAGAAATAACAATTCATATAAATTTGGATTGATTTAAGAATTAATGGATGATTTTAGGCCATGTACATAATAAGTAGCGTAACCGTTATGTGGTCAAATGCGCAACTCAATCCAAATATTGTTCAAAAGTTGTAGCAAAGCATAATTGGAGTGTGTTACAACTGACTGTCAAACTCTCGTGGCCAGTTTCGACATAATAAGTTTTAAGGTGTTTGTTTAAAGAAATGCTAAGGTTTGAGAAATACTATTTGTATGGTATCATTTTAAGATTTTACAAGTCGTGAAGGTCATGGAGCTAAGGTCACAATGCACATTTACAAAGGCAGCAACAAACCATAGTTATTATATACAAAAAGTTCAAGTCATGGTCATTTTATTAGCTCAAAGCCTTGTTTTGCTTATTAAGGTCAATTTATTAAATCACACGAGGGATGAAAGAGGATTACATTGCAATTACAAGTCTTATTTTTACAAAGGCTAAGTCTAAGAGATTAGAAAACATAATTCAGTTTTGTGCTTCATGAGCAATGCCACGGGCTTCTTTTTCCTAAGAGTCTCCATACCATATCACTAACTCCAGCCCCATGCCACCAAGCATCTTGCACCAAAATACATGAAACAAAGATGAATATGCCAATAGAAATAATGTAAAAAAACCAAGGTCCAAACACATGGAGAACAAACAAGGCAATGATTAACACATTATGAAAGCAAATAGCACCTAAAGCGCTAATTGAGGAGCATTTTTAAACATGTAGCAGCCATGAGAAGATTGAAGCTTAAAAGGCAATTACACAATGTCTGCATAATGGTACAGGCCATACATGATCAAAACCAAGCAAGCATAGGGGACGATTTCAAGTAGCAACAATTATCACAAAATGTCAGTAGTGCCAATAAAACAAGCAGTAAGTGCACAATTTAGTGGTCAAGATCCAACAAAAGTTCATGTTATTACAGATTTTTTAACACAGGGTTTATGAAGAACAAATGCAGTACGAGGGACAAACATGATTCAAGGAAACCAAATGTTACTACACCTAAATGCCGGCAAAGAACAGCATGATCCTAAGCGAGAACATTCCACAATCCGTGCCATTTGAAATTCCACCATTCCATTGCTCCTAAATACAAAACATCAAAACCATTTCAACTCAAATTCATCCACATTAATCAATTTAATTTATCACTTTACCAAGATTAATTTACATATTCATATCAATTCAAAACCATAACATGTAAACCATAAAAAAACCATTCAAAGACACATATCCATTCACCAAATCCCTACACTCCAAATCACATAAACAATTCCATATCAGTCCAAGAAAGACAAAGTCAAAATTCTGCAGTAACAAACAAATTCAGAGCAGAACAGAGCAGGGCGCAAAGGTTCGAAAGTACAGCAGACAGTTTCACCAAAATGAAAAAGCATTCTTGACATCAATAAGGTTAATAGCAGTCATACCAAAACAGAAGATGATGCAGCAAGAATCAAACACAAGAAAACCCTAATTTTCTATTATAAAAATCAAGTTATCTATCAGCAAGAGGGGGGACATGGTGTATCGAAAAAAACCGAGCAGCCAAGTTCAACACTCATACACCTAAAAAAAATCTCAGCAAATCTGAGCGATTTCATTGCCATGCATACACAGAGAAGAAATCACAAAAAACACCAAACCATTTCAATATTCAGAAATTCAAACCAACCAAATATCACAAACTTAAACAATCCAGATCCAGAAAGTGAAGAAGAAGAAGAAGGAGATACGAAGGGAGAAGATTAATACCTGCGATTTGGGAGCTCCGAGGGTAAGTCTTCCTCTTCAGAACTTAATTATGGCTTGAACCTTTGTTAGCTTGTGTTGTGCATCTTCTATTCTTTTTTTTTTGCCGCGATTTGTTGAGTTTTTCATGTTTACGTTTTGAAAAGGGATTGTTTCGATCTGGATTTATCATTAGGTTTTTGTTGAAATCAAGGGCGAATTTGGGTTCAGAACATGTTTTTAATAGGGGTTAGAGTTTGATTCGCGGCGAGATGAGGCGTCTTCGCCGGCGAAGATGGCGGTTTCCGCCGTAGCTCGTCTTCTCCGGCGACCACAGTTGGTTTTCCGGCGAAACGAATAGTAGAGAGAGTGGAGAGCAGAGTTTACTAGAGGGATTAGGGTTCTTTAGAGGAGAAAGAGAGTTTTTCTAGTTGATCATTAATTTTGTTTCGTTGGTAAGATTGAGTTTTTTAATATTATTTAACTCACTTGTCTATTAACCAATGTACTGGAGATAAATAGACAATAATGCACCGTTTAAAGTTAGATTAGGACCTCATTCTTTTAATAAATATTAACCATCATGTCTCAATTCACACTGCCCAAAATTTGGAAACTTTTTTATGCGTGTTGACCAAAAGCATTGGAGAGGAAAGGGTAATAATCGATGCACCGTTTCTACTCTGTACTATAGTGGATTTTTTACTGTACTACCCCTTTTTGAAATAAAATATACCAATATACCCCCTTTTGAAAAAAAATTACTAGGGTACCCTAGTTTTATTAGACACTCGGTAACCCATTCCACGAGCATGTGAAGGAAATTTTATGCAGTGGGTGCTCGTGAACCGGGTTCACGAGCATGTGAAGGGTTCCGTTTTTTTTTGTTTTTTTATTGTTTTATTAATTTATATGTATAATAAAATAATTTAATGGATTTTAATAATATATATTAATTAAATACTCACTTAACAATTAAAAAATTATTATTTTATTAATAAAATTTAATTTTTTTAATTTTTTTTTTAAATGATTGATGCTCGTTGAATGAGTTTGCGAGCAGAAACGTTTATTTTTTCTATAAATAAATGTCGTTTTGTGTCAACATTCATCATTCCAGTGTGTGTGGCATTTGCATATTCAAAAATGTCAGTCGAAGCTCTTGTGTTTTATGGGCAAGAAAAAAAATCAGAGTTTACCTGGATCCACTGTGGAACTTCAGAACCGTGGTTGCAGCAATTAACACAGGGTTTCGACAGCTCGGTGGCCGTCGCATGAAGGTGAGAAAAATGGAGTATCGTTGTCCGTACATAACGCTGACTGATGCAAGCCCGGAGGGTACGTACATGTATTACATGGATCGTGTAGAAAATGATGAAGATGTACAATGTATGTTTTCAGCACATAGTGGCGAAGTTAACAGAGGGGTCCAAGATCCACTTGTGTTGATTGTTGTTGTGGATTAGGTTGTGTGTTAAGTTTGTTGAGTTTGTAATCTTCTAATGTTGCTGTTGTTTAGTTGAATCATTGAAATCTTCGGTGTCTTGTTGTTTTAAGAACAAGTCTTATTGTCTTTATTGTCTGAAAATGTTGTCTTGAAATATAAATTTGTGTTCGACTACAGACAAAGAAAGTTCAAGATACATACTTTATTAATTGATTAACTTTGAAAAGAAATACTATTATCTAGACGGTCGGTTTGACGGGCCGACAACGTTAGGACATTTTCGACGCATGTGGCCTATTTCTCTGCAAATCCCACACCTTCTCTTTTCCTTTTCGACGATGTCCATTTCGGCTCTAATCCTACTACTGGTTGGACGTCCCTTCTTATTTCTTCTCATGGAATCATCGTGGCAAAGTGTGAATCCTTCATATTTTGGCCAGTTGTCTTCGTGGGGTACTCCTAAGAAGTTTTCCTTGTAGACTTTGAATACGTTAAGAACAGTGAAAACCTCTGGGATGTGAATGGAGTAGTCCTGACGTATACTAGAACATGCTGCGATGACGTGGGAGCAAGGTAAGTGAAATACCTGAAATTTCCCACAGTCACACCATCGATTCTTTAGGTCAACGCCGAAAGTACCTGTTGGACGACCATCGTTATGATTAATTTTTTCCTGCACCATGAAACAAAATCTTTCACGATCAAATTGTATGACATTATGCGTGTTAGCCTTGGCTACTTCATCAGCCATTCCCTTGTTGCAACCATCCGTGAAAACCTTTCCAGTAGACAACATTTTGGTCCATTTGTGGCCTCTTTTACCAAACAGGGAACCCAGGCGATAGTATGTAGATTGAACCAACGCAGTGATTGGAAGGTTCCGGGTGGCCTTTAGAACGGAGTTCATGGTTTCTGCCAAATTAGACGTCATATGCCCCCAACGTTTCCCTCCGTCGTATACTCTTGACCACTTCTCCCTTGGTATGTTGTCTATCCAACGCGAGGCCTCAATGTTTGTTCTTTGGATTTCATTGTGATAGTAGTTAAATGCAGGCTCAGTCAAAGCATAACCTGTAACAGAAATGTTATACAAAACATAGCAAAAGAACGAAAAAATAAGTAAGTAAGCGCATAAATGTAATACAATACCCATGTTAACAAATTCCTTGCGTAGTGCGTTGTCCTTAATCTGGCGCATGAAGTTTTGAGCAACGTGTCTAATACAATAGACGTGTGTAGATGGTGGATCCTGCCATCCGTTCTCGGGATTACTATATGCACTCTTTATCGATTCATGTCTATCTGAGATTAGACACAAATCAGGTTGTGGTGTCACGTGTAACCTTAGGTTCTTTAGAAAAAAGCTCCAGGCTTCCTTTGTTTCACCTTAGACCAAAGCGAAAGCCAAGGGGAAAATGTTTGCATTACCATCTTGTGCAACTGCCATCAATAGAGTTCCTTTATACTTGCCGTATAAAAATGTTCTGTCAATTTGGATAACGGGCTTACAGTAGGCGAATCCACGTATACAAGGTCGAAATGCCCAAAACAGACGATGGAAGATGCGTGTGCCAGATATTTGGGAACCGTCATCTGAAATTGCTAGTAGGGTCTGCAACTCAATAATGGTTCCAGGAAGATAGGTTTTCATTACCAATATCCACTGCGGCAGGTCGTTGTAAGATGTTTCCCAATTACCGTACAGTGACTCTACGGCCTTGCACTTGGTGATCCATGCTTTCCTGTAGGATACTATGTACCTGTATTTTTCAAGTATATGGGCAATGATGATATTCACCTTTAATGAAGCATCACGGTTGACAAGCTCTCTGATGTTGTGGCTGATCATTTCTGAATTCAGCTTCCTATAGTCCTGTGCCATAGACGTGGCAGTGCATGTGTGAGGCCCAGACAGCTTACCAATCTTCCATTTGGAGTTCTTTTTTCTTTTGGAAGCCCTGCATTTGAAATTGCAGTCTTGTTTCTTACATTTAATGACATACCGTACATTGTCGGATTGGTAAACTCAATAGTCAACATTGTGTCTAATATGCCAGTGTTGCAGAGCGAGAATACACGCTTCCTTGTTTTCAAACTCCATCCCAATCTCAATTTCGTCAGTAATATGGTTTGGTATGACATGTCCGAACACGGAGATTGGTTCAGCGTCTTCTATGCATATATTCTGCATATGTACAGGTGGATTGTACAAGCTAATTGGTTATGCGCGAATTGTCGGGATAGACGCGACAATCAAAGCCTCATCTTCCTCGTCGTCGTCGTCGCTATTACCAAAAATGTCTTGCATCCGGACCGCCTGAAGTTCATCCTCACTAGCTTCCCCAACCTCTTCAATTGGTAAGAAAGGTTTGTTGTTTTGTGTTGGTTCGTCGTCAGATGTTTGGCTCATTCCATAATGGTGTGAATGTGTCTCTTGCGTCGGAAATGTTTCAACATTATTGTGTAGACGAACATATAACTCAATCGTGGACAACTGATCATACAACAAGTGGCATTGAAACATTGCTTTCATGTCTTCATCGTTTGTGATCGGCTTCATCAAGTAAAAAATTGTACCATCATCCCCGTTAAGTAATGGATGACGATAGATTATCTCCTCGACAAACCGTGCTAGCTTTTTTTCCATCCTCTCTTTGAAGTGAATGAAATCGGAATTTACATGAATTTTGAATGCGTAGGTGTCTGTGTTGCTAAATGAGAATCCAACAATTCTATCTGTGAACACACTACCATTAAAGTTACAGGTAACAATTATATTGTTCTGAGCCATTATCAATGAAATTGGTACGTGGTTGTGATAGTAGAAATGAAGAAAACAAGTGTTATATAATGTTGTAATGTACTATTAAAAAATGACTAAAAAATACATGCTTCATGTGCTCGTGAAATGGAAAAGCGAGCATGCACATGTGCTTCACCTGCTCGTGGATCAGGTTAGCGAGCATGTACATGTGTTTTATGTGCTCGTGGAATGGGTATATGAGCATGCACGTGGTCTGATTTTTTTGCAGGCTATCGTGTAGCATAGCATGCATGCAAGAAGAGGTGAAAGTTCCAATGCCATGCAGTGTAGTCTCTTCATGCAGTGTAGTCTCTTCATGCAGTGTGTAGTCGCTTCAAAATTATTTGTTACTACCATTTATTACTACACATATTACCCTATAAATTAGTCACAATTTTCATTCCTCTTCCACAACTTCCTTTCCCTCAGCAAGTCACAATTTCCTTTCCCTCAGCAAGTCAAAAATGTCTCTGTTGTGGTTGGGCGAGAATCACCGTGGTACACAAGAAAATGTGCTGGCAAGTGTAAGTTTCTTAAAAATGCATGTCTATAAAATTCTTAAAAATGTGCTTGTGTTGACTATAATTTCTTACTTTTTCAGGGAAATGTAAAGTTAAGAGTAAATGCGCATTCTCACGTGAAAGCAAGTGATAGAATAATGCCTTATTTAGAGGTCGCAGGTTTTGCTCATTTCGCACAAATAAATCATCTTCCAATTGACACTAGCCTAGTTCAGGCTCTGATAGAGAAATGGAGACCGGAGACACACACATTCCATTTACCAACCGGTGAATGTACAATAACTTTAGAAGATGTTAATATGGTTCTCGGTCTTAGAGTGGATGGAAAAGCTGTTAATGGTCCTACAGAGGTAGGTAACGAGGTCTATATAGAGAATTTAGGGGTTGAACCGACATCATCTGATAGAAATAGAGGGTCCGTCAAAATTATTTGGCTAGAGAACTTATATGCAGAATTAAACAGTGACCCTAACCTAACCCCAGAACGTACACTTTTACAAGCAAAAGTTTATATTTTGCTTGTGATTGCAACTATTTTGTTCCCCGACAAGAGCCAAAATCTTTTGCATTCTTCGTGGATTCCTCTCGTAGGGGATCTAGAAAATTGCAACAAATTTAGTTGGGGTTCTGCTTGTCTTGCAAAACTGTACAGAGAAATGTGCAAGGCATCAGTCAAGGATGTAAGGAGCATGAGTGGTTGTGTCCTACTACTCAAGACTTGGGCATTCACGCGCATACCCTTGGTTGCTCCTATTAGTAATATGCAGCCGTCATTTCCATACGCACAAAGGTATTACTTATATTAACATGTACTTTATTATAATCTTACTCTACTATAACTAATAGTCATATTTTTTTTTCAGATGGACCCAGAGACGAATGGATTACGCGAACAATCCGCGGTACTATGCACAGGGGTGTCGAAACGCACTTGATCACATGCAAGAGAGAGACGTAAGTCTGAAAGCATAAAACCTACATGTTTAATATACATCCTTACTTTATTCTAATAATTTTTTTTTCCAGTTTATATGGAGGCCGTTCATTCACTTTCAAGTGCCAAATCAAAGAGACGCTAGAATCTGGAGTGCTACGACTTATCTTATCTATTTCCATATAGTTGAAATGCATCAAACAGATAGAGTCAAACTCCAGTTTGGTTTTGAACAAGACATACCTTCCATACCTAGGTGTCTAATGGAACACCACGAGATGACAATGAGAAAGGCCCAAAAAGTTCATTGGCGCGATCTAAACAAGGAAGAGGTGACTGAATGGAAAAATAGAAGATATTTGGTTTTGCAGGGGGTCCCGGTAGATGGTGAACGCAAGCCAAGCCCGGAGTATTTAAATTGGTTTCGTGCGATTCCTTATACGTATACTGCACCAGACCAATTTCTTACAGACCCTCGTACGCGTGGTTCGTCTTCTACACAACCAACCCCGACACCAATGCATCATGATGTGCCATCAATGTACACTTCCCAAATTGGGGGACATGCATCTTCCTCCGCTCAGCATACATACCAACACACCCAGACCACTGAACAACACACTTTCTACGCAGGACCATCCCAACACCAAACTCCATACAACCCACTCCCTCAACAAAACTACCACTATACCTATGGCCAACAAACTACAACCACCCATCGCCCAACCACACGGTTCACACCCATTCCACCACCGAACTTTGACCAATCAAACCCCCAGTATCAACAACAAACATACAACACTCCATACTCTCAATCCACATCCACCATCACATCTGACGATCCCTACATCCCAACCATCCAACCACCACAACCACCACATGCATTCCAAAACTTTTTGTTGACGGAAGAACAATTAATGCAAATGCCTAATTTAAACATTGACGACCTTCTGCAATCACCACCACAAGCGGACCCCCCTTCATCGAGACAAAACCCCCCAACAACATATCACGGTGAAGACATGTCTTCTGACTCATCTCAGTCACCTACAAGAACACCAAATGAACCGATGGGTAGGGGACGTCGACTTAAAAAAAGCACTAGGTGTGGAACGGGCGGCCATTTCTGATGTAATGTACTTCAGTTGTGAATTTTGAATAAAAAAATTAGTGTTTAAATAAATATTTTTTTCCTTATTTATTTTTCTGCAAATATAATATTGATTTAGTTAAATTAATTAATATTTTATTAACTAATTAATATATTTAAGTTTAAATACTTAAATTATTTAAATAAATATTTTGTTCATTATTCAATTTTCTGGAAAAAAAAATATTTATTTAGTTAAATTAATTAATATTTTATTAATTAATTAATCTATTTTAGTTTAAATACTTAAATTATTTAAATAAAATCATTAAATTATTATTTAACTAATAAAACAATAAAAAAATTTAAAAAAAAACGGTAGCCTTCACATGCTCGTGAACTCGGTTCACGAGCACCCACTACATGAAAATTCCTTCACATGCTCGTGGAATGGGATACCGAGTGTCTTAAAAAACTAGGGTACCCTAGTAATTTTTTTTCAAAAAGGGGTATATTGGTATATTTTTTTTCAAAAAGGGGTAGTACAGTAAAAAATCCTACTATAGTTGCTGGTTATGTTATCTAGATCCCTATTATTTTAATGAGTAGTAATTACCATCTATCAATGTGCACTGCCCGAGATCTGCATGTAGGCTAGAAAGTCATTTTTTTTAATGCAGTATTGACCAAATTGAACCGTTTGGCTTTCTCTTTGCTGTAAGTAAGGGCATTTAAGTTTAGTAGATAAAAAAAAAACATTTTTCAAAATGCTGATCCAAAAGAATCACGATCACATTCTTAGGCCATATTTAGTTGGTAGCAGTAAGTCATATTTAGTGTCCAAAAATTCTAAATGAACTAATGATATCATAAAAACGTTTTATTTAGTGTAATAGTTAAATAATAAACTCCATAATTAACTATAATATTAATTCTAAGTTGTAAGTTTTTTTTAGTACTAAATTAACAATTAATTATGCTAGTTTTATTTACTAGTTATTTAATTTAGGGAATTAATTAAATCCAAGTCTTTTTTTATTAAAACAATTTTAAACATCTCCCTCTAATTAATTACGAAAGTAGTGGGCTCTTGGAGTCTAGCACTCCTTGGGTCCTTGAATGAATGCTCTTGAAGCGCACGCTTTGAGTTGTGTTCATTCCATCTTTCGTTTATAAAATACTTAAAACAATTAATCTTTTGCTTAATCAAGATATAATTAACCTTTACAATTATTAAATTAAAAATCATATTCACATTCTAATCCTTTTAAAACAAATTAAAATACTTGATCTAATTAACTTCTTAACCTTTAAAGATGCTTTCTTAAATCAAATCATAAAATCTTTAGGTTAATATTTCTAAACTATTTTCTTAATTAATTATGGAAGTAGTGGGGTTTTGGGGTCTAGCACTCCTTGGGTCCTTGAACGATCGCTCTTAGGGCGCACGCCTTGGGTTGTGATCGTTCCGTCTTCCATTTTTAAAATACTTAAAGATATTTTAATCTAACTAAAACTTTCAACCTTAATAAAACTTTTTTGACTTATAAATCTTAATTCAAATTAAAAAAAAAACAAAAACCTTAATCTTTTACAAATATTCTTTTAACTTATAATCATAATCAACTTTGAAATACTAAAAATATTCTCATAAAATATTTAAGTCAAGCTTCTTAAACCATTCACATAATTAATTATTGGAAGTAATGGGCTTTTAGAGTCTAGCACTCTTTGGGTCTTGAAACGATCGCTCTTGGGGCGCACGCCTTGGGTTGTGTTCATTTCGGTCTCCCATTTAAAAACTTAAAAACTCTCAACCCAATCAAAATACTTAATCATCTTTAAAATCTTAACAACATCGAATTCAATTAACACGTCTAAAATACATCAAATCAAATCATTTTTCATAATCAAACTACGAAAGTAGTGAGCTCTTGAGGTCTAGCACTTCTTGGGCCCTTGGATGAATGCTCTTGAGGCGCACGCTTTGGGTTGTGTTCGTTCCGAACTTTCTTCCTAAAACACTCGTTCTAATTATATGGACAAGTAAGCCAATTGTCCAATAAATACGATTTCGTAATTAATAGAATGAAAAATGTGTCGTTGAGATCTAGCATCTCAGTAATTCCCCGATTAATTGGTTGCGAGGCCGACGTCTCGTTTATCGAATAGTCGTCGTTCTTCCTTTAAAATACTTAACAAACCAAACATTTCTCACGCAACCGAAACCCTAATACACTTAATCCACAACTCAAACACCCTTCCCAAAGAACATTGTTTAAGTCATTCTTTCGCGCATATGAACTAGTGCTTCAGCCTCCCTTGACGAGCAGACAAGCCAATGTTTAGCAGTCCGAATGCAACCTAAACTCTCGTTCGCCTAAAACACGTCCAAATCAAACCTTTTTCTCAATCAAATCTCTAACATACTTAATCCAAATCAAACAACTTTTCACAAAAAGAACATTGTTTAATCCATTCTTCCGCGCATATGAACTAGTGCTTCAGCCTCCCTTGACGAGCAAATAAGCCAACGTTTAGCAGTTAGAATGCGAATTAAACACTCGTTCGCCTAAAAAACACCAATCAACTGTAATCCCACGAACTACGAATGCTCTGACTTTCCCATTGCACGAGGGAATACGTAGGCCCAAGGGTTCCGGTCCTTGCCGAGCACACTAATAAAAAACCACCCATTTCCCCCTTAGAAAGCAATACTTACCTTAGAAGAAAACAAACAAATGTAGCTAACTTTCTCACGAATCGAATCAAGAGGTTTCCGTTGAGTACAACGGACGTAGAGGGTGCTAATACCTTCCCTCTTGCGTAACCGACTCACTCAAACACCCGAATTTGTTTCTTACCCCTTTTCTTATCCCTTTTAAAGGTTCTATCGATATTTTCCTATTCCTTCCTCGGAATGAATAAAGTTCGGTGGTGACTCTGTTTCGAACAGTTTTTTTCCGCGTCCATCGCGAGGATCGTATTTTTCAAGGTACGACATCCCCCTCTGGCCCGACCTCCGTAAAGACGTCCCCCAGGTACTTTACAAAAGTAGACACATGTTCATCCGGTTCGACCACCTCTCATTCCTCCACAGAACCCTCAACGACGTCCTCGTCCATATCTTCCAACTCCTCTTCCTCCCCGACCTCACTGGGGGTACTCGAAGCCGTCGAACTACTACTATCCGGAGAACTTGTTTCTTCCTTGGACGAATCTAAGATAATCTCTCCATCTGGCCCCATCGCCATATCGATCACCTGAAAAGCAGAGAAAAATGTGAATTCGACAATAAATCAAATTCACCCATCCACCGCTAGTTAAGTGAAAGGGCGCGCAGAGGGCTGAGGACAACGTCCCCGGCCTATGCCTTAACATCAGAAGAAAAACTGAAACCTCCCCGCGAGGAGACGCTCGTAACAGATCATCCCCACACGAGGAGCTTCCCCGCACTCATACCCAGATTCTGTTTGAAGCTTCGACGGAAACCGCAAAGCTTCACCGGAATCTGGGAATATTCGACCAGAAAATTGATCACCCACTCAGACGATAAACAATCACGATAGTTACACATGCATCGCCGTCGCGACGACGTCGTGAACCACCCTCCTCACCAAAACATACTAACACATCCGGCGATATGTCAGAAGTGGAAAAATGGCACGACCACCGTCCACCACCAACAATCACCGGAAACTAGCCTATTTCGTCCTCTAAACCTAGCCCTAACCACATGCAATCTACCATTGACCACCAAAAAGAGTTAAAACAAGCACAGAATCAGAAACTTACTTGATTTAAGAAGACAAAAGGTGGTTGCTCGAAGCTTGGTGCGGTGGTCGGAGTAGCAAACGACGGTGATGGGCAAACGCTCTGAAGAAGACGAAGGAAAGCGAGAGTGAAAAGTCCAAAATGAGACGGATTTCCCCCCTTTTATACTGAGGGGCACGTGCAGTGGATGCGCTCGTAGGTCATGATGGCTATTAACTAGCCATCATTGCCTAGTAACTGCTACACGGAGCTCTAGGCACACGTGGCGCCCAACGTTTCCAATTTTAACTAACCGTTAGTCTCCCCGGACGACGGGCAACACAGTCACGGTCATGAATGCCACAGACACCAGGGGTCACGAACACCACTGGTCGCAGGTGCCCTGATGCAGCCTTCCTCGTCATCGAACGACGACTTCACGCTAGCTCCCCGGAGCAACGAGTTGTCCTTAAGTCATCACTCCCATGCTCGGGAGCAACGACTTGGGGGCTCCTGTTCTGGACTGGACCAATGGCTAGACATGGCACAATCCACTTCTGCTCCAGAGCGACCCAAATTTCCTAAGTCCAATCCACAAAGGGGCAAAAGTTACCTTTCTGCCCCTCCAACCGGGCAGGAACTGCACCGCTCCTCCCCGGAAACAATGCCCGTTACGCACGGCTCGTCCACCCCCCAAACAGCTATGGGTAGGTGCCCGAAACTACGCCTATGCCCGACATAACGGCTAGTTTTGGGCACCCTGCCCGACATAACGGCTAGTTTGGATAGTTACCTATTCTTCGAGAAAACAGTTATTTCGCCCCGAAAATAGGACCGTTGGCCATGCGCTGGGGGCTCTATATAAACCCTCTCGCTTGAGAGGGTCAGGTATCAAATATTTACCCTAATAACTCATACTTTGTACTTGCCCCTTTCTCTCTGCCCTTTCTTACTTGAGCGTCGGAGTGTCTTGCAGATACACCCCCTCTTCCTCTCCATACGACCAGCATCCCAGGCGTACTTGGTGGCCCACTTCTACAGGATCTGATCCAGCCTTCACGATCACTTTGTATTAAAAAAAATAGGAAGTAAAATTAGTGTACAAATTGTTTAGAGATTCCAAAGGAAATGCGGGTTGTGGTGGTCTTATTATGGGTAATGAAGGTGAGTGGCTAGGTGGTTTTGTTATACCTTTAGGCTTTTGTGACGCTTATATAGTAGAATTATGTGGATTGGTTGAAGATCTGCGGCTGACAGTGAAAATGAGTTTTAACAAAATAGACATTAGTGTGGACTAGAAGCAGGTGGCCCGGGATATTTCTAATAATTGTGCTAAAAATATTATGGGTAGGAACCTCATCAAAGATATTCAAGCTTTTTTTTTATCAAGGATAGGGACATTCAAATGAATAATATTTTTAGAGAATCGAATAATTGTGCAGATGCTCTTGCTAAGGAAGGTATACATGCTAAGGAGTATTGTTTCTTTGAGAATTGTCTGAACTTTGTGGAGCAGTTGTACAAGGGTGATTTAGCAAGAATTTTTGTGGCTAGGCTTGTGGAAGTTTAGTTTTATCTCTGTTTTTGGGCTTCGGCCCTCCTTTGTATAAAAAATAAATAAAAGTTTAGAGATTCTACCTTAGTTGGTAAGAAGTAGGACTAGAAATGAGTCGAGTTGAGTCGAACTCACCTCAATTCGGCTCGACTCGTTAAGAATTGGTTCAACTCAAATCTCAGTTTGAGTTTAACACGAACTTTTTTAAGCTCAAACTCGACTCTTTATAAGTTCACGAGCAACTCGATTCGACTCGTTAGGTTCAACTCGCTTGCTTCACAGATTTAAAAACTATTTTTTAAATATTTGATATTTTAAATTAATATTATTTTAAAAAGAAAGTATTGAAATAAAATAAAAGTTATTAGATTAAAATTTAACTTTGTCTCAAAAATCTACTAATTCAAAAACTAATTAATTTATAAGATGCTAATTTTATTTGTATATTTATTTTTAGAAATATTTTGCTCACTTAAGAATATTAATTATCAATTAAAACCGTTAGATTACAATAAAATATAAGGTTAAAATTTATATTAAATCTTTAACATTACTCTTAAAGACAATATAATCCTTCTTATATACAATCGAGTTGACTCATGAACCTAACAAGTCGAACTATGTATAGTTTAAGTTCAACTCATTTAGTTAACGAACTTAGTTTTTCGCACATATTCAGTTCATGAACCAAGTTTAACAAATTAATTGTCAAACCGAGTTCTGACCTATTTTCGAGTTAGTTCGGTTGATTACCGGTCTTAGTAAGAAGAGAAAATAATTTATCTTGGAGAGTAAAGAAATGGAAAGAAAATGGATATATGGTGAGGAATAATAAAGTAGTGATGGATAATTTTATGTGTTTTTTAATCTTTTGCTAAGAACTAGTAACATAAAACAAGTACATGCACTTGTGAAGAATCTTTTTATGATTTCTCTTCTTCTCATAGTGCAGCATATTTATAGCATAATCATGTGGCCACTTGACAAAGTAGTTACACATTAATGTATAGTTTCTTTTTAGTTTCACAATGGTAAGTACATACTCCCTCCGTTCCTTTATAAGTGTCACTATTAGAATAATTGTTTGTTCCTTTTTAAATGTCGTTTTCAAAATTCAAGGTAGTAATGATTATATATTTGTCTAAATTGCCCGTAACTATTTATTATGGAGAGAGAAAAATGTATATTAAAATAATTAAAAGCTAGAGATGTTATAGGCAAAAGAAAAATCATAGTCTAAAAAGTAATAACAATTATTGGATTTCTTGGTATGCGTAAAAAGTTAAAAAATGACAATTAAAAAGGAACTGAGGGAGTATTTATCAAGAGGAATATGCTTTTCGGATAAGGCTCGTGAGATGTTGGAAATGATAGGTAATAATGACTTAGTTAGTATTAGTTACTATCTTATAGTAATATTTCTTTTACCGCATTAGTGCAATTTCCGGTGTTATGTGACATTGATAAAATGGCCGAAATAATTTGTGCTGACAAAAAAACATTTTTTTCGGTTATTCTATATATATATATATATTGTTCTGGACTGGGCCGGGGTCTGCTCCTCAATCGAGCAGGCCCAACCCACATGTCCTGGGGTGGCCCAACAAAGGCCTCTTATCATAACCAACGTCAAGCACAGGCCCACCTCAACAGTGTCGGGCACACGCCACACCTCGGCATAGAGCATCGGGCAGGGCGCTAAACCTCTCCGGGCTCGCTCCTCCTCGACACTCAGGTGCTCCCCCCGAGGAGCCATCTCCTTATACATATCCTCCCCGCGAGGACACGTCTCTCCCCGACACGCAAGACTCCTCCCCGCGAGGACACGTTCTCATGTAACTGCCCACTCCCGTTGGAATCGGTCTGCCCTAATTCCGGAGATCTAGGAGCGGTTACCCCAGGGCGAAGACCACGTGCTGGTCTTCACTACGCCACGTAAGCCCTGGCAGTTACTTGGATTGGGCCTGGCAATCCAGCCCAGTGCTAGTGACCATTGGCCCCGCGCTGGGGGCTCTCTATAAATACCCTCTCACTTGAGAGGGTCAGGGTACACAACATATTTTACACTCTAACCTCTTTCTGTACTTGCTTTTACTTGACCTTTGCCTTACTTGAGCGTCGGAGTACCTTGCAGGTACACCCCCCCGGCTCGTCTTTCAACCTCACCGGAGCTGAAGTCCACAAGACGTTGCTGGCCACCAAATACTGTCTGATCCAGGTACGATCAGTGGCGCCATCTGTGAGAACCCTTGCTTTCCCGTTTTTCCTCCGATAAACCAAAGCAATCCACTCGTTCATCACCAGCATAGCCAACAACCAGTCTGCTACCAAAGCTCTGGACACCGTCCTCACGCAACTCGAGAACGGAAACCACCATGAGGACGTTACCGCCCTCAACGTCGATGAAGGCGACGTAAGAGACGGGCAGACCGCCTCCCCGGACTCCCAAGACACGGCCTACGACGCTGCCTGCCAGGACGACCTGCAAGCCATCTTCCAGCCAGTTGCTCCTCCGCCCAATGCAGATTCGAGCACCGTGGCCCTATTTGCCTTGATCAATCAGACCAATCAGCTGATAGCACACCAGAATACCAGAATTGAAGCACTAGAACGAGGGCGGACACGGCGATCTTCCCCCCGAAGACATCGTCGTCCACCCTCACCTCGCCGCTCTCCTTCCCCGCGAAGGACTCCTTCCGAAGAATCTCAAACCCCCTCGCCGGTGCGAGAGGGCCGTCGGCCATGCCTTGAACGTCCCCAGCCGACGATCTCCCATAAGCGCCATCGTTCCCCGCCTAGGAAGGAACCCAGGCCCTCAACTACCAAGAAGTCCAAAACCACCGAGGAGAGACCGAGGAACCGTTTGAGGAATTCCCCTCCACGGCATCATCGATCCCCTTCGAGGTCCCTGGCCAGAAGCGACGACGACGACCAGAGGACCCCTTTGTCATGGGAGATCATGAACGCCCTAATTCCTGCGGGCATGGAGAAACCCCCGCCACTGGGGACCTACGACGGTCTGGCCGACCCCGATGATCACGTCGAAAGTTTCGAAGAAATGCTCAACTTCAGAAATGTCAGAGGAGCCATTAAGTGCAGGCTTTTCCCCACCACATTGCGGAAGGGCATCATGACTTGGTACAAGGGTCTGGCACCTGGGTCGATCACATCCTGGAAGCAGCTTAGACAATGCTTCACCAAACACTTTACTGCGTCTCATCGACACCCGAAGACGAAGGCTGCCCTAGAAAGCTATTTCCACGGGAAGAACGAATCTCTCCGGAACTACATTGAGAGATTCAACAGAGAAGTTGTCGAGGTTCATACGACTGACGACAAGAAGAAGTACTTAATCATCCATGGACTACGTTTTGGATCCGATTTTGCCAAGTCCGTGGGCCTCCGCAGACCCCGCCGTCTGGAGGACCTCCTCCAACGAGCTCAGTCGTACATCGAGCTCGAGGAGTTGGAGGCGGCGCAGATCGCCCTTGAGTCGAGATGCAAGGAAGGCCCCCGCGACCACAAAGATGAAGACTCTCCCCCCCGACGAGGAGGAGAAAGAAAGAAAGAAAACCGTCCCCCGTGATCCTCGTGAACCGCGCGGACCAGCTGGCCGGTTCACGGAATACACCCCGCTCAACGCTCCCCGCGCGCAAATCCTCTCCGAGTTCCAGAACTCGGAATTTCTAAAAGGAGGCGTCCGCTTTCTAAAGCCGACTACCCCTAAATCAAACACGGACAAGTCGAAGTACTGCAGGTTCCACCGGAGCCACGGACATGTCACAGAAGACTGCATTCATCTCAAAGATGCAATAGAGATCCTGATCAAGGAAGGGCACTTAAAGAAGTACGCCCAGAAGAATGATGCTCCTCGTCCTAGCTCCCGGGAAGCCCAGAACGTCGAGGAGACGATACCTCCTCCCGACGAGAGTCGGCTTCAGGTCGCCCTCAGTGTCACTCGACCCGAAGATTTCTTTGTCCCCGTAATCATTGAGGGCCAAGAAGCAATTCGCAACATGTGGGCAACCTTCCCCCACGAGGACCCCGTTGCTGCCCGTAGCACCTGGGAAGGCTTCCCCAAGGCAATGGTCATCTCCGGGGGTGGTTACGAGAAGTTGTCTGTCGGGTCGATCAAGAGGAAATTTGACGAATTGGAATCAACAACGTCGGCGAAGACAACCACTCTCGAGAAGGTGCGAGGGAACTCAAACCCTATCACCTTCTATCTCGAGGAGCTCCCCGACGGAGCACCCAACGTCACTATCCCCCTTCTGGTCAGGGCATAGATGGCAAATTTTGACGTTCAAAGGATCCTTATCGACCAGGGCAGCTCGGTCGCCATCATGTACGCTCACCTTTTCGGGACTCTCTAACTCGACGAGAGACATCCGACACCATACGTCGGCTCAGACCTGCAGGGATTCAACGGAACCACCACCAGACCATGGGGCTACGTTGAGCTGATGGTCACATTCGGGGCCGAAGATACTGCCCGACAAGTGAAGACCCGCTTCCTGGTGGTCGAATGTCCATCCCTTTACAACTGCATCCTCGAGAGGACCACCCTGGCCGAGCCTACGGCGGTACCATCAACAGTCCACCTCAAAATGAAGTACTACACGGCCAGGGGACGAGTAGTGACGATGCACGAGGACATAGATGTGGCCAGGAGATGCTTCGACGCCTTCATCAAATGCATGAGTTCCATTGTCACCAAACCCAAGACCGTGGCAAAGCCACCCCCGGACACCGAACAGGTACCTTTCCAGCGCGTAAACGCGGTCGAACTCGACAGCAGGTTCCCGGGCGAACCCGACGAAGACGGAGCAGAAGACCTCGACCTCCAGGCAGAAAACAACGGGCGGCCTCTCCACCCAACGCGCCCCATCCCAGACGGAGACTTTGAGCTCGTGGTCCTCGGGGACGATCCAGACCGTAACGTGATGATTGGCACCGGGATCCCCGACCTGGCGAAGGAGCAGCTAAAGGCATGTCTAAGGGAAAACGCTGATCTATTCGCATGGAACGCCTCCGAGATGCCTGGCCTTGACCCCGAGATGGCTTGCTATCAGCTAGCAGTAGATCTGGCCGCTAGAGCCATAGCTCAACGTAGGCGTAAGCAGTCTCCTGAAAAAGCGGAGGCTGCTGAAAAAGCTGTAAAAGACCTCCTAGAGGCGAATTTTATTTCGGAGGCCAGGTACACGACCTGGCTATCCAACGTTGTACTCGTCAAAAAGAATAATGGAAAATGGAGGATGTGTGTTGATTATACTGATCTTAACCGGGCTTGCCCGAAAGACTGTTATCCTTTGCCTAACATCGACCAGCTGGTCGACAATTCTGCAGGTTACAAACTATTATCCTTCATGGACGCATACTCGAGATACAACCAAATTCCCATGGACAAGGTCGACAAACAGCACACGGCTTTCATGACCGAGTCGGGTAATTACTACTACAACGTGATGCCCTTCGGTCTGAAGAACGCCGGTGCGACCTACCAACGGATGATGAATAAGGTTTTCCGGGCTGAAATCGGTGACATGCTCGAGGTCTACATGGACAACATGATCGTCAAATCCGCGGAAGAAGTCGACCATGCCACACACCTCAAGAAGGTGTTCGACACGGCAAGGAGGTGCCGCATGAGGTTCAATCCCAACAAATGCACCTTCGGCGTTCGGGCAGGTAAGTTCCTCGGTTACTACCTCACAGAGCGAGGAATCGAAGACAACCCCAACAAGTGTAGAGATTTTTCCAAGATCCCTACTCTGGACTCAAAGAAGTCAATACAATCATTGAACGGGACGCTCACCGCCCTCTCCCGCTTCGTCGGTAAGTCTGCGCAGTACGTACTCCCATTTTTCAAACTTCTTCGACAAAAAGCGGAGTTTGAATGGAGCGAAGAATGCGAGCAGGCGCTCTTCCACCTAAAACAAGTCTTATCGCAACCCCCGGTCCTCTCACGGCCTGAGAGCGGGGAGACACTTTTCTTGTATCTCGCAATCACGAGTGAAGCAGTCAGCGTCGTCCTCATTCGGGAAACCCCGGACGGACAGAAACCAATTTACTTCACGAGCAAAGCCCTCCAAGGCCTCGAGCTCAAGTATCAGCAGATAGAGAAAGTCACCCTGGCCCTCGTCACCGTGGCCAGGAGGCTACGCCACTACTTCCTCGCCCACACTGTCGTCGTAAGGACCGAACAACCTATAAGGCAACTCCTTGGACGACAGGATATGGCGGGGAGGATGCTCAGGTGGTCGCTCGAACTCGCCGAGTTTGACATCCAATACGAGGAAAGGAAAGCCCTGAAGGCTCAGGTATTGGCCGACTTTGTGGCAGAGATGACCGTCCTGGAACCTTCGACCAACGGATCCCAAAAATGGACGATCTATGTCGACGGAGCATCCAGCCCGAAGGGAAGCGGGGTGGGCATCATCCTCCAAAACGAGGAAGGCATCCTGATCGAGGTATCCCTCGAACTATCCTTCCCGACGTCGAACAACCAAGCGGAGTACGAGGCTTTCCTCGCCGGACTTCGGCTGGCCGAGGACCTCGGCGCCAAGGAGGTCAAAATCTTCACCGACTCCCAGCTCGTGGCCTCGCAAGTCCGAGGAGAGTACCAGGCCAAGAACGACAACCTCATCGAATACTTGACCTTGGTGAAAGAAAAGATGAAAAAGTTCACCTCCGCGGAAGTAACTCACATCCCCCGCGAGCACAATACCTGAGTAGATGTCTTGTCCAAATTGGCAAGCACAAAGAAGAAAGGAGGGAACAATTCCGTCATACAAGAAGTGCTTTCCTGCGAGCATCGACAAACCCACTCCATGGCGGGCGTAAACGCCATTGGTGACAAAAATTGCTGGATGACCCATGTGTACGAGTACCTCACGAAGGGCAAACTGCCCGAAGATCCCAAGGAAGCAGGAATGGTCAAGCGGCGGGCATGCTCATACACGATAGTCGAGGACAAGCTATACCGGCGAAGGTTCTCTATCCCCCTCCTCAGGTGCATCGAGGAGACCAAGGTCCCCGGCATCCTCCAGGAAATCCACGAGGGAATCAATGCACAACACCTCGGCGGGCGATCGTTAGCCCGTAAGGCGCTTCGAGCAGGGTATTACTGGCCCACCATGCAAAAAGACGCCAAGGAACACGTCAAGAAGTGCGATAGATGCCAAAGACACGGGGACATGCACCTCGCTCCTCCTAACGAGCTCAAAACACTATCCTCCCCGTGGCCGTTTGCGTGGTGGGGGATGGATATCATCGGACCTTTCGTCCAGGGGTCGTATCAAAACAAATACCTCATCGTCGGGGTGGACTACTTCACGAAGTGGATTGAGGCGGAAGCATTGGCCAAAATCACGGCCTTCAACATACTGCGTTTTTACAAAAGAAACATCCTCGTCCGATTCGGCGTGCCTCAGGCTATTGTCATCGACAACGGAACACAGTTCGCTGACAGGAACTTCCAAGACTTTGTCTCCAAACTAGGCACGAAGCAGCACTTCACGTCGGTCGAGCACCCTTAAACAAACGGACAGGATGAGGCAACGAACAGAGTAATCCTCCGAGGATTAAAACGTCGATTAGGCGACACCAAACAACGGTGGGTCGAGGAGCTACACAGCGTCCTCTGGGCCTACCGAACGACCCCACATTCCACGACCGGGAGACCCCCTTTCGTCTGACCTACAGAACGGAAGCGGTGATCCCCGTGGAAATTAGGGAACCCTCGAGGAGGACAGAAGCCCCCCTCGACGGGGACGCGAACGACGAAGCCCTGAGGGAAGAACTCGATTTCTTCGAGGAGACACGTTCAGGCGCTTCTCTCCGAGAAGCTTCACTTAAGCAGAAAATAACACTACGTTATAAACAAAGTTATCAAACATGATTTTCAGGTGGGCACCCTCGTCCTACGAAGGAACCAGAAAGACTCGCGAGAAGGCAAACTCACCGCGAACGAGGAGGGCCCGTACCGCGTCCGCGCGAAAACGGGGACAGGAGCCTACTTCCTCGAAAATCTGCACGGGGAAGAACTTGCTTGACCATGGAACGCAGAGAAGCTCAAACAGTACTACAGTTAAGCACTGCCCGCGACTCACTAGCACCGCGATTACGGGGACGCACTAAGGTACGAGCGCGACACCCTTATACAGAACACGATGATCAAAGGCCGCGTTGTGTGTGCGCGAGGACTTCTGATCCGACGGGGATACCTCGATCGAGCTCCGCCGTCGTTGTACCAATTAGGCAGAACACCCAGCTCGCGATAGGAAGTTCACGCCACGAAGCTAAGACCTCGACCGAGCTCTTAGCCTCGTTGAAGGTCGGAACACGTCTCTGACCACCCGACAGCTCTCCACGCGGTCAGGGACTATCAAAGTCGAGCAAGTCCCCAAAGTCTATTACTTAGACAAAAACAAATAAAGTACAGCAAATGTAATAACATCACACACAATTAAAACCATACAAATAACACACTAGCAGATAAACAAAAATGCATTAAAGCGGGCAGAAGCCTAGTGTACAGGTATTACAAAGGTATCAAAAGCCCCTGGCACACAGGCCGGGCACAAATCATTACAAAGAAAAAATGGCACGCAGGCCAAACAAGCAAAAGAACTAGACGGCGATCTCATCCTCAATCCGGCTTCCATCTTCCTCTTCCTCCTCCTCTGGCAGGTCCAACTTACCATCGACCACACGAAGGAACGGGCTGATTCTGTCGAGCACAAGCTGAACACCTGGATTCTCGGCACCGACCTGCTCCACTGTATTCTTAAATCCTATCTCCAGGGCCTCCAGACTATCTTGCTGAAATTCCCGAATTTTGGCGACCAAGGCTGCGCGGTCGGCAAGATTTTTCTCCGCGACGGATTCGCTTTCTGCGGGACGGACAACAGCTTCCAATTCTCCAACCCTAGTCTGAAAGCGATCACGCTCCTCTTGAGTCACCTTCAGCGCAGCCTTCGCCTCATTCAGCTCGCGGAGGGTGTTGGCGTAGTCCTCGCACTTAGCCTGGGCCTTTTGCAGATCAGCCACGACCTCGTCCTTCTCCCTCTTGAGGGCAGTGCATTCGTCCTTCAACTTCTGTAACTCGGAGGCAGAGGGGGTCCCCTCATTCAAAATCAGGGCAGTCTCGAAGACTCGCATCATAGCCGCAAGGTCTTTGACAAGTGCCTCTCTCCTGGCCGCACCGTCCATTCCCAAAATTGCCTTCACCTCGGGCTCAGCAATGACAGGGGGGTTTCCCCCGAAGAAATTCCGCTGAAGGTGACAGACGGACATCAGAAACTTCTCCGGGGAGGCAGGGTCCACGAGATCCACGAGGACAGGTCCCTCGGTCCTCGCTTTCTTGGTAGGGTGCCCTCTGGAGGGGGAGACTCGCTACACTGTGGAGAGGCGGAGCCACTCATCGTCCCAGTCGACGCCGCGGTCTGAATAACTTCTTGAACGCGGCTCTTGGTTCGCTTGGGTCCCCGTTCGGTGGCCAACTTCATGATACGCTCGGTGGCGTTCGACATTTGAGCTGCAAGAGAAAACATGGAAAAAGTTAGCATAAAGAAACAAAACTAAATGGATGCCCGAACAGGACAAGGAGCTTCTACCTAAGAACCTCTTGGCCTCCTCGGGAGACTTGCACTCAAGGAGACCCCGGGTGTTTATGTAACGGGCCATGGCCACAACCCTTCCTCGAGAGTCGAGGAGGTATTTTCCATCCCTACCAACGCACTCTGCCCGATTAAAACCGGTGACATACTCGACCAGCGTGGTGTACTCTCCTTTGTCCTCCTCCGACAGCTCGCCAGGCTTCACGAGGTAGTCCTCTGTACCAAGCGCGAAGTGCGCATCCTCCCACTCCAGGGGACACTTAGACACAAACCTTTCCTCCCCGGAACTGTCGGGCACGATGTCGTAGAGCGTACCCACAACCTCATGCGTCGCAGGCATGACATAGTAGAACCTATCCTTGAAATTCCTATCGAATCTGAGTACGCCTTGAACAGCTTCCTCGGTCGTTTTAAAGAGACCCAACTATGTCGCCCATGGTCCGTTGAACGTTGGAGATAGAAGACGCGGAAGAAGAGCGTGAGGGTGGTCCTGATCTTGAGATAGTCACACACGATCTCAAATGCCCGCATGAAGGCAAGCGCGTTAGGGTGAAGCTGGGACGACGCCAAGTGCAGACGGTTGAAAACCCCCAATTGAAAGTTGTTGAAGGGGAGACGAATATCGGCCTCTTTAAAGGCAAACTCATACATAGGGAACCTCAACCCACGGTAATTCGAACATTTGCGGTGGTGTGCCCGAGGTTGAAAAACCGTCCACTTTGCCTCTTCGCCCTCAGGGACGTTCTCGATGAAAGCGAAAGCGTCCATGTCGTCGGCAGCGAAACGCGACTTTATGCGCAGAGGCTCCTCCCCGGCCCATTCGGTGGCCGGACGCACGAGCTCCTCCCCAGGGATCTGAGCGGGTCCATCCACGTCGGGTTCAGTGTCTATCTGGAGAATCCCCGGAACCCTCACGACCATTTTTTACCTGAAAAGCAGAGGAAATAGGTGAATTCGTTGGCCGCGACCAAATCCACCCTTCCACCGCCAATCAAGTGAAAGGGCAGCGAGAGCAAAGAAAATGTTCGGGGACACGACGAACTACCCGAGGCTGTTACCCCCTCCCTTCTTCGGGTCTCCAACCCTCCCATCTCGTTTCCTCGTGACATTCATCGCATGTCCTCGGGGTATTCATCAAGTCCTCGGGGTATTTATCGGGTCCTCGGGATATTCATCCTAAGCCTCCGCCAATCCTATCGGAACCCTAGGAACGTCCCACCGTTCCCAGCCGGAACTCAAGGGATTACCGGGAACTTCATCAGTTCACCGAAAAACCACAAACAGAAAGTAAAACGGAAAAGAAGGGATCAGAAGCTTACTTGGAACGGTGGTGGGAACTTGACCGAAGCAGAAGATACGGCGACGTACAACGGTGAACGACGGTGGAGCAGCGACAGAGATAGAAAAAAGATGGGAGCGAAAAAGGTGGAAACGTGTAACTGACACGAACTCTGCCCCTTTTGTAGGCTCCTCACGAGACTCGAGGATTTCCTAGGCAATCGATTACGCTACCCTAGCGTAGCCGCCCTAGGCAATGATGAGGGGTGACATGTGGCACACGTTTCCCCAGGCACGCCTTTTCATTCCCCGACACGTCTTTTCGTTCACCTCGGTTCAGACTCCTCGTATCACCGCGACTTCGTCCATCTGCGGCCAGTCTAGCGCAAGCAGATCTATTTGTTTCTGCCCGGTTTACCAACTGTTCCTCGTTTAGAGTCCCTTCCCCGGTTGGACACGTCCTCGGCATAGTGCTGACCCTAAAGTCATTACCCTGATACCTAAGAGCAACGACTTGGGGGGCTCCTGTTCTAGACTAGGCCGGGGTCTGCTCCTCAATCGAGCAGGCCCAACCCACACGTCTTGGGGTGGCCCAACAAAGGCCTCTTATCACAACCAACGTCGAGCACAGGCCCACCTCAACAGTGTCGGGCACACGCCACACCTCGACATAGAGCATCGGGCAGGGCGCTAAACCTCTCCAGGCTCGCTCCTCCTCGACACTCAGGTGCTCCCCCCGGGGAGCCATCTCCTTATACATATCCTCCCCGCGAGGACACGTCTCCCCCCGACACGCAAGACTCCTCCCCGCGAGGACACGTTCTCATGTAACCGATCACTCCCGATGGAATCGGTCAGCCCTAATTCCGGAGATCTAGGAGCGGTTACCCCAGGGCGAAGACCACGTGCTGGTCTTCACTACGCCACATAAGCCCTGGCAGTTACTTGGATTGGGCCTGGCAATCCAGCCCAGTGCTAGTGACCCTTGGCCCCGCGCTGGGGGCTCTCTATAAATACCCTCTCACTTGAGAGGGTCAGGGTACACAACATATTTTACACTCTACTCTCTTTCAATACTTGCTTTTACTTGACCTTTGCCTTACTTGAGCGTCGGAGTACCTTGCAGGTACACCCCCCCCCCCCCCCCCCGCGCCGTCTTTCAACCTCACCGGAGCTGAAGTCCATAAGACGTTGCTGGCCACCAAATACTGTCTGATCCAGGTACGATCATATATATATATATATATGATGGAGAAAAAAGTTAATTTTATTACTATAACTATTATTAATTTTTTTATTAATTTATCAAAAATAATTTTTTATTCCATAGTTAAAATTTTGTTATAAAAAAGGGTTGTTTTAAAAAATAATGCGGCTAATTTGCCGACTATTAAAGAGATTGAAATCAATATTTTTTTAAAATATTTATATTGCAAGTCACTATTTTAATAAAAATTCTAAAATATTTTGAGCATAGCTCAAACTCACTGATATAAATATTATTTAATTTTATATCCGATCATAATCAACTATAGATGTGTGAATATAATATAATCTTAAAATATTTATTTATTTTAAAATCATGGGTCTTATAATACATCCCTCATAAAAGAGTTTTGTCCTCGAAACTACGAGTCTGTAAACAAATATGAGTATTTCTCTCAGATTGTACTCAAAGTTCCCAAGTTGCATCATCAGTGGCTTGATTCCAAATTATTTTTACCAACAGAATTTTCTTATTTCTCAGCAGCTTCGTCTTTCTATCCTCGATCCTAACAGGTATTACTTCAAATGATAAGTTATTTTTAAGTTGAATGGTGTCTAGTTTGATTACGTGGGAAGGGTCTGTAATGTATTTTCGTAGTTGTGAGACATGGAACATATCATGTATGTCAGATAGAAAGGGTGGTAATGCCATTTGGTAAGCCACGGGTCCAATTTTTGAAGTTATTTGATAGGGCCCAATAAACTTAGGAGTTAACTTCCGCGTCTTGATTGCTCTCCCCACCCCTGTGGTGGGTGTGACACGGAGGAACACATGGTCTCCTTATTCAAAATCCAATGGCCTACGTCTTTTGTCAGCGTAGCTTTTTTGACGATCTTGTGAAGCCTTCATCTTTTCCATAATGCTTTTAACCTTTTCTGTAGTCTGATGAACCATTTCTGGACCTACAATCATACTCTCACCATTTTGATACCAACATAACGGCGTCTAACATTTTCGTCCATATAGAGCTTCAAATGGAGTCATTATGATACTAGTATGAAAACTGTTGTTGTAGGTTAATTCGATTAGAGGTAGTATATCATCCCAACTCCCTCTATCATCCAGTACACATGCTCGAAGTAAATCCTCTAACAACTGATTCGTTCGCTCCGTTTGTCTATTTGTTTGTGGATGATATGCTGAACTTAGTCTTAGTTTTGTCCCAAGTGCTTCGTGTAACGCACCCGAAAAATGTGATGTGAACTTTGGGTATCGATATGACACGATGCTAGAAGGTACCACATGTAGTCTAACAATCTCGAAAATGTAAATTTCTGTTAACTTGGCTACATTATAAGTCATTCTCACATGTAAGGAATGAGAAGACACGATCGACAATTACTCAAATCGAGTCATGCATCCTTTGATTTTTTGGTAATCCGGTGATAAAATCCATTGAAATGTTATCCCACTTCCACTCGAGAACATCTAAAGTTTGCAACATTCTTGCTGGCCTTTGGTGTTCTATTTTTGCTTTTTGGCAAGTCAAACACGAGGCTACATAGTCTGCCACATTCTTCTTCATCCCTGACCACCAATAGTTTTGTCTCAAATCTTTATACATTTTTGTAGCTCTAGGGTGAATGTTTAGTTTTCTCTTGTGGGCCTCCTCTAAAATTAGTTTCCTTGTCTTTGCAATATTGGGTTTATCTTTGCAATATTGGGTACATAAATTCTTTCGTTGCACCTTAAGATATTATCTGGTCATACTTTAAAACCACGTGCCTTTCCTTGTACCATCAATTCCCTTTTCTCTTCCAAGAGTGGAATGTTCTGACAATTTTGAATGTCTTTCAAAAGTCCATTAGAAATCTTGATCATTCCACACTGTAGAGTTCTGTGTCCCAACTTTATGTCTAGGTGCATGTCTCTGAATGTTTCCTATAACTCTTGTTGTTTGGCCATTAGTGATGTTGTTGCAAGGACACCCTTCCTACTCAATTCATTTGCCACCACGTTTCCTTTTCCTAGGTGATATTGTAATGTGAAATCATAGTCCTTTAAGTTTTATATACATCTCCTCTGTCTCATGTTTAATTCCTTCCTGTCAAACAAATACTTTAAACTTTTATGGTCATTGAATATTGTGAACGTACATCCATATAGATAATGACGCCAAATCTTTAGTGCAAAAACAATTGTTGCAAACTTCAAATCATGAATAGGATAATTCCTTTTGTGAGTCTTCAATTGTCTTGAAGCATATGCTACCTTCTTCCTATATTGCATCAACACACATCCTAATCCTTGATGAGATGCATCGCAATAAACTTTGTATGGTTCCTCGGGTTGTGGCAGAATCAATAAAGGAGACGTCGTAAGTTACTTCTTTAATAATTGAAAATTAGATTCACATTTCTCAGTCCAAGCAAAAGGTTGATCCTTTCTAGTTAGTTGAGTCAATGAGGCTACTATGTTTTCAAATCCTCCAATGAATCGTCGATAGTATCCAACTAATCCTACAAAACTTCTTATGTCAGTGACCGTCTGAGGCTGATTCTATGCGAGCACAGTCTCAATATTTGCTGGATCGGCAACAATGCCTTCCTTTAATATGACTTGTCCAAAGAAATGTACCCTTTCTAGCCAGAATTCACATTTCGATGGATTAGCATACAACTTCTTTTCACGCAAAATTTGTAACACTTGACGTAGATGCTCTTTGTGTTCCATTTTACTTTGAGAGTAAACAAGAATATCACCAATGAATACAACCACGAATTTATCCAGAAATGGGTGGAAAATTTGGTTCATGTAATCCATGAAAATTGTGGGCGCACTCGTCACTCCAAACGATATGACTAGGTACTCATGATGTCCATAACGAGTCTTGAATGTAGTCTTTGGTTTGTCTTCTTATCTTACCTGAATTTGATGATAGCTGGACTTCAAATCAATCTTAGAAAATACAGATGCTCCTTTAAGTTGGTCCATCAAGTCATCAATACGAGGTAAGGGATATCGATTCTTTATGATAGCCTTGTTAAGTTGCATGTAGTCCACTCATAGTCGAGAACGCTCGTCCTTCTTCTTTACCAAGAGTACTCGAGCTCCCCATGGGAAAACACTTTTCCTAATGAGTCTTTTCTCCAGCAAGTCTTCCAATTGTTCTTTAAGCTTTTGGAGTTCTTTTGGCGTCATCCGATATGGTGCAATGGAAATGGGTCCAGTTCTCGAGTGTAAGTTAATGAAGAATTCAATATCTCTTACAGGTGGTAAACCGTGAATCTCATTGGGAAACACATCCTGAAAGTCTTGAGTAACTAACATGTCTTTAATCTTGAATTCAGCAATCACCTCTGTACTAGTAAGTATTGAAAGGTCAAAGGCTCCATTCTTTAGAGAAACTTTGAGTTGCTTAGCGGATAGGTATTTAACAACCACCGGCTCAGGAAAAATGACCAGCTTTCAAGCACAATCTAACATAACATAATGAAATGACATCCAATCCATTCCGAGAATAATCTTGAGAGATTGAAGGGGAAAACATATTAGATTTACTAGAAATTCTCTCTCCTGGACAACTAATTTACATAATAAGCATGCAATGTTCACAATTAGAACCTTGGCAGGGTAAACACTACCAAGTCAAAAGGTAGTGGGGTTACTATCACTTTTAATCGATCAATGCAGTCCTTGGATATGAATGAATTCGTTGCTCCATAATAAAAAAGTGCAGTTAAAATGGTACCTTCAATTTTACAATTCCCTTGGATTAAGTTGTTGGACGAAGATCTTCCTTCTGCACCCATACAATATATTCGCCCTTACGTAGTTGGTCGGACGGTTCTGGAAGTATTAACAACTAACTCTGCCTTTAGAGCTTTACAATCCTTATCCATATGTCCATTTTTGTTGCATTTGAAGCAGGTATGACCCCTATTAGGACATTCATTCGCATAATGTCCACCCTCACCACACTGGTAACAACGTACCCCTGGGGCAGCTTGAGTTCCTCCTCCTCTAGTGTTATGATTTTCTATTTGTTGAGATCCTCGATTGTTATGATGTGGTCGTTGGTACGGCCTTATCTTTTGTTTACTAGGTCCATGATTCTGAAAATTTGGACTATTAGGTCCTCCAGAGTTCTGGATTGCCCCACGATTCGCCCTCCTATTTTTCATGTCCTCCACCTCTCTGCATTTCTCCAACAATGGTTGAAAGCGTTGTATCCCCAGTGGCACCACCGAGTCTTGTACTTCATACTTGAGTCCTTCTTGAAAATGGTGACACATGTGAACTTCATCCACTTCCTCCATGAAGAATAAAAAATACCTGGGTAAAATTTCAAACTTGGCGGCGTACTCATCTACAATCTTACTTCCTTGATGAAGTTTCAGAAAATCATCCCCTAATTTGGTCCTCGCACTTATTGGAAAGTACGTGTCTAAGAATTTTGTCTTAAAGGATTCCCAATTTACTTTTTCCTGTGCACCCTCCATCATCAATCTAATGCTTCTCCACCAATACTCTGCATCGCCTAGGAGAAGATATGTGGCATACAACACCTTTGCTCCCGGTGGACAATTGATTACCTCAAAGATCTTCTCAATTTCTTGTAACCATAAGTCAGCCTTCTCGGGAATAACATCCCCTTGGAATTTAGATTGATCGTGGCGGCAGAAATCAACCAATCCTCTTGACACCTGTCATACCCTAAATTTGTCCTACTTGTACATTACTTTTATTTGTACTTCCATCCACTAACTGTTATTCAAAAAATCCAAAATATGTTGTTGTTATCACTTTCCTGGTTGTCAAAGTCCATCCATTAAGGCAGTTGTGTGTGATGTTATGAGTGCAGTACGTGTTGAAGTTCATCTTTGGTTTTGACCTATTTGGTTAATCAGGCAAAGGTTTGGTTTCATGATCAAGGCCCGGGTGTAAGATTTACGTGGTGTGCGTCTGAGATTCCAATTAGCGTTGTGTCAATTCATGTCAGTCGTGTTTAGGTCAGGTTGTCGAACTGTGTCAAGTTAGCAGTGTTTTATGATTATAGACCACCAAGAATCAATTCATTTTCAATCAGAACTTTGGGATCAAGCATTTCATATCAAGTCAAGTTCTACCGATTTCAATTGATTTCATGGTTCAGACGGCATTTCAATCTTCATATCTAAGTCACTAAAATTCAAAATTCAAATGTTTCAAGTTTCAAAAAGTCAAAGATCCATTCCATGGTTCAATGGCAAGTTTTTCTTCCTTCAAAGATTTAAAGAACAATTCTATGCAAATCCCAAATTCTAATTAATTCCAGTTTCAATTCCATTCCAAACTTCTATTGTCATTTTTCTTAAGTTTCATTTCTTTCCAATCCTAATCAAATTCAATTCCATTTACAAAGTTCAATTCAAATCTCATGATTCAAATTCAAGTATTTTTTCGAAAATTTCAAACGTCAATTCAAGTTCCAAATTTCCAAAGCTATTCAAATTTCCTTTCCAAATTTCAATTCTATTTTCAAGTTTCGCGCATTCTAGTTCCATATGGAGTTCAAGACTCAATATTATCTCTTTGTCCGAATTTAATTTTAGCCCATGTCAATAGCTCATTCTTATTTCTAAAAATCCAATGTTCATGTTCATATTACAAAAATTAAAAAAAGAGAACCCATTCACAAAAATAAATTACAAAGTTCATGGATTACAAATAAAAGCCCATTCATGCTATCACAAAGCCATTTCCATTTGAAGCCACAATGTTACACAAAAGTCCATGTACAAGGATAAGATAATTGGCAAAATAAAAAATAAAAAAGGAAGCAATACTACACGAGCTAGTTTACAACTAAGCCATGAGTATTCAAATGCTGCAAATCAAGATTCAGCCAAATTCAAAGCATCCTCACCTTCCAAAATTCTGCACACTATGCACATGCCATCTTGCAAGACCATGATTCACAACCTAGCCACCAATTTCCACAACATGAGCCAAATCCTACATAAAACCATTCGCATTTTAAGAAGAACCACCAACCATAAATAAAATACTAATACGCCGAATCATTCCAAACCGTAAAAAATTTGCAACGCCCAAAATCCATATGTACCATCCACAACCTGCAGCCAAATTTCCCCAAAACCAATTCCTACACACCAAAGCACCACGCTACGCATTTTCCATCACCTGCAGTACAACATAAAACACGCAGCAAGAACCAGTGCCTAACCCACACTACAAATCAACCAAATTCTTCACGCATCCACACCTTACGCAAACCTGTACCTACATAGAGACATCACACAATGGCCATTCCACAAAACTAAATCCTTCAGCAGTCCACACAAGCATTCATCACATCACACACACACCGCACCTACAACATTCAGCAACAGCAAAACGTAAAAACAACACATCCTATACATTTAACGACCCCACAACTTATGCAAACCACACAACAACGTAACGCAAAAACAACTGCAATGCAAAAAACAAAACTCTCAACCACGTCACCAATTCGCATACAACCTCACTCCGCGCCGCAACAGGACAAATAAATCACACAACTTGCTCGTGATTTTTCTCGCAACAACCTTTCCTCAATAATTCCTTCACAACTGAAACACCTTTTTTTCTCTCCACAATTCCACAACGGTTTGGCAGCCAATACATAACCTGGACAAATCCATCACTCTTTTCGGTACGTCTCAAAACCTTAACAATATTAATTAATCGCACCATTTATTTCCTCTCCATAATAATAACTCCACAAACCTCACAACCTTCCTTAAACCGCAACACCCTTCTTCAACCTTCCTTCAAACAACTTCAAACCTCATTCATAAAACCAACACTCTTCATACAACCTTAATCCTCTCTTTAAAACCTCTAATCCCCATTCACCCACCTTCAAATAATTCTCAAACCAAATCACCCAAATCAAACAACCAAGTAAAACCTATAACCATAAATAGATTTGAAGAAGAAGAGAAAAGATTGAAACAAAATTAACTGAAACCCACAAAACCTGGATCATGAGCGAGATCAAGCGAAAGAGAATCGAAGTGATTGTGTGCGTGTTGATGTTGAGTTTGTAAGCTTCAATTTCTTCGAACTTCCTTCCATTTTATAGTTTGCGATGATGGACCCCCTTCCTTTTCAATACGTTTTGATTTTTGTCGTTTTATAATGGAGAGAAGAGGAATATGTTGTTCTGTTTTGGACCATGCCTTTTTTTTTTATCGTGTTAGAAAGACTGGTGGTGGAGCTTTGGGCTTATAGCCCTCTTTCCTTTTTAATCCATCATCAGTTTATTTTTTTTCTAAAACTCTTGGAAGTTTGATGGGCTCATTAAAGCCCATGGTTGATTTCTCACCTAGTCCATATTTTTCACCATTTTGTTTCTACACCACCTAGCATGTTTGTGCGTCTCTCCCTTTCCTTTTTTTTCTTTTCTTTTTTTATTTATTTATTTTATTTTAACAATTTCTAAAAATCATTTTTTTTTGGTATTTTGTTTTTAAGTAGGTTTCTTTTGATTTTGATTTATTATTATTTCTCATATCTTATTCCATCTTGATTTTATTTTTATATTTCATTTTAATTTTTATTCGATATTTTGGTCGATGAACATCTAAGAGTCGTGGACTATCGATTCATCGATGAAAATCTATGATTAAGATTAGACCAATCCTTTTCATTTCATATTGACTTGATTTTATTTTCATTTTTCAATTTTGGTCGATGAAGTCTAAATATCATGGATGTTGGTTATTGAGGTTGTTAACCTTCATTATTTCAAATATGTAGTGAGTGATCATCGAGATCACTTTCTATACTTAGGGATCATGATAGGTTACCTTCGATTAATCGATGAAAGTTTGTGATTAAGACGAGATCGTTCGCTTTTCTTTTCGTGTTGCTCGATTCGTTGAGAACGATTTACATATCGTTTCTCCATCATGTTTTAGCACAAATATCATTCTCGCGTGGCCTCCTATATCATGATCTTCGTCATAGATCGTGCTACGATGGTTTAGTGCTACTGTTGACCCGATTCATCAGATCAAATAACAATTAACGATTAACAATTAACCAACTAACTTTAATTTTTGTCCAATATATCTTGATTTATCCTTCTGTCAATATCTCCTCGATTATATTCTTGTTCATATTATCATTATCCTGTCATTGTTCATATTATCTTGTCATATTCATATTATTCATATTTTGTTCATCTAACCCTTTTGTTGTTTATCTTGTTCAAAAAACACAAAAACATTATAAAAGTATCGAAACCCTAAAGACGATTAATTGGTGGACTGTTGGTTACTATCTCGAGCAATGGAGTTATGACCTTGTACAGAAACCCTAGCAAGGAGCTTTTGTCCATACTCTTGCCTTTTGCTTAGTTTAGGACACCTCGCACACACACCCGACTTCCTTTTGGGCTATATGATAATGATACCATTTATTTCTTGCAATCCCGTGTTATTTACATGTACCCCGCTCCCTTTTCGATGTACGCACTTTACTCGCTTTGCTTTGATTGTGGTTTGTTTACTAGGAGCACCCCTAAGGACAAGCATAGACTAAACCATTTTTAAACTAATTCTCGATTCGTCGTCGAGCCCATTTTCAAAACACTCCTATAAGTCGGTTACTCTTTAGCATCGCCATCAACCTAATGCATACACATGTACCTTTCATCGTGGTTTCGTTACTAGGAGCACCCCTAGGGACTAGGATCGATTCTCACTTCTTTTTGCAAACCCTCGATTCGTCATCGAGCCATTTTCAAAACAAACTTTTAAGTCGAGTGCCTTTTGCCTCGCAATCAACCTCTCAGAGTGCGAACACAATTAAACCCTTGATCCATTATCAAGCGATTTTTCTCACTCAAACTTTAAAACACGTAACAACTATCGAAACTCTTTTCAAGGTGAAAGGGAGGCGGATCGAGTCTTCGATCTTTTTCCTCAATTGTTTGGGTGCAAGTTCTCTTACTTGTGTGTGAGCAATTGACACCTCTAAAAGACATCTGACTCGACAACATTTAAACCATCTTTGCAAGTACTCATCGTCCATCAAAACACGTAATTCATATTCAAACACAATCTCTTTTCAAGGTGAAATGGAGGGGGATGAAGTCTTTTATCTTTTTCCTCAATTGTTTGGGTGCGAGTTCTCTTACTCGTGTGTAAACAATTGTCACCTTTAAATAAAATCAACCCAGTCGTAGTTCCACGAACTACGAACGCTCTGATTCTTCATTCTCATCCGAATGAAGATACATAGGCACAAGATTGCGATGATCTTGGCGAGCTACCTTTTCCTTTTTCTGTCGTTTCCTACCTTTTTCTTTTTCCTCCGTTTGCGTCTACCTTTTCTTTTTTCCGCCGTTTCCTACCTTTTTCTTTTTCCTCCGTTTGCGTATACCTTTTCTTTTTTTCCGCCGTTTCCTACCTTTTTATTTTTCCTCCGTTTGCGTCTACCTTTTCTTTTGTCCCGCCGTTTCCTACCTTTTTCTTTTTTCACCATTTTACGTCTACCTCCACCTTTTTCGTCCAAATCTTTTCCGTAGTCGAACTACGAGCGCTCTGATTCCTCATTCTCGTCTGAATGAGCATACGTAGGCACAAGGGGCCCCAATCCTTGGCGAGCATCCTATCCTAAAACCACCCATTTCCCTTTAGCATCGAATCCTTTTATCGTACCTCTTCGCTTTAATCCGCTTAGAAGAAAACAAATAAGCTTAGCTAACATTCATCACAATTCAAACTAAGAGGTTCCCGTTGAGTACAACGGGCGTGAAGGGGTGCTAATACATTTCCCTCACGTAACTGACTCCCGAACCCAGAATGTGGTTGCGATGACCATGTTATTATCTCCTTAAAAGTTTTCTCGATATTTTCCTTTCCCTCTTTGGGGATAAATAAAGAACCGCAATTTTCTTCCGCACCTTTTGTGCGAGAGTTGTATTTACGATTGTGTTTTTCAAGGTGCGACAATTCCCTAGCTCGTATTTTTGTGTCTCATTTCTCTAAATCTCGAAGGTTCTTAGCGGCAATTTGTGCAGTGACAATAGCTGGTGTATTAGCCAAAACTTGGGCCATTTGATCTATCTGATGGTTGTTGATCCCATCGTTGATATTGTCACATCTTGGAGGCATATATTTCATACAAAACCAACACCAAATTATAATTCTCATTAGCTATTTCAAGAGAATTTCCAATATCTCACTTTCAAATCGTGAGTGGATATCAAAATTTAACGATCCAAAAAATGTGGATATAAGCTCTAAAACTCTACTCGACATATGATCAGCTCAGTACACTAATCTCATAATCCCCAAGAAGATTAAACCTAAACTTTGATACCACAATGTAACAGCCCTATTTTTATAGAGTGATTGTGTATTTTTTAAAGGTACTCTTTCAATAAATAAGTCAATTAAAGTTTTCTCCTTAAAAAATATTGTTTTTTTAAGATATAACAAATCTTGTATTTTAAATTCATTTTAAGTACTCAACAATTATTTATAAAAGAAATTATATAAACATGGTAGAACATAATAGCATACTATATATATATATATATATATATATATATATATATATATATATATGACGAAGCGTCAGCAAAACATAAAGTGCGGTCAATAGTTAGAATACAACCCATAATCTACAAAATAGATAAAAAGTCCACGGTAGAGACTCGCGCAGGAGAGCTGCCCCAAGGAGAAAATTTATAACCCTGCGTAGTAAAAAGTCCTATGGCGCCCGCCATATAATAACAAAAAACTCCTACCACTCGCATACTCTACTCCCTAGTTAAACTGACTGACACCTCGCTATCACATAACCCACTACAATCTCTAGTCAAAGTGTGATCAGAGCCATCCTCACTATCACTACTCTCAAAATCATGCTATGAGGGTCGTCATTATCATCGTCTTCTCCCTTACCAATACATCAGATGAAGCAACAACCTACAAATACATCAAATGTAAAATAAAACCAAGAGACAACCACTCATAATCAAAAGATTTAGAAAAAACTCAGAATGACTAAACACACCATGATAATTTTGCCAAAAATAACATATCTAAAAATAGGTCGGGTAGTATGTACCAGATCTAAAAAGTAACTAACTCACAACAGCGTCAAGAAATTCTAAATAGTTGCTGCAAACATTAAAAACATCAACCACATCAGTGCAACATAAACTTGTACCAGATGAAAAACCAAAACAAATTTGAGCAAGAAACTCATCAGTATAAGCAACAACAATAAATCAGTCAAGAAATTTTGATGTTGGTTTCAGATTAGGAAACATCGCCTTCAAGATGAGCTGAAGTTCTTCAAAGATTAGCTGGTGTTGAAGAAATTGAGAGGATGAGGTTGGATATAGAAAAGAAAAAGTTGGAGTGGGAGAGAGAGAGAAACGAAAGATACGTAGTGAGAGAATGCAACGAAAGAGATGGAGTGAGAGAATACAACAAAAAAGATGGGGTGAGAGAGAGAGAGAGAGAGAGAGAGAGAAAATTGAAAATTTTGACATATTTTCTGTGCGAGAGAGAAAAAAAAGACTTGTTAGAAGTGACAAATTTGTTGCAATGGAAATCGAAAATAGTTGCCAAATAAAAATCAAACAATTGTTTTGAAACTAAAATTTGTACAATCCTTAAAGTTGTTAACAAAAACAAAAGAATTGGTATAAAGTGTGTGATAATATCCTTAAAAAGGGTAGTTTGGTTAGAAAAAGTAAATTTTAGACATAAAATATCCCTAAACGATGACATGACAAAAAAAGAAAAAAGGATAAAAATATATCTAATTTTTTTATATTATAGATAAAGAAAAAATAATTGAATGGTATTCATGGTTACACCGTAATATTTTAACGCATGGTGTAAGTCACAACAATGTAATATGAGAGAGAAATAGGGGTAAGATTGTAACTGAAAAGATATATGTATTCTCTTTTTATTTTCATTAAATCTTGACCAATTGTTAATTTTAATGGTAATTATTTAGACTCTTACCGATGAGAGACTTATCTAATCACTTACCTTATACGCCACCTAAATACTATAAAAATAAAAATGCAAAAAATCTTTTTGTCCTTTAACTTTATTTTGGGGTTCATTTTGATCCCTTAATTTTAAAAAGTGTGCACCCATACAATATATTCACCCTTACGTAGTTGGTCGGACAGTTCTGGAAGTATTAACAACTAACTCTGCCTTTAGAGCTTTAGAATCCTTATCCATATGTCCATTTTTGTTGCATTTGAAGTAGATAGGACCCCTATTAGAACATTAATTCGCATAATGTCCACCCTCACGACACTGGTAACAACGTACCCCTGGGGCAGCTTGAGTTCCTCCTCCTCTAGTGTTATGATTTTTTGTTTGTTGAGATCCTCGATTGTTATGATGTGGTCGTTGGTATGGCCTTATCGTTTGTTTCCTAGGTCCATGATTCTGAAAATTTGGACGATTAGGTCCTCCAGAGTTCTGGATTGCCCCACGATTCGCCCTCCTATTTTTCATGTCCTCCACCTCTCTGCATTTCTCCAACAATGGTTGAAAGCGTTGTATCCCCAGTGGCACCACCGAGTCTTGTACTTCGTACTTGAGTCCTTCTTGAAAATGGTGACACATGTAAACTTCATCCACTTCCTCCATGAAGAATAAAAAATACCTGGGTAAAATTTCAAACTTGGCGACGTACTCATCTACAATCTTACTTCCTTGATGAAGTTTCAGAAAATCATCCCCTAATTTGGTCCTCGCACTTATTGGAAAATACATGTCTAAGAATTTTGCCTTAAAGGATTCCCAATTTACTTTTTCTTGTGCACCCTCCATCATCAATCTAATGCTTCTCCACCAATACTCCACATCGCCTAGGAGAAGATATGTGGCATACAACACCTTTGCTCCCGGTGGGAAATTGATTACCTCAAAGATCTTCTCAATTTCTTGTAACCATAAGTCAGCCTTCTCGGGAATAACATCCCCTTGGAATTTAGATTGATCGTGGCGGCAGAAATCAACCAATCCTCTTGACACCTGTCATACCCTAAATTTGTCCTACTTGTACATTACTTTTATTAGTACTTCCATCCACTAACTGTTATTAAAAAAATCCAAAATATGTTGTTGTTATCACTTTCCTGGTTGTCAAAGTCCATCCATTAAGGCAGTTGTGTGTGCTGTTGTGAGTGCAGTACATGTTGAAGTTCATCTTTGGTTTTGACCTATTTGGTTAATCAGGCAAAGGTTTGGTTTCATGATCAAGGCCCGGGTGTAAGATTTACGCGGTGTGCATCTGAGATTCCAATTAGGGTTGTGTCAATTCAAGTCAGTCGTGTTTAGGTCAGGTTGTCGAACTGTGTCAAGTTAGCAGTGTTTTGTGATTATAGACCACCAAGAATCAATTCATTTTCAATCAGAACTTTGGGATCAAGCATTTCATATCAAGTCATGTTCTACCGATTTCAATTGATTTCATGGTTCAGGCGGCATTTCAATCTTCATATCTAAGTCACTAAAATTCAAAATTCAAATGTTTCAAGTTTCAAAAAGTCAAAGATCCATTCCATAGTTCAATGGCAAGTTTTTCTTCCTTCGAAGATTTAAAGAACAATTCTATGCAAATCCCAAATTCTAATTAATTCCAGTTTCAATGCCATTCCAAACTTCCATTGTCATTTTTCTTAAGTTTCATTTCTTTCCGATCCTAATCAAATTCAATTCCATTTACAAAGTTCAATTCAAATCTCATGATTCAAATTCAAGTTTTTTTTCGAAAATTTCAAACGTCAATTCAAGTTCCAAATTTCCAAAGTTATTCAAATTTCCTTTCCAAATTTCGATTCTATTTTCAAGTTTCGCGCATTCTAGTTCCATATGAAGTTCAAGACTCAATATTATCTCTTTGTCCGAATTTAATTTTAGCCCATGTCAATAGCTCATTCTTATTTCTAAAAATCTAATGTTCATGTTCATATTACAAAAATTAAAAAAAGAGAACCCATTCACAAAAATAAATTACAAAGTTCATGGATTACAAATAAAAGCCCATTCATGCTATCACAAAGCCATTTCCATTTGAAGCCACAATGTTACTGTTAGAAATAGTATCAGTGTGGGGTTTTTGTTATCGTCTCCACAGGGATTGTCGGATATTTGATGCCAGCCGTTCAATAGTTGTGATATTCTAAGTTAAGGTTTTCAAAAGTTTCACTTGTTGTTATCATTCACTTGTAGCAAAGATTAATTAGGTCACAAAGATTTTTATAAAAGCATGTTAAGGTTAGGTTTCATCAATCCTATTCATGTATAAATAATTAATCAAGCATATGAACTCGGTTTCCAACCAATATAACCGCGTATCCTCCCGACTACGTTTATGTCTAAAGCGGAATCGTGAGTACCGTTGTTTAGACCGTTAGATGATGTCTCACGCTAACAATCTAAGCAACGATCATTAAGATCAATACAATGCGAATAGCAAATCCTAAATCTATGTCTAGAGTTTGGTTTTTAAGAGATGAAATTGTTAGGTCAAGAGTTGTAAAGTCTATGTCTAGAGCAAAACAATTCACAAATGGATCATTAAGAGAAAACAACATCATCTATATTGATCAAAGACTTTGTTCATATACAAGAGATCAATATCAATACATAAAAACAGAATCAACTACCTCTAACCTCAACATTGAGTGATTAGCTACCACTTCTCATGGTAGCTTGGATGACAAGTAAAGAGAGGAGATGAATGAGCATCCACAACGAATAATCGAGAATGGATGCAAAATCAGCTTCTCCAATGAAAATACAAGCTTTTCTGAACAAAATACTGTAAACACCTAATTCTAATGCAAAAATGAGCAAGATCCCCTGGTCCAAAAAGTAACAATTCTATTTATACACCTTTCCAAACAGCACCATTCGCCCAGCGAAGCCTTCCATTCGCCCAGCGAAGCCTTCCATTCGCCTAGCGAATGCCCAAAAATATGGCACATTTAAGTGCCTCAGACTTAAACCGCCCCTCAGAATTATCGTGGGTTCGCTAGGTGAACCAAAACATTCGCTTCGCGAGCATTCGCTGCAACCTTCGCCCAGCGAAGCTTGGGTGTTTTCAAAATGGAAAGTTTCTGCCACCCTTCGCTGGCACATTCGCCCCGCGAGCATATCAGCGAGCATTCGCTGGCCTACTCGCCCAGCGAATTTACCCAGTTTTCCTACTGTAAGTTTTGCACACTTTCTGCCACCATCTCGCTGGCATGCTCGCTGATGTTCGCTAGGCGAACCTTCGCTGGCACCTTCGCCAACACTCGCCTAGCGAATACTGTTGTTGATTTCAATTCTTTGACAGCTTGCACAATTTCTTTGGGTCTTCAAACTTTGATCTTTTCATTCCCATTTCTGCACATTTAGCACACAAATTACAAGCACCACAAGTATATTTCAAATAATGCATAACAACATCAATTCACACTAATATCAACCTATTCCACATGAAAAGTCATGAAAAATGCCAAATAACTCATACTTAAATATATCATGATTGACATCTAACAAACTCTCCCCAACTAACTCATTGCTTGTCCTCAAGCAAAGTATGCCTCTCACGAGGATTTGCTCGAGGATTAAATCCAACCAAGATGCGAAAATGGCTCAGCTAAACAGTAATCACAACAATGCATCAATTACACAATTCAAGAACCAATCATGTACAAGAACTTGACTCCTAAACAATTTCAACCATGCTTCAAGAGACAACTAACTTATCATACACATGTCATTCTACACTCCTCTTCGAAATAGGATTGAAGGCAAACGCGCGTACAAGCACGGGACAATTAAACTCACTTGACAAATGATGCAATACTAAGCAATTCATATCATATCTCAATGATCATAACAGAAATTATGGAAGTAAAAGATCACTAAGGACTTCAAGGGTTGTAGCTTGGTCGGGTGAACAAAAAAGGGACATTTCTAAAGGTCTTTGAAACGAAAATGCCGACGCAAAAGAACATTCACTATGTACATATTTACACAACACACTTCATTTCACCAAATTGTCATTCCACCTTCACAAACTACCGTGCACACTCTTTGATTCTATTATTTTTTTCTCGTTCAAGCAAGCATTTTCTCTTTTGTACAATATATTCACACTCTTCTTTTGACATGCTTGCTTGAAAAATGTTTTCTTTTCATAATTAGGAGTAATGCACCTATCTTCCTTTTTATTCTCTCCCCAACTCATTTTCAACTCCACCTAAAGTGAATGTTCCTTGCTTTTTAGGGCAAGGAAGTCAAAATAAACAATTTACAAAGGTTCAAGAAGAAAATGTTAGAAACTCATTAAATTCAATGATGAACCAAACTAACAAATTATGTACATAAAACAAGTTCATCATTCAATTGAGTTCTAAACTGTTTAGGCTCAAAGGGGCTACCGAATGCTCACTACTCACAGGTAAATTAATATTTGGGCATAGTTGTGCTCACTAACAAAAATTGCCTTGATCACTTCTCCTACTTCCACAAAATCACACGATCACAAGATAAGGCATGAATTAAAAATAAAGACAACATTCATCAACACTCCTTGACATATAATACAATTTTGAGGCTTCTCACTTTACTAGTTTCAGATCCTAAAATGACATATGTATTCAAAAGAAGTTGTAACATGAAACACATTTACACTTGCCCAAGACACAAAATTCTAAAACATAAAAAATTCTTGAATCAAGGTAACGATATACCTTGTCGCAACACAATGCTTACGGTACTATCATCGCCCTCACATCTTGGAGGAATTTCTCTTTAATCCCAAGAGTCCAACCTACTTCCCAAAGTTCCACCATTAAAGAAGAAAAATTAAAATAACACATACAAAAACACACTTACTACTATAATTAAAAACCAACAATTATTAGTAAAGCGAAACAAAATTTTTTTTACTACAAACCATAATTATTACTAATAATGTCATAAAGTGCCTGGTGTATAAAACACCTACATAATTCCAAAAAGTACCACACGGGTACGAGTACATTAATACTTGACTAGTAAAAGCTGAAAAATACAAATATAAGAAAACTTCACTTTGGAGACCAAAGGAAGTACACAAGTCTAAGATCACAAAAAAAAATCAATCCTCCTCATCATCATCGTCCAAGTCCTCCTCCTCACCTCCAGCAGAAGTAGCCTCATCATCATCAACATCGTCATCAGCATCGTCCTCACCCCCTCCAAATATTGGCCTGGCCTCAGGTCAACCAGCATGCACTAGAAACTGCTCCCTAGTCATCATAAGATGCTCAGAAGAAGGGTCACGGATCTGCAACTGAAGAGCCTGCAAGGAATCATGAATATCCGTCATAGCACGCTGCTGGGCAGCCATCCAATCCCAGTTATAATTGCAGATCTCCTGCTGATATGGATAATAGGCCGGCGTTGCCGGCTCAGAACCCTCCTCAGCTTCAGCAGCATCATCAGCACCAGCACTAGAAGAGGCTCCAACCATCCCTCTAGCCTTACAGAACTTATCCACATACCGATCATCAATAGCAGATGGAATAGTGACCTGCCTGCGGGCTGGCATATCAACACCAGCGTGAGCACACAAGGACATGATCAGACATGGAAAAATAAGCGGGGCATTCTTGCGCGCCGCCGTACCTCCCGAACCACTTAACACAACTGCCCTGATTTCATCCGCGATGATGCGGGCCACGTCAATCTGGACATTCTGCTGAATGCTGTGGATAAGATGAGCCAGAGCAATAGGAACTGTACTATGATGCGACATGGGACAAATGTTAGTGAGCACAAACAACAAAATAACCTGAACCAAAGGCAACATGTCCACCCTTCTGAACCTAACCGGCACCCCGGAGGAATTTCGCGCAACTTCTTTACCTTCAAGAAGCAAATCCCGAGTCATCTTCTCAATATCACGATGAAGATGCAAGTCTCGATGATAGGCATCGATCTCAGTCCCAACCAACGGTAAAGGATCTCCCAAAACAGTGCTGATCGTCCTACGATCAAACCTCACAACAGTACCTCTAACCCAAGAGGCCCAACTGAATCTTTCACCATCATCCGGTAATGCATTCGCAAAAAATTCCCGAACAATTTCAATGTTGTACCCATCCAGCGGCATCATTAGACGATCCCACTTCTTTGCCACAAAAAGTGCATCAATTGTTCGGTAACTTCCTCGATCACTAAGAAGGAATCTTTTCTCTGGCAGGATGGTCTTTCTTTCAAGGGTCTCGTACCTGGCAGCCTGCTTAGCTCCCCTGAATCGTTCTTCGTCAAATCGTACGGGCACTTGTCTGGAGGTTTGAGCCTTTCGCTTCTTAGCCGCGTGAATCGCCATTTTTGGTGCCATCTGCACATAACAAACAATGAAACCAAACAAGGGCAACAAACGCATTAGCAACTAAAAACAACCAGCCAGAGCTCTGCATTGACAAGCAAAAAATTAAAAATCTGCCTCTGTTCGCGCCAGACTCGCTAGGCGAAGTCTGGCGAATGCTCGCGCAGACTCGCGAGGCGAACGAACCAGCGAAGGCACGATTTTTCAGAAAAACACAGTTACAAACAGTCCCTCTCCCATCTCCTAATTTCAAATACCACTCTAGTCATATTGCTTATGTAGTTTCTAACATGCAAGACAAAAATAACATGACAGAGCATACCAATTTTTCACCAAACCCATATTGATCACTTAAGAACATAAACAATGCTTACAGAAATAAATTGTAAAGAGTAAACAAACCTGAATTTCGCACTATTAATGGTGGAGTAGGGCAATTGGAAAGTAGAAGGAGATGAGTGTTGAAGTGTACAAGAGGAAATGAAAGGAAAAGAATGACACGGAGGGAAATGATGAAGAGGTCAAGAGGCTAGGGTTTTTCCCCCCTCTATTCTGAGTTCAAAGTGGGTCTTGGGCCCAATTTGGTGGCCCACCCACAATCCATTTTTTTTTTCTGATGTGGCAGGAACTTGGGTTGGTCTGCCTCGCTGGGTTCGCGGAGCGAAGGCCAGCGAATGCTCGCCCAGCTCGCTAGGCGAACACCAGCGAACAAGACCAAAATTTTCAAAAATTTTCCAAACTGCCACAATTTTTTTAAGCATCATAGTGATATATAAACATTCTCAAAACAGAAATAACAGAAATACTTACAATGTTGGGGTGCCTCCCAACCAGCGCTTGTTTAACGTCGGCTAAGCTCGACGGCCCACCGCAATCTCACGGATCGCGGAAGGGAACAATGGCGGGATTCCGCTCGAAATCTCCTCCAAGATAAACTTTCAGCCTCTGTCCATTGACAGTCCAACTTTCCTTTGACTTTGTGTCCTCAATTACAATTGCTCCATAGGGCTTGATTTCCACAATCCGAAAAGGTCCGGACCATTTAGATCGTAATTTTCCGGGAAACAATTTTAATCGAGAATTGAACAATAAGACCAGTTGTCCGACCTCAAAATGTTTGATGACAATTCTTTTGTCATGGTAAGACTTGACACGATCCTTATACAATTTATTGGAATCGTACGCCTGAAGGCGCAATTCATCCAACTCGTGTAATTGTACTTTTCTTCTTTCCCCGCTTAGAGTTGGATCAAAATTCAAAAATTTTAAGGCCCAAAACGCCTTGTGCTCCAACTCTACCGGCAAGTGACAATTCTTACCATAGACCATTTTGAATGGTGTGAGACCGATCGGAGCCTTAAAAGCGGTCCGATACGCCCACAAAGCATCATCAAGTTTATTCGCCCAATCCTTTCTCGAGGCTGCAACAGTTTTCTCTAAAATCCGTTTAATTTCACGATTAGATACCTCTGCTTGACCGTTAGCTTGTGGATGATATGGTGTAGCAACCTTGTGCTTTACACCATACTGCTCCAAAGCTTTGTCAAGCTGAGTGTTACAAAAGTGAGATCCTCCATCACTTATTAACACTCGAGGAGTACCAAAATGTGCAAAAATATTTTTCTTCAAAAATTTTACCACAGTTTTTCCATCGGCTTTAGCGCAAGCTATCGCCTCTACCCACTTGGAAACGTAATCCACAGCGACCAAAATATATTCATTAGAAAATGAAGATGGGAATGGACCGACAAAGTCGATCCCCCAACAGTCAAAAACTTCGATTTCTAACATATTTTGTAATGGCATTTCTTGCCGCTGTGAAATACCACCGCTTCTCTGGCACCTGTCACAACTAAGGGCATGCACATGCGCATCTTTAAATAAGGACGGCCAATAAAAGCCCGATTGTAGGACTTTAGTGGCCGTTCTCAACCCATTAAAGTGCCCTCCGTAAGGAGAGTTATGACAGTGCCACAGAATACTCGTGGCTTCCTCCACTGACACACACCTTCTGAGGAGGTTGTCGACACCAAGTTTAAATAAATGGGGTTCATCCCATACAAATGACTTGGCATCAGACAAAAATTTCCGTTTTTGGTGGTGCGTTAGACCGTCCGGTATCAATCCGGTGGCTTTGTGGTTAGCCATGTCGGCGAACCACGGTCTAACTTGCACTCTAAAAAGTTTTTCATCAGGGAACTCCTCTTTTACCTCAAATTCATTCTTGGTCACCTCAACGTTTACCAAACGAGATAAGTGATCTGCTACCAAATTTTCGGATCCCTTTTTGTCACGAATTTCAAGATCAAATTCCTGTAACAAAAGGATCCACCTAATAAGCCTCTGCTTAGAATCAGGTTTGGTAAGCAGATACCTTATAGCGGTATGGTCAGTGTAAAAGATGACTTTCGCACCAATCAAATAAGAACGAAACTTCTCCAACGCATACACTATGGCGAGCAACTCTTTTTCAGTTGTCGCATAATTAATTTGAGCCTCTTTAGCACCTTGCTCGCATAATGTATAGCGTGGAAAACCTTCGTTTTTCTTTGTCCCAAAACAGCCCCCACCGCATAATCGCTAGCATCGCACATTAATTCAAAATCCATTTTCCAGTTTGGTGCAACGATTATCGGTGAAGTTGTTAAACTGTTTTTCAGAAAATTAAAAGCAAAAAGACATGACTCATCAAAGTCAAAAACCTTACCTTGGACAAGCAAGTTGCTCAACGGCTTCGCGACCTTTGCGAAGTCCTTGATGAATCTCCGGTAGAACCCGGCATGTCCAAGAAAGCTCCGTATTCCTTTGACATTCATCGGCGGTGGTAATTTCTCGATTAAGTCCACTTTAGCCTTATCAACTTCTAGGCCTTTTGAAGACACCTTGTGACCGAGCACAATTCCCTCTTTAACCATGAAGTTGCATTTTTCCCAGTTAAGAACCAGATTAGTTTCCACGCACCGCTCCAACACCGTATCCAGATTTTTCAAGCACAAATCAAACGATTGCCCAAAAACTGAGAAATCATCCATAAAGACCTCGATTGTCTTTTCGATCAAGTCCGCGAAGATAGCTTGCATACACCGCTGAAAAGTGGCCGGTGCATTACATAATCCAAACGGCATCCTTCTATAAGCAAAGATTCCGAACGGACATGTAAACGCTGTTTTTTCGTGATCATCCGGGTTAACAATGATTTGGTTATAACCCGAATAACCGTCCAAAAAACAATAAAATTCTTGACCGGAGAGACGTTCGAGCATTTGATCCATAAAAGGTAAAGGAAAATGATCTTTTCTCGTAGCTTTGTTCAACCTACGATAGTCGATACACATCCTCCACCCGGTAACAGTCTTTGTTGGAATAAGCTCATTTTTGTCATTTCGAACCACCGTCATTCCACTTTTTTTTGGAACCACATGCACCGGACTAACCCATGGACTGTCGGAAATAGGGTAAATCATTCCGGCGTCCAACATTTTCACCACTTCTTTTCTGACCACTTCTTTCATGATTGGATTAAGGCGGCGTTGAGGTTGAGCAACCGGTGTAAAATCCTCCTCCATAAAAATACGGTGCATGCAATATGACGGACTAATGCCTTTGAGATCGGACAATGTCCATCCCATTGCATCTTGATTCTTTTTCAGCACTTGAATTAATCGGTTTTCCTCATTTTCAGACAAAATATTACTTATGATCGCCGGTTTATTCCCTCCTTCATCAAGGAACGCATACTTCAAGTTGGAAGGTAGCATTTTCAATTCAATTTTGGGTGGTTCATCATCATTAACTAATTTTTTTAGAATCTCCTCTTCATATTCCCATGGTTGCATTTCATCCAAAGCTTCAAGTTCTAATAAACACTCTTCTAAAGCTTGTTCTTCTTCAACCGAGAATATTTCCAAGGACTCATCTAAAGCTCTTTGTAACGGTTCAATGACATGAATTTGATTTTTCACCCCCGAACTTGCCTCTTCCGTTACATCAATTCGAAAACAATCACCCTTATCCTTCTTGTGCTTCATTGCATCATAAAGATTAAAACAAACCTCTTCATCTTGGACTCTCACTTTCATGAGACCATCGTCCATGTCAATTGCCATACGGGCAGTTTTCATGAAAGGCCTTCCAAGAATCAAAGGTGCATCCTCATCCTCATCCATTTCAATGACAACAAAATCAATTGGAAACAAAAATTTATCCACCTTGACCAACACGTCTTCCGCTACACCGTGAGGACGGGTAGTGGATTTATCGGCGAGTTGCAAAGTCATTTGAGTGGACCTTAATTCCATATGGCCTAAGCGTCTCACAATCGATAATGGTATCAAGTTGATGCTAGAACCCAAATCAATCAACCCATTGCCCACATACATGTTTCCAATCGTAACCGGCAATGTAACTCTTCCCGGATCACATTCTTTCCGAGGGAGAGTCCGTTGAATGATTGCGCTACAACTCGCATCCACCATAATAGTTTCTTGATCTGTGTATCTTTTCTTCTTCGTAAGGATGTCCTTCATGAATTTAGCGTATTTGGGCATTTGTTCCAAGGCCTCGGAAAATGGGATATTTATTTGTAACTGTTTAAAAATATCCATAAACCGAGTATAATGCCTTGCACTATCTTTCCTCGTAGGAGCATGTGGATAAGGTAAGTGTTGTATCGGAATATTACTCACCGGCTCTTTTCCTTTTTTCGTTCTTTTCACTCTTTCCTCATTATCAATTTTTCTCTCATTCTCTTTTTCTTCTCTCTCATTTTTTTCTATCTCTTTTTCAACTACAACACCCTCGACATTCTTTTCTACTTCTAATTCCTCACTCACATGTTCTTTTTCAACCACAACCTCCTCCATTACTCTTTTACCCACATTCATGTCAATCTCACGTCCACTTCTTGTAATAATCGCTTTACAATCTTTCGGATTTGGAAGAGTAGTTGCCGTAAAGGGACCTTTTTGTTGATCGGCCAATTGTTTAGATAATTGCCCGACTTGTGTTTCGAGGTTCCTTATCGCAGCATCTGTATTCTTTTGATTAGACATGGATATTTGCATAAATTGTGTTAGAGTATCTTCCATCTTTGAATTTCCAACGGGAGCTTGCGAAGGTTGGGTGTAATTTTGGTAAGGTTGACGGTTTGATGGCCCGGCTTCTTGCGGTCTCCATGGTTGTTGATAACCTTGGTTACCACGTTGTTGGTAACCTTGGTTGCCTTGTTGATACGGAGGACGGGGTTGGTAACCTTGATTTCCCGCATAGTTCGCTTCCTCCACAACCGGAGGACAATAACCGGTCAAATGGTCACCTCTGCATAACTCACACACTAACACTTGCACCTTTTTACTTGAAGATTCATGCATCTCCTTGAATTATTGAGGCAGCTTAGACATTTGTTTTGTTAACAGCTCAACCTGTTGTGATAACAATTTGTTTTGTGCAAGGATAGCGTCACTTGTTCCTAATTCCAACACACCCGGCGTTCGTTGAGCAGGTCCACGATTGTGACTACCTTGATGATCATTCAAGGCCATTTTATCAATGATAGCAGTGGCTTCCGCAGCAGTTTTGCTTAACAAAGACCCACCCGCAGTGGCATCCAACAAGGTTTTGTGTACTAGCTGCAGCCCATTTCTGAATATATGAATCTATGACAATTCATCGAAACCATGGCCTTTGCACTTTCGTAACATTGATTTGAACCTCTCCCAAGCTTCGTTGAGAGATTCGTTAGCTCCATGTGTGAATACAGCTATAGCGGTCTTCGCTTCCATGAACCGAGTGTGCGGAAAGAATCTTTCCAAAAAATTTTCTTCCAAAGCATTCCAATCAGTCATGATGGCAGTTGACTGATCAAGGTACCATTCCTTGGCCTTCCCAATGAGGGAATGCGGGAATAGTCTCTTGAACAGAGACTCCTCTTCTGCTTCCGGCGCACCCGTCGCTCCAGTGATTTCATAAAATTTTGTCAAATGGGTGAAAGGATCTTCATGATCCATACCCGTAAAGGGACTTTGGTATAACAGTTGGAGGATTCCGGTCTTCATCTCAGCATGACGACCGTTGTTTGCATGACGGGCGAACTGAGCATTATGCCTCGGACTGTTTGTACAAGGCCTAGAAGCAGGTGGTGGTGGTGGTGGATCTCCCTCCATAATTGGAAGTATGTGTGGAAATGGTGGTGGTGCAGATGTACTCTCCTCTTGTTCTCGCCTCTGTTTCGCTAGCTGCCTCCTTCTTCTAGTTCGGCTATTGATTCTACGAGCGGTTCTTTCAATCTCAGGATCGAAAAGAAGTTGGTTCGCCGGTAGTTTCCCTCGCATAAACTAAGTCTGCACACTAACAAACAGATTAACAAGTTCAAGATAAAGCGGTAACAGCTTACAATAACTCAACTATCGCAATGCTTGCAATATCAACTAACAATCCCCGGCAACGGCGCCAATTTGTTAGAAATAGTATCAGTGTGGGGTTTTTGTTATCGTCTCCACAGGGATTGTCGGATATTTGATGCCAGCCGTTCAATAGTTGTGATATTCTAAGTTAAGGTTTTCAAAAGTTTCACTTGTTGTTATCATTCACTTGTAGCAAAGATTAATTAGGTCACAAAGATTTTTATAAAAGCATGTTAAGGTTAGGTTTCATCAATCCTATTCATGTATAAACAATTAATCAAGCATATGAACTCGGTTTCCAACCAATATAACCGCGTATCCTCCCGACTACGTTTATGTCTAAAGCGGAATCGTGAGTACCGTTGTTTAGACCGTTAGATGATGTCTCACGCTAACAATCTAAGCAACGATCATTAAGATCAATACAATGCGAATAGCAAATCCCAAATCTATGTCTAGAGTTTGGTTTTTAAGAGATGAAATTGTTAGGTCAAGAGTTGTAAAGTCTATGTCTAGAGCAAAACAATTCACAAATGGATCATTAAGAGAAAACAACATCATCTATATTGATCAAAGACTTTGTTCATATACAAGAGATCAATATCAATACATAAAAACAGAATCAACTACCTCTAACCTCAACATTGAGTGATTAGCTACCACTTCTCATGGTAGCTTGGATGACAAGTAAAGAGAGGAGATGAATGTCCAACCCATTGCATCTTGATTCTTTTTCAGCACTTGAATTAATCGGTTTTCCTCATTTTCAGACAAAATATTACTTATGATCACCGGTTTATTCCCTCCTTCATCAAGGAACGCATACTTCAAGTTGGAAGGTAGCATTTTCAATTCAATTTTGGGTGGTTCATCATCATTAACTAATTTTTTTAGAATCTCCTCTTCATATTCCCATGGTTGCATTTCATCCAAAGCTTCAAGTTCTAATAAACACTCTTCTAAAGCTTGTTCTTCTTCAACCGAGAATATTTCCAAGGACTCATCTAAAGCTCTTTGTAACGGTTCAATGACATGAATTTGATTTTTCACCCCCGAACTTGCCTCTTCCGTTACATCTATTCGAAAACAATCACCCTTATCCTTCTTGTGCTTCATTGCATCATAAAGATTAAAACAAACCTCTTCATCTTGGACTCTCACTTTCATGAGACCATCGTCCATGTCAATTGCCATACGGGCATTTTTCATGAAAGGCCTTCCAAGAATCAAAGGTGCATCCTCATCCTCATCCATTTCAATGACAACAAAATCAATTGGAAACAAAAATTTGTCCACCTTGACCAACACGTCTTCCGCTACACCGTGAGGACGGGTAGTGGATTTATCGGCGAGTTGCAAAGTCATTTGAGTGGACCTTAATTCCATATGGCCTAAGCGTCTCACAATCGATAATGGTATCAAGTTGATGCTAGAACCCAAATCAATCAACCCATTGCCCACATACATGTTTCCAATCGTAACCGGCAATGTAACTCTTCCCGGATCACATTCTTTCCGAGGGAGAGTCCGTTGAATGATTGCGCTACAACTCGCATCCACCATAATAGTTTCTTGATCTGTGTATCTTTTCTTCTTCGTAAGGATGTCCTTCATGAATTTAGCGTATTTGGGCATTTGTTCCAAGGCCTCGGAAAATGGGATATTTATTTGTAACTGTTTAAAAATATCCATAAACCGAGTATAATGCCTTGCACTATCTTTCCTCGTAGGAGCATGTGGATAAGGTAAGTGTTGTATCAGAATATTACTCACCGGCTCTTTTCCTTTTTTCGTTCTTTTCACTCTTTCCTCATTATCAATTGTTCTCTCATTCTCTTTTTCTTCTCTCTCATTTTTTTCTATCTCTTTTTCAACTACAACACCCTCGACATTCTTTTCTACTTCTAATTCCTCACTCACATGTTCTTTTTCAACCACAACCTCCTCCATTACTCTTTTACCCACATTCATGTCAATCTCACGTCCACTTCTTGTAATAATCGCTTTACAATCTTTCGGATTTGGAAGAGTAGTTGCCGTAAAGGGACCTTTTTGTTGATCGGCTAATTGTTTAGATAATTGCCCGACTTGTGTTTCGAGGTTCCTTATCGCAGCATCTGTATTCTTTTGATTAGACATGGATATTTGCATAAATTGTGTTAGAGTATCTTCCATCTTTGAATTTCCAACGGGAGCTTGCGAAGGTTGGGTGTAATTTTGGTAAGGTTGACGGTTTGATGGCCCGGCTTCTTGCGGTCTCCATGGTTGTTGATAACCTTGGTTACCACGTTGTTGGTAACCTTGGTTGCCTTGTTGATACGGAGGACGGGGTTGGTAACCTTGATTTCCCGCATAGTTCGCTTCCTCCACAACCGGAGGACAATAACCGGTCAAATGGTCACCTCTGCATAACTCACACACTAACACTTGCACCTTTTTACTTGAAGATTCATGCATCTCCTTGAATTGTTGAGGCAGCTTAGACATTTGTTTTGTTAACAGCTCAACCTGTTGTGATAACAATTTGTTTTGTGCAAGGATAGCGTCACTTGTTCCTAATTCCAACACACCCGGCGTTCGTTGAGCAGGTCCACGATTGTGACTACCTTGATGATCATTCAAGGCCATTTTATCAATGATAGCAGTGGCTTCCGCAGCAGTTTTGCTTAACAAACACCCACCCGCAGTGGCATCCAACAAGGTTTTGTGTACTAGCTGCAGCCCATTTCTGAATATATGAATCTGTGACAATTCATCGAAACCATGGCCTTTGCACTTTCGTAACATTGATTTGAACCTCTCCCAAGCTTCGTTGAGAGATTCGTTAGCTCCTTGTGTGAATACAGCTATAGCGGTCTTCGCTTCCATGAACCGAGTGTGCGGAAAGAATCTTTCCAAAAAAATTTCTTCCAAAGCATTCCAATCAGTCATGATGGCAGTTGACTGATCAAGGTACCATTCCTTGGCCTTCCCAATGAGGGAATGCGGGAATAGTCTCTTGAACAGAGACTCCTCTTCTGCTTCCGGCGCACCCGTCGCTCCAGCGATTTCATAAAATTTTGTCAAATGGGTGAAAGGATCTTCATGATCCATACCCGTAAAGGGGGCTTTGGTATAACAGTTGGAGGATTCCGGTCTTCATCTCAGCATGACGACCGTTGTTTGCATGACGGGCGAACTGAGCATTATACCTCGGACTGTTTGTACAAGGCCTAGAAGCAGGTGGTGGTGGTGGTGGATCTCCCTCCATAATTGGAAGTATGTGTGGAAATGGTGGTGGTGCAGATGTACTCTCCTCTTGTTCTCGCCTCTGTTTCGCTAGCTGTCTCCTTCTTCTAGTTCGGCTATTGATTCTACGAGCGGTTCTTTCAATCTCAGGATCGAAAAGAAGTTGGTCCGCCGGTAGTTTCCCTCGCATAAACTAAGTCTGCACACTAACAAACAGATTAACAAGTTCAAGATAAAGCGGTAACAGCTTACAATAACTCAACTATCGCAATGCTTGCAATATCAACTAACAATCCCCGGCAACGGTGCCAATTTGTTAGAAATAGTATCAGTGTGGGGTTTTTGTTATCGTCTCCACAGGGATTGTCGGATATTTGATGCCAGCCGTTCAATAGTTGTGATATTCTAAGTTAAGGTTTTCAAAAGTTTCACTTGTTGTTATCATTCACTTGTAGCAAAGATTAATTAGGTCACAAAGATTTTTATAAAAGCATGTTAAGGTTAGGTTTCATCAATCCTATTCATGTATAAACAATTAATCAAGCATATGAACTCGGTTTCCAACCAATATAACCGCGTATCCTCCCGACTACGTTTATGTCTAAAGCGGAATCGTGAGTACCGTTGTTTAGACCGTTAGATGATGTCTCACGCTAACAATCTAAGCAACGATCATTAAGATCAATACAATGCGAATAGCAAATCCCAAATCTATGTCTAGAGTTTGGTTTTTAAGAGATGAAATTGTTAGGTCAAGAGTTGTAAAGTCTATGTCTAGAGCAAAACAATTCACAAATGGATCATTAAGAGAAAACAACATCATCTATATTGATCAAAGACTTTGTTCATATACAAGAGATCAATATCAATACATAAAAACAGAATCAACTACCTCTAACCTCAACATTGAGTGATTAGCTACCACTTCTCATGGTAGCTTGGATGACAAGTAAAGAGAGGAGATGAATGAGCATCCACAACGAATAATCGAGAATGGATGCAAAATCAGCTTCTCCAATGAAAATACAAGCTTTTCTGAACAAAATACTGTAAACACTTAATTCTAATGCAAAAATGAGCAAGATCCCCTGGTCCAAAAAGTAACAATTCTATTTATACACCTTTCCAAACAGCACCATTCGCCCAGCGAAGCCTTCCATTCGCCTAGCGAATGCCCAAAAATATGGCACATTTAAGTGTCTCAGACTTAAACCGCCCCTCAGAATTATCGTGGGTTCGCTAGGCGAACCAAAACATTCGCTTCGCGAGCATTCGCTGCAACCTTCGCCCAGCGAAGCTTGGGTGTTTTCAAAATGGAAAGTTTCTGCCACCCTTCGCTGGCACATTCACCCCGCGAGCATATCAGCGAGCATTCGCTGGCCTACTCGCCCAGCGAATTTACCCAGTTTTCCTACTGTAAGTTTTGCACACTTTCTGCCACCATCTCGCTGGCATGCTCGCTGACGTTTGCTAGGCGAACCTTCGCTGGCACCTTCGCCAACACTCGCCTAGCGAATACTGTTGTTGATTTCAATTCTTTGACAGCTTGCACAATTTCTTTGGGTCTTCAAACTTTGATCTTTTCACTCCCATTTCTGCACATTTAGCACACAAATTACAAGCACCACAAGTATATTTCAAATAATGTATAACAACATCAATTCACACTAATATCAACCTATTCCACATGAAAAGTCATGAAAAATGCCAAATAACTCATACTTAAATATATCATGATTGACATCTAACAGTTACACAAAAGTCCATGTACAAGGATAAGATAATTGGCAAAAAAAAATAAAAAAGGAAACAATACTACACGAGCTAGTTTACAACTAAGCCATGAGTATTCAAATGCTGCAATTCAAGATTCAGCCAAATTCAAAGCATCCTCACCTTCCAAAATTCTGCACACTATGCACATGCCATCTTGCAAGACCATGATTCACAACCTAGCCACCAATTTCCACAACATGAGCCAAATCCTACATAAAACCATTCGTATTTTAAGAAGAACCACCAACCATAAATAAAATACTAATACGCTGAATCATTCCAAACCGTAAAAAATTTGCAACGCCCAAAATCCATATGTACCATCCACAACCTGTAGCCAAATTTCCCCAAAACCAATTCCTACACACCAAAGCACGACACTACACATTTTCCATCACCTGCAGTACAACATAAAACACGCAGCAAGAACCAGTGCCTAACCCACACTACAAATCAACCAAATGCTTCACGCATCCACACCTTACGCAAACCTGTACCTACATAGAGACATCACACAATGGCCATTCCACAAAACAAAATCCTTCAGCAGTCCACATAAGCATTCATCACATCACACACACACCGCACCTACAATATTCAGCAACAGCAAAACGTAAAAACAACACATCCTAGACATTTACCGACCCCACAACTCATGCAAACCACACAACAACATAACGCAAAAACAACTGCAATGCAAAAAATGAAACTCTCAACCACGTCACCAATTCGCATACAACCTCACTCCGCGCTACAACAGGACAAATAAATCACACAACTTGCTCGTGATTTTTCTCGCAACAACCTTTCCTCAATAATTCCTTCACAACCGAAACACCTTTTTTTCTCTCCACAATTCCACAACGGTTTGACAGCCAATACATAACCTGGACAAATCCATCACTCTTCTCGGTACGTCTCAAAACCTTAACAATATCAATCAACTGCTGTTGGAACTGGGTTCCAAGAAAGATGAATATTTGAGAGAATGAAGAAGAAGAAAAAAGAGAGAGAGAAAAATAAGAAGAAATTAGGGTTTGGAAACTTTGTAAAATTTTATTATGAAGCTGTTGTGTATATTACAAATTACAATGCCCTTTATATAGGCTATCAAAGCCCAGGCCCAAAACAATTCGACTAGCTCTTTATCAGCTATATTCGACTCTGTTGAATACAGCTGACCTACTCAACACTACAACTATTCGACTGACTATATACAATTTCGACCAAAACCTATAAAACCCTTCGACTTCGACAAACTAACATGAATTACTTCTAACACACCACCTAATTCATGTTTTCGAGACTTCTCATCCCAATGCTCTTCTTTAACTCGTCGAATCTGATTTTCTTCAAAGGTTTGGTAAGTATGTCAGCTAGTTGAACTTTAGTCTTGCAATATTCAAGATCCAGCTTCCCTCTGTTTACTTGATCCCTGAGAAAGTGATACCTTCTTTCTATGTGTTTACTTCGACCATGACACATAGGATGATTGGCAAGATCAATAGCTGACTTGTTGTCTACAAACAATTTCATCTTCCCAGGTTCCTTGATCTTGAGTTCTTCGAGCAATATATCTATCCATGCTGCCTGACATGCTACATACGAAGCAACTACATACTCAGCTTCACATGATGACAAAGCCACAATGCTTTGTTTTCTCGAACTCCAAGAGATTGAAGCTCCTTCGATCATGAAAATATAGCCTGCAGTACTTTTCTTCTCATCTTGGTCTCCACTAAAATCTGAATCAGTATAACCATATACCTCAACATCTTTCGACTTTGACTTATTTCGACATGGCATCAGCACACCATGATCAATCGTACCCTTAATGTATCTCAGTACTCGCTTTACTACAATGAGATGACATTCTTGGGGTTTCTCCATAAATCGACTTAACAATCCGACACTCTGACAAATGTCTGGCCTTGTATTGTAAAGATACCTCAAGGATCCAATAATTTAATTGTACAGTGTCGAACTTACAAACTCATCATCAGTTACCTTCTTCAACTTTGCTCCTGTTTCCAATGGAGTTGTTGCAGCTTTACAGTCAATCATCTTGAACCTCTTCAAGATATCTTGAGCATACTTCTTCTGGTGCAGGAACACACCTTCAGCTGTGTCTTTGAATTCCATCCCTAAGAAATATGACAAATTCCCTAGGTCGGACATTTCGAACTCTTGCATTAGCTTCGACTTAACTTTTCTTATCTCAGCTTCATTTACACCTGTAATTAGCAAATCATCAACGTACAGGCATAAAATGATTTGACTATCATTGTCAACATCATTTACGTAAACTCCATGCTCAGACACACACTTTGTGAACCCTGCTTCGATTAGGAAACTATATATTCTTCTGTTCCAAGCCCTAGGGGCTTGCTTTAATCCATAGAGAGCCTTCCTCAATCTGTACACCTTTGACTCATGCCCTTTAATCTCAAATCCTGGTGGTTGACTGACGTAAACTTCTTCCTCCAAGGGACCATTCAAAAATGCTGATTTCACATCCAACTGATGTATCTTCCATCCTCTATACGCTGATGTCGAAACAACAATCCTGATTATTTTCAACCTAGCAACTAGCGCATATACTTCGTCGAAATCAATACCAGGTTTCTGCAGAAATCCTCTTGCCACTAGTCTTGCCTTATGCTTGGCAATTTCACCATTTGGCATTCGTTTTAGCTTGTAAACCCATTTCACATCAATAGGCTTCTTGCTGGCTCTTTCGACAAGTTCCTAGGTATTGTTCTTCTCGATTGCCCCGAGTTCTTCCTTCATGGCTTCACACCAATTCGAATCATTCATGGCTTCATCCAAATTAATTGGTTCTGCTTCAGCCATCATCATTGCTTCTTCTATTAAGTCATCATCTGCATCGATTGCATTATCTGGAAATCTCTCATATCCAGCTAACCTTGTCAACTCAGCTCTTGTTCTAGTTGATCTTCTGACATTCTGCTCAGGAGGTTCTTCATTTCGACTTGTCGTGGCCTCAGTTTGTTGGTTTTCTTCAAGCACCATCGGAACTGTCTCTTCCATCTGTCGACCAGTATCCTGTCGAACTGACCCATGACTCCACTCCCAATTTTGATTTTCACCTACCAGAACATCTCGACTGATCACAAATTTATCATCTTCTGGTGAATATAGTCTATATGCACCAGTCGAATAATAACCTATGAGCACCATGGTTTGACTTCGATCATCTAGTTTTATTCACAATTGCTCAGGAACATGCCTAAAACATATTGATCCAAAAACTCTAAGATTACTTACATTTGGCTTCTCACCTGTCCAAGCTTCATAAGGAGTCTTCTCGACTAACTTCTTCGTTGGACATCTATTCAGAATGTATACTGCTGTCGAAGCTGCTTTAGCCCAAAATCTCTTTGGCACCTCTTTAGCCTTCAACATACTTCTCGTCATATTCAGTATACTTCTATTCTTCCTCTCAGCTATTCCATTATGTTGAGGTGTATAGGGAGCAATAACCTCATGCTCTATACCTTCCTCTTCACAAAATCTAGCAAACTCTCGAGAGGTGTATTCACCACCACCATCAGCTCTCAGTTTCTTTAGCTTGCAGCCACTTTGCTTTTCGACAAGCAACTTAAACTTCTTGAACTTTGTGAATACTTCACTCTTACTTTCGATCACATAAATCCACATATATCTGGTGAATTCATCAATGAAAGTTAAGAAGTAACGCTTGCCACCATTCGACCTAACTTCAACAGGTCCACATACGTCAGAGTGAACAAGCTCCAACTTTCCTTTCGACTTAATTGGCAGATCATGTTTGAATGCTTTTCTAGCCTGCTTCGCTTTGCAGCATTCTTCACACACATGATTTAGTTCCTTCACCTGAGGTAAACCATACACCATATTCTTCTGATTTAGCATACCCAAACTCCTGAAGTTTAGATGCCCATATCTATGATGCCATGGCCAATTCTTTTCCTCTTCCGTAGTTGACGAAAGACATTCATGATTAATCATGTTAATCTGAACTTTAAACGTCTTGTTATCAGCCAATGGTGCTTTCAATATCAACCTACCATCAGCATGATACACCTTCATTTGGCTCTTCTCTAGCTTCATATTATGTCCTTTGACAAGTAATTGACCTATACTTATCAAGTTACTTGTCATAGAAGGCACATACAACACATCAGTAATGTTGGCTTTTCTACCATCTCTTCTCATTACAGATATGTTTCCTTTTCCACCTGATGTGATCTGTCTACCATCTGCAAACTTTATCACCTTCTTAACTGATTCATCAAGCTTGGTGAACCAGTTCTTATTACCAGTCATGTGGTTGCTGCAACCTGAATCAAGATACCACAAGTTTGTGTCATCATCCTTCGACTAAGTGTCTGCCATTAGTAGCACACCTTCAGAACCACTATCTTCTGCTTGTGCATACTGCGCTTTGTCACTTTCTTTTGCTCGTGCTTCCTTCTTCTTTCGACAGTCTCGAGCATAGTGACCAAAACTTTGACAATTGTAACACTGCACGTCTTTCATGTCAACTTTCTTCCCATAATACTTGTTGCCCATGACTTTCTTTGAATCATCATGATTCTTTGAACTCTTGCTTGACTTCTCATTACTAGCAAGATTCCTTCCCTACTTCGCCTCCCCAGGTTTCTTGGTGAATTTTGCTTGTAGTGTTTGGTCTGATACCTTTTCTCTTTCTGAATCTCTTTGCTTCAATCTCATCTCATGAGCTTCCAAAGAAGCCTGTAGTTCTTCAACCTTCATCTCAGCGAGATTCTTGGACTCTTCAATAGACACTACAATGTAATCAAAATTTGCAGTCAGAGATCTTAGTACCTTCTCAATCTTCTGCAAATCTGTGATTGTTTCTCCACAAGACTTCATCTGGTTCGTCAGCATCACCAATCTTGAAAAGAACTCCGAAACTGATTCATCTTCTTTCATTTGAATCATTTCGTATTGCTTTCTTAAGGTTTGCAGCTTCACCCTCTTCAATTTCTCACCACCTCCATATAAGTTCTTTAACTTGTCCCACGCTTCTTTCGCAGATTCTTCTTCAATAATTTTCTCAAACACATTCGGATCCACACACTGGTGAATCAAGAACAACGCTTTGCCATCTTTCTTCCGTTGATCCTTGTACACAGCTTTCTATTCATCAGTCGCATTCGCCCCCAATTCAGTTACGCCATCATTCACGATTTTAACCACATCTTGAAATCTGAAGATAACTCTCATCTGCGCAACCCACCGTTGGTAGTTTTCCCCTTTCAAAACCGGTAGATTCGCTGGGAATTGTGTGGACGTTGTTGTTCTGTTTGCCATTAGATTCTCTCTGAATCGCAACCGGGCTCTGTAATACCAATTGTTGGAACTGGGTTCCAAGAAAGATGAATATTTGAGAGAAAGAAGAAGAAGAAGAAAGAGAGAGAGAGAGAGAAAAATAAGAAGAAATTAGGGTTTGGAAACTTTGTAAAATTTTATTATGAAGTTGTTGTATATATTACAAATTACAATGCCCTTTATATAGGCTATCAAAGCCCAGGCCCAAAACAATTCGACTAGCTCTTTATCAGCTATATTCGACTCTGTCGAATACAGCTGACCTACCCAACACTACAACTATTCGACTGACTATATACAATTTCGACCAAAACCTATAAAACCCTTCGACTTCGACAAACTAACATGAATTACTTCTAACAACCGCACCATTTATTTCCTCTCCATAATAATAACTCCACAAACCTCACAACCTTCCTTAAACCGCAACACCCTTCTTCAACCTTCCTTCAAACAACTTCAAACCTCATTCATAAAACCAACACCCTTCATACAACCTTAATCCTCTCTTTAAAACCTCTAATCCCCATTCACCCACCTTCAAATAATTCTCAAACCAAATCACCCAAATCAAACAACCAAGTAAAACCTATAACCATAAATAGATTTGAAGAAGAAGAGTAAAGATTGAAACAAAATTAACTGAAACCCACAAAACCTAGATCATGAGCGAGATCAAGCGAAAGAGAATCGAAGCGATTGTGTGCGTGTTGATGTTGAGTTTGTAAGCTTCAATTTCTTCGAACTTCCTTCCATTTTATAGTTTGCGATGATGGACCTCCTTCCTTTTCAATACGTTTTGATTTTTGTCGTTTTATAATGGAGAGAAGAGGAATATGTTGTTCTGTCTTGGACCATGCTTTTTTTTTATCGAAAATTTTACCCCATACCCCTACATAGAGCCGTCAAAATGGGCTAGCCCATATGGGCCGGCTCGCCAGGACCGAAAAAACATAGGGTTTGGGCCTTAAAATTAGAGCCCATATTTTTTAGGGCCTTTTTAGCCCAGCCCTAAAAAACCGCTACCCATTAGGGCTAGCTCATATGGGCCATGGGTAGCCCATTAGGCCCATATCGCTATAAATTTTAAAAAATTATATTAATACTTATATCAAAAATAACACATTGATTTTTCCCACCTCATTAAATTTTATATATATTCTATTCAATCTTTCTCTTTTAAATATTATACATTAATACAATCAACCCTCTTTTATTATATTCTATTAGTTTCTCTTATGTTAAATATTCGAGTATTATTTTATACAATTTAGACATGTATTGTATTTAAAAACACATTATAGTATTGATAAAATATAATATAGTATTTAAAAATGTATTATGTTTAAAATAATATAATTTTTAATTTTATTTATAATAAATATTATGACATTTTTATTTTAATTTTTTATTTAAAAAAAGCCCGTTTAGGGCCGGGTAGCCCGAAGCCCATCTAGGGCCGGGCTCGGGTAGTAATTTTTGAGCCCATATTAGAAATGAGCTTTTTTGGCTCAGCCCTGAAAAGCCCGAGCCCATCAGGGCCGGCCCGTTTAGGGTCGGGTAGCCCATTTTGACAGCTCTACCCCTACAGTTATACAGATACTCCTACATTTTTTTAAATATGTCAATTTTACCCTTGTTAATTTTTAATTATTTTTAGTTTTTACTGTTGGTGTCAATTTTTATACATCGGAAGACTTACCCTAAGAGTTCCGGTTCAGAACAAAACATGTACCGGAAATCTTACCAAAAGAGTTCTAATCTTTAGACATAAAAATGAATCTACCGGAACACTGTTTGCAAGTATTCCGGTCTAGTTATTACATGTACCGGAACACATTTATTATGATGTCCGGTTTGTATATATAGTACCAGAACACTTAGGCCAACTTCTTCTGGTTTGCGTTCTGTAAAATTGGTTTCCATAAGTTTGATAACATGCTTATTGCTTTTGTTTTTGTTTCCAACTCCTTGGACTTGGAAGTGCGGAAGACGCTTCTGTTTCGTTTAAAAGCTTTTACTAGAATCACTCTACAAGGTGATTATATGACTGCATTTTTTTTCAAATCTCAGAAAAATGATAGTTGCAAAAATTTAATTAACATTGTTCAACTTTAGTTTTAACTAGCAAAACCTTATGTAATTTCAAATTATGGTTACTATATAAGAAACTGGTCCGGTTATTTTATACATCAAGAATGTCGAGGAGATCTTTCTTCGATCATGAAGGTTGTACCGTTTGTTCCAAAAGCTATCCAAAAAAATATATTTACAGAAAACAAACCGGAACTCGCTGGCCTAAGTGTTCCGGTATATTACATATACAAACCGGATATCATAATAAATATGTTCTGGTACACGTATTACCAAATCGAAATACTTACAAACTGTGTTCCGGTAGATTCATTTTTACGTCTAAATACTGGAACTCTTTTGGTAAGACTTCCGGTACATATTTTTTTTTGAATTGAAACTCTTGGGGTAAGTCTTCCGGTGTATAAAAATTGACACAAACAATAAAAAATTAAAAATTAAAAAAATTAAAAATAAACAAGGGTAAATTGACATATTTAAAAAAATGTAGGGGTATCGGTATAACTGTAGAGGTATGAAGTAAATTTTTTTTTTATAGTGTTAGAAAGACTGATGGTGGAGCTTTGGGCTTATAGCCCTCTTTCCTTTTTAATCCATCATCAATTTTTTTTTCTAAAACTCTTGGAAGTTTGATGGGCTCATTAAAGCCCATGGTTGATTTCTCACCTAGTCCATATTTTTCACCATTTTGTTTCTACACCACCCAACATGTTTGTGCGCCTCTCCCTTTTTTTTTTTTTTTTTTAAATTTATTTTATTTTTACAATTTCTAAAAATCTTTTTTTTTTGGTATTTTGTTTTTAAGTAGGTTTCTTTTGATTTTGATTTATTATTATTTCTCATATTTTATTCCATCTTGATTTTATTTTTATATTTCATTTTAATTTTTATTCGATATTTTGGTCGATGAACATCTAAGAGTCGTGGACTATCGATTCATCGACGAAAATCCATGATTAAGATTAGACCAATCCATTTCATTTCATATTGACTTGATTTTATTTTCATTTTTCAATTTTGGTCGATGAAGTCTAAATATCATGGATGTTGGTTATTGAGGTTGTTAACCTTCATTATTTCAAATCTATAGTGAGTGATCATCGAGATCACTTTCTATACTTAGGGACCGTGATATGTTACCTTCGATTAATCGACGAAAGTTTGTGATTAAGACGAGATCGTTCGCTTTTCTTTTCGTGTGGCTCGATTCGTTGAGAACGATTTACATATCGTTTCTCCATCATGTTTTAGCACAAATATCGTTCTCGCGTGGCCTCCTATATCACGATCTTCGTCATAGATCGTGCTACGATGGTTTAGTGCTACTGTGGACCCGATTCATCCGATCAAATAACAATTAACGATTAACGATTAACCAACTAACTTTAATTTCTGTCCAATATATCTTGATTTATCCTTCTGTCAATATCTCCTCGATTATATTCTTGTTCATATTATCATTATCCTGTCATTGTTCATATTATCTTGTCATATTCATATTATTCATATCTTGTTCATCTAACCCTTTTATTGTTCATCTTGTTCAAAAAACACAAAAACATTATAAAAGTATCGAAACCCTAAAGACGATTAATTGGTGGACTGTTGGTTACTATCTCGAGCAATGGAGTTATGACCTTGTACAGAAACCCTAGCAAGGAGCTTTTGTCCACACTCTTGCCTTTTTGCTTAGTTTAGGACACCTCGCACACACACACGACTTCCTCTTGGGCTATATGACAATGATACCATTTATTTCTCGCAATCCCGTGTAACTTACATGTACCCCGCTCCCTTTTTTATGTCCGCACTTTACTCGCTTTGCTTTGGTTGTGGTTTGTTTACTAGGAGCACCCCTAGGGACTAGCATAAACTAAACCATTTTAAAACTAATTCTCGATTCATTGTCGAGCCCATTTTCAAAACACTCTTGTAAGTCGATTACTCTTTAGCATCGCCATCAACCTAATGCACACACTTGTACCTTTCATCGTGGTTTCGTTACTAGGAGCACCCCTAGGGACTAGGATCGATTCTCACTTCTTTTTGCAAACCCTCGATTCGTCATCGAGCCATTTTCAAAACAAACTTTTAAATCGAGTGCCTTTGGCCTCGCAATCAACCTCTCAGAGCTCGAACACAATTAAACCATTGATCCAATATCAAGCGGTTTTTCTTAATCAAACTTCAAAACATGTAATAACTATCGAAACTCTTTTCAAGGTGAAAAGGACGCAGATCGAGTCTTCGATATTTTTCCTCAATTATTTGGGTGCAAGTTCTCTTACTCGTGTGTGAGCAATTGACACCTCTAAAAGACATCTGACTCGACAACATTTAAACCATCTTTGCAAGTACTCGTCGTCCATCAAAACACATAATCCATATTCAAACACAATCTTTTTTCAAGGTGAAATGGAGGGGGATGAAGTCTTTTATCTTTTTCCTCAATTGTTTGGGTGCGAGTTCTCTTACTCGTGTGTAAACAATTGTCACCTTTAAATAAAATCAACCCAGTCGTAGTTCCACGAACTACGGACGCTCTGATTGTTTATTCTCGTCCGAATGAAGATACATAGGCACAAGATTGCGATGATCTTGGCGAGCTACCTTTTCTTTTTTCTGCCGCTTCCTACCGTTTTCTTTTTCCTCCGTTTGCGTCTACCTTTTCTTTTTTCCGCCGTTTCCTACCTTTTTCTTTTTCCTCCGTTTGCGTATACCTTTTCTTTTTTCCGCCGTTTCCTACCTTTTTATTTTTCCTCCGTCTACCTTTTTCTTTTTCCAGCATTTTGCGTCTACCTCCACCTTTTTCGTCCAAATCTTTTCCGTAGTCGAACTACGAGCGCTCTGATTCCTCATTCTCGTCTGAATGAGCATACGTAGGCACAAGGGCCCCGATCCTTGGCGAGCATCCTATCCTAAAACCACCCATTTCCCTTTAGCATCGAATCCTTTTATCGTACCTCTTCACTTTAATCCGCTTAGAAGAAAACAAATAAGCTTAGCTAACATTCATCACAATTCGAACTAAGAGGTTCCCGTTGAGTACAACGGGCGTGAAGGGGTGCTAATACCTTTCCCTCATGTAACTGACTCCCGAACCCAGAATGTGGTTGCGATGACCTTGTTCTTATCTCCTTAAAAGTTTTCTCGATATTTTCCTTTCCCTCTTTTGGGATAAATAAAGTTCGGTGGCGACTCTGTCGAACCGCAATTTTCTCCCGCACCTTTTGTGCGAAAGTTATATTTTCGATTGTGTTTTTTGAGGTGCGACAATTCCCTAGCTCGTATTTCTGTGTCCCATTTCTCCAAATCTCGAAGGTTCATAGCGGCAATTTGTACAGTGACAGTAGCTGCCATATTAGCCATAACTTGGGCCATTTGATCTATCTGATGGTTGTTGATCCCATCGTTGATATTGTCACATCATGGAGGCATATATTTCATACAAAACCAACACCCAATTATAATTCTCATTACCTATTTCAAGATAATTTCCAATATCTCACTTTCAAATCGTGAGTGGATGTCAAAATTTAACGATCCAAAAAATGTGGATATAAGCTCTAAAACTCTACTCGACATATGATCAGCTCATTACACTAATCTCACAATCCCCAAAAAGATTAAACCTAAACTCTGATACCACAATGTAACAACCCTATTTTTATAGAGTGATAGTGTATTTTTTAAAGGTACTCTTTCAATAAATAAGTCAATTAAAGTTTTCTCCTTAAAAAAATACCGTTTTTGTTAAGATATAACAAATCTTGTATTTTAAATTCATTTTAAGTACACAACAATTATTTATAAAAGAAATTATATAAACATGGTAGAACATATAGCATACTATATATATATATATATATATATATATATATATATATATATATATATATATATATATATATATATATATATATATACTCTCTCCGTCCCAAAATATAAGAGAAAAACTCAAAAACACACTTATTAAGAAAAGTAAAAAACATAATAGTTTGACTAAGATTTTGTTGAAAAAATTTATTTTGAAAGATATAAAAACAATTCTAATTGGTTGTTGTTTATAGCAAGGTAATTAAAACCAGACCGGATATTGAACCGTTATAGACTAGGGTTTAAGGTTTAAAGGTTTGACCGGGTTGGACCGAGGGTTGGACCGTTATTGTATATGATATATGATTTAGTACTAGTTCTTTATCATATAGATTGGTGACTTTTATTATCTATAATTTCTTAACTAGAATAAGAGTTAAAAATGCTAGAATTTTATATCTTATGTAAAATATATTAGATGGTGCTTGATTTAGGCCAAATAATATTAGAACTTAAGAAGAAATGTTTCTTTTATTTTAGCATTGTCAACTTTGTGAAAGGGTGATCATAGCACTATTGATGAATTATGTCTGACACTCAAAACTTTAGAAAATAAATTGGAGAGTATTATTTATAAAAAGAATTCTAGTCCTTATTATTAAGAAAATCCAAATTCTGAATAAGTTAGAGTGAGGTATTCAATTATAAGACCCATTTGATTCAATAGTATTAAATTGATTTTTTTCCATCTTTTATTATATTTTTCTTTTAAATAAATTAAAAAAAAAAACTGAAAAAGTTAAAATCTGGTTCAACCCATGTAATTGGACGAACCCCCGGTTTTGACCGGTTTTCTCGGTTTCCGCCCGGTTTTCCGGTTTTTGCCCCGGTTCCTTAACAGGTCGGTTTAAAGGGTTTAATTGGTCGGACATAGGCCTGGTTCCCGGTCTAACCGGTTAAACCGGCCGGTCCGATCCGGTTTTCATAACCTTGGTTTATAGAAAAGATGAGAGAGAAAGCAAATTAAATGCAACTTGCATTTAATTTTACCTTGAAAATGTTGAAAGTTGATTTTTTTCTCTTATATTTTGGGACAAGAAAAATGTAAATTTTTCTCTTATATTTTGGGACGGAGAGAGTATATATATATGACGGAGCGTCAGCAAACATAAAGTGCGGTCAATAGTTAAAATACAACCCATAATCTATAAAATAGATAAAAAGTCTACGGTAGAGACTCGCGTAGGAGAGCTGCCCCATGGAGAAAATTTCTAACCCTGCGTAGTAAAAAGTCCTATGGCGCCCGCCATATAATATCAAAATACTCCTACCACTCGCATACTCTACTCCCTAGTTAAAGTGACCGATACCTCGCTATCACATAACCCACTACAATCTCTAGTCAAAGTGTGATCGAAGCCATCCTCACTATCACTACTCTCAAAATCATGCTCTGAGGGGTCGTCATTATCATCGTCTTCTCCCTTACCAATACATCAGATGAAGCAACAACCTACGAATACATCAAATGTAAAATCAAAACCAAGAGACAACCACCCATAATCAAAAGATTTAGAAAAAACTCAGAATGACTAAACACACCATGATAATTTTGCCAAAAATAACATATCTAAAAATAGGTCGGGTAGTATGTACCAGATCTAAAAAGTAACTAACTCACAACAGCGTCAAGAAATTCTGAATAGTTGCTGCAAACATTAAAAACATCAACCACATCAGTGCAACATAAACTTGTATCAGATGAAAAACCAAAACAAATTTGAGCAAGAAACTCATCAGTATAAGCAACAACAACAAATCAGTCCAGAAATCTTGATGTTGGTTTCAGATTAGGAAACATCACTTTCAAGATGAGCTGAAGTTCTTCAAAGATTAGCTGGTGTTGAAGAAATTGAGAGGATGAGGTTGGATATAGAGAAGAAAAAGTTGGAGTGAGAGAGAGAGAGAGAGAGAAACGAAAGATACGTAGTGAGAGAATGCAACGAAAGAGATGGAGTGAAAGAATGCAACAAAAAAGATGGGGTGAGAGAGAGAAAATTGAAAATTTCGACACATTTTCTGTGTGAGAGAGAAAAAAAAGACTTGTTAGAAGTGACAAATTTGTTGCAATGGAAATCGAAAATAGTTGCCAAATAAAAATCAAACAGTTGTTTTGAAACTAAAATTTGTACAATCCTTAAAGTTAACAAAAACAAAAGAATTGGTATAAAGTGTTTGATAATATCCTTAAAAAGGGTAGTTTGGTTAGAAAAAATAAATTTTAGAAATAAAATGTCCCTAAACGATGACATAGCAAAAAAAGAAAAAAAGGGCAAAAATATATCTAATTTTTTTATATTATAGATAAAGAAAAAAATAATTGAATGGTATTCATGGTTACACCGTAATATTTTAACGCATGGTGTAAGTCATAACAATGTAATATGAGAGAGAAATAGGGGTAAGATTGTAACTGAAAAGATATATGTATTCTCTTTTTATTTTCATTAAATCTTGACCAATTGTTAATTTTAATGGTAATTATTTAGACTCTTACCGATGAGAGACTTATCTAATCACTTACCTTATACGCCACCTAAATACTATAAAAATAAAAATGCAAAATATATTTTTGGTCCTTTAACTTTATTTTGGGGTTCGTTTTGATCCCTTAATTTTAAAAAGTGCCATTTTGGTCCCTTAACTTTTCAAAACGTTCCATATTAATTCTTTTGTCTTATTAGCGATGAATTTTAGCGACTGGTTTTTTGAATTTTTCCGTCGCTAATAAGACGAAAATGACTAATGATCGTGAAGGCTGGATCAGATCCTGTAGAATCAGGCCGCCAAGTGCGTCAGGGATGCTGGTCGTATGGAGAGGAGGGGGTGTACCTACAAGGCACTCCGACGCTCAAGTGAGAAAGGGTTAGAAAAAAGGGGCAAGTACAAAGTATGAATTCTTAGGGTGAATATTGGATATCTGACCCTCTCAAGCGAGAGGGTTTATATAGAGCCCCCAGCGCGTGGCCAACGTCCTATTTTCGGGGCGAAATAACCGTTTCCCCCAAAGAATAGGTAACTGCCCAAACTAGCCGTTATGTCGAGCAGGGTGCTCGAAACTAGCCGTTATGTCGGGCATAACGCAGTTCCGGGCACCTGTCCTTTGCTGTTCGGGCAGCGAGGAAGCCGTGCGTAACAGGCATCAACGCCGGGGAGGAACGTTGCATTCCTTGCCCGGTTGGAGGGGCAGAAAGGTCATTTTTGCCCCTCTGTGGATTGGACTTAGGCAATTTGGGCCGCTATGGAGCAGAGGCGGATTGGGCAAATTCTAGCCATTGGTCCAGTCCAGAACAGGAGCCCCCTAAGTCGTTGCTCCCGAGCATGTGAGTGATGACTTAAGGACTGCTCGTTGCTCCGGGGAGCTAGCATAGAGTCGTCATTTGTAGACGAGGAAGGTTGTCTCAAAGTGCTCGTGACCCCAGGTGTTCGTGAGATTCGCGGTCGTAACCATGTTGCCCGGTGTACGGGGAGACTAATGGTTAGACAGAATTTGAAACGTTGGGGAGCCACATGTTACTAGAGCTCCGTGTAGCAGTTAATAGGTAATGATGGCTAGCGGATAGTCATAATGGCCTACGGGCACGTGGTTGCACGTGCCCCTTTGTATAAAAAGGGGGGAAACCGTTTCATTTGAAACTTTTTCCTTTCTGATTCCTCTTCGTCTCTTTCAGTTCTTGCCCGTCACCGTCTTCAGGCTTTTCGACCACCGTCACCAGCTTTGAGCAGCTCCTACCTTCTTCCAAAATCAAGTAAGTTTTCTGATATGTAGCTTGTTTTACCCCCTTTTGTTATTAGTGGTAGATTGTATGCGGTTAGTTTTAGCTTTAGATGACAAAATAGGTGGATTTCTAGCGAGTGTTGGTGGTGGACGGTGGTTGTGCCATTTTGCTGCCTCCAGCACTTCGCCGGAGTATGTAGTATGTCCAGCGAGGAGGGTGGTCCACGGCGTGGTTGCGGTAGTTGTGCATGCGTGACCACCGAGCTTGTTCATCTTCTGATAGAGCGATGAGTTTTCCGGTAGAACGTTTCCAGGTTCCGGTGAAGCTTCAAATAGAATCTGGGCATGAGTGCGGGGAGGCTCCTTGCAGGAGGATGATATGTTTCGAGCATCTCCTCGTGGGGAGGCCTTAGCTTTTCTTTCGATGTTAGGGCTTAGGCCGGGGACGTTGTCCTCAGCCCTTTGCGCGCCCTTTCACTTGACTTAGCAGTGGAAGGGTGGATTTGATTTGCTGTCGAATTCACTGTCTTCTCTGCTTTCAGGTGATCGTAATGGCGACGGGGCCAGACAGAGAAGTTATTCTAGATACGTCCGAGGAGGAAACTGGCTCCGAAGAAAATAGTAGCTCGACGGCTTCGAGCTCGGCGACCTCAAGTTCCTCCAGCAATGTCGGGGAGGAAGAAGAGGTTCGGGATGATATGGACGAGGATGACATCGAAGGGTTCTCCGCGGAGGAGTGGGAGGTGGCCGAACCTTCCGAGCACATTTCTACGTTCGCAAAGTCTTTGGCGGACGTCTTTACGGGGGTAGGACCGGAAGGGGAGTGGAAGATGCATTTCCCTACTGTGAACGAGCGGATCTGCACGGACTTCGGGGACCGCTTTAGAATGTACGAGTATGCCTTCAAAGAGCTGGGACTGAGGCTGCCTTTTATTGATTTTAAACGGTCGGTGTTCGAGCATCTGAAATTAGCCCCCACACAACTGCACCCTAATTCGTTGGCCTTCATCCGAGCTTTCGAATTGGTGTGTGAGCATCTTTCTTTGGGGGTCACTCTCCCTCTATTCGTCATTGTTTTCCATCTACAAAGGCAGTTGACAGGGAAGAAGTATGGTTGGGTTTCTCTGAAGCAGCCTCGTAAGCTGTTTAAACCGTTTTCGGAGTCAGTCCGGACATTCAAGCAGCGGTACTTCGTTGTTGAACCCGTGTCCGAGGTCGCCCAGGACAACACATATGTCTGGGAGATAGAGGTTGATGACGACGGAAACGAGCTACTTAACGAGGAGGGGAAGTACATCGGGCAGAGGCTTTACAGGTTCCCCATTCATTGGTCACCCGACCATTTTGCCAAGAAGCCCAGCGATTACGTTTTTCAACCGGGCGACCTGCGCGGGCAGGACGCCGTGGCTTACGAGGCGTTGGTGAAGTGGGCCAACTCCTTCAATCTCGCTGAGTGTTGGACTAGCAAGGGCAGCCCAATCTTCGAGGAAGATGGGAGTTAGAGGGTCGAGCGTCGGTTCATCAACGTTAAGGCACTGCTGGAGTGCAAGACTCCCGTGGACGCTGAGACACTGCTTGGTAGTCTTAGTCATTTAGATTTTGTTCATGTTATTTCTTTTCTTCGTATCTAACATGCTCGTGTTTTGTTTGTGCAGGTGAGATGCCTCAGGCTCATGATCGGGTTGTGAGGAATGCTCTGGCGAGGAGCAAAGCTGGGACGACTCCTCCGAAATCTCGGTTAGCTGGTGCCCGCACTCCTCCTCCCATTCAAGCTGCTGCGGGGACCTCCACTTCTCCGACTCCTGCTCCCCGGAGATCTCCTCTGCCTTTGGTCGGGCGACCAAAGCGACCAAGGATTACTGATGCCGTGGACCTTACTTGGGTAGCGGAGAAAGGGAAGTTCGAGCTTCCTCCCTGCATCCTCGATAGGAGGTTCTTCGAAGGCAACTCTTTAGTGGTTCCCCGGGCAGAATCTCTTCGCTTGGAAGGCATGGATCGCCCGAGCAAGAGGGCGCTGGTGGCCCAGGACGCTTCTGCCTTAGTCAGGATGCTAGAGATGGCGGTTGTGTATGCCGAAGGGGACTCCGCGACTGAATCCGAACTCAACGCTGCCCGTGCTTCTGTGGCATCCCTCAAGGAAAAAGTCAAGGGTGTCGGCGAGGCTCGGAAGAAGGCGGAAGAGGAAGCGGCCAGGCTAAAAAAGGAGAACTCTAGGTTGTCGGCGGAGAAGAAAGCTGTCGAGGAGCTGATCAGGGAGCTGAGGGCGGCCAATGCCCCGGGTGCTGACGAGCCGGACGATGTGAGGAATTTGAAGACTAGATCCGAGCTGGTCGCTCGTATACTTCTGGCCGAAGACGATGGCATCACCGTTGAGGAGGAATCCTTCGGAAACGCTGTGGCTCAGCTGCGCGTGGTGAACCTTGGGCTTGAAATCTCTACCGAGGGTACTCATTATCTTGCGCGTGTTGATGATGGTCGCATTGTCTTGCCCGAAGGTCTCTTTGCCGTTACCCCCGAGGATCAGCCCGCAAAGGAGCAGGAACCCGAGCCAGAGTCAACCGAGCATGCTGATGAATGAGGAATTTGTTATTTTGTTGTAATTTGTCCGGCCTGAGTGCCGTTGTAATTTATTTTTGGGGGGCATGACCCCCGTTTTATGTAACAATGTACAATTATGGTCTTTGCGGCCACTTGTTAAATTATCGCATATTTAGCTCTGTTGTTCGTATGACTTTACTTGCTTTTATTTTCGCTAAGTGTTGTATGCATGCTCACTATGAATGTATGTCCATCCGTGATAGGGGGTATTTGACTTGTGTGAATATTTTTTGGGGAGATTGCTCGTAATAGATGTGTTCGGCAGTGTGGGGAACTGGTCGAACTGCCGGGGAATGTCCTGGCGGGGAGCGGAGCTCAGGTCGCGTTTGAGGCCTGAGTTTGCGGCGTGAACGTCCCATCGCGAGCTGGGGTTCTGCCAATCGTGGTACTCTGACAACGACGATGCTCGATCGAGGACTGCTGTCGAGCACTTACCGGGCTCGTTACTGAGCGGGGTTATGCTTTAGTCGTATGCGACGCTTGTACCTAGACGTGCATAGTGGTCGGTAGCTGACGTTCGTCGTTGCGATGAGTCGAACTGAGGATTTAGCTGTAGTATTATTTTAGCTTCTCAGCGTTCCATGGTCGAGCGAGTTCTTCCCCAGTGAGATGTTCTAGGTAGTAGGCCCTATTTTTCGGTTTTGCCCGGACGCGATAGGGTCTCTCCCAATTGGCTGCTAGTTTGCCTTCGCGAGAGTCTTTGTGGTTTCTTCTTAGGACAAGGCTTCCCACGTCGAACTCTCGTCGTATCACTTTGGCGTTGTGCCTGATGGTGATATTTTGTTTCAGTGAGGCTTCGTAGAGAGCTGCCCCGATTCTGATTTCCTCGACGAGGTCGGGCTCTTCCCTTAAAGATTCGTCATTCATCTCCTCGTCTAGGGGCGACTCTGTCTGTCTAGAGGGCACGTGAACTTCGATTGGAATTACAGCCTCGGTTCTGTATGCCAGACGGAAAGGTGTTTCCCCGGTCGTCGAATGGGGAGTTGTACGGTACGCCCAGAGCACGCTGTGTAGCTCCTCGATCCATGCCTTCTTTGTTTCATCTAGCCTTCACTTGAGGCCTCGAAGGATGACTCGGTTAGCTGCCTCAGCCTGCCCGTTTGTTTGGGGGTGTTCGACGGATGCGAAGTGTTGCTTCGTGCCCAGTTGGGCGACGAAGTCCTGAAACTTCCTGTCCGTGAACTGCGTCCCGTTGTCCGTTACTATCGCTTGGGGAATACCGAAACGTGCAAGGATGTTTCGTTTGTAGAAACGCAGGATGTTGAGGGCAGTTATTTTGGCTAGAGCTTCTGCTTCTATCCACTTTGTGAAATAATCTACGCCCACTATGAGGTACTTGTTCTGACTTGATCCTACCACGAAGGATCCTAGGATGTCTAGGCCCCACTAGGCGAATGGCCACGGGGGAGGACATAGCCTTGAGCTCGATGGGCGGAGCCAGGTGCATGTCCCCGTGCCGTTGGCATTTGTCGCATTTCTTCACGTGTTCTTTCGCGTCGTTTTGCATGGTCGGCCAGTAGTACCCTGCTCGGAGAACCTTGCGAGCAAGGGACCTTCCTCTGAGATGTTGGGCGTTGATTCCCTTGTGGATTTCGCGCAGGATGTGTGCGACCATCTCCTCCTCGACACATTTGAGTAGTGGAATGGAGAATCCCCGCCTGTATAGTTTACCTTCGACCAGGACATATGAGCAGGCTCTTCGCCTGATCGTGCTAGCCTCCTCTGCGTCGGACGGGAGTTCGTCTTTGGCGAGATAGTTGTAGACTGGGGTCATCCAGCAGTTGCTGTCGCTGATCACCTGCACGTCGAGTGTCGTGGAGGTCTTCTCGATGCTGGGTCGAGGAAGCACTTCCTGTATGACGGATTTGTTTTCGCCTTTCTTCTTCGTGCTGGCCAGTTTAGACAGCACGTCTGCTCGTACGTTATATTCGCGGGGAACGTGTTTCACTACCACTGTTGCGAATTTCGCCATTTCCTTCTTTACCAGGGCCAAGTATTTGGTCAGGTTGTCGTTTTTGGCTTGGTATTCACCCCGGACCTGGAGGGCCACAAGTTGTGAGTCAGTGCAAATGACGACTTCTTGTGCGCCCAGGTCCTCGGCAAGGCGTAGCCCTACGAGGAAGGCTTCGTATTCCGCCTGGTTATTGGAGGTTGGGAAAGATAGCGTGAGTGATACCTCGACGATAATTCCTTCGTCGCTCTCCAGTATGATGCCCGCGCCGCTTCCTGCCGAGCTTGAGGCACCGTCGACGAAGATGGTCCACTTGCGCGCTTCGCTCGCAGGGGAGTCTACGAATGTCATCTCTGCGACGAAGTCGGCCAGAGCTTGGGCCTTGAGGGCTTTTCTGCCTTCGTATTGGATGTCAAATTCAGACAGCTCCAGCGACCATTTGAGCATTTGGCCGATCATATCTGGTCGTCCGAGCAACTGCTTTATGGGCTGGTCTGTTCGAACCACGATCGTGTGAGCCAGGAAGTAGCGTCTTAATCTTCTAGCTACGTTGATGAGGGCCAATGCCACTTTCTCTATCTGCTGGTATCTTAACTCTGGTCCTTGCAACGCTTTGCTTGTGAAGTAAATGGGTTTCTGCCCGTCAGGCGTCTCGCGGATGAGAGCGGCACTCACTGCTTCGGTCGCGACGGCCAGATATAAGTACAGTGTTTCGTCGTTGTCTGGTCGAGAGAGAACCGGCGGCTCTGAGAGTGCCCGTTTCAGATGGAGAAGGGCCTTGTCGCACTCCTCGGTCCATTCGAATGCTTCCTCTTTGCGGAGGAGTTTGAAGAATGACAGGGCGTGCTGGGCGAACTTGGCCACGAAACGAGATAGTGACGCGAGCATCCCGTTGAGGGACTGGATGGATTTTTTGGACTTGGGCGTAGGAAACTCGGAGAATGCCCGGTATTTGTCAGGATTGGCTTCGATTCCTCGTTCCGTTAAGTAGAAGCCGAGGAATTTGCCTTCCCGGACACCGAACGTGCACTTCTCCAGATTAAAACGCATTTTGTATTTCCTGGCCTGTTTGAAGACCTTTTGTAAGTGGGCAGTATGATCGGTTTCCTTGTGGGACTTAACGATCATGTCGTCCATGTATACTTCGAGCATGTCGCCTATTTCTCCCTGAAATACTTTGTTCATCATTCGTTGGTACGTTGCTCCGGCATTCTTCAGGCCGAAGGGCATTACGTTGTAGTAATAGTTCCCCGATTCGGTCATGAAGGCCATATATTTTTTGTCGGACATTGCCATTGGGATTTGATTGTAGTCTGAGTAGGCGTCCATGAACGATAAAAGTTTAAAACCAGCAGAATTATCAACAAGTTTATCAATATTGGGGAGGGGGTAGGCATCCTTCGGGCATGCCTTATTGAGATCGGTATAATCAATGCACATGCGCCATTTTCCATTATATTTTTTAACCAATACAACGTTGGACAGCCAAGTGGTGTACTTGGCTTCCGAAATAAATTTGGCCTCGAGGAGGTCCTTTACAGCTTTTTCGGCAGCCTCCGTTTTCTCCGGAGACTGCTTCCTCCTACGTTGTGCTACGACCTTGATGGCCGGGTCAATGGTCAGCTGGTGACATGCGATGGATGGATCCAAGCCGGGCATTTCTGCGGCGCTCCACGCGAACCGGTCGGCATTCTCTCGGAGGCACGCTTTGAGCTGCTTCCTCGCGATGTCAGGCAGGTCTGCTCCGATCTTTACTCCCCGTTGGGGGTCTTCGCCGAACAGGACTAACTCGAAGTTGCCATCCGAGATTGGGCGCATTGGATGGGAGCTGCTGCTGGATGACGTGGATGAGCCGGCTGAAGCTACTCGTTCCTCCTGTTGGTCCTCGGGGAAGCGACTGTCGAGGTCGATAGAGTCGACCTGGGGCAGAGGCTTGGCCTCCTCGGAGCTGCTTGGCAGTGCTGGCTTGCTCGACGCTTTAGGCTTGGGCGCAATGGCGTTGAGCCCCTTTGTAGCTGCTTCAAAACACCGTCGGGCAGCTTCTATATCACCGTGGAGGGTGGCGACCATTCCTTTCGAAGTGTAATACTTCATCTTCAGGTGGACGGTCGACGACACCGCTACCAACTCGGCTAGAGTTGGCCTTCCGAAAATGCATTGGTAAAGTGACGGGCAGTCGATTACCAGAAATTGCACCTTGATGGATCTGGCCGTTTCAGCTGCTCCGAAGGTCACGATCAACTCGACGTAACCCCACGGCTTGGTCACAGACCCGTTGAACCCCTGCAAATCAGACCCTACGTAGGGGGTAAGGTGCGATTCGTCCAACTGCAGCGTTGAGAACAGTTGGGAGTACATGATGTCGACCGAGCTGCCCTGGTCGACTAGGATTCGGCGAACGTCGAAGTTTGCCATTTGGGCTCTGACGAGCAACAGGATGCTTGAGTTCGGGGAGCCGCCGAGGAGTTCCTCCTTGTAGAAGGAGATGGGGATGGAACCCTTCGGGGCCTGATCAAGCGTGGTCACTTTGTTCGAGCTGGTGTTGATCAGGTGTTCGAACTTCTGTTTCACGGATCCCACAGTAACTTTGTTGAAACCCCCGCCAGAGATGACCATGGCGGAGGGAAAGGTCTCCCACGGGCTGTGGGTCGCGAAATATGCAGGGGTGCTGAGCCCGTCAGGGACGTTGAAGTCCTCGGGCCGCGATATGGACATGGCGACCTGTATGTTGGCGTCTTCCGAGGAGGGCACCTCCTCCTCGACCTTCTTGGACTCCTGGGCGTCCTGCCGAGGAGTGTCCTTTTTCTTCGCGAACTGCTTCATGTGGCCGTCCCTGATCAGTATTTCAATGGCATCCTTCAGATGGATGCAGTCCTCTGTAGTATGACCGTGACTTTTGTGGAAGCGGCAGTACTTTGACTTGTCCACGTTTGGTCTGTTCGGCAGCTGTTTGGGGAAACAGACCCCGGCTTGTTTGAACTCCGAATTGGCACATTCGGTCAAAATTTTCTCCCTAGAAACGGTCAGGGGAGTGTAATCATGGAAACGCCCGGAGGGCCCTTCGCTGTCACGGGAGTCGCGGGAACGGTCTTCGTGCCTTCGTTCACCTCGACGAGACGTCGGGGCTTCTTCTCCTTTAGAAGCCCGGGCTTTCTCCTGGCGGCGAGAAGCTCGGACGTTGCTGGCCGCAATCTTCTCCTCGTACTGAATATGAGATTGGGCTTTGAGGAGGAGGGCGTCTAAGTTCCTCGTTGGCGCGAGGCCAATGGCTTTGGCGAACTCGGAGTCCGGGCAGACCCCTTGTTCGAGCAGGAACTTCTTCATCTTATCTGTCGTCGGGACCTGCACAGCTTCCTTGTTGAACCTCTCGATATATGCGCGGAGAGGTTCGTCTTTCCCCTGGATTATGGCTCTGAGGGAGGCCTCAGTTTTGGGATGGCGGCGAGATGCTGTGAAGTGCCGCGAGAACATCCTGCCCAGTTGTTTCCACGAGTTGATGGACTCCTCGGGCAGTTGTTTATACCATGTCATTGCTCCCTTCCGAAGCGTGGTCGGGAACAATCTGCATTTGATGGCGCCCCGTACGCCGCGGTAGTCTAGCAGCGCATCGATGTTCTCGATGTGCTCGTCGGGGTCGGTGGTCCCGTCGTATGTGCCAAGTGACGGGGGTTTCTCCAAGCCTTTTGGGAGACGGGTGGCCAGGATCTCTTGGGACAACAGGCCGCGAGGCTCGTCGTCGTCACTAGAACTGGTGTATGATGATGAGAGACTTATCTAATCACTTACCTTATACGCCACCTAAATACTATAAAAATAAAAATGCAAAATATCTTTTTGGTCCTTTAACTTTATTTTGGGGTTCATTTTGATCCCTTAATTTTAAAAAGTGCCATTTTGGTCCCTTAACTTTTCAAAGTTCCATATTAATTCTTTTGTCTTATTAGCGATGAATTTTAACGACTGATTTTTTGAATTTTTCCGTCGCTAATAAGACGAAAATGACTAATGATCGTGAAGGCTGAATCAGATCCTGTAGAATCAGGTCGCCAAGTGCGTCAGGGATGCTGGTCGTATGGAGAGGAGGGGGGTGTACCTGCAAGACACTCCGACGCTCAAGTGAGAAATGGTCAGAAAAAAGGGGCAAGTACAAAGTATGAATTCTTAGGGTGAATATTGGATACCTGACCCTCTCAAGCGAGAGGGTTTATGTAGAGCCCCCAGCGCGTGGCCAACAATCCTATTTTCGGGGCGAAATAACCGTTTTCCCCAAAGAATAGGTAACTGCCCAAACTAGCCGTTATGCCGGGCAGGGTGCTCGAAACTAGCCGTTATGTCGGGCATAACGCAGTTCCGGGCACCTGTCCTTTGCTGTTCGGGCAGCGAGGAAGCCGTGCGTAACGGACATCAACGCCGGGGAGGAACGTTGCATTCCTTGCCCGGTTGGAGGGGCAGAAATGTCATTTTTGCTCCTCTGTGGATTGGACTTAGGCAATTCGGGCCGCTCTGGAGCAGAGGTCAGAACAACTAATATGGAACATTTTAAAGAGTTAATGGATCAAAATTACACTTTTTAAAATTAAGAGACCAAAATTAAACCCCAAAATAAAGTTAAAGAATTAAAAAGAATATTTTGCCAAATAAAAATTACAAAAAAAAAAAACAAATTTTAATCATCACCCTCCATAATTTTTTCAAGCATCAACCCCGGTGGTAAACGTGATTGAACTTTTGGAAAACCACGGCTAAACAAAACTCGTCGTTTTGGTGCACTTGGCCTGTCACTGTTACCGTCCCATTCCGAGAGTATTCATTTCGCTCCGTGAAAGAAAAACAAAGCGCTCCTCTCATCGTCGTCTCAAATATCGCTGCTTGATTGCCACAGTTCCAATCGATCTCAATTTTCACACAATTTGCTTCCAAGAATGCCGGAGCGAGACGCAGGTTGGGATTTTTACCTCCGAACGCTATCTACCAGTGCCAGAGATTCCAACACCGCCAACGATCCTGCTTCCGATCCCTCACTCCTTCAATCCGTACAATTTTCGTATTTCCATTCCAACACATTCTCTATTTACATATCTCTCTTTTTATATCAATGATTATAATTTTGTATCATTATTGTTTTGATTAGGTGAAGAAGCTTCATGAATTATGCAAGGCTGAGAATTCCGAAGACTTGACAGCTAGGGTTTATCCCCAGATTAACAAGATTTTTCAGCGTGCTGTGGCTTCACTTTCTCAATCTCAAACCTCCAATGGTCTTCTTTTACTCGTATGCCTTTTTTTTTTCCTTTCCCTTTCTCAATAGTGATTTTATCATGATACTTGCTTTGTATTCAATTCAATTTAATTCAGTGTTTTCTTATTTGGTTCACAGGAAATTCTTCAGTTTTACCTGGATTTTGGGGAGGTTGTTCTTCATGATGCTGATCCTAGTCTTAGGACCTTTTTTCGATCATGCTTGAGCAGGTAATTATATCAGTATCTGTGTGTGACAGCATGAGCTGATGATGTTAAAATTGATCCTTCAAATTTCAATATTACATTGCTTCAAATTCTGATCTAGCAGAGCTTGTTTTCTTGTTCCTCTGTTAGTCTTTACCCTATAAGTAGTGATATACTGGTTTGGTGGTTTGAGAGGAGAAACATAAGGGTTGGAGTTGGAGAGATAAGCGACCGTGTGTTCAACTTCCCCATGAACATTTCTAACAACTACTTAGTAATAACTAACATTTGCCATTAAAAAACAGTCTCTACCCATTCCTTAATGACGCTATCAAAAGTGAGGAGAAAGAAATGAGGTATAAAAGGGCAACCATAAGATTTTTAGGGACTCTAATGTTTTGTACAAGTACATGTTTGAAATCAATGGTTAAGAATTAAAATTTAAAGGAATGTATTATTCCGAATATCTGAAACTGCTGTCAATCTTGTTTTCAAAAAGTCAAAACCATTACGGAATGCATTTTAATTATGAATTGAAAGCGAAGATTGCACAACACGTCACAGAAATTCAAAAGTTAAAATTACATACTAGAATTTAAATTGTCATTACCTATTCTATTCTACTGGAGTGGGATTATAAGGCTCGATCAAACATTACATTTAGTGGTTGATGATAGTGAGCTAAGCAAAATTTCAATATTTCAGAAGTATATGATGTATGATTATAAACATAAGTGGAAGACTGGGAATATCTAAGAAATATGGCAAGAGGCTCTTTGTCATTGTTGTTCTCTCTTGCCGCCATTACAGAGAAGTGAGAAGCGAGAGGAGAGGTGTGAGCCACAAGGTAGGAGTCTTGAATCTTGATGATTTGCTGGGCATGAGAGGATCTAGAAAATTTAACCTACTCAATCTCAATCGGGATTCATGATACTGTTTAGTGTTTACCCATGAGATCGTGAGAAAGGTTATTCCAGTATAACTAACAACATTTTTCCTGACCAGCCAAACAGTAGTTAACTGGGGAGTTTTTGGATTTTACATCTAAATTGTTTATCCCCCCCAAAGTACTCCTGTACTAATCACACCCTAAAAAAAAGTATTTTCCCCTATCTCCGCCTACTCTTATTTGAGGATGTTAGTATCACTTGTATATTTTTTGTTACTTACAAAAAACCAATATCACAAGTGTTGTGATTCTATTATATTATTTGCATCCTGTTTCAGGGAGTTCGCTGATCCTGTCGTTGCAGAAGCAATGCTTGAATTTCTCATTATCAACAAGAAGAGGATTTTAACTTCTTTCCCTAACTTAATGCCTCAGGTAAAAGATATGATCGGTTCCACTGACCATTATTAAGAATGTAAGCCATAATAAAGTAAGGAAAAACTTAATAATTAATGTGAGTATACTTTCTTAAGGTAGAGTATTTTGTTTAAACAGATACTTTTATGTATTAAGGTGGTAGGTAACCCGATTAGTTATCCAGTTAAGAACTTAGTTATGGGAGCCAATGGATAATGGAAGGTGGCATTTTAGAGAAGTAAGACATCATGATGAATGCAGAAACTTTTCAGATCTGAACAAAAATGAGAGATTCACTTCCTTTAAATTTGGTATACTGATATTAAGGGATAAGCAATAAAATGAAACTGGAAGAGACCTGTTTCATTTGAATTTAAATTTAAAAAATGAGGAAAAATCAAAAACACAAGACCACAGTGGGAACCCTAGGGATCCTCATTTGATATATAGGGATGCATAATGAGTAATGACAGTACATTTGATCTGATTTGATCTATGTTTTTTCTTTTTGCAGTTTTTTCCATTGCTGTTAAAGCTGATGGCTTGGAATGGGGAAAGGTATGGTACTTTTTTACTTGGGTTGATTTGGGGGTGGGGTTAAAGGGAACCAAGATACTCGCTTGGGGTGGGGTTAAAGGGAACCAAGATACTCGCTTTGTCCCTAATTATAGAACTCGTTTGGAACATTTTTGTTTTGTCCCATACATATGAGATCCTCTACAAATTTCTAGATGCATTTATTACTATATCCTTTATTAATACTAGTACCAATTTGTCTCGGAATATGAAAAGCAATGCATTTATCTACAAATGGTAATTTAGTAGTGTAATAATCATATACTCATATTATTGGGAAAATTTCAAATACCACATTAGTTAGAGATAAAGCTAGTTTATATAAAGTGACACCCCTCACCTTACAAATCGGTTTTGTAGGATTGAGTTAGACCTAACCACATTTCTTAAGATAATATTAGAGCATATCCTAGATCACTTGTTGGGTTTCCTGCATCGTCCACGCTCCGGCCTCATTGAGGCCCGAGCGTGAGGGGGGTATCGGGAAAATCCCCAAGTTCCACATTGATTAGCGGTAGAGCCTTAAACTTTATATAGAGTGACATGACATCTCTCACCTTACAAGCCGGTTTTGAAGGGTTGAGTTAGGTCCAACCACATTTACTAACACAAATTATTCACATTAACTACTCTATCAAAATTTGTTAATTTGTGTTAAAAAAATTGTCTAAGGGTCTTATAAATAGGGATAGGGCAATGCTTTTTTTCTGCCATATTTTGAAACAGTTAGTATGATCTTTAGGGGATTGTGCTCCCAAATCTTAAAATGCACAAGGATTTTTTGTTTTTTTTTTTTGCTTTTTCAAGTTAGTATCAACAACACAGATGACAAAACTTGAAAATAAACTTTTGTACAAGGTTGGTAAATGTTGTAAGGCTTTGTTTGGGAGTTTGGAGGGGAGGGCTTTGAAAAATAGGAAGGATTGAGGGAAAAGAATAGAAAGATTTTGGTTGGGAGGGTTTTGGAGGTTTGTTTTTATTCATAACAGAAAAAAACTCCTAATTTAGGGGAACACAAAATTTGTACTAGAGGAGGGTTTAGACAAATTGTTCAAATATAATTTTTGTTGTTATAGTATTTCAAAAATTAAAATATATTAATGATAAGCACTATTTTATTGTTCTAAACAAAATATTTTTTTCAAAAAATGTTAAAGATTTCCCTATATTTTTAAAAAAAATCATTTTTCGAAGCCCTCCCTTCCCCTCCCCTCCAAACTCGCAAACAAAGCCTAGAGGAAATCTATTTAATTGTTTATTGCAAGATATTTGAAGTTGGACTGTTTGTGATTATCAGGAAAGAATATTTTATCACTGTTTAATGGAATCAAATATGTTTGGACTATTTTTCTTTTATTTTCAAATTGATATTACACGGTTCTGTAGCTATATCTTTATGGAAGTCTTTGTTTGGAATTTTTTAAGAGTGTAAGGCGTGTCTCAAGACCTTGGACAAGGTTTTGAGGACTAAATTTGTTGGTTTTGGTAGAAGTACAAAAGGAAGAGTTTGGGGATTGGATATTGTTCTTTATTGAAGCTTTTTTTTCTTCTCTTTGGTTTGTATTTTTATATTTAGGAAGATATTTTATATTTATATTTTATTGCATTCATCTTTTTTATTTTTATGATGTTATTCTTTCATCTGAAAAATGATGAAAAATATTTTGTTTTTCTAGCTTACTGAATATTTGTACTTGAACCATTTTTCACTTACCATGTATTAGTCTTTGACGTTTGTATGAGGTCCTAATTTCTCATACCAACATTTGACCTGTTTTTCCCTTTTCATTGCATAACATGACTATACCACAATTAGGAGTCTGAAATGAAACAAAACATAGATATTTCACAAGACTTGCAGTATGTTGAATTGTAGTGTTAGAGTGTTCCTAAATCCTAATAGATCTCAAGGGATATTGTCTGAATATTTTTTAATCCACTCTTGCAGATTAGAGAAACAAATTTTAAAAGCCTTTCCGGGATTGATGTCACCCGGTTCATTTATTCCATTGTTTCCATCTTTACTAGACTTGCCTAGTAAGTTAAAGTTTTACGACCATTTCTATTCTGTGTACCATTTCCTTTTTTAGAAAAGATCAAAATATGTTCGAATATATGAATTGTTTCATAGCATGTGTTTGTAACAGATCCCTAATAATATTACTGTGAATGCCACCTATATTAAGCTTTAGGATTTCAGAATATAATGATAAATTGATAATATTTTTCTTATGTTCTCTTACAATAACTTAATCAATTCAACATTTCCCGCCCATCTTTGCTAGTTTTGGTAGTGGCATTGGAGAAGGTGGAAAAAAACTCTGGACCACTAATTGGAAGCAGCATTGCTTCAATTCAAAAAAATACGGCTCCTAAGGTTATCTTTGATGCTATGAATTTGAGTGAAGTCTAGACATTGTTGCATTTATGCACAATATAAGTGAACTTAGTTCTTTTTAATTTAGATGCTACTTGCCCTTATGGATGAAGCATATACTGGTTCAACTATAGAAGATGGTGGAGGAGATTTTGAATCTGAGGATAGCAGTGCAATTGATGTGGCTGATCCGTTGTTTCTTGAGATCTTAAAAGATGAAAATGATGGTATCGCTGTATGTTTTTACCTTTCATATTGTTATTCACCATTCTAAGTTCAAATTGTTTATATTCTCACATTTAAGATCAAAATCCAAGTTACACATATTTTCTAAGCCAACATGTTTAGTTGTTTACCCCATGTCAAAAGTGACTAGCACAAAAGGATTGATAAAATGTTCATTATCAGTCTATCACCAATAAATAGCAATACTTTCTAGTTTCAACACTCTTAAAGGTTAATATCCGCCTCTAATATGAGAATCCTCTTACATGAACATGGGGCACTCACTAAACTCTTATACAATCATCACCCACATGGCATTTCTTATTTTTATTCTTATTTTCCAAGTTCAAATTCAAATGGTTGATTATCGCAGCATATTAAATTCTTAATAACCATGTTCATATATAAAATATATTCTGTGAAGTTTCATTTTCTTTGCTTTTGAAAAATAAAATAAATGCCAAGAAACTAAAGTTTTAAATTTGTAACATTTATATGCATAATATATTTAAGTCTAATATATATACACACACATAAGACATTTATTTACTAAACTGTACACGGACTACAAACTAGTTCAAGGTAAATTTATGAGTTACTTTTATTATGTTTGAAATTATAACTCCATTATAGTTCAACATTAACTTTGGGATATCAAGCTCAACTTGGGATATTCAAAGTAAATTCTATTATATGTCAGGAACGGCCCTGGTCATCATCAGTGATGACCACAATATTACAGACTGCAGTCAATAGTGCTTACTCTGATAGGTTGAAGGCAGTACTCCGCCTAACACCTCGTCTTCTTGATGTGTACTTTTCCATAGCATTGCGCGATGTGAATGATTGTAAGTTTTGTTATTACATATGCTTGTTTGACTTTGCATTAGTGGATTTTCTTGAAAATTTAGTTGTGGAGGTGTATTCATCGCCTGCTTTCTTGACGTTTTCCCCATTCTTTTACACACTTTCAGCTTTGATCTGTGCACTGGTTCCCCTGCTTATGTCACGGTTTGCGACAATATTTCCAGACAAAATATTCTCTTATGAGGTATCAATTATATCTTGTCATAATTGTGAATGTTATGCTTTAGTAGTTAGTGTATATGGAAAATCAATGCAAATTAGTCAAATATTGATTAAGTGTTTTCATTTTCTATTGTTCACGCCTTCTGTCAATAAGGTTGCCTAACATGATTTGTTATAAATTCCAACTTTTGATTTTGACTTTTTAAAGTTGTTTCATTTGCAATCTAAGTTCTCTTGTGCTTTTAGGTTCATAAGCGGCTTTTGGAGTTTTTACTCTCCACATTTCAGCGCTACCCAAACTTCATTGCCCTTTTAAAGGTATCTTTCTAACATTATATTGCTTTAATTTTTTATTTCACACTTAGTTCAACTTTTGTTAGTGGTCAGCAACTCAGCATGGATCTCTGATAAGAACAAATAAAATGGAAAAGAAGTGAAAAGATGAAATGGAAATTTATGGAGATAATTTTGGGATATTACAACACAGGTTTTCTCCTGAATAGAACATTATGGCGGAAGTTGATCCATGTAGCCGATCCCACTTAGTGGGATACAGCTTGGTTGTTGTTGTTGTACAACATAGGTTTTCGAGAGTCTGTCTCTCCACTAGGGGTGTAAGCGGATCATAAAAAATCAATTAAACCAACAATCCAAACCAAATACAAAACTGGTTTTTTTGGTTTGGTTCAAAAACCAAACCAAACCGATGAAAACCAAAGTGGCTTGGTTCGGTTCTCGGTTTTATTTTTTAGAAACCGCCAAACCCGTGAACCGAACCCATAGATATAGTTACCATTCTTCGTGTTTCAAGTTCTCCGTTAGTTTTTACCTGTTTTATTTATTTTTTATTTATTTGATCCTTTTTTGTTTCTTATATGCTTAGAAATTACATCTAATTTTGTTAGAAAATAATTTTGATGTGTATTTGTGGATGAAGCATGTTAATTTTTGTGTATCATAACCTTTTGTTATTATTGTTGTGTTTTATTTGTTAATTGTTTGTATGGATAAAATACAACTTGTAAGTTGATTAAAAAGTAGACTATGAAATAGATGAATAAGATTATAGGAAACATATTATTTAAAAAAATAATAGTAGAAAAGACATTGAAAAACATAATAGCGGAGAATACACAAATTAATATAATTGAAAAAAAAAGCAACATAATAAGGGAGAATACACAAATTAATATAATTGAAAAAGAGAGCGACGTAAACCGATCGACCGAACCAAACCAAACCAAAGCAAATCGGTTAGTTTGAATCGGTTCCATTTTTGAAAAACACTAAAAATCGAACCAAACCAAACCGATGGAAATATTATCGATTTAGACTTTTTTTTGACCAAACCGGTCCAAACCGAACCAATTAGATCCCTAATTCTGGTTTGCTTCTATTTATACCGCATTTAGCATTTGTTCCTAATTGGCACCATTAATTTGAAGGGTTGTGACTGTCCCTAGAGATGTTCAAAAAAACTGCGAACCGAACCGAACCGTTGAACCGAACTGAAGTTAAAATAACGGAACCATTATGTTTGGTTAGTGAACCGAACTATATTGTACTAGCGGTTCTAGAACCGAATCATATGACAAATAAACCGAACCGAACAGAAATTGAAAATAAAAAATAGTTTTAAATTTTTTTTAAAAAAATAAAAAAAAATCTAACGGTTCGGTTCTTTAACAAATGGTTTGGTTTGGAAAAATTGTCTTCTAAAGGTTCGGTACGGTTTGGGATTTCTAAACGGTATACTAAACCAATAGTTTTGGTTCAGTTTGGTTCAGAGTTAATTGAAACAGTTCGGTTCGGTTCGAGTGAACTTTAACTATGGTTAGGTTCAGTTTGGTTCGGTTTTCTCATAAAACTATACCATGAACAGCCCTAACTGTCCCCATTTGTAACTGCTCTAGATTTGATGTTGTTTGGCTTCAAGGGTTGCATTCTTTTTCCACCAGTTGCATCCATTGGGCGTGCCCTCCTGATTCGCATCTCCTGAACTTGCACCCCTTAGGTGGGTCGTGACTGTTGGGTGGTGTGCACCCTGCTGCTGTTGGTCCAAGGCTGTTGCTTTCCTTGCTCGCTGGCTGCAGGTGTAAACCTTGGTGATGAGTGGCCTACGCTTATCAATCTACCTGGAGACAGATAGCAAGACCATTACGAATGTGACCTGAAAGATTGTGCTTTTTGACAATATGATAATTTTTTTGTTGATGGGCCATTGCTAATAAATCCAATTGATGCCATTTAAAATTGTATCCATTTTTTATTTTTTTGAAATATTGCTCCATTTGTCGCTTTCATTCTGTGTGATTAAACAGTATTTGATCATTTTATGTCTTTGATAGCTATGTCTTTTGCCAAGAACAAACTAACTTGTAAGAGCTTAAGCTGTTAGGCTATGATTGAAGAAAGCTAATTCTCCTAAAAGCTTAAGTTGTAAGGAAAAAGCTAATTAATGATTGAAGAATTGATAATGCACAAGCATACTCTAACTTTTGCTGAAATTCAATCTTTACAAAAATGGGGGCAACAAGGATCAGATTTTGATCATCTAGTTATATAAGCCCTCATATGTTTTCAAGAACCAGCCTTTTTAAACTCAATAAGTTTGTGGATGTTTATCTAACATCCCGTGAATTTGTTGCAGAAACCTATAATGGACAGACTTGGAGAAGCTTATGACAGCCCAGACAAGGTTAGTCAAGAACTATAGTAACTATATGTGGGAGTGCTGCAACAATCTTGGATTGAACATTCATTGGATTTTCATTAGACAGAATTGGCTTTGCAATTATGTTGGGCCATTGGAGAGCATGGTGGTGGTGGTGGATCTCATAAAGACGAAGCCCGTGAGCTTTTTGAGAGTTTAGAACTACTTTTGTATGAAAACCTTTCCTCAAGGTATGATGTAGCATAAACCTTGTCTCTTCCCGTTCCGAGAGATTTAATGGGTAATTGTTTGATGAATTATCTTTTGTTTTCTTGGCAGTCGTCTGGGCATGGCACAGGAGTTATCCCTTAGTTCTGATAAGGATACCTACAGAAGGTCATCGCAGTCCAGGCTTATGTGTTTTGTTGTGACAGCCATTGCAAAGCTTGCTACGTATCACCGTGAATTACTACCAAGAGCACGCGTATCTTTGGGCAAGGTATCTTTGTTTGTTTCATAGAGCAAATCATTAGAGGTCATTAACGCAATTATTTCTAATTGAGGACATGCTTTTTAGGTTGCGCGGTCTCGAATTTCTGATATGAGAGTATGGAGCCGTGCATGTGATTTCTTGGGGTTGATGAAAGACCCTGCTATATGTTCATCCATATTAGGACCTTCACGATCTTCACAAGGTACCACACAGAAAGTTGGCAGCATAAACTGGAGTGAAGGTGCAACAAAGATGACCGCACACATTCCATTTTACATTCTTGGTGAACAAGAAGGTGAAGGATATTTTGTTCCCCTCCCTCTGTGCTTTTCATGTATCTCTTCACACATTTTTTCTGAGAATATAATTGGAGTAGCTAATTTTTTGACTCCCTTTCACACACACGCGTGCTCTTGCCTTATATTTCCTGCATGTGGCTTTACTTGCACCAGTGAGTTTGGTGCTCGAGAAAAACCTGATCTTTGCTGCTTAATTTTTCCCTTTGTGAAAATGTGTTGCTTACTTTTGGATTATTTTCTTGTTACAGGACCACCTTTTCATGATTTCTCTATCTCGGATATCCTTTCAAGAAGATGACGGATGCTAAAATTCTTCTAGGTCTTCATCCCCCTTACTGTAATCATCTTGGTATCTTTCTGATTAATTTTTGTCATCTTCATTTTTTGATCTGTACATTAATTAAACCCTCTCATTACTATCAAAATACATTGGTTAAGAGATTGTACAGTCAGATGAATGCTATTGTTTTGTCAAAATTCTACGATATCAACAATTTTACCCCGAGTTTGTATAGATATTAGAGAGAAAGTGGAGTGACAGAGGGAATGATGAAAAGTAAGAGAAGTTAAGAGAGATAGAGAAGATGGAAAGGGTGTAGAAAGTATTTGGAATTAGAGAATCCATATCCACCCCTATTGGTGAAAGCTCGCTCCTTTTAAGCGTCTGTCCAAACACGACAACTTGATGTTTGTAACGGGACTATCAAAATAGTCACAATGCCACACAACTAAACATTCAGGTTCTTTAGAGTTTTTTTCCGTACATCTATGACTTGAAAACATATGCCTCATGATCCATACAATCAATAAACCAAGATTGGTTTGAAATAACCATCCAAACTGGAAGGGTTGAGATTTAAGACAAGTTTGGACTTGGCAAACTTCATGACCTTTTTAAGGTCCAAATATGCCTCAAGGTTTAATTAAGTTTAATATCTTATGAAACTAAGGACTTCTCTATTCCACCATGACATAATAACACCAAAATTAATATGGAATGATCATAGAGATCTAAAAAAATACAGGGAGGCAAATGAAGACCCTTTAACCGAATGCTAGGCAAGATAGCGACGCAATAAAACATCACACATATCTGCTAAGATAGGCCTTAAATTGGAGAATTTAACCTGCTACCCCTAAATTAAACCTGACACCCTCCATTATTTCATAATGCCAAAACTGCCCCTGGGTGAAAAATACATTAAATTTTCATATGAAATTTTCGGTAGGGATGTTGAAATTTCCGGTGTATCGGAAATTTCAGAATTTCTGGTAAAATGCAAAATGTTCTGGAAATTTGAAATTTCCGTGTTGATACCAGAAGTTTCACCCTAAGTGACGTGAAATTTCTGGTAGTTGTAATTTTAGGATTTTTTTATTTTACCGACAGTTTTGTGCGGTTGTTATTGCACCGACAATTTGTGTGGTCTAGAATAGATTCAAAGTTGTATAAATATGGGTCACATGTTGTTGATAAACACATCTCAAAGTATGCCTCTTTCCCAATTTTTGATTAAGGCAGAAGTGTACTTCAATGAAGCTTCTCCTCCTGTAGACTTCAAGCTTTCCGATTGCACAATCTCTTTTGTCGGCCTGACGTTGAAGTTGAATAAATTGTTGTTTAATGGTGACAATAGAAAGGTGAGAAAGATCGAATTTTGGGAAGATTGGATTGATATAAACGAGAGGGTGAGATACAACCTTATTGAGTTGAAGACCGACGAAGATGTGAAGGAAATGTGGAGATCATTTCGTCGTAGGATAACAAATGGGCCGATCGAGTTAGATGCGAAGCTGTCAAGATCCGTTGATGACATAATGGAGATGCTGAAACGTTCTGAAGCGTCTGGTAGTGTTTAGGTTTCCAATGGATAAATTCTCCTTAAATTGTGTGAGGCTGTGAAATAATGGTCCAATGGAAAGGCCCGTAATGACAACATTACACCCCCCATATTTTCAAAATTCTAAAATGTCCTTGCTATTATTTATCAACTAAATTTTATTTTACTTTTAAAATGTTCACTCTTACTAACATACCAAAAACAAAATTTCCAGTAATACAATCGAAATTTTTGGTACATATTTTTTTACATTTTTGGAAATTTTGGCATTTATACCGGAAATATCAAGGTTTTTGGTAAAAAATACCGTAAATTTCAAAAAATTTCCGGTAGTTTTGCATCAAAAAACTGTAAATTTTCAAAATTTCTGGTATAAACTCAAAATTTCCGGTAAAATACTGTAAATTTTAAAATTTCTAGAATTTTTCTATGGATATAAAGGTAAATTTGCTCAAAATTGAGGACAGGGGTGTCACGTTCAAGTGGGTGGTGTCAAGTTAAATGCTCTCATAATTGACATGCAAATCAGTGTTGGCCGGCCCAATATACAAGGACAAATATAATTGTGTCAAACTATAAACTATTTGCCGGGGCTTCATAATTAAGCAAACATGATGTATATAAATACAACCTGATGCTAAAATATTACTAGTAGTAATACATATAACTGATATCTAATTGGTTTTGGGATGGCCATGGCTGCTGCCAGCCACAACTAAGACCTGCAGCTAGTAGTAGTCACTCTAATTTAAAGATACATACTGTAGTTCTTACAAAACCAAAACCAAACATCTCTCTACCTTTAACATTAACCGCTAGATATGAGACAAGTTTGAGGGCAATACTAATGCAAACTCCAACTATACCTGAATACAACATACCATATAATTGATAGAATAAATGAAACTAAACAAACAGGTGGAGTTTTGACTCCCACTGCTCTCAACGTAAGATACACATAGTAGCATTTACATACATTATTAACACTCTTCGACACAACAATTTAAATCTTGATCCTGCTACTTTGCACCACCCTTTAAATGGATCTGTCAGATCTACCTTGATTGCAAGACTGCATCTGCACGCAGTTTGTAGTTAAAATTTAACTCGATGCAATCTAAAATCCCCATGAATAGCAAAAATTGGGAAACATGGGTCGTCTTATTGCAGAAAACTTAAGGTAACTTTCCTTATTTCTGTCCCGTTGAATCTATAATAATCAAATTTTTTTATACCTACAATTAAGGATTTGCAAAATATCCGGTTGTGAGATTCAAATCTAAATCTATTTAAAATATCCGGATATAATTAAATAATTATTAACCAGTTTAATTATTAATGAGTGGTTATTCAATTATATTTTATTTTTGGATTCTGTTATAATCCGGTAGTTATCCAAAATCCAAATGTTTTAATTTATTTATAATTTTTTTTTCGAATAAATTTTTTATTTTTTTAGGATGATTTCAATTTCAATTTTGTATGAATAATTTTGTGATTGATTGATCTAGGATGATGAAAAGCAGATGGGCGGATTGAACTAACTATAAAATTTCACTGAGATTCATGTCAATTCCTCTATTTTTTTTAATTTCCTATTTTAATTTTGTATATTAATTCTGCTATCATGATGTTGCATCAATATGAATTTTTAATTCTGATTATCTACTTCAGAATTAAAAATTGAGACCCAAGTATCAGTTTGTTCATGTCTTTTGGTCTCATGTTGTAGTATTTATATTGTATTGGTTATTAGTTTATATTATCTAATTGACATTTGGTATCCTTCTAGAAATACATAGTGCAGTATCCTTGTGTCAAGCTGTAAGGTACAAAGTTCTACTCTATAGTTTCCTTTCCTTTCTAATATTTAATGATAATCAGAATTTAGAAGAGAAGAGCAGATTTTTTTCTCGGTTAGAAGAGAAGAGCAGTTTTTTTTTTTCGGTTGCTTCTTATCACTTGTTCTAACAGATTTTTCTTTTCCACCAAGTAATGATATCAATTATCTATTTCAAGAGCCACCTCGAATCAAATGCATGTTTACTCGTAAGAAAATTTTGCTTTCTTCAAAACTCCAGAAAGATTATGAAGAGGAAGCAACCGAAAAAAAAAATTAAATTTTTTAAACTGGTTATATAACCATAACCAAATTTATAACCGGTTTTTTAACCTTTTTATGATTATAAATCTAAATCATTATGATTTGATTTCTAAAAATAACGAACCATGTACACTCCTACCTACAATATGAACAATATTTTAGTTCTCAACTTCAACTTTGGGAAACATGTGTTCTAGTTCTCAACTTCAACTTTGGGAAACATGTGTTCCTTGTTTTATTTGTTTTCAAAGACTTCAAACTTGTAACAGAGAGTAGATTAGAATTATGTATCTACAACTGCAAATACAATAATAGTGCATTGAAAAACACAAGAACAATCATAAATCGGTTCATAAAACTTACAAGCGATGTTGACATTGTGGTGAAGAAAAGTGAAATAAAGAATCAATCACTCAATCAATTAATATAATTCCGCACAAAATTGAGATTTAACAATCGATAAGAAATTGTGGTTGAGCCTAACTCAATCCTACAAAATCGGTTGGTAAGGTGAAGATTGCCCCCATTTATAAAGACATGTTCAGGCAATATATTGTTTGATGTGAGACTCTTAACACACTCCCTCACGTTCATAATTGGACATTCACGTTCATAATTGGACATCTAGAGCGTGAAAATAAATTGCGGATGACCCGATAACGGAAACCATAGAAGGTGGCTCACCAGATCTTAAATCAGATTCTGATACCATGTTAAGAAATTGTGGTTGGACTTAACTCAACCCTACAAATCCGGTTGGTAAGGTGAAGATTGTCTCCACTTATAAAACCATGTTCAAGTCATATATTATCCGATATGAGACTCTTAATATACCCTAAATTCTAAATATCACCAAATTAAATAGCAAAAAGAAAAATAAGTGTCAGAAGGTAAAAAAAAACGTACTAGTGTTTAAAAGTAATCAAATCAAAGATATGGTTATTGATAGATTAGAATCATATTGGATAAATATCAAATCCAGCCTATTCAATAATCAATTCAAAGAGAAGACGAAATCTAAAAATTGAAGTTTGAAAAACTGAATAAAGTTCAAAGCTGACCTATTGATAAACTTATCGAGATAATTCGAAACTCTAACAAATGAATTTTAATGGAAAAGAAAAAAATGAGTTGATGAAAATAGACGTTGAACTTGAATTTAGAGATTTTTTAAAGACATTTTTTTTCTTAACTATTCAATGGTCGAACCCTAAGAAGTGTGAGAGAGAATCACCGTGTGACAGGAGTGAGACGGGTTTACCGTGACTGGGAATGACAATGAGACAGCGTCGACAAATGATTTTTTGATAGAACACTGAGAAGGGTGAGCGAGAATCACTGCGAGAGAGGAGTGAGAAGGGTTTACCGTAATCGGGAACAACAATGAGGCAACTTCGGTAAATGATTTTTTGATGATATTTACCATTTTTTAAACAAAAAAGAATTCTTTTTGAATATTTTTAGAGAAACTCTTGCATGGAAACATATATAAATCAATATTTTTAGAAACATCCAATAAAAAGAGAGAAAATTTTAAATTTGTTTTAAATTTAATTTATTTTTTAATTGGATTCATGAAGTGGTTGTGATTATGAAGGAAAGAGAAAAATTTATTTTTATTTTTTAATTAATTAAAAAATTGTGATGGATTGTGTGTAAAATTATTTATTATATTTGTGTCTACCTAATAATTTTCCATATTTTTATACTATTTTTATTAGAGACGTACTTTTCAATATTAGAACAAGAGTTTTTAAATTATTTGAGAGAAACTTGTTTCAAAGCAAATCCGGGCATATATATTTTCTTAACAATAACAAATATTTAAGCTGAACAAAGAGCTAGTCTTGATCCTCAAACTTGTTGAACCAGATTGGACTGGAGAACCCTTCCTCCTGATATATAATTACAGTAAAGAATAGTCTTCTCTCTTTTGTCAGCATTACATGTTCTTTTCCGTTTTGAATATTGTGTCACTCATCATCACTGCACTTATCCATGTGATGGAAACAAGAGATTGCAACTAACTGAGTAGTAGACATTATAAAATTTGCAAGTAATATTTCGACCAAAACCTAACCAATCCTTTTAAATAGTACGTTCCGTTCCGTGGCATATCTTTTTCAACATTGTGCTAAAATTATATCCAGATTTCTTTTGTTAGACACATGATCTAATAAAACGAGGGGTGTTGAGAGTGTTCTCTAAACCAATGCAAATCATTAAGATGTAATCGGGCAATATGAGCTGTTGGATGCACATTAGTTTCTGTTGGGGTTAGCCTCAAATAGGAGGACAGGGGGAGAAAATTTAGGCACCTGTCTATAGATTCATATCATATTTAGCACAAATAAAAGACTTATGATTAAATATATACCTATGCATGTGTAAATCAAAATAATTAACTCTAGTTAATCAAAACAACAAAAAGTACAATGAAGAGAAGTAGTTGAATTGTATGGTAAATTGGTAATACACACATATCATATACTTGGTTTCGCTAACTAGCTAGTTACTAGATGCTGTGACTATGAGGCCTTTATGAACTTCAAATGAAGACAAACACGAGAAAAACAAGAGAAACAAAACTAGATGCATAGTCAGTGACTCACTGTTTTGAAGGTAATGATTACTGAAAGTGAAACCAATTTATTACACGAATCTACTTCCTCTTGTCTCATTCTACATGCCACAAAGTTTCACATTTTAGTACATTATATTGTGATTTGTATGAATAGAGACAAGAATTGCACAAAATAGTCGGCACGTAGGTCTATAGTGGGTCACTCAATCTACGGATTCCTGCCAACCCTGCATGGTACATTACAATAAGGTCTGAATCAGAGTTAATAGTATATATGTAAAATACACCAAGATAGGTAAATGGAGGGACCCAAGTGGTAAAATAATAAATATTGATTGATACTATATATGAATGATGCAGGTACCTTATAGACATAATGGTAGGTATCATGGGCTTTCTATAAGTAATGTGAATCAACTTGCATCATATCGTATGTGGTGGACCTTGATGACAAAGGAAAATGATATTAGAGAAAGTGACTAATCTTGAGCTGCATTTAAAGCTGTGTTTGTTTCTTGGGAAGGTGATTTTGTTATGCAAATTGCTTTCATTTCTCATCATCATCATCATCATCACCCATGTGATATTTTTATTCAACTCATTAAATATGTATTCAGTAATTGTACTAACAAGTTCATATTCAATGACTGGTTACTGTAGTTAGTTTCTTTAAATATTTTGTCCAGATACAAAAAATTTAATACTCTGGTCTTGGCTGGTTGTGAACACCAAATCATTCACTGCAAAAAACCAAACAATATGCTAAGAATATTAATGCTGCTGGACCCTCTTAATTCTCTTGTGTGCAGTGCTGAACTGAAAACAAAGTGATATAATGATCATCATAGTAATGTGAGATATAAATTTAAAAAGTGTTTTAGAAAATTTGAATTTATTTTATGGTAAAATCTCAATATTGATTATTTTTTTAAATTTGTAAATGAAAATTGTAACCGAATATAGTAGTTTTCGTTTGTCTAGCTAATGTAGGAGTGAAAAGGACAAGAAATCCATGTCGTTTTCATTTTGAATTGGCTGGGTTCATAAGTGCCAAGGGAAAGAATGAAGCAATTGAATATGCATATTAAGAACAATCATGTGCTGAAAATGACCATGACTATAAATTAGAGTTGTGTTATTAACAATAACACAACTCTTAACTTATTATATAATTAGAAAATGTTGTGATTTAATGTGTCTTAGTGGTAATTAAGTTGAGGCTTCACATGCTACCATGTTAAAAGCAACATGTATAGGCCATACAAATAAATAATGATGTTTATTAATACTTCCATGGATAATTATATTGTGAAAGAGCCATTTCTCTAACCATGAGACTAGATAACATCTTTGAAAAGGAAAATACAAGGAACATTTTCTTCACAAATCATGTTAGTTGGGACCCCATTTAATGCTTCGTCGAACCTCTAATTAATTAAAAATTTTATTCTTTCATACAAGTTTACAATAAAAAACTAATTAAGGAAAAATATTGTCTCTTGTGCGAATGACTTATATTGGTCGCCAATAATTTGTGTACCACTTTAGGCTTATACATTATCATGACTGACCATTATTCTAGGACTCGTTTGTTTTATATCAACATCGATCTAATCTATTTTCCCATCCAATTTCTCTCCATTTTTAGGGATGGTAATTGGATATGTCTTCCTTATATATTCTTTAAAAAATATCCACAACAAGTATAATAAAATCTACATTATATATATGGGTCATGCTAATACACACTCATATAGGTGTGCATTAACAACATATACCTTAATGTATTTCGTGTGTGGGGTTCACCAATTTTGAGTGAGACCCACATTAGAAAGATGAAGAAAAAATTTAGAAAGAAAATAGATGCAGTGTATTTTTGTGTGGATCTCACCAATTTTGGGTGTATGTTAGCATTTTCATATATATATATATATATATATTTAATATTGTAATGAAGATATTAATTTTTATTTAATCAAATTAATAATCTATAGTTTTAATAGATTACTGATCAATTTAAGTAGTAAAAATAAGAGTAATGATAATGGACATATGTTAAGAAACTCATAAATACAAAATTTATTTGAATATAGAATAAAAATAGTAATTATAATTTTTTAGTTAAAATAACATTTTTGTATTTAACACAAAATTTTTATTTATGAGTTTTATAACACGTGCTCTAAGTTACAAGTTAGCCTTATTTTAAAAATAATTAAACTTTTATTTAGATAATTAATTTGATATTTATGTAATTTATAAAAATTCAATATTACTAGATGTTAGGCAAACCATTTAGAATGATAAGAAATATAATTGACACTGTATTATATATAGACTGATTTTCGTTATTTCGCACACAATGACTCAACTCAATACCGAATAAATTTTTTTTTGAAATATTTAATAGAACTCTAAAAGATAGTATGAAAAGAATAGTAATTTAAATAAAATCTTTGAAGAAAAAGACTTTATTTTTTTGGACGATTTTATATAAATTGTTCTGGGCATGGACTGGGCTAGCGCCTGCCTACCAGTCAGGCAGACCCAACCCAATGTTACGTGAATGGGCCCATTAAAGTCCAAACCTCTCCATTTTCGGGCACGTCCAACAACCACCATCGTCGAGCAGATCACTACCTGGTACGGGGAGAAACCACACGTCTTCCCCACGTCTCCACGTGTTCCCCACGCAGGGACACGTCATCAAGCAACTACCCACTTCTTGAAAAACTGGTCAGCCTACCTTCCGAAGATCACGGGGCAGTTGCTCCAGGGCGAAGACCACGTGCTGGTCTTCCCTACGCCACGTAAGCCCTGAAAGTTGTCTGCATTGGGCCTAGTGATCCAACCCAGTGCAGATGACCGTTGACCTAGCGCTGGGGGCACACTATAAACACCTTCTTTCACTAGAGGGTCAGGTATTCTGAATCTTTACTCTCACTACCTTTCTGTACTTGCGCTTTACTCCATCTCTTACTTTGGCATCGGAGTACCTTGCTGGCACACCCCCCACTTTCTCACCACCACCGGAGTAACGGAGCTCACGGCGTGTTGCTGGCCACTGATCTATTTCTGATCAAGTACGATCAGTGGCACCGTCTGTGGGAACCCTTTGCTTCCCCGTTTTTCCTCCCGTAAAAACCAAAGCAACCTCCAATCTCTGACGATCATGGCCAGCCCTCGAACTGACGCCAACACTCCGAACACCACCTTCGTCCCGTTCACAAACGGAGACGACCACGGCCCCAACGTGGTCGTCCACGTCGAAGAAGGCGACCACAGGGACGGACACACCACCTTCCCCTCCTCTGACGATGCGGCCTTCAACGCCGCCTGACACGCAGATAGCCCAACCGTCTACCAGCCGATCTCCGCGCCACCTAATGCTGATCCGAACACGACGGCTCTGTTCGTAGCGATCAATCAAACTAATCTGATGATCTTTCAACAGAATGAGCAGATAAGAGTGCTCGAGAGGGAGCGACAACAACGCTCTCCCCCGCGGAGACTGTGAGGGCAAGGTGTCTTTCACTTGAGCTTTATTTTAATGATGTCAAAATGTGTACTAGCTCGTAGTTTGTAATTTGGACGATATCATCTCATCATTATCGGCATTCTTATTTCGCAATGCATAATCATGAGTCCAAACATATAGGAGGAGTCTTGCATATCCCTTACATGTGTGTGATCATGGTATTAGTATTAGGCATGCATAAACTGTGCCTAAGTAGATGAAAACGTGTCGGAAAATCAATTTTTAGGAGTTTTGGAAGTTTGAGTCGACCAAAGCTGAGGTTTGGTCGACTTATGAATTGTTGACAGTTTGTGAGTTTTGCTCGGGTTAGTGCACGCTGACCCTACGGTCGACGCATGCTGCTGTCATTTCTCATTCTGCATTTTCTCCAGCCATGCGTTGACGCATGAACTCTGTAGCGGTCGACGCATGGTCTTCCAACATGTGCAGATTTGTCCACGGGTCAGTGCAGGCTGACCCTCTTTAATGTTTGGTCGATCGTTCGCTGCTTATAACTAATTTTTTTGATTTTTTCTAAGTTCAAAATGCTGTTATGATTGGTTGTTGATCCTTGCATCATATAAATACTTGGTTCTTCATTTTTTTTACATGAACAACAAGAAAAAGTGAAAGATATACATTGAAACTTTTCTCTCATGATCTTCATCTTCATTCTTGCACATTTTCAACAAATACACATAATCATTTTTGTTGATTCTTTGCATCATGAGGTGATAACGTCCGAACATAGAATTGTTGCTTGTTTGAAGTGAGTGTTTCAGTGGGTTTTTTCTTGAATAAAACCTCTAGGGTTTTGCTCTCCAAGATCAATTGGATTTGGGGGTTTTTGGTTCAGATCTTGTGTGCATTGAATTCAGCCGAGCGAAGGTGATCGAAGAACGGTGGGTTTTGTCGATCTAGTAGCGTTAATCGGAGGATTGTGCAACAAGGTTTGGGGATCGAACTGTGTGTGGATCAAAATCAGCCGAGTGAAAGTGGTTGAAGACCTGTGTGTTCTTGCAATCTAGTAACGGTAAACGGAGGTTCTTCCAACAAGTTCGAGGCATTTGATTCTACTCGAATCAAGGGAAGAGAAGACATAGTATCTGCATCAAAGAAGATTCTTGAGTGTGTGATAGCTAAGTTTTCTCTTGTAAAAACAATTTGCAAACAAGATTATAGATATCTCCATTCTAGATTTAGAATTGGGGGCAGACGTACCCGAAGCGAGGACGAAAGGGGAACTGCCTAAACAAACCCGGTGTCGTTTCTCTTTCCCTATCTCTTTTATTTTTAGAACTATTTACGCTTGTGATTGCTCAATTGATCGATACAAATTCTGGTATAGTTTACTGCAGAAAAATTAATTTGAAAACCATTGCACAATCATTTTGGATTGTGCTTAGTGAAAATTCTGCATCAACTATCATAGAAGGCTTGGCTTGGAGTTTTATGCACTCCAAGTGCTCGATAAATTGAACTCTTACAAGGTGTTTGATATATTGTCAAGTTTGGTTTAATTTTTGTCTGCTCATTGGAGATTGCACCATATTAAGTGCTTTTGGAAAATTGATTAATTGCTAAGTTGCGATTCTATTTTTCTCTTCGAGCCTTTCGTTCCATTTGGCTTACGTATATCCGATTCTCTCAGTAACTTGGTTCGTGTAGACGAATTATACTCGACTGCTTCCGCAAAATATTTTTAAAAATAAATTTTAACGCCGACTCGCATTTAAAAAGAAGTGATCTATTCAACCCCCTTCTAGATCAATTGCCTTCATCTAACAAGTGGTATCAGAAGCACCGGTTATATCTAGTGCTTCAAGTATAACTTTTTAGAAAATGGCAAACGAACCGAAAGGGGCTTATAAAAGAGCACCTGTTTTTAACGGTGAGTATTATAGTTACTGGAAGGATTGTATGCGTGTTCACATCAATTCTATTGATAGGAAGGTAAGGAGCGTTATACAAAATGGTCCAATGGAAATAACCATGACCGATGCGAATAACGTGGTAGTACCTAAGCCTGAAGCACAATGGAATGAAGAAGACGAGAAAAAGTACAACTACGATTGGAAGGCTAGAAATATTCTGATCTCCTCATTGGGAGTTGACGAGTATTATAGAGTTTCACATTGTACGAGTGCTAAAGCTATGTGGGACACGTTACAAGTTGCCCATGAGGGTACTAACGACGTCAAGCTAGCTAGAATCAATACATTGACTCAAGAGTTCGACCTCTTTCACATGAAGCAAGGGGAAACCATTGCCGACATGCAAAAGAGGTTCACTCATTTAATCAATAGACTTAACTCACTTGGTAGGCCAATTTCCAATGACGTTGCTACTAATAAAATCTTGAGGTGTCTTACTAGGGATTGGCAACCGAAGGTGACCACCATAAAAGAAGCCAATGACCTAATGACGTTTGACATCACAAAATTATTTGGGAAGCTCGAGGAACATGAGCAAATGCTCATTATTTTAGACCAATTTGAGAAAAGAGAGAAGAAGGAAAAGAACAAGACCAAAGAAGCGGAAAAGAAGTCGATAGCTTTAAATACTTCTAGTTCAAAGTCCTCCGCATATGAGCTAAGCGAGAGTGAATCTAGTGATGACGAGGAAGAGGATTCGAATGAAGACATGTGATTATTTGTGAAGCGATACAATCTCTATATTAAGAAAAATGGTATTCAACATTCGGAGAAAAATCTTGTCAACTTTCGAAAACAATCAAGGTCTTCCAAGAATGAAGACAAAAAGAGTGGAAAAACTAAGGGTTCTTGCTATAACTGTGGAAAAGTCGGCCACTATAAGCCGGACTGTCCATTGTTGAAGAAGGACAAATGTAAGGATAAAAGTTGTCAAGGGAAGAAACAATCTAAACCTAGAAGAGCCTATATCGCTTGGGAAAGCGATAGTGAGTCATCTAGTGCTGAAAGTTTAAGTGACGAAGGAGAGTCCGTCAACCTTTGCCTTTCCGCTCACCAAAAGAAAAAGAACAAAAAGGTAAGACACTCTAAGTACGATAACTCTAATTCAATGTCTTATTCTGAACTACAACATGCGTTTGATACTCTACACCATGAGGCCAAGGAAGCCTTTAAACGGTTAGCTTCAAATAAACAAATATTTTCTCATTTGGAGCAAAATATCTCCGATTCCGAAAAGGAATTAGAGGCTCTCAAAAAGTCCATGGTAGAAGTAACAAAGGTAGATGTTGTGGAAGACAAAAGTAAGTGGTTAAATTTTGGTTGCGATACTTTTCATATTTGGCAAAAAGAGGTTAGAACTCTTAAGGCCAAGCTTGACAAGGCTCTAGAACCAAAAATGACTTTTGCTATTGATAAATCAAATTTTAAGAAAAGTATGATTAATCCATATCAAAAATATACTTATGTGATTAGAAATCAACCTGGCAAAAGTGATTCTCATGTTAACCTTACTTGCTTGTATTGTTGCAAAAGGGATCATACCATTGCTAAGTGTCGCTTTAGGAGGTTTTTAGTTCCTAAGGGCGTTTATCAATGGTTGCCCAAATGCAATCCTCTTTTCACTCACAACCAAGGACCCAATAAGAATTGGGTACCTATTTCCCTTGATTGACTATGTAGGTACAACGTCTTGAGACCACGGAAAGAAGATGGGTTCTAGATAGTGGCTGCTCAAGACATATGACGGAAGACATATCTCTTTTCATCGACTTTGTGAAGAAGAAAAATGGATTTGTTACCTACAGAGACAACAACAAGGGACAAATACTTGGAAAAGGTAGTGTAGGTAACCCCTCATCTACTACTATCTCAGATGTGCTTCTTGTTGAGGGCCTTAAACATAACTGTTTAAGCATTAGTCAATTATGTGACAAGGACTATAAAGTATCTTTTTCTAAGGATTGTTGCATAATTGAAAATAGTGATAAAAAGGACGTGTTTAAAGGCTTGAGGGTCAATAACGTCTATAAGCTAGACTTGAATGAGGTATCGTTGAGTTGCGACAAGTGTCTAGTCACCATGAGTGAAGATTCATGGTTATGGCATAGACGGTTGGCGCATGTCAATTTTGATTTTCTTAATGAAATAGTTTTTAAAGACCTAGTAATCGGTTTACCCAAAATCAAATTCACAAAGGATCACTTATGTGATGCGTGTCAAATGGGGAAGCAAACAAGGATCTCGTTTAAATCTAAAAACATTGTTTCAACTACGAGACCCCTTGAGCTCCTCCATATGGACCTCTTTGGACCATCTAGGATTAAGAGCCTAGGTGGTAACTATTATGGTTTTGTGATAGTCGATGACTTTTCTAGGTTTTGCTGGACTATTTTCTTAGCAAGAAAGAGCGATACTTTTTCGGCTTTTGAAAAATTTGCCAAGTTATCCCAAAAAAAATTGAACACAAACATTATATCATTAGAAGTGATCATGGGGGTGAGTTCGAAAATAATCTTTTTGAAGCATTTTGTGAAAGCCATGGGATTGATCATAATTTTTCCGCACCACGTACCCCTCAACAAAACAGGGTTGTGGAACGTAAAAACAGAATTTTGGAAGAATTAGGAAGGACTATGATCAATGAGAGTGGACTTCCAAAATACTTTTTGGGCCGACGCCATAAGTACGACTTGTTACGTTTTGAATAAGGTGCTCATTCGTCCTATTCTAAACAAGGGAGAAAGCCCAATGTATCTCACCTTCACATTTTTGGTAGTAAGTGCTTCGTGTTTAATAATGGTAAATAGACACTTGGTAAGCTTGATGATAAGGCCGACAAAGGTATATTGTTACTTACTGTTGAGGAGTCGGTACACGTTACTTTTGATGAGTCTTATCCGAAAAATGTTGGAAAAGGTAGTTCTTTTCATGGTGCAGGTGTATCTTCAGAAGACATACTCAAGGACACTGATAAAGTGACTAATCAACCTAAAGCAGTGCATGTTTAGGAGGAAAAAGATCACCAACCCGTGAAGAGTGAGGAGGATCATCTGTCTAATAAAGATGACCTTCCTCCAGCTTGGAAATCTTCCAAAGACCATCCCATCGACAATATTCTCGGTGACATCTCAAAGGGAGTAACAACTCATTCCAAGCTAAGTAACTTCTATTATTACTCCGCTTTCGTTTCGCAAGTTGAGCCTAAAAACTCAAAAGAGGCCTTACTCGATGAACATTGGCTTTTGTCAATGCAAGAGGAGTTGAATCAATTTAAAAGAAATGAGGTTTGGGACCTTGTCCCTCCTTTGCGAGGCCATCGAGTAATAGGTACCCGATGGGTGTTTAGGAACAAGCTCGACGAAAATGGAGTTATAACTAGAAATAAAGAACGCTTAGTTACGCAAGGGTATAACCAAGAGGAAGGCATAGACTATGAGGAAACTTATGCACCTATTTCCCGACTCGAGGCTATACGCCTGTTTCTTGCCTACGCATGTGCGAAAAACTTCAAATTATTTCAAATGGATGTAAAAAGTGCATTCCTTAACGGTTATATTAATGAAGAGGTTTATGTTGTCCAACCTCCTGGATTTGAGTCCCATGAGTATCCCGATCACGTTTATAAACTAAAACGTGCTTTGTACGGTTTCAAACAAGCCCCTAGGGCTTGGTATGAGCGTCTTAGCAAATTTCTACTTGATCAAGGGTACTCTAGAGGAAAGGTTGACACAACTCTTTTCATTAAACGTCAAGGAAAACACCAAATTTTGGTACAAGTATATGTAGATGATATTATATTTGGTTATACTAACATAAATATGGTCAAGGAGTTTTCTAAGTTAATGCAGGGAGAGTTCAAGATGAGCATGATGGGGGAGCTTAACTATTTTCTCGGATTGCAAATTAAGCAACTTGATGAAGGGACATTCGTGAGCCAGACGAAGTATTGTCTTGAGTTACTCAAGCGCTTCGACATGGCTAGCTCAAAGGCTATTGACACTCCGATGCCTACGTGTGTCAACTTGAGTCGAGATGAAAATGGTAAGGATGTAGATGTCAAAAGATATAGAGGTATGATTGGCTCTCTCCTCTATCTTACCGCATCACGACCAAATATCATGTTTAGTGTCTGCATGTGTGCTAGGTACCGATCGTGTCCTAAGGAGTCTCATTTAAAAGCCGTGAAGCGCATATGCGGTACTCCAAAGTATGGGCTTTGGTACTCCAAAGGAAATAATTCCTCTTTGGTTGGCTATTTCGATTCCGACTTTGCCGGTTGCAAATCGGATAGGAAAATTACTAGTGGTACTTGTCAATTTTTCTCGAATTCCTTAGTGAGTTGGCATAGCAAAAAGCAAGTTTCCGTTGCTTTGTCAACAACCGAGGTGGAATACGTTGCGGCCGGTAGTTCTTGTGCTCAAGTCTTATGGCTTAAGCAACAATTACTCGACTATAATGTTCAACTTGAACGTATTCCTATTTTGTGTGATAATACAAGTGCCATTAACCTAACCAAAAACCCGGTATTACATTCTCGCACAAAGCATATAGAAGTAAGGCATCATTTCCTTAGGGATCATGTAGAGAAAGGCGATGTGGTATTTGAGCATGTTGATTCTAAGAATCAACTTGCGGATATTTTCACTAAACCTCTTGCAACAGAGCCTTTCTTTAATATCCGTAGGGAACTTGGTGTTCTCGATATCTCGGATCGCATTTGATTATGTATACATGATTGCATGCTCTATACTTTTGCTTGTCCTTATCTTTTAACTAACAATAAGTGATAAGATTAAGCTATATGTGAGGGCATCTACCATCAATCGTCAGAGGTAATATCGTTCCTTCTTAGATTACTATTCTTGATCAATTATGTGTGTAAACAATTATGGCCAAAATGTGTTTTGAATTGATGTTTAATTCATGATTAGATGTATTTTTGATCTATTTTTAAGTTTGGCATGTGTGTGTCTTGTTATTTATTCTTACTTGTTGCCTAATATGCTCAAAATATGCATTTTTCCATGTCTTACTTGTTTGAGTCGACCAAAACATGGCATGGGTCGACTCATAAAATGTCAATTTTTCTCATGTGTAGTCGCGGGTCAGCGCAGGTTGATCTATGGTCGACACATCGCTTTGAAAATTTTGAAATTATTAAAATTCGTGCCGACGCATGACCTGTTTAAGTCGACGCATCGCTGACGAACTCTGATTCTCTTTTCCTCGGGAAGACGCACGCCGCTTCACATGTTAGAAATTTGACCCATTAATTTTTCATGTTTCATTTTCCAGCTACACATCATAATACATTGCATAAATCATCTCCTCATTCCTCTCCTCTCCTTATAAATTCTCAAACCCTAAAAACTCATTACTACTACCTTCTTCAAAATTCAAAAATTCCATAATAAAAAAGGTGTTTAAGGTTTTTCTCTACATAGAACCAAGGTTTCTCAGTCTATTAATCTTCATCATCAAGATTCAACACTGTTCATCATCATCTACAAGGTTGGTACTGTTCATCCGTGTTTACAAGAGTGTCCTTCAATGGCTTCACAAAGGGTTACTGGAAAAAGAACCTCCAGAGCATCTACTTCAAGGGCAGGTACATCAACCATGCCGGTAAATACTCTTTCCTTATTGTCTGATAATCTAACTGCAACCTTCAACAAGGATTTTTGAAACCAATCTGTTGTTAAACAATTTGTTTACTATCCCTTGAGGGTTGAGGACTATCATCTGTCTGAAATTATTGAAATTCTGAATGTTCAAAAATTTGATGAATTCCTGGAATGTGATACCAAGTACAATGAAGACTTGGTCAAGTTGTTCTACACAGGGATTTTGGGTAAGTTCAAAGGTATTGATTTTCAATACATGATTGGTGGTAAAAAGTACTTTATTAATGCATCTGTTTGGAAAAGTTTGGTTAATCTAGATGGATCCAATCTTCCTAAGGTCACAGACTCTATATTTGTCGAAAATTATGAGTTCAAGGCTGCCTTGAACTCAATGTTACGAGACCCTTACTCTGAGAGCATTGTGAATAGAAACTTATTTCCTAAGACAGTCACAACAGGACTGTTGAAACCCGTTGATAGGATTCTTCAATGAATTTTTGCTCATATCCTATGATCTAAGAAATGAGGGTACTCACGGGTTGATCAAGCTGAAGTTCATTTGATTTATCTGTTGAAAAACAAAAAGCGCATTGACTGGTCACATTACTTCACAAGTCGGATGTTTGCACTCCGCGACTCTACTCGAGGTACGACTTTATGTTATGCTTCTTTCATTCAGTGTATCTTGAACAAGGCTGAGGTAACGGTCTCAGGCATCCCTTACGTGACATTTACTACTGATCAAGAGTTCACTCAGAAGACTCTTACCATGATGGGGTATTTTTGGGATAATCAAGACAAAGAATACAAGTTTAAGCACAAAACCACATATCAAGATACTCAGTATGATGTCGCAGATGAAGACGAGGATGAAGAAGAGAATGCACAAGAAGGAGAAACTGCTAACGACATGCAAACTGAGGTGAACAATGTGGAAGATGACAATGTTGAATGGATGGGCTACTCTCCTCCTCAAGATCCCTATGCTAATCAGGGATGGGGTGAGTGGCAGCACACCAGATGGACCAAACTTGGTTCATCTTACAATCCCCTGAATCATGAATGACACCAACATGAAGAGTATGAATGGAACCAGCCCGAATACTCTATTCCTACTCCTACACAGCAACCACAACAGAACAACGAGGAAATCCTCGACATGTTACGCTCAATGCAGCTTCAACAACAAAGTTTTATGACCACACATGAAGAGAGGTATACGACTCTCTCAAACGAGTTAGAAGCGTAAAATCAAAACTTCAACAGGTTTGCTGCTGCTGTCATGACTCGCTTTGACACTTTGGATACTTCTGCTGAAAGTCAGACCCGCGGTGTGACTAATGGTATCAACACTCTTAACCGGGTTGTGTTGGAACTGAATGAGCTGTTGGAAGAACAACCACTTCCTCCACCTCCAGACCAGTATTTCAGAGGAAGGGGTCACCACTTTAGGGGGAGGAGACCATGAGGAATAGGATCTTAGTTTAATGCATGTCATATCTAGCTTTTTGTTTGTATGACTTTTTATGTACTGAAATTTTCTTATGTACTTGGTATGCCATTGGAATGTGTTGACATTTGATCTATTATGGATTGTATTTTAAGTCTCTACCTATGCATTTCTTTTGCCTTATTTATCCATATAATATTCGCATTAGCATCATTATATGTGAATGTATGTTGATGTATCTTGTCTGCAAGTTGTTGAGTGAATCTATAAGTATATAATATGAGATTCTTTGACCATAGTCTTTTTCTCTTTTTGATGTTGTCAAAGGGGGAGAAGGATATCTACAAGTAGCAACGTTGAATCTTAGAGGACTTCACTCAGTTAGGGGGAGGATAAGATTCAAATCACAAAACAAGCTAAAGAAGATTTTGCCATCATAAAAGAGGGGGAGTATGTGAGGGCAAGGTGTCTCTCATTTGAGCTTTATTTTAGTGATGTCAAAATGTGTACTAGCTCATAGTTTGTAATTTGGACGGTATCATCTCATCATTGTCGATATTCTTATTTCGCAATGCATAATCATGAGTCCAAACATATAGGAGGACTCTTGCATATCCCTTATATGTATGTGATCATGGTATTAGTATTAGGCTTGCATAAACTGTGCCTAAGTAGATGAAAACGTGTCGAAAAATCAATTTTTAGGAGTTTTTGAAGCTTGAGTCGACCTAAGCTGAGGTCTGGTCGACTCATGAATTATTGACAGTTTGTGAGTTTTGCTCGGGTTAGCGCACGCTGACCCTGCGGTCGACCCATGCGGCTGTCATTTCTCATTCTGCATTTTCTTCAGCTATGCGTCGATGCATGACCCTTATAGTGGTCGACACATGGTCTTCCAACATGCGCAGATTTATCCACGGGTCAACGCATGCTGACCCTCTTTAATGTTTGGTCGACTGTTCGCTGCTTATAACTAATTTTTCTGATTTTTTCTAAGTTCAAAATGCTGTTATGATTGGTTGTTGATCCTTGCATCATATAAATACTTGGTTCCTCATTTTTTTACATGAACAACAAGAAAAAGTGAAAGATATACATTGAAACTTTTCTCTCATCACCTTCATCTTCATTCTTGCACATTTTCAACAAATACACATAATCATTTTTGTTGATTCTCTGCATCATGAGGTGATAACGTCCGAACATAGAATTGTTGCTTGTTTGGGGTGAGTGTTTCAGTGGGTTTTTTCTTGAATAAAACCTCTAGGGTTTTGCCCTCCAAGATCAATTAGATTTGGGGTTTTTTGGTTCAGATCTTGTGTGCATTGAATTCAGCCGAGTGAAGGTGATCGAAGAATGGTGGGTTTTGTCGATCTAGTAGCGTTAACTGGAGGATTGCGCAACAAGGTTTGGAGATCGAACTGTGTGTGGATCAGAATTAGCCGAATGAAAGTGATTGAAGACCTGTGTGTTCTTGCAATCTTGTAACGGTAAACGGAGGTTCTTCCAACAAGTTCGAGGCACTTGATTCGACTCGAATCAAGGGAAGAGAAGACATAATATCTGCATCAACGAAGTTTCTTGAGTGAGTGATAGATAAGTTTTCTCTTGTAAAAACAATTTGCAAACAAGATTATAGATATCTCAATTCTAGATTTAGAATTGGGGGCAGACGTACCCGAAGCGAGGACGAAAGGGGAACTGCCTAAATAAAGCTGGCGTCGTTTCTCTTTCCCTATCTCATTTATTTTTCGAACTGTTTACGCTTGTGATTGTTTAATTGATCGATAAAAATTCTGGTATAGTTTAGTGTAGAAAAATTAATTTGAAAACCATTGCACAATCATTTTGGATTGTGCTTAGTGAAAATTCTGCATCAACTATCATAGAAGGCTTAGCTTGGATTTTTATACACTTCAAGTACTCGATAAATTGAACGCTTACAAGGTGTTTGATATATTGTCAAGTTTGGTTTAATTTTTGATTGCTCATTGGAGATTGCACCATATTAAGTGCTTTTGGAAAATTGATTAATTGTTAAGTTGCGATTCTATTTTTCTCTTCGAGCATTTCGTTCGATTTGGCTTACGTATATCCGATTCTCTTAGTAACTTGGTTCGTGTAGACGAATTATCCTCGACCGCTTCTGCAAAATATTTTTAAAAACAAATTTTAGCACCGACTCGCATTTAAAAAGAAGAGATCTATTCAACCCCCCTTCTAGATCGATTGCCTTCTTCTAACAGAGACATCGTCGCCCCATCTCTCACAGCCCCTCTCCTCCCCCGTAGAGGACGGTACACGATGACTCTAGGAGCCTTTCTCCCCGGAGGCCTGGGCGCCGCTCGCGTCTGGAACGACCCCAACCCGTGGTCTCCCAGAAGTGTGACCGGTCCCCTCCTCAGAAGGAACGACGTTCCCCCATTCATAAGAGGATCAAGGCCGACGGACACGACGAGAAGCCAAAGAGCCGACCAAGTAGTCCCCCCCAACGAAGCAGGCGCGACCGGGGTGACCAATCCCCATCACAATCACCTGTCAGGAGTGACAAGGACGACCAGTGCACCTCGTCGTCCAGGACATCATGGACACCCCCTGCCCGTCGGGATGGAGAAACCTCCACCCTTGGGCACGTATGACGGTACCACCGACCCGGACGACCACGTCGAGAGCTTCAATGCAATGCTCGACTACAGGAATGTCCGGGGAGCCATCAAGTGCAGGTTCTTCCTGACTACCCTTCGGAAGAGTGCCATGGCGTGGTACAAGAGCCTCGCTTTGGAGTCCATCACCACCTGGAAGGAGCTGAAGAGACAGTTCTCTAGGCATTTCAGCGCTTCTCGACGCCACCCGAAGACGGAAGCCTCCCTAGAAGCCATCATCAAGGGAAAATACGAATCTCTCGGGGATTACATCGAGAGATTCAACCGAGAAGCCGTCCAGGTATCCACCACAGACGATATGAAGAAATTTTTGATCGAGCGAGGATTACGACTTCACATCGAGTTCCCCAAGGTTGTCGGCATTGAAAGGCCCCGCACCTTGGAGGCGCTCCTCCACAAGGCCTAATCATACATCCAGTATGATGAGATAGAGGCTGCCCACTGTACCCGCGACTCGCGGAATCAAGAGGCCCCCAGAAGCTCTGGGCACGAGGACTCCACCGCCCCCGATGAGGGGGAGACAGAAGAAGAGAAGATCGACCCCAAGACTCTCGAGAGCCGAGGGGACCAGTAGGCCGGTTCACATAGTACACGCTGCTCACCGCTCCCCGCGAGCGAATCCTGGCCGAGTGCATCAACTCGGAATTCTAGAAAGGAGGTGTCCGCTTTCCAAAGTCGACACCCCCAAACCAAACGTTAACAAGTCCAAGTACTGCAGGTTCCATAGGAGCCATGGGCATGTCATGGAGGATTGCATCCACCTCAAGGATGCGATAGAAATCCTGATTAAGGAGGGGCATCTCAAGCAGTATACGAAGATTAATGACGCTCCCCAACAAAAGGCCCGGGAGACGCAAAGGGTCGAGGAGGCGACCCCTTCCTCCAACAAAAACGGATTGCAAGTCACCCTGTGTGTCACCCGACCAGAGGACTTCTACTTTCCCGACGAGCTCGACATCTCTGTGACCGCTCGCAGCCCGTGGGAAATTTTCCCCGCTGTAATGGTTATATTCGGCAGGGGGTTCAACAAGGTCTCGGTGGGGTCGATCAAGCGGAAGTTCAACGAGCTGATAGAGACGAGCTCGGCGCAGACTGCCACCTTTGAGAAGGTCCAAGGAAGGTCGAACCTCATCACCTTCTACCTTAAAGAATTGACGGGCGGTGCTCCCAACTCCACCATCCCCCTCCTAATCAGAGCGCAGATGGCGAACTTCATTGTCCGCCGCATTTTGGTTGACCAAGGGAGCTCGGTGGACATCATGTACGCCCACCTCTTCGAGACCCTCCAACTCAATGAAACACATCTGACCCCCTACGTGGGCTCAGACCTCCAGGGTTTCAACGACACCACCACCAGACCGTGGGGCTATGTCGAGCTGATGGTTACTTTTGGGAACGACGACACTGCCCGACAAGTTAAGACCTGCTTCCTGGTGGTGGAATGCCCTTCTCTGTACCAGTGCATCCTGGGTAGACCAACTCTGGCCGAGCTCACGGCGGTACCATCTACAGTCCACCTGAAGATGAAGTACTACACGACCAGAGGCCGGGTCGTCACCCTCCACGAGGACATTGAAGCTGCTAGGAGATGCTTCGAAGCCGCGACCAAGGGCCTAAACTCGATCAATGTCAAGTCCAAGACCGCGGGGAAGCCAGCCCTGGACGTAGAGCAGAAGCCACTCCCGCGCATCAACATGGTGAACCTCGACAGTCGCTTCCCCACCGAGCAGGATCAAGGAGAAGCAGCGGATAACGACCTTCCAGCCGAAGGCAACAGGAAGCCTCCCCACCCAACGCGCCCCATTCCAGATGGAGACTTCGAGCTCATCACTCTCGGGGACAGTCCAGACAGAAAGGTGAAGATTGGCACAGGGCTCACTGACCTGGTGAGGAAGCAGTTGAAGGCATGCCTCCGGGAGAATGCTGACTTATTCGTGTGGAGCGCGTCAAAAATGCCCGACCTCGATCCAGATATGGCCTTCCACCAGCTTACAATAGATTCAGCCGCTAGGGCTATAGTGCAACGTAGGCGTAGGCAGTCTCCCGAGAAAGCGGAGGCTGCTGAAAAAACTGTAAAAGACCTCTTAGAGGAAAACTTTATTTTGGAATCCCGATACATAACCTGGCTGTCTAACGTTGTACTTGTTAAAAAAATAATGGAAACGGAGAATGTGCGTTGAATACACTGATCTTAACCGGGCATGCCCGAAAGATGCTTATCCACTGCCTTACATCGACAAACTGGTCGACAATTCCGCAGGTCTTAAATTGCCGTCGTTCATGGACGCCTACTCAGGATACAATCAAATCCCCATGGCGAAGGCCGACAAGCAGCACACAACCTTCATGACCGAGTCGGGCAATTACTACTATAATGTAATGCCCTTCGGCCTGAAGAACGCCGACGTGACCTACCAGTGGATGATGAACAAAGTCTTCGGGGGAGAGATCAGTGACATGCTCGAGGTCTACATGGACAACATGATCGTAAAATTGTGAGAAAAATTCGATCACACTGCCCATCTCAAAAGGGTCTTCGACACGGCGAGGAAATGCAAGATGAGATTCAACCTGGAGAAATGCAACTTCGGCGTCCGGGCAGGTAAGTTCCTCGGTTTCTACCTCACAGAACGAGGGATCAAGGCGAACCCAGACAAGTGCAGGGCGTTCTCCGAATTCCCGACACCGAACTCAAAGAAGTTGATACAATCGCTAAACGGGATGCTCACCTCGCTGTCCCGCTTCGTGGCCAAGTCGGCGCAGTATACACTTCCCTTTTTCAAACTCCTACGCAAGAAAGCCACTGTTTGAATGGACCGAGGAGTGCGAGCAGGCACTCCTCCACCTCAAACAAGTCCTCTCACAACCCCAGGTCATCTCGCGACCAAAAGACGGGGAGACCTTGTTCCTGTACCTCGTCGTCATGAGCGAAGCGGTCAACGCGGTTCTAATCCGGGAAACCCCCGACGGGCAGATGCCGATTTAATTCACCAGTAAAGCCCTCCAAGGCCCTGAACTTAGATACTAGCAAATCGAGAAGGTCGCCCTGGCCCTCGTCACTGCGGCCAGAAGGCCGCGACACTATTTCTTGGCCCACACGATCATGGTGAGGACCGAACAACCAGTGAAACAGCTCCTCGGCCGACCAGACATGGCGGGTAGGATGGTCAAATGGTCGCTCGAACTCACCGAGTTCGACATCCAATATGAGGGTAGAAAGGCCTTGAAAGCCCAAGCGCTGGCCGATTTCTTCGCGGAGATGACCATCCCTGAACCTTCGACCGACAGATCCCACAAATGGACGATCTACGTCGACGGGGCTTCCAGCTCGACAGTTGAGGAGCGGGCATCATCCTAGAGAACGAGGAAGACATTCTGATCAAGGTCTCCCTCACATTGTCCTTCCCGACGTCAAACAACCAGGCCGAGTATGAGGCTTTCCTCGCCGGGTTACGACTAGCCGAGGATCTCGGCGCCAAATAAGTAAAAATATTCACTGGCTCCCAGCTCTTGGCCTCTTAGGTTCGAGGAGAGTACCAAGCCAAGAACGACAACCTCGTCGAGTACTTGGCTTTGGTGAAAGAAATGACGAAAAAGTTCACCTCGGCGGAAGTGAGTCACATCCCGCGCGAACACAATACTCGGGCGGACGTCATATCTAAGCTCGCGAGCACAAAGAAAAAAGGCGGGAACAAGTCCGTCATCCAAGAATACCTCAGCAAGCCATCGGAGACAGCCACTGCTGGATGACCCTGTGAGAACAAGATTTGGTTCTGCAATATTATCTCTAAGTTTTGATGATAACAGATAAATATTTGTATGAACAATTTTGTGCAACTAATGTTGTTATGTGTGAGAACCTAGCAAACAGGTTCTGCTTTCGTAATTTAGCGCAATGCTCAATGTAATATGCTTCGAAGAACATAACTCAATTTGAAGATGAGACAAGGGTTCTGATGAAACAAAGTCAAATTGCTGAAGCCTCACAAGAAGTTCTGAAGACTCCGAAGACAGGCTCTGAAGATTCGGAAGACTTAAAGCAGAATAGGATAACGCTCTTAAAGACCAAGTATTGAAGTTCTGAAGACTGATTCCTAATGGACTTCTTCAATCAACGGAAGACTTGAAGCATCAGATATTCTGCTATAAAGATTCCACTCATGCTTCATCAAATTAACATCAGAAGCCTCTGGATATGAAGAAAGTGGATTTAAGAGAACAAGGTTCAAAAGACAAGTTCTAAAGATTCTGGAAGCGCAGAGCTGATGATTTAAAGACTTGATAATCACAAGACCATACAATGTTTTCCCTTCTTACTCACGCTCACAAAAAGCCTCTGATGTTGAGAAGCCGAGAAAAACTGCCACACTGTACAACTGTACCACATTACAACGTTAAAATTCTCGAAGACTGTACGAAATACAAACTAGACAATCTGACACAGACAGGACGCGCTGCATGCAGAAGATTTTGTACCTGTCCTCACGCTTCCAAGCCGTAAGCCTACTTAGCTATCATGATTTCATTTCAACGGCTTTTTTCACTCAACTATAAAAGGAAGCTCAAAGACTTGAAGAAAGACACACATGCGAACAACGACAATACCTTCTAACTCCATTCTTTCTTAAGTCATTTCTGGTCTAAAAGCGTGTTTACGTTATTAGCTTGATAAGAAGCAATTATCTGTAAACTTATTGTGTTTAAACTTAAAGTTGTATTCCTTAAGAGAGTCTTAGTGATTAGATCTCTTTTGAAGTCTAGGATGTGCGTCTTAGAGGTTGTGCCTTGAGTAAGACCTGTGTGGTTGGATTACTTGAGAAGTTTAGAACGTGTGAGTTCTAGAGGTTGTTGTTAGTCACCAGCGTGTTGCTTGTGCAGTGTACTATTTTGTTGAATAGTGGATTAAGACCTCGTTGAGAGAGGAAAAATCACCTTGGCGGGTGGACTAGACTAACTTGAGAGATTCTCAAGTGAACTAGTATAAACATAACGTGTTTATATCTTTTTGTTTAACTAAGCCGTTGTTCTTTAGAAAAAGGAAAAAAGTTTTAAAGAAAGTTACTCAAAAGAAACAATTATTTTGAAAAACCAATTCAAACCCCTCCTTTCTTGCGTTTTTCACACCTTCAATTGGCATCAGAGCTCCGGTTCTGAAGTGATAAAAAGATTGAATTTTTATCAAGCACTTAATAGTGTTCAGTATCGATCCAAGTGTGAAATACAATGACTACACCACCACCAACAACTTCTGAAACAAATGTCATTGAAAGAGAATCTTACATTGCAAAACCTCCTATCTTTTATGGTGAAAAGTTTGACTATTGGAAAGATAGAATTGAAAGTTATTTCTTATCATTTGATCTAGATCTATGGGATCTAGTACTTGATGGCTACAGCCATCCAGTAGATTCTGTAGGTAAAAAGATTGAAAGAAGTGAGTTTACAGATGCTCAGAAGAAAACCTACAAAAATCATCACAAAGCAAGAACTATTCTGTTGAACGCAATTTCTTATACTGAGTATGAGAAAATCACAAACAAAGAAACTACAAAATCCATCTTTGACTCTCTTCGTATGACTCACGAAGGAAATGCTCAAGTCAAGGAGACAAAGGCTCTTGCGCTAATCTAGAAATACGAAGTCTTTAAAATGGAAGAAGATGAGTCTGTTGAAACCATGTTCTCAAGGTTTCAAATGCTTGTTGTCAGACTTAGAGTTCTAAACAAAGGCTATTCTACTCCTGATCATGTCAAGAAAATCATCAGAAGTCTTCCAGCAAAATGGAGACCAATGGTGACTGCCTTGAAAGTTGCAAAGGATTTGAATAATATCAGTCTTGAAGAACTTATCAGTTCTTTAAGAAGTCATGAAATAGAGCTTTAAGGAGATGAACCTCAGAAGAAAAACAAATCCATTGCACTAAAAGCAAAGCCAGAAAAGAAGAAAGCGTATCAGGCAGAAGAAGAGATGGAAGAATCTGAAGAAGATTCAGAAGAAGACGATATATCACTCATATCAAGGAAGATAAGTCAACTTTGGAAGTATAGAAGGAACAAGTTCAAAGGACCAAGGAGAAGATTCGAATCTACATCTGGTTAAAGAAGAAACTATGGAAAAGATGTTACGTGTTTTGAATGCAAAGAACCTGGACATCTCAAATATGACTGTCCAAAGGCCAAGAAAGAAGAAAGACCTAGGAAAACAAAAAAGGGTCTCATGGTAACATGGGATGACTCAGAATCTGAAGATGATGCTGATGAAAGTCGGGTTAACATGACATTCATGGTAGAAACCAGAAGCAACTCGTCAGAGGAAGAACTATCAGACTCCGACGATGAAAGAGAGGTACTTTCTTCCTTATCACGTTCTGAACTTGAATTAGGATTAACTGAACTTATCAAAAGATATCAAAATCTTCAAAGCAAATTCAAAATCCTAAAAAAAAAATTTATAGTTTCTTCAGAAGATCTTACTAAAAATAAGAAAATCATCTCTGAGCAAAATGAGAAAATATTTGTCTTAGAAAACTCAAATTCTGTCCTGAAATGTAAATTATCTAAGGTAGAAGAAGAAATGGTCTCAAACTCAGCTAACACTAGTAAAGAAGACAAATATGATAACGCATTTAAAAACTTTCTTGCCAAAAGCGTAGATAGAAGCAAAATGGCTTCACTGATCTATGGAGTCAGTAGAAATGGTAGCAGAGGTCTAGGATATTCAGGACCATCTCAACCATATGATGAAACCAAAAACATCAAAATAATACCTCTGTCCAAACAGTTTACTCCCTCTGGTACTAATCTTAAACATTCAGAACCAAAAGGTTCAAACTCTAAGATTACACGAACACATCCACTAAAGAAGTACTCTAAACACAAACACTATGCACAAACTCCACACCGTTTTGCTAACGTAAGGAAGTCTAAAGGGGTCAGAACCTTTAGAAAAACTAATGTGAAAGGACCCAAAAAATGGGTACCTAAAAACAAGATAATTTATGTTGCAGATATCCTTAATAGCTCCATTGAAACACCAGTCATGGTACCTGGACAGTGGATGCTCACGACACATGACGGGAGAAAGGCTTATGTTCCAAGATCTGAAACTTAAACCTGGAGGCGTTGTCGGTTTCGGAGGAAATCAGAAAGGAAGAATCATTGGCTCCGGAATCGTTGGAAATGGTAAACTTCCTTCCATTAAAAATGTTTTGTTAGTAGAAGGTCTAATGCATAATCTGTTGTCAATAAGCCAACTTAGCGACAGTGGTTATGATCTCATTTTTAATAAAACATCTTGTAAAGCGGTAAGTCAGAAGGATGGATCTATCCTATTCAACGGAAAGAGGAAAAATAACACTTACAAAATTAAGTTATCTGATTTAAAACATCAAAATGTAAAATTTCTTTTTTTTGTAAACGAAGAGCAATGGGTCTGGCACAGACGTCTTGGCCATGTCAGTCTGAGAAGAATCTCTCTGCTTAACAAGCTTGGTCTTGTTAGAGGCTTGCCAAATCTGAAATATTCTTCAGACGCTCTTTGTGAAGCATGTCAGAAAGGAAAATTTTCAAAAACATCTTTCAAAGCTAAAAATGTTGTTTCCACCTCCAGACCGTTGGAACTTCTTCACATTGATCTGTTTGGTCCTGTAAAAACGGCCTCTCTCAATGGTAAGAAATATGGACTAGTCATCGTTGATGACTACAACAGATGGACATGGGTAAAATTCTTGAAACACAAGGATGAATCACATTCTGTGTTTGCTTCCTTCTGCACTCAAGTACAAAATGAGAAAAATTGTAAAATAGTCAGAGTAAGGAGTGATCATGGTGGGCAATTTGAAAATAAAAACTTTGAGGAACTTTTTGATTCACATGGAATATCTCACGATTTTTCTTACCCTAGAACTCCACAACAAAACGGAGTTGTAGAAAGAAAGAATCAAACTTTGCAAGAAATGGCTCGCACTATGATCCAAGAAACTGACATAGCTAAACATTTATGGGCGGAAGCAATCAACTCAACATGCTATATTCAAAATAGAATCTCTATAAGACCTATCTTGAATAAAACTCCATATGAATTGTGGAAGAATAAATTACCCAACATTTCTTATTTTCATCCGTTTGGACGTGTCTGTTTTATGCTTAACACTAAAGAAAATCTTAGCAAGTTTGATTCCAAAGCACAGAAGTGTCTGTTGTTGGGATACTCTGAACGTTCGAAAGGCTATAGAGTTTACAACACAGAATCAAGAAGTGTGGATGAATCCATTCATGTTAGATTCAATGACAAGCCTGACTCAGAAAAGTCAGAGCTAGTTGAGAAACTTGCAGATTTAGAAATCAGATTCTTTGAATCTAAGGAAAAGGTAGAGGAAGTCAAAGAACAGCAAGATCCTACACCAGAAACCACTGAAGTAACTCCAACTACCCCATCTCAACGAAGAAGAAGATTGTCCACATCCCATCCTGAGGAACTAATTCTGGGAAACAAAGATGCTCCTATCAGAACCAGATCAACCTTTAGACCATCAGAAGAAACACTTGTAGGACTAGTGTCGTTGATAGAACCAGCTACAATTGAAGAAGCTCTCATGGACAAAGACTGGGTTCTGGCTATGGAAGAAGAACTTAACCAGTTCTCCAAAAATGATGTTTGGGATCTAGTTCCTAAACCCAAGAATGTTCATGTCATAGGAACCAAGTGGGTATTTAGGAACAAGCTAAATGAGAAAGGAGAAGTTGTCAGAAACAAAGCACGACTTGTTGCTCAAGGATACAGTCAACAAGAAGGAATTGACTACAACGAAACATTTTCTCCAGTTGCAAGACTTGAAGCAATACGTTTGTTAATATCCTTTTCAGTAAATCATGGCATCACTCTCTATCAAATGGATGTTAAGAGCGCATTCTTAAATGGCTATATATCAGAAGAAGTTTATGTCAAACAACCTCCTGGTTTTGAAAATTCAGAAAAATCAGACTTTGTTTTAAAAAAATCATTCTATGGTTTAAAACAAGCTCCCAGAGCTTGGTATGAAAGATTAAGCAAGTTTTTACTAGAAAACAATTTCACCAGAGGAAAGGTTGACACAACACTTTTCTGCAAGACATATAAGAATGACATTCTCATTGTTCAAATCTATGTTGATGACATTATTTTTGGTTCTGCTAACTCTTCTCTATGTCAAGAATTTTCAAAGTTAATGCAGGCCGAATTTGAAATGAGTCTCATGGGAGAACTAAAGTTCTTCCTTGGAATTCAAATTGATCAAAGATCAGAGGCCACTTACATTCATCAAACCAAGTACACAAAAGAACTTCTGAAGAAGTTCAATATGATGGATTGCAACATTGCTAAAACACTAATGCATCCAACGTGTGTCATGGGAAAGGAAGAAACAGGAGTTAAGGTTTGTCAAAAACTCTATCGTGGTATGATAGGTTCTCTCTTATATCTAACTGCTTCTAGACCTGATATATTATTCAGTGTACATCTATGTGCTAGATTCCAATCAGATCCAAGAGAATCACATTTAACCGCTGTCAAGCGAATTCTAAGGTATCTGAAAGGAACAACTAACCTTGGCCTGATGTATAAGAAAACATCAGAGTATACTCTTTCTGGTTACTGCGATGCAGACTATGCGGGAGACAGATTAGAAAGAAAGGGCACATCAAGGAACTGTCAGTTCTTAGGAAGCAATTTAATCTCATGGTCAAGCAAGAGATAATCTACAATTGCTCTCTAAACAGCTGAAGCAGAATACATATCAGCCTCCCTATGCAGTACTCAAATGCTATGGATGAAAAATCAGCTAGAAGACTATCAGATATATGAGAGTAACATTCCTATCTTCTATGATAATACTGCTGCTGTCATACCCCAAATTTTACCCACAAATATTCTGATCGTTTGCATATTATCTTGAGTCAGTCGTCTCGCATTTTAGTTAAACATCTCATTAATCATGCATTTTTCGTTAGAATTTAATTTGTTTTATTTCTTTTTTTTACTAACCATTTTCAATTATCTTTTTTTATTATTTTTAGTTTTACTATTATTATTATTAGTTTTATTATTATTAATTTTATTATTATTATTATTATTATTATTATTATTATTATTATTATTAGTTTTATTATTATTAGTTTTATTATTTGTTTTATTATTACTAAACTTTATTATTATTATTAGTTTTATTATTACTAAGCTTTATTGTTATTATTAGTTTTATTATTACTAAGCTTTATTATTGTTGTTATTATTATTATTATTATTATTATTATTATTATTATTACTTTTATTTTTGTTTGTCTTCATGTCCATAAAGGGAAAAATGGTAAGTTGGGACCACTACATTATAGTACAAACAGTTCACATGGATTGCAAACTTGGACTTATCAATGGCCAAGAATCATTCTCACATTTCACATGGATTGCCAACTTGGACTTATCAATGGCCAAGAATCATTCTCATAAAGTCACATGGATTGCCACATCAACACTCCCACCTCATTCATACTATAAATAAGATCTCTCTTTCTCTCATTTTTTGGGGGCACCAACAATACCACACATACATTCTCAAAACCTTGCACATTTATTACATATTTTTTAAGTCAAATATTTTTTTTTGTTGTTTTTTTTAGGAATCAAATTTTATCCTTTTCTTTTACTTACATAATACCCATAAACATTCACCATTTTCACCACAACAACAACTTCCATCAAAACACTTTCACTTCCTTCTACACAACAAGCTTAACCTTTGCTAGTTTTGGAGTTTGTGAGTATCATTCATCCTTTATTTTTGTTCATACCATATATAGTTAGTAGTTTAGTATATATATATTTTTAGTTTGTGAAGTTATGTTGTAAAAATGTAATATTTTATGTGTTCATGTTTTTATTACTGTTATATTATTATTAAGATTTATTTATTTTTGTACCTAAATCTTTCCATTTAAATTTAATGATTAAACTTTTTTTAAAAAATAAAAAATACGAAAGAAGAGGACTGTTGGAATCTAGCATTCTAGCAGAAACCTCGAACGATTGGTCTCAAGTCTCGCACTTTGGGGTAGCCATTCATTCATTCTTTCGCTCCTCAAAATACCTTTAATTAATTTGGACAAATAAGGACCGTTACGATCTAGCATCTTGACATAACCCTTTTGAGCTTTTCTATCATCAAAAGCTCGTTGTCCTCAAAACAATTTTCATATTAATTTGGACAAATAAGGACCGTTAAGATCTAGCATCTTGACATAACCCTTTTGAGCTTTTCTATCATCAAAAGCTCGTTGTCCTCAAAATAATTTTCATATCAATTTGGACAAATAAGGACCGTTAAGATCTAGCATCTTGACATAACCCTTTTGAGCTTTTTTATCATCAAAAGCTTGTTGTCCTCAAAACAATCTTAATCATAACTTAGACGAATAAGAGCCGTCAAGATCTAGCATCTTGGCACAACTCTTCGAACAATTGATTATCTTCAAGGGTTCATTGTCCATCAAATATTTTTCATTTCAACTTGGATGAATAAGAGCCGTCGAGGTCTAGGATCTTGGCGCAACTCTTGAATCATTGATTACTATCAATGTTCATTGTCCAACAAACAATTTTTCATACCAATCTTGAATGAAAAGGACTATTAGAGTCTAGCACTCTGGCATAACCCTTTTGCATTCTTAAAATATATGCAAGCCACTTTTAAACCACTAGCTTTTCCAAGAGATAGCCATTAATCTCTTGTGATTTTTAACCCTTCCTTTAACCTTCACCAGAGATATCCATTAATCTCTTCTCCTTCACCAACCTTTAAACCTTCATTTAAATCCTTTCATAAGAGATAGCCATTAATCTCTTCTCCTAAACAATCAATCCTCACAAGCTTTGCTTTCAAGCTTTTTACCGTAGTACCCAGAACTACGGACGCTCTGATTTCTCAAGTTCATCTTGAGAATACGTGGGCATAGGATTGCGAGATCCTAGCGAGCCACCTTTTCTTTTTTCTACCTTCTACCTTTTCCTTTACATCCAATGCCTTCTTGGATTCCACCTTTCCATTTTTCATCGTAGCCCCGAACTACGAAGGCTCTGAGTTCCTCATTGCACTACGAGGATACGTAGGCACGAGATTGTGAAGTCTTGGCGAGCACCCTAATAATAAAAAACCTCTTTAGGTTTTCTCTCCTTTAACAATAATCACTTACCTTCCTTTCTCAATAAGGAACTCAGACATTGGTTGCGATGACCATATTCTTATACTTTCTTTTTAGGGGTTTTATTCGATATTTTCCCTTTCCTCCTATGGAATAAATAAAGATCAGTGGCGACTCTGTTAAGTCTATCCCGCGGGCGTGCGATTGCGCCTCGCGAGGTCGTTCTTATTTTTCGAGGTACGACAGATGGCGACTCTGCTGGGGACTTTCCCATCCCTAAGTGAGTCAAGCCTAGTTTAGTTAGGTTTTCATATGTGTGTTTAACTTTTGTTTGTTTCTCTTCCTTCTTTGATTATATGTTTTATTGCTCTTGCTTTATTTCTTTTTCATATATATCTCTGTATATCCATGTGTGGGCTTTGGGTATCTTATATCTTGAATAAAGCTCTACACCCGAGTTTTGGAAAAAGCAGAGAGAAAACATAGGTTTAGATTTGGTAGTTAGTAGTGTTTGACTACGAGGGCAAGCTCCTTGTAGCAACTAACATGAAGGCTCCTCTAGAGTAGACTTGTTTGTAGATCTCGTTATAAAAACAGCTAGCCTGTTGCATAACATTGATTCATAAAGGGTCCATGACTCTAGGTCCCCCATTTAGAACCAGTGCTATTTTGGTGGTTGCGTAATATTGAACTTCAAGGACATCTCCTTGCTCTAACCAATATGAAAACCCCGATCAGAATAGACCTTTTCGTCACTCTCGTTGTAAAATGGCCAACCCGTTGCATAACATTGATACGACTAAGGTCCGTGACTCTGAAACCTTATCAAAAACCTAGAAAATATCCCGTGAGTGGGTTTATGGGTAGATAATCTATAACTATCCGTTATAGGGAGACCTACCTAATAGGACGTTCTAATTTATTCGGGTTATCTCAGATCCTAACCACCTTACATTGCATTTTCTTTCTGCATCATGTGTTGCATTATATTGCATATCATTTGCATCTTTGCATGTTTCATTGCATACATCTGTTCGTCCAGTTACTCATCTCCAGCTGTCTCTATATTCCAGAGTTTGTCTGTGAGTCGTCAAGCTGATTCCTCGACACAAGTACCAGACTAGAGCTAACTACAGACGAAGGATGTCAGAGCAAGAGGCACATGATCTGAGGTCCGAATGGAAATTGATGACCTCAAATCGAGCATGACTAAACTAACCGAGGTGCTTTAAGTCTTAATTGCTAGAGGAGAGCAACCCCAAAGGACTGTCATCCAGGAAGTTTCAAGCGCTGATCCTCCACCTGTTCAGATGCCGCCTTCAACTTGGCCAGAGTTTGATTTACCACACAACTATTCTCCACCTCTTGCATCTACTGCTATGATTTGTCAGACTGCTAGACCAGTGTTTTAAGCTCCTGTTTTTGCCGTGCCCAGACCTGTGGTCTATGCTGTTCCACAGACTGTTCGAGCTCCCTTTGAGAATCCCCTCTATGAGTACAATGCTGCCAGTGCTCAGGGTGAAGAGCCTGAAGACTTTGTTGAACCTGAAGTTGTCCGAGAGCAGTTTCAGATCATAGAGAAGAGACTCAAAGCCGTTGAGGGTACTGATTTCTTTAATGTGGATGCTGACAACATGTGTTTAGTATCTGACCTTGTTATGCCTCCTAAGTTCATAACTCCAGAATTTGTGAAGTATAAGGGCCACTCTTGCCCAAGAGCTCATTTGGTCATGTATCTTCGCAAGATGACTGCTCATGCCAAAAATCAAAAACTGCTTATCCACTGTTTTCAAGACAGCTTGAGTGGAGCCTCACTTAAGTGGTATATGAGTCTCGAGCAAAACTCTATTCACTGCTTCCAAGATCTCACAAATGCCTTCATGAAGCAGTACAAGTATAACCTCGACATGGCTCCTGATCGCCGCCAGCTGCAAAACACGACTCAGCATGAGAAGGAATCTTTTAAGGAGTATGCTCAGCGCTGGAGGGAGTTGGCTTCCCAGGTTGAACCTCCCTTGGCCGAAAAGGAATTAATCGGAATGTTCATGGATACCTTGTCCCCATTATATTGGGAGAAGATGATTGGAAGTGTTTCCTCCAACTTCCCTGATTTGGTTACTATCGGCGAAAGACTCGAGGAAGGTCTTAAGAAAGGAAAAGTATCTAAGGCTGTCGAATCTTCTAATGCTGTGAAGAAATCCTACGGGAACTTTCAGAAGAAGAAGGAAGATCAGACCAACGCTGTAATGTTTGAAGTGAGAAGGCCTCGTCCTCAACCTCAGTATATTGTTCACCCTACTATTGCTGCTGTCACTCCTGCGGTCACTGCTCCACGACCAGCTCAAGCTCCCCAACATCCGGCTACAGAACAAAACCAGTACCGTAATAGGAATCATTTTGATCCTATTCTAATGAAGTACACTGAACTGTATCCTGGTCTGATGGAGCAAGGTTTGATTACCACAAGGCCTTTACCTCTTCCAAACCCTCTTCCAGCTGGATTTAGATCTGATCTCCACTGTGCATTCCATGAAGGTGCCGCAGGCCACGACTTGGAAAACTGCTATGCACTAAAGGCTAGAGTGCGTGATTTGATTAAGACTGGAATTCTCAATTTTTGTGACAATCCCAATGTCCAGGACAACCCTCTGCCAGGGCACGCCAAGTGAAGCTTCAGTCGACTTCAGCATGATATCCTCCTAAAAGCCAGTGTTTCAGACAGGACAACTCATCCTTGTGTTGATTAATCACTAGGCCTTTGTTTCTTGTTGTTTGCACTTTCTTTATTTTGTAATGGTTGTTTGCTTTCAAATTATGTTTGTACTTTCACAATTAATGAAATGAGCATTTGTAACTTTTTGATTCAATTCATTTGTGTTTGCTATCTACTTCTTAATGCTTTCTGTTTCAAAAAAATATTTTATCTCTTCTCCATTTTCTGTTGATTATGCAAAGATTGGAGTGAGGATGATGAAAACGTAAATACTCATAATTGATGTGGTATGCTTTCAAATCAAAACTTTGCTGACGATGTAAGGCATTGTTTCAATCCCTAAACACTGGAGAAATAAGGAAGATAATCCCTCGTCAACCCCTTTGGGCCTTGAAGTAGGAGTTTCTTTTCTTTACAAATAAAAACCCGCAATCTTAACCTGGGGCAGGGTAGTTCTCAATTAAATTGATTGTGCATTCAAATACAAGAGTAGCATTCAAGACGCCTTTCGACAAAGTTCACAAATGCTCCTTCGCACACAGCAAGCAGGTGTCGAAGATGTGTTTCAAGTCAAACGCCAATGATGGTTCACTGTAATCATTAAGCCAGGTAGTTACTAAAAAAAAAGAAGAAAGAACAAGCTTGTACGACAACCAAATGTTGGGAGAAGCGATGACTGCCATTTCAAAGTCTCTTAACTTCTGAACCATCATCATTATCATCATCAGTGCAATTTCCTAACCTATGGGAACCTGAGTGCATAGTTTGAGTTAACTGAGCATAGGACTGGAGATCATCACGTAGATTGGGTGGGTCACAAATAAACTTTGAGCTTTTATCCTTTGTTTCTCAAACCGTGAACCAGGCCACGTTATAACCCTCAAAAGACCTAACTGAAGCAAGGTTATTTTGAAAGCATACTACAGTGAGGCTGCGTAAACTGACTCCAAAAGATCTTTGCGGATCATCTATTCTGACATCATACCTTTTTGCTTTACTTCTCACTTTGAATGTCTTGAACCGCCGTGTTCAGACCAGTGACTCATATACTTCACTTTTTTCAAAATGATTTTGATTTCAAAAGTTGCATGAACTCTACATTTACCATGTTTGTACAAATTCTTTTGTTTGCAAACTAACTTTTCTTCTCAAGGAATTTTCAAACAAATAAGAAACTTGGTCGGTGATCCAATCAGGGGCAAGTTCCTTCCATATCCTGTTGAGAATCAGTTCAAGATTTGTGGTTTAATGGCGACTTCTTAGAATTGGTTTATACAGAAGATTTTGCAAGGCTCAGGCTGGGGCAAGCTTTCTCAGTTTACAGTAAAATAATCATCTTTCAAGACTTAGACTGGGGCAAGCTTTCTAAGAGCACCATGAAACGGTCATTTCCAGAATCAATCAAACTGAAGCAATGATCAGCTTATCTACAACAGTCAGCTAATCTGGGGCAGTTTACTTGAAGAATCCCCAGGCAGCTCTTCATCCTTCCTACAAGGATCATCAACTTGATACAGTTTATTAGTGTGGCAATGATATGTTCAAGTGTTAGCATCTCTAGTCCCCAAGCAGAATGACAGTGATCCCCGTGTTAAGGAATCAGTCTTCCAATCTTGTCTTCTTCCCAAAAGAGTTGAGTCGGGCCGTCAGCATCTGCACCTGCATTTGCATTCGATCATATATCATCTGCATAATTCATATTCCATATGTATAGCATGAGTGTTTCATCCTCATTTGCATTTGTCCTTAGGTCGCATCGCTATCCACGTCTTACCTTGTGGTCAAAGTCCAACTCACTTGGCACCTACCAAACATATAAGTCGGTTCCTCTTTTGTATCCAATGTTATTCTTGGATGTCTTCGCCTGTCTTTTCTCCAATACCGTTCTTGAATGTCATATATATTTGTCTCTTTCTGATGTTCTTCCAGATTGAGTCATATGTTCTGATGTTTTTCCAGATAGTCCTTTGTAATTCTGATGTTTTTCAAGAATTTCATTTCTTTTACCGTCTGATGTTTTACCAGATCGAGTCTTCTGTTCTGACGTTTTCCCAGAACTCTCTCTTTGAATTATCTGATGTTTTTACAGATATACCCCTTTTCTTTACCATCTGATGCTTTTCCGGATGTGTCTCTCTTTCTGATATTTTTCCAGATTGAGTCTTTTATTCTGATGTTTTTCCAGAACCTATCTGATGTTTTTCCAGATATTTCGCTTTTTTTATTCTGATGCTTTTCCAGAATGACATTGCTTTTACCATCTGATGCTCTTCCGGATGTGTTTCTCTTTCTGATGTTTTTCCAGATTGAGTCTTTTGTTCTGATGTTTTCTAGAACCTATCTGATGTTTTTCTAGATAGTCCTTTGTAATTCTGATGCTTTTCCAGAATTTCATTTCTTTTGCTATCTGATGCTTTTCCGGATGTGCCTTTCTCTTTCTGATGTTCTTCCAGATTGAGTCTTTTGCTCCTGATGTTTTTCCATAACACTTTTTGTGTCTATCTGATGTTCTTCCGAATATGACCTTGTTTATCTAATGTTCTTCCAGATATAATGTTGCTTATCTGATGCTCTTCCGGATTTGTTTTCAAAACCCTTTCCCGTACATTTAATGCTCTTCTAAATGTTTCGTATGTATCTTTAGAATTCTTGTCTTCATCTAATGCTCTTCTAGATGTCTTCAATTTGTTTCTGACTTTGGTTAACAACTGCTGTATGTTTTCGAGTCTGTTTCCATTCTCCATCCAATGCTTTCCTGGATGTGTGGCGGAGTTTATTCGATGATTTTCCGAATATCTCTGATATGTGTCCCGGAGTTCATTCAATGCTCTTCTGAATGTCTCAATTGTCTGTTATTTTCCAGAGTCTATTCAACGCTTTTCTGAATACCTCTGGTGTTTGCTTATCTCATGTATTTCCTAGTTTTTTCCCCACCTCATTCAATGATCTTTTGAATGTCGTGACTCTTTTCCATCCATTTCCATTCATGGATGATGACTTTTGATTCCCCAGTGGAGACCGTCTTTCCGGTTCTGCTTCCATTGAGGAACTTGTGTTATCTTTTCTTTCTAAAGTGTCAGCCGATCACGCTTGAATCAGTGTCTCATCACTTTAGATATTCCCCAGTTTTGTTTCAGCTTCCCCAATGTTGTATTTTTCCCCAGTGAGTGATTGCTCATTGTGTGGACTTTGTCCTTGCCTGTTTTCGTCTTCGTTTGCGTTTTGCATTTACCATTTCACACTTTTCATCATATTAGAGTTCATAGCATGTCAGCATCTTAGTTTGTTTCTTTGGTCCATAGCATTGCATGTCAGTGCGTCTGAGGGCAAAATTTTCGGTTATCTATATTCAAATACCTTCCACCATGATTTCATGAAGACTATCATCACTCATGTCATCCGGTGAAGATATTTAAATAGGGGCAACTGTCATACCCCAAAATTTATCCTCAGATATTCTGATCGTTTGCATATTATCTTGAGTCAGTCGTCTCGCATTTTAGTTAAACATCTCATTAATCATGCATTTTTCGTTAGAATTTAATTTGTTTTATTTCTTTTTTTACTAACCATTTTCAATTATCTTTTTCATTATTTTTAGTTTTACTATTATTATTTCTTTTTTTATTATTATTAGTTTTATTATTATTAATTTTATTATTATTAGTTTTATTATTATTATTATTATTATTATTATTATTATTATTATTATTATTATTATTATTATTATTATTAGTTTTATTATTATTAGTTTTATTATTTGTTTTATTATTACTAAACTTTATTATTATTATTAGTTTTATTATTACTGAGTTTTATTGTTATTATTAGGTTTATTATTACTAAGCTTTATTATTGTTATTATTATTATTATTATTATTATTATTATTATTATTATTATTATTATTATAATAATTATTATTATTATTACTACTTTTATTTTTGTTTGTCTTCATGTCCATAAAGGGAAAAATGGTAAGTTGGGACCACTACATTGTAGTACAAACACTTCACATGGATTGCCAACTTGGACTTATCAATGGCCAAGAATCATTCTCACATTTCACATGGATTGTCTTATCAATGGCCAAGAATCATTCTCATAAAGTCACATGGATTGCCACATCAACACTCCCACCTCATTCACACTATAAATAAGATCTCTTTTCTCTCATTTTTTGGGGGCACCAACAATACCACACATACATTCTCAAAACCTTGCACATTCATTACATATTTTTTAAGTCAAATCTTTTATTTTTATTTTTTTTAGGAATCAAATTTTATCCTTTTCTTTTACTTACATAATACCCATAAACATTCACCATCTTCACCACAACAACAACTTCCATCAAAACACTTTCACTTCCTTCTACACAACAAGCTTAACCTTTGCTAGCTTTGGAGTTTGTGAGTATCATTCATCCTTTATTTTTGTTCATACCATATATAGTTAGTAGTTTAGTATATATATATTTTTAGTTTGTGAAGTTATGTTGTAAAAATGTAATATTTTATGTGTTCATGTTTTTATTATTGTTATATTATTATTAAGATTTATTTATTTTTGTACCTAAATCTTTCCATTTAAATTTAATGATTAAAATTTTTAAAAAAAATAAAAAATACGAAAGAAGAGGACTGTTGGAATCTAGCATTCTAGCAGAAACCTCGAACGATTGGTCTCAAGTCTCGCACTTTGGGGTAGCCATTCATTCATTCTTTCGCTCCTCAAAATACCTTTAATTAATTTGGATAAATAAGGACCGTTAAGATCTAGCATCTTGACATAACCCTTTTGAGCTTTTCTATCATCAAAAGCTCGTTGTCCTCAAAATAATTTTCATATTAATTTGGACAAATAAGGACCGTTAAGATCTAGCATCTTGACATAACCCTTTTGAGCTTTTCTATCATCAAATGCTTGTTGTCCTCAAAACAATTTTCATATCAATTCGGACAAATAAGGACCGTTAAGATCTAGCATCTTGACATAACCCTTTTGAGCTTTTTTATCATCAAAAGCTTGTTGTCCTCAAAACAATCTTAATCATAACTTAGACGAATAAGAGCCGTCAAGATCTAGCATCTTGGCACAACTCTTCGAACAATTGATTATCTTCAAGGGTTCACTGTCCATCAAATATTTTTCATTTCAACTTGGATGAATAAGAGCCGTCGAGGTCTAGGATCTTGGCGCAACTCTTGAATCATTGATTACTATCAATGTTCATTGTCCAACAAACAATTTTTCATACCAATCTTGAATGAAAAGGACTGCTAGAGTCTAGCACTCTGGCATAACCCTTTTGCATTCTTAAAATATATTTAAGCCACTTTTAAACCACTAGCTTTTCCAAGTGATAACCATTAATCTCTTGTGATTTTTAACCCTTCCTTTAACCTTCACCAGAGATAGCCATTAATCTCTTCTCCTTCACCAACCTTTAAACCTTCATTCAAATCCTTTCATAAGAGATAGCCATTAATCTCTTCTCCTAAACAATCAATCCTCACAAGCTTTGCTTTTAAGATTTTTACCGTAGTACCCAGAACTACGGACGCTCTGATTTCTCAAGTTCATCTTGAGAATACGTAGGCATAGGATTGCGAGATCCTAGCGAGCCACCTTTTCTTTTTTCTACCTTCTACCTTTTCCTTTACATCCAATGTCTTCTTGGATTCCACCTTTCCATTTTTCATCGTAGCCCCGAACTACGAAGGCTCTGAGTTCCTCATTGCACTACGAGGATACGTAGGCACGAGATTGTGAAGTCTTGTCGAGCACCCTAATAATAAAAAACCTCTTTAGGTTTTCTCTCCTTTAACAATAATCATTTACCTTCCTTTCTCAATAAGTTGAAGATTAGAAACAATCCATAAGCTAACATACATTTGACCCTAACTAAATGGTTCCCGTTGAGTACAACGGACGTGAGGGGTGCTAATACCTTCCCCTTGCGTAACCGACTCCCGAACTCAGACATTGGTTGCGATGAGCATATTCTTATCCTTTCTTTTTAGGGGTTTTATTCGATATTTTCCCTTTTCTCCTATGGAATAAATAAAGATCGGTGACGACTCTGTTAAGTTTATCCCGCGGGCGTACGATTGCGCCTCGCGAGGTCGTTCTCATTTTTCGAGGTACGACAGCTGCTATCTGCTTAAGTAAAAATCCAATTTTGCATTCTAGGGCTAAACACATAGAAATAAAACATCACTTTATTAGGGACTATGTTCAGAAGGGAACTCTATGCTTAAAATTCATTGATACAAACCATCAGTGGGCTGACATTTTCACAAAAACGTTAGCTGAAGATAGATTTCTAATTATTTTAAAACACCTGAATATGAAATACTGTTCAGAATAAAATATTTTTAGAACCTCATGAGAAAAGCATTTTTTTCATCAGAACCACTTTCTTAACGCATCTCAAGTTCTGATAATTTTGTGACATGTCATATTTTCGAAAAAATTATCTTTGCACGTGATTTAAATAAAAATTAAGTCACTTTAACTATTCAAATTAAATAAACAGCATTTCCCTCGAGATTGACTCAACTTTATCACATTTATTCGCCTATTTCCTTACGTGTCTGTCCACTAAGTACCTCACAATCACATAAATACCAGAACCCCTCAATCTATTAGAAAATAGACGTAACCTAGATTACCTCTAATTTTTCTTGGGAACATTCCAAAAACTTTCATTCTTCAACTCCTCAAAACACTCTATCACTCTCGTTCATCACCAAAACCCTAAATCTCTACTCTTCCTCTCAATCGCTCAAAATGATGACCCCAATGCAAGAAGAAGCCGTCAAGTTCTCACAAGAATTTGAAGAATCATCAAGAAGAATGTCAGCTCCCTCAACCGGGCCATCCTCAACAACATCTCTAACTAATCAAATGGTCGCTTCATCTTCATCTCATTCTTCTCAAATAAGCGAAGAACACATTACCCAAAGAGAAGCTTCTGTCACCTACAATCTTGAAAACCTAACTGTACTCAAGGAAATGCATGTAGATTTCCAAAATCTTGCCGAAAATGGATTCAGTCTAATCGAAGAAGTAGAAGCTCAGGAATGGACCAATTACTTTGATAGGCTCAAAGGACCAGTTTTTGAAGCACTTGTAAAAGATTTCTGGAGACAAGCTGTTTGTGACAAGATCCATGTTGTCTCCTATGTCCTGGGAAGAAAGATCGTCATCACTGAAAAATCCATTGCCGATCTTTACAATCTGGAGTTTATGAAGAACAAGAGAGTATATGGGATGAACAATAAATCTTCATTTGTGAAAAAGAGGATCAACCCTATCATCTACGCCAACTATCAACTGAGCAAAAAGGAGTACAAGAGAGAAGATTTGCATGCATACTTAAAAATCTGGCACAAAATCATTCTTGGCTGCATCAATCCTAGGCCCTCATCACATGCTACAGATTTCTTCAACGCCAACATAAAATACATGCTTTACTATCTGATCACCAAAGAAAGAATGTGTCTACCCTCTATCCTATTTTACTATCTGAGAGACATGGTAACAAAAACAAGGACAACTGGTGGATACAGAAATGATATACCAAGATACATTCCTTTTGGAAGAATGCTTTCAGACATCTTCTATGAAAGTGGTATAATAGACACTCTGGTTACAAAAGTCAAATACACAGAAGATCTAACCACAACCCTTGGAGAACCAGTAAATGCCACAACTCTTAAGCAAATGAGAATAATCAATAAAGTAAAGGTAAATCCTTTCATCATCTATGATGATTTAAGCAAACGAAGGGTCACGGTGCCGGGTTATCCTACCTATCACAGACGTTACCAACGTGAGGAATTAGCTGTATACATAGATGGAGTAAAGGCCCGAGGATATGATGTCTGTGAAATCAAGCATGAAGAAGAAGAATGGGAACAAATAGAGCAGAATGAGCAGACTAATCAATCAAACTCCGAACCAACTATTATGGAGTCTCCTAAAAGGAAAAGAAAGCATACTACCATCATTTCTAAGCCTCAGAAACGGAAAAGAAGTAAAAGATAAAAAATCCTCGAGGGTACAAGTTCAAGATCAAATCCGGATTCATCAGTCTATACCAATCCATCTTTCTCTATTCCTTTACCAACCACTAATCAATCAACCAACAGTCCTTCAATAACTACCCCAATCCTGTCCGAGATTGTTTTAACAACAACTCCCTCAATAATTTAGCCAAATAAACTAGAACCAACAAACCAAATCTCTGAATCTCTAGCTCCCATGACTGAATCTAGCTCTGAAGGAACCTCCTAAGAGTCTCTAGAAATTATCTTACCAGAAAACCTCATGAACTCTGACAATCTAGAAGTCACCTCTCCTAACAATCAACAATAACCACCTGAACCTGCTGCTACTGAGATTAACTTATCTCAGCAACCACCGTCTGAAACCAACTCTGATAATTCCAACGTCGCTCTGGTTGTCTACAATACTCCACCTCCAACTTCCTTTGAAGAATGTACAAGTCAATTTCATGACAAAGCACTTGAGAAGTTTGCTAGGTTAAGAGCGCAACTTTGTACAAGCACAAAGCTCATGGAACTTGAGAGTGCCTGTCAAAGTTTTCAAAAATGGCTAGACATGGAACTTACAAGAATTGTAAGTTTCTCAAACACAACCATAACTGCTGAACTAGCAAAAGCTAAGGAGAGAGCAGAAGCTGAAGCAAGAGTCAGAGTACTCAAGTTCTTAGCTGCTAAGCAGAAAGAAGCTGAAGAAAAAGCTGCTAAAGAAGCAGAAGAGCAAGCTGCTAGAAAGGCACGAGAAGCTGCAGAGGCTGAAAGAGCTAAAGAAAGTGCTATGATTGCTTCCACCTCTGATCCTGTTATCAAACGTCTGGGAGACGCCGTTGATGAAATCAGAACAGAACAGAACTTCAGAGAAAGGTTTGATAAGCAAGATACTGTCAATGAAAATCTTCAGATCATGATAAAGAAAATCTGCGACAAACTGTCCTCTGACAGCAAATAAACCTCTATTTCTCTTTTAAGCTTTAGTTCTGTGTTTTTCACTCTTGGTCTACCCTATGTTTATCTTTTTGATTCATGACAAAAAGGGGGAGAAAGTAATATGAATGTGATAATTTTGATCCAATAGTCATTCTCTGAAAACAATGCTGCTTACATGCTAACAGATAAATCTGTCATCTCTATTAGATTGTTTCTTTGTATTTTTTCTTCTCTGTGCAGATAACTCAGAATTCTGATGATGAAGAAAGACTCAAAAGGTTAATGAAGTCAGGGGGAGCCCTAACAAGAAACTTAGTCTAATACTCAGGGGGGCACTTCATAAAAAGGATAAGCTATCCTAAAAACCTTTTCATCTTCCCTGTATTATATATATCAAAATTTTGTCATCAAATTATATAGTTTTGTCATCATCAAACAGGGGGAGATTGTGAGAACAAGATTTGGTTATGCAATATTATCTCTAAGTTTTGATGATAACAGATAAATATATGTATGAACAATTTTGTGCAACTAATGTTGTTATGTGTGAGAACCTAGCAAACAGGTTCTGCTTCCGTAATTTAGCGCAATGCTCAATGTAAGATGCTTCGAAGAATAGAACTCAATTCGAAGATGAGACAAGGGTTCTGATGAAACAAAGTCAAATTGCTGAAGCCTCACAAGAAGTTTTGAAGACTCCGAAGACAGGCTCTGAAGATTCGGAAGACTTAAAGCAGAAAAGGATAACGCTCTTAAAGACCAAGTACTGAAGTTCTGAAGACTGATTCCTAATGGACTTCTTCAATCAACGGAAGACTTGAAGCATCATATATTCTGCTATAAAGATTCCACTCATGCTTCATCAAATTAACATCAGAAGCCTCTGGATATGAAGAAAGTGGATTTAAGAGAACAAGGTTCAAAAGACAAGTTCTGAAGATTCTGGAAGTGCATAGCTGATGATTCAAAGACTTGATAATCACAAGAACCATACAATGTTTTCCCTTCTTACTCACGCTCACAAAAAGCCTCTGATGTTGAGAAGCCGAGAAAAACTACCACACTGTACAGTTGTACCACATTACAACGTTAAAATTCTCGAAGACTGTGCGAAATACAAACAAGACAATTTGACACAGACAGGACGCGCTGCATGCAGAAGATTTTGTACCTGTCCTCACGCTTCCAAACCGTAAGCATACTTAGCTATCATGATTTCATTTCAAAGGCTCTTTTCACTCAGCTATAAAAGGAATCTCAAAGACTTGAAGAAAGACACACATGCGAACAACGACATTACCTTCTAACTTCATTCTTTCTTAAGTCATTTCTGGTCTAAAAGCGTGTTTACGTTATCATCTTGATAAGAAGCAATTCTCTGTAAACTTATTGTGTTTAAACTTAAAGTTGTATTCCTTAAGAGAGTCTTAGTGATTATATCTCTTGAGAAGTCTAGGACGTGCGTCTTAGAGGTTGTGCCTTGAGTAAGACCTGTGTGGTTGGATTACTTGAGAAGTCTAGAACATGTGAGTTCTAGAGGTTGTTGTTAGTCACCAGCTGTGTTGCTCGTGCAGTGTACTATTTTGTTGAATAGTGGATTAAGACCTCGTTGAGAGAGGCAAAATCACCTTGGCGGGTGTACTAGACTAACTTGAGAGATTCTCAAGTGAACTAGTATAAACATAATGTGTTTATATCTTTTTGTTTAACTAAGCCGTTGTTCTTTATAAAAAGGAAAAAAGTTTTTAAAGAAAGTTACTCAAAAGAAACAATTATTTTGAAAAACCAATTCAAACCCCCCTTTCTTGCGTTTTTCACACCTTCAGACCCCAGTATACGAATACCTCAGCACGAGGAAACTACCCGACGACCCCAAGGACGCCGACGTAGTTAGGCGGTGTGCCTGCTCGTATACTATCGTTCAGGAAAAGTTATACCGATGGGGCTTCTCGATCCCCCTCCTCAGGTGCGTCGAGGAGTCTAAGGTTCCCAACGTACTATAGGAGATCCACGAAGGGATCAACGCGCAACACCTCGGTGAACGGTCCCTAGCTCGTAAAGCATTGCAGGCAGGATACTATTGGCCCACCATGCAGCAAGACGCCAAAGAGCAAGTCAAGAAGTGTGGTAGAAGCCAGCGACATGGGGACATGCACCTGGCCCCGCCCAGTGAACTCAAAACGCTCTCATCCCAGTGGCCGTTTGCCTGGTGGGGGATGAACATCCTCGGACCCTTTACCGTAGGGTCATACCAAAATAAGTACCTGATTGCCGGTGTCGACTACTTCACTAAGTGGATAGAGGCCAAAGCCTTGGCCAAAATCACAGCCCACAACATACTCCGTTTCTACAAGAGGAATATACTTGCCCGTTTCTACAAGAGGAATATACTTGCCCCAGAACATCTTGCTCGAACAGCCGGATCTTCAATACCAGTTCAGCCCGAGTAGTTAAGAGCTTATCCTCAGCGGTATCATCTTCGGCGGGCCTAGCAGCCGCCTCCAGCTCAGCGATCCTTGCTAAGAGAGTCTTTCTCTCCTCGTCAGCATCCTTCATCTTCTCCTCCATCTCTCCGTGAAGCTTGACCTGGGCCGCGTTATGCTTTTTACACTCGTCGAGGTCGGAAGCCGGCTTCTTCATTTCAGCCTCGACAGACGCGAAGTTATCCTGCAATTTGGTCAGTTCGGCCAAAGGGCAGGTCTCGTCGTTCAGAACCAAAACCGTGGCAAAGACCCGCATCATCACAAACATATCTTTTGACAAGGCTTTCTTCCTCACAGTCCGATCAGCGCCCAGGATAACCTTGGACTCAGTAGCACTGACGGTCGAGGAGTTGGCCCCAGAGAAGAAGTTAGACCACAGGTAGCAGGCGGGAGCACGAACTTCTCATCAGGTGAGCCCTCGATGAGGTCAACATGCACAGGCTCAGTGATGCGCTGCCTCTTAGGGGATCCCTGTGAGGTCGGAGATTGGCTGCACTGTGGGGAGTTAGACGAGCCCCCGGGTGTCGATTGGGACCTTGCATCTGCTGGACCTGGATGAATCTCCCCTTACCAGCCTTTTTTGGGCCTTGGGCAGCTGCCAGCTTCTTCAATCGTTCCTCCAAGCTCGACATCCTACCTGCGAAAGGAAAAATAAACACGTCAGAGAACCAACAACAGAAACATTGACGGGGCCCGAGTGAAGGGGATGTCCGCTACCTAAGAACCTGACAGCTTCCTCGTCGGAATTTCACTCGAGGAGGGCCTTCGTGTTTATCAACTGGACATCCGTTAAAATCTCCCCGCGATAGTTGTGCATAAAGTTCCCGTCCGGAGTTACCAGCTTCGCGCGAGTGAAGCCGGAGACAAACTTGACTAATTGTTGTTAGGCAAGCCGTTCCTCCTTGCCCAGTGTACTAGGGCTGACTATGTAGCTGTCCGTACCTCTTTTGAAGTGCACCTCCATCCACTCCAAGGGGAACTTCGATTCCAGAACTTCTACCCGCCGACCATTCTTCTTCTTGAACACTCGGTCATACAATGTGGCGGCGGCCACGTGGGTGATGGGCTTGACGACGAAGTATCAGTATTTAAAGTTGTGGATAAAATCCAGGTTAGCCCGAAATAGCCTCCTCGGTTGCTTGAAGGACACCCAGCTGTGCCGACCCTTGACCGTGTGTCTCTGTAGATGGAAGATATGGAAGAAGAGAGGTATCGTGGCCCCGACGCAGAGGTATTGACAAACAAGCTTGTATGCTCGCACGAACGCGATTGCATTTGGATGAAGTTGCGAGGGCGCCATACGCAGCCAGGAAAACACCTTTTGCTGGAAATCGCTGAAGGGCAGACGCAGGCCCGCTTCTAGGAAGGTGAACTCGTACATGGGGAATCTCATTCCTTTGAAGCTCGAGCATATTCGGTGGTGCTCCCGGGGCTTGTACACCTGCCAGTTCCGAGAGGAGCCCTCATAATGACCCTCGACAGTGGCGTAGGCGTCAGAGTCATTCGTGGCAAATAAAGAGGGGATGCCCAAAGGCTCCTCCCTGGCCCAATCCTCGAGCGTTCGTTTCTGAACACCGCTGATCTGCACTACTGGTGAGTCAGGCTCGTCGTCAGTTTCATTGACCCCCTCAATCCTCCTTGCAATCATTTTTACCTGAAAAGTAGAGGAAAACAGTGAATTTGACATTCCAGATCAAATTCACCCTTCCCCCGCAAATCAAGTGAAAGGGCGAAGAAAGGAGGCGAGGAGACGAAGAAAGCGCGACGAGACTCTGCCCCGCGCATATGTATAAACTCTCCTCAGCGTATACTCCCTCCGGCCAAATTTTTCTATCGCTAGGAAACCCCGGAGGGGCCTCTGGACGAGCTCGTCGCCGCGTTAGCTAGGAACCGGGGCACGACCCCCCTCGAGACCATCGGCAAAGGTCCTTGAGACCTCCACCTGACGTCTTCGGGACCTTCATCGCAGCTCCTCGGGACCTTCATCACAGGTCCTCGGGACCTTTATCCCGCATCCTCGGGACCTTCATCAGGTCCTCAAGTTCTTCATCCTATGACTTTGGGACATTCGTCCCATGTCCTCGGGACCTTCATCAGGTCCTCGAGTCCTTCAACTTATCTCCCCGTGGTATTTATCCAGCTCCCCGGGGCATTCATCAGAAACTTAGAGGAGTCTCGACATTTTTCCCAGAAAGTTCGTGGTCTCCTCGGGAACTTCATCGATTCACAGGAGGAGCCAATAGAAATGCATAAAATAAAGAAGAGGGAGCCAAAAACTTACTTGGAAACAGTGGTTGGGGATTGACGGTACGACGACGTGCGGCGGATAAACGAAATTGGAAGTTGAAGAGACCAAGGGAGAGTGAAAAAGGTCTGAGCAGAAGAGAATAAAACGTGCAAATGAAAAAGACTTAACCCCTATTTATAGTCCTGCCACGGGACTCGAGGCGTCCCTAGGCACTTGAGTACCCTACTCCTAGCCGCCATAGGCGTTGATGGCGCGTGACATGTGGTACCTTGAGACCCCGCATAGTTTTTCTCAATTCCCTTCGTGCCTGCGTGATGAGCGTGTCCGTCTCTTTCCGTCTCCCCATGTCGTCGACCAAGGCACTGAACGGGGATGATCCCGACTAGAGATGGCCTTTAGGACGCCAGACAGATATACGTCCCCGCGGCTCCTGTCTCGTCAAACATCGCCTGCACCCAGCCACCTGCATCCTCCATCAGCTCGGTATTTCGGACACGCGACACCCTACTAAACGGATCCCCGACGAATGTACTGACCCTTAAGTCATTACTTCGACGCTTTAGAGCAACGACTTAAGGGGCTCCTGTTCTGGACTGGGCCAGCGCATGCCATCCAGTCGGGCTGGCCCAACCCAATGTTACGTGAAAGGGCCCATTAAGGCCCAAACCTCCCCATTGTCGGGCACGTCCAATACCCACCATCGTCGAACAAATCACTACCTGGTATGGGGAGAAACCATGCGTCTTCCCCACGTCTCCATCTGTTCCCCACGCGGGGACACATCATCAAGCAACTACCCACTTCCTGAAGAACTGGTCAGCCCACCTTCCGAAGATCACAAGGCAGTTGCTCCAGGGCGAAGACCACGTGCTGGTCTTTCCTACGCCATGTAAGCCCTGACAGTTGTCTGCATTGGGCCTAGTGATCCAACCCAGTGCAGATGACCGTTGGCCCAGCGCTGAGGGCACACTATAAATACCCTCTTTCACTAGAGGGTCAGGTATTCGGAATCTTTACTCTCACTACCTTTCTGTATATGCACTTTACTCCGTCTCTTACTTTGGCATCGGAGTACCTTGCAGGTACACCCTCCACTTTCTCACAACCACCGGAGTAACAGAGCTCACGATGTGTTGCTGGCCACTGATCCATTTTTGATCAGGTACGATCACAAATATTACCATTTATTTCAAGAAGGGTTTGTTCAAATTTTTATGCTTTAATTAATGTCATATATATTTGAGACTGACTAATAATACACATATAACATAACTCAAATTTTATAAATGAATTTGACTAAGAATACACACATACACCATAATTTGAAATTCAAGTTTTAGCATTTCTTAATACACCCATAAGTTTTTTAGGCACCACGCGAAAATTATAAAATACTCTCAGTTTTTGGAGATGCATCTCCGAATACACCATTATACACTCAACACAGACCATTTTGAGTGGAGCCATATAAGTTGAGTTATTTTTATTCCGGAGATGCATCTCCAAAACATTTCAAGAAATATGTTAATTATTGATCAGTTCAGTAGAAATTTTGGAGGTACATCTCCGAAAATATGGGTGGATTTTGAAATTTTCTGTCACCTTTCTATGTCAGATATTTCAGGAGATGAATCTCCAAAATAATCTGATAAAAGAAACAGATGCATGATCACACATCCATTGTTACCATTGTTGTTTTTCAACACAAAACTTCACTAAAAATCCCTCCATTCTCAATCCATTTTTCACTCCAAATCTCCATTGTTTTAGTTTTTCACATCATAGGGAGTAAAAGAAGATAGAATTTAAGGTAAAGATCCTTTATTTTTCACTGCATTACTCACATAAATCAAGCTTTTTTTTGAAAGAAAGAGCGTTGTGTCCGGAAATTTATCTCCGGAACGAGTATGAACTTGTTCGGAGATGCATCTTCGGAACTAGTGTGTGTTTATTTTTTGATTATGTTTTTAGCAGTGACGTTTATATACTGTTATGGTTTTAATTGTTTTCATTAGATATGGTGCACCCCGATGTTTTTCCAAAACAAATTGTTTCTCCGAATATCCAAGGTGTTGTTGTGAAATCGGTAGATGTTGGCAACCAATTTAAAAACGAGCAAGAATTTGAATCTCGTGGTCAAGTGCTTTAATGGATTCGTATGGAGGCCTCTAAACTTGGATTTGGTGTGGTTATTAGAAGGTATGATAATGGTTCAGATAGAAGATGCGCTTTTGTGACAATGACGTACGAAAGCAGCGGAAAATATAAAACTCCACTCCAGAATTTTAAAAGAGACGACACCTGTTCAAGAAAATGTGAGTGTCCATTTAAGGTGTGTGGTTACATGTTGGCAAACAAAATATGGAGATTTAATGTGATTTGTGGTTTGCATAACCATGATTTGTTTGAAAAATTAGCCGGTCATCATAGTGTGTGTCGACTCATGCCGGAAGAGAAGGAATGCGTTGCTGACATGACATTGAATCTGGTTCAACTTAAAAGTATACTTGTAACATTGAAATGGAAATGACCCTAAAATATATCAAATATCAATCAAGTGTATAATATTCGGTACCTTACTAATAAGGCGCTTAGGGGGATAGAACTGAAATGCAACTACTCTTGAAACTGTTAGATGATAACAATTACGTGTCTGGGTACCGAACGTGCAAGGATGGAATTACTGTTAGAGATATATTTTGGACTCATCCTGATTCCATAAAGTTGTTCAACAAGTTTCCTATGGTTCTTATACTTGATTCAACCTTCAAGACTAACAAGTATAGACTTCCATTATTGGAGATGGTTGGTGTTACCTCAATTGAGAAGACATATTCTATTGGTTTTGCATTTCTTAAGTGTGAAAAAGAGGACAATTTTACTTGAGCCTTAGAGGTGTGTCAGGCACTGTTGAAGGACCAAGGTGAAATGCCTAAAGTGTTTGTTACCAACCGTGATACCGCCTTAATGAATTCGGTTGCAAAGGTATTTCCTTCTTCTAATGCATTACTTTGTAGGTATTACATAACAAATAATGTGAGATGTCGGATTAAACCCGCGGTAGGGACGAAACAAATATAGTTCGAAAATGGAAAAATGGTGAAGGCGGGTGTAGTTGTGGAAAAAATAATGGATGCATGGAATCATATCATAAATTCTTCCATAAAAAAACTATATGCCGATTCTGTTATGCATTTCAAAAAAGTGTGTGAAAAGTATCCAAATTTGTTGAAAGCACAATTCTTGACCAGGTGAAGGAGAAAATTGTTTGTGCATGGACTGATAATGTTAGAAACCTTAGAAATACAACAACCAAGAAAGTTTAGTCTTCCCATACTACTTTAAAAAATTGGTTGGGAAATAGTAAGGGCGATTTGTGTAGAGACTGGGACTCCGTGAACCACATGATTCAAAACCAGCATAATGAGATATAATCATCATTTGGTCGGAGCATCACAGTTTTGGAACACAGATTTAAAAACAACACTCTATATTCACGGTTGGTTGGTAACATATCTCGGCCGAGTTTGAATTTTATTTTTCACGAGGCTAAATGAGTTGATAATGTATGCTCCGATAGCGAAAAGTGTGGATGCACAATTGTGAAAATATATGGTCTCCCATGTGCTTGTGTTATTGCTAAAAAGGCGAAACTTGGTGACCCAATAAGAATGGACAAGGTTTTCACTCATTGGAAGAGACTTAGGTTTGATGATGATGGTGTCATGAATGACGGTAAATTAAATATCTTTATTTTGGCCGAATGAGAAGTGATACAAGAGAGATTTTTGAAAGCTGATGACAACATGAAACTCCACATCAAAAAATAATTGAGGAAGATTGTATATCCGAAAATCACAGACTTGAAACCTCTCTCTCAACCGGCAAAAATAAAACGTGCTCCGAAGAAAATGAAGCCTACACCAAATGACAATTCGACTACACGGTCTCCTTCGTATTTTGAACATGCTGACAAATTTTTTTCCGACTTACCAACTCCAAAGTCTCAAAAAAATGTTGTCAAAGGAGCTCGCATTAGCAAACAACCTCCTATGCCGCCTCTACCAAAGATTCCATTCATCGACGAGATGCCAATTTTTATGCACAAATACTTCGAGCGGATCGTCAATGTTGTGGGGGACGGTAATTGCGGTTATCGAGAAGTTTCAACTTTACTCGGTAAAGGAGAAGATAATCATACACTTGTTTGCCATCAACTTATCCATGAGTTGAAGACGCATAAAGAATCACACACACACACACACACTATTGTACGGAAAGAAATAAAAATTCAATGAAGTTTATGAATCTCTTGTTCCTTGCCTTAGCGATCCGGCACCAGAGGCAAAATGGATGGGCTTCCCGGAAATGGATCGCCTAATAGCATGTGTGTATGATAGAATGTGTGTTGATCTGACACGATATGATTTTTCAGAAACCTTTTTTTCCACTGCGTACTTCCCCACCTCAAAATCCAAATGATCCTATCATGTGTATTGGATGACTTTCAAAATCAAGTCATTTTGTTCAAGTTTACCTGAAATCAGGATGCCCTATACCACTTACATCACCAGAGTGGACGACTCATTCAACCACAAAAGTCGAGACTTGACCGGATTATTTTATGGAAAGGATGTAAGAATTCGAGAAATTGAACAAAATTGAAAAAGAATCAAATGCACAAAAGTCCAATGGGGTACCACCCATAGATTTAGCCGGAGAAAAATGTTTCGATTTGTTTTAATTTCTTGTTTAACTAAACAAATAAGTGTATGTAATTGTGTCTCAATATAAACTAAGTGTAATATATTCGACTTTTGTTCATATTGTGCCTTAATGCATTTTTGATCTTTCCCAAAGAAACATTTGTTCTTTTGTAAAAAAAATGGTTCTATTTTAAGGGTCCTATTTTGGAACTGGTTCAGGAGAAGTTCTAGAGATGCATCTTCGGAACAAGATAATAGGGTGCAGAACTGGAGATATATCTTCGGAATTAGCATGCTAGTTATTGAATGGTCCATATTGATCAATGGCTTCTATAAGTTAAGGTGCTCTTATGTTATATTTCTCTCAAACTGAAAATGTCTCAAATATCACAAATAAATATCAACTAGTATGTTGTAAATGTCTCCTTTTCCAGATCTAGACCCAGGTGAACATTTAAGCTCATCGATTTCATCTCCCTCGAAGATATCAAAGACGAAATCCACCATATCCTACCTTACTGAGACAATCAAAGGATTGTGAAGCTCAAGTACCGTTCACCGTTGATTGAGCACAAGATGCAAGAAGATGTAAGGGCTATGTGGAATAAGTATTTCCGTTTTGAAACAAAATTTCTGCTTGAGTTGGAAGCGATGATTCCAAGACCGGTCGAAGATATTGCGAAGATGTTGGAGCATCTACCTGAATATTGAAGTAATATTGCATTTTATGTTGAAATGATCTATGTAATCCTAATTTTATTTTATGAATCTTAATTTCATTTTTAAAAATTACATGGTTTTGGCTCTGCTACTGATGTGTCTGTGTTATGGAAATGTAACTACGAAAATATTTCGGAGATGCATCTTCGAAATAAAATAAACCAAAAAATAGAGCGTAACTCATAATGACTTTTGTTGAGTGTGTGTTAAGATGTGTCCAAAGATGAGGACATTTTTGAATTTTTGTGTAGTGCCTAAAAAATGTATAGAATACATTAAAAAATTTTCAATGATTTTTCATTAAAGTCGGCCCTTTACAGGAGCAACATGCATGCTCTATTGCATGAGACACAAATTTTGAGTGGTTAATTTTTTTTTAAAAATTACTAGACATATGAAAAATATTATAAAAAATTCAAGATATAAAAAATAATTATACCCATTTTGATTCCTATATAATAATATTTTTGGTATGTCGTTTTTAATTATTTAAATTACAATATTTTTAAAATTTGGGTTATTTTTAAAATTCAAACTAAGAAAAACTCACATTTGTTCTTAAAGAATTTTTGCATATACAATTTGGTAAGCTGTCTCGTTAAGTGAAATTATGATAATAATATATATATTATTATAAAATAAGGAGAACGAATATAAAATAGAAGAGAGAAAGATTAGAATGATTATGTATTATTTTATTGGTCTATCGTATACAATGAGATTGGTTCTATTTATAGGACATCATATAAACATTATAATAAATACAAATTGATTAAATAAGGAAAGAAGTTATTGGGAGACAAATCATCCAATTATTCATAACACTCCCCCTTGGATGTTTGTTTTGGATATGCCTCGTTAAAACCTTACTAGAAAAAACCCAGTGGGAAAAAATATAGTGAAGGAAAAAGAGTACAATATCCTTTTAAAACAAATTTATTTCTCCCCCTCAGTTGAACGATTATTTCTTTGATGATGAAGACCAATATTTTGTACTAGTTGATTAAAAATACTACTTGGAAGTGACTTTGTGAAAAGGTCTGCAAGATTGTCACATGAACGAATTTGTTGGATGTTTATATCACTGTTCTTATGAAGATCATGAGTGAAAAAGAACTTTGGAGAGATATGTTTTGTTCGGTCTCCTTTAATGTAACCATCTTTCAATTGAGTGATGCATGCAGTATTATCTTCATATATGGTCGTCGTATTTATTCTTCCTGAAGACAAACCACAAGTATTTTGTATGTGTTGGATTAAGGATCTCAACCAAACGTATTCTCGACTTGCCTCATGTAGTGCTAAAAGTTCTGCATGATTAGATGAAGTTACTGCTATTGTTTGTTTCACTGATCTCCATGAAATTGCTGTACCACCACATGTAAACAAATAACCTGTTTGTGATCTACCATTGTGCGGATCTGACAAGTAACCTGCATCTGCATAACTTGTTAATTCGAGTTTGGATACTTTGGTATAAAACAGACTCATGTCTATTGTACCTCTAAGATAACGAAGTATATGTTTGACTCCGTTCCAATGTCTTCGTGTAGGTGAAGAACTGCATCTTGCTAATAGATTAACCGCAAATGATATATCAAGACGTGTATAATTAGCAAGGTACATCAGTGCTCCAATCACACTGAGATATGGTACTTCAAGACCAATTAGTTTTTATCCTCTTCTCGAGGTCTAAAAGAACCTTTTACACATCCAGCGATCTAAACATCATCGGGGTACACGACATACGAGATTTGTCCATATACAAATGTTTTAGCACTTATGCTACATAACATATGATATTTGTCCATATAGAAACATTTTAATACTTTTCTATATAACCTTTATGGTGTATGAAAGTTCCATTGTCTAAATGTTCATTTAGTAAGGACCTTTTATTTTCCAAGTCCTTCATCTCAAATAATTTCTTTATATAATTTATAGCTTTTGGAAACTCTTCAGTAGTTCCAATAATATTTATGTCATCCACATAGACAACTATTATTGCACATTCTTTTCCAAACCTTTTTTTTTGTAAAAATAGAGTTATTTGTATATCACTACCTTGGTAATTATTTACCGAGATGATGTGTACATATTGTTTTAGCCTATAGAGATACTTGTTCAACTTTATGTCTTATCAAGTGACCAATACAAATAAGATGTTACAACATCCATCATGTTCAAATCAAGCCCTTCATGTTCAAATCTTAATAGATTTCACAAAACTCATTTATATCAAATTGGTTTCACACCTCGAGGTATTCCAACTACGGGTCCAAAAACAATCCACTTTTAAAGTGAGTTCAATTATTCTTCAATTGAATCTATTTATTTTGGTCAATTCTCACTTTGTCTATAATTTTGGATATACTTTGATTCATGAGCTGTCCATTTTTGCCAATTCTCACACTGTCTACAATCTTTGATAGACTTTGATTCATGATTTATTCATTTTGACCAATTCTCACTTTGTCTACAATCTTTGGTAGACTTTGTTTCAGGATCCTCATTATCGTTTATCATCTTTAGCGTTATATTGTATACAAATACATCGCCAATGTCGACTTTATTTGGTTATCTTAATTTCGGTTCCATTCTATTTCATCCATGACATAATTTATCGAGATCTCTTTATTTCATATTTCAAATACTTGATTAGTTCTTCTGGAACTGAAAAATAAATTATGTCAAAGTGCTCTTAGAAATTTCATATCCTCACTTGGGTCATCTTTAACTTTAGTTTCTTTTCCTGTTAGAGAACTTTTTAACATTAGAACCGACTTTTCTACCACGCTTCAGGCGCGACTACAACTCATTTTCAATATTAGATTATCTAACAAGAGAATCTACTTTAATTGGAATATTAGCAGCTAATAATTTGTTTCATAGACTTTACAAATGAATTGTGTTTTGAACTTCGAGGATGAAATATAATAATATTTTATTTCAAATTGTTCATTTGAACTTCTGGTTCACACTTTGAGCTGCTTATTCTCTCCCCCTAATGTTGGGAAAATTAATTTATCAATTGATAATCAGCCTACTAGCTTCAAGCACACATCCAATTATTGGACCAAGATAAACCTCAAATACAATATTCATGTAAAATGAATTTTCTCAACATTCTTTCAAAACTCATCTTAGCGTACTATACTGGAGCAATTGAATTATACACAACACATCCAAAAGTTTACTTAGATGAGAAGTATTAGGTTATTAACCTAAAATAATTTGTAAGTTAATGGGAGAATTAACATATAATAACTTCTTGATATGAGATGTTCAATATCAATTTTTCTATAAGATGTTCAATGTCAAATTTAATAATATATGTGATACTTATCAAGAACGTTCTGAAAAATTCAGAAATTGAGATCTTAGTATGAGAAAACAACTTCAAAAACTTCTGGTTGTGAGTAGACAATAAATATTTGCATGCTATTTTAATCGATGCAATAATTAATGTCATGAAAAACTCAAATTCTTAGAATTTTATTATCATTTAGAAACACACAAAATATATTAGATTGAAGAAACTTCTGGTTCTTCAATACTAGTTTTCACATCATAATATATATTTATGATCTTTTAGTTGAGAAAATAATTTCACAAACTTCTGGTTGTGAGTAGTTGCACTATCAGCGATGCAAATGTCTTCTTTAGTGGCGTAAGTGCCGACATTCATTCTTCTAAAATAATAATGAGTTATAAGTGCACTTTAAACATACAAGTTATTTAAACAATAAATTGTGTAAATGAACAGGAAGCAAACACACTTTATTATTAATATTCAAAAATAGGAAGCAAACATTGAATTTAAAATTAAATAAAAAAAACTTTGAGAATTCAAAGCATTCATGATAACTAAAATAAATAGAAAAATTCTATAATTTCTATTTCTTGACAGTTCCATCTCCAATAAGGTGATCAATTTTTCCATCTGGATCAGCAAAGAAATCACCAATCTCTAAGTGAGTAACATCCATATTGCCATAATCGGGATCACCATCTTCATTTGCAAAATGTGTCTCATTCTTTGTATTTATATTTTTTAGTATTTTTGATAAAGATCAATAAGATGTTTTGGTGTACGGCAAGTGCGACCCCAATGACCTTTCCCCCCACAACGATAGAAAATATTTTCTTTATTTTTGCTACTCTGACCACCTTTTTCATTTTTTCCAGTATCTTTCCACTTCTGGTGAAAAGATGCATTCTTACGATTGCCATTGCGGCTATGATCAAAATTAAGATCACAAGCATAATGATGGGCACGATCATGACCGCGGCCACGGGCACGACCACGACCATGACCACGATTTTGCACATAGTGACAGTGTGTTGCTACATTCACTTCTGGAAATGGAGTTGTACCTGCGGGACGAGCCTCATGATTTTTCATCAAGAGCTCATTATTTTATTCAGCCACAAGGAGACAAGATATCAAATCAGAGTATTTATTAAACCCTTTTTCTCGATATTGCTGTTGTAGGAGTACATTGGATGCATGAAAAGTGGAGAATGTTTTTTTCTATCATATCTTCATCAGTTACTTTTTCTCCACATAATGTCAGTTTAGAGGTTATTCTAAACATTGCAGAATTATAATCACTTACACTTTTAAAATCTTGCAAGCGCAAATGCATCCAATCATAACGAGCTTTTGGTAGAATAACTAATTTTTTGATGAGCATATCTCTCTTCTAAATTTTTCCACAAAATATATGGATCAATTACGGTAAGATATTCATTTTTAAGGTCCCCATGAAGATGACGAATGAAGGAATATCATGGATTTTGCCTTTTGTTGATCAGATGATGTATTTCCTTCTTTAATAGCATTACCGTGACCTTCTGCATTTAGATGGATTTCGGCATCTAGAGCCCAAGGCAAATAATTCTTTCCCGAGATGTCAAGAGCTCCAAAGTCAAGTTTTGCAAGATTAGACATACTTAATTTTTTTAAAATAAAAAAAAATCAATAAACCATATTTTTTATTTGATTTAATTGTTATAAATTGAATCTAAATTTATTTCATAATAGTATTATTCAGGTCACAGACATTTAGCCAAAAGAACTCTATGCAATTCAATTTTATTTTATCATAAAAATTAAATAAATTTCATACAAATATAGAAACCACATTATTACTAATTAAGCGTGATAGTCAATAGAGGAATGGGTCAAAAGTAATAAGATCGTATTCCTTAATTACTATAAGCTATTATTATATAATATAAATTGAAAAACATAATATCATTAAAATTGTTGCACCAAATGACATTAATTAAGCAATATAAAAACTATTTTAAAATATCAAACACACCTTTATATTTGAAAAAAAAGTTTCTTAATTTAAAAATTTAATAACAACAATAAAATATATAACATTGACTAATTGATACATAAATATATTAAGTGATATATTATACATAACGAGATTTCTTCTAGTAAAATATTTTAACACCAAACCCATAAACAATGACTCAATCATCAAAGATAATACAAATTTTTTTTTATATAGCTCTTTGTGAACGATATAACAAATGATAAAAAAATTGCTATCCTTCAAGGATAGTTCGATAAGTTCTTCAGGAACTTTATAAATAATTTATTTTGCTATCCTTCAGGGATAGTTCGATAAGTTCTTCAGGAACTTTATATAAAAACATTTGTTTTGCAATCCTTCAGGGATGTTTTATATGTTCTTTAGGAACTATATAAATACTTTATTTTACTATCCTTCAGGGATAGTTTGATAAGTTCTTCAGGAACTATATAAAAAAAATTATTTTGCGATCCTTCAGGGATGCTTTAACATTATTCATGTAATCCTTCTGGGATGCATGAAAATCATTACTGATTTTCTTTTTCATTTTCTAATTAATATCTATAAATAACACATAGAGAATATTAAAAAAAAGGCCTAATGCATGCTTTGGTCCATTAATTTAATTTACGTTTTCAGTTTGGTCCCTTATATAATAAACGTTAGTATTAGATCCTTTAATAGTGATTCCGTTAACAAATATGGTCCATTCTGTTAAAATGTGTGTTTTCCGTTAGTTTTTGATTAGGTGGCATTCCAGCTGGATTTTACTAGGTGAGATGGAATAAACGTTTCACATTCTAATTAAAAAAACTCCAAAAGTTTCAATGTTTCAGTTTTATCCTTTTATCATTTCATTTGAGTTCACTCCATTGTCTGTTCATATTTGTAAACCTGAAACCCTAACGAAAAGGCAACCTGCATCCATCGTAGTATTCGCTCGTCTGGTAATCAAATAATTATGTGTATATTCTTCGTTTCTTTTGTTCATCCAAGTTCACATTCAGTTTTGTTCATTCGTTCGTTTTCTTCTCCATTTCCATTTTAGGGTTTGTGGAGTATTTGATACGATACGGCGCGAAAGAGGAACAAGTTCAAGCATCTGTTTTGAGGTAACACTCCTGCAAACTTTATGTGTATATTCTTTGTTTCTTTTAGTTATTCCTTAGGGTTTTTCATCAGCTTAGTTAGGGTTTTTGTTCTGGTTTGTCTAGGTCATGGAGAGCCGTTTTAGATGCGTTGTTCATCATAGGGGTCAGTTTTCTGAGTTAACGAAAGTAGGTTATAATGGCTTAGAGGAAACGTGGGATGTGGACCCTGATTTTTGGAGTTACTTCGAAGTGTTAGGTGGTTTAAAGGAGTAAGGTTATCCTAGTATAGAGAGCCTATGGTATTATGATGAAATGGAGTGTAATAGCATAAATGAGTTAAAAGATGACAATGGAACTAGGAGGATGCATACTATTGCTGTGTTGACTGGAGAAGTACATTTATATGTCATACATCCTATCCTACAACCTGAGGTAATTGAGGAACCAATTCTGTCACTTGAGTTTAGTGTTGAAATAGGAGAGAAGACTGATTTAAGTGAAAAGATTGATGAGGGTCCACTTGTGTTGAGAATGTAGGTGACAACTCTGAAAAAATTCCAACTGATTTTGGGAGTGTTATGGATGAGGTTATAGCTAATGTGGAAGGAGACAAGGGGACCACAATTGTTGGAAATGTTGTGGAAGTGGAAGTTGGGGACAAGGGGACCACTGACATTGAGATTAATGAGGGGACAAATGTAGTTGCACAAGGTGAGGAGCCCGCTGAAATTGAACAAGGTGAGGGTACCACAGTAAGTGAACAAAGTGAGGAGCCCAATGTAGTTGAACAAAGTGAGGGACTAAACTGCAACAATGATGTAGAAGAAGGACTGAATTGCCAAAATGAAGGAGAAGAGGGACTATACTGCAGTGATGACAGTGCATTGGAGATAAATTTTGAGGACTCGGATGATGATGTGGTTATGACTGAGGAGATACCAGAAAGTGAACATGTAGTGTCTGAAGATGAGGTGGTTGAGGGAAAAGGGAAGGGTAAAGGCAAGGGTAAAGGGAAAGGTAAACCCAAGGGTAAAGGAAAGGGAAAACCAAAGAGTAAAGGAAAGGGAAAAGTTGGAAGACCTTGTAAGAAGGTTAATGTCTGTGAAGCTTCTGTTGAAAAAAGTCTTTTGGATGAAAGTGATGCAGAGGAAGAACAACCAACTGTAAATTTGAAGGGTTTGAGTGACATAGAGGATGAGAATAGTGAGGATGGGTTGAAAGAGTATTTTAGTGAGGATGAATGTGTTGGAAAGGCAGATTGGCAAACATTCAAACTGCCTAAGAAGATGGATGACTATAAGTGGGAATTAGGGACATACTTTGCTTCTAAGCAAGACTTCAGGGATGGTATTAGAACATATGCCATACATAATGGTAGGAACACGAAGTTCAAGAAAAATGACAAGGAAAGGATGCGAGTGATATGTAAAAAAGGTTGTCCATGGGAGGCATATTGTGCAAAAATTCAGGATGAAGATACTTGGCAGCTTAGGAAGATTGTTGATAAGCACACATGTAGTAGAGATTACAAAGTGAATTTTCTCACATCCAAGTGGCTTAGCACTAAGATACAAAACAATGTGAGGGAGAATCCTAGTTTAAAGCTTAGTGACATCATGGAAAAGATCCAACAGAAATGGAATGTGGGGATCAACAAAACTCTTGCATACAGGGCAAAGACCATGGCAATTGATATTGTTGACGGGTCTTTTAGGGAGCAGTACAAGAGAATACATGATTATGCACATGAACTTCTTAGGTCCAATCCTGGATCAACTGTTAAAGTGACAAGTCAGCCATACCAAGGTGGAGAAGAAAGCATTGAAACTCCTGAATGTCAGTTGAGCCCTCATTTTCAAAGGATGTACATCTGTTTCAAGGCATGCAAGGACAGTTTCTTCAAGTACAGGCCCATAATAGGATTGGATGGCTGCTTCTTGAAAGGTTACTATGGTGGTCAGATTCTTGCTGCAATTGGAAGGGATCCAAATGACCAGATGATGCCAATTGCATTTGCTGTTGTAGAGGGAGAAACAAAAGATTCATGGAGTTGGTTCCTTGATTTGCTGATACATGATCTTGGAGGTACAAGGTTGTGCAAAACTTACACATTCATAAGTGACCAACAAAAGGTACTTAGTAAATTAATGTCTTTACTTTGTTGTTCACATACATAACTTACACTTTCATGAGGTGACTAATGCATACTTATATATAGGGACTGTTGCCTGCTCTAGATGAACTGCTGCCACAAGTGGACCAAAGATTTTGTGTCAGGTATACTTCGGCCATATACTTATATCTTTCTGTTAATGCATGTTCATAAGGTAACTAATACATACATGTGTCTTTCTGTTGGTTTGTGTATGAAGGCATCTATACAGCAATTTTAGGAAGAGATTCTCAGCTGTTAAACTCAAGGAATTAATGTGGAAAGCTGCAACAGCCACCTACACAAATGCTTTTGAAAAGGTAATGTTGGAAATGAAGGCTGTTAATGTAGAGGCATTCAAGCACTTAATAAAGTTACCTGCTAGGTTTTGGACCAAGGCATTCTTCTAAACAACCCCTTTGTGTGACACCCTAGTAAACAACATGTCAGAAGCCTTCAACTCAGTTTTTGTGACAGCAAGGTCCAAACCAATCATAACAATGATTGAAGAGATCAGAGTGTATCTAATGCAAAGATGGGAGTCAAACAGACAAAAAATTTCCAAGTTTGAAGGTGACATCCTACCCAACATCAAGAAGAAGATTACAAAGGAGTCTGAAAAAATAAAAAGCTGGATTGTGAGGTATGAACATTCTACACAACATCTAAATGATTGTTTTACATTCTACCCAACTCAGGTTTTAAATGTTTGTTATCCATTTAACAGGCGTGCCGGGGAGTATGACTATGAGGTGAGACACATCTCATACAATGGAGAAAAATACACTGTCAATTTGTCAACCAAAGTGTGTTCTTGCAGAAAATGGATGCTCACAGGTTTACCTTGCTGTCATGCTATATCTTGCATGAAATCTCAACATTTAGAGATTGAAAGCTATGTCCCTGATTGCTACAGAAAACAAGTGTATGAAGACTGCTATGCATCAGTCATATATCCAGTCAATGGGGAATTACTCTGGGAGAAAAAAGGTTATGCTGAGTTGCAACCACCACCCATCAAAAGACAACCAGGAAGGCCAAAGAAGAAGAGGACTAGAGATGCTTCAGAGAGCATAAGGGATGAAACTCAGCTAAAGAGAGCAAACTTTGGCATCAAGTGCAGTAGATGCCACATGATGGGGCACAACAAGTCAACCTACAAACATCCAGGTCCAAGTCAGACAACTCAGCCTGAACCAAGTCAGCCTGGTCCAAGTGAGCCTGCAGCATCTCAGCCTGAAGCAACTCTTCCTGCAACAAGTCAGCCTGCAGTGAGTGTCCCTAAAGCAAGTCAAACAGCATCAACAGCAACTTGATCCACATATGAACACTTTATTTAGTCTTTTGTAACTCAGTGTCATATGAACACTTTATGTAGTCTTTTGTGAGCACCTTATTTAGGCATTGTTGTTTTGGTGGCTCTTTTGTATCGGTGCTCTTTTGTAATCAGTGCTAAGAACAAATGCTTTTTGTAGCAGTGCCAAGAACACATGCTTTATTGATTCACTAATATATTATCAACATGTTATTGATTCAGTAATATTGTATCAAAATATTCTAAACAATATTGATTCATCATTATTCAAAATAATATATTGATTCACCAACATGTTCTAAACAACATATGTTGCACACCAATACAGTTATAATTACAGACCATTACAAACCATTTCATACCATTACAGAACAATATATGTTGCAGAACCATATATCTAAACAATAAATGTTGCACATCCTTACACATTTGCAGAATAATATTTTATCAACCAGTTTGATACCATTACATAACATAATTACATAACACAATTACATAACACAATTGCTTAAACATTTGATAACATTCTTACATCCATAACTATGATAAACACATTATTACATTTGCCCACAGAGCTATTTCAAATACCTTGTTACAAAAACTATGTTAAACCCTAAACTAATAATGCAAAACAAAATTGCATTTTTCAACATTCCTCTTGTGCTCAAAACCTCATTCTTCAATTTCAATATCTTCTTCCTTTGCCTTTCAATCTTCAGATCCATTCCATCAATAACTTCATCTCCTACCCACTTGAAAAAATTGCATCCCTTCTCCACTTGATTTTTGTAATTTCTACAACCCCAAAACTTTCTCCCAACATTAACACTATTCAAATCCGTAACAGTACGCATCACACACTCTTCTTCACACCAACACTCCATCTTTTTCTTTCTTATCACAACAGATCCAAATGACCCATAACTTTGGGTGTTTGCTTTCGATTTGTTGCTGGAGTTTATTGACATTTTCACCTATGAATGAAAGAGGATGAAGAAAGAATAAGGAGGAAGAAGATGATGAACAGTAACGTGACAATAATGAAGGAAGGATGAAGAATGAAGAATCCTAAACATTCATCATCTTTATCGTTTAAAAATGGCTAATTGCTGACTCACAAATGAACTAAAATCCTTGCTGGCATGCCACCTCAGCAAACTTAACGGTTTTACTACAAAACTAACAGAATGGATCAGGTTGTTTAACAGAACAATTCTTGAGGGACTTAATCGTAACGTTTATTAAATAAGGGACCAAATTGAAAACGGAAATTAAGTTATGGGACTTCAGGACTAAATAAGCCTAAAAAAAATTAGTACCTTCTAAATGTCGGAGCTTCGTGCTGATAATGTATTATAAAATAAGGAGAAAGAATATAAAATAGAAGAGAGAAAGATTAGAATGATTATGTATTATTTCATTGGTCTATAGTATACAATGAGATTGATCCTATTTATAGGACATCATATAAATATTATAATAAATACAAATTGATTAAATAAGAAAAGAAGTTATTGGGAAACAAATCATCCAATTATATATATATATATATATATATATATATATATATATATATATATATATGAGTTTTCTAAATAAAGTCCGTATCTAAAAAAGAAACTGTTTGGCGATATGAATTTTAAAGTCTGTCATACTTATGAGTTAAAAGATGTATTAATTGAATATGTATTATAATATTTACTTATTTAAAATATTTTGAGTGTTTATAATTTTGAATAGATTAAATATTTTAGTCGAGTGAAAATTTTGATGAACAGGGTTCTGTCAAAGGAGTAGTGGTAATCGAAGAATCAAATTGGAAAATTTGGGTCACTTGATCTTGCTTAAGATCAAGAGGAGAGAAGAAGTTAAAATCAACATCATATATAGAATTTAGGGGTTTGCGTTGCTACTTTTTCTCTTATAGATAACTCTTGCAAAGTTTAATTACATATCTCAATTCTATTTGGTATTTGGAGCAGACATATCCACAGTAAGGACAATTGAGAGACTGCTTAAATAAATCTTAAGCAAATGGTTGTGATTATACGTTATGTAAATAATGAAGGAAAAGTTATTGAGCGTTTTCTTGGTGTTGTTCATGTTTCAAATACTAGTGCTCTAACCTTGAAATCGGCTTTGGAGTCATTATTTGAAAAATATGGATTAAGTTTGTCAAGGATACGCGGACAAGGCTATGACGAAACAAGTAATATGCAAGGTGAATACAATGGTTTAAAAAGTTTGATTTTAAAAGAGAATTGTTCTACATTTTTTATTCATCGTTTTGCCCATAAACTCCAATTAACTCTTGTGACATTAACAAAAAAGCATTCTAAAATTGCTTTATTTTTTAATTTGGTTGCTAATTTGTATAATGTTGTTGGAGCATCATGTAAGCGCCGAGATATTCTTTGTGAAAGTTAAGCTACAAAAGTGAAAGAAGCATTAGAACATGGAGAAATCTCTAGTGAGCGTGGCTTGAATCCAGAAATGATAAGTAAGAAGGCGGGGGAAACAAGATAGAGCTCACATTATGGTACATTACTTAATATAGTTTCTCTATTCTCTTCTATGATTTATGTGCTAGAAATGGTTGAGGAAGATGGAACAGATTTAGATAAACAAAAAGGTGAAGAACACTAATGCTGATGAATTTTATGCAATCTTTTGAATTTATTTTCATCTTGCACTTGATGAAAATAGTTTTAGGAATTACACATGATTTATCTCTAGCATTACAAAGAAGTGATCAAGATATTGTAAATGCTATGAAGTTAGTAAAGGTGTCCAAAATAAGGCTACAAGCTATAAGAGATAATGGTTGGGATTCTTTGTTGAATGATGGTTCATTATTTTGTGAGCATAATGATATTGGCATTTCAGATATGGATGACACTTTTTAACCGGCACAAAAAAAATCAAAGAGAAAAATGGAGAAAGTATCTAATATAAATCATTTTCAAATTGAATTGTTTTATGAAGTGATTGATCGACAACTTCATGAGTTGAATAATCATTTTACAGAAGTGAATTTTGAGTTAATCCTTTGTGTAGCTTGTTTAAGTTCAAGAGATTCATTTTCTGCATTTGATAAGGAGATGTTGACCCGTTTATCTCAATTTTATCCTTCAGAGTTTTCTCAAGTGGAATTATTGGCACTAGGTTGTTAGCTTGAAAAGTATTTCTTAGATGTATGCTCTGACAATGAATTTTCAGAATTAGAGGAGATTGGTGATCTTTCTATAAAGCTCGTAGAGATCAAAAAACATGTTGTGTACCCGTTGGTATATTTGCTTTTAAAGTCATCTCTGATATTACCGGTGGCAACTGCAACAACTAAAAGATATTTCTCTACTATGAATATTATCAAGAATCGAATGCGAAATCGCATGAGTGATGATTGGTTAAATGATTGCTTTAGTTACTTATATTGAGAGATATTTTTGTTGATGTTGAAAATGAAAAAATCATTCAACATTTTCAGAACATGAAAAATCGTAGAGAACAATTATAAGTTATATTTATATTTTTAAAATAAAATATTATATTTATATTGATCCTACTATTTAAAATTTTTGACTCCGTCTCTGCTTATAAGAGCCATGAAAATTAATTTCATTTTTTTTTGTAAAACAAAAAATTGTTGCCAAAAGAATTAGGAATTCTTGTATGCTGGCTAAAGCATTGAATAAGATTAGGAAACATTGTTTTTCAATCTGTTTCTTGTTTTTTTAATATGGTCCTTGGCTACAACTAATAGAACTTAAATGTTAGTTAAGTGATGTATCAACCCTCCATCTTGTATTATAATTTTGTGTAGTTTTAATTAATAGCTTTCAATTTAGATCTGTTAGTGCAAAAGAGTTATAGTAATCATTGTCCTATTTTGAATAAAATTTATCGTTAATTATTAACATCCAAATTCCTAATTTCTAACCACTCTCATTCTTAAATTGAATTTATATTGTCATGGTGGTTATGGACTGTGACGACTCATCTTACATGTTAATGTTTCAAGAGTGGTAATACAATTCCACTGCCTTTGATGTCACTGTGGCCACTAGATATGGTGGATATGCAACAATATCAAATGCAGACATAGTATTATAATTCAAGTATTTCAAGTTAATTTAAAGAAAAAACCTTCAAGAAATGAGTATTATTATTTGTTTATAACATATATTATGTAATATATTATTCATGCAACTATACACATAAAAAAGTGATTTTGTATCGCCTTATCTGACAACTTCATGTGCTTTTAGTGCTTCTTAATAGTAATGGTTGATTTATCAAAAAACAAAAAACTACGCCATACAATATATAATTAATCATTACATTAGTTTATCACTCGTATTAGGGGCTAACAAATGGAGCAAGAAGAACAAAGTATTGTTGTAACATGGACCGTAATATTTATCAGTTTTGTTATTTTTACACCAAATTATACACCTATACCGTATATGAACATTGCTAATATATTAAAAAAAAACTGATAAAGTGTACAAGTTTGGCATATGATGTTGAAACAACATTTTCTTCTGTGGGCCATAGCCAAATGAATTAATTTATTGTTTCTCTTTCTTAATCTCAACCACATACATGTATGCTCTACTTTATAACATAAAGTATTCTAACTCATTCTTCTTCTTGTTCTTGATCATTCGCGCCATTCTTTATCATCTCTTCTCCAACTTTTCTTTTCATTTCATCTCCAACTTTTTTTTATTTAGAATAATTATGTTATGAAGATTAAGATTTAACTCAGTAAGTTTCTAGATTCATGATTATTCATATGTTTTTAGATTTAGCACAATGTTAACCTAGTTTTCTTTACTGTTATTGATTTCATGTTTATTCACGATTATTCATTAACCATGTTCTAAAGAGTATTGTCCTACTTTACTCACACCATTAACCATATTTACCTACTGCTAAACGATTGCATATATTTACTCATGTTGGTATGTCAACTACGCAACGTAGTGAGATCATACATGCTTTCTTTGATGGATATGTCAATTCTACAACAAGTCTAAATCAGTTTGGAAAACAATATGATAATGCTCTTAGAAGTCGGGCAGAAAAGGAATTTGAAGCTGATTTTAATTCGATGGACACAACAATTCCATGTGGGTCAAACTCGTCCATTGAGAAGCAATTCCAAAGTGAGTTTACTTATGCCAAATTCAAGGAAATTCAAATCTAAGATGAATTGTTCTGCCTCATTAAATAGTGTGGAAGGTTGCCTTGCTACGTATCATGTGTTAGAGGAGACACTAGTTGGAGACTTACGCAAAGAGCGAGTCTTAAAAGTTGTGCTTAATAAGGAAAACCATGATTTCAAATGTGAATGCTCATTATTTGAGTTTCGAGGTATTGTATGTCGGCATGTGTTATCCGTGTGTAGTCAAGATATGATTATAAGTCTTCCAAAGAAGTATGTTTTATCGAGATGTAAGAAAAACATTAAAAGGAAGCATTCATATATCAAGACTAGTTATGGTGTAACAGAGCTGAAGCCACAAATGGACATGTTTGACAAATTATGCAAGCATTTTTATGAGGTTCCTAAAGTAGCTGCTGAGTCGGAAGAGACTACCGAAGACCTCCATGAAACATTACGTTTGTTTAGCTCTAATATGTCCACAAAGGATAATACACTTATTGAAGAAAATGGTGATGAGGATTCTAATGCAATCAATAGTAGTAGAATTTGCAGTCCAAAACATGTCAAGCGCAAAGGTCGTCCTCCATCTAAAAGAAAGACATCCGTCGCTGAAACGATTACTAAGAGGTCAAGGAAGCGAACAAAAAAAAAGATCACATTGAACTTACTACGGCATGTCTATTTTCATTCATAAATGATATCTTATACGAATGGTTATGTATATTGAATCTAAATATTTTGTTTCTCTAACTGTAGGAGTGCAACATTGGAATAGTGGGAAATCAATTTGGAAGTAATGTTGCGTAGAATCATCTCTTGAGGTTGTTAGTGGAGGAAATTGCGTAGATTCGACTATTGTGGTTTGTGTCCATTATAAAATTGTATTAAATAACATTTGAAATCATATGTACAATTTGAGGAATTTGTTGTGTTTTAAATTTGAGGAATTCGTATGTACAAGTTGCGGAAAACATATGTAGTTGTTGCGGATAAATTATGTTTAATCATTGTAATACTAATTTATTATGTATTTGATTTTATACACGTCATATTTTAGATTTTTTGTATGTTGTACAGGTTGGAAATTGCATGTTATTCACGAATCTTTTGACAACATGCGAAACACCCTTGACGGGTTCATCCTAAGTTTGTACAAATTTATGATGATCTTTGGGAATTTTTGGTTATTGACTAGTGGCATGTGTATTTTGGGAAGACTGTCTCATATCTATAATATTTTGATAAATTTGACATGATGGTATGGTGTTAAAACATTTTTTTATCTTGTTCAAAACATTGCATACACTAACAATAGTTACATTTGGTGGTGCAGGTGGAATATTCAAGTTCAATGTTGCAAGATTGTAAATATACTTTTGGAGTGTAAATATTGCAATATTGTAAATTTACTTTTATCATTATAACAATTGTACTAAACTTTGTTGGTGTATATAATATATACAATTATTTTGTTAATACAGTCCCAGACTTGGTTAATACTACCTCCGTTCCTTTTTATAAGAGACAATTTACTTTTTAGGTTCATTGAATAATCAATGTATCTAGTCTAAAAATTGACCAAATACATTGCTTATTCAATGAATCTAAAAAGTGAGTTGTCTCTTATAAAAAGGAACGGAGGTAGTACATTGCTGGAACTTGGTTAATACATTGTCACACTTGGTTAACGCAATCTCAGACTTCAAAAACAAGGGAAATTGTTTTGTCCCAGACTTGGTTAATACATTGCTGGAACTTGGTTAATACACTGTCACACTTGGTTAACGCAATCCCAGACTTCAAAACAAGGGAAATTGTTTAAAACAAACTTGGTTAATACATTGCTGGAACTTGGTTAATACATTGTCACACTTGGTTAACGCAATCCCGGACTTCAAAACAAGGGAAATTGTTTTGTCCCAGACTTGGTTAATACATTGCTGGAACTTGGTTAATACGTTGTCAAACTTGGTTAATGCAGTCCTAGACTTCAAAACAAAAGAAATTGTTTGAAACAAACTTCGTTAATACATTGATGGAATTTGGTTAATACATTGTCAAACTTGGTTAATGCAGTCTCAGACTTAAAAACAAGGGAAAGTATAAAAAACAAACTTGGTTAATACATTGCTGGAACTTGGTTAATACATTGTCAAACTTGGTTAACATAGTCCCAAACTTCAAAACAAGGGAAATTGTTTTGTCCCAGATTTGGTTAATGCATTGCTGGAACTTGGTTAATACATTGTCAAACTTTGTTAACGCAATCCCAGACTTCAAAATAAGGGAAATTGTTTACATATTCATACTTCAAAACTAAACTTGGTTAATGCAATTTCAGACTTCAAAACAAGGGAACCAAAACATATTCAACACATTAACACAATAATGAACATAAACAACACTTTAAATACAAAATGAACTATATTATTATCAACACATTGTGCACATAAACAAAACAAGACCAACAAATGTTAAAATTATGCCAAATTCTACACTACAACACATCATAATTGTGCCAAATTCTACCATACATATTTATCAAATTTCTACAACACTAATGCATTACAAATTCATTCTAGTTCTTTTTCCATGCTTCTTTAGTTTCTTCCTTATTCTTGTAGCCATGTTAGATTTAGACTTTGATACGTTTTCTTCAACAATGGCATCATCATCATTAAGTGGAGTGTTATGTCAAACATCTCCAGCCGAAGTCCCTACTGCATCTATAGTGACAAAGTTAACAAGCTGTTGATCATCTTGAACATCCTCGTCCTGAAATGGAGTATTAACTCTCGCCTCTTTCATCATCCTCATTTCCTCCTCAAGAACTACTATCCTCTATTTGAAATCTTTATTGTCATCCACCAATCTTTGATAATCATACACATTCATAAATTGTTGTCCTTGTTCAAACAAAGCAGCATTGACTATGTCATATTTCAGTTCTTCCTCTGTTGCAACCATTTTATCAATTATCTAACAAAAAAAAATCAATTCAAACACACGACAAAAGAAAACCTATTTTTCTCAATTCAAACACATAAAATCTTACCATGTTTTTGTCAAACACTTTTTCAATATTTTCTTCTGCATAGTTATTACTGGCCAATTCAATACACGTGGAAACAAAAACGTAGAAACAAAAGGTACTTTTCCCCAAAGATAAATGGTTGAATGCCCAAATCTATACAATTATATAATAATTTTAAATATTCAAAACACATGATGAAACTATACAATTATATAATCTATTTACCTGCAATATGGTAGCACACCCGTTTAAATGTCTTTGTGCCGTGTTTTTTCTTTCCTTCAACACAACCGAAGACTTACATAAACTAGAAACTACAAAGTTATAAACATCAAGTCCCCAAATAAATGTATCAAGTGAGTCAAGATCATCCAATTGCTTAATAAATCCGGTAAAGACCTTATTCCCTGTTTTGGGAAAGTAAAACTCCGCAAATGCAAGTAATATGTAAAGTCTAACAAAATTAACTAATTTTTTCTTGTGGGAACGAAGTTGTTTGCGAATATTGTGAATGGTTACCTCAGCCCCTTTAAATAGATCTAATGTTAGACTTTGTTGGTCTTCTTCTACTACTAGAGACTTACCAACAACAGAGTGTGTTAGAACAAATGTTAAAAATAAAGTGTGCATAACAATCATCTTTTAGTAATGTGTGAGACCTCACATTTGATTGTGATCTTTTACTCTTCAACAAATACCGTTGATTTTGGTTATGGGTGCACAACTTACCTTTCTAGTTTGTTGATCTATAATCTTCAAATTCTTTAGTTAGGTAATGTTAAAGTAATTTATCAGAAGTCTTTGTTAGTCTTTTTGGACTTAGATTAAGGTTGGGCTTATAAAAGAATTTCGAATATTTTGCCTTTTTTATATTCATGTTTTTATTTTTTGAAGATGGAATATGCATTACATTATTAGTCCACTCAACATAAAACATTAGTGGTAGTATAACGATGAAGATCTTTCATAGGTGGGCAAAGTCTGATCTTGATGATGGTGTCACATTTGTCTAGATTTTCTTCAATCCCCTTTTTGGTTAGGTGGAATCCAAGGAATTCGCCAGCCTTGACCTTGAACACGCACTTCTCCAAGTTCAATCTCATATTAAACTGGTGTACAGGGTTGTAAGGTGGCCTTCATATGGTTTCTCATCTCCAAATTTAACTATTATGTTGTCTATGTAGACCTTCCACATGTCGCCAATTTTCTATTCTAAGATCTTGTTCATCATTCTTGAATAGGTTGCACATGCACTTTTTAAAACCAAAATACATGTAATTGTACTCGTGGTTAAAGTGATCTTACATGAAGGTTATCTTATTATTATTGAACAAGGGTCTTTGAACACATGAGAGATGGTGAATTGTGATATTCAGATTTCAAAAACTTTTTCAAAAAAATAATTGACTTAAAACAATTTATATTGGAAGCAGGTGTAATCAGAGATTAAGCAACACAAAAGATAAATTATATAAATATAATGAGATATGGTAAGAAATATCACACCAGAGATTATATTGGTTCGACCTGAAAACACAGGGCTTACTCTAGTCCCCAAGAGTTTTCTCTTGAGATTTCCACTAAACTCAACTAGAGCTTTTACATTTTATACCAACAACCTTATACAACCTGAGCTTCTGTACAAGATCATCCCAACAACATAACATAAACAAATTTAATTTTTACACATATTCAACCTAACAACCTTATATAACTTGAGTTTTTACACATGATTAATCCATGAACATAAAGCAGACAGCTTGAGCATTTACCTATTTTCAACCCAACAACCTAAAACTAAACTTTTTACAGGTTTATCTTGCCACATTTAAATCTATTACAAGATCACAAGAGAACTATACTCTTGAATAAACAATTTCAGCACAATGACAAAATACCATAACTCTCAGATGATGTTTTTCACTCTCTCAACACTAAGACAATGACAAGTGAATAAACTTATAAAATAAGGAGAATATGAGAGGAAAATAGATGATTATCGGAAAATTGGTGTTTTGAGAAGTGAGGAAAGTCCTCCTTAAAATAGGAAAAAATATTGCTAAAAAGGCAACGATCCATGGGACTTTGGCGCTTTATAATCGATTAGAACATCAACCTAATCAATTAGGTTAACCCATAAAAGGAAACCTTAATCTATGACATCACTTAATTGATTAGCAAGCCTATCTAATTGATTATGAGGCGTTACTGTTAGGTTGCATGCTTTATGATTGGTTGCATTTTGTTAAAACAAATATTCTAGCGAGATGTTGTACCAAATTTCGTAACATGTTGGTGTGATACTGAAGCAGATCTTGTTCAAGTATTCTAGCGAGATGTCGTGACATGTTGGTGCGGTACTGAAGCTCATCTTGTTTCACGTTTTGGAAGATTTAGTTTTATTAGTGAAGATTCTTTGAAGATTTGATTCCAGTATATTACATTCCAAGAAACGCATATTTTTAGAAGCTCAAAGTTCGGTTCCAGATGTGCAATATTTCCTAAGAATGGTTGACATATCATTTAAGGAAACATGAGATTTGATGAGATTTGATTTGATTTGATACTGCAGAAGATTTGATTTAGATCTGAACTTTAGGAAATAATATATTATGGATATGTATTTAATAATATATTATTTTTCACAATATTATGGAATTTAATAATATATTATTTTCCAAAATATTATGGATGTCCTATTTAATTTAGCCCAATTTGCTCATCAAGTTCATATTCTTAGAAGGCTATTTAAAGGCGTTTCTAAATCTAAAGAATGTAACTAAGTCGTGTGTGTGCAAGGAATTTTTAGGGGTTAGTTTGTTATTTATGATCCACTCTTATATCACTTTGATATCAGAGTTGGATTGTGTTCATTGTTATTTTTGTGAGCCATTCATGCATCACTTAGATGCTTGAAGTGGACTGAATTTATTGAGTTGTAATACTCATGAGCTTTTAAGCAAGAGTGGATTTTGTATCATTGGAAATGTGTCTTCTATTGTTTGTTGTTATAAGTTTTTATCACTGTTGTGTGATTGAAAGGGGGAGAGAGGGGCATCTTATCTAAGAAATGTCTTAGGTAGAAATTGCACGGGTAGTGATTATGTGCGAAGATTGTAAACCTGTGGTTTTGTTCATAAGAGCTTCAAACTAATACTATTATAGTGGATTTCCTTCCTGGCTTGGTAGCCCCCAGATGTAGGTGACGTTGCACCGAAATAGGTTAACAACTTCCTTGTGTTATTTACTTCATGCAATTTTGTTTAAATTGTTCATTGTTAATTCTGCTATTACGATGTCTTGACATTGCCTTCGACATTCTGGTGTCCTGACATCGTATACGACATCAGTCCTTTTAGTGCTAGAATTTCAATTGGCATCAGAGCAGGCACCCTGTTCTATTTTGGGTGAGCTTCAGGGAGATATTTTCTAGTACTATGGATAAGGAAGGAGGAGGAAATGTTAACAGACCCCACGTATTAGATGGCACCAACTATGACTATTGGAAGACACATATGGTTACTTTCCTAAAATCTATGGATAGAAAAAACTAGAAATCTATCATCAAGGGTTGGGAACATCCTGTTGTTAATGATAAATATCAGAAGGAGACTTTGAAGCCAGAAGAGGACTGGTCTAAGAAAGAAGATGAAATTGCTCTTGGAAACTCCAAAGCTTTGAATGCCCTATTCAATGGAGTTGACAAAAAACATATTCAGATTAATAAACACATGTACTGTGGCCAAAGATGCTTGGGAAATTCTCAAAACCACTCATGAAGACACATCTAAGGTAAAAATGTCTAAACTTCAGTTGCTCACTACCAGATTTGAAAAATTAAAGATGAAAGGTGATGAAAGCATTCATGATTTTCACATGAATGTTCTTGAAATAACAAATTCTTTTAGTACCTTGGGAGAAAAGCTGACTGAAGAAAAGCTAGTTAGAAAAATGCTCAAGAACTGTTATCCCCTCTTTGAAATATTTATTGTCATCCACCAATGCTTGATAATCATACACATTCACAAATTGTTGTCATTGTTCAAACAAAGCAGCATTGACTATGTCATATTTCAGTTCTTCCTCTGTTGCAACCACTCTATCAATTATCTAACAAAAAAAAAAACAATCAATTCAAACACACGACAACAAAAAACCTATTTTTCTCAATTCAAACACATAAAATCTTACCATATTTTTGTCAAACACTTTTTCAATATTTTTCTTCTGCATAGTTATAACTGGCCAATTCAATACACGTGGAAACGAAAACGTAGAAACAACATCTATAACAAATATTAGAAGATGTAAATTTCAAAATTTAAATATTCAAAACACATGATGAAACTATAAAGTTATATAATCTATTTACCCGCAATATGGCGGCACACCCGTTTAAATGTCTTTGTGCCTTGTTTTTTCCCCCCAACACAACCGAAGACTCACATAAACTAGAAACTACAAAGTTATAAACAACAAGTCCCCAACTAAATGTATCAAGTGAGTCAAGATTATCCAATTTCTTAATAAATCCGGTAAAGACCTTATTCCCTATTTTGGGAAAGTAAAACTCCAAAAATGCAAATAATATGTAAAGTCTAACAAAATTAACTAATTTTTTCTTGTGGGAACGAAGTTGTTTGCGAATATTATGAATGGTTACCTCAGCCCCTTTAAATAGATCTAATGTTTGACTTTGTTGGTCTTCTTCTACTACTAGAGACTTACCAACAACAGATAATCCAAGCGCAAAACAAACATCAACCGGAGTAAAGGAAACTATCCTATCCTTAACCCTAAATCCCCTACTACGTACGTCCCACCTACTTACTAATTCTCATAATAAACCACTTGAGATTGAGAAGTTGTTAGAAATATTCATTGCCCGTTTGAATGGGGTGCATTCGATGTGGGCTCGTTGAGCTGGTGTTAACTTTTCATTGATGATGCTCAAATTCACCGGGTTACAACTATGCCTCATTTGTACCTTAGATTCACGAAAAAACTTAATTAATTTCAGTGATAAATAAGATCCAACATTCCAACCAGAATAACAAAACAAATAAAAACTTGATTACTTACATCAGTTTCATTTAGATTTCTTAGTGATTCCATAGTTTCAGCAATAAAGAACTCGACCTAATAATAATCCAAAACCAAATAAAAACACTATCAGTAACCTAAAGAGAAATTTATTACAACATGGGATTGAGAAATCTATTAAAATAACCTAAAAAGAAAAAACCCTAAACCTTAATCCTCTTTATGTTTCCCTCATTGAACAACATAACTTCACAATAATTTAAAAGGAAACGCGTTTTCATGTGAGAAGAACATATAACCTTAAGATACCAAAGAAATCGTTCGGTGAGAAGTGAGAGTACCGTCGTTGAACCATGATATGATGAGAGCAGAGAGAACTTGATGCATAGAAAGTGCACCGTCGTTGGTCGTCGTTCGTCGTTGTGTGAAGAGCGTCGTCCTTGTGTGAAGAGCGTCGTCATTGTGTGAAGAGCGGTCACCGGTCGTCGTGGTGTGAAGCGCGGTCGGGATGACCAGTGTCTGAGTGAGAGAGAGAATTTTTTTTGGAGGAACTATTGGAACAGATGCAGCGCTGGGTGAGAGAGAATAATACACTAAGTTACTTTAACCTAGCACTCAAAACAAAGTTACTAAGTTTCCCTTATATGTTAACTAAATTACAAAAAAGCCTGTACATTGGAAAAACACATACGGTGTAGGTGTACAAGCTTGGTGTCAAGGTATCATTTCTCAATATTTATAGATCTAGACTGTAGTATTTATATAAGTCTTGTCACAATGTATACTCAAATTCACTCGGAATCAATATAAGAAATTATGACTACTCTATAGCAGAAGACCTAACATAACACGTTTGACTTAACTTCTTAACCAAACATCATGTGTTACTTTATTTTTTATTTCTTGTGTTATTAATTGTTGCTCTTATTGGGAAAATTCTAAGTTTTATATTGGTTAGAGATATAGTATTAAAGTAATTTATATAGGTGACACCCCTCATCTTATAAGTCGGTTTTATAAGGATGAGTTAGATTAAACTCTAATAAAAATGTCTCTGCACCTCTCAATATTATGAACTCTTAAACATAACCTAAATATATTTTCACTAATTTTTCACAATACTATAACTATCAAAATAGTATGAGCTGTAAATATAACCTAAACAATATATATATATATATATATATATATATATATATATATATATATATATATATATATATATATATATATATATATATATATATATATATATAAACATAAATAGCAATAACTTTTTTTTTTTAATTACAATGGTCTATATGAAATATATGAGATCTAAATACATAAATATGCTTAACAAACACCTAAACAATGTGAGACATAAAAATGGAAAAAATAAAAATATGTGAAAACACTACTACAAAAAGTGCTTTTAACGTCGGACGCGAAATGCATTTTACCTCGGTTGCATTAGCGAGATAATAAAGGGTGTCATGAAAAGTAGTGGCTTATCACCTCGGTTTTTAAACACCGCGGAATAAATTAATTTGAACACGAGTTTGAAAAATCAAGAGGTAAGATAAATTCTTTTTTTAATTGAAATTCGTTACATTGTTTAAACAAAAAATAAATAAAAAGTAATTTGTTTACAAACTACAATGTTTACCCAGAATATTACATTGTTTACTCAAAATGTTAAAATAAAAATTAACTTATCCCTGAAGATCATATGTTGGATCTTTGACTCCTTGATATTTGGGCAAGATCAAATGCTTCACCTTGCAAGTATTTGTTTCAAATATAAAACAAAAAAAGAGTTAGAAAAATAAATGATTTTCTGCTCAAATGAATATTTAAAAACACAAACCTTAAATCCCGATAATTTTCCGCACTTGCAATCCCCAACATAGAGAACTTCATGATGTTTCTATATCAATTATAGATATCATAAGGCCTTTATAATGGAAATTTTGTAGGTTTCACGCGGATCACTAATGGTAGTGAACATGATTTTTTTTAAACTTACATTGTTTCCACAAAATATTGAAAAACAATAATACAACAAAAGAATAATTTTGGTGCAAGAAGTTATCTGGTCTAAATATTGCACGCATCCAATTTCTAGGAGTTATTTAGTCCAACTATTAAATGCATCCAACTTCTAAGGGAATTATCTGTTCCAACTATTGAAAAAATGTTTTTCTGCACTTGTAATCCATCATAGATAAATTTTACAAGCTTCTAAATACAACAACATCAACACCATTTTGTGAGATTAATCCTAAAAGAATGATGCGTTCGAGTTTGGAGCGGCTACATAAATTACGATTAGGGTAAAATATGTTTAACGAGTGCTTTTATAGTAAAATCTGATTATCTTATCCCGCGGTTATTAAGGAAATCGACGGGATATATCATTTAGTTTACAAAAAATTATAATAATAAAAAAGGTTCCTGAATTGTTTTTCTCATCGTATTTGTTGTGAAAAACGATGACTTTAATCAAAATATAAAACTGGTTTCTTGAATTATCAAGAACCAAAACAAGGGCTTAACGGAAAAGAGAAAACTAGAAGAAGAAGAATAGAAGAGGAACAACAAGGATTGGGCAAATATAATTCTGTTTAATATTCACTTTCTCATTAATGTTTACAAATGATTACAAGTGAATATCACAATTTGCCACACTCAACAAACTGAGTGTACTAGCCTATTTATAGACTAACTAGGTAACTTGCAGCCCAAGAAACCTAAACAATTGGATCCTTAACACAAGGCCCAATTCGACAGAATAAACTATTTCGACAGAATACATATAAGAACAGACTTCGACTACTATATGTAATAATCTGGCATCAGCATGTGAACAAGCTTCGACAACATGCTTGTCTTCAGTCGAAATACATGAAAGCTACCTTCGACACAGCTGAGTTTCGACCCAAATCTCACAAATCTCCACCTTGGATCTAACTCAGCAACAAGAGAATCAACTAGCTTTCATCATGCAGCTTTATCAACTGCATACAGTGGAAGAACTTGCAACTTGGCAACGTCTTGGTGATCATATCAGCAGCATTGTCTTCAGTCGAAACCTTCAGCACCTGGACTTCACCACGCTCGATTATCTCTCTGACGAAATGCAGCCTCACATCAATGTGCTTAGTTCGCTCATGATAGGCTGAATTCTTCGACAGGTGTATTGCACTTTGACTATCACATTTAACAGTGATACTTCGACCTTGAAGTTTCAGCTCCTTTGCAAAACCTTCAAGCCACAATGCTTCCTTCACAGCTTCAGTGAGGGCAATATATTCAGCTTCAGTGGTTGATAAGGCAACAACCTTCTGAAGCATCGCTTTCCAACTGATTGCTGTGCCAAACATTGTGAAAACATATCCAGAAATAGACTTTCTGGAATCCATACAACCTGCATAATCAGAGTCAACAAATCCTTCGATTTCGACTATGCTATCACTATCACAGGCTCCACCATAAATCAAGACTCTTTTCAGAGACCCATTTATGTACTTGAGAATCCACTTTACAGCTTGCCAGTGCGCCTTTCCAGGATTGGCCATATACCTGCTCACAAGGCTCACTCCATATGCTATGTCTGGCCTCGTACATACCATAGCATACATCAAAGAACCTACTACACTAGCATATGGGATGCTATTCATATAGATTCTTTCAGCTTCAGTACTCGGACTTTGAGTAGTACTAAGCTTAAACTGAGGATTTGTATGTGTCACAACAGGCTTCGAATTCGACATACCAAACTTGTCGAGAAGCTTTCGTAGGCATGTCTCTTGAGATAAGCACAACTTCGACTGCTTTCTATCACTCCGGATGTCAATCCCAAGAATCCTGGCTGCAGCTCCAAGATCCTTCATTTCGAACTCCTTACTGAGTTCAGCCTTCACCTTCGTTACATCCTCAACCCTGTTGCTAGCTATGAGGATATCATCCACATATAGTAGCAACATAACAAGTGAGTTTCTAGGTCGAAATCTGAAGTAAACACAGTGATCGAACTGACTTCTAGTGAAATCAATGTGTGCCATGAACGTGTCGAATCTCCTATTCCACTGTCGAGGAGATTGCTTCAGGCCATACAAAGACCTATTCAGCTTGCACACATAATCTTCTTTACCCTTTTCTGCATACCCTTCAGGTTGACGCATCAGGATCGTTTCATCTAGATCACCATACAGAAATGCTGTCTTCACATCCATTTGCTCAAGTTCCAAGTCGAACTTTGCTACCATGGCCAACAACATTCGAATGGATCTATGCTTTACAACAGGTGAGAACACATCATTGAAGTCAACTCCCTCTTTCTGAGTGAACCCCCTAGCAACCAGCCTCGCCTTAAAGCGCTTCGACATCACTCCTTCGATTCCTTCCTTGACCTTGAAAATCCACTTACAACTGACTAACCTAGCTCCGGCAGGTTTCTCAATCAGCTCCCAAGTGTTATTATCATGAAGAGATTTCATCTCGTCATCCATGGCTTTTCGCTATTCAGTCTTGTCTCGACTCCTTATAGCTTCCTTGTAATCTCTAGGTTCTTCGTCAAGTACCTCACTTGCAGAGATTAAGGCAAAAGCTATAAGATCTGCATAACCAAGTGTTTGAGGTGGCTTGATGACTCTTCTCGACCTATCTTTAGGCAGTAGGTAGTCATCGACAGTTTCTTCAACCTCATCAGCATCTTGCTCTTCGACTTCATCAGGGCTATGCACTTCAGCATCACTATGCTCCACCTCAACAGGCATCTCTACCTGTTCCAGCTCCTCTTCAGAGATATCTGCACTTCGACCAGCATCACCAGTTTTCTTAAAAGCCATTTCGACCTCATTGAAAACTACATCACGACTTGTGATACATCTTCTGTGACCTGGTTCTAGGCACCACAGTCTATAACCCTTAACTCCCTCAGGATATCCAAGGAACATGCATCTCAGAGCTCTAGGTTCAACCTTGTCTTGCCTAATGTGAGCATAGGCTAAACAGCCAAATACTCTCAGTTTGTCGAGATCTGGTGGATGATTCGACCAAACTTCTTCAAGTGTCTTCATTCCCAGCGCAGCCGAGGGACATCTATTTATCAGATAAGCTGCTGTCGAAACAGCCTCTGCCCAAAACACCTTCTTCAATCCAGCACTAACCAACATACTTCTAACCCTTTCAAGGATTGTTCGATTGAATCTCTCAGCTAAGCCATTTTGTTGAGGAGTACCTGCTACAGTCTTATGCCTTGCAATCCCAGACTCAACACAGTAACTGTTGAACGGTTCGTTGCAGAATTCAAGGCCATTGTCAGTTCTTAACCTCTTAACCTTTCTGCCAGTTTGAGTCTCGACCAGAACCTTCAAACTTTTGAAATTCTCAAAAGTTTCATCCTTTGTCTTCTGAATGAATACCCATAGCTTTCTGGAATAGTCATCAACGATGGATAGAAAATACCTTGCACCTGAGTGTGAAGGTTTCCTTGCAGGCCCCCAAAGATCAGCATGAATGTAATCAAGGGATCCATGTGTTCTTTGCTTGCCTTTGTCAAACTTTGCCCTACAGGATTTACCAAGTACACAAGATTCACAAAACTCCAACTTTTCGACTTTGTCACCACCTAGCAGGTTCTGCTTCCCCAATTCGACCAGGCCTCTTTCGCTGACATGGCCCAATCTCATGTGCCATAATTCTGTCTTCGACATAGGTTTCGTGGATACAATATTTGTTGAACCACTTACAACCTCAGCCTCCAGGGTATACAAGCCTTGGTTTTTCACGCCTCTCAAGACTTCCTTCGACCCTTTCATGACTCTCAGGGTACCTTGCTCTCCTTTGAAAACATATCCCTTTCTGTCGAATTCACCAAGAGAAATTAAATTCCTCTTAAGATCAGGTACATACCTAACCCCAGTCAATAGCTTTATTGACTTATCATGGAGCTTGAATCTAACAGATCCAATACCTGCAATCTTGCAAGCTTTATTGTCCCCCAGCAGCACTGATCCTCCATTTTGATCACATAATTCTTCAAACACATTCTTGTTTGGAGTCATATGCCAAGTACATCCAGAATCCATAATCCACTCTTCGCAAGAGTTGCTGCTCGACACCACAAGGACATCAGATGATTCATAACCATCTTGCACTATAGCTGCATTCCCATTGTCCTTACCTCCATGATTATTCAGGCGCTCAGGGCATACCTTTCGTGTATGACCCTCCTTCTTACAGTGATAACATTTGATACCAGACATATCACCACCAGAAGACTTCTGCTGAACCTTTCCTTTCTTCTTATCAAACCTACCATCTTTCTTCGACGATCTTCCTTTCACGGATAACCCTTCGCCAACTGATGAAGGTTTCTGCTCCTTTCTTTCATTCAAATCCTTCGAATACAAGGCTGCTTGAACTTCTTCAAAGGTCAGGGACTCTCTTCCATACAAGAGAGTTTCTTTGAAGTGAGCATGCGATCTGGGCAAAGCACACAGCAGCAACAATGCTTGATCTTCATCATCAATCTTCACATCAATGTTTTCAAGATCAAGAATCAGCTTGTTGAAAGAATCCAACTGCTCAGCCAAACCCTTTTCTTCATTCATCTTGAATGAATACAAGGCTTGCTTCAGGTAAAGACGATTCACCAAGGATTTGGTCATATACAAACTTTCCAGCTTCGTCCATAATCCCGCCGCCGTCGTCTCTTTTGATACCTGCCGGAGAACCTTATCACCAAGGCTCAACAGAATTGCGCTGTGTGCTTTCTCGATCATTGTCGTCTTTTCTTTTTCCGTCAACGCAGCATCCATGGCTGCCATTCCCTTCAACGCTTCCAAACATCCCTGCTGCACCAGTAGGGCTTTCATCTTCAAGCGCCATAGACCGAAATCGTTCACTCCGGTGAACTTTTCAATCTCATACTTTGTTGAAGCCATCTTCTCCACACTCACCACACCAATTTGTTGTGAAAAACGATGACTTTAATCAAAATATAAAACTGGTTTCTTGAATTATCAAGAACCAAAACAAGGGCTTAACGGAAAAGAGAAAACTAGAAGAAGAAGAATAGAAGAGGAACAACAAGGATTGGGAAAATATAATTCTGTTTACTATTCACTTTCTCATTAATGTTTACAAATGATTACAAGTGAATATCACAATTTGCCACACTCAACAAACTGAGTGTACTAGCCTATTTATAGACTAACTAGGTAACTTGCAGCCCAAGAAACCTAAACAATTGGATCCTTAACACAAGGCCCAATTCGACAGAATAAACTATTTCGACAGAATACATATAAGAACAGACTTCGACTACTATATGTAATAATCTGGCATCAGCATGTGAACAAGCTTCGACAACACGCTTGCCTTCAATCGAAATACATGAAAGCTACCTTCGACACAGCTGAGTTTCGACCCAAATCTCACAGTATTTTTAGAATTACTGAGATAATTAGTTGATTGTCCCCTTGGTTATGTTAAAAACCGAGGTAATATGTGGTTTATATTTCTAAAAAATAAATAAATCATGGCGCACATTGGAATCATATCACTAGAATAGCAATGATCATCCATATTAAAAAATGTAACGTATCTTTTGGATTTTCAATGAGGCGTTTGAGCTTCTTTGTTTGTTTCACTTCCTATTCTCCACTTTATGTAAACACTATTACTAGTTTCAACGTCTCATTTCCAACTCTTTGTGTCTTCAAAGTCTTTTCTTTTCTTCTAAAATGTCTTTAACAACCTTAGATGAAAATCTTTTGTTCGTTATCAATGAAAAATTTGTTGATTTCGATGATTTGAAAGACAAAGGTTTTGATCTAAGGAAAACTATTCGTAAACAAAAGTTGAATATTTACTTTGACATTCTTCATGGACCCATCTACATTAATCTCGTTAAAAAGTTCTAGTTAAATGCCTCCATTAGGCCATCAGGCCATGATGCTGAGTCAATCCAATCCTATGTCAATGGATCTCTTATCACAATTACTCACTCACTTATTGCTCAGAAATGTGGGTTTGCCCACTTCAGAAATATGGTAGACACGAGGTTGTTGGGGGTAAAATTGGACAACATTGTAACTCAAGACAAGAAGATTTTTACTAACATCCCAAGATTTCAGAGGAACTCAGGAAAGCAACAGCTTTACGAAGGCCATAGATTGAATCGTGTTGTTTGGGGTGGGGAGATAAGGGTGCAATACCAATCCAATAAGAAGTGAATGCCTAATGTAGCCAATGTATCATATGCCCAAGTGGTCCAAGGTCGAAAGGGGGGAGGTCCGGAGGCTAGGGAGGGGCATTTCATCAGCCGGGATCATATTAGAAGGGAGAAGAACTTGCTTAAAACTAAATTTGCACACCTTTAATTAAATGTTAAGAAGAAAGACATGACTCTCTTTGATAAAGCTTCTGTGGGAGTGGTGGAAGATCCGAGGTCTACATACAATGTGCAAGCTGCTTTACATGAAGAAGGTTTTGAAGGTTGAGAAACACAAGAAATGGGGGGTTTAAATTGGGTTTCACATTTCGTCCCCATTTGCGGAATTTAAATCAATTGCGTTAACAAGTAAATAAAATAAATAAACACTCATTGATGTTTCTCTTGATGAGTTTCACATGGCTTTAGCATGTTGCATCATTGTGCGTTCTTCATCATTCTGCTTCAGCTTCTTCTCCATTGAGCATTCTTCATTTAAGCTTCAGCTTTCAGCATCTTGTACTCCTTTCTTGAGCATATAATGCTGTTTCCAATTCAACCATCAAGTTCAACTAAGCTACTATGCTTCACTTATAATGTCTCACTTCAGTAGTTTCATATGGTGTTAGCATAATCATCATTTGTGCACACTTGTAGTATCAGCTTCATCTTTGCTTGCTACATGTTGATTTGTTTTTTGTGTTGAGTGATAATCCTTTGTCTGAACAACAATCAATAATCTTCTATCTTTCTCTCTTGTGATCAATGGCTGCTTCAGCAATAAGTTATGAGCTTCTAGCCATGAGCAACATTTCTTCAAGCTTCCAAGTTTTCAATTTATAGAGCAGGAGATACTAGATCCATTGAGGGGTATTCTTGGAAACATATTCCAACAGAAATATCCCAACTTTCACATGAAGGAATGGTCAACATCACTGTACAAAAAGCTGCTTCTGCGCCACCTTCTCGAGGTAGAGAATACATAGTTTTAATACTATTATATTCAGCTTAAACCATTATGATCTTCAGTCTTCTAGCATCTTCAGAGGCTTCAGATATTAACTTGATGAAGCATGTTGTATAAGAGTCATTCTTTGTGTAGTCTTCAGAAACTCAATCTTCAGAATTCCAAGATCTTTGTTCAGCAGAATCTATCTTGAGAATCTTCAGCACTTGTTCTTTTATAAGCATAATCTTCATAGTTTTCAGAACCTGTTACTTCAGAACCTTATCTTCAGAGTCTTCAGATTTCATTAAACACGTTTTGTGTCTTCAGAGTCTTCAAAGCTTTGTTCACCTGAACCACGTCTTCAGAATCTTCAGAACTTGTAACATTAGAAGCGCATCACATTAAAAAGTCTTGTAAACCTTTCTCATAAAGTCTTAATTAGAATGTCCAGAACTAACTTTCATTAGAACCGTTGTATTAGAAACATTCATGAATCTTGACTTTAACTTGTACACACATATATGTTTTCTTCTAGAGTGTTGATAATGGAGTCTGATGACGTCACACGCCTTCTTATCAGATTCAGAATCATATTGACGACAACCACACACTAGACAGAAACCATATCATACAAAATTATTCTCTTAGATAACATGTGCAGTTATCATCAAAACTTAGTGGCCAGATCTAGAGCCAAATCTTGTTCTTACAATCTCCCCCTTTTTGATGATGACAAACAATGCATTTTGATATAGGAATTTGTATAGGGTAATCACCATAAATCCACAGAGTCAGAGATAAGCTTAACAGGCTCCCCCTGATTTAGTTACTCTCAAAATTCATTTATGCTTGTTCAGAGTCTCCCCCTGATCCCAAGACTCATAAAATGATTTTGAAGTAGAATCATGTCCAAAAGAGAAAGATTACTTCCCAGTGGCGTTTCATCATAATCTGACTAGAAATAGCTGGTCTTCATCTCAAAACCAAGCTTACTATCAGAATGCTATAGACGTATCAGAACCTGATTTATCTTGTCATACTTGATGTTTTGCATTATATATTAGAAACTGGTAGATACTTTCTTAGATGCCACACATCATATATCAAAACCAAATCTTTAATATCTTAGCACAGATCACCAACAAGTGCACATGTCCTTAAGTCATTTTATGGTTCAGAAACCAAATATTTTCTTTTATGACCAAGACTTGATTTCATCTTCGAAGAATTCACATTCTTTCAACGCTGGAGTTTAGATACCATATGAGGTTTGGATACCATTGAATTTTAGATACCAATTGAGTCATCCTTTCATAAAGTTAACAACTTTTGACAAGTTTTGGGTATCAAGTTCATGGACATGTCTTGTTCGGTATATTATCAGTTCAAGCTATTTGGTATTCTTCTTTCTTATACATGTCTTCTTTTCTTGTACATGTCTTCTGATATAACATATCTTCAGATATCTTATCAAAGTGAAATAATGTATTCTGATATATCATAGCTTCTGATATGTCTTTAACTTTTGCCTTCTGATAACCTGTTCTAACATACAGTGAACTTTTGCGAAGTTCCTGATCAATTCTTAAACATGTGGTTAGAAGTTAAAAATATTCAAATTATTCAATTATATTTGGGATGAGATTCTTTAGATTGAATATCAAAATCATATATCACTTTCTCCCCCTTTGTCAGAAATAAAAAAGGGGTAGAAACGAAATTGACAAAGTAATGTGAAAAAGAAAAATTTCATTAATATTAAATAGGAAATTACAACAGAAGACAACAGACACAAAACATACTAAGACCTAATGACAAAAACTAAGAACTTAGAGATTCTAAGATTCAACAACTTTTCAGGGCCTGAGGGTTGTAAGCTCTCCCTGTGTTATATGGTCTTCGAGAGGAGGTTTGTAAGCTCTTCTTGAATTCAATCTGTAAAGTCTAAGAAGTGAGGTTTGTAAGCTCCATTCTATTCAGAACAAAGAAACTAGTCTCTTAGCCGGGTATTAGTCCAATAAGCTTCTGACAATGTTGCAACTATCTTCAACAAGTGCATCGTTTGATCCAAGTCTTTTAACCGCACTGATGATTTCATCTTTATAAAGTAATTTAGATAAAATTCTTCCATACGGTATGTAGGACTTATGTTGACTTCTTGAGATAGTTATAGATTCATTTAGGTAATTGAAGATGATTAAGGGAAGATTGACACAAATATTGTTCATTAAAAAAAATAGATGAAGAGTCGGTCAACATGAGATAAAACATTTTTGTCAACTTCACGAGGACGAAAGTTGGCAAGAAGAAGATTGAACCACGCTTTAGCGGTGGGAAGAAGATTTTCAAGATTTGTGGGCTCATATATGAGTGAAGTGTCATGGATGTTAGCAAGATTTTCAATGAAGAAATAGGTAAAGTGAAACTCATCCACGGTGATACTGGATTGATCACAACCAATATCATCAGCAATAGATTTAGGAGAGATGATATACCCAACACCATGAATACTGGAGCAAATGAATTTGCCATCAACACTAATTAGAGCATACTTCCAAAATTCTTGCACAAGATTTGAATAAACAGGTCTATTTAAGAGTTCAAAGTATTTGCCCCATTTTTTTAAACACCGAGAATAGTGTCACGATCTGTTCCCTTAAGACTCATAAAATGAGGTCGTTTTTCGACAATGACTTCAAGAATCTGTTCGTTGCCACAGAAGGTTTTGACAGACACGGTTGATTGGAGGAAGGTGAAACGGAAGAAGGAAGGGATATGAAGTATACAAGGAAGTAGTGACTAAGAATGAAGAAGACAAAAACTTCTATAGCCATCATAAATGGTAGAAAGACTGGTTAAGCGTGACGATTAATGATATAGCTGAAAATGGAAACTGTTTTCAAAGAAGGTGTAATAAAATAAAAAGATAAGATAACACGCCTAATAAAAGATGACAATGGAAGACTTAAGCAGATACTAGGTTCAAAAAGAAACAGAGGAGGCACTGAAAGAGGAATGAACACATAAATTATGACAAGAGATAAAGTGAATAATTTCATTTCCTTTATCCAAGATATTCTCATTACCCGAGGTGTACCATCTGATATGAGGTATGATACAAGTAATACAAAAGTTTTGTTAACGTATCAACCTTTCATATCATGATGACCAATAAATGCATCACGCTTTTCAATTTCCAATGGTTAAAAACATTTACCGATAGACAAGCGTTCTATTCTGATTACTTAAGAAATGAAGGGACTTTGCTAGTAAAAAAGTTTCATATCTCAGAAGTAGAGTAAGTATCACTAAGCAATAGAAATTTAATTTTCTATTATGGAAATTACATTTAGAGATAGCTCTTCTCATTTGATGTAGAACTAAGTTCATATGCGAAAAGAAAACAGGTCTAATTTCAGTAAGGAATTTTTTGAATTTTTTTTATCCTAGCAAGGATTTTAGGTATTGAATTCCTTCTGATATTGCCTCTTAAAACATATCTCTCTAGAATATAAGAATAGATTTCTATATTATTAAGAATTAAAAAGTAAAGGTTAGAAATACATTACTTAATACTTCTGTAGATTCCAGCTTCTGATGTTGAGATTTCTTCAGAATCACCAAGTGTTTAGCTTCTGCGGTCGTTGACTTGTTGACATCACTTCTAGCTGGATCACTAGAATCATTTCTTCTTCCATTGTCTTCTTTCTGCTGCAATCTTCAAAGGAATCTTTAACGTTGAGCAGAAACACGTTTATCTTCATGGCTTCCATTCTGAAGGGTAAGAACATCTCTTCTGACGTTGATTTCATCTTTGATCGTTGAAGAATAACCAAGTTCTTTCACTAGCCTTAACCTTAGACTCGCCATCTTCTATCTTTAAGAGAGATCAGAAAGCAACTTTTTCAAGAAGGCTTATTTCCAGAAGGCCAAAAGTTTCTCAGCTTAAACAGAAACCATTGAGCATTTATGTGCTAAAGAGACTTGTTGGAATCTTCTTACATCATCGGAATTCAATCATTGAATAGATGTTGATCTTCACCAGATGCAGGTATTATCAAACCAAAATATATTTCCCTTGAGGGTTTGAATGATAATCTTGTTCTTACTGATTTAATATTTATGAACCAGAAACAATTCATCAAAAAGTATGCCTTTCCTTTCTTAGAAAGTGTGAACTTTGATGACTTCTGATTAAGCATCTTCTGATTTGATACTTCTTAGGCAGCTCCATTTCCTTCATCATAGAGAAGATATTTTCTATCTCTGTATTCTTCACTAAGCTTTAGTTTCTGAATTTCAAGCTTATCCTCAAATCTGACTTGATTTGATTTCTGATGAAGGTACTTCAGTAGCCTTTGGATATTCAAAGTAATTTAACCAATATGCATCAGAATATATTCAAATCATATTCTGTTCTGAATAAACATGCTAGCTGCTTCCTAGAAATGCTTTATCATTAAGATTTCTCATTATTTAAGCCATTTCTTTTCCAAGATTGTTATATTCTTCAATCATCTGTATCTGATTGTGAAGAACTAGAACATCAGGATCTTCTTTTCATCAGATAGCTTCTTAAGCTCATACTTTCACTCAGTCACATGAGTCCAGAAAGTGGTGAGTACAGAAGAATACATTCATGTATCTGAAGTTTCTAAAAAGAACTTAGAATAATATTCTCACAAACTTAGTTTGTTCAACTGAGATACCTTTCTCAAGCTAAAAACTTGCTTGTCTTATGTCACGCCAATTTTCCATATGAAAACATATGTCTAGAATTCATAAAATTGATCGTGCATGTGTTGTTATTCCAAACTTCTGGCAACTTGATAATCTTCCTTTCTGATCACTTCAGAAATCTGTAAAGTTTTCCAAAATTAGAGTAGATGTCTTCATTTTGGGCAGACAGTCAGAATCTTGATAATAAGCTCCAAAGCTAATTTCCAAGCTTGATCAGTTACCATTAACTTCTATTCAAATAACAAGCTTCTGATCATCTTTTTCAAGAGTCCTAACAAAGAAATCATCATTCATAATCTTAAGTTCTACAGTCATAATTTAAAATTTTGATAACAAGATTTCTAACATCTTCAGCATACTTCACTATGAAGTGTTCATGCCTCAAAATCATGACTCAAGCATTTTCTCTTCTTCACATGAAAGAGTTCCTAATGAGCAATCCTGAGAAAGTCAACGGTGGACCGAATATGATTGTTGAAAACATCCCATACTCAGAAAGAATAACTTTCAGCAAACAAGATTTTTTGCTTTCTGATGATTCTTGTTGATCCTTCTTAAGCCTTGTCTAGGCATCACCTTGAGAAGGTACATAGTTCTCAACTAACGTATTCCAAGAATAACATTCATCAGATTCTTCAAATTATCTGATGGGTCTATAATCCTTTTACCAGCTGATTCTTTACCTTGCTTTCAATTTTCTTGCAAGCATCATAAGAGAGGGTTATATTATTAATAGCAACCAGCTCTAAGAATTAGTGACATAATCCAGAATGAACCTTTCTAGTTTGTCATTTCAGTACTCAATCTTTTCATCATTGTATGAGACTGAAACTGTAGATGGTGGAGTATAACCAGAGTGTTTCTCAAAGCTCATCCAGATCTTTATCTGACACGGTTAAGTGTTTGATAAACATCAATAACAGAACCGGAGCTCTGATACCAATTGAAGGTTGAGAAACACAAGAAAGAGGGGGGGGGGGGTTTGAATTGGGTTCACATTTCGTCCCCATTTGCGGAATTTAAATCAATTGCGTTAACAAGTAAATAAAATAAATGAACACGATTATTTTATCCTGGTTCACTATTAACGAAGTTACTCCAGTCCACCCCTCTGTCATACCCCAAAATTTGACCACTAAGATTTCCCATCATTGTGCAAATCATCATCACGATATGGATGTACTTTCATGCCTTATCAATTTCCTCGAGGATTGTTGAGCATTCACTAAAAACAAAGATTAGGGTTTTGAGCCCTCTCAGAGCACTTAGACAAATGATCAATTAAGAAATGACATGATATTCAACTTGTCTAATCTCCCAAACATCCATAAAGGATCAAGAGGACTCTCACATCAAGAATCAAGCACAAGGTGCAGCATTCCAGGTGGATTAAGCCTCCAGATCGTCAGTGTCACCAAATTAGGGCTTTAGTCGATTGAGGCCTCCAGATGGAACTTTTCCTCTGGGCATGATCCATTGTTTCAAAGCATAACCCAAAATACTCTAAGGGACCTCATGGACCCAATCATCAAGTCAATTTAGCCTCAGGGGATGCATTCACCAAAAATCAGGAATTAGGGTTTCTTGACCTAATTCACCCCTAAGTTTACTTTTTAGACAAAGCATGAGCCAAGACCTCAAGACATGATTTGAGGGTCTCTAACACACTATATTGATCCATTTGCAACAACAGATTGATCCAAGAAGCTTGATCCACAAGTTTCAATTTCATCAGGACCACAATTAGGGTTTCGAGGAAAAAGTCAACTGTACCTTTGACTTTTGACCAGGACATGCTCCCAAACCTTGGGACATGATTCAATACACCCTATAACACCTATGAAACATATCCATTAAGTTTGATTTAGGTCAAGGACTTGATTTCACCAAGGATTGGACAGTTTGGAATTCATCTGATAAAAAGTCAACTGTACACAAAAGTCAAGTTTGACTTTTTGGAATTTTTCACAATTATGGTTCCTTGACCCTAAAACAATGATAATGTGTGATTGGAATCATAAGTCATCAAGAAAAATCAAAGAAAGTGGGATAACTTGTAAAAGAGGTAACCATAAAAACTTAGAATTTTTCTAAGTTATGGAACAAAGTGGCTAGGGTACCAACTTCCAAGGACCATAACTTGAGATCCAAGCAACCATTTTGGATGATCCAAATATGGATTTGTAGCTCTCATGGCATACTTTAAATGTGTCAACTACACCTCATTCCAATTCCTCATGGATTTTGAGTTATGGAGTGACCAAAATGGCTGAAAACATAAAAGTGGCATTTTTCCAACACTTAGTGAAATTTTCACTAAGTCAGAATCTGCCTTATTTTTTCCTAGAAGTAGAGGCATTTTTCATTGTAATTCAAGTTGGATCAAAACTAAAGTTGGACATCGTATTGAAATAGGATATATCAGCTTTCCAAAATGTCCAAGAACTCCATCAAATTCCATTTGAGCTGAGAGTTATGATGACTGCAATATGCCTTGATGCAAACTGTCTTGCAAGACAGATTAGTGAATTATGGCTCGATTTGATCAAATCATGCAACTCCAAGCATGGTTATCCATCTGCACACCTCAAGGGGGAACAAACAAGGGACAAGCACCGATCCCTCAGCCTCCAAAGTCCCAAAATCTACAAGTAGCATGCCAAACCTAAAAAGCCTAAAGGAGGCCAAGACTCCAATTTTGTTTTGGAACATTTAATGGATGCTTAGAGGTGGCATGTATCAGAGCAAAGATGAACACTTCATTCAAGCCTTATCCTTGAATCAAAGAACCATATGCCTGTGCTCTAATCTAAAGTCAATGGCTAGAGGAGACTTGAGATTCCATTTTATCACAATTGGCCAAAGGCTTGCTGCAGTTGGCATTCCCTATTCCTTGCAAAATAAACTTAACACACTATAAATAGACCTCATTTCTGATCAGTTTGAGCACACCAAAGGCCTATAACACTTACCTTTCTCAAAATCACACTTTCACTCCAAATTTGCCTTCTAAAGCAAGTCACTATCGGGTTTTGAGTTTGAGAACCATTCCAACCAAACCAATCACACACACACACACCTCATAAACATCATATAGAAGTGATCCAAACACTTAAACAACATCTGGAACACCAGATTCTCAAAATCACCAGCCATCTGCACAAGCCTTTGACAGATTTGCAGTTGAGGTGCCAAATCTAGTTCCAACTCAACTCAATCCACTCCAAGCATTCAGACACACTCCATAGCACCTAAGGAAGCTATCCACATCATTGGAACCAAGCTGCAATATCTCCAACCTATAATTCGATCACCAGCTGCAAGAGGTAAGCCTCAACTAGGTCATCTCATGATTCATGCATATTTCCTCGCACAATAATTTTTCCATATGTTCATAATCATGTATGGAGTGTTTCCCCTCAATTAATTGCTTTGAATGAATCGTGTGTGGAATTTCTTAGCCTTCATGTAGAATTTAGGGTTCTTGAGGTTTCCCTTTGATTTCTTATTTCATGCTTAAAATAAATGAAATTAAAGACCATAGACTAGACCGTGAGGTGAAAACGAGTAGATTGATATGTGGATTGTGTGATTTCATCAAGTATTCAGTGAGATTGATGAGAAAACACAAATCTGGGCAAAACAGAGCACGTGGGCAAGACCAAGATGTTCTTGGCGCCCATTTTCAAATATTTGAATATTTGAATTTTTGTGATTTTATTTAATTGATTCAAAAATTAATTTCTCTTTGATTTTTAATGATTTTGAGTTGATTATTTTTTTTATAATTCACAAAAATGTTAAAATATTTTATTTTACAAAAATTTCCCAAAAATATTATTTATTTCATATACTTGATATTTTTGCAAAAGAATTAATTTTTATTTGTTTTTGACATTTAAAATATTTTTTCTTTCTTGATTTTCCAAACTTAAATGGTTTTAAATAATTTTGTGGATAAAAACATGATTTTTGAAACATTGATCCAAGATCACCACTCATTTTTCACATGTTTTCAATAATTTTTATTAATTTTTAAACAAAATTACACTACTACGAAAAACCCATTTAACAACGGTTGGAAATGACATATAATGACGGGGGCGTAGGCGTTGTTATGTAGAGTATTGTTGTATATGAGGTACGTACAATGATGGTCCTGGGACCATTGTTGTATTCCAGTATGCGCGCACCATTTCACAACGGTTAGTTTACTCAACCGTTGTGATATAACTAAACTTTGATCTGGTTCGATTCTCAGCAATAACATTTTTTATTTATATTAGCATTTGACATACAACTACGGATAGGTTTATAACCGCTGCCAAAAACAGCCTGTTTTAAATATAAAATTTATCTACTTATCAAATTATTCATATATTTTATCCTATCAAAACAGCTTCTGTTTACATGCAAACACAATATGTGCATCAAACACAATTCTTCATATATTTTATCCTTATAAATGAATCAGAGAATTTATATCAAAAGAAATTTACATCAAAAGCTAAATGAATCAGAGATTTAAACTGCTAACATTGTTTAAATCAAAAGCCAATATTATTGATTTCATTATGTGCATCAAAAGCCAAAACTATTGTTCACATTATGTGCATCAAAACCCAAAAATATGTGCATAAAAAAATGTTGCTGGTATATCAAACAGTAGGAGCGCATTGTGGATATGCGCCCAACGTTTACGAAGATCTACAAAGTCCTCAACGGGGAATGGGGTTTCGTCGTTAAACATCTACATAAGAGCAAAAAATTGAAGATCATGCATGATAATAATTCAATAGTCAACTTATATATTAATATATGTAAACATTTTATGGCATATATACCGTATCCCATGAATCAACAGTGCCGACAAGGACAATATTTAACATGTGTTTCATGATAAAATACCCACACTCGTAACTCCCGCATTGTTTCCTCGTCTACAAATTACATGAATATAAAAACATTAATACAACCACACATGCATGAATGTAAATGAAATAAATAGGTAATCAGGCCACTTACTTTAGGAGCAAGGTATGTGGGCTTTTTCCGAACATTATTCATTATATTAACTTGCTCCACAATACTGCACATTGAAAATTGAATTAAACATATTACATGAAAAACTAATTACAATTAATGCTAAAGAAAATGATATTATTAAACAAAGACACTTACGTTAATACAAGATCTTTCATTAGTTTGTGGAGAGGATCGTGCAAGGAACACAGTAATGTCACCGTATTTGTCCTAAACGATATTATGATCAATTGCCAATGACCATTGAATGAACACGAGAATATATATATATATATATATATATATATATATATATATATATATATATATATATATATATATATATATATAAAATTAGTTGTTACTGAAACAAAACTAAATATAAAATATAGAAATAAATTACAACAATACTAACCCATAGAGGAATGGTGCAAGGTAACATTCTTTTCCTCCGTCATTTAGCCGGCTTTTCAAGTACTTTTCTTTGATATTTTTATCATTATGCGCCCAAGCAATAAAACTTGGATCCAAGATTCCATAGGTACTTGATTTATTCAATTCTATACAAACACGGTGAATGTACCTAAATGGTCAAAGAAAATGAATAAATTAAGGGAGAAAATACAAAAAATTATAATGTTCTATAATGACATGTATATTCGACTATATACTTACGTGCACCAAACTTGCAAAATAGCTATGTCAAGCCACTTAAATCCTGGGAGAAAATCCCTCACATCATCAGGAGTGTAATACACTAAATCCAATTTCGGGCAATGTTCTAGCGGGAGAGCTTGCGCAAGGTCTGTTGTTGAAATGGACAAGTATAAACTTGTTATTTCATTTGGACTATGGTCCAATATCCCATTGCGGTTATCTACAGGGGGGGCTGTACAATCACTTCCTTTTGTAGAAGCGTGATTTACGACACTTCTACTTGGAGTTTGATCATCACCAACGCAACGATGATCTTCATTATTAGTTCGTTGTTCGAGGCTTTCACTTAATCTCTACATCATAACATTCAATTAGAACATAAAACAAAAATAAGCACAATATATTCAATTAGAACATACAATATATATCATAAAAAAATAAGCGCGATTTACGACACATACCGAATACAACTCTTTTAAATTTTCCACTTCTTTCTCCCTTTTTTACCTCTCCTCTTCAAACAGCCTCCTTTGCTCTGCCAATTGCTTCTCAACATTCTCAATCTTTTGTCGTTGAGCAAGAAATTTAGCCGTTTCAGTGCTTTTTCTTTTAGGTCCAAAGTATGACCTCAAGCCGACACCATCTCCAATACCACGGACACGACCTCCATGCCCAGCTGTTCCGATAGCTTCGACTAATATGTCATGTCGTGCTTCCGGAATAAATGTGCCTTCACGGGCCGCCACAACCAAATTATCCTACACAACATGAGCAACTTACATAAGAAAACACATTTAAATAACAAATCATGAGCAACTTACATAAGCAAACACATTTAAATGACAACTCATGAGCAACTTACATAAGCAAACACATTTAAACAAAACATATACTTACAATTTTCTCAGCAACTACTCTTGAAGCCTCAGAGGTGTACTCTCCATTAGGTCTTAATCGAGCCCTCTTCCATTTCTCATGTCTTGAAGGTGGAGATGAAATGTCACCATCTCCTCCTTCTTGCTGTTTTTCCTGCATTATCCTCTTCTCAAGTTTCCTGTAACCCCCACGAGACAATCTATGGGGGTACATGTTTTTTACCTTGTTCTGAATTCCTACTTCGCTTTTAGTCTGTTATTAACATAGTGAAAAATGTGTATGATTAGTATCTATAACTCATTATCATAACATTATAGGTTACATAAGACTAGTACTAACCTTAAATTCCTCAGAACGGCGTTTCTTCGCAAACTTGAGCCACACCTTCTTCGATAAAAATCTATACCGAATCCATGGAGGTTGAAGACATCTCTTAGGCTTCGTAATGTAGTCAGCCGTGAGCCATGAATTAAATCCCCTCCAACGAACATCGGCATAAGTTATCCACTTTCTTTTCAATTTTGAGTCATCGGTAAACTCAAAATTCAACTACATTAAACCAATATATAAGTATGAATTAGAAACTATAGGTAGTGATATCAAATATATGACAATTATAGTATGAAATACCTTAACGTCTGTCCATATGCTGTCTTTGACATTAACATCCACTTCTCTCCAATCACCAATCAGTATACTGACTTTGCTACGTACAAGGAACGCAACATAACTCCTAAAAGTAGCGTAATGTGGACAATCCACTAATCTGTAGTGCGAATCAAACTCGATTAGAATTTTTACACCAGATGAGTTGCAGACTGATGTGAATTGGAGCATCATTGTGACACCTCTTTGTGATCTTTTCGTTTGACTTTCAGTTGTTTGAGTTTCATTGGCTAACCTTTCATTTGTTTGAGTTTCTTCGCTGGTTTCTGATGAAGAACTCGACAAGGTCGACATCTAAGTTCAAAAACAACAACAACAACAACATGAACAACAATGGCAAAAGAGTTTATTGTAGATGCATGGAGAAAATATTTTACGTACCCTAAACGTGACGACGAAGTAAACGATGTTGGTGTTGGTGTTGTTGTTGTCTTCCTTCCTTACGACAACGACGGCGTTGTTGTTATCTTCCTTCTCGACGGTGACGATGATGACGACGGTGTTGGTAGGTGTGTAATCTTCTATTTTCTTCACGATCGTGACGATGATGACGAAAATGAAAACAAATGGATACTGATGATGCAAGCTTTGGTTGAAATCGTGTATTTTTTCACAGTTTTGAACGTTAGGGTTTAGGGTTGAAATCGTGTAACGTTTCGTCTAGTTTCTATTTTCAATGGAAAAAAGGATACTGAAGAGATAATGCAACTAGCTAGCTTGGAGAATATTGAAAAGCTACTACGACGATCAATAATATAAACCGTTATGATATATTATTTTCATAATGATATTTCATATTAAAGTGCCAGAGTTATATTTAGAATTAAAAATTAAAAAAACATACAAAATATATCACAACGGTGTATATAAACAACCGTAGTCATAAATTTTAATTTTTTTAATTAAAAAAAAGAAAAAAAGAAAAGGCGCGCTTTAACATAAAAGGAATAATATATATGATGGCGCTAAGGTTCGAACACATGAAAGCTTAATGGTATCACCACGGTTGATTTATCAACCGTTGTTATATACAGATAATCACCACGGTTGGTTTATCCACCGTTGTTATATACAGATAATTTTTATTCAATAAACAAATAAAATACAACCGCGCCTTAGTTTAGATATGTCACAACGGTGTAGGGATGAAGCGTTGTAAGCATGGTGTCGTTGTTTACGTGTTTTGTAGTAGTGTTAATTCCATTTTTAACAAAATTAGGGTTTTTGATCTTAATCACCCTAAACAAATATTTTCAAACACTTTGGGCCTCTAATAGAGTGTAAGACCCAATCCCTCTTTGAAACCAAAATAGTTTGGGCCTCAGTCGTTGTGTAAGACCCACAGTGTTTTAAAAAAACCTCGCCGCAATCGCCAGTTTAAATAAAAAACCTTGGGCCTCTCCTTGAATTGTAAGCCCCATCTCTTGTACAAAAAACAAACTTTTGGGCCTCTTGATAGAGTGTAAGTCCCATCTCCTTGTAAATAAACAATTTTGGGTCTCACACATTGTATAAGTTCCCCTGTGTATTTTCAAAAGTTCGGCGCGATCGTCGCCTTTTTAACAAAATCAACTAGGCCTACCCTCGTGTTGTAAGTCCCATTTCTTTTCTTTAAATAATCTTTGGGCCTCTCCTCGAGTTGTAAGACCCCAACCCTTTTTGAGAATAAACCACTTTGGGCCTCAGTCGTTGTATAAGTCCCGATACGATCTTCAAAACAACGGTGCGATCACTGTTAAAACCTTGGGCCTCTCCTTGAGTATAAGCCCCAACAATCTTTTCAAAGCAACTTCCCTTTTGATTTACATTCAAATATATATGTTGTTATCAAAACTTTCTTTAATTTCTTTGAACAACTAACAATACAGCATGGAAGCTTGCTCGCCTGTAAGTTTTAACAGCTTTCATTTACTCGCTTTCATATATATATATATATATATATATATATATATATATATATATATATATATAAAACTGTATTGTGGGAAGCTGCGCATGGTTAGTCTTCTTTCACCTCTTTTAAATACATGTCATATATATATATATAACTGTATTGTGGGAAGCTGCGCATGGTTAGTCTTCTTTCATACCCTTTTAAAATACTTGTCATATATCAACTGTATATAGACTAGTATAGTTATTTAGAGTTTTCCCCGGCAACTAGGTCTAGAACTAGGTAAAGCCCTGTTGGTCACTCTTAAATACAGACAAAACTAGATCCCCATAGGATTTCCAGATACAGTCTTGCCTTATCTTGGGCTTAAACAATATGGAACAAAGAGAAAGGCAGTATTCTTCGTGAACCTTTTCTCAGACTGTCACCCCTAGAAATTGTCAAAAAATTTCTACTCCCTAGAGGTGATCTATTCTCGGTGAATTGCATCTCTTAAAATTCTTCAAACCTCAAACTTTCATGAAATGATCTCTTCTCGGTGAATTGCATTTCTTGAACTTCTCTCGTTTTGGGACCCACATGCTTCCTAAAAGCATCCCGCCTCCTCTTGGGCTTTATACAAGGACCCTCCGGCTTCTTAGAAGTTCTCGTGCCTTCTCTTGGGCTTAATACAAGGACCCTGCCGACCTCTTAAAAGGTATAAGACAGAACTTAGTCACCCTTTGCTAGAGCAGTCTTTCCAGTGTCAAACCTCTAGCCACTTTAGGGTTGATTCTCATCCCTTAATGCCCGTGCCTCCTCTTGGGCATCGTACAAAAGATAAAACTCTTCCACACCAGTAGAATTGGACAGTCTAATCCCTTTGAGTCTCAAAGACATTCTCAAGTTCCTTACAAACATAGGAAAAACCCCTGTGATTCCGATCAATCTCAAACAGAGCTAAAACCCAGTCTCTCTCATGAAAATTCCCCGACCAGGGTCAGCTTATCCCAAATCAGAACCTCAAGGCATCTGATACTTCAACTCTTCTGTAATCCTTAACAAGAGTTGATTCCCCACGTGGACCTGCCTAGGGACCTCAATTATCCCCAGCAGTAAGATAACCTCCTCTTAGGCTTTGTATAATGATCTTTCCTCAATGCCGTCAGCCTCCTCTTGGGCTTTATACAATGATTCTCCCCAGCGGAGCTAACCTTTTCAAACTCTCTTGTTGAGTCAATCACTTTTCAGACTCTCTTGTTGAGTCAATCACCTCTTTAAACTCACTTGTTGAGTCAATCAACTCTTCAGACTCTCTTGTTAAGTCAATTAACTTTTCAGACTCTCTCGTTGAGTTAATCACCTTTTCCGACTCTCTTATTGAGTCAACCTTTTTCAGCCACAATCCTGGTCTTTGTACAGGAGAGATAAAAGCACTCTCTTGTTGAGTCAAACCCTTTTAGCCTCAATCATGGGATTTGTACAAGATATAAATCCCCCTCTCTTGAGCTTGGGACATATATCTTCCCAAGCAGAGTCTTTCCCTCCCAACCTTCCTCTAGGCTTTGAGGAATGATTTTCCCCAAAAAGAGTCAAACTCATTTCAGCCTCAATCTTGGGCTTTGTTCAAGACACCTAAAATTATCCTCACCAGAGTCAGTTAAATTTCTCATTTCAGCTTCAATCTTGGGCTTTGTACAAGACTCATACAAACCTCCCCAACGGAGTCAAAATCCCTTTTAGCCTCAATCTTGGGCTTTATACAAGACAGATAGAACATTTTCCCCGGAAAAGTCAAGCTTTTAACCTCCTCTTAGGCTTTGTATAATGATTTCCCCAAAGAGTTAGTCTTTTTTTCCTCAATCTTGGGCTTTGTACAAGACACCAATATATACACTCTCTTGTTGAGTCGGTCTTATCGAGCCTTCTCTTAGGCTTTGTATATAGAAATCCCCTAGCCAAGTCAATTAACCTTTTAGCATCAACCTTGGGTTTTGATCAAGGCACACGAAAATCAACAACCCCTCTTTAGAGATGATAAATTCTCTCTCAGTCAAAACCTTTAGCTTCAATCTTGGGCTTTGAACAAGATACAAATAACCTTTAGCTTGAATCTTGGGCTTTGAACAAGATACAAATAACCTTTAGCTTCAATCTTGGGCTTTGAACAAGACACCAAAACATCTTTTTCCTCCCTTAGAATAGGAGGAACTACGATTGCTCTGATTTCCCTATTTCATTTAAACGGGAATACGTAGGCATAAGATTGCGAAATCTTAGCGAGCATATCAATTAAAACTCTAGGTCCAGTACCTTACCAAAAACATCGAAAAAACCTGAACAACAACAAAAACTCACTCACTCTCTCATATTTCCCAAGAAACTTTCCCAACCCATTAACAGATAAACACTATCAATTGTAAAGTGAAACCTAAAGCTAATATCCCGTGGATAACCACATATAGGATGGGTAATTGATAACTCCCCATTGTATAACCTGACCCCGGACCCCCAATCTCTTTAAAGCGTTTGTTCAGTTAAACATTCGCATGCAAGGTTAGTTTTAGATAGCTTCCCTTTCCCTTCCAGCTTCACGGGATAAATAAGAAATCAAAAAGTAGCACCCCCTCCTCATTGTGAGGAGAAACCCAACTTCAGCGATAAGGTGGTTGCGTCACCGAAAAAAGTCGCTCGCTACAGAAAAATGGCGACTCTGCTAGGGAGTCATTGACTGTTAGGATATAGGCTATAGCTCTTAAGAGGTCTAGGATGTTAGTTTTAGGATAAATATATATCGCTTTTCCTAATTTATATTCGTGTTTACTTTTCTGCTAATGGGACTGCGGGTGATGCTGCATCTGGAAAGATTGAGTATACACCGAAGATAAGTGATGGCACTAGATGGGTAATCTTACAGGGAGTGACTCCCAAATAAGAGACCCAGGCCGACCATCAAATCAGTGGAGACACCCTTTATGGATTCAAGGCCTATACGACTTCGATTGTTGAAAGCAGATTGTTTGATTGTGGTTGTCCATGAAACTGAGGATTTAGTAGGCTAAGACCATGTTACTATTTTGTAGTGTGGAAGCTATCGGAAATAGTTGTCACGCGATACTACCCTCATTTAAGATTACTCTAAGATACTGCAGCTCGCTCGGGTGAACCAGACTGCTGTTGTTATCCCAAGAGGGGTCAATGATTTTGAGGACAGGTACAAAAAATCACCAGTATAACCTTTGGGGATGGGTAGAACCATGACTTCATGACACCGAACCTTTGACCCCATGTTTTTTCTGTGTTTTTGTGTGCTGCATTCATGCATTCATTAAAAAACTTTGAACAAAGAAATTTTTTCTCTTCTAGTCTCTCTTTTTCAAATTAAACTAAGACAATGATTGCAAATGTCAGAGAAAAAGATTGCGTTATAGATTTCGGTAGAAGGAAGACTCACAAGTACACCTTCAAGGTTCCAAAACTAGAGGATTTGAGAGGGTTGGCAAGGATGATCACCAACCCTGATGCTTTCAGAGCTAAATACGGAGGACTGCTGTCTTTGTTAAGGGTCCATGTAATTAAAGGAATCCTGGCTACGCTCATTCAATTCTACGATCCGGTCTATCACTGTTTCACATTCCCAGATTATCAACTAGCACACACACTGGAGGAGTACTCTCACCTGACTGATTTACCCATTTTTGACCAAGCTCCCTTTTCTAGACTGGAAGAAATTCCAAAGGATCAGACCATTGCAAGAGCAATCTATTTGGATGATTCAGAAGTTATGACTCACATGACCACTAAGGGTGGGATCCAGGGTTACCCACCAAGTCCTTAGTAAATAAAGCTCTGTACTTTGCTAGTATAGGGAACGTGACTGCTTTCGAGAGCGTCTTTGTTTTGCTCACCTACGGGTTATTTCTGTTTCCCAACATTGATAACTTTGTTGATATCAATGCCATTAAGGTTTTTCTGATTGGAAACCCTATACCAACCTTGCTCGCAGATGCGTATCATTATGTACACTTAAGGAATTTGTACAGCTGAGGAATGATCACATGTTGTGTACCCCTGCTATACAAATGGTTTACTTCCCATTTACCCAAGTCTGCTGCATTTTGGGATCATAAGAGTACTCTACGTTGGTCGCAGAGAATCATGGCTCTTACCAACTCTGACATAGACTGGTACAATCGAATCTATGACGAGATCAATATCATTGACCATTGTGGAAATTTCCCTAACGTACCCCTCATAGGAACCAAAGGAGGAATCAACCATCATCCAGTTTTAGTTCGTCGTTAATTCGGATACCCGATGAGACATATCCCGCGTAATGTTCATCTGGAAGGCCTTTTCTTCAAGGAAGGAGAAAATGACAGGGCCCTAAAGACATAAATAGTGCATGCCTGGAAACATGTTCATAGGAAAGGAAGAGAGTCTCTAGGAAAACTGGATTGTGTCTCAGTGGAACCTTATCTCCACTGGGTACAAACTAGAGCTCTCAAGCTGAGGATGCCTTACCCTCGTCAAGAAGTTCTTCTGTTAAAGGAATCTGTCCTTTACTTTATGTCTGATATGGAAAAACTTCAGGTTACTCTCAGCAAAGTTCAACAGGAGAAGAGGTCTTGGAAGAACAAGTACCGTATTCTCAATGTGGAGTGTAACAAAATACATCAACTATTAAAAGAAAAAGACGCTCTTATCGAGATTTTAGAGCAACATGCTGTAGAAAATCAAGAAGACCAAAGGAATTTGCTCGCTCCTTTCACTTGGGAAAGGAATGACAGCCCGACAACAGCTCAAGAGCCCCGGTTAAAGAAAAGGAAAGTACCAGAACCAGCATCTGAGCTCTCTTCAGAAAGGACTCAGGATCCATTAGCTTAGACATTTCCTTTTACAGCACTTTGTAAATTATTGTATTTCCATTTCCGTAATCTTTGAATTCAATAAAACGGGGTCCCCCCCATTGTATGATATTTGCAATCCAATTGTCGGAGTTCATTTTGATTAAACAAAAAAATTAATTAATATAATCATTGCATATCATTCATCATTCTCACTTAACGCATTCTTCTTACCTACGAATCTCACGTTTGTGTCTCGATTCTAGAATCAAACTGTCTTATTCGTACAATACTCGGGCCAATCGATAAAGGAGGATGGATAATCTCGAGGAAGAGAACAGAGAGTTGAGAGAAGAACTCGACGCTCTGAAAGAAGATCTGAGGAAACTTCATAATGACATGCAAGCTCTGGCAGAAGCTCAGATACAAAGTACTGTGATCTCAGAGATCACATCAACACCCATAGTGGAGAAGTATGATCCTCGGTATACCATGCCTAAAGATCGTCCTAGGGCATGCCTATTAACTATATCCCAGAAGGATATGTTCCGCCGATCACTGAAGGTCCAGAAACTACACCAGGAACCGCTGGGCCTGAAGGTTACAAACTTCGGGAAAGTGAAGATGCAAGGGGCATGGCAACAACTCCTGAAGGTTACAAACTTCGGGAAGCACCAAGAGTCACGGCCATAATGACAGTACTACCACCTGTGGTACATATTGTCCCGGAAGGACAAATTCCCCAGATACCTTCTGGTGGAAACAAAAGTATGGATGACAGAATGAAGGAGTTCCAGGAACAGTTCCTGGAGATGCAGAAGGAACTGCATGCCCTTCGCGGTCAGGATTTATTCAGAAAAGACGCCACAGACCTTTGTCTGGTCCCCAATGTGAAAGTTCCGCACAAGTTCAAAGTGCCAGAATTTGAAAAGTACAAAGGTAACTCTTGCCCTCAAACCCATTTAGTGATATACGCTCGGAGGATGTCAACTCAGATAGAGAACCAACAGCTACTGATTCACTATTTCCAAGATAGTTTAACCGGTGCCGCACTCAAATGGTACATGGGATTAAACCGCACCAAGATCTTGGCGCTGCATTCGTTCAGCAATATAAGTATAACCTGGACATGGCACCGGACAAAGATCAACTTAGAGCCATGTCACAAAAGGACAAGGAGACTTTTAAAGAGTATGCTTAGAGATGGCGTGAAATTGCCGCTCAGATTTGTACACCTCTTGAGGAAAAAGAAATAACAAAGATCTTCTTGAAAACCTTGAGCTCATTTTACTACGACCGAATGGTCTCCAGCGCGCCCAGCGACTTCACTGAGATGGTAGGCATGGGAGTTCGTCTTGAGGAAGCAGTTCGAGAAGGGCGTCTGGTCAAAGATGCCAGATCATCAAGCAGTGCTAAAAGATATGGTAGTGCTCTCCCTAAGAAAAAAGATCAAGATATTGGCAATATCTCTCTCGGAAAACAAAGGCGACGATACCAACCATTAGCAGCTGTAACTCCTGCTATCAACCCTGCGCCTGTTCCTACGTATCAACCACAGGTTGCTCAGAGCCAACCAATTCAACAACAATTTCAACAAAGGACACAACAACCTCTTCAGCAGGCTCGTACTCAATACAACAATAACCGTTCAACGCGACCACCAGGGTTCGACCCTATACCAATGTTGTATGCATAACTGTTTCCATTACTACTAGTTAAGGGGCACGTCCAAACCAGGGCTCCTCTTGCAATACCGAAGAATCCGCCTTTTTGGTTCAAAGCAGATCAAACTTGTCCTTATCATCAAGGAGGACCGGGATATAACATAGAAAACTGTCTCAGCTTCAAATCTGATGTACAGAAGCTTGTCAGGAGAGGGGCCTTATCCTTCAAGGATACAAATCCTAATGTTCAGACGAACCCGCTGCCTCAACACAAGAAAGCTGCGATAAATTTGATAGAGGAAGAGTCTGAGCATAGCTATCAAATTCACGATGTACTCTTATTGGGGGCCAACCTGGTCAAGATGCATTGCAGACAGAGCGGATACGGTCATGTCCGTCTCATAACTATCACCAGTGTGATATCTGCTCTAAATACAATCAAGGATGTTATGTGGTGCAATCAACTCTACAAGAACAGATGGATCTCAGATGGATCCAGGACCACCAAATTCGTGAGGTCAATATGACTTATACAAATTCCAACATCATCCAAAACCACGACATCCGTGCAATGAATGTCAACTTGGTGGCAATGCACTCAAGGCAAAGCCAACATCATGACCTGCCACGACACGATTACGATTCTTGTCTGATTTGCTCGGTAAATAATTAGGGATGCTCTTTTATACATGAGGCCCTCCAGCGTCAGATGGATCTTGGATGGATTTAGGATTACCGCGATAGAAGTCAGTATCAAGTGAATATAATTCAAATCTTTGATATTCGTTTGATGAATACCAGCTTGGTGGAATTACACACTACACAAGTCCAGCTTGGTTTTCTGACTTCGCATAATTATCAAAACTGTACAGTATGTCGTGAGAACGACCAAGGATGTGCACTCGTTCAAAGGACTCTGCAACACTTGTTAAACCATTGGTGGCTTCCGATCTATATGGATGAAGACACACAACAAGTCAGCATGACTAACGGGAACCCTACTAGGCATCAAAGTCAGGATGTTCGATCAATGGAAACCGACCTAGTGAGGTTACACTGCATACAAAGCGGGCGTGGCCAGGTGCCACCACATAACTATGAACGCTCTAGAGTTTGCTCGGAAGATAATCAAGGATATTACCTTGTGCGAGCAGCCCTTCAAAGTCAGTTGGACCATAAAGAGATTCGACCATGTCCAAGTCCTGGATCAATAAACTTGATGCCCGACTATTTCGCTGATCAGATCAAAGATGTTGTCATAATCTCTGATCATAAGAGGACCAAAGATGTTTGCTCCATCATCCCTCTAATTGACGAATCAAGAATTCCTGTGGACAATATAAAAGTTCCCAACCAGGAATTGATTAAAATTACTTACAATGGTCAGAAAAATCAGAAGGCTCCTGTAGTTATCTACCTGCCGGGACCGCTACCGTATGAATCAACTAAGGCTATCCCTTACAAATACGGTGCCACAATAATTGAGAATGGAAAGGAAACTCCATTACCCTCTATCGTTAATATTGCATACATCAGTCGAGTAACACAGAGCGGTCGGATCTTCAACCGAGGAGTTGGAGAACCCAGCAAAGAAAAGGAACCTCAAATCGAAGTTCCTAATCAACCAGTCGGTTAATCCGGTGATCCTGACCTTTAAAAGAATAACGATGAGATGCTGAAGCTCATCCAGAAGAGTGAATACAACATTGTTGATCAACTGTTGCAAACTCCTTCAAAAATCTCAGTGCTATCTCTTTTACTCAGTTCTGAAGCTCACAGGGAAGCTCTACAGAAGGTGTTAGAGCAAGCCTTTGTGGAACAAGATATGATAATCAGATAATTTGATCGCTTCATCTCCAACATCACTTCCTGTAACAACTGGAAGAGGGCCACCGTCACAACATGGCACTCAATATTACAGTCAACTGCCAGGACGATGCATTAGCCAGCATACTGGTAGACACCGGATCAGCTCTAAATGTTATACCAAAGTCTACTCTGATGCGACTATCATTTCTAGGAACTCCGATGAGAGGTAGTGAGGTCATCGTCAAAGCATTTGACAGGTCCCAAAAAATAGTTATCGGCAGAGTCAACCTTCCAATAACTATCGGTCCTCACACTTTCCAAGTCACTTTCCAGGTCATGGACATCCAGGAAGCATACAACTGTTTATTAGGAAGACCTTGGATACACGAGGCTGGGGCAGTCACTTCGACACTTCCCCAGAACCTGAAGTTTGTCAAGAACGACCAACTAGTCACGGTATGCGGAGAACAAGCCTTGATCGTGAGCAACGATCCACTTGTGTAGAACCAGAGGAGGTAATTAAAACCCAGTTCCAAGCACTTTTGGTGAGCAATGACAATCAATCAGAGAAAGGAACTTTAATTTCCTCGTACAAAGATGCTCTCGAAGCGATCAAAAGTAACAATGCAAAAGGATGGGGACAGCTTGTCATTCCTACTGACAACAAGGTGAAGAAAGGTCTTGGTTTTTCTTCAAACTGTACCCTGACTACTACTAACGATGAAAGTCTTCATCCCATTCAAAACTTCTTCCACAGTGGAGGTTTTCTTCGCCTAGTATCTTAAGAAGTACATACCATCAACGAGGGGGATTCCTCCAATACAGATGAAGAATGGAAGTCCTATCTTAATGAGGACGATTATATGTCTCAAGGAGAGGTGCCTACGCCATTTTGCTATCCCGCACAGAGTCTGAGATTTATACCAAGGTTAGATGTCAAGATGATATATGGAGATTGTGATCCAGAAGGATGCTGTGCTCCACCCAACTCATTAGAGGAGGACACTCTGATGAAAGACAACTTTGACCACGACTATTATAGCCCGATGGATGGCCTACCTATGTGGCAGCCGTACCCAGGAGACTCAGGGCAAGAGATTCATCCCAACGATGTATATCAACTGAGCATCATAAAAAAGAATACATGCGTCCCCATCGAACCATGGGATCATTACTTAGGGCATTCCGAAAATATCCAATACAACGATGAATTTGCAAAGATTATAGGATAAAAGTTCCTTAACTATGATTTTCCCGAGGTCAACATCATCGAAAGGGATGACTCCTCCAGTTCCAAAGAAGTGTGGGATACCTTAGGACAGCCGAGTGGAAAATTCGACTTCTTAGTCAAGTACACCGATCCTGAAAGCTCTCGTATCAGGCTCGAAAACATCCAGCCAACTGGATGGGGAGGTATACCTGAGAGTACAAACACTGTGCAAGATACAGCCGAAGAATCCTCCTACGATAACTCTGCCTAGGAGACAGATTCTAATGATCCCGCTCCACCAGAAATTAGCGTTATTTCTGAAGACAGACCAAGAAAGAAGGTGCCAGACTTTGTGATTCACTGAGGAGTTCTCCGCCCATGGGTTGCATTCAACGTTCCGAAAGTTGTTCATAAGTCTAAGTAATTTTCGTCTTTATCTTACCCTTTCACCTTGCCCAGGTGAAACAGATGTTTTGATAGGGCTCACTTTATGTAAATGTCTCTCTTCGCTTTGCCCAAAGCGACAGAGTTTTGTTTTATAGGGCTATAGTTTCAAGAATCGACAAAATCATAAGAAGAGAGAAATTCCAGAAATTCCTGGTATTTGAGGCTGAAGAATAAAATGACGAAGAAATTCCAGAGGAGATCTCCCGATTACTCAGACAAGAGGAAAGATCCATTGAACCTCACAAAGAGCCATTGGAAACGGTCAACTTGGGTTCAGAAGAAGAGAGAAAAGAAGTCAGGATTGGGCCATTGCTCAGTCCAACTGTCAAAGAAGGTTTGATAAGGCTTCTCAAAGAATTTCCCAATGTATTCGCTTGGTCCTATCAGGATATGCCAGGGTTAGATACCAGCATCGCGGAACATCATCTACCGTTGAGGTCAGAATGTCCGCCAGTAAAACAAAGGCTGAGACAGACTCATCAGGACATGGCCATCAAAATCAAAGAGGAAGTACAGAAACAGATTGACATGGGTTTCCTCGCCACATCAGAATATCCTCAATGGTTAGCCAACATAGTACCAGTTCCGAAAAAGGACGGAAATGTCAGAATGTGCATAGACTGCAGGGATCTGAACAAAGCCAGTCCAAAGGATGACTTTCCCTTACCACACATTGACATGCTGGTAGACGGTACATCAAAGTTTAAAGTTTTCTCCTTCATGGATGGATTCTCGGGCTACAATCAGATCAAAATAGCGCCGAAAGACATGGAGAAAACTTCGTTCATCACCCCATGGGGCACCTTTTGTTACAAGGTAATGCTGTTCGGTTTGAAGAACGCCAGGGTAACCTATCAACGGGCCATGACTACTCTGTTTCACGACATGATGCACAAAGAAATCGAAGTGTATGTCGATGATATGATTGCCAAATCTAAAACAGAGGAGGAGCATGTGACCCACCTGTCAAAGTTATTCGAGCGTCTGAGAAAATACAAACTCTGATTAAATCCCAATAAATGCATATTCGGTGTCTGTTCAGGGAAACTGTTAGGGTTCATCGTCAGCCAGAAAGGGATTGAGGTTGATCCTGACAAAGTCAAGGCCATTCAAGAAATGCCTTCTCCAAAGACTGAAAAACAAGTCAGCGGATTCCTGGGACATTTGAATTACATTTCCAGATTCATATTCCTCATGACCGCGACATGAGCGCCTATATTCAAATTACTAAAAAAGAATCAGGACCGTGTTTGGACAGAAGATTGCCAAACGGCCTTCGACAGTATCAAGGAATACCTATTGAATCCACCGATTCCATCACCTTCAGTGGAAGGAAGACCACTGATCATCTACCTAATAGTCTTGGAAGACTCAATGGGTTGTGTACTTGGCCAACAAGATGAAACCTAAAGGAAAGAGTCGGCCATTTACTATCTGAGCAAGAAATTCACCGATTACGAGACTCGGTACACTATGCTTGAGAAAACTTACTGTGCTTTGGCTTGGGCAGCCAAACGTCTTCACCAGTATATGATTCGTCACACTACTTGGTTAATCTCCGAAATGGATCCAGTCAAGTATGTCTTTGAAAAACCTGCTCTCACGGGAAGGATTGCCCGTTGGCAGATGTTGTTATCAGAATACGACATCGAGCACCATGCTCAGAAAACCATCAAAGGGAGTATTTTATCCGATCATTTGGCTCATCAACCAATCGACGGTCAGGAATCAGTCAGATTTGACTTCCCAGACGAAGATGTCATGTATTTTAAAATGAAAGATTGCGATGAACCGCTACGCAGTGAAGGGCCAAAACCATGTTCCCAATGGGGACTAATCTTTGACGGAGCTGTCAATCATTATGGAAACGAAATTGGGGCAATCATCATAACACCTCAGGGTACCCACATTCCTTTCACCGCCCGACTGACATTCAAGTGTACAAACAACGAGGCCGAATACAAAGCTTGCATCATGGGTCTCGAAGAAGCGATTGACTTAAGGATTAAGAACTTGGATGTATATGGCGACTCAGCCTTGGTTATCAATCAGATCAAAGGAGATTGGAACACATACCAATCAGGATTTATTCCTTACAAAGATTACGCGAGAAGGTTGTTACCCTTCTTCAACAGAATCGAGTTTCATCACATCCCTCGTGAAGAGAATCACATGGCTGATGCATTAGCCACTCTCTCTTCCATGATTAGTGTAGGTCAATGGAATGAGATACCTAAGATTGACATAATGCGCCTTGAAAGGTTCGCTTACATTTTCATGATCGAAGCAGTCATCGATGACAAACCTTGGTATCACGATATCAAATGCTTCCTTCAGAAACAAGAGTACCCACCTCGGGCATCCAGAAAAGACAGAAAGACCCTCAGAAGACTGACCGAAAACTTCTTCCTGAGCGGTGATACACTCTATAAGAGAAATTTCGACATGGCCCTGCTCCGATGCGTAGATAGACCAGAAGCAAACACGCTGATGAAAGAAATTCATGAAGGATCCTTTGGCACTCATGCCAAGGGACACGCAATGGCGAGAAAAATCCTAAGAGCAGGGTACTACTGGTTGACCATGGAATCCGATTGCTACAAGTACATGAGGAGGTGTCACAAGTGTTAGATATACTCAGACAAAATCCATGTACCGCCAACGTATCTCAAAGTTCTCTCTTCCCCGTGGCCTTTTTCCATATGGCGAATCGACATGATTGACATGATCGAACCCAAAGCTTCAAACGGACATCGGTTCATCCTTTCAGCCATTGAGTACTTCACCAAGTGGGTCGAAGCAGCGTCATACACCAATGTAACCCGACAAGCGATGGTCCGATTTATCAAGAACAATATCATCTGCCGTTATGGTGTTTCGAGCCAGATCATTACTGATAATGGATCTAACTTGAACAACAAGAAGATGAAAGAGCTATGCACTGAGTTCAAGATCGAACACCATAACTCATCTCCCTACCGACTCAAGATGAATGGAGCGGTAGAAGTGGCTAACAAGAACATCAAGAAGATCGTTCAGAAGATGGTTGTAACCTATAAAGACTGGCATGAAATGCTGCCGTTTGCTCTTCACGGTTATCGCACATTTGTCCGCACTTCAACAAGGGCAACCCCTTTCTCTCTGGTCTATGGCATGGAAGCAGTACTTCCCATAGAAGTAGAGATCCCATCAATCCAGGTATTGATGGAAGCTAAGCTAACAGAAGTTGAATGGTGTCAAAGTCGGCACGATAAACTGAATCTGATTGAAGAAAAATGAATAAAGACTCTATGCCATGGTCAGTTGTATAAACAAAGAATGAAGAAGGCGTTTGACAAAAAGGTCCGACCCCGTGTCTTCAGAAAAGGAGACCTTGTGCTAAAAAAGATACAGTCATTTCTCACTGATTCCCGGGGCAAGTGGACTCCGAATTATGAAGGGCCCTATGTGGTCAAGAAAGCTTTCTCAGGTGGCGCATTGAGACTCGCTACCATGGACGGAGAGGAATTTGCCTACCCCACGAATGTTGACGTAGTCAAGAAATACTTCACCTAAATAAATAAAAAAAACTCTCGATGGATTGAAAACCTGAAAGGGCGGTCCAGGCAAAAATTAGAGACATAAGAAAAAAAATCATCCCGGTGGATTGGAAACCTCAAAGTACAATCCAGGCAAAAGTTAGGGATAATGGCAAGTAACTACGTCCAACAAAGGGGCAAGTCCCTCAGCAGCAGTTACACCATCCATCGAAAAAAAAAACTCCAGTCAAGGTCATCTTCGACGGAAGCTCAGGATACCCAGAATTCAAAGTTGGTAGAAGGATAACGGTCGTTATGTTTCAATGTAGCCCTTTTCCCTTAAATTACCATTTTCTAACTTTGCAAGTACTCTATGGAATCACGCGCTTGGCTGATTTCCATCCTATCAATAAAATTTGAGCCCTAGTGCTTTTGTTTGCAATTCTTATTTGTTTTAGCTTTACAGAATGACATTTTAACATGATTAACGATTCTTGAAATAAAACAAAAATGAATTTACTTGTCAAACTTTTTCCTGCTTTTAAAATAAAGACGGCAATTTATTTTGACTGTTGAACATCGAAAGAACATCGATCGCTTCTCCAGAAGTAATCGAACCTCAAAGTGCGGAATCAAAGTACTCCTTCTAAGTCAGTACGCTTGAACGAAGGATCAACTGTGTCGGAGACCGTGTTTCATCTGACATCTCAGGCAGAGTTCTTATCTCCTAAGTCCGACCAAGGTTGTTCCTCACAGGAACTATCTCTCCTAAGCATGGCAGAATTGCTACTTTGGACCAAATGATACTTCTTCGTCCCCAGCAGTGGCCTTCATATTGTTGACTCAGAATGGGCCTTCTTCTTCCCCATTGCTCTAAACCTAGGATCTGCGCAGAAAAAAAAATCAAATAGAATCAATTTACATTTTTTTTAATCAAATCTGTATAAACAATCTCAATCAGATCTAAAATTCGCACAAAGCAAAACCCTAATTCTAATTACAACGTAACAAATCAAATCAAATCAAAATATATCAAATCTTCCTAAAAAACAAATCAATCTAATTAAGTTCCTAAACCTAAGTTCTTATCCTATAAAAACTAAGAAATTCATAAAAAAAACGCCGGGACGAACGAACGCAGCGACACGAATCCTTAACCTCCATAAGTCGCTACTTGCAAACAATAAAGAAGAGAGAGATTAGAGACAAGGAAGGATAACAGCTTAAGATTGGACACGGCAAGGAGAGGTAAACACTAGCTCTCAGAATTTGTTGCGTTGTTGTTGTTCTTCGATGCCCTTGTTGCATGATTGTTGTTACAACATTGTTGTTGCTGTGTTTTTACGCTTGATTTGTGTTTAGGGGTGTGATCCGAGGGTTTCTGGAAATTTTAGGGTTAGGTTTCGTCGGCTTAGGGTTAGGGTTCATCAGGTTGAGGTTAAGGTTCGTCTGGGGAACTTAGGATTCTTTGCTGAACCCTAGAGTTCTTGAGGGTTTGGGATGAACCCTGGGGTTAGGGTTCATATATTCAAAGGGTTTGTGTGTGTTTGCAGGTTTCGGTTAAAGACCAACCGGAAACTTGGGAAGTTGAGGGCAGTTAAGGGTGGTTCACGGTGAGAGGGAGCGGTGGCCGGACGAAAAGAGAAAGGTAGAGAGAGGAGAGAGCGAGAGGAGTGAGAGAGAGAAGAAAAATGAATTATGAGGAATTTCTGAAGCAAAATGGGGTTTATAGTTCTTCGTGAACGGTTTGGATCAATGCCATGTGGCGTTCACTTTCCCCTCAGACTGGTTGACTATCCAGTCAACCAAGGGATACCGCATGTAAGGGTTTATGGTGAGTCTGCGCTGACTTTCCATCTCGTTCGCACGATTAACATACATTAAGATCAAAGGGTGGATATCAATAGAAGGATGACCGTCTGATCATCATCCAACACTCCAGAAGAAGTCAACTGTTGACTCTCTCGAGAATTAAGGATAACCCATAACTTATCAAAGAATTAAAATATTATTTATTTCATATACTTGATATTTTTGCAAAAATATTTTTTCTTTCTTGATTTTCCAAACTTAAATGGTTTTCAATCATTTTGTGGATAAAAACATGATTTTTGAAACATTGAACCAAGATCACCACTCATTTTTCACATGTTTTCAATAATTTTTATTAATTTTTAAACAAAATTAATTCCATTTTTAACAAAATTAGGGTTTTTAATCTTAATCACCCTAAACAAATATTTTTAAACACTTTGGGCCTCTAATAAAGTGTAAGACCCAATCCCTCTATGAAACCAAAATAGTTTGGGCCTCAGTCGTTGTGTAAGACCCACGGTGTTTTAAAAAAACCTCGGCGCAATCGCCAGTTTAAATAAAAAACCTTGGGCCTCTCCTTGAATTGTAAGCCCCATCTCTTGTACAAAAAACAAACTTTTGGGCCTCTTGATAGAGTGTAAGTCCCATCTCCTTGTAAATAAACAATTTTGGGCCTCACACATTGTCGCCTTTTTAACAAAATCAACTGGGCCTACCCTCGTGTTGTAAGTCCCATTTCTTTTCTTTAAATAATCTTTGGGCCTTTCCTCGAGTTGTAAGACCCCAACCCTTTTTGAGAATAAACCACTTTGGGCCTCAGTCATTGTATAAGTCCCGATACGATCTTCAAAACAACGGTGCGATCACTGTTAAAACCTTGGGCCTCTCCTTGAGTATAAGCCCCAACAATGTTTTCAAAGCAACTTCCCTTATGATTTAGATTCAAATATATATGTTGTTATCAAAACTTTCTTTAATTTCTTTGAACAACTAACAATACAGCATGGAAGCTTGCTCGCCTGTAAGTTTAAATAGCTTTCATTTACTCGCTTTCATATATATATATATATAAAACTGAATTGTGGGAAGCTGCGCATGGTTAGTCTTCTTTCACCTCTTTTAAATACATGTCATACATATATAACTGTATTGTGGAAAGCTGTGCATAGTTAGTCTTCTTTCATACCCTTTTAAAATACTTGTCATATATCAACTGTATATTGACTAGTATAGTTATTTAGAGTTTTCCCTGACAACTAGGTCTAGAACTAGGTAAAGCCCTGTTGGTCACTCTTAAATACAGACAAAACTAGATCACCATAGGATTTCCAGATATAGTCTTGCCTTCTCTTGGGCTTAAACAATATGGAACCAAGAGAAAGGTAGTATTCTTCGTGAACCTTTTCTCAGACTGTCACCCCTAGAAATTGTCAAAGAAATTCTACTCCCCAGAGGTGATCTATTCTCGGTGAATGGCATCTCTTGAGTTTCTTCAAACCTCGAACTTTCATGAAATGATCTCTTCTCGATGAATTGCATTTCTTGAACTTCTCTCGGTTTGGGACCCACAGGCTTCCTAAAAGCATCCCCGCCTCCTCTTGGGCTTTGTACAAGGACCCTCCGACTTCTTAGAAGTTCTCGTGCCTTCTCTTGGGCTTAATACAAGGATCCTTTGCTAGAGCAGTCTTTCCAGTGTCAAACCTCTGGCCACTTTAGGGTTGATTCTCATCCCTTAATGCCCGGGCCTCCTCTTGGGCATCGTACAAAAGATAAAAATCTTCCAAACCAGTAGACTTGGACAGTCTAATCCCCTTGAGTCTCAAAGACATTACCAAGTTCCTTACAAACGTAGGAAAAACCCCTGTCATTTCGATTATTCTCAAACAGAGCTAAAACCCAGTCTCTCTCATGAGAGTTCCCCGACAAGGGTCAGCTTATCCCAAATCAGAACCTCGAGGCATCTGATACTTCAACTCTTCTGTAATCCTAAGCAAGAGTTGATTCCCCACGTGGACCTGCCTAGGGACCTCAATTATCCCCAGCAGTAAGATAGCCTCCTCTTAGGCTCTGTATAATGATCTTTCCTCAACGTCGTCATCCTCCTCTTGGGCTTTGTACAATGATTTTCCCCAGTGGAGCTAACCTTTTCAGACTCTCTTGTTGAGTCAATCACTTTCCAGACTCTCTTGTTGAGTCAAACACCTATTTAGACTCGCTTGTTGAGTCAATAAACTCTTCAGACTCTCTTTTTTAGTCAATCAACTTTTCAGACTCTCTTGTTGAGTCAATCACCTTTTCAGACTCTCTTGTTGAGTCAACCTTTTTCAGCCACAGTCCTGGGCTTTGTACAGGACAGATAAAATCACTCTCTTGTTGAGTCAAACCCTTTTAGCCTCAATCTTGTGCTTTGTACAAGATATAAATCCCCCTCTCTTGAGCTTGGGACAGATATCTTCCCAAGCAGAGTCATTCCCTCCCAGCCTTCCTCTAGGCTTTGAGGAATGATTTTCCCCAAAAAGAGTCAAACTCATTTCAGCCTCAATCTTGGGCTTTGTACAAGACACCTAAAACTATCCTCACCAGAGTCAGTTAAATTTCTCATTTCAGCCTCAATCTTGGGCTTTGTACAAGACTCATACAAACCTCTCTAACGGAGTCAAAATCCCTTTTAGCCTCAATCCTAGGCTTTATACAAGACAGATAGAAAATTTCCCCCAGAAAAGTCAAGCTTTTAGCCTCCTCTTAGGCTTTGTATAATGATTTCCCCAAAGAGTCAGTCTTTTTTGCCTCAATCTTGGGCTTTGTACAAGACACCGATATATACACTCTCTTGTTGAGTCGGTCTTATCCAGCCTCCTCTTAGGCTTTGTATAAAGAAATCCCCTAGCCAAGTCAATTAACCTTTTAGCATCAACCTTGGGTTTTGATCAAGGCATACAAAAATCAACAATCCCTCTTTAGAGATGACAAATTCTCTCTCAGTCAAAACCTTTAGCTTCAATCTTGGGCTTTGAACATGATACAAAATAACCTTTAGCTTCAATCTTGGGCTCTGAACAAGATACAAATAACCTTTAGCTTCAATCTTGGGCTTTGAACAAGACACCAAAACATCTTTTTCCTCCCTTAGAATAGGAGGAACTACGATTGCTTTAATTTCCCTGTTTCATTTAAGCGGGAATACGTAGGCATAAAATTGCAAAATCTTAGCGAGCATATCAATTAAAACTCTAGGTCCAGTACCTTACCAAAAACATCGAAAAAACCCGAACAACAACAAAAACTCACTTACTCTCTCATATTTCCCAAGAAACTTTCCCAACCCATTAATAGATAAACACTATCAATTGCAAAGTGAAACCTAAAGCTAATATCCTGTGGATAACCACATATAGGATGGGTAATTGACAACTCCCCATTGTATAACCTAACCCCGAACCCCCCAATCTCTTTAAATCGTTTGTTCAGTTAAACATTCGCGTGCAAGGTTAGTTTTAGATAGCTTCCTTTTCCCTTCCAACTTCACAGGATAAATAAGAAATCAGAAAGTAGCACCCCCTCCTCATTGTGAGGAGAAACCCAACTTCAGCGATAAGGTGGTCGCGTCACCGACAAAAATCGCTCACTACACCCTCAAGGTGATTTCGCCTTATCAGAAGGACTTAATCCACTAATCATCAACATGATTACAACCACAATGGAAACCCTCAATTGCCTTCTTGAGAATCCTGGAATTCATTGTGTAGTCATTCTTTGTGTAGTCTTCAAAAACTTAGTCTTCAAAATTCTTAGATCTTTGTTCAGAAGAATCTATCTTGAGAATATTCAACACTTGTTCTTTTATAAGCCTAATCTACAAAGTCTTCAGAACCTGTTACTTCAGAACCTTATCTTCAGAGTCTTTAGATTTCATTAAGCACGTTCTTTGTCTTCTGACTCTTCAGAGCTTTGTTCACCTAAACCACGTCTTCAGAATCTTCAGAACTTGTAACGTTTGAAGCGCGTCACATTAAAAAGTCTTGTAGCTCTTTCTCATAAAGTTTTAATTAGAATGTCCATAACTAACGTTCATTAGAACCGTTGTATTAGGAACATTCATGAATCTTGACTTTAACTTGTACATACATATATGTTTTCTTCCAGAGTGTTGATAATGGAGTCTGATGATGTCACACACCTTTTTATCAAAGTTAGAATTATATTGACAACAACCACACACTTGACAGAAACCATATCATACAGAATTGTTCTCTTAGATAACATGTGCAGTTATCATCAAAACTTAGTGGCCAGATATAAAACCAAATCTTATTCTTACAGGTTTCTTCAACATCAAAGAAACACCAATGGGCGCAAATATATGCTTACTTGAGTAGACAGAAGAATGTAAAATCAAAACATTGGTAAAAGAGGCAAATGCTTGGGCAACCTAGTGGTTCTCTGACATTCATCCATGGTCACCGAAGGATGTGGATAATGAGATACTCACCTGGTTGCGTTGCTATGGCCTTCCCTGCCATGTGTGGAGGACATATTTTTTCAAGCTCGTGGCAGGAACAGTGGGTGAGTTGGTATGCTTAGATAAGGAAATAGAGCAACATTTAAGTTTCGACGTTGCAAGATTCTTGGTAAAGACAAAGTATACTTTGAATTTGAGCGAGTGTTTCAATGTTGAGATTAATGATAATATCTTTTGAATCAAACTGGTGGAGGATAATCACGAGCCAAAAAGGATTTCTCTTAAGCAGAATAACGAATAATCATAAAAGGAAGTCTCAGATGATGATGGAGGTGGTGCGTGGGAAAACACAGATGAAGAAGTGAAGGGCGAAATCAGAAAAACGAATTCTGACACGAGCCATAATAATAATATGGAGGCTGGGATTTCCAAGAATTTTTACATGGAGGTTGCCTTAGGAAGAGAAGAATGCAATGATGGTGTTTGCAGGCAGGAAGCGTTGAGAATGCCTATTGTGTCAGAAAGTAATGTTGGAGGCGTAAAGGTGTTGTTTAGAATGGGCGATACTTCCAAATAAAAAAATCTAGGGGAAAAGTCAAATTTTGCGATTGAGACAGGTGGAAATATAAGAAATGATATTGCAACTATAGTTAATGCTGGAGTGGGGAACGTGGGGAGACTGGATGGGCCCACTGGTATGGGCCTGGATCGTTCTACATCTGATCCAATATCATATTCTGATATTTGTTTGATTGGGCTGTCTCATGCTTCTAAGCCCATGAAGAAAAAACTTCTAAATGAAATATATGAAAATATTATGATCCCTTTTATCCACCATACTTCTCTTCCCTAATCCACTCTTAAAATGGTATGGGGATTCCTTGTACAACCTTTCCAGCTTCAATTGATCATAGCTCTGAAATTGAAGACTCTAATTCAAGAGACTCTGGAGGATCGATACTGTGTTGTGATTCAATTGATGATAATGATGTAGATCAGGGAAATTCAAGGGTGAGGAAGAAGCTTGAAAATCTTCCTGCTAAGGTGTAGCAGACTATTAAGAATTTGGGAATTAAAGGGGAGGAAGACGATGAGCTGTTTGAAGGTATTATCAGAGAAATGGAATAGAATCGATGCAAAGAAGGTGGCTGCTACTAGTTGTCAATGGACTTTATCTTTTTCAACATAAGAGGATGTGGAAATTCTATCAAGCGTAGAATATTTAGGTAGATTATTTCTAAAGGAAATGCTGAGTCGTATTTATTCAAGAGTCCAAATGTCAGCAGATGACTAATAGTGATGTATTCGGTCTATGGGGTGGAGAGGATTGCCAATGGCCAGCTACTGACTCTATTGGAATGTCGGGAGGCATGCTTTCTATATAGAGAAAGGATTTCTTTATCCCAATTTCTAGTTTATGTGGAAATGGGTACTTGGGGATTAATGCTTCATGGAGAGGTATGAACTTTTATTTCGTCAACATGTACTCTTCTTGCATTTTGGCCCAGAAACATAGGTTATGGTCTGAATTAATTGATTGGAAATGTAAATCTCCACCTGGTGAGTGGGTAATTGGGTGAGACTTCAATGATATCAAGTCTTAGGAGGAAATAATGGGGAAGGGGTCAATTAATGCTGCTAAAGTGGATGAGTTTGTTGCGTTTATTGAATTGATGGAGCTGGTTGATTTACCAATAGTAGGTAATAGATTTTTTTATTTCAATTCAAATAGGAGTTGTAAGAGTCGTCTAGACAGGTCTTTGGTTTCTTGGGGGCAGGTTAATATGTGGAATACTTATGCGCAACATGTGGGGGATATGGACATATATGATCATATGCCAGTTTGGATAAAGGCAAATAATCTCAATTAGGGTCCAAAACCCTTTAAAGTGTTTGATTATTGGTATGAACTGTCCCTCCCAGGATTTTCATCCAGGTACAAACGCGAGAGTGGTGCGGAAAAACAGAGTCGCCAGCCGTGTAAATTTATCCCAAGAGAGGGAAAGGGAACACCGTATAACCTGAGGAAGAGGGGAAGGAATGGTCATCGCAACCATAACCTGGGTTCGGGAGTCGGTTACGCAAGGGGAAGGTGCTAGCACCCCACGCGTCCATCGTACTCGATGGGATCCACGCTTGTTGTCTATTCTAAGGGTGAGTCATACTATCATCTAGGGCTGTACCAAAACGGAGAGGGAAAGACAAAGACCGACTCGGTAGGACATCGACGTCCTAGGCCTACGTACCCCCTTTGTGCAATGGGGAATTCAGAGTCAACGTAGTTCGGACCAAGTTCTTTTTGTGTTTTTTATGAGCGACGTTAAGTTCGCGTCCGGCAGTTAGGGTCGATGCCTGTTTACGTCTCAGACGGAAGGTAACGTGCCCTTTTTGAAAATAGCCTTTAAGTTTGGAAATCCCGAAGGACAAAAAGGTTTGAAGTTGGTTTGTGTTTTTTAGGACAGAAGTGGCTTAAGTTAGTTCCTAAGTCGCATTGCACCAAAGTCTAGGGCACAGGGGCGAATACTTAACGCATCATCCCAAGACAGGACGCTCGCTAAGCACTCTAGAAAGATGAGAGGAAGCCCCTCATTTCTCATTCCCCATACTTAAGGCTCGTGCGTAATACACCTTATTCTTATTAAGTGTTTTAAAGAAATTTGAGATGAGAAGAGAGAAGACACAAAGGTAACTCTAAAAGGGGACTATGAATCCTAAAGTCATCATGCATGGGTGACCTACGGTTAGTGAGGTTCACCCTAAACCCTAAAGAAAGAAGATGAGGGAAGGAGAGAGTAAGGGTGAAGGTGAATATGGATACTTATCCACACCCTTAAAGAACTTACCTTAGTCCCTGCATAAAAGGTTAGTGAGAAACAGACATAAATAATATCAAAGCAAATGAAAATCAAAAAATGGCAAACAATAGTGATAATAATCCAAACATGAACTCAAAGATCAAAGAAGCAACCCCAAAGCAAATGGCACAAGTGCCTTTCAAACAAGGACCTAGGCATGATCAGAAACACACATATAAGCAGATCTCAAGTGAAAATAAATCAAACAATTGGAGAAATAACTCCCAAAATTCCCAAATTAAATATCAAGGTCCCTCAACCAGAGACAAACAACATACCAAAAACCCCTGCAAAAATTCAAAGTGTTAGTCATTCAATTAATCATGCAAGATTCAGGTGAGAAGTAGGGTTCAGTGTGCCAAAGAGAAGGACCAAAATGAAATATGCAATAATTTTAAAAATGAAAGAAAAATGTTTTAATGCATTTTAATATGTTAGTGAATGAATACAAAAGGAATGGATCAAAAATATTTTATAGGTGAGGAGAAATAAAATGAAAAAATTTATGTATGCATTATATGGGTGATGCAAAAAGAAAATAGACTAAATAATTAGTTTAAATGATAAAATAAAATAAAAATAAAAATAAAAATTTATAAAAATTTTATAAAGTAATAAAGATGATGTATGAATTTTATGGGAATTTTAAAATGCAATTATGTAATTTTAATAATTAAAATATGAAAATGATAAATTAAATGAAATAAAAATGAAATAAGAAGTGGGGGGGGGGGGTGCGTTAGTAAGGAAATGCAGTAGAAATTGAAGGTTGGGCCAGAGAGTGGGGTGTGAGTAGCGAAGCCCGTCCATTGATTGATCAGAAAAAAACAAAAATAAAAAAGGAATACCGTGTGCCTACCATGTGCACGGCGCGTGACATTTTTAATGCGTTGGCGTGAGGAGGACCGTTTGATGCATCATACGGTACACAATTGGTCAACGAAAATAAAAGTAAATCAAAAGAAATAAAATAACTGGAGGAACATGATAGTTACCGTGGGGTTATAAACACAGGATCACTAATTAGAATTCAGAAAAAAAAAAGAAATAACATGTGGCACGATTTAGACCGTTGGATGAAGAGAATGAAGGGCCAGGATTTCGTCTTCAACCTTGGAACCCCTCCACCGGCCAGCCACCGCACCAGTCGCCGGAACTAGGGTTCCGTTCGACTCCTCCACCACCTGCAACCTGAAAAGTGCCCAGAAAATGCAAAGGGGTACCCTATCCGACCCAGAAAATCACGAGGAATCCAAATATGGCATCAAAAATCGCAAATTGTTAGTGTACGATGGAATACGAACGAAATATCATTAGGGCACAAAACTTTAAACACACATAACAAGCCATACACACATCCATATTCAAAACCAATTACATCAGCATGATCAGTGACAATCACACAACGAAATAGACATAAAAAAAAGGAGTTTTGGGAGCACGAAAAAAATCCATCAACCTGAGATGGTGCCACTCCAATCCTTGCTTTTGGCTGCAAATGGTGGTTGGGTTGCACTCTAGAGATCACCAGGAGAAGGTTTGTGGAAGAACTTTGAAGAAACTCCTTGTGAATTGAGAGATCCAAGGAATTCAAGAATTAGGGTTCACTTTCTTTTTCTCCAAAATATCACGTGTAACTGACCCTAACCAGTGCATGGATGGGTTTAAATAAGCTAGGGTTTTCTTCTGATGGTGAATTGGGCTTGGGTGATTTCTTGTTTAATGATTTTTAGAATTATATTGAAAAATCGCATTATGTTAAGCACACCTCCTCCATGCATGGATATTTGAAAGTTTCATGATGGATCACTTGCATTTGAGTTGCTAATCACACCACATTTAAATTGGGCCTTGAAACTTTTTTGATTCATGACTTTTGAATAATTTGGCATTTTTGAACAATGGAGAATAAGTGAAGAACACACCATGGAATTTCTTCATTCTTGGGCCCAAAATAATCCTCAAGGAATGTCTTTTAATATTGGAATGTGGCATGAAGCAATGGAATTGATTATAGGTCATTATGCCCAAAGTTGTGAAAATGGGATCATGAGAAACCCTAAAAACAACTTTGCCTTCTTTTGATCATAAATGGAGTTTCACAAATGATATGGAGACCCACTAGTGCTTGTTGGAAAGAGGAGAAAAAGATATTCAACTTTCATGTTGGAGAAAAATTCATTTGAAGCTTTATTGATGATGAAAAGTCAAGTTGAATGCAGTGCAGGAACTTGCCAAAAAAGGAAACTTTTCATTATAGGTCACTTTCCAAATTTAGAAACTTTGCACCAACTCCTGATTCCTGACAAATATGTATGAAACTTGACCCTTTAAGACCATATGAGGATGTGAGACTTTGAAAACCTTGGAGAGAACCTCAAAATTCCACAGTTGACTTCTCCTCTCACTGTTGACTTTTACCCAATTCAACTGATTTTCAATCCATTGGCCAATTGAACTTCTCCTGAACCAAACTGATGGACAACCTCCCATCCCTAGGTACTTAGGGACCCAAGGAGTACCATGGAATCAAGTCTTGCCCAAAAAATCAGAAACAAACTGACTTTATAGCAAACCCTAGTTGTGGTACCCTCAGTCTAGGAGGAAATAACACAGTCTCCAAATCCAAATTCCTCTGAATATGATGTGTATCCTCTCCAACAAAGATAAGATATGCCATTTGATGATGATAAAAACCCAAGGAGCTTGCCTATTGAAGAAATAAACCTAAGAATCTCAAAACCCTAATCTATGCACTGGTTAGGAGAGGATGATCCACCTGAGCCCTCTTGGACAATACCAGGACTCTTGCTTGACCCTCTGAAGCACTGCCTCAGGCACCTTGAGCCCATGCTAAGAACCAATGATATGCACACATGATAATGGAAAATGCAATGCAACATAAGCCAGTTAGTAATAAAGTAAGGAGAGCAAATTTTGGGGTGCAACAGCTACCCCTATTCAATCAACTTGGTCCTGAAGGTGTGATAGCAATGGCTCTCAGACATTCCAGGGTACACGGGGATTGAATACCGAAAGAACCCCAGAAATTTGCTTATGGTAAGAATAACGAGAAAGAGTGTGCTGAAAAATAAGGAATATGACCTCAACCATATCCACAAGGAAAAAACAAACACGACCTCAATCGTACCCAAAAGACGAATACAACCTCAAAGGAAGTCTGACCTCAATCACTCTGCCCACAAAGAAAATACGAATACGACCTCGATCGCACCACAAAACGAATACAACCTCAATTGCATCCGCAAAGGAAGACTGACCTCAATCACTCTACCCACAAAGAAAATAAGAATACGAATACGACCTCAATTGCATCCACAAAACGAATACAACCTCAAAGGAAGACTGACCTCAATCACTCTGCCCACAAAGAAAATACGAATACAACCTCGATCGCACCACAAAACGAATACAACCTCAATTGCATCCGCAAAGGAAGACTGACCTCAATCACTCTACCCACAAAGAAAATAAGAATACGAATACGACCTCAATTGCATCCACAAAACGAATACAACCTCAATTGCATCCACAAAACGAATACAACCTCAATTGTACCCTCAAAGGAAGACTGACCTCAATCACTCTACCCACAAAGAAAATAAGAATACGACCTCAATCGCACCCACAAAACGAATACAACCTCAATTATACCCGCAAAGGAAGACTGACCTTAATCACTCTACCCACAAAGAAAATACGAATACGAATACAACCTCAATTGCATCCACAAAAACGAATACAACCTCAATTGTACCCTCAAAGGAAGACTGACCTCAATCACTCTACCCACAAAGAAAACACGAATACGACCTCAATCGTACCCACAAAGGATAACCAACATAAAGTGGACTTCACTGGGGATAACGTGAAACAAGACTCTCAAAAGAAAAAGGCCAAAATGAGGCAAACAAAGACAAACTTCTAGCGGACTCCTGTTCCACAGATAAGATGACTCCGTTGGGGAAGGTGAAGTCTAAATAAAAGACTCTGCCGGGAAGCACAAGTATGAGGAACGCATCCCTCCAAAATCTCCTGAGTTATGCCATCTCCGCTGAGAAAGAGGACTGGCAAGGAAAGTATCAAACCTGGCTTATGCTTTGGAATGCAAATGTTTGAATTTTGCTGTAATGCTCCACACGAAGTGGAAATGCTACACGTTTTGAGGATGCAATGCTTATGATATGTAAAAGGGGTCCCTCCAGCAAAATAAATGCCGGAGAGAAAAGATCAATTCAGTCGGGGATGACAAAAATAAATTGTCCTCTGAACCTAGGAACTCTGCTGAGAAGGATCACACTGATCGACTCCTTGGATCAACAATTTCTACTGGGGATGAAATCCCAAAAGAACATCCACACTACCGGGGATTATACCTGTCCTCTACTGAAGGTAACATCCAACCTGAGATTTCCTCTTTGCTGGGGGAGTTGAGAATGGATGCCAATAACGGAACCGGAAGTTTGTTGCCGAGGATTGCCAACAACAGACGGGCTTAAGACCTGCTGGGGGATACCAGCCCATAATACCATCCTGCTTGGGGGATACTTCTGAACTTAACCTGCTGAAGGGAAGAGTACCCTTACCCCCACCTTGCTGGGGATTAGAATATGACATTAATGGCGAAAGTACACTTCCTGACTGGATGGGGGAAGTGAGCACCATGATTCTGTGGGGAAATAACGTCTTGATTCAGAGAAAATACTTTCCAAGTCTTCTGCTGGGGGAAGTCTGCTCTGCTGAGGAACGGTTGCCCTGCTGGGGAAGGAGCAATCTCGATGCTGGGGAGTACAATGCTGTTGCCCTGCAAGTCAAATAACAACAACAAAAGGAGAATGCCACAACATAACTATCACTGTTAACGCCTAAGTAATTTCTACTGCTTTTCGTTATGCTTCGCAAAGCTCAAAGTTTTATATGCAATGTTTATCAAAAATATCAGACATTTTTGCAAACAAAATAGTAAAAGTAAAACAAGCAACAAAAAGATCTTTGAATGAAATGAATATTTTATTGAGAAAAGTGGCCTGTAAATAGGCATTTACATTTGGAAGCAATTCCTAGAAAGAGGTAATTGCGCAAAAAACAAAAAGAAAATATACATGTCGGCAATGTGGGAACAGATATCCACCATGATTCGACTCAGCTATGACCCGTATGACTTGCTTAGCCACAAATTTCTTGACCTTCGAAGAGACTAACTGTACCGATTCCTTTCTTTCGGAATTTCCAGGTATTGAGAGTGCTTCACAGATCGAATGCAGATCGTAGCCTTTCGCTTATAAATCCCTAACTTTTGCCTGGATCGCCCTTTTCGGGTTTTCAATCCACCAGGATACCCATTTTTGCCAAAGTCGCCTTTTCAGGTTTTCAACTTTCCGGGTTTACACATTTCTTTTTACATTTTATCCCTAACTTTTTCCCGAACCTTTTCCTTTTTATGGTTCGCCGGGATGCCCCTTTTTTCCTGGACTTTCTTTTTATGTCCAGCGGGTTTCTTTTATGCGAAGTATTTTTTGACTACGTCTGCGTTCACAGGGGATGTAAAATCTTCGCCATCCATAGTTGAGAGTAGTAAGGCTCCACCAGAGAAAACCTTTCTGACTACATACGGCCCTTCGTAGTTTGGAGTCCATTTGCCCCTGTGATCTGTCTGAGGAGGAAGGATCCTTTTCAAAACCAATTCACCTGTCTGAAAATTCTGAGGGCGCACTTTCTGATCAAAGGCGTGCTTCATCCTGCTCTGATACAAATGACCATGTGCGATGGCTACCAATCTCTTTTCTTTAATGAGGTTCAACTGATCCAACCTGGAGCGTACCCATTCAGCTTCATCAAGCTTCACATCTGCTAGAACTCTCAAAGATGGAATCTCGACCTCTAAGGGTAAAACTGCTTCCATACCATATACCAATGAGAAAGGGGTTGCCCCAGTTGACGTACGCACCGAAGTACGGTAACCATGCAGGGCGTAAGGTAACATCTCATGCCAGTCCTTATATGTTACCACCATCTTCTACATAATCTTCTTGATGTTCTTATTACTGCCTCAACAACACCATTCATCTTCGGACGATATGGAGAAGAATTGTGATGCTCAATCTTGAAACTCTGACATAGTTCCTTCATCATCTTATTATTCAAATTCGAGCCATTATCAGTAATGATTCTTTCCAGGACCCCATAACGACCGATGATGTCCTTCTTTATAAACCGGGTTACCACTTGCTTGGTGACGTTGGCGTACGAGGCTGCCTCCACCCACTTCGTGAAATAGTCAATGGCAACCAAAATGAAACGATGCCCATTGGAAGCAGTAGGCTCAATCTTTCCAATCATGTCTATACCCCACATTGCAAACGACCAAGGAGATGACAACACATTTAGAGGCGTAGGCGGTACGTGCATCTTATCTGCATAAATCTGGCATTTATGACACTTTCGGGCGTACTTGAAACAATCAGACTCTATAGTCATCCAGTAATATCCTGCCCTTAACAACTTTCTAGCCATGGTGTGTCCACTGGAATGAGTACCGAAAGAACCCTCGTGAACTTCCTCCATCAATAACCCTGCCTCATGTTCGTCAACACAACGTAGCAAGACCATATCGAAGTTCCTCTTATATAACACATCATCCTTGTTCAGAAAGAAGTTCCCTGCCAACCTTCTCAGAGTCTTCTTATCTTTGGTGGAGGCACCCTCTGGATACTCTTGTCTTTTCAGAAAAACCTTAATATCATGATACCACGGCTTGCCATCTGACACGTCTTCAATTGCAAACACAAAAGCCGGTTTATCCAGACGCATGATCCTAATCGACGGAGTTTCATTCCAACGGTTCACCTTATACATGGATGCCAATGTCGCTAACGCATCAGCCATCTGATTCTCAGCTCGGGGCACATGATGAAAATCCACCCTATCAAAGAAAGGTAACAACCTTCTGACATAGTTGTTATAAGGTACCAAATTTGCCTGACGAGTCTCCCATTCCCCTGTAATCTGATTAACCACCAACGCGGAATCACCATAGACATCGAGGTTCTTAATTCTCAAATCAATTGCTTCTTCTAACCCCATGATGCATGCTTCGTACTCCGCCTCGTTGTTGGTACACACGAATGCTAACCGGGCAGTGAAAGGTATATGAGAACCCTTCGGGGTTGTAATGATTGCCCCAATTCCATTACCATATGAGTTAACATCCCCATCAAAAATCATCTTCCACTGTGATCCGATCTCAGGCCCTTCGTCAGGCAGAGGCTCTTCACAATCCTTCATTTTCAGAAACATAACATGCTCGTCTGGAAACTCAAACTTCATAGGCTGATAATCCTCGACTGGCTGATCAACAAGATATTCTGACAGAACACTTCCCTTAATGGCCTTCTGAGAAACATACTGAATATCATACTCTGTCAAAACCATCTGCCAACGGGCTATCATTCCAGAAAGTGTCTGCTTCTCAAACACGTACTTAATCGGATCCATCTTCGAAATCAACAAGGTTGTGTGATTTAACATATACTGCCTTAGGCGTTTGGCTGCCCAAGCGAGTGCACAACATGTCTTTTCCAGCATAGAGTATCCTGATTCGCAATCAGTGAACTTCTTACTCAGGTAGTAAATGGCGTGCTCTTTCTTACCCGTCTCGTCGTGTTGACCGAGCACACAACCCATCGAATTCTCAAGAACCGTAAGGTACATAATCAACGGTCTCCCAGACACTGGTGGCATAAGGATTGGCAGTTCCTGCAAATACGTCTTTATCCTTTCAAACGCCTCTCGACAATTTTCATTCCACCTGACCTCTTGGTCCTTTCTTAACAACTTGAAAATTGGTTCACATGTAACCGTCAGATGAGAGATGAACCTGGCAATGTAATTCAACCTCCCCAAGAAACCACGAACCTCTTTCTCTGTTCTTGGCTCAGGCATCTCCTGTATGGCTCTTATCTTTGCAGGATCAACCTCGATACCTCTTTCAGTAACAATGAATCCCAGCAATTTACCAGACCTTATGCCGAAGGTGCACTTGTTCGGATTCAATCTCAATCTGAACTTCCTCAACCTTTCAAACAACTTCTGGAGGTTTACCAAGTGTTCTTCCTCTGTCTGTGACTTCGCAATCATGTCATCAACATAGACTTCGATCTCCTTGTGAATCATATCATGAAAGAGAGTCACCATCGCCCGCTGATAGGTTGCCCCAGCATTCTTCAATCCAAAGGGCATTACCTTGTAGCAAAATGTTCCCCACAGTGTTATGAAAGTAGTCTTCTCCATGTCCTCTGGGGCCATTTTGATTTGGTTATACCCAGAGAAGCCATCCATGAAGGAAAACACAGAATATTGAGCGGTATTGTCCACTAACACGTCAATGTGGGGGAGTGGGAAATCATCCTTCGGGCTCGCCCTATTCAAATCTCGGTAATCCACACACATCCTAACCTTCCCATCCTTCTTAGGTACAGGTACAATATTAGCAACCCACGGAGGATAATTTGTCACAGCAAGAAATCCGGCGTCCAACTGTTTCTGAACCTCTTCCTTGATCTTGACAGCCATATTTGGTTTCGTCCTTCTCAATTTCTGCTTGACTGGAGTACAACCCTCTTTAAGCGGCAGTCTGTGTGAAACAATGTCGGTATCAAGTCCGGGCATGTCTTGGTAAGACCAGGCGAAGATATCCACATACTCTCGAAGTAACTCAACCAATCTTCCCTTAACAGTGTCTTCCAGGGAAGCCCCAACCTTTACCTCTCGTTTAACATCCTCGGTTCCCAGATTAACAGTCTCAACTTCCTCCTGATGAGGTAGAATAACCATTTCCTCTTGTTTCAGTAGCCTGGCTAATTCTTCTGGTAAGTCACAGTCTTCGTCAGTCTCTTCTTCGGCCTGATAGATGGGATTGTTGAAGTCATATCGAGCCATAGCCAAGTCATGGGTGGAATCTGAACAAAGGAACCTGCATGATGGATGTTTTATGTTTATTATGAGTGCAACAAACAAGAAAACACATTGCCATTTTGATGTGGGTTAATGTAACAAGTGAAAAATAGAAAGACATGGATCAAAATATTTGAATGAAAAACGTCCTTTATTGATGATAAAAATAGCAAATAAAACATCCAAGCCCTACAAATAAATGTCACTACGCCTTGGGCAGAGCGTAGGACTCAACATAACAGAAAACAAAAGTAAAGTACTCCGGGCGCGTCACTTGGATAACTTTCTCGGAGGACCAGTTGCCTAAGCTCTGACCAGGGGTGCAGGGACGGATCCATTCGTCCATGTCACAATCACTATCCCCTTCATCCTCAATAGCATTGACTCTGTCGAAGAAAACACCGGCACTGGTGAAACGGACTGGACCATAGAACTTGGGAGGATCTTCAGAATGCCTAGGTGGCTTGTAACCCAGTCCATGAGTATCTTGCTTCCTTTGAACATCAATAACACTACCCCACTTCTGAGAACCACCAGCTTCAACTATAGCACACGCCTCTTTGAAAGAGGACATTGGAATCTCTGGTTGTATGACGACTTCAGGTTGGGCAACCGCCTCAGGCTGAGTGACTGCCTTTGGGGGTTCCTGGGGAATCTTCACAGCTTCAAAGGCTTGGCACAAAGTTTCCTGTATCTCACCATCTACCTCTACATACTTGAAGGTTGATAGGTGACTCACCATGATATCTTCTTCACCACAAACAGTCACAACGTGGGCATCCACCATATACTTCAACTTCTGGTGCAACGTAGAAGTTACTGCCCCAACACCATGGATCCATGGGCGACCCAACAAACAACTATAGGCAGGCTGAATATCCATTATGTAAAAGGTGGTGTTGAAAACCTCAGGACCCACCTTGATTGGCAGAACTAACTCTCCAAACACTGACCTCTTGGAGCCATCAAAAGCACGTACCACCAAGTCACTTGGTGTACAAATCAACCCACGAGTATCCAACTTCATCAGAGCCTTCTTTGGTAACACATTCAAAGACAACCCAGTATCAACTAACACATGTGACATCAAAGAACCACGACATTCCACTGAAATATGCAGAGCATTATTGTGATTCCTCCCAGCCGGAGTTAGATCTAAATCAGTGAAACCCAAACCATTACCAGCATTCATATGCGCCACAACCCCTTCTAACTGATTGCCGGATATTTCCTGTGGTACATAAGCCATATTCAGAACCTTCAACAATGCATTTCGGTGTGCCTCAGAGCACAACATTAAGGATAGAATGGAAATCTTCGATGGGGTTTGGTGAAGCTGGTCAACAATCTTGTAATCACTTTTTCTGATCAACCTTATAAACTCTTCTACATCTTCTGAGAAAGTATCCCCACCTTGCTTTGTCGTAGAATTATTAGCTTCCTGCCTCTATACGGACTCATCCATCATCTGTTTACCCTTGTCTTGTCTTGAACTGCCAGCTTGATTCTCGGACGGAATAAAGACCCTACCACTCCTAGTGATAGCCCCTGCTTCAACAAGATTTTCCACCCCTGTGTTCACAGCTGATGTCTCTTCCAATTCCAGCTTCTCACCATTAACAAACACCTCGGCCCCATAATTCCATGGGATGGCCTTGGTACTCTCATACGGAACTAGGCCAGGAACAGTGATAGTGACCGGCGCTGGTCTCGCCGACGCTGATATAGTTATCGTCTTGAAGGGAATTGTTATCGTGGCAACATCAATCTCTCTGTCAGTAACAATACTCTGCTTACAGCCCCTGTCAAACTGCAATACCCCTTCGCTGATCATTTTCTGAATACCTGCTTTCAATAAATCACAACCGCCTGGCTGCGACACACATTCTACACAACCTTCATCACAACTGGGAAATACCCCTCCCTTCAACAGTCTTTTCTTCACCACACCCAAGGGAGTTTGGATTTCGTTCACATCTGAAATCAAACTCAAGTCTTCACAATCTTTAATAATAGCATTGACCTTCGGCCCACCGTGATTCGGCATCGGGTTCTGATTCACATTAGGAACATCGTTGGAGAAATTGATGGCTTTGGAATCCAGCAGATCTTGAACCTGATGCTTAAAAGCTTTACAGTTTTCAATATAATGTCCGGGTACCCCAGAATGAAACTCACAGTGGGCGTTGGCGTCATAGCCGGGAGGTGGATTACCAGTAGGTGGAGCCAATGTTCTCTTCTGGATTAACTGTAGCTTTAGCAAATACTGAAATAATTGAGCGTATGGAAGAGGTGGAGTGTCAAAATGCCTTTCCCGCCTAGTCAGAGGCTGAGACCGGCGAGGAGCCTGATTTTGTTGTTGAGACGCTGCAGGCTGTTGAGGTGCTGCTGGGATGGTTACAGAAGCCACCTGTTGATTGTAGTTCTGACGAGGTCCATCTCTACCACGATATGATGACACAGAGTTTGTATCTCCCTCCTTCTTTTTATAAGCACTAGCATAAGGCTTCTTATTTCCTCCAGATGAGGACCCATCACTGCCTGATATCTTACCCGCCTTAATTCCGCTTTCCACCATCTCTCCTACCAAGATCAAATCAGCAAACTTTCCAGTCATACATGGTACCAACTTTTCATAGTAATGACCCTGCAAGGTGGCCATAAACATAGTTATCATTTCACGTTCCAACATGGGAGGCTGAACCCTTACTGCCAATTCACGCCACCTCTGGGCATACTCCTTGAAACTCTCATTATTCTTTTGTGACAGATTCTGCAGCTGCGTTCTGCTAGGAGCCATATCAGTGTTATATTGGTAATGTCTGATAAATGCCCCTGCCAGATCTCTCCAACTACGCACATCCTTCCTTTCCAGTTGTATGTACCACTCCAGGGATGCCCCAAATAGGCTATCCTGGAAGCAATGCATCATTAACTTTTCATTCTTCGCATATGCAGCCATCTTGCTCGCATATGCCCTGACGTGGGTCCTCGGACAAGTTATACCATTATACTTCTCGAAAGTGGGAGTCTGAAACTTGTGCGGAATAACAACGCCTGGAACCAGCCCCAAATCCTCTAGATCCATCCCCACAGAATCCTGATTCACAACACCCCTTAGATGTTCCTCGAGCAACCGGATCCTCTGATCATGGTCAGTCTGGGGACCAGCATCCCCACCTGGCAAAGAAAATACATCATCCTGAACATCATCATATTGACGACCATGAACTGTGCCAGCACCAGTAGCACCTCCCACTGCAGTGGGAATCACAACACTTTCTCCTCCGCCCGGAGGAATCACAACACCAGTAGCAGGAGTACCTCCACCCGAAGGGCCATTCTAAACATCATTAGTAACACCAGTCTGAATTCCTCCATGAAGGACACCATCTTCATCAATTCTCGCAATCAGTGGCTGAACGAGAGTCCTCAACTGCTCTTGGCCCTGAGCAACACCTTGCATTAACTCCATGAACTGGTTCATGCGAGTCCGCATCTCAATGATTTCATTCTGTACTTGATCCATGAGCTTCTTCTGATTCTGTCTGGTGGGATACCGGTGGATGTGATGATCTGCAATCCTGAGATTTAGAACAAGATAAGAACACCGGAGATAAACACCTGTCATGCAAAATGATTATGCAAAATAATTATGAGTATGCAAATGCAAATGGACATGTTTGAAAATTCACAAGGCGATCCACCCCTTGATTCCGGTTTAATAACAAGATATAATGGAACTTTTGCTCATATAATAAGAAAACCAGAGAAGAGTCAAATGTCAACAATCACAAATCCGAGATAACGAGTCTGAATATAAAAACCATAGGTCCCAACCAACAAGCCTGGTGGTGATCCACATACAATAAAAGAGAACAGAAAACTATGGCATATCATCAAAATTCACAAGTGTCAATCCCCCCATCCATTATGCTTTCTGCACCAGTCTTGAATCTCCTTGAACAGCTTTCTGGTATCGGGATGCTTCGGCCTCTGAATTAGCCCTTGAATGAGAAGGTTTCTCCTGTGTATGATCCTATCCAAGTATCGGCAATGTAACTCCCAAGCGTCTTCTCCAGAAACACCATCTATGCTAGGACCCTCATGTCTAGGTTTCTTCACTTCAGCTTGGATTTTCAGTTCTTCCATGGAGGCTATGACTTCATTGAGTCGACCCTCGACTACTTGTCTCTTGAATATCCCTGATAAGATCTCGGCGTCTTTCTTCTTGAGCGTCGACTTCAACTGATCAATCTTAGCTATGTAGTCGTCTTCCTTTCTCTTATTCTCAGCCATGGCAGTTTCTTGGTGATCATTGAACCTGTGAATCTTCAACAAAGCCTTGCCTAATTCCTCCTCCTTGGACCTGAGAATGTTACTGATACCATCCAAAGCTTGTTTCGTTCTTTCTCTGGATGCGACCATGTCAGCAAGCTCTTTTTCTGCTTTAGCAAGGAGCTCTGTCTTCAACTTGGCGGTATGAACAGCTTCACCCCGCTCATGCTTCCACTGATAAATCTCTCTCTTTAGCTCACTATTTTCTTCCCGCAACCTTTCCTTTTCAGCCCATAATTTGTTATACTTCTCCAACTCAACGGTGGTAGGAGGCTCGATCACCAAAGGGTACAAAGGTGGTTCCACCGGGAATGGAAGAAGCTCCTCTTCTGCTCTCTTCTTAATCCACTCTTTATAGGGAGGGAAAGCCCGATTATTACTTTTCTCGAATGGAATTTTACCCTTCTTAGTCACTTGTTTCCAAGCATTCACAACTTTCCTTATCAACCCTTGATCCTCAATGCCATTGAAGAACAAGGACTCTCGGACATCTCGCTCTTTGGGTGGATTCTTCAAAGGATAGCCAAACTATCTGATAGCTAGGGAGGGATTATAGTTAATTCCACCTTTCCTCCCTATCAAGGGAACATTAGGGAATTCTCCGCATTTGCAAATGATCTCCATTCCTAGCAAGTCACGATTAATCCAAGCAATGTTGTCAGCAGTCAAGCCCATGACCCTCTTTGACCACTTCAGAGAATCTTTCGTATCAATGAAAGCGCCAGATTCGGGGAGACGACTCAGAAACCAAGTAGCTAAAATCGGTGCACAACAACTTACAGTTTTCCCACGTCTATTCTCATTCTTGTAGTGAACCGAGTGATACACATCACCTAGCAAGGTAGGTATAGGATTCTTCGAAATAAAGATTCTGACGGCATGCATATCCACCAGATCAGGAATGTTCGGAAACAGGACAATCCCATAGATGAACATAGCTAGGATAGCTTGGAAAGCAGTCTAGTTCTTCTCTTTGACATGTATGCAAGCTTGATCAAATAAGAACTTCAGTAGGAAACCCTTAACTCCTTTTTTTTCTTCAATATTACTGTTCAGGACGGATTCACTAATATGAAGAGCCACAGCCATTTCTTTTATACCGGGGTGTTCCTCAGAAAAGAAAACTATATCATGACTGATAGGAATTCCCAAAATAAATGAGAACTCCTCTAACGTTGGAGCCAAGATGTAGTCCGGGAAAGTGAAGCAACGCAGAGACGGATCGTAAAACTGAAGAAGTGTGTGAACGACATCCTTCTCATACTTGGAGATGTTATAGACAAATTTCAGAAGTCTTCCATACCTTCCACTGAACTCTGTACGAACTCCGGAACCAGCCATATTAATTAGTTTGTGAATCAGTGTCAAAGTCGGTTCTGGGAACGAATAGGCAACAGTCTTCTTTCTCTAAACATCCATACTGAAGTAACCTCAGAAAACCGGAATCAAGAGTAAGATGCAAGCCCTGAAAAATGTCAAACATGTCAGAATGCAAGAAAAATGATATGCTTATGCAAACATGGGGTCAAGGCACATTGCTGGATGTGTTGTACTGTTAATTAAACGAGAACCCAGAAAACCAGAACTTTGAACCACCGAGAAACTCAAATAATCAGACATTGATGAGAAATCTAGAAAATCAGGGTAGGTTGAAGGTCTCGGTTACCTGCAAACCTGCAAATGCCCATCCCCTCTCACATGTGGGTACTAGGATGTTCAGTATCCCGGGCTCTCAGGTCGAGAAATGATGATACGTTCACCATTTCTGGTTTGGCATCATCATCAATCGAGGAGGCCTCAACTGATTCTCCAAAGCGGAAGGTCCTCAGTTTTGGCACTGAGGTCGAGAAACAATAGTACATTCATCCCTCGGGGTACAGTACTAAAGTCAATCAAGGAGTGCCTCCACTGATTCTCTTCAAAACGTAGGGGCCATCCTATGCGAGTTCCAAAGCGGGCCCTCGGGTGCGAATGGGTTTGCCACAGGATGTGGTCTGCCACTGTCACCACTAAAGAGGGATGTTTCCACTAAGGTCCTCAATGATAGATCACCATAGTCGACAGCTCTCTAGATCAACACCCCAACATGCGCAAGACACACACGTTAGAATGCGTCCCAAGATAGCCTCGTCTGGTTGTGAATTTCGTGAACACACAAACGTACCAAGCGGGTACGTAGGTCCCACTACTTTCCACTCTAGTCCTAGGGTATTCTCAAGCCTGGGTATTGGACTTAGCTCTCGGTCCCACCCAACCTGCAAAACAAAGACAGCCAGCACAGCACAACAGCATGACAGTAATAAAAAATGAAATGCAGAAAATGCGGTAAAAATAAAAAATAAAATACAACACATAAAGCAAAACAAAAACAAAGCACCCAAAGAGAACAAAGACAAGCAAACGTTAGGACTGACTCGCTTAGGGATGGACCAGCATAGGTCAACCCTTTCCCCAGCAGAGTCGCCAGCTGTCGCTCCCAGGATTTTCATCCAGGTACAAACGCGAGAGTGGCGCGGAAAAACAGAGTCGCCAGCCGTGTAAATTTATCCTAAGAGAGGGAAAGGGAACACCGCATAAACCTGAGGAAGAGGGGAAGGAATGGTCATCGCAACCATAACCTGGGTTCGGGAGTCGATTACGCGAGGGGAAGGTGCTAGCACCCCACGCGTCCATCGTACTCGATGGGATCCACGCTTGTTGTCTATTCTAAGGGTGAGTCATACTATCATCTAGGGCTGTACCAAAACGGAGAGGGAAAGACAAAGACCGACTCAGTAGGATGTCGACGTCCTAGGCCTACGTACCCCCTTTGTGCAATGGGGAATTCAGAGTCAACGTAGTTCGGACCAAGTTCTTTTTGTGTTTTTTATGAGCGACGTTAAGTTCGCGTCCGACAGTTAGGGTCGATGCCTGTTTGCGTCTCAGATGGAAGGTAACATGCCCTTTTTGAAAATAGCCTTTAAGTTTGGAAATCCCGAAGGACAAAAAGGTTTGAAGTTGGTCTGTGTTTTTTAGGACAGAAGTGGCTTAAGTTAGTTCCTAAGTCGCATTGCACCAAAGTCTAGGGCACAGGGGCGAATACTTAACGCATCGTCCCAAGACAGGACGCTCGCTAAGCACTCTAGAAAGATGAGAGGAAGCCCCTCATTTCTCATTCCCCATACTTAAGGCTCGTGCGCAATACACCTTATTCTTATTAAGTGTTTTAAAGAAATTTGAGATGAGAAGAGAGAAGACACAAAGGTAACTCTAAAGGGGGACTATGAATCCTAAAGTCATCATGCATGGGTGACCTACGGTTAGTGAGGTTCAACCTAAACCCTAAAGAAAGAAGATGAGGGAAGGAGAGAGTAAGGGTGAAGGTGAATATGGATACTTATCCACACCTTTAAAGAACTTACCTTAGTCCCTGCATAAAAGGTTAGTGAGAAACAGACATAAATAATATCAAAGCAAATAAAAATCAAACAATGGCAAACAATAGTGATAATAATCCAAACATGAACTCAAATATCAAAGAAGCAACCCCAAAGCAAATGGCATAAGTGCCTTTCAAACAAGGACCTAGGCATGATCAGAAACACACATATAAGCAGATCTCAAGTGAAAATAAATAAAACAATTGGAGAAATAACTCCCAAAATTCCCAAATTAAATATCAAGGTCCCTCAACCAGAGACAAACAACATACCAAAAACCCCTGCAAAAATTCAAAGTGTTAGTCATTCAATTAATCATGCAAGATTCAGGTGAGAAGTAGGGTTCAGTGTGCCAAAGAGAAGGACCAAAATGCAATATGCAATAATTTTAAAAATGAAATAAAAATGTTTTAATGCATTTTAATATGTTAGTGAATGAATGCAAAAGGAATGGATCAAACATATTTTATAGGTGAGGAGAAATAAAATGAAGAAATTTATGTATGCATGATATGGGTGATGCAAAAAGAAAATAGACTAAATAATTAGTTTAAATGATAAAAATAAAATAAAAATAAAAAATAAAATTTATAAAAATTTTATAAAGTAATAAAGATGATGTATGAATTTTATGGGAATTTTAAAATGCAATTATGTAATTTTAATAATTAAAATATGAAAATGATAAATTAAATGAAATAAAAATGAAATAAGAAGTGGGGGGGGGGGGGGGGGTGCGTTAGTAAGGAAATGCAGTAGAAATTGAAGGTTGGGCCAGAGAGTGGGGTGTGAGTAGCGAAGCCCGCCCATTGATTGATCAGAAAAAAACAAAAATAAAAAAGGAATACCGTGTGCCTACCATGTGCACGGCGCGTGACATTTTTAATGCGTTGGCGTGAGGAGGACCGTTTGATGCATCATACGGTACACAATTGGTCAACGAAAATAAAAGTAAATCAAAAGAAATAAAATAACTGGAGGAACATGATAGTTACCGTGGGGTTATAAACACAGGATCACTAATTATAATTCAGAAAAAAAAATAAAAAGAAATAACATGTGGCACGATTTAGACCGTTGGATGAAGAGAATGAAGGGTCGGGATTTCGTCTTCAACCTTGGAACCCCTCCACCGGCCAGCCACCGCACCAGTCGCCGGAACTAGGGTTCCGGTCGACTCCTCCACCACCTGCAACCTGAAAAGTGCCCAGAAAATGCAAAGGGGTACCCTATCCGACCCAGAAAATCACGAGGAATCCAAATATGGCATCAAAAATCGCAAATTGTTAGTGTACGATGGAATACGAATGAAATATCATTAGGGCACAAAACTTTAAACACACATAACAAGCCATACACACATCCATATTCAAAACCAATTACATCAGCATGATCAGTGACAATCACACAACAAAATAGACATAAAAAAAAGGAGTTTTGGGACCACGAAAAAATCCATCAACCTGAGATGGTGCCACTCCAATCCTTGCTTTTGGCTGCAAATGGTGGTTGGGTTGCACTCTAGAGATCACCAGGAGAAGGTTTGTGGAAGAACTTTGAAGAAACTCCTTGTGAATTGAGAGATCCAAGGAATTCAAGAATTAGGGTTCACTTTCTTTTTCTCCAAAATATCACGTGTAACTGACCCTAACCAGTGCATGGATGAGTTTAAATAAGCTAGGGTTTTCTTCTGATGATGAATTGGGCTTGGGTGATTTCTTGTTTAATGATTTTTTGAATTATTTTGAAAAATCACATTATGTTAAGCACACCTCCTCCATGCATGGATATTTGAAAGTTTCATGATGGATCACTTGCATTTGAGTTGCTAATCACACCACATTTAAATTGGGCCTTGAAACTTTTTTGATTCATGACTTTTGAATAATTTGGCATTTTTGAACAATGGAGAATAAGTGAAGAACACACCATGGAATTTATTCATTCTTGGGCCCAAAATAATCCTCAAGGAATGTCTTTTAATATTGGAATGTGGCATAAAGCAATGGAATTGATTATAGGTCATTATGCCCAAAGTTGTGAAAATGGGATCATGAGAAACCCTAAAAACCACTTTGCCTTCTTTTGATCATAACTGGAGTTTCACAAATGACATGGAGACCCACTAGTACTTATTGGAAAGAGGAGAAAAATATATTCAACTTTCATGTTGGAGAAAAATTCATTTGAAGCTTTCTTGATGATGAAAAGTCAAGTTGAATGCAGTGCAGGAACTTGCCAAAAAAGGAAACTTTTCATTATAGGTCACTTTCCAAATTTAGAAACTTTGCACCAACTCCTGATTCCTGACAAATATGTATGAAACTTGACCCTTGAAGACCATATGAGGATGTGAGACTTTGAAAACCTTTGAGAGAACCTCAAAATTCCACAGTTGACTTCTCCTCTCACTGTTGACTTTTATCCAATTCAACTGATTTTCAATCCATTGGCCAATTGAACTTCTCCTGAACCAAACTGATGGACAAACTCCCATCCCTAGGTACTTAGGGACCCAAGGAGTACCATGGAATCAAGTCTTTCCCAAAAAATCAGAAACAAACTGACTTTATAGCAAACCCCAGTTGTGGTACCCTCAGTCTAGGAGGAAATATCACAGTCTCCAAATCCAAATTCCTCTGAATATGATGTGTATCCTCTCCAACAAAGATAAGATATTCCATTTGATGATGATAAAAACCCAAGGAGCTTGCCTATTGAAGAAATAAACCCAAGAATCTCAAAACCCTAATCTATGCACTGGTTAGGAGAGGATGATCCACCTGAGCCCTCTTGGACAATACCAGGACTCTTGCTTGACCCTCTGAAGCACTGCCTCGGGCACCTTGACCCCATGCTAAGAACCAATGATATGCACACATGATAATGCAAAATGCAATGCAACATAAGCCAGTTAGTAATAAAGTAAGGAGAGCAAATTTTGGGGTGCAACATGAACATAAGGATTTATTAACTTTTATTGATAGCGAATGGAATTCATTTGTGTTGTATGGTATGACTACTCATGTGATCCACGAGAAACTTCAAATGTTATGGGGGAGGTTACGATGGTGGAATGTAAATGTGTTTGGGTGGATTGACTTGAAGATTGAAGGTGAGGTAGAGATTATCATTCAAGTGGAACAAGAGTGGGCAAATGTGGGTGGGCAAGCTACTAATGTGGATGTGGAGAGGATGAGAAAAGCTCAAGAAGAATTGTGGAGGAATTTCCACCTAAAAGAGTGTATCTTATTGCAGAAGTCAATGGATAAATGGGTAAATGAGGGGGATCAAAATTCAAAATACTTTCATTATCTCCTTAAAAAGAGGTCTAGAAGGAATTCCATTTCTTCGGTTCAAGTGGGGGATGAGCTGGTGGAGGACGCTTGATTAGTTAAAAAGCATATCAAGGATCATTTTTCTGCTAAGTATCAAAGTCATGTAAGGAAGAGACCGAAGCTAGATCTTACAGGTTTAACTTGCTTAATTGATGCTGAAAGTCCCAAGTTGGAGGAAATGTTTGATGAGAATGAAATAAAGGAGGTCATTTTTTAGTGTGTGGGAAATAAGAGTCTGGGACCCGACGAGTTTAACTTGGAATTTTTGAAGAGGTGTTGGAGTGTGGTAGGTGTGGATGTTGTCAATTGCATTCAGGAATTTCATGAATCTGCTAGCCTCCCTAAAGCAATGTCTTCCTTTTTTCTAGCATTAATTCCTAAAATGGATAATCCACAAAATTTAGATGAGTATAAACTAATTAGCTTAATTGGTTGTGTGTATAAGGTTATTTCAAAGCTGTTGGCATCTAGATTAAGGAATGTAATGAACAAACTTAGTTCAATGTCTCAAACCGCTTTTATACCTGAGAGATAACTTCTTGATGATGAAGTCATGTTAAATGAAATCATTGATTTGGCTAGAAGAAAGAAACAGAGGAGTGTGATGTACAAGGTTGATTTCACTCAGGCGTACGATTGCGTGGACGGGAAGTTTTTGAGGAACATGTTTGAAGCTATAGGATTCGGTATGAAATGATTGAGGTGGATGGAGAGTGGGTTGTTCACTAGATTTATGTCTGTGTTAGTGAATGAGAGCCCTATGGACGACTTCAAGGTGTTTAAGGGCTTGAGACAAGGGGATCCCTTGTCTCCATTTCTCTTTTTTATTGTAGTTGAAGGGCTGGCTGTTGTTGTTAGAAGGGTTGAAGATGTAGGATTGTTGAGAAATGATAGAGTATTAGGCGGGTGTTTTTATCGTCTCCATAGGGATTGCCGATATTAGATGCTTGCCGTTCAATAGTCACGATGTTTTAAGTTCAAGAGTTTCAAATGGTTCTCAATTTTGGTTAACATTAGTTGGTAGCAAAGAGTAATTTATGACAAAGAGTTTGTAAAGTTTTTAGGAAAGCATGTCAAGGTTAGGTTTCGCTAATCCTTTTTACATATATCCGATTAATCAAGCATATGAACTTAGTTTCCGACCAATACAACCGCGTATCCTCCCGACTAAGTTTATGTCTAAAGCAAAGTCGTGAGTATCGTTGTTTAGACCGTTAGATGTTGTCTCACTCTAATAATCTAAACAACAATCATTAAGATCAACACAAAGCGAATAACAAATCCCAAATCTATGTCTAGAGTTTGGGTTTTAAGAGATGAAATTATTAGGTCATGATTTGTAGAATCTATGTCTAGAGCAATACAAACCACACAAGAATCATTAAGAGCAAATAACTTCATCTATATTGATCAAAGACCTTATTCATATACAAAAGATCAAAAGAAATACATATTATCAGGATCAACTACATCTAACCTTAACATAAAAGTGTTTAGCTACTCATTCTCATGGTAGCTTGGATGACAAGTTTCAAGAGGAGATGAATGAACATCCACGTCGAATAATCGAGAATGGATGTGACTTCAGCTTCTCAAAGTGAAAATCCACTCTTAGATGATCAAAAGACTGAAAACTATGTTTTTGGGTGAAAAAGAGCAAAAGATCCTTTCAGGAAAAGTGAAAAATCAATTTATACAACACAAAATCCCAGCAGCCTTCGCCTAGCGAAGGAATCATTCGCCTAGCGAATGTACTAAAACATGGCACTTTAAGTGCCTCAGACTTAAACCGCCCACAAAAGTTATCGTGGGTTCGCTAGGAGAACCAAATCATTCGCGACGCGAGCCTTCGCTACAACCTTCTCCCTAGCGAAGTTTGGGTGTTTTTTACCAAGAAACTTTCTGCCACCCTTCGCTGGCACCTTCGCCTAGCGAGCAAAGCAGCGAACCTTCACTGGCTTCCTCGCCACAACGAATTTACCCTGTTTTCCTACTGGAACTTTCTGCCACCCTTCGCTGGAACACTCGCCAACGTTCGCTAGGCGAACCTTCGCTGGTGACTTCGCCAGCATTCGCCTAGCGAATCCTGCTGTTGCTTTCTTGCTTCTATGGCCACTTGCATCCATTCTTTGTGTATTACACTCTTAATCATTTCATGCCTATTTCTGCACATTAGCACACAAATTACAAGCACCACAAGTATAATCCAATGTTTAAAGAATAACACATATCACCACTAAATTCAACAAATTCAACATAGAAAGTAATGAAAAAATGCCAAGTATTGAATACAAATATTTAGTATGTTTGACATCTAACAAACTCTCCCCAACTAACTCTTTGTTTGTCCTCAAGCAAAGTATGCCTCTCAAGAGGATTTGCTCAAGTATAAAACTCACCCAAGACAAGATAACCGACTCAAATAAACAACAATCACAACAAAGCAATAATTACACAATCCAAGAACTTACCATGTAAAAGAACTTGACTCCTAAACAATTTTCAAACAATGTTTCAAGAGACAACTTAATAATCATGCACATGTCACTCTGCACTCCACTTCGAAAAAGGATTGAAGGGCAAGGCAGATACAAGCATGGGACAATTTCACTCAAATGACAAATGATGTAAATACTAAGCAATTCATATAACATCTAAATGATCACGAAAGAAATCATGGAAGCACAAGATCACTAAGGGCTTCAAGGTTGTAGCTTGGTCGGGTTAACAAAAAAGGGACATTTCTAACGGCCATTGAATCGAAATTGCCGATGCACAAGAACATTCACTCTACAAAGTAGTCACAACACCACAACTTCATTCACCAATTTTTCTTTATTACACCCTCTCAAACTTCCTTGCACAATTATTGGATCTACAATTTTTTCATTCAAGCAAGCATTTACTCATTTGTACACACATATTCACAAGTTTTCTCTTTTCCTGCTTGCTTGAAAATTTTTTTTTCAAACTTTTGAGTACTTCACCACTTCTTTTCATTCTCCCCAACTTATTTTCGATTCAACCTAAAGTGAATTTTCCTTGCTTTTTAAGGCAAGGGAGTCAATTAAAACAATGGTTCAAAGGTTCAACAAGAAAACATTTTTAGAAGCTCTCAAAAATTCAATGATGACCTTTATTTATAAAACATGTACAACACCAAGTTCATCACCGACAGAGATCTAACAATTTTAGGCTCAAAGGGGCTAACAAATTCTCACTACTCACGGGTTAACTTCTGAAAAGAAATGGTTGTGCTCTAAATCAACAACTGCCTTGATCATTTTCAATACTTCCACAAAATCACACAAATCACAAGATGAAGCATGAATCAAAAGTATAAAACAAAATCGATCACCAATCCAACGCATATAGTAAAACCTGGAGGTTTCTCACTTTTGTGATTTTGGACCTAAATGACATAAGCAATCAAAACAGTTGTAACAAGAAACACAATTTCCAATTGTTCAAAGACACAAATTCTACTACACACTAACTTCTAGAACTAGGTAACTATGTACCTTGCCGACAATATCATGCTTAAATTACTATCATCACCATCCAACTTGGGAGAATCGTCTTTTACGCTCAAGACTCACCAACCTAAACTTCCAAAGTTCCATCAATAAAAGAAAGAACATTAAATATTCACAAGCATACCATCATAAACATATAAACAATTATAAAAGCTAAACCTTCGTAACTGAAGAATTCAACTGTTAAAATAATCACTAAAATAGAAATATTAGGAAAAGTGAAACATTTTTTTTTTAATTTTTACTGAAACCAACTAACGTTACTAATAATAATAACAATGTGCTTGGTGTAGAAACACCTACAGAAACAAAAGTACCTCAAGGGTACAAATACATCAATATCCAAAATATTCTACAAAGTGGATAAAATACACTAATAAAAACTAAAATAAACTGAATATAAGCAAACTTCACTTTGGTGACCAAAGGAAGTACAAAAGTCTGAAATCAACATTATTAGTCCTCATCGGACACCTCAATCTCCTCAGAATCGCCAACAGAACCAGTAGCTACCTCATCATCATCATCAACAATAGTCTCCTCACCAACCTCCTCATCCTCAGCATCATCTTCACCCCCTCCGAAAATTGGTCTGCCCTCAGGCCAACCAGCATGTGCTAGGAACTGCTCCCTAGACATCATCGAGTGCTCAGAGGCAAGGTCGCGGATTTGTAACTAGAGTACCTGCATAGAATCATGAAGGTCAGTCATGGCGCGCTGTGAAGCAGTCATCCAATCCCAGTTGTATTGACAAATCTCCTGCTGAAAAGGATAAAAGGCCGGTGATTCCGATCCAGAAACTCCACCATCCCCCACAGCAGCTTCAACATCAGCACCTGAAGATTCTCCACCAACCCCTCTAGCCTTACAAAACTTATCCACATATCTATCATCTATCGCCGACAGAATCGTGACCTGCCTGCGTGCTGGTATATCAACTCCAGCATGAGCACACAAAGACATAATGAGACATGGAAAAGCAAGCGGGGCATTCTTGCGAGCCGCAGTACCTCCCAGACCACTTAGAACGATTGCCTTGATCTCATCTGCAATAATGCGGGCCACGTCAATCTCAACATTCATCTGAATGCTATGAATAAGATGAGCCAAAGGTATAGGAACGGTGCTATGATGTGACCTGGGCGAGATGTTGGTAAGCACAAACAGCAAGATGAGTTGGACCAAAGGCTGCATGTCCACCCTTTGGAATCTAATTTCAACCCCGGATGAATTACGCTCAACCTATTTACCTGGAAGAAGTAAATCACGGGTCATCTTTGGAATGTCTCGGTGAAGATGCAGGTCCCGATGATACGCATCTAACTGACTACCAGCCAATGGCAACGGATCTCCCAGAACAGTGTTAATCGTCCTCCGGTCAAATCTCACAACAGTCCCCCTTACAAAAGAGGTCCAACTAAATCGTTCCCCATCATCGGGAAGGGCATTCGCGTAAAACTCCCGGACAATTTCAGCATTATACCCATCCAAAGGTGTCATCAAACAATCCCACTTCTTTTCCACAAAAAGTGCATCAATTGTTCGGTAGCTTCCACGGTCACTAAGGATGAATCTCTTCTCATCCAAGATATGTTTTCTCTCTAAGGTTTCGTAGCGGGCCGCCTGCTTTGCTCCCCTAAATCTATCCTCATCAAAAAGAAACTGGTACTTGCCTGGAAGTTGAAGCTTTTCTTTTCTTAGCTGCGTGGATTGCCATTTTCGATGCCATCTACACATAACAACCAATAAAACAAAACAAACCAACACATTAGCGAACCAAAACAACCCAGCCAGAGACTTACATATCATAAAAAAAATAATTAAATTTCCATTTGTTCGCTCCAGGTGTCGCTAGGCGAAGGCTGGCGAACATTCACCCCAGGTTCGCGAAGCGAATGCTGGCGAATACTCGCGCAGGCTCGCGAAGCGAAAACAACAGCGAACCCGCGAAAATGCAGAAAAACAATATCAAAAATCAGTCCAACAGCAACCTCATTTTAAAATCATCATCCTATTCACAATGCTTTGGTAGTTTATAACATGCAGCCCAAAAACAATATGAACAGAGGCACCAAAATTTTTGAAACCCTAAGTGATCTACCACAAAAATCCAAGTCATTCCCTAAACTAATGTTAACAGAAATACACAAGGAAAGTGTGAGAAAACCTGAACTTCGCAAGTTAACCGGAGGAACTAGGTGAAATGGAGATGGCAGAGAGAATTTGTGTACCAAGCTTTTGAGAGGAGAGGAAGTTTAAACAAAAAACGGTGGAAATGCAAATAGTGACAAAGGGACCAGGGTTCCCCCTCAAAATTCTGATTCAAGTTGGGTCATGGGCCCAATTGGTTGGCCCACCCACAAATATACCCCTATTTTTAACTGATGTGGCAAATTGGTTTGGGCTGTCTCGCTGGGTTCGCGAAGCGAAGGGCCAGCGAATGCTCGCCCCAGGCTAGCTAGGGGAACGCCAGCGAACATGACATAATTTTTCAAAATTTTTCTGCATTTGAACACATCTTTCAAGACTCCAAAACTATAACCAAAACAAAAAAACAGTAACAAAGCAGTAATACTTACAATGTTGGGGTGCCTCCCAACAAGCGCTTGTTTAACGTCGGCTAAGCTCGACGGTCCAACGCAACCTCAAGGATCGCGAAAAGGAACAACGGCGGGATTTTGCTCGAAATCACCTCCAAGATAAACTTTTAATCTTTGACCATTAACAGTCCACTTATCCTTTGACGTTGTGTCTTCAATTACAATTGCTCCATACGACTTGATTTCCCGAATTCAAAATGGACCCGACCATTTAGACCTCAATTTTCCTGGAAACAATTTTAATCGAGAATTGAAGAGTAGGACCAGCTGTCCCACTTCAAACTGTTTGATCACAATTTTTCTGTCATGGTAAGTTTTGACACGCTCTTTATATAACTTATTGGAATCATACGCCTGGAGGCGCAATTCATCCAATTCGTGCAATTGAATTTTTCTTTTGTCACCGCTCAGAGTTGGGTCAAAGTTCAAAAATTTCAAGGCCCAAAACGCCTTATGTTCCAACTCGACCGGTAAATGGCAATTCTTACCGTAGACAATTTTAAAAGGTGTGAGACCAATCGGAGCCTTAAAAATGGTCCGATAAGCCCACAAAGCATCATCAAGTTTGTTTGCCTAATCCTTCCTTGAGGCTGAAACAGTTTTTTCCAAAATTTGTTTTATTTCTTGATTCGATACCTCCGCTTGCCCATTAGCCTGAGGATGATATGATGTTGCAACCTTGTGCTTAACACCATATTGCTCCAAAGCCTTTTCAAGCTGAGTGTTACAGAAGTGGGATCCTCCATCACTTATCAACACTTGCAGAGTACCAAAACGAGAAAAAAATGTTTCTTTTCAAAAACTTTACTACGGTTTTTCCATCGGCTTTAGCACATGCTATTGCCTCAACCCATTTAGAAACGTAATCCACAGCAACCAAAATGTATTCGTTAGAAAATGAAGATGGAAATGGCCCGACAAAGTCGATTCCCCAACAATCAAATACTTCAATTTCTAACATATTTTGCAAAGGCATTTCATGCCGCTGTGAAATTCCACCACTTCTCTGACATTTATCACAACTTTGGGCATGCGCATGCGCATCTTTGAACAAAGAAGGCCAATAAAAGCCCGATTGGAGGACTTTTGTTGTCGTTCTTAACCCATTGAAATGTCCTCCATACGGAGAGTTGTGACAATGCCACAATATGTTCGTGGCTTCCTCTACTGACACACATCTTCTCAAGAGGTTGTCGACACCAAGTTTAAACAAATGGGGTTCATCCCATACAAAGGACTTGGCATCCGACAAAAATTTCCTTTTTTGATGGTGAGTTAGACCATCCGGTATCAATCCGGCGGCTTTGTGGTTAGCCATGTCGGCGAACCAAGGTCTAACTTGCACCCTAAATAAATTTTCATCAGGAAACTCCTCTTTGACTTCACATTCCTTCTTGGTCACGTCAACGTTTACCAGGCGGGATAAGTGATCCGCCACCAAATTCTCGGATCCTTTCTTGTCACGAATTTCTAGATCAAATTCTTGTAACAAGAGGATCCAACGAATTAGCCTCTGCTTAGAATCAGGCTTGGTGAGCAGATACTTTATAGCCGTGTGGTCCGTGTAAACGATGACTCGAGACCCTATCAAATAGGAACGAAATTTTTCCAATGCATACACTATTGCAAGCAACTCTTTCTCAGTTGTTGCATAGTTAATTTGAGCTTCGTTTAAAACTTTGCTCGCATAGTGTATCGCGTGGAAATCTTTCGTTTTCCTCTGACCCAAAATAGCCCCCACCGCATAATCACTTGCATCACACATTAGTTCAAAATCCAATTTCCAATTAGGTGCAATGATTATCGGTGAGGTAGTTAAACTCTTTTTTAAAAAATTAAACGCAAATATGCAAGATTCATCAAAGTCAAAAAACTTATCTTTGATGAGCAAATTGCTCAATGGCTTTGCTACCTTTGCGAAGTCCTTGATGAATCTTCGGTAGAATCCTGCATGTCCAAGAAAGCTCCTTATGCCTTTTACATTCAACGGTGGTGGCAATTTCTCAATAACGTCCACCTTGGCTTTATCCACTTCAAGGCCCTTTGAAGAAACTTTGTGTCCGAGCACAATTCCTTCGTTCACCATGAAGTTGCATTTTTCCCAATTGAGTACCAAATTGGTTTCCACACACCGTTCCAACACTGTATCCAAATTTTTCAAACAAATATCAAACGATTGTCCAAAAACCGAGAAATCGTCCATAAAGACTTCAATTGTCTTTTCGATCAAATCCGAGAATATCGCTTGCATACACCTTTGAAAAGTCGCTGGTGCATTACATAACCCAAACGACATCCTCCTATAAGCGAAGATTCCAAAAGAACATGTAAAAGTGGGTTTTTCATGATCCTCCGGGTTCACAATAATTTGGTTGTAACCTGAATAACCATCCAAAAAATAGTACAATTGTTGACCGGAAAGCCTTTCGAGCATTTGATCCATAAACGGGAGAGGGAAATGATCTTTCCTCGTAGATTTGTTTAGCCTACGGTAATCTATGCACATTCTCCACCCGGTCACGGTTTTTGTTGGAATGAGCTCATTTTTCTCGTTTCGGACCACCGTTAATCCGCCTTTTTCGGTACCACATGCACCGGACTAACCCAAGGGCTGTCAGAGATGGGGTAAATCATTCCGGCATCTAACATTTTACCACTTCCTTCCTAACCACCTCTTTCATGATAGGATTTAAGCGGCGTTGCGGTTGAGCAACCGGTTTGAAATCTTCCTCCATAAATATTCGATGCATGCAATATGAAGGGCTTATGCCTTTGAGATCGGACAAAGTCCATCCCATTGCATCCTGATTTTTTTTTAACACTTGAATTAAGCGGCTCACCTCATTTTCCGATAAAATGCTGCTTATGATAACCGGTTTATTCCCACCTTCCTCAAGAAAAGCACACTTCAAGGTTGAAGGTAACACCTTCAGTTCAAGCTGGGATTTTTCATCATTCACCACTTGTGTTAGAATTTCCTCTTCATACTCCCAAGGTTGCAACTTTTCTAACGATTCAAGCTCCATCAAACACTCCTCAAGAGCTCTCTCTTCTTCAACTGGGAATACTTCCAAGGAATCATCCAAAGCTCTTTGTAAAGGGGTAATGACATGAATTTACTTTGTGACATCAATAATCACTTCCTCCGTTGCATCGATTCTGAAACAATCACCTCTATCTTTCTTGTGCTTAAAGGGGTAATGACATGTCAATTGCCATACGAGCATTTTTCATGAACGGCCTTCCAAGAATCAATGGAGCGTCCTCATCCTCCTCCATTTCAATGACCACGAAGTCTATCGGAAATAAAAATTTGTCCACTTTGACCAACACATCTTCCGCTACACCGTGAGGACGGGTAGTGGATTTGTCTGCGAGTTGCAATGTCATTTGAGTGGACCTCAATTCCATGTGGCCTAACCGTTTCACAATCGAAAAAGGTATCAAATTGATACTAGAGCCCAAATCTATCAATCCGTTGCCCACATAGATATTTCCTATAGTAACCGGCAAGGTGACTCGTCCCGGATCACATTCTTTCCTCGGGAGAGTACGTTGAATGATAGCGCTACAACTAGCATCCACCATAATGGTCTCTTGATCCGTATACCTCTTCTTTTTTGTGAGAATATCCTTCATAAATTTTGCATATTTTGGCATTTGCTCCAAAGCCTCGGAAAATGGGATGTTTATTTGTAATTGTTTGAAAATATCCATAAACCGAGAATAGTGCCTCGCACTATCTTTCTTTGTAGGAGCATGAGGATATGGTAAATGTTGGATAGGAATATTATTCACCGGTTCCTTCCCCTTCCTAGTTCTTTTTACTTTTTCTTCTCTCTCTCTTTTTTTCTCATCCTCACTTTTTTCCTTCTCTGGTTCAACTAAAACACCCTCAACATTTTTTTCTACTTCAATCTCATTACTACCTTTTTCTTTTTCAACTACAACCTCCTCCTCCACTACACATTCACCTACACCCATGTCAATCTCGCTTCCACTTCTTGTTAGAATTGCCTTACAATGCTCTTTAGGATTTGGTAGAGTATTTTCCGTAAAGTTTCCTTTTTGTTGTTCGGCCAATTTTTTTGATAATTGCTCGACTTGTGTTTCAAGATTCCTTATGGCCGCATCGGTATTCTTCTGATTGGATATTGACATTTGCATAAATTGCGTGAGAGTGTCTTCCATCTTCGTATTTCCAACGGGAGCTTGCGGAGGTTGAGTGTAATTTTGATATGGTTGACGGTTTGACGGTCCGGCTTCTTGTGGTCTCCAAGGTTGTTGATAACCTTGGTTACCCCGTTGTTGGTAACCTTGGTTGCCTTGTTGATATGGAGGTCGGGTTTGGTATCCTTGATTTCCAGCATAGCTTACTTCCTCCACAACTGGAGGACAATATCCGGTAGGATGGTCGCCTCTACAAAGTTCACAAACCAAGACTTGCACATTTTTACTCGAGAAGTCATGAACTTCTTTAAATTATTGAGGAAGTTTAGACATTTGTTTCATCAACAACTCAACTTGCTGGGATAATAACTTGTTCTGAGCAAGGATAGCATCGTTGGTTCCCAATTCCAAAACTCCAGGAGTCCGTTGAGAAGGTCCACGGTTATAACTTCCTTGATGGTCATTCAAAGCCATCTTATCAATAATAGCCGTGGCTTATGCAGCAGTTTTGCTCAGCAAGGATCCACCAGCGGTGGCATCCAACAAGGTTTTATGCACAAGTTGAAGTCCATTTCGAAATATATGAATTTACGACAATTCATCAAAACCATGGCCCTTGCACTTCCTCAACATCGATTTGAATCTCTCCCAAGCTTCATTGAGAGATTCGTTGGTACCTTGTGTGAACACTGAGATTGCGGTCTTTGCCTCCATAAACCGAGTATGAGGGAAAAATCGCTCCAAAAATTTTTCTTCCAGTGCATTCCAGTCTGTCATTATTGCCGTTGACTGATCAAGATACCATTCCTTGGCCTTACCAGTTGCTCCCGCAATCTCATAGAACTTTGTCAGATGGGTAAAAGGATCCTCATGATCCATACCCGTAAAAGGACTTTGATATAGCAGTTGGAGAATACCAGTCTTCATTTCGGAATGACGATCATTCTGTGCATTGCGAGCGAACTGTGCATTGTGCCTCGGACTGTTGGTACAAGGTCTAGAAGCAGGTGGTGGTGGTGGTGGATCTGCCTCCATAACTGGAAGTGTCTGTGGAACTGGTGGTGTAGAAGTTGAACTTTCCTCTTGTTCTCGCTTTTGTCTCGCTAGTTGCCTCCTTCGTCTCGTTCTGCTATTGATTCTACGAGCGGTTCTCTCAATCTCAGGATCGAACAGAAGTTGGTCCGCCGGTAGTTTCCCTCGCATAAAACAAAGTTTGCACACTAAACAAAACAAATTAACAAGTTCGAGAAAAAGTTAACAAGCTTAAAACAACACAACTATTGCAATGCTTGCAGTATCACTGAACAATCCCCGACAATGGTGCCATTTTGTTGATAGAGTATTAGGGGGTGTTTTTATCGTCTCCACAGGGATTGCCGATATTAGATGCTTGCCGTTCAATAGTCGCGATGTTTTAAGTTCAAGAGTTTCAAATGGTTCTCAATTTTGGTTAACATTAGTTGGTAGCAAAGAGTAATTTATGACAAAGAGTTTGTAAAGTTTTTAGGAAAGCATGTCAAGGTTAGGTTTCGCTAATCCTTTTTACATATATCCGATTAATCAAGCATATGAACTTAGTTTCCGACCAATACAACCGCGTATCCTCCCGACTAAGTTTATGTCTAAAGCAAAGTTGTGAGTATCGTTGTTTAGACCGTTAGATGATGTCTCACGCTAACAATCTAAACAACAATCATTAAGATCAACACAAAGCGAATAACAAATCCCAAATCTATGTCTAGAGTTTGGTTTTTAAGAGATGAAATTATTAGGTCATGATTTGTAGAATCTATGTCTAGAGCAATACAAACCACACAAGAATCATTAAGAGCAAATAACTTCATCTATATTGATCAAAGACCTTGTTCATATACAAAAGATAAAAAAAAATACATATTATCAGGATCAACTACATCTAACCTTAACATAAAAGTGTTTAACTACTTATTCTCATGGTAGTTTGGATGACAAGTTTTAAGAGGAGATGAATGAACATCCACGTCGAATAATCGAGAATGGATGTGACTTCAGCTTCTCAAGTGAAAATCCACTCTTAGATGATCAAAAGACTGAAAACTATGTTTTTGGGTGAAAAAGAGCAAAAGATCCTTTCAAGAAAAGTGAAAAATCAATTTATACAACACAAAATCCCAGCAGCCTTCGCCTAGCGAATGTACTAAAACATGGCACTTTAAGTGCCTCAGACTTAAACCGCCCACAAAAGTTATCGTGGGTTCGCTAGGCGAACCAAATCATTCGCGACGCAAGCCTTCGCTACAACCTTCGCCCTAGCAAAGTTTGGGTGTTTTCTACCAAGCAACTTTCTGCCACCCTTCGCTGGCACCTTCGCCTAGCGAGCAAAGCAGCGAACCTTCGCTGGCTTCCTCGCCACAACGAATTTACCCTCTTTTCCTACTGAAACTTTCTGCCACCCTTCGCTGGAACACTCGCCAACGTTCGCTAGGCGAACCTTCGCTGGTGACTTCGCCAGCACTCGCCTAGCGAATCCTGCTGTTGCTTTCTTGCTTCTATGGTAACTTGCATCCATTCTTTGTGTATTACACTCTTGATCATTTCATGCCTATTTCTGTACATTAGCACACAAATTACAAGCACCACAAGTATATTCCAATGTTTGAAGAACAACACATATCACCACTAAATTCAACAAATTCAACATAGAAAGTAATGAAAAAATGCCAAGTATTGAATACAAATATTTAGTATGTTTGACATCTAAGATTGAGGCCGTTCAGAATAAGTGAAAAATTGTCCTATTCATTGTTGCAATTTGTAGATGACACTGTGTTATTGACTGATGGATCATGGTCAAATTTGTGGGCATTAAAGTTAATATTGAGGGGATTCGAGTTGGTCACAGGGTTGAAAATGAATTCAAGTATGAGTTTTCTGTATGGGTTAGGGTTTGAAACATTTTACATGCGGGCTGCTGAACATTTTCTCACTTGCAAAGTGTAATACCCCAAATTTTGACCACTTAGATTTCCCATCATTGTGAAAATCATCATCACAATATGGATGAACCATCATGCTTCATCAGTCTCCCCAAAGATGGGTGAGCATCCAATACAATCAAAATTAGGGTTTCAAGCCCTCTCTGAGTGCTTAGACAAAGGATGAATCAAGAAATGACATAATCTTTAACTTGTCTAATCTCTTAAATATCCCCAATGGATCAAAAAGGACTCCCACTTCAAGGATTAAGCACAAGGCTGCTCCCTTCTAGGTGGATCAAGTCTCAAGATCGACAGTGTCACCAAATTAGGGTTTTGGTCGACCAGGGCCTCCAGATGGAAATTTTCATCTGGGCACAAGGCAATGATCCAAAACATGACCTAATACACTTCATGGAACCTCATGAACCCATGCATCAAGTCAATTTTGCCTCAAGGGATGCATTCATAAAAAATCAGGAATTAGGGTTTCTTGACCTAATTCACCCCTAAGTTGACTTTTGGGACAAACCATGAGCCAAGACCTCAAGACATGATTTGAGGGTCTCTAATATACCATATTAATCCATTTGGAACAATGGATTGATCCAAGAAGCTTGAGCAACAAGTCTCAATTTCATCTACACCACAATTAGGGTTTTAAGAGAAAAGTCAACTGTAACTTTGACTTTTGACCTAGACATGCTCCCAAACCCTAATACATGATTGAATATACCCTATGACACCCATGGAACATGTCCATCAAGTTTGATTTAGGTCAAGGACATGATTTCCTAAAGAATTGCACAGTTTGGAATTCATCTGATAAAAAGTCAACCGTGCACAAAAGTCAACTTTGACTTTTTGAGATTTTTCACCAAAATGGATTTTTAACCCTAAAATGATGTTAATGTATGATTTGAATCATCATTCATCAAGAAAAATCAAGAAAAGTGAGATAACTTGTAAAAGGGGTAACCATAAAACTTAGAAATTTTTCTAAGTTAAAAATAAAGTGGCAAAGGTACCAACTTTGGAGGACCATAACTCCTAAACCACAAGGCCATTTTTTCTCATCCAAAGATGGATTTGTAGCCCTCATTATCACCTACAAAAACTTCAACTACAAGTCATTCCAATTCATTAAGGATTTTGAGTTATGGAGTGATCAAAGTGGCTGAAAAGTGAAAATGTCACTTTTTCCAACACTTAGTGAAATTTTCACTAAGTCAGATTCTGCCTCACTTTTTGCCAAATGTAGGAGGATTTTTCACTTGGAATCAAAAGAGATCAAAACCAAACTTGTTCAAACAGTTGTTGTATCATGTAAGAGCTTTCCAAAATGGCCAAGAACATTGCCAAATTCAACCTACACCATGAGATACAACATTGCCAAGTTACCTTGCTGAAATCTGTCAAGGCAAGGCAGAATTTGCAACTTTGGTCGATTTGCCAAAATCAGCCAAATTCAATTGCTCCTATCCACTTGGACACCTCAGAGGATTGAATCTAAAGGGGACAATCACTGAGCCAAACCTCCAAAGTCCATGGAACAAGAAATAACATGTTGAACCTAGAATGGCCAAAATAGGGACAAGACTTCAAATTTGGAATGAGGAATTCAATGAAACCATCAAGGTGGCATGGACTGAGCCATTCTCATCTGAAATCAGTCAAGACTTATCCAAGACCAAGGGGACCAAAGCTCTGTGCCCTAACCTCTAGTCAATGGCTAGAGGAGACTTGGATTTTCATTTGCCAACATTGGCCAAACCTACTTACCAGCTGCCATGCACAATTCCTTGCAAAACAAACTTGCTCTACTATAAATAGAGTCAATTGTGGTCAGTTTGAGTACACCAAAGCCATCTAACAGATGCTTTCCTCAAAATCTCTTTCTCTTGGCAAACATGCCTTTCTTAGCAAGGTAGCTATCGGGTTTTGAGTTTGAGAGCAATTCCAATCAAACCAATCACTCACACACCTCACATGCATCATATATGAGTTGATCAAACACTTAGATTACTTCTGAAACATCAATTTCATGAAATCACCAGCTGGTTGCTCAAGGTTTTAACCAAAGTGCAGCTGAGGTACCACAAAATGATCCAGCCAATTTCAATCAAGTCCAACCATCCAAACACAATCCATAGGGTGTAGGGAAGCTGTTCAGGTCATCACCACTCATCTGTAACACCTCCAAATCAAAAATCACTTTGAACTTGCTGTCACGACTTGGAGGTAAGCACATGCTTGGTCATCTCTCAATCTATGCATATTTCCTCGCACAATAATTTGGCCATATGTTCATAATCATGCATGGAATATTTTCCCTCAATTAATTGCATTGTTTGAATCGTGTATCAAAAATCCTAGCCTTCATGCAGAAATTAGGGTTCTTGAGGTCTCTTCGTGATTTCTTGTTGTATGTTTAATTTAAATGAAATTAAAGTACATAGACATGATCGTGAGGTTGAGGCGAGCATAATGATATGTGGATTGCATGATATGATTAAGTATTCATGGAGATTGGATAGAAAATGCAAATCTGAGAAACCAAGAACACGCGCGTGTTCTTCAGCTTGTTCTTGGCGCCATTTTTGAATAATTTGAATATTTGAATTTTGTGATTTTGTTTAATTGATTCAAAAATTAATTTCTCTCTGAGTTTTAATGATTTTGAGTTGATTCTTTTTTTAATAATTCACAAAAATGTTAAAATATTTTATTTTCACAAAAAATCCCAAAAATATTATTTATTTCATATAATTGATATTTTTGCAAAGAATTAATATTTTGATTGTTTTTAGCATTTTAAATATTTTTTCTACATTGATTTTGCAACTTTTAATGCTTTCTAATTATTTTGTAGGTCAATACTTAATTTTTGAAGCATTAATCCAAGATCACAATTTGTTTTCCATGTGTTAAACAATTTTTGATCATTTTAATTGAATTTTTATTCAATTAAATACATTTTGAAAACAAATTAGGGTTTTGGATTAATTCAACCCTCATAAATCACTTTCAAACCTTTTTTTGGGCTTCTTGAGAGAGTGTAAGACCCATCCCCCCTTGTACAAAAACTTTTTGGGCCTCACTCATTGTATAAGTCCCTCTGTACAAGTAAACGGCGCGATCGTCGTCCGTTTAAAAATAAAAATCATCTGGGCCTCTCCTTGAGCTATAAGACCCATTCAAAACACTTTGGGCCTCTAATAGAGTGTAAGACCCAATCCCCCTTTTAACCAAAACAATTTTGGGCCTCACTTATTGTATAAGTCCCTCTACGTTAAAAGAAAACCTCGGCGCGATCGCCATTTTAAACGAAAAAATCATTTGGGCCTACCCTCGTGTTATAAGCCCCACTCTCTTTTCTTTAAAACCTTTTTTTGGGCCTCTTGAGAGAGTGTAAGACCCATCCCTTTGTACAGAAAACCTTTTTGGGCCCCAGTCAATTGTATAAGTCCCTCTGTACAAATTCAAACAGTGTGCTCACTGATAAAACCCTGGGCCTCTCCTTGAGCTGTAAGCCCCAAATCTTTCTTTTTCAAAGCACTTTCTCCTTTGATTTTGAATATACTGTTGTTTTCAATTTTTCTTTGTTAAACAACTAACCAAACAGCATGGAAGCACTACAACCGAGTAAGTGGTTATCGCTTTCATTTACTGCTTTCATATTATAAACTGTATTGTGGGGCTGCTCACTGTAAGTCTCCTTTCATAAACTCATATCTACTGTGTAATAATAGTATAGATATTTTGAGTTTCCCCGGCAACTACGTCTAGAACTAGGTGACGCCATTTCATTTATTCGTAGAAATAGACGCCTAGATCCCCAATAGGAGCACCAGATACAGTCTTCTCTTCGGCTGTCCTCCTTAGGAATCGTCAAGAAGCTCTACTCCCCAAGATGAATGTATTCTCCGTGAATGGCATCTTTGAGTTTCTTCCAAATTCTCGAACTTTCCTGACTTGATCTATTCCTTGTGGATAGCTTGCCTTGAATGTCTCAGGGTTTGGGTACCCACTACGGTCATAATCTTGGACCTTAACTAAGGAACCCTCTTTAAAAGTTAAAAGTCGCTGGATAGTAAACCTCGCACGTTTACCAGTGGTTTTTATCTTTAAAAGAGTTATCTCTCCTAATGGAAAGGAGATGATAGACCCACGGGCTTCTTAAAAGTATCGGCCTCCTCTTGGGCATTATTCAAGGACACTACGGCTTCTTAGAAGTATTCACAGCCTCCTCTTAGGCTTCGTATAATGATCTCTTCCTTCGAGAATGATAGCCTCCTCTTGGGCTTCGTACAAGGATCCGTCGGCTTCTTAAAAGTTTCCAGCCTCCTCTTGGGCTTCGTACAAATTGTCCCGACGACCTCCTAGAGGTATAGGAACAGAACATAGTCATCCTCATAGAATAGTCCTTTCATAGAGTCTACTACTGTTTCTCAAAGCATAGTACAAAAGGAAAAAAACTCTAGACACGGACAGTCTAACTTCCTTGAGTCTCAAAGACATTCTCAAGTGACCCCCTTCGTTAAATAGGAAGGAAACCTGCAGACTCGGACAGTCTCAATACCCTTTGGATTTCCCGTTTCCTCAAAGAGAAGGAAATATCCATGATCCTCAAATCAAACCCATGAGTACAGTGATGCTCATATAAGAACTGATTTTCTCTTTTAAAATCAGTATATTGGATCTGTCACTCAACTGAAACAAACCTTTAGCCTCCATCTCGGGCTTCGTACGAGATACAAAAACACTCTCTTGTTGAGTATCAAAGACTCCCTCGTAGAGTCAAACAAACAATCGCCTCCATCTCGGGCTTCATACGAGATACAAAAAAAGACTCCCTCGTAGAGTCAAACAAACAATAGCCTTTATCTCGGGCTTCGTACGAGACACAAAGACTCCATCGTCGGGTCAAAATATTTTAGCCTCTCTCTCGGGCTTTGTACGAGACACAAAATAGCCTCCTCTTAGGCTTTGTATAATGATTTTCCTAGCGGAAATTAGCCTCCTCTTAGGCTTTGTATAAGAAAACCACTGGTTGATCCAATCAACCTTTTAGCATCAAAGCTGTGCCTGGTTCACAGTACACAAACATCAACAACTCCTTTCCTTTCATCTAATCGCTGTAAGCGGCAAGCCTCTGGATCATCTATATCCATGCCACTGTCCCTCTTTTAGCATGAGAAATTCCTAAGGAAAGATGGCATTGCTCTACACTGAGTTAAAGTCTTCTCCTTCAGGTTAAAACCCTTTCTTCGGAAATTATGGCATTGCTCGGATCCGCGTATCCCAGTTAAAGTAATTCTCCTTCCCCCTCTTTAGAGATGACAAATTCTCTCTAAAGTCGAGGTCTTTCAGCTTCACGTCTTGGGCTTTGAACAAGACACAAATAGACCTTTCAGCTTCACATCTTGGGCTTTGAACAAGATACAAACCACCTTTCGCTTCACGTCTTGGGCTTTAAACAAGACACCAAAAACACCCATTTCCTCCCATAGAATAGGAGGAACTACGAACGCTCTGATTTCCCTGTTTCGGTAAACGGGAATACGTAGGCATAAGATCGAAAGAAAAGATCTTAGCGAGCGCAATCAACAAAAAACCCAAATCCCATATCTCCATCAATTAAAAGCAGTAATTCAAAAGCATCAGTCCTAACATCCTAATCCTTGTTCCCCGCCAGAAACCTTCTGCCCAGGTAAAAAAGAAAGAAAACCGTATTGGCGAAAATACAAATAACCAGTACAAAGGCCCCCCACATTGTAACATTCGTAACCTAACAGACCGCTGTTTAAACTCAGTATGCAAAACAGGGTTAATTGGAGACATCTATTTCCTTTCCTTATTCAGCTCACAATAGGATAAAAAATGAATCGACCTGTAGTTTAAGCTCAAACCGCAGAGAGCGACCAGCGCTTAAGAACCGCGTCCAAAATCGCTCGCTACAGAAAAATGGCGCCCACCGTGGGGCCGGGTCTTTCTAAAACATTTTTTTCCTTTTTCCTCCTTTTCACCTCTTTGGTTGATACCACAGATTGGGGATTCCGCCAGGGAACCCATTTCTGTCAGGAACTTAGGAATCATAGCTTTATAAGTCTAGGATGATTAGGACAAATATATATACTGCTTTTCCTAATTGCTATACATGTTTATTTTTCTGCTAATGGGAATGCGGGTGATGCCGTATGTGGAAAGATTGAGTATACACCTAGAAAAGCCAACCCTTTCGTAGTGCGGAAGCTATCGGAAATAGATGTTACACGATACTACCCTCATTTGAGGCTGGTGATCTATTCTCGGTGAATAACACTTACTCTAAGATTGCACACAACTCGCTGGCGATCCGCTTGTTGTCTGCCTTCCTGAGAGGAGCTGATGATAATGAGTACAGGTACAAAAATCACCCTAGTATAAACCTTTGGGGATGGGTAGAGCCTTGACTTCATGACAACGACCCTTTGACCCCATGTTTTTTCTATGTTTTTGTGTGCTGCATTCATGCATTCATTTAATAAAACATTAAAACATTCAAAAAACTTTCTCTTCTAGTCTCTCTGTTTTTCAAATTAAACTAAGACTGTGATTGCAAATATCAGAGAAAAGAATTACGCTGATGGATTTCGGTAGAAGGAAAACTCGCCAGTATACCTTCAAGGTTCCAAAACTAGGGGATTTGAGAAGGTTAGCAAGGATGATCATTAACCCAGAGGCTTTCAGAGCCAAGCACAGTGGTTTGCTACCACTGTTAAGAGTCCATGTGATTAGGGGGATCATGGACGCGCTCATTCAATTCTACGATCCGGTTTATCACTATTTCACATTACCGGATTACCAGCTATCACCAACGCTGGAGGAGTACTCTCATTTGGCTGATTTACATATCACTGATCGAGCTCCATTTTCTGGACTGGAAGAAATTCCAAAGAATCAGATCATTGCAAGAGCAATTCATTTGGACGAGTCTGAGGTCAGGACTCACATGACCACTAAGGGTGGCATCCAAGGTTGGCCAGCCCAGTTCTTGACAAAAAAGGCTCTATACTTCGCTAGTATAGGGAACGGGACTGCTTTTGAAAGCATCTTTGTCTTGCTCACCTACGGGTTATTTTTGTTTCCTAACATCAATAACTTCGTCGATATCAACGCTATTAAGGTTTTTCTCATTGGAAACCCTGTGCCGACTTTGCTCGCAGATGCGTATCATTCTGTACACTTGGGAAATTTGTACAGCGGAGGGGAGATCACATGCTGTGTACCTTTGCTCTATAAATGGTTTATCTCTCACTTGCCCAAGTCTGCTGCTTTTTGGGATTGCAAGAGTGTCTTACGTTGGTCGCAGAAGATCATGTCTCTCACCAATTCCGATATAGATTGGTGTAATAGGATTTATGAGGGAATCAGAATCATTGACCGTTGTGGAAACTTCCCCAGCGTACCCATCATAGGAACTAAAAGAGGAATCAACTATCATCCGATATTGGTTCTTCGTCAATTTGGATACCCGATGAGACACATCCCACTGGGTGTTCATCTGGAAGGTCTTTTCTTCAAAGAAGGAGAAAGTGACAGAGCACTAAAGATGGAAATAGTGCAAGCTTGGAAACAGGTTCATAAGAAAGGACGAGAGTCTCTGGGAAAACCGGACTGTGTCTCGGTGGAGCCTTATCTCCATTGGGTACAAACCAGAGCTCTCAAGCTAAAAATGCCTTATCCTCGTTACAGAATTCTTCCACCAAGGAAAACTGTCATGTACTTCATGACGGAAACTGAAAAGCTTCAGGTTACTCTCAACAAAGTTCAAAAGGAAAGAAGATCTTGGAAGAACAAGTATCGCACCCTCGACGTAGAGTGTATCCAAATACAGCAACTACTAAAAGAGAAAGATGCTCTGATTGAAATTTTGGAGCAGCATGCTGTAGAGAATCAAGATGACCAAAGAAATTTGCTCACTCCTTTCACCTGGCAAAGGAATGACAACCCGACAACGGCCCAAGTGCCCCGGGCAAAGAAAAGGAAGATACCAGAATCAGCACCCGGTTTCTCCTCAGAGAGGACTCGGGACCTATTAGTTTAGGTTTCTGTTTTTGCACTTTGTAATCTACTGTATTTCCATTTCTGTAATCCTTTGAATTTCAATAAAAAGGGGTTTCCCCACTGTTTGATATTTGCAATCTAATTGTCGAAGTTTATTTTGATTAAACAAAAAAAAACAATTAATATAATCATTGCATTCATCATTCTCACATCTCGTATTCTTCTTCCCTACGAATCTCACGTTTGTGTCTCGATTCTAGAGTCAAACTGTCTCATTCGTACAATACTCGGGCCAATCGTCAGAAAAAGATGGATGATCTTGAGGAAGAAAACAGAGAGTTGAAAGAAGAGATCGACGCTCTGAGAGAGGATATGAGAAAGATTCGTAACGACATGCAAGCCATGGCAGAAGCTCAGCTACAAAGAACTGTGATCTCAGAGATCACCTCAACGCCCATCATAGAAAAGTATGATCCTAGGTATCAGATGCCGAAAGATCGTCCTTGGGGCATGCCTGTTAACTATATCCCGGAAGGATATGTTCCGCCGATCACTGAAGATCAGGGAATCGCAACAGACGCCGCTGGGCCTGAAGGTTACAAACTTCGGGAAAGCGAAGATGCTAGGGGCATACTGAAGACTCCTGAAGGTTACAAACTTTGGGAGGCACCAAGACTTACTGCCGTAGTCACGGTACCACCCCCTGTGGTGCATACTGTCCCGGAAGGACAGATTCCACAGACACCTTCTGGTAAGAAGGAAACTATGTTTGACAGAATGGATGAATTCCAGGAACAGTTCTTGGAAATGCAGAAAGAGCTGCAAGCCATTCGCGGTCAGGATCTATTTGGAAAGGATGCCGCAGACCTCTGCTTGGTCTCAAATGTGAAAGTCCCGCACAAGTTCTAAGTGCCCGACTTTGAAAAATATAAGGGTAACTCTTGTCCTCAGAGCCATCTGGTGATGTACGCTCGGCGGATGTCAGCTCAGACGGAGAATCAGGACCTACTGATTCACTACTTCCAGGATAGTTTAACCGGTGCCGCACTCAAATGGTACATGGGTTTAAACCGTATTACGATCAGTACATTCAGAGATCTTGGTACTGCCTTCGTCCAACAATACAAGTACAATTTGGACATGGCACCCGACAGAGATCAACTCAGATCAATGTCGCAAAAGGAAAAGGAAACCTTTAAGGAGTATGCTCAAAGGTGGCGTGAAATTGCCGCTCAAATTTGTCCACCTCTTGAGGAAAAAGAGATGACAAAAATTTTCTTAAAGACCTTAAGCTCATTTTACTATGACCGAATGGTTGCCAGTGCACCCAGTGATTTCACCGAAATGGTCGGCATGGGTGTACGTCTTGAGGAAGCCGTCTGAGAAGGACGTTTGGTAAAAGACACTGGATCAACGAGCGGTACTAAAAAATACGGTAGTGCTCTCCCTAAGAAAAAAGAGCAAGATATTGGGAATATCTCTCTCGGAAAGCAAAGGCGTCGTTATCAGCCAGTAGCAGCTGTTACTCCTGCTATCGGCCCCGCGCCTGTTCCTATGTATCAACCTCAGGTTGCGCAGAGCCAACCTGACCAACAAAGGACACAACAACCTCTTCAGCAGGCTCGTCCTCCATATAACAACAACCGTACAATACGGCCACCAAGATTTGATCCTATACCCGTAACGTACGCAGAGCTGTTTCTGTTACAGCTGGCTAAGGGGCACATTCAGACTAAGTTTCCCCTTTCAGTTCCGGAAAATCCACCTTTTTGGTTTAAAGCGGATCAAACATGCCCTTATCATCAAGGAGGTTCAGGGCATAACATTGAGACTTGTCTCAATTTCAAATCCGACGTGCAAAAGCTTGTTAGGAGCGGGCTCTTATCTTTCAAAGATACGAATCCTAATGTTCTTATGAACCCGCTGCCTCAACATGAGAAAGCTGCAGTCAATCTGATTGAGAAAGAGACTAACAATGTCTATCAAATTCACGATGTACTCTTGTTGAAAACCAATCTGGTCAAGATGCATTGTAGACAGAGTGGATATGGCCATGTGCCACCTCATAACTATCACCAGTGTGATATCTGCTCTAAAGATAACCAAGGATGTTCGGTAGTGCAATCAGCTCTACAGGAACAAATGGATCTTGGATGGATCCAAGAGCACCGAGTTCGTGGAGTTAACATGGTTTACACAAATTCCAACGTCATTCAAAACCACGACATCCGTGCGATGAATGTCAACTTGGTGGCGATGCACTCAAGGCAAAGCCAATATCATAATCTTCCGCGGTACGATTACAGTTCCTGTCTGATTTGCTCGGTAAACAAACAGGGATGCTCTTTCATACAAGAGGCCCTCCAGCGTCAGATGGATCTTGGATGGATCCAAGACTACCATGATAGGAACTCCTATCAAATCAACATGGTTCAGATCTTCGACATCCGCGTAATGGATACCAACCTGGTAGAGTTACATGCTGAGCAGGTCCGACTTGGATTCTTAATATCACATGACTATCAAAATTGTAAAGCGGGTTGCGAAAACGATCGAGGTTGTACCCTTGTCCAGGAGGCACTTCAGCACTTCTTAAATCACTGGTGGATGCCAATCTATATGGACGAAGATACTCAGCAGATTAGTATCAATAACAGGAATCCTAATCGTCGTCAAAGTCAGGATGTCCGATCAATGGAAGATAACCTAGTGAGGTTACATTGTATTCAAAGTAGGCGCGGCCAGGTGCCACCACACAACTATGACAGTTGTAGCGTCTGTTCGGAAAGTAACCAAGGGTGTTACCTTGTGAGAGCAGCTCTTTAGGGTCAGGTCGATCATGGAGAAATTCGTCCATATCCAGGTTCTGGACCCATCAACTGGACGCCGAACTACCTTGCCGATCAAGTTGAGGATGTTGTCACAATCTCTAGTCATCATAGGACCAGGGATGTTTTTGCCATCATCCCTCTACTTGACGAATCTAGAGTTCCCAACCAGGAACGGATCGAGATTACTTATGATGGTCAGAAAAATCAGAAGGTTCCCATAGTCATCTATCTACCGGGGCCACTACCGTATGAATCAGCTAAGGCTATCCCTTACAAATACGGTGCAACAATAATCGAGAATGGAAAGGAAATTCCACTACCCTCCGTTGTGAATATTGCAGACATCAGTCGTGTAACACGGAGTGGTAGAATCTTCAACCGAGGAGTTGGGGAACCTAACAAGGAAAAGGAACTTCAGACAGAAGCTCCCGATCCACCAGTCGGTCAATCCGGCAATCCCGACCTTTCGGAAAATAACGATGAGATGCTGAAGCTCATCCAAAGGAGTGAATACAACATTGTCGATTAACTGTTACAGACTCCTTCAAAGATCTCAGTATTATCACTGTTACTCAGTTTAGAAGCACACAGAGAGGCTCTACAGAAAGTCTTGGAGCAAGCCTTTGTGGAACAGGATGTAACAATCAGAGAATTCGATAGCATTGTCTCTAACATCACTTCCTGCAACAATTTGGGATTTAGTGATGAGGAATTACCTGAAGAGGGTCGTCGTCATAACATGGCGCTCAATATCACAGTTAACTGCCAGGGCGATGCCTTAGCCAATGTACTAGTAGACACAGGGTCAGCCCTGAATGTTATGCCGAAGTCCACTTTGATGCAATTATCATTTAAGGGCCCTCCGATGAGAGTCAGCGAGGTCGTCGTCAAAGCATTCGACGGATCCAGAAAAACAGTTATCGGCGAAGTTGATCTTCCCATAACTATTGGTCCTCACACTTTCCAAATCACTTTCCAGGTCATGGACATCCGGGCAACATACAGTTGTTTATTAGGAAGACCTTGGATACATCAGGCTAGAGCGGTTACTTCAACCCTCCACCAAAAGCTAAAGTTCGTCAAGAACGATCAACTTGTCACGGTTTATGGGGAACAAGCCTTGCTTGTGAGTAACCTATCATCATCTGCTTGTGTAGAACCCGAGGAGGTTATTGGAACTCAGTTCCAAGCACTATCAATGAGCAAGAACGATCAGTTCAAAAAAGGAACTTCAATTTCTTCATACAAAGATGCTATCAAAGCGGTCGAGAGTACCGATACGACAGGATGGGGACGGCTTGTCATTCCTATTGACAATAAAACAAGGAAGGGTCTTGGTTTTTCTGCAACCTGTACCCAGACAGCTGCCAACGATGAAAGTCTTCATCCCCTTCAAAACTTCTTCCACAGTGGAGGTTTTCTTCACCCAATGTCTCAGACAGTTCATGCTATCAATGAGGAAGATCCCTCTGACACAGATGAAGAATGGAAGTCCTACCTTAACAAGAACGGTTATATGTCTCAGAAAGAGGTGCCTATGCCTTTTTGCTTTCCTACAGAAAGTCCGAGATTTATACCAAGATCAGATGTCGAAATGATCTACGGAGATTGTGATCCGGAAGGATGCCGTGCTCCGCCAAATTCATTAGAGGAAGACACTCTGATGAAAGACAACTTTGATCACAACTACTATGGCCCGATGGATGGCCTGCCAATGTGGCAGCCTTACCCAGGAAACTTGGGGCAAGAGAGTCAGCCGAACAATGAAAATCAGCTGACCGTCGTTGAACAGAATACCTGTGTCCCCACCATGTCATGGGATCAACACTTAAGTCATTCGGAAACTACTCAACATGAAGATGAATTCGCAACGTTTGCAGGACTTGAATTCATCAACTATGCTTTTCCTGAGGCCAACGTCATCGAGAGGGATGACTCCTCCAGTTCCACAGAAGTGTGGGACACCTTGGGACAACCAAGTGGAAAATATGACTTTATGGTCAAGTACACTGCTCCCGAAAGCTCTCGTATCAAGCTCAAAGATATCCAGTCAACTGGATGGGGAGATACAGCTGAGAGCTCCAATACTCTGCAAAATGCAACAGAGGAATCCTCCTACGACAACTCTGCTTGGGATACAGATTCCAATGATCCCACTCCACCAGAAATCAGCGTCATTTCTGAAGACAAATCAAGGAAGGTGCCAGACTTTGTGATTCACCAAGGAGTTCGCCGCCAATGGGTTGCTGTCGAGGTTCCGAAGGTCGTTCGTCGGTCAAAGTAATTGCCATCTTTAACCTTTCACCCTGCCCAGGTGAAACAGATATTTTGATAGGGCTCGCTTTTTGTAAATTTCCCTCTTCGCTTTGCCCAGAGCGAGTGAGTTTTGTTTTATAGGGCTGTAGTTTCAAGATTCGACTTGTTCATTAATAAAATAATGTCGTTCTGTAATTTCTGCATTAATTGCTGTTTTCTCTTTTTGCTTTTTTCAGAAAATGGTAATCCTAAAAAACATTCAAAAATAAAAACAAGCAGTAAAATAAATACACTGCACACACTTGCATTTTCTCTATCTCTTCTAAACACGAATCATCACGTCATGCAGATTGCTTGTTTTATACCCCGTTGAAACATACGATCCGATGCCTTCTCCCAACTTTGAGTTCCCAGTATTCGAGGCTGAAGAAGAAAATGACAACGAAATTCCAGAAGAGATCTCCCGACTACTCAGACAAGAGGAAAGGTCCATCGAACCTCACAAAGAGCCGTTGGAAACGGTAAACTTGGGTTCAGAAAAAGAGAGAAAAGAAATCAGGATCGGAGCACTGCTCAGTCCAACTGCCAAAGAAAGTTTGATAAAGCTTCTCAAAGAATTCCCCGATGTATTCGCTTGGTCCTATCAGGATATGCCAGGGTTGGATACCAGCATCGTGGAACATCACTTACCGCTAAGATCGGAATGTCCGCCAGTAAAGCAAAGGTTGAGACGGACTCACCCGGACATGGCCATCAAAATCAAAGAGGAGGTATAGAAACAGATTGATGCGGGTTTCCTCGCTACATCTGAATATCCTCAATGGTTAGCCAACATCGTACCCATTCCCAAAAAGGATGGAAAGGTCAGAATGTGTGTTGATTACAGAGATCTAAACAAGGCGAGTCCAAAGGACGACTTTCCTTTACCACACATTGACATGCTGGTTGACAGCACAGCAAAGTTCAAAGTATTCTCCTTCATGGATTGATTCTCGGGCTATAACCAGATCAAAATGGCGCCGAAAGACATGGAGAAAACATCGTTCATTACCCCATGAGGTACCTTTTGTTACAAGGTAATGCCGTTCGGTTTGAAGAATGCCGGGGCAACCTATCAAAGGGCCATGACTACTCTGTTTCATGACATGATACACAAAGAAATCGAGGTATATGTCGATGATTTGATTGCAAAATCAAGAACAGAGGATGAGCACGTTGAACATCTGTCAAAATTGTTCGAACGTTTAAGAAAATTCAAGCTCCGCTTGAATCCCAACAAGTGCACCTTCGGTGTCCGTTCGGGGAAACTACTAGGGTTCATCGTCAGCCAGAAAGGAATTGAAGTTGATCCTGACAAGGTCAAGGCCATTCAAGAAATGCCTTCTCCAAAAACTAAAAAAACAAGTCAGAGGATTCCTGGGACATTTGAACTACATCTCCAGATTCATATTCCTTATGACCGCGACATGTGCGCCGATTTTCAAGTTACTCAAAAAGAACCAGGATTGCGTTTGGTCAGAAGATTGCCAAACCGCCTTCGACAGTATCAAGGAATATCTGTTGAATCCTCCGATTCTATCACCTCCAGTGGAAGGAAGACCACTGATCATTTACCTCACAGTCCTAGAGGACTCAATGGGATGTGTACTTGGCCAACAAGACGAAACTAAAAGGAAAGAGTCTGCCATTTACTATTTGAGCAAGAAATTCACCGACTGCGAAACTCGGTACACGATGCTTGAGAAAACTTGTTGCGCTTTGGCTTGGGCAGCCAAACGTATTTGCCAATACATGATTCTTCATACTACTTGGTTGGTCTCCGAAATGGATCCAATCAAGTACGTTTTCGAAAAACCCGCTCTCACGGGAAGGATTGCCCGTTGGCAGATGTTACTATCGGAATATGACATAGAGTACCATGCTCAGAAAGCCGTTAAAGGAAGTATTTTAGCCGATCATTTGGCTCATCAACCGATTGACGATCAAGAATCAATCGGGTTTGACTTCCCAGACGAAGATGTCATGTATCTAAAGATGAAAGATTGCGATGAACCGCTACCCAGTGAAGGGCCAGAACCAGGTTCCCAGTGGGGACTTATCTTTGACAGAGCAGTCAATCATTATGGAAACGGAATTGGGGCAATCATTGTTACCCCTCAGGGTTCCCACATTCCTTTCACTGCTAGACTTACGTTCAAATGTACGAACAACGAGGCCGAATACGAAGCATGTATCATGGGTCTCGAAGAAGCGATTGATTTAAGGATCAAAAACTTGGATGTATACGGCGATTCAGCCCTGGTTATTAACCAGATAAAAGGAGATTGAAACACATACCAATCAGGATTGATTCCTTACAAAGACTATGCAAGGAGGCTGTTACCCTTCTTCAACAGAGTCGACTTTCATCACATCCCTCGTGATGAGAATCACATGGCTGATGCATTAGCCACTCTCTCTTCCATGATTAGTGTAGGTCGATGGAATGACATACCTAAGATCGACATAATGCGCCTTGAACGGCCCGCTTACATCTTCGCGATTGAAGCAGTCATAGACGACAGACCTTGGTATCACGATATCAAATGTTTCCTTCAGAAACAAGAGTACCCATCTGGGGCACTCAGAAAAGACAGGAAAACCCTCAGAAGATTGGCTGGAAACTTCTTCCTGAGCGGTGACACTCTTTATAAGAGAAATTTTGACATGGTCTTGCTCCGATGTGTCGACAGACCAGAAGCAGACATGCTCATGAAAGACATTCATGAAGGATCCTTTGGCACTCATGCCAACGGACACACAATGGCGAGAAAAATTCTCAGGGCCGGGTATTATTGGTTGACCATGGAATCCGAATGCTACAAGTACATGAGGAGGTGTCACAAGTGTCAGATATACTCCGACAAAATTCATGTATCGCCATCACATCTCAAGGTTCTTTCTTCCCCGTGGCCTTTTTCCATATGGGGAATCGACATGATTGGTATGATTGAGCCCAAGGCTTCAAACGGACATCGGTTCATCCTGGTAGCCATTGATTATTTCACCAAGTGGGTCGAAGCAGCGTCATTCGCCAATGTAACCCGACAAGTGGTGGTCCGATTTATCAAAAACAATATCATCTACCGTTATGGTGTTCCAAGCGAGATCATTACTGATAATGGATCTAACTTGAACAATAAGATGATGAAAGAGTTGTGTGCAGAGTTTAAGATCAAACACCACAACTCATCTCCCTACCGACCCAAGATGAATGGAGCGGTAGAAGCGGCTAACAAGAACATCAAGAAGATCGTTCAAAAGATGGTTGTAACCTATAAAGATTGGCACGAAATGCTACCCTTTGCTCTTCACGGTTATCGTACATCTGTCCGCACTTCAACAGGGGCAACCCCTTTCTCTCTAGTATATGGTATGGAAGCAGTGCTCCCCGTAGAAGTAGAGATCCCATCAATCAGGGTATTCATGGAAGCTAAGCTCACCGAAGCTGAATGGTGTCAAAGTCGACACGACGAACTGAACCTGATCGAAGAGAAGCGAATCACGGCACTATGCCACGGTCAGTTGTATCAGCAGAGAATGAAAAGGGCGTTCAACAAAAAGGTCCGACCTCGTGTCTTCAGGAAAGGAGACCTCGTGCTCAAGAAGATACAATTATTTCTCACTGACTCTCGGGGCAAATGAACCCCAAATTATGATGGCCCCTATGTGGTCACGAAAGCTTTCTTAGGCGGCGCCTTGAGACTTGCAACCATGGACGGAGAGGAATTTTCCTACCCCACGAATGTTGATGTAGTCAAGAAATACTTCGCCTAAAACTAAAAAAAACGTCTCGGTGGATTGAAAACCCGAAAGGGCGGTCCAGGCAAAAGTTAGAGACATGAAAAAAAAATCATCCCGATGGATTGGAAATCTCATCGTACAATCCAGGCAAAAATTAGGGATAATGGCAAGTAACTATGTTCAACAGAGGCAAGTCCCTCAGCAGCAGTTACAACATCATCTATCGGAGGAAATCTCCAGTCAAAGGTCATCTTCGACGGAAGCTCAGGATGTCTCAAACTCAAAGTTGGTAGAAGGATAGTGGTCGTTATGTTTCAACGTAGCCCTTTTCCCTGTAAATTACCATTTTCTAACTTTGTATATACTCTTTGGAATCACGCGTTTGGCTGATCTCCATCTTATCAATAAAATTTGAGCCCTTGTGCTTTTGTTTGCAATTCTTTACTTGTTTTAGCTTTACAGAACGACGTTGTTTAAACTTAATCAGCGATTCTTGAAATAAAACGAAAATGAATTTACTTGTTAAAAACTTTTTCTGCTTTTAAATTAAAGATGGCATTTCTTTTGACTGTTGAACATCAGAAGAACATCGATCGCTTCTCCCGAAGTATGCGAACTTCAAAGTGCAGAATCAAAGTACTCCTTCTAAACCAGTTCGCCTGAATGAAGGGATCAACTATGTCAGAAACCTTGTTTCGTCTGACACCCTCGGCCGAGTTCTCATCTCCTAAGGCCGATCAACATAGCTCCTAACGGGACTATCTCTCCTAAGCAAGGTGGAATTGCTATTTTGAACCAACGGTACTTCTTCGCCCCGCGATGGCCGAGTATCCAATTGTGTTCATCCATTAATCTGTATGTCGCGTCTGTTTTGTCAGCATATACATACGTACTTCATGCATTTTTGATTTGCGTTTACATTTCATATTGCATCACTATCACTCTAGTCGGTCCTGTCCCCTAGTGGTAGAAGTCCTCTCAATCGAGTTGTCAGTTCTTGCCTCGTCAGGAAATACTGTGTATGAACAACCTCGCTTCCAGTTTAATTCTGGAAAGAAGTTGGTCCTTGACCACTTTGATAACTTGAACCTCTGAAAAGCCAGAGAAAACTTTCAATAAGCATCACTCTTCACCATTGAAGATGATATCCTTGCTTTCCCGGATTAAGGAAAATCCACAGAGAAAGCCCCGTGATCAGAGACTCGGCAGCACGCCAGTTTTGCTCCGAAAAACCACTGATGAGAAGGTCATTGGCACCTCAAAATTGGATCTCATCATATGGCATTTCTCCGGGAAGATCTCGAGAAAAGTATGATGTAACCCCAAACGAAAATAGTCTCTCAAGAGACTCGCTTTCCCCAGTAGAATCGACAAATGGCGTCTCCAAAACAGAGAAGTTTGTGCACCTCTACAACTCAGACGAATGGGTTCCCCAGCAAGTCTGACATCAAAACTTTTTCCACTCAAATGGCATCTCCCCAGGAAAATTCGGCGAGAAGTTTGAGGGAAAGCCGCTACGAATAGCGTCCCTTGTCAGTAAAGTTTATTGACAAAAGAAACTAAGACCAGTTCCTTGGTAGGAAACCAGGATCGAGGGGAAGTTTAAATCAGAAACTAAGACCAGTTCCTTGGTAGGAAACCAGGATCGAGGGGAAGTTTAAATCAGAAACTAAGACCAGTTCCTTGGTAGGAAACCAAGAACAAGGGGAAGTTGACAAAAGAAAACTGAGACCAGTTCCTTGGTTGGAAACCAGTATCGAGGGGAAGTTTACCTTTTCTAAGCATCATCGCTTAGCAAAAGAGGATGAATGCGTAAGCTACCATTCATAACCACCATCAAAATTTCGGATATTCCGATATTTAATCCTCTTGCACCCCGAATGCCCGAATCCCTTCGTCATTCACACATTCGGGTCCAAGAAGATTAAATAGGGGCATCTGTAATACCCCAAATTTTGACCACTTAGATTTCCCATCATTGTGAAAATCATCATCACAATATGGATGAACCATCATGCTTCATCAGTCTCCCCAAAGATGGGTGAGCATCCAATACAATCAAAATTAGGGTTTCAAGCCCTCTCTGAGTGCTTAGACAAAGGATCAATCAAGAAATGACATGATCTTCAACTTGTCTAATCTCTTAAATATCCCCAATGGATAAAAAAGGACTCCCACTTCAAGGATTAAGCACAAGGCTGCTCCCTTCTAGGTGGATCAAGTCTCAAGATCGACAGTGTCACCAAATTAGGGTTTTGGTCGACCAGGGCCTCCAGATGGAAATTTTCATCTGGGCACAAGGCAATGATCCAAAACATGACCTAATACACTTTATGGAACCTCATGAACCCATGCATCAAGTCAATTTTGCCTCAATGGATGCATTCATCAAAAATCAGGAATTAGGGTTTCTTGACCTAATTCACCCCTAAGTTGACTTTAGGGACAAACCATGAGCCAAGACCTCAAGACATGATTTGAGGGTCTCTAATATACCATATTGATCCATTTGGAACAATGGATTGATCCAAGAAGCTTGAGCAACAAGTCTCAATTTCATCTGCACCACAATTAGGGTTTTAAGAGAAAAGTCAACTGTAACTTTGACTTTTGACCTAGACATGCTCCTAAACCCTAATACATGATTGAATATACCCTATGACACCCATGGAACATGTCCATCAAGTTTGATTTAGGTCAAGGACATGATTTCCTGAAGAATTGCACAGTTTGGAATTCATCTGATAAAAAGTCAACCGTGCACAAAAGTCAACTTTGACTTTTTGAGATTTTTCACCAAAATGGATTTTTAACCCTAAAATGATGTTAATGTATGATTTGAATCATCATTCATCAAGAAAAATCAAGAAAAGTGAGATAACTTGTAAAAGGCGTAACCATAAAACTTAGAAATTTTTCTAAGTTAAAAATAAAGTGGCAAAGGTACCAACTTTGGAGGACCATAACTCCTAAACCACAAGGCCATTTTTTCTCATCCAAAGATGGATTTGTAGCCCTCATTATCACCTACAAAAACTTCAACTACAAGTCATTCCAATTCATTAAGGATTTTGAGTTATGGAGTGATCAAAGTGGCTGAAAAGTGAAAATGTCACTTTTTCCAACACTTATGAAATTTTCACTAAGTCAGATTCTGCCTCACTTTTTGCCAAATGTAGAGGGATTTTTCACTTGGAATAAAAAGAGATCAAAACCAAACTTGTTCAAATAGTTGTTGTATCATGTAAGAGCTTTCCAAAATGGCCAAGAACATTGCCAAATTCAACCTACACCATGAGATATAACATTGCCAAGTTACCTTGCTGAAATCTGTCAAGGCAAGGCAGAATTTGCAACTTTGGTCGATTTTCCAAAATCAGCCAAATTCAATTGCTCCTATCCACTTGGACACCTCAGAGGATTGAATCTAAAGGGGACAATCACTGAGCCAAGCCTCCAAAGTCCATGGAACAAGAAATAGCATGTTGAACCTAGAATGGCCAAAATAGGGACAAGACTTCAAATTTGGAATGAGGCATTCAATGAAACCATCAAGGTGGCATGGACTGAGCCATTCTCATCTGAAATTAGTCAAGACTTATCCAAGAACAAGGGGACCAAAGCTCTGTGCCCTAACCTCTAGTCAATGGCTAGAGGAGACTTGGATTTTCATTTGCCAACATTGGCCAAACCTACTTACCAGCTGCCATGCACTATTCCTTGCAAAACAAACTTGCTCTACTATAAATAGAGCTCAATTGTGGTCAGTTTGAGTACACCAAAGCCATCTAACAGATGCTTTCCTCAAAATCTCTTTCTCTTGGCAAAAATGCCTTTCTTAGCAAGGTAGCTATCGGGTTTTGAGTTTGAGAGCAATTCCAATCAAACCAATCACTCACACACCTCACATACATCATATATGAGTTGATCAAACACTTAGATTACTTCTGAAACATTAATTTCATGAAATCACCAGCTGGTTGCTCAAGGTTTTAACCAAAGTGCAGCTGAGGTACCAGAAAATGATCCAGCCAATTTCAATCAAGTCCAACCATCCAAACACAATCCATAGGGTGTAGGGAAGCTGTTCAGATCATCACCACTCATCTGTAACACCTCCAAATCAAAAATCACTTTGAACTTGCTGTCACGACTTGGAGGTAAGCACATGCTTGGTCATCTCTCAATCTATGCATATATCCTCGCACAATAATTTAGCCATATGTTCATAATCATGCATGGAATGTTTTCCCTCAATTAATTGCATTGTTTGAATCGTGTATAAAAAATCCTAGCCTTCATGCAGAAATTAGGGTTCTTGAGGTCTCTTCGTGATATCTTGTTGTATGTTTAATTTAAATGAAATTAAAGTACATAGACATGATCGTGAGGTTGAGGCGAGCATAATGATATGTGGATTGCATGATATGATTAAGTATTCATGGAGATTGGATAGAAAATGCAAATCTGAGAAACCAAGAACACGCGCGTGTTCTTCAGCTTGTTCTTGGCGCCATTTTTGAATAATTTGAATATTTGAATTTTGTGATTTTGTTTAATTGATTCAAAAATTAATTTCTCTCTGAGTTTTAATGATTTTGAGTTGATTCTTTTTTTAATAATTCACAAAAATGTTAAAATATTTTATTTTCACAAAAAATCCCAAAAATATTATTTATTTCATATAATTGATATTTTTGTAAAGAATTAATATTTTGATTGTTTTTGGCATTTTAAATATTTTTTCTACATTGATTTTGCAACTTTTAATGCTCTCTAATTATTTTGTAGGTCAATACTTAATTTTTGAAGCATTAATCCAAGATCACAATTTGTTTTCCATGTGTTAAACAATTTTTGATCATTTTAATTGAATTTTTATTCAATTAAATACATTTTGAAAACAAATTAGGGTTTTGGATTAATTCAACCCTCATAAATCACTTTCAAACCTTTTTTTGGGCCTCTTGAGAGAGTGTAAGACCCATCCCCCCTTGTACAAAAACTTTTTGGGCCTCACTCATTGTATAAGTCCCTCTGTACAAGTAAACGGCGCGATCGTCGTCCGTTTAAAAATAAAAATCATCTGGGCCTCTCCTTGAGCTATAAGACCCATTCAAAACACTTTGGGCCTCTAATAGAGTGTAAGACCCAATCCCCCTTTTAACCAAAACAATTTTGGGCCTCACTTATTGTATAAGTCCCTCTGCGTTAAAAGAAAACCTCGGCGCGATCGCCATTTTAAACGAAAAAATCATTTGGGCCTACCCTCGTGTTATAAGCCCCACTCTCTTTTCTTTAAAACCTTTTTTTGGGCCTCTTGAGAGAGTGTAAGACCCATCCCTTTGTACAGAAAACCTTTTTGGGCCCCAGTCACTTGTATAAGTCCCTCTGTACAAATTCAAACAGTGTGCTCACTGATAAAACCCTGGGCCTCTCCTTGAGCTGTAAGCCCCAAATCTTTCTTTTTCAAAGCACTTTCTCCTTTGATTTTGAATATACTGTTGTTTTCAATCTTTCTTTGTTGAACAACTAACCAAACAGCATGGAAGCACTACAACCGAGTAAGTGGTTATCGCTTTCATTTACTGCTTTCATATTATAAACTGTATTGTGGGGCTGCTCACTGTAAGTCTCCTTTCATAAACTCATATCTACTGTGTAATAATAGTATAGATATTTCGAGTTTCCCCGGCAACTACGTCTAGAACTAGGTGACGCCGTTTCATTTATTCGTAGAAATAGACGCCTAGATCCCCAATAGGAGCACCAGATACAGTCTTCTCTTCGGCTGTCCTCCTTAGGAATCTTCAAGAAGCTCTACTCCCCAAGATGAATGTATTCTCCGTGAATGGCATCTTTGAGTTTCTTCCAAATTCTCGAACTTTCCTGACTTGATCTATTCCTTGTGGATAGCTTGCCTTGAATGTCTCGGGGTTTGGGTACCCACTACGGTCATAATCTTGGACCTTAACTAAGGAACCCTCTTTAAAAGTTAAAATTCGCTGGATAGTAAACCTCGCACGTTTACCAGTGGTTTTTATCTTTAAAAGAGTTATCTCTCCTAATGGAAAGGAGATGATAGACCCACGGGCTTCTTAAAAGCATCGGCCTCCTCTTGGGCATTATTCAAGGACACTACGGCTTCTTAGAAGTATTCACAGCCTCCTCTTAGGCTTCGTATAATGATCTCTTCCTTCGGGAATGATAGCCTCCTCTTGGGCTTCGTACAAGGACCCGTCGGCTTCTTAAAAGTTTCCAGCCTCCTCTTGGGCTTCGTACAAATTGTCCCGACGACCTCCTAGAGGTATAGGAACAGAACCTAGTCATCCTCATAGAACAGTCCTTTCATAGAGTCTACTACTGTTTCTCAAAGCATAGTACAAAAGAAAAAAAACTCTAGACACTGACAGTCTAACTTCCTTGAGTCTCAAAGACATTCTCAAGTGACCCCCTTCGTTAAATAGGAAGGAAACCCGCAGACTCGGACAGTCTCAATACCCTTTGGATTTCCCGTTTCCTCAAAGAGAAGGAAATATCCCTGATCCTCAAATCAAACCCATGAGTACAGTGATGCTCATATAAGAACTGATTTTCTCTTTTAAAATCAGTATATTGGATCTGTCACTCAACTGAAACAAACCTTTAGCCTCCATCTCGGGTTTCGTACGAGATACAAAAACACTCTCTTGTTGAGTATCAAAGACTCCCTCGTAGAGTCAAACAAACAATCGCCTCCATCTCGGGCTTCATACGAGATACAAAAAAAGACTCCCTCGTAGAATCAAACAAACAATAGCCTCTATCTCGGGCTTCGTACGAGACACAAAGACTCCATCGTCGGGTCAAAATCTTTTAGCCTCTCTCTCGGGCTTTGTACGAGACACAAAATAGCCTCCTCTTAGGCTTTGTATAATGATTTTCCTAGCGGAAATTAGCCTCCTCTTAGGCTTTGTATAAGAAAACCACTGGTTGATCCAATCAACCTTTTAGCATCAAAGTTGTGCCTCGTTCACAGTACACAAACATCAACAACTCCTTTCCTTTCATCTAATCGCTGTAAGCGGCAAGCCTCTGGATCATCTATATCCATGCCACTGTCCCTCTTTTAGCATGAGAAATTCCTAAGGAAAGATGGCATTGCCCTACACTGAGTTAAAGTCTTCTCCTTCAGGTTAAAACCCTTTCTTCGGAAATTATGGCATTGCTCGGATCCGCGTATCCCAGTTAAAGTAATTCTCCTTCCCCCTCTTTAGAGATGACAAATTCTCTCTAAAGTCGAGGTTTTTCAGCTTCACGTCTTAGGCTTTGAACAAGACACAAATAGACCTTTCAGCTTCACATCTTGGGCTTTGAACAAGATACAAACCACCTTTCGCTTCACGTCTTGGGCTTTAAACAAGACACCAAAAACACCCATTTCCTTCCATAGAATAGGAGGAACTACGAACGCTCTGATTTCCCTGTTTCGGTAAACGGGAATACATAGGCATAAGATCGAAAGAAAAGATCTTAGCGAGCGCAATCAACAAAAAACCCAAATCCCATATCTCCATCAATTAAAAGCAGTAATTCAAAAGTATCAGTCCTAACATCCTAATCCTTGTTCCCCGCCAGAAACCTTCTGCCCAGGTAAAAAAGAAAGAAAACCGTATTGGCGAAAATATAAATAACCAGTACAAAGGCCCCCCACATTGTAGCATTCGTAACCTAACAGACCGCTGTTTAAACTCAGTATGCAAAGCAGGGTTAATTGGAGACATCTATTTCCCTTCCTTATTCAGCTCACAATAGGATAAAAAATGAATCGACCTGTAGTTTAAGCTCAAACCGCAGAGAGCGACCAGCGCTTAAGAACCGCGTCCAAAATCGCTCGCTACACAAAGTTAGATCAATGACTTTCAAATTCCTTGGGATCACAGTGGGAGGAAATCATCATAGGGTTTCCTTTTGGAGGCCTGTTATTGAATGCATGAAGGATAAGTTATCACCGTGGAAGGGGAGGCTTCTATCTATCGGGAAAAGAGTACCTTTAATTAATTCGGTTCTCACAAACCTACCCATTCATCACCTTTCTTTCTTCAAAGCTCCAAGTAAGGTTCTGCATGTTTTAATTTCTATTCAAAACATGTTTCTTTGGTTTGGCTCGAATGATAAGAGAGACATTCATTGGGTCAGTTGGAAACGTTATGTAAACCTAAGGAGGCAGGTGGAATTGGATTGAAACATACCAGGTTGTTTAACAAAGCTCTAGTGTCAAAATGGTTGTGGCGTTTTATTACGAATAACAATGCCATTTGGGCAGGGCCATTGGAATCAAGGTATGGTAATTATGCGAGGAACGTTCTTCTTAGGAAAGTGTATAGACCAAGGCAACAACATTTCTTGTGGTGGAAAGATCTGATGACTCGTGGTGATGTGTCTACAGAGATCAATTTTCATGATCTGATTTCCATAAAACTTGGGGATGGTGCTCATACCTCGTTTTGGTTTGCAAAATGGCTTGGAAACACAATGCTGCAGGAGTTGTTTCTAAGGCTATGTGATGCTTCTGATAGAAAAGAAAAAGTGGTCAAAGACATGGGAATGAGGTGCGGGACGTGGTGGAATTGGCAGCTTAGGTGTCTGAATTTGTAGCAGCAGCCTCATTTGGTGAGTGAGCTCAATGAATTGCTCACTATTGTATAGGATTTCAGACCTAATAAGGACATCTCAGACATAGTTTTATGGCCTTATGGTGAGAACAATTGTTATTCAGTCAAATTGTTTTATGGTAGATTGCTGCTGGCCGTGGAGGGAGGAACTTTGTCTAGCCATTTGAAAATTGCGTTAAGAAGCATGTGGAAAACTGTCATACCTTCAAAAGTGAAGATGTTTGCTTGGAGATTACCTATTGATAGGTTGCCAACCCGCCAAAATCTGTTGTTGCATGGAATTATGTGGAATCAACATGATACTGTGTACGTATTTTGTTTCAGACCTGTGGAAAATCGTGATCATATTTTTCTGTCGTGTCCAAAAACTATGCTGGTTTGGAAGAAGGTTTTTGACTGGGTTGGCATAGGTTGGTTTACTGAAAATCACTGCTGTAATCACCTGTTGAAATGGTTGGAAAGATTGAGAGGGAAATGTTCTTCAAAATCTTCATGCGGGTTGTGGATAGTGATATGCTGGTGCATTTGGTTGTCAAGGAACCAAATCATATTCAGTAATGAAGTGGGGGAACCAAATCTAATTGTATATAGAGTAATGTTCTTCTCTTGGTGGTGGCTAGCAACTCGGCCGGATTTTCGCATCCATTATAACTATTATGAACGGTGCAAATTTCCTTTAGATTCCATGTAGCTGAATTTGTTTTGATTGTTGTTGTTGGTTGTTGTTGTTTTAGGCTTGGGATACCCATAGGATCCTTGTTGAATGAAATTGGCTTATAAAAAAAGATGAAAGGAAGGGATAATATGTAATTTGTTCGATATATTGAAAATCATAACATATATAATGTGATGAATAATTATGATTCACATTATTTAAAAATAGATCGTCCTGACATCCATTTATGTTTAGCTAATATTAATTGATTAAATATATAATTAATTGTCTAATTAAAAATTTAATTAGTTTTATTACTTCAGTTGATCACTAACAATTAATTCTTTCAACTGGTAAGTTACTAATATAATTAAAGAACTAAAAAAAAAATACACACACAAATATATATATATATAAAGTTCATATATTCAACACAAATTCTAAAACTAACTATACCTTCAAAATGAGTCACTTATGTGGTCATTATCTCTTCTAGTTGTCACCTTGACTATCTAACTCTAAGGAATATATTATATATATACTCCAAGAAACTTGAGTTATAAAAGGTTTCATTGAAAAAGACTATGCGAGATAGGTTTTATTTTGTCCTAGAAAAATGGTCACTAAGATTTAAGTATTGAAAAATTTGCACGTGCTTTATGGTCCATAATTATTTTTAGATTTATTCCATTTTCCAATTAATGTGATGAGTATTTTAGATGGTATATTTTTCGTAGTAGTTTCACTGTAGATTGCATGCATGGCTGTGTCCTACACAATTCAGGTATGAGTACTTTATTGTTGCCAGAAAGCACATTTGCCAGCGACCAGAATTAGTTGTGTTTAGTACTACTACCATATGAATACATGTCCTTTCAACTTTGGCATATGAATATGTTTATGTCCTTTGTCTCAACCAATATTTGAAAAGTAAAGTAGAGTATGACTTTTACTCACAAAATTTGTTGTAGGGAGATTAATTTTTAAAGGCAAAAAATATATTGTAGATTTGACTAAACATTTTTGGATTGCATATATTATTTTTCTTATATATATATATATATATATATATATATATATATATATATATATATATATATATATATATATATATATATATATATATATCATCACTTATTAAAATTTATGTGAAAAAAATAATTAAAATTTCAATTTTAAATATTTAAAATTGCATTCCACAGTTTAGGATGTTTTTGATTAATTGTATGTTAGATCCGTTCAAAATCTTATGATTTTTACCGATATAGAAATCAAGAACAGAACTCTAAAATAATTATTATAAGTCGATATAACATCAACTTGTATCCCTTAAACCCATATCTGAATACAATTATGAGAATGAAGGTGGAAGCGTACCTGAATTTGCCATTGAAATCGTTAAAGGTTCCGGGTATGTGATCTTTCGATTTGTAGAGTTTCTTAGGGTTCCTTGAATCTCCTCTGATGGGGATGAAGAGAGAAAACCTTATAAACCTTATTTTAATTGTACTCTACAAATGAGGACCATAACCTATTTAAATAACCCAAGGGTTATTTCTTAGTTTTCAATATTCTAATTTGAACCCTCATCGAATTAGATCATGACTTACGGTATCTACACAATAACCTGACCTTTCATGACATTTATGCTTTTAGCCACAAACTTAATATTATATTAATTATACCCCTTTAAATCTTGACTAATTAAAATAATGACACTAACACTTTAAATGTTACATTTGTGGCCCAAAATTCTAACAATCTCCCACTGGTCACATGTGTTAGACTTTATGAGCTCAAAATTTGCCATTATATTCTTTAAGCATATCCGAAGTATCACGTTCATTAGTCATGTCAATATACAGAATCAAGGTGATTTTCATTATATCAATCATAACTAAACCCATCAATGATCACTGATAGTGACATAACTAAATGACATAGATCCATCATGAAATGCGTAGCATGAAAATCACATGAAGTTGGTCTTTATATGTCAATTTTCAACTGTTCCTACTTTACTTTAGTGAGATCATTCAATAATTTTATTGTACAAAATGTAAACTACTGAATATCAAACTTTATTAATTGGAAAATATCCAAAATCATAGTATGCATACATAATACCAAACACAGAACATAAAATTCATTATCGACTAACTCCCACTAAATCAAAGACTCCTCTAACGATAAAACACCCATGCGAGCAGTGTGCTCATGAAATACCTTGGATGAAAGATGTTGTACCCCAAATTTTACCCTCAGATTTGTTGATGTTTGTCATATCATCATAAGTCAGCCTTCTCGCATTTTCAGTTAAACATTTATTAATCATGCATTTTTAGTCGATTTTATCATTCCATGCCATTTAGATAATTATTTTAGTTTATAATTATTTTAGTTTATATTTTTATCCTAGATTATATTTTTAATTTAGTTTATATTTAATTTGGCTTGTTTTCAATTATAGTTTTATTTTATTTTACTTAGTTTAATTTTGATTTTAGTTTATCTTTATTTTTAATTTGGTTTAATTTTAATTAAGCTAATTCTAATTTCAATTTAGTTTGTTTATTTAGATTGGTTTATATTCTAATTTAATTTATGTTCTAATTTCAACTTAATTAGTTTTTTTGTTTTCTATTTCTATTTTTTTTTAAGTTAAAATAATTTTTCAACTAATTTTATTTTAATTTAAGTTTACTTATTTATTTTTTTTTATTTTAGATTAGGTTTTAATTTTATAAAAATAAAAATAAATAGTGAAAGGCCATGTATATATGTTACAATAGAAATTACAAAAAAGTCATATGCCACCAAAAATGTCCCATGTCCAAAAAACTTGTAACTTCCCAAGTCATACAAAGGTGAGATAAAGATATAACTTGGCTCTGCTGCCAAAAGAGTTCATTTTCACTGCACCTCTAACACTCTTCTACCCCACATACAATTTTAAGAAAAACACTTAATATTATCAGAGTAAAAATCAGTAAGAAAGGTGCCACATATATTCAAACGACGCAGCGGAATATATTCATTCATCATTGTCCAGTCCCGTAACACGGGTTATTCATTCATCATTATCATAAATTGACAACTACGCAGCGGAATCAAACTTTTTAGTTCAGGTCAACAAAATATTTCATGGATAAAAGTATCCAATTCAAAATGGCATCCACAATATAAAAAGAACTTCCAACATAAAACCAAAAGGAAACACAAGGTTCACAACTAATCCCAACCCGATGTTACATGACATAGAGCAGGACACCACTTACAACACGACTAAAAACGACAAAAGAAACGCTCCAAGACTCAATCCTCCAGCACCGCAAGTCTACTCTTGGTTATCTGCAAGTTACCCACATAAGAGGCAACATTTTCAAGCAGGCAGGGTGAGAAATCACAATTCATTATAGTAATATAAGGACATGGAAAAATAGACAGAATAAGCAACAACAACCTCATATCATCATCAACATAATCTTCACAACAAAATCACAATTACATTATTTATATGCAATGTCAACTATCATGGAATGCAAAGAATGCATGTGGTACCGATTCAACGTGGATGGACACTGGCCATCAACCCTCCAAAAAGGAGCACAACATAATCAACACATCACTTCAATCCGCACGATGGGATTGAAGCTACCAATGGACCGAAGCCCCAACATAAAATGCTATGAAATGCAATGATGCTAAAATCTCCGCAATTCGTCAAACATCAACGCGTGCATCATTCATTTCATATTCAACAAATATTTATCATACAATCATGTTTGGTCATCTTACATCAACAACAACTCGACAACAAATGATCAGCACAAGAAAACGTCAAAAAGCCTAAAGAAAAACAACAAAAACAGCAAAACAGGTGTCTGACACGGCCACCAGTGTCCTGTGACACGGCTCGTGTCAGGAAACCTGCACTCAAAATGCAAAACAGACAAAATACAGCAATTACAGTGGTCTGACACGGTCGCCCGTGTCCTGTGACACGGCCCGTGTCAAGAGCTCTGAAGCAAGATTCCAAACAGAAAAACAAATACAGCAAGGACAGTAGCGTGACACGGTCCGTGTCCGAAGCTCTGTAGCAAAAATCCAAACCAAAAAGAAATGCAGCAGGAACAGTAGTCTGACACGGCCGCTTGTGTCCTGTGACACGGCCCGTGTCAGGATACGAAATCCCAGAATTTTTCAAAATAATTTTCTGCTGCGTTTTGACTCCAAAATATCCCAAAATTCAGTTTTTCCAATACGAAAATTTGCCCAAAAGACTCACACAATACACATACATCAACACATAACATTCTATCTCATTATATTTCATCGAATCATTCATCCCTAACTCATTCTAAATCATCAAACACCACAACTACTCAAAATCCACAAATACCTAACCTATCCATAACCAAACCCTATAGAACTATAATAAACCATGAAAACCCCCCATACCTTAAAAGAAATCAGTAGCTTTCCTCCTTCTCTAAGATTCTTCAGCAACCTTCAAGTCTTAGGGTTCTTCTCCTTCTCTACTCTTCTTCAGCGTTCTTCACAAAAACACGATCAGTTAGAAAAGTGATCGGCCTTTTCTTCTTTAGTTAAAATATCCCAGCTTATGAACTTCCAACTCTACCCTTACCCTTTTTCCTTTAAGACCACCTTGCCCTTTTTCTTAATATTTTTAAATAATAATAATAATAATAATAGTATAAATAATACACTAATTATTCATTCCATTAAATTATTTAAGAATACTCTTTTGATCCAAAATTCTCCAAAACTACCAAAACTTTGTAATTCCTTCTAAATTAATTAATTAAATAAATAAATGATTAATATAGATTTTCGGGGCGTTACAGCACCCCTGCAAACCAATGCTACCTATCCCACATAATGCTACTTCAACCTCAACCCAAAACAAAACAATTGCAAAAATCCAAAACATCCTACATACTAAGCTAAACGCTACAACACCAGACCAAAGCCTCTACACCACAAGTCAAACTACATACATGCCAAAATAGTACACTGCAGAACCATACCTTGCTTCAACCCTGCTACATCCTGCAATGCTTCAAACCAAGACCTTGACCTATCCGCTATACTCCAAGGTTCTGCTACCCAAACCTGCATCAAGAAAGACATCTCAATTGAACACTGTAACAATGAACCTGCTACAAAACATAGCCTACAAATTGAAAGTAACAATTCAGCAACAGATAAATTTTTAGAAGTTAGAAAAATAAACTTTGAATTTGGTTTAAAAAAGAGGAAGAGAACAGAATAAGGAGAGGACTTTTTCAAAAATCCAGCCTAGAAATAATAAGAAATGGGACCGGCAATCCCCTCAGAGAGCCATTCACGCAAGCTTTCCCCCTCAAAAGCCTCATTCTGGAAATTAACCTTTAACCTTCTCTCTTGAACCACGAAACATCTTCCCTCTTCTCCACTACTGCTCACCTTCCATCTCCATAACTGAATCCCCATTTCTTTTATCCTCCATATGAAACCACAAACTCACCTCTTCACAACAACTTCAAAAAAAGTTGCTCATATCTCTAATATACTCACTAAATCCTCCATTAAGCTATCCCACCAACAACTCGCAACAAGTCCGCGAACCAACAACAACACTGGCGACAAACACGCCACCATCTTCACTGAAGCGAAACCCTCACCATAACTCGTTCCCAATCGAAACAGAAAGAGAGAAACGAGACGAAAAGGGAGGTATCGGAGAGACAAAGAGGGAAAAATAGAGGAAGCATCGAGAGAATAGGAGAGGCGAATTCACGAGGAAGGAAACAGGGTTTGTCTCCACTTTTTCTTATCGTTCTAGTTTTATTTAGCTCTTTTTTAATTTCTGATTTTTTACTGACTATGGGCTTTTGAAGCCCATTAGGCATTTGCTTCCCACACTTCAAATTCATCCGCACCACCCATCTTATTTTCCAACACCCTTGTAATCTTTGTAACTTATTTACAATTTAATTAGTTCTTAATAGAAAAATTTATTAGATAGTTTTTTTAATTTTTTAAGAATTATTAGTTTCTTTAGAAATTTAGAATTATTAGAATTTAGAATTTAGTTAATAGGTTTTAATTAAGTTCTAGTTTTAATTAATTAATTTTTAAAATATTTTTTAGCTTTAGATTTAGTTTTTTTCTTAGTTTTAGGTAGAAATTTTTTTTAGTTAGAATTTTAATTTGATTAGGATTTAATTAATTAGTTTTTTAATTAGAATTTAGTTAATTAGCTTTTAATTAGATTTTAATCTATATTAGTATTAATTAGATTTTTGTTTATTTAGATTTTTATTTAATTCTTAAATTTATCTTGACATTTTTCGTATTTTCATTTTGGTTAATTCCTGATGTTCAATCTTTGAGTTTGTTTCTTTTTGCTCTTGGTTGCACTTAAATCCTAATTCTTGATGTTATAACTTTTGAGCTTTTTACTTGTTTGGGCATTTGCTGTATATATTGCTATTCATTTTACTTTTGATACTCGAGGTTTTCTCTTAGCCCCTCTGTTGCTTATACCTGATTCCAAAGAAAAGGATCACCTGGTTTGACTGCCACGTCATTTAGGATAGCCTTGTCCATCATTCCCTTACCTCAAGCCGCCGCACGATCGAGACTTGCCTTCCCTTTTTAACCTAACCTTAGGTTTAGAGTCGCTGTGCTCTATTTAGGTGTTTCGCCGCAGACATTTCTTTCCACGTTTTACCAAGCCTTAGGATTGAAGTTGTCGCATTTCATGTAGGTGTCTTGCCATAGACACTCACTCTCCCTTGGAACCTTGATCAGAATCAAGAGTTCTTCACCCCTATTGAGGGGAACAACGGACGCTCTGATTTCTCAAATTTCCTTTTGAGAATACGTAGACATAGGATTGCGAGATCCTAGCGAGCCACCTTTTCTTTTATACTTGTTTACCTTTAGTGAGGGGAACTACGAATGATCTGGTTCCATTCCCGTCAGGAAACGTAGGCACGAGATGCGATGTCTTGGCGAACATACTTAGTGTATATATCCTAGGTCTTTACCTTAGCACTTTTCCCTTAGCAAGCAAACTTAGCTTAACACAAATACTAACAAGAGGTTCCTGTTGAGTACTATAGATACTTAGGATGCTAACACCTTCCCTAGGTATAACCAACCCCCGAACCTTAGATCTCTAGTTGTGTTCCTACATAGCACACTTAGGGTTTTTTTCGATCTTTATGCTTTCCTTTGGATAAATCAAAGCTCGGTGGTGAACTTCATGTTTTGTGATTCAAGTTAATTAATAGCTTGATACCTGATTCTCACCGCAACAGAATTGGCAACTTCATTGGGGAAATTCCATTAAGAGGGTTAAGCCCACCTTGTTTGTATTTGTGTTATTTTACATGTTTGCTTGCTTGTATATCTGTACATATTTATATCTGTATATATACCTATTGTGCTTGGGTTTTTCTGTGTGCAGGGTTGCTACCTTGAGTGGAGAGGATAAGTCCTATACACGGACTTGAGTGTACACTTATGATAGGGTGATGGGTATTGTCAAGGAGACTTTGAGGGAGTGAATCCCGAAAAAGTTGACTTGAGATCCCCCGCTTAGTTGAGGCCCTCTTGGGAGTAGTATTGTTGAACGAGTAGTCGTGAAGACATTACTACTTTCGACCTAGGAGCCCGTGACACTGAGGACATTTAGTTACCTCTTACCCTCACTTGGCCTCTTAGGACGTAGTGCAGTGACTATGAGGGAGTAGTCCCGAAGTAGTTGATACGCGATACTACACTTAGACGAGACTCTCTTGAGAATATTATTGACTACCGAGTAGTTGGGAAATCGATAATATCTGAAAGACGGGTTGTTGACTCCATGAACTCTTTAGAACCCCATTCTACGGATATAAGAACCCTAAAAGATGGTTGGTTCTTTACCCAGACTCCATGTTGTGATCTTGAACCTTTGATCCTGTTGCATGTGTTTTGTCTCCCGTTGCATTACATTGCATATCATTTGCATCTTTGCATGATTCATTGCATACATCCGTTTGTCTAGTGACTCATATCCAGTTGTATCCATCTTCCAGTGTCACCTGTGAGTCGTCAAGTTGATTCCTCGACAAAAATACCGGACTAGAGCTAACTACAGACACAAGATGTCAGAGCAAGAGGTACATAACGCTGAGATCCGAATAGAGATCGACGACCTTAAGTCAAACAAAACTAAATTCACTGAGATGCTCCAAGTCTTGATTGCTAGAGGAGAGCAACCTCAAAGGACTGTCATCCAGGAAGTTTGAAGCGCTGATCCTCCACCTGTTCAGATGCCACCTTCAACTTGGCCCGAGTTTGGTTTGCCACACAACTACTCTCCACCGATTGCATCTACCGCTATGGTTGGTCAGACTGATAGGCCTGTAATTTAAGCTCCTGTTTTCGCCAAGCCCAGACCTGTGGTCCATGTTGTTACACAGACTGTTCGAGTTCCTTTTGAGAACCCCCTCTATGAGTACAATGTTTCCAGTGCTCAGGAAGAAGAGCGTGAAAACTTATTTGAACCTGAAGTTGTCCGAGAACAGTTTCAGACCATTGACAAAAGACTTAGAGCCTTGGAGGGCAACGACTTCTTTAATGTGGATGCACACAACATGTGCCAGGTTTCTGATCTTGTTATGCCAGCCAAGTTCAAAGCTCCCGAGTTTGTGAAGTATAAGGGTCACTCTTGTCCAAGGGCTCATTTGGTCATGTATTTTCGCAAGATGGCAGCTGATCGTGAAGGCTGGATCAGATCCTGTCGAAGTGGGCCACCAAGTACGTCTGAGATGCTGGGCGTATGAAGAGGAGGAGGGGGTGTACCTGCAAGGCACTCCGACGCTCAAGTAAGAAAGGGTCAGAGAAAAGGGGGCAAGTACAAAGTATGAGTTTCAAGGGTGATTATTGGATACCTGACCCTCTCAAACGAGAGGGTTTATATAGTGCCCCCAGCGCGTGGCCAACAGTCCTATTTTCGGGGTGAAATAACCATTTTCCCGAAGAATAGGTAACTGCCCAAACTAGCCGTTATGTCGGGCAGGGTGCCCAAAACTAGCCGTTATGTCGGGCATAGGCATAGTTTCGGGCACATGCCCTTGGCTGTCCGAGGAGTGAAGAAGCCGTGCGGAACGGGCAGCTGTTCCGGGGAGGAGAGGTGCATTCCTTGCCTGGTTGGAGGGGTAGAAAGGTAACTTTTTCCCTTTGTGGATTGGACTTGGGCAATTGGGCCGTTCTGGGAGCAGAAGTGGATTGGGCCATGCCTGGCCATTGGTCCAGTCTAGAACAGGAGCCCCCCAAGTCGTTGCTCCCGAGCATGGGAGTGATGACTTAAGGACAGCTTGTGGCTCCGAGGAGATAGCGTAAAGTCATCGTTTGGTGGCGGAGGAAGCTGTCTCGTGGTGCCCGTGACCCCTGGTGTTCGTAACATTCGTGTCCGTGCAGGATTCCCCGTCGTACGGAGAGACTAACGGTTAGGAGGACTTGAAACGTCAGGGCGCCACGTGTGCCTCGAGCCTTGTGCAGCAGTTACTAGGCAATGATGGCTAGTTAATAGCAATCATAACCTACGAGGTCGTGCCTCTGCACGTGCCCCTCAGTATAAAGAGGGGAAGGCTCAGTTCATTTTGAACTTTTTGCTTTTTCTTCTCTCCGTCTTCCTCAGCGCTTTTGTCCGTCGCCGCAGTTCGTTTTTCCGGCCACCGTACCAAGTTTCGAGCAACCGCTTTTCATCTTATTAACCAAGTAAGTTTTCTGATTTTGTGATCTTTTGACCCATTCGTCGGTTATTTGTAGATTGCTGCGGTTAGGTTTAGGTTTAGAAGATGAATTGTTTCGTTTCCGGTGGTTGTTGGTGGTGGACGGTGGTTAGGCCATTTTCCGCCGCCGGCGAGGCCGTTGGGTTTTTAGGATATCTCGCGAGCAGGGTGGTTTCCGGCATCGTCGCGATGACGATGCAAGTGTAGCCGTCGGGGTTGCTCAGTTTCTGGCGTTACGATTAAGTTTTCGGTGAAGCCCTTGCAGTTTCCGGTGAAGCTTCAAATGGAAACTGGGAAGTGGCTCGAGGAAGTTCCTCGTACGGAAGTGGTTCGTTCCGAGCGTCTCCTCATGGGAGACTCTTGAGTTTTTCGTTTGATGTTAGGGCTTAGGCCGGGGACATCGTCCTCAGCCCTTTGCGCGCCCTTTCACTTGACTAGTGGTGGAAGGGTGAATTTGATTCTTCGTCGAATTCACTTTTGTCTCTGCTTTTCATGTGATTGACATGGCGACAGGGCTAGACGGGGAGATTATAATAGATTCGTCCTAGGAGGAAGCGAGTTCCTCGGAAAGCATCAGTTCGGAATCCTCGAGTGTCCCCAGCGAAGTCGGGGAAGAGGAGGAAATGGAGGAGGAGATTGTCGGAGGCTCAACGGAGGAGTGGTCGGTGGCTAAGCCATCCGAGCATGTATCCACCTTCGCGACATATCTGGGGGATGTCTTTACGGTCATCGGGCCAGAGGGGGAGTGGAAGGTGTACTTTCCCTCCGAGGATGATAGGGTCTACAAAAATTTCGGGGAGCGTTTCGCCATGTACGAGTATGCATTCAAAGAGCTGGGACTGAGGCAGTCATTCACTGATTTCCAGCAGTCAGTGTTCGTGCATCTGAATTTGGCCCCGACGCAGCTGCACCCGAACTCACTGGCCTTCACCCGGGAATTTGAGCTGACGTACAGGTATTTGAGGATAGGGGCTACTCTCCCTTTGTTTTTCACTGTCTTCCATCTTCAACGGCAGTTGACGGGGAGGAAGTATGGCTGGGTTTCGTTGAAACAGCCCCGCAAGCTGTTCAAGCTCGTTTTAGAGTCGATTCAAACGTTCAAGGAGAGGTTCTACATCATAGAACCTGTATCGGAAGCTGCCCAGGATAGCACGTATGTCTGGGCGATTGAAGTTGACGAGGAGGGCAACGACATACGCGATAAGGCTGAGAGGTTTATCGGGGAAAGAGCATTTAAGTTCCCTTTTCACTGGGGGCCTGGCCACTTTACCGAGGAGCCTAATGAGTATGTTCTCCAGCCACACAACCTAGACGGGCAAGATGTCGTTGCTTACGAGACGCTGGTGAAGTACGTTAACTCTTTCTGGCTCGTTGAATGCTGGACGAAGAAGAGGTCCCCGATCTTCGAGGAGGATGGTAGCCAGGGGGTTGGACATTGCTTTATTAACACCAAGGCGCTTTTAGAGTGCAAGACTCCTGCGGAAGCTTACAAATTGCTCGGTAGTCTTAGTCGTTTTAACTTATCCGATTTATGTTTCTTTCCTCGTCTAACATGCTCGTATTTTGTTTGTGCAGGTGAGATGCCTCTTGCTCACGAAAGGATTGTAAAGAATGCTCTCACGAGGAACAAGCTCGGGGCGGCTGCTCCCAAGTCTCGATTTGCCCAGCGTGCTCCTACTCCTCCTCAGCCTGCTCCGGGGACCTCTTCTCCCATTCCTGCCCCCCAGGGATCCCCTTTTCCCCTGGCCTCGCGGTCCAAGCGGTTCAGGGCCACTGAAGGGGTAGATCTCAGCCGGGCACCAGAAAAAGGGAAGTTTGAGCTTCCTCAGTGCATGCATGACAAAAGGTTCTTTGAGGGGACATCTTTAGTTATACCGCGGGCAGAATCTCTCCAGCTGGAAGGCATGGATCACCCGAGCAAGAGGGCGCTTGTGGCCCAAGATGCCTCTGCATTGGTCAGAGTTTTGGAGATGGCAGCTATCTATGCTGAAGGGGACTCTGCAACTGAGTCTGAACTCAGGGTTTCTCGGGCTACCATGTCATCCCTCAAGGAAGAGGCTAAGAGTGCTGAAGATGCCCGAAAGAAGGCTGATGAGGAGGTGACCAGGCTAAAGAGGGAGAATTCTACGCTGGCTGCAAAGAAGAAGGCGGCTGAGGAGCTGGTCCAGCAGCTGAGGGCGGCCAATGCTCTGGGCGAAGATGAACCCGAGGACGTGAGGGAGCTAAAGACAAGGTCTGAGCTAGTTGCCCGTATGTTGGCTGCTGAGGATGACAACATCGTCATTGCGGACGAATCCTTCAGGAATTCTGTGTCTCAACTGCGGGTGGTGAACCCTGAACTTGACATTTCCACCGAGGGTACCCACTATCTGCGCACGTCGAAGATGGCCGGATAATTAGACCGGACTCCCTCCTCTAAGAGCATCCCGAGAATCAGCCCGTGGAAAGCCAGGAGCCACAGGCCAACGCCGAGCAGACTGACCAGATGGATGAGTGAAGGTTTTTGCTGTTGTTGTAATTTTGTCCGGCCTGCGTGCCGTGTAATTTATTTTGAATAGGGGCGTGGCCCCGGTTTATGTACCAAGCATAATTGTGGTCCTTGTGGCCACTTATTACTTTAAATTATGTGCCCGGTCCTTGTGGCCGGTTTTGTAATTTGCATGGCTTTATCTGCTTTAAATTTCGCTAAGTGTTGTACTTATGCTCGTTCGTGTATGTATGCCCGTAATAGGGATTACTTTGATTCGTTTTAAGTTTCAGGGAATTGCTCGTTATAGATGTGTTCGCCAGTGAAGGGTACTGGTCGAACGGTCGGGGAATATCCAAGTGAGGATGCTGAGCTCAGGTCGCGTTTGAGGCCTGAGTTCGTGGCGTGAACCTTCCATCACGAGCTGGGTGTTCTGCCTGTCGTGGTAATTTGACGACGGCGTGCTCGATTGAGGGGCCGCTGTCAGCAGAGACCCGGCTCGTTCCTGAGCGAGGTTCTGCTTCACTGGCATGCGACGCTTGTACCTAGGCGTGCATCATGGTCGGTCTGCGATGCTCGTCGTTGTGACGGATCAAACCGATAGTTAAGGCCTTAGCTGTAGTATTGTTTCAGTTTTTTGGCATTCCATGGTCGAGCAAGTTCTTCCCCGTTGAGATGTTCTAGGTAATAGGCCCCATTCTCTATTTTTACGCGGACACGAAGGGTCCTTCCTAGTTAGCGGCCAATTTGCTTTCGCGAGAGTCTTTATGGTTTCTTCTTTCCCCGGAAACCAAAGATCAAAGCAAATTTCCAAGATCATCATCATGGCCTCTCAAGATCATGCCAAAGGTACTCTCTAATCCGATGTCCTCCCCGTCAACAAGACCGACGTTGACGGTCCATCTTCTCTCCTCGGAGATCCCCGTTTTCTGAGAGACGGGTCCACAGCCTCTCCTTCCCCCACTCCTGCTGACTGCGACAACGGTCAGCCCTCGCTGGCTACCTAGCCCATTCCTGCTCCACCCAACGCCGATCCGGCCATGGTGGACCTTCTTGAGGCGATCAACAAAACCAACCTCCTGATCCTGCAGCAGAACAAAAGGATATGGGCACTAGAAGAAACTGCCCGTCCAAGGTCCCCCCTCCGAGGAAAAGCCATCGACGGTCCAAGAGCCTGCAACCTCGGCGAGAAGTCGACCGGAGGCTACGCTAAGAACCAGTATCTTGTGCTTCTTGAAAACGCGACCAGGTTTCCCCGCGGAACCAGCACTCCCCCGGTCACAAGAGGACCCGAAGAGACAAGTAGTCACCTTCGGTCAGGTCAAAGGGCCAGGCCCATTCACCTTCCCCCCAGAGAAGTCGTCGCCACGAGCGAGTCGTCCGATCCTCGTCACCAACCAGTTCCAACAGCGATGACGTGCCTCACGGCCCGTTATCCCAAGAAATCTTGGCAACACGCCTCCCCAAGTGCCTGGAGAAACCCCCAGCACTGGGCACGTACGACGGCACGACTGACCCCGACGAGCACATCGAGAACATCGATGCGCTATTGGACTACTGTGGCGTCCGGGGCGCCATCAAGTTCTAGTTATTCCCAACCACACTCCGAAAAGCGGCAATGACGTGGTACAAGCAGTTGCCCGAAGAGTCTATTACGTCATGGAAGCAATTGGGCAGAATGTTCTCTCAGCATTTCAATGCGTCGCGCCGTCACCCCAAGACTGAAGCCTCCCTTGGGGCCATAGTCCAAGGAAAAGACGAACCGCTCCGAGAATACATCGAAAGGTTCAACAAAGAAGTGGTACAGGTCCCTACAACGGACGAGATGAAAAAAATTCTGCTTGATCAAGGACTCTGCCCGGGCTCAGAATTTTCTAAAGTCATCGGCCTCGCATCTCCGAGGAACCTGGATGCCCTCCTCCTCAAGTCACAGTCACACATTCAGTATGAGGAGAAGGAAGCGGCCAACTCCGTCCGAGCCTCCCGCCACCAGGAGAACGCTCGGGCCTCCAGAGGCGAAGAGGCCTCGGCATCCCGTCGAGGAGAAAGGAAGCGCGAAGACCGTCCTTGGGACTCCCGCGACAGCAAAGGACCCTCCGAGCGATTCCACGACTACACCCCCTGACCGTCTCCAGGGAGAAGATACTTTCCGAATGCGTGAATTCGAATTTCAAGCAAGCAGGGGTCCACTTCCCCAAACAAATACCGCCCAAACCCAACGCCGACAAATCGAAGTACTGCCGTTTCCATAAGAGTCCCGGCCATACTACCGAAGACTGCATCCATTTGAAGGATGCTATCGAGATACTGATCAGGGATGGCCACCTGAAACATTTCACAAAAAAGAAAGACGCTCCCCGGCAGGACGCCCAGGAGTCCAAAAAGGTAGAGGAAGAGGTGCCTTCCTCGGAAGAGGCCAACATCCAGGTCGCCATGTCCGTATCACGACAGGAGGACTTCTACATCCCAGATGAGCTCAGTACTCCTGCCTACTTCGTGGCCCACAGCCCGTGGGAAACATTCCCCTCCGCCATGGTCATCTCGGGCGGGGGCTTCAATAAAGTCACGGTAGGCTTTGTGAAAGAAAATTCAAGCACCTAATCTGCACGAGCTCCAATAAGGTGACCACGCTCGACCAAGCCCGGAAGGGTTCTGTCCCCATATCCTTCTATCGGGAAGAGTTCCTCGAAGGATCTCCACACTCGAGCATACCCCTGCTCGTCAGAGCTCGAATGGCGAACTTCGATGTTCGCAGAATCCTCGTCGACCAAGGAAGCTCGGTCAACATTATGTACTCCCAGCTATTTTCAACACTTCAACTGGACGAATCACACCTCACCACCTATATGGGATCTGATTTTTAAGGATTCAACGGATCAATGACCAAACCCTGGGGGTACGTCGAACTGATTGTAACCTTTGGATCAGCAGAGACGGCCAGGTCCGTTAAAGTGCAGTTTTTGGTGATCGATCGCCCGTCACTGTACCGGTGTATCTTCGGAAGACCAACATTGGCCGAGTTGGTAGCTGTGCCTTCAACCGTCCACCTCAAGATGAAGTATTACACTTCAAAGGGGATGGTCGCCACCCTCCACGGCGACATCAAAGTCGCGCGATGATGTTTCGAAGCAGCCACAAAGGGACTCAACGCCATCGTGTCCAAGCCAAAGGTCTCGAAAAAGCCAACCTTGCCCAGTAGTTCCGAGGAAGCCAAGCGTCTGCCTCAGGTCCAGTCCATTGACCTCGACACCCGCTTCCCCGAAGAAGACCAGCAGGTGGACCTAGCAGCTTCAACCAGCTCGTCTGCCCCGTCCAATAGTAGCTCCCATCCGATGCGCCCAATCCCGGATGGTAGCTTCGAGCTCATTTTGTTCGGTGACGACCCCCAGCAGGGAGTGAAGATTGGAGCGGATCTCCCCGAATTCGCGAAGAAGCAACTCAAAGCATGCTTCCGGGAGAACGCTGATCTATTCGCCTGGAGCGCCGCCGAGATGCCCGGCTTGGACCCGTCCGTCGCCTACCATCAACTTACGATTGACCCGGCCGTCAAAGCAGTAGCACAACGTAGGAGAAAGTAGTCTTCGGAGAAAACGGAGGCTGCAAAAAAAGCTGTAAAAGACCTCCTCGAGGCAAAACTCATCTCGGAAGCCAAGTACATCACTTGGCTATCCTACGTTGTACTTGTAAAGAAATCTAATGGCAAATGGCAAATGTGCATTGACTACATCGATCTTAATAAGCCATGCCCGATGGATGCCTACCCCCTCTCCAATATTGATAAACTTGTTGATAATTCTGCCAGTTTTAAACTTTTATCATTCATGGACGCCTACTCGGGCTACAATCAAATTTCGATGGCAATGAGCGATAAAAAATACACGGACTTCATGACTGAATCGGGCAACTATTACTACAACGTAATGCCCTTCGGCCTGAAGAACGCTGGCATGAGCTATCAAAGAATGATGAACAAGGTATTTCGGGGAGAGATAGGCGACATGCTCAAAGTCTATATGGACGACATGATCATAAAATCCCACGAGGAAACCGATCACACCGCCCACTTAAGAAAGGTCTTCGAACAGGCCAGAAAGTACCAGATGCGTTTCAACCCGGAGAAATGCACGTTCGATGTTCGGGCTGGCAAATTCCTCGGCTTCTACTTGACGGAACGAGGGATCAAAGCCAACCCCGATAAATGCCAGGCATTCTCCGAGTTTCTAACGCCCAAGTCGAAGAATTCCATCCAGTCCCTCAATGGGATGCTCGCGTCATTATCCCATTTCATGGCCAAGTCTGCCCAACACGCCCTACCATTCTTCAAACTCCTCCGCAAGGAGGCAGCATTCGAATGGACCGAGGAATGTGAACAGGCTCTCCTCCATGTAAAATGAGCACTCTCAGAACCACCCGTTGTGTCTCGCCCGGACAACGGCAAAACTTCGTACCTATATCTCGCCGTAGAAACCGAGGCAGCAAGCGCCGCTCTTATCCGCGAGACCCCTGATGGACAGAAGCCCATATACTTCACGAGAAAAGCACTGCAGGGGCCTGAGTTAATATACCAACAGATTGAAAAAGTGGCGCTGGCCCTCATCAACGTAGCTAGAAGACTGAGACACTACTTTCTAGCCCACACGATTGTGGTTCGAACAGATAAACCCGTAAAGCAGCTATTGGGATGACCAGACATGGCCGGTAGAATACTCAAATGGTCGCTCGAGCTGTCCGAATTTAACGTCCAGTATGAGAGCAGGAAAGCCCTCAAAGCCCAGGCCCTGGTCGAATTTGTCACAGAAATGACGTTCACAGACTCCCCCACTTACGGAGCACGCAAATATACCATTTTTGTAGACGGGGCCTCCAGTTCGGCGGGGAGCGGGGCAGGCATCATACTGGAAAGCGACGAGGGAATCATCATTGAAGTTTCACTCACCCTGTCCTTCCCCACCTCTAACAACCAGGCTGAGTATGAAGCCTTCCTCGCCGGGTTACGCTTGGCCGAAGACCTTGGCGCAGAAGAAGTCATCATTTGTACAGATTCACAACTCGTGGCCCTTCAAGTCCGAGAAGAATATCAAGTCAAAAATGACAACCTAACCGAATACTTAGCCCTGGTCAAGAAGAAGATGACGAAGTTTACAGCGGTAGAGGTAAAACACGTTCCCCGCTAACACAATGTCCGGGAAGACGTCTTGTCCAAACTAGCTAGCACGAAGAAGAAGGGCGGAAATAAGTCCGTCATACAAGAGGTACTTCCTCGACCCAGTATTGATAAGGCTTCCTCAACCCTCGACGTACAAGTAATCGGCGACATCAATTGCTGGACGACCCCCGTTTACAACTACCTCGCCAGAGATGAACTCCCGTCCGACCCTAAAGAGGCCAGCGTAGTTAGGCGAAATGTCTTCTCCTATGTCCTGATCAAAGATAAACTCTACCGGCGAGGATTCTCCATCCCGCTGCTCAAGTGTGTCGAGGAAGAAATGGTCGCCTATGTCTTGCGCGAAATCCACGAAGGAATCAACGCCCAACATCTCAGAGGAAGGTCCCTTCCCAGAAAGGCACTCCGAGCAGGATACTACTGGCCAACCATGCAGCACGACGCGAAAGAGCACGTGAAGAAATACGATAAATGCCAACGACACGGGGACATGCACCTAGCTCCACCTAACGAGCTCAAAGCTATGTCCTCCCCATGGCCATTTGCCTGGTGGGGCATGGACATCCTAGAACCCTTTGTGGTGGGATCAAATCAGAATAAATACTTATTAGTAGGCGTGGACTACTTCACAAAATGGATAGAAGCAGAGGCCCTGGCCAAGATAACTTCCCTTAACATATTACGTTTCTACAAACGAAACATCCTCGCACATTTTGGCATCCCCCAGGCGATAGTCACAGACAACGGGACACAGTTCACGGACAGGAAGTTCCAGGACTTCGTCGCCCAACTAGGCACGAAGCAACACTTCGGATCCGTCAAACATCCCCAGACAGATGGGCAAGCTGAAGCAGAAAACCGATTCATCCTTCGAGGCATCAAACGAAGGATAGACGAAACGAAGAAAGCTTGGGTCGAGGAGCTGCACAACGTCTTATGTGCATACCGCACAACTCCACACTCTTCAACCGGGGAGACACCCTTTCGCCTAGCCTACGGGACCGAAGCTGTGATCCCCATCGAAGTTCACGTACCCTCCAGGCGGACAGAATCGCCCCTAGATGAGGAGATGAATGACGAATCGTTAAGGGAAGAACTTGACCTCGTCGAGGAAGTCCGGTCAGGGGCAGCACTCCACGAAGCCTCTCTAAAACAAAAAATTACCATCAGGTACAACGTCAAAGTCATACGACGAGAGTTCAACGTCATTGCCCCTTCTTCATTCCCCGGACAGCCAATGGCATGTGCCCGAAACTATGCATATGCCCAACATAATGGCTAGTTTTGGGCACCCTGCCCGACATAACGGCTAGTTTGGCCAGTTACCTATTCTTTAGGAAAACGATTATTTCGCCCCGAAAATAGGACCGTTGGCCACACGCTGGGGGAACTATATAAACCCACTCGCTTGAGAGGGTCAGGTATCCAATAATCAACCTTGAAACTCATACTTTGTACTTGCCCCTTTTCTCTGACCCTTTCATACTTGAGCGTCGGAGTGCCTTGCAGGTACACCCCCTCCACCTCTTCATACGCCCGGCATCTCAGACATACTTGGTGGCCCACTTCGACGGGATCTGATCCAGCCTTCATGATCAGTGGCGCCGTCTGTGGGAACTCTTGTTCTCCCCTTCTTTCTTTCCCCAGAAACCAAAGATCAAAGTAAATTTCCAAGATCATCATCATGACCTCTCAAGATCACGCCAAAGGTGCTCTCCAATCCGCTGTCCTCGCTGTCAACAAGACTGACATTGACGGTCCATCTTCTCTCCTCAGAGATCCCCATTTTCTGAGAGATGGGTCCATAGCCTCTCCTTCCCCCACTCCTACTGACCACGACAACGGTCAGCCCTTGCTGGCTATCCAGCCCATTCCTGCTCCACCCAACGCCGATCCGGCCGTGGTGACCCTTCTTGAGGCAATCAACAAAACCAACCTCTTGATCCTGCAGCAGAACGAAAGGATAGGGGCACTAGAAGAAACTGCCCGTCCAAGGTCCCCCCTTGGAGGAAAAGCCATCGACGGTCCAAGAGCCCACAACCTCGGCGAGAATTCGACCGGAGGCTACGCCAAGAACCAGAATCTCGCGCTGTCCAAAAATGTGCCAGGTTTCCCCACAGAACCAGCACTCCCCCGGTCACAAGAGGACCCGAAGAGACAAGCAGTCACCTCCGGTCAGGTCAAAGGGCCAGGCCCATTCACCTTCGTCCCGGAGAAGTCGTCGCCACGAGCGAGTCGTTCGATCCCCGTCACCAACCAGTTCTAGCAGCGATGACGAGCCTCACGGCCCGTTATCCCAAGAAATCTTGGCAACACGCCTCCCCAAGGGCTTGGAGAAACCCCCAGCACTGGGCACGTACGACATAACCAGTGACCCCAACGAGCACATCGAGAACATCGATACGCTATTGGACTACCGTGGCATTTGGGGCGCCATCAAGTGCCGGCTATTCCCAACCACGCTCCAAAAAATGGCAATGACGTGGTACAAGCAGTTGCCCAAAGAGTCTATTACGTCGTGGAAGCAATTGGGAAGAATGTTCTCCCAGTATTTCACTGTGTGGCGCCGTCACCCCAAGACTGAAGCCTCCCTTGGGGCCATAATCCAAGGAAAAGACGAACCGCTCCGGGCATACATCGAAAGGTTCAACAAAGAAGCGGTACAGGTCCCTACAACGGACGAGATGAAAAAATTTCTGCTCGAGCAAGGACTCCGCCCGGGCTCAGAATTTTCTAAAGTCGTCTGCCTCACACCTCCGAGGAACCTGGATGCCCCCCTCCTCAAGGCCCAGTCACACATTCAGTACGAGGAGAAGGAAGTGGCCAACTCCGTCCGAGCCTCCCACCACTAGGAGAACGCTCGGGCCTCCAGAGGCGAAGAGGCCTCGACATCCCATCGAGGAGAAAGGAAGCGCGAAGACCGTCCTCGGGACTCCCGCGACAGTAAGGGATCCTCCAGGCGATTCCATGACTACACCCCCTGACCGTCTCCAGGGAGAAGATACTGTCCGAATGCGCGAATTTGAATTCAAGCAAGCAGGGGTCCACTTCACCAAACAAATACCGGCCAAACCCAACGTCGACAAATCTAAGTACTGCTGTTTCCATAAGAGTCACGGCCACACTACCGAAGAATGCATCCATTTGAAGGATGCTATCGAGATACTGATCAGGGATGGCCACCTGAAACAGTTGAAGAAAAAGAAAGACATTCCCCGGCAGGCCGCCAAGGAGTGCAAAAAGGTTGAGGAAGAGGTGCCTTCCACGGAAGAGGCCAACATCCAGGTCACCATGTCCGTATCGCGACCAGAGGACTTCTACATCCCAGATGAGCTCAGCGCTCATGCCTACTTTGCGGCCCACAACCCATGGGAAACATTCACCTCCGCCATGGTCATCTCGGGCGGGGGCTTCAATAAAGTCACGGTAGGCTCTGTGAAAAGAAAATTCGAGCACCTAATCAGCACGAGCTCCAATAAGGTGACCACGCTCGACCAAGCCCAGAAGGGCTCTGTCCCCATCTCCTTCTATCGGGAAGAGCTCCTCGGAGGATCTCCAAACTCGAGCATACCCCTGCTCGTCAGAGCTCGAATGGCGAACTTTGATGTTCGCATAATCCTCGTCGACCAAGAAAGCTCGGTCAACATTATGTACTCCCAGCTGTTTTCAACACTTCAGCCGGACGAATCACACCTCACCCCCTATGTGGGATCCGATTTGCAAGGATTCAAAGGATCAGTGACCAAACCCTAGGGGCACGTCGAACTAATCGTAACCTTTGGATCAGTAGAGACGTCCAGGTCCGTCAAAGTGCAGGTTTTGGTGATCGATTGCCTGTCACTATACCAGTGTATCTTCGGAAGACCAACATTGGCCAAGTTGGTAGCTGTGCCTTCAGCCGTCCACCTCAAGATGAAGTATTACACTTCAAAGGGGATGGTCACCACCTTCAACGGTGACATCGAAGCCGCACGACGATGTTTCAAAGCAGCCACAAAGGGACTCAATGGCATTGCGTCCAAGCCAAAGGTCTCGAACAAGCCAGCCTTTCCCAGCAGTTCCGAGGAAGCCAAGCCTCTGCCTCAGGTCGACTCCATTGACCTCGACAACCGCTTCCTCGAAGAAGACCAGCAGGAGGACCAAGCAGCTTCAACCAGCTTGTCTGCCCAGTCCAACAGTAGCTCCCATCCGATGCGCCCAATCCCGGGTGGCAGCTTCGAGCTAATTTTGTTCGGCGACGACCCCTAGCAGGGAGTGAAGATTGGAGCAGATCTCCCCAACTTCACGAAGAAGCAAATTAAAGCATGCCTCCGTGAGAATGCTGATCTGTTCGCTTGGAGCGCCGCCGAGATGCCCGGCTTGGACCCGTCCATCGCCTGCCATCAACTTACGATTGACCCGACCGTCAAAGCAGTAGCACAACGTAGGAGAAAGCAGTCTCCAGAGAAAACGGAGGCTGCAGAAAAAGCTGTAAAAGACCTCCGCGAGGCAAAATTCATCTCGGAAGCCAAGTACATCACTTGGATGTCCAACGTTGTACTTGTAAAGAAATATAATGGCAAATGGCGAATGTGCATTGACCACACCGATCTTAATAAGGCATGCCCGAAGGATGTCTACCCCCTCTCCAATATTGATAAACTTGTTGATAATTCTGCTGGTTTTAAACTTTTATCATTCATGGACGCCTACTCGGGCTACAATCAAATTCCGATGGCAATGAGCGATAAAAAATACACGGCCTTCATGACCGAATCGGGTAACTATTACTACAACGTAATGCCCTTCGGCCTGAAGAATGCCGACGTGACCTATCAAAGAAGGATGAACAAGGTATTTCGGGGAGAGATAGGCGACATGCTCGAAGTCTATATAGACGACATGATCGTAAAATCCCACGAGGAAACTGTAGTGCGGTTTTTGTGGTTTCGAATCACCATCGCTTTGGTACTACAGTTCGATTCATTTTTTATCCTATTAAAGCTGATGAAGGAAGGGAAATAGATGTCTCCAATTAACCCTGCTTGCAAACTGAGGTTAAACAGTCAGAACTGTTGGTTTACAGATGCGGCTTTAGTTCGTGGGTCTCTCTCTGCTTATTTTGTTCAGAACAAAATACCGGGATTGTTCATGGGGAATTTATTGGGATATTGTGCTAGATTGGCTGGAGGTAGGGGACTTTGGGGTTTTTTGATTAGTGTGCTCGCTAAGATTCTTTTTCAATCTTATGCCTACGTATTCCCGGGATATGGAAATAAGAGCGATCGTAGTTGCTCCTATTCTAGGGGAGGAAATGGTGTTTTGGTGTCTTGTTCAAAGCCCAAGACATGAAGCTAATGGTGGTTTGTATCTTGTTCAAAGCCCAAGATGTGAAGCTGAAGGGTCTATTTGTATCTTGTTCGAAGCCCAAGATGTGAAGCTAAAAGGGTATTGACTTTAGAGAGAATTTGTCATCTCTAAAGGGGTCTGTTTGTCACAACTGTTGGGTGACTGATTATAAAGGAGAATTACTTTAACTGGGATATGTGAATCTAGCAATGCCATAATTTCCTTTATAGGGGTTTTTTTAACCTGAAGGAGAAGACTTTAATTCAGTTTAGAGCAATGCCATCTTTCCTTAGAAATTTCTCATGCTAAAAGAGGGACAGTGGCGTGGATGTAAATAATCTAGAGGCTTGCCACTTACAGCATTTAGATGAAGGAAAAGGAGTTATTGATGTTTGTATCCTGTGAGCAAGGCACAGATTTTGATGCTAAAAGGTTGATTCCCTCAACTGGGGTTTTCCTTATACGAAGCCTAAGAGGAGGCTATTGACCCAACAAGAGGATGCTTTTGTGTCTCGTACGAAGCCCGAGATAGAGGATAAAAGGGTTGACTAAACAAGAGAGTGTTTTTATATGTGTCTTGTACGAAGCCCAAGACGGAGGCTAAAAGGGTTTGACTCAACAAGAGAGTCTTTTTATACTCAACAAGAGAGTGGTTTGTATCTCATACGAAGCCCGAGATGGAGGCAAATAATGTTTGACTCAACAAGAGAGTCTTTTATACTCAACAAGAGAGTGATTTGTATCATGTACAAAGCCCGAGATGGAGGCTAAAAAATGTTTGACTCAACAAGAGAGTCTTTTATACTCAACAAGAGAGTGATTTTGTATCTCGTACGAAGCCCGAGATGGAGGCTGAAAGAGGATTGACTCAACAAGAGAGTCTTTTTATACTCAACAAGAGAGTGTTTTATATCTCATACGAAGCCCGAGATGGAGGCTGCAAAGGTTAACTCTGCTGGGGAGAATCATTGTACAAAGCCCAAGAGGAGGCTAGGGTTACTGTTTCAGTTGAGTGACAGGTCCAGTATGTTGGTTAAAAGAGAAAATCAGTTTTTATATGGGTAATGTTGTACTCATGGATTTGATCTGAGGACCGGGATTATTTCCTATTCTTTAAGGAAACGGGGAATCCGAAGGGTTACTGTTTCAGTTTTATCTTTGTACTATGCTTAGGAGAGATCAAGAGGAAATTAGTCATCTTAATAGAACAGTATTTCAAAGAGTCTAGGAGAAGCCCAATGATTAATTTTGAAAAGGGCGACGATTGCGCCGAGGTTTTGAAAACACCGTGGGTCTTATACAATGACTGAGGCCCAAAAGTTTTTGGTTTCAAAAGGGGGTTGGGTCTTACACTTTATTAGAGGCCCAAAAATGGTTTTGAATGGGTCTTATAGCTCGAGGAGAGACCCAGATGGTTTGTTTTAAACGGTCGATGATCGCGCCGAACTTTTGAAATACAACGGGACTTATACAACTTTTGAGGCCCAAAATAGGTTTGTATTTACAAAGAAATTGCTCTTATACTCTATTAGAAGCCCAAAAATGATTTTGAAAAGTTTGTTAGGGTGAAAATCAATAAAACCCTAATTTCATCATTTTTTAAATTAATTATTCAAAGAAAATTAATACAAATGATAAAAATTCCAAATAAGTTTGAATAAACAACTTGTGATTTTGTTTTTAGGTTTGAAAAATGAGGCTTTCATCACAAGATGAATTAAAACCTACTTGGTTTTGATTTTCCAAAATGGATATTTATTTTTAAAAGGTTTAAAAACAAATAAAAGACATTTATTTTCAAAATTACTAATTATATTAAATAAATAATATAAATCTAATTTTTTTGGGGAATAAAATATTTCAACATTTTTGTGATTTTTTTCAAAAAGAACCAATAAAAAATAATTAAAATTGAAGGAGTAATTAATTTTCCAATTAATTAATAAAACATGAAAATATTGGAAAAAATAGCAAAATGTGAGAAAACACAAAATGGTCTGGGTGGGGTTTGAACCCACGACCTCAAGGTTATAGGGCGCGCGCCTTACCACTGGGGTGGTGATACATCCGTTGATTGAAACAAACCAACAAATACACAAGGCTTGCCTTATGTCCTAGGCCTGGCCAAGGCAAGGCAAGGCAAGTTTTGGCTCAGAAACGTGAAGGTCATAACTTTCTCATTTCTCCATGGTTGGGGACAAAATTTATATGCATCTGGCCTAGAATTTCACAAGGAATCCAATGGTGGTGGTAGTTTTTCAAGATCATGTCCCCATTTTAAAATTCGATAGTGGTTTTGAAATAGGCCTCCAATTGCATTTTTTGTGCTATCTCATGATACAGGCAAGAATTACGTGGAAATTTGGTGTAAACACAACACATATAACATGTACAAGATGTGCATGATCAGTGGACCTCAAAGTAATGCATATTTTGGAAAGTTCAAGTCATGATGCTTACCTCTTTTTGAGCTTTTGGAGTTTTTTGTGCAATCTGCCAAGTTTCTTATTCCATAAATGGTTTGATGCTTTGGACACTCTCAAATGATCTTTTAGAAGCTTTTAGGATGGTTGGAATCAGCTGGAAACCTCAGGGATGAGTTTGAGCTCTTTCTTGCAAAAGGGGCAAAAGTGGCCAAAATAGCAACTCCCTCAAATGGTGTTCCAGATGGGGGGAACCATTTGGGATAGTTCAAGGATGATATTTGGAGTGTGGTTGAGGTTTTATCTGGTTTGGAAAGTGACTGATTCAAGACATGGCTCAAAAAATGCACAAAAAGGCCTATTTTGAGGTTTTGAGAGGTGACTTTGAGATTTAAAGATTACATGTCACTTGTATGAGTTTGGACAGCTTAGATATGACATATTGGATGTGTTTGGATCATAAGTTGTGGTGGAATTGATCTCTAACTCAAAAACTCAGAGTTACCTTGCTAAAGAAGGTATTTTTGCCAAGAGAAAGAGATTTTGAGGAAAGCATCTGTTGTAGTGCTTTGGTGTACACAAATTGAGCACAAATTAGCTCTATTTATAGTAGAGCAAGTTTGTTTTGCAAGTAATAGTGAATGGCAACTGCTGCAGAGGTTTGGCCAATGGTTTCACTTTGGAATCTCAAGTCTCCTCTAGCCATTGACTAGAGGGTAGGGCACAGAGCTGTGGTTCCCTAGTTTTTGGATCATTCTTGACTGAATTCAGTTGCAAATGTGTCAGTCCATGCCACCTTGGTGCATCCATTAAATGCTCCAATCCAAAATTGGAGTCTTGTCCCTCTTTTAGGGATTTCTAGGTTGGGCATGCTACTTCTTATTCCAAAGACTTTGGAGGCTTGGATCAGTGTTTGGTCCTTTTAGATTTGATCCTCGGATGTGTCCAAAGTGATGACAAGGCTTGGAATTATCTAATTTTTCCAAATCGAGCAAAAGTGCAAAATTCTGCCTAGCCTTGGCAGTTTTCAGCAAGGCATATTGCCATTGTCATATCTCATGGCTCAAGTGGAATTTGATGGAGTTCTTGGCCATTTTGGAAAGCCCTCATATGATACAATAACTGTTTGATCATAATTGGTTTTGATACTTTTTTGGATCCAAGTGAAAAATGCCCCTACATTTGGAAAAAAGTGAAGGCAGATTCTGACTTAGTGAAAATTTCACTAAGTGTTGGAAAAAGTGGCATTTTAGGTTTTCAGCCACTTTGATCATTCCATAACTCAAAATCCATAATGAATTGGAATGAGGTGTAGTTGAAGCTTTTGTAGAGGGCCATGAGGGCTACAAATCCAGCTTTGGATGGGGAAAAATGGCCTTGTGGTTTAGGAGTTATGGTCCTCCAAAGTTGGTACCCTAGCCACTTTGTTCCATAACTTAGAAAATTTTCTAAGTTTTTATGGTTACCCCTTTTACAAGTTATCTCACTTTTCTTGATTTTTCTTGATGAATGATGATTCAAATCACACATTAACATCATTTTAGGGTTAAAAAACCATAATTGTGAAAAATCTCAAAAAGTCAAAGTTTGACTTTTGTGCACAGTTGACTTTTTGTCAGATGAATTCCAAACTGTGCGATCCTCTATGAAATCTAGTCCTTGACCTAAATAAAACTTGATGGATTGATTTCATAGGTGTTATAGGGTGTATTGAATCATGTCTTAGGGTTTGGGAGCATGTCCTGGTCAAAAGTCAAAGATACAGTTGGCTTTTTCCGCGAAACCCTAACAGTGGTTCTGATGAAATTGAAACTTGTGGATCAAGCTTCTTGGATTAATCCATTGTTTCAAATGGATCAATGTAATTTATTTGAGACACTCAAATCATGTCTTGAGGTCTTGGCTCATGTGTTGTCCCAAAAGTCAACTTAGGGGTGAATTAGGTCATGAAACCCTAATTCCTGATTTTTGGTGAATGCATCCCCTGAGGCTAAATTGACTTGATGATTGGGTTTATGATGTCCCTTAGAGCATCATAGGTTATGCTTTGAAGCATTGGCTCATACCCAGAGGAAAATTTCCATCTGGAGGCCCTGGTCGACCAAACCCTAATTTGGTGACATCGGCGATCTTAAGGCTTGATCCACCTAGAAGGGAGAAGCCTTGTGCTTAATCCTTGAAGTGGGAGTCCTCTTGATCACTTGTGGATGTTTGAGAGGTTAGACAAGTTGAAGATCATGTCATTTCTTGATTGATCCTTTGTCTAAGGGCTCTGAGAGGGCTTGAAACCCTAAGTTTGATTGTAGTGGATGCTCACCCATCTTTGGGGAGACTAATGAGGTATCCATATTGTGATGATGATTTGCACATTGATGGGAAATCTTAGTGGTCAAAATTTGGGGTATGACAGATGCCCCTATTTAATATTCTTGGGCCCAAAGGTGTGAATGGCGAAGGTATTCGGGCTTTCGGGGTGCAAGAGGATTAAATATCGGAATACCCAAAATTTTGATGGTGGTTATGAATGGCAGTTCGCGCATCCTTCCTCTTTTACTAAGCAATTGCTTAGAAAAGGTAAACTTCCCCTCGATCCTGGTTTCCTACCAAGGAATTGGTCTCAGTTTCTGATTTAAACTTCCCCTCGATCCTGGTTTCCTACCAAGGATCTGGTCTCAATTTCCGATATAAACCTCCCCTCGATCCTGGTTTCCTACCAAGGATTTGGTCTCAATTTCTGATGTAAACTTCCCCTCGATCCTGGTTTACTACCAAGGATATGGTCTAAGTTTCTTTTGTCAATAAACTTTATTGACAAGGGACGCTATGTGTAGTGGTTTTCCTCAAACTTCTTGCTGAATTTTCTTGGGGAGATGCCATTTGATGGAAAAAGTGGTGGGGAAAACGAGTCTTCTTGAGAGACTGCTTTCGTTTGGGGATATTACATCATACTTTTCTCGAGATCTTCTCAGAGAAATGTCATACGATGTACCCCAGTTTTGAGGTGTCGATGACTTTATTGACACTGACATTCTGGAGAGAAGGACCAATGTGTTGCTGAAAGTATTTAGTTGAGAGGCTTTCTCTAGGGATTTTCCTAAATCCGGGAAAGCGAAGATATCATCTTCCATGGTGAAGAGTGATGCTGGCTGAGGGTTCTCTGGTTTTTTCAGAGGTTCAAGTTATCAAAGTGATCAAGGGCCGACTTCATCCCAGAAATAAACGGGAGGAGAGAGGTAGTTCAGATGCAACATTTCCTGACGAGGAAAGAACTGACAACTCGATTGAGAGGACCTCTATCACTAGGGGACAAGACCGACTAGAGTGATAGTGATGCAATATGAATATGAATGTAAATCAATAATGCATGATGTATGTATGTTTATGCTGACAAAACTGACGCGACATACAGACTAATAGATGAACACGACTAGATACTTGGCAACAGTGGGAGATAAAAAGTATCACTTGTTCATGATAGCAATTCTGCCTTGCTTAGGAGAAGTAGTCCCTGTGGGGAGTTATGTTGGTCGGGCTTAGGAGATAAGAACTCTGTCCGGGGTGTCAGAGGAAACACGGCCTCTAACACAGTTGATCCTTCATTCAGGTGCACTGGTTTCGAAGAAGTACTTGAATTCTGCACTTTGAAGCTCGATTACTTCTGGAGTAGTGATCGCTGTTCTTTCGATGTTCAACAGTCAAAAGAAATTGCCACCTTATTTCGAAAAGCAGAAAAATTTTAACAAGTAAAATTCATTTTTGTTTTATTTCAAGAATGGTTGATCACATTAAAACGTCATTCTGTAAAGCTAAAACAAATGAGAATTGCAAACAAAAGCACTAAGGCTCAAATTTTATTGATAGGATGGAAATTAGCCAAGCGCGTGATTCCATGGAGTTTTTACAAAGTTAGAAAATGGTAATTTAAGGGAAAAGGGCTACATTGAAACATAATTGTCACTATCCCTCTACCAAGTTTGACTTCGGGGCATCCTGAGCTTCTGTCGAAGATGACCTTGACTAGAGTTTTCCTGATGGATGACATGACTGCTGCTGAGGGATTTTCCCCTTTGTTGAACATAGTTACTTGCCATTATCCCTAATTTTTGCCTGGATTGTACTGTGATGCTTCATAACGACATGTAAGCTCTAACAGAAGCTCAGATGCAACAACAAAGGACTGTGATCTTAGAGATCACATCAATGCCCATAGTGGAAAAGTATGATCCTAGGTACAAATTGCCGAAAGATCGTCCCTGGGGCATGCCACTCAACTATATCCCAGAAGGATATATTCCGCCGATCACTAAAGATCCGAAAACTTCAGCAGGAGCCGCTGGGCCTGAAGGTTACAAACTTTGGGAAAGCGAAGATGCTAGGGGCATGACAGCAACTCCTGAAGGTTACAAACTTCAGGAGGCACCGAGAGTCCCGGCCATGATGACTATACCACCACCCGTGGTACACACTGTCCTGGAAGGACAGATTCCATAGATACCTTCTGGTGGAAACAAAAGTATGTTCGACAGAATGAATAAGTTCCAGGAACAATTCCTAGAGATGCAGAAAGAACTGCAAGCCCTTCGCGGTCTGGATTTATTTGGAAAGGACACCGCAGACCTTTGTTTGGTCCCCAATGTGAAAGTTCTGCACAAGTTCCAGGTACCCGATTTTGAAAAGTACAAGGGTAACTCTTGCCCTCAAAGCCACTTGGTGATGTACACTCGATGAATGTCAGCTCATACAAAGAACCAGGAGCTACTAATTCACTACTTTCAGGATAGTTTAACCGGTGCCGCACTCAAATGGTACATGGGTTTAAACCGCACTAAGATCGGCACTTTCAGAGATCTTGGCACTGCTTTTGTTCAACAATATAAGTATAACCTAGACATGGCACCAAACAAAGATCAACTCAGATCAATATCACAGAAGGACAAGGAAACCTTTAAGGAGTACGCTTAGAGATGGCGTGAAATTGCCGCTCAGATTTGTCCACCTCTTGAGGAAAAAGAGATGATAAAGATCTTCTTGAAAACCTTGAGCTCATTTTACTACGACAGAATGGTTTCCAGTGCGCCCAGTGACTTCACCGAGATGGTGGGCATGGGAGTTCATCTTGAGGAAGAAGTCTGAGAAGGACGGTTAGTTAAAGATGCTGGATCATCAAGTAATACAAAATGATACGGTAGTGCTCTCCCTAAGAAAAAAGAGCAAGATATTGGGAATATCTCATTCGGAAAGTAAAGGCGATGATACCAACCAGTAGCAGCCATAACTCCTGCTATCAACCTTGTGCCTGTTCCTATGTATCAACCTCAGGTTGCTCAGAGCCAACCGAATTAACAACAATATCAGCAAAGGACACAACAACCTCTTCAGCAGGCTCGCCCTCCGTACAACAACAATCGTACAACGCAACCACCAGGGTTCGACCCTATACTGGTGTTGTACATATAATTGTTTCCTTTATTACTGGTCAAGGGACACGTCCAAACCAGGTCTCCTCTTACAGTACCGGAAAATCCGCCTTTTTGGTTTAAGGCGGATCAGACTTGCCCTTACCATCAAGGAGAACTAGGGCATAACATAGAAAACTGTCTCAGTTTCAAATCCGATGTACAAAAGCTTATTAGGAGCGGGGTCTTATCTTTCGAAGATACGAATCCGAATGTTCTCACAAACCCGCTGCCTCAACACGAGAAAGCCGCAGTAAATTTGATAGAAGGAGAGTCTAACAACAGCTATCAAATTCATGATGTACTCTTATTAAGGGCCAATTTGGTCAAGATACATTGTAGACAGAGCGGGTATGGCCATGTGCCACCTCATAATTATCACCAGTGTGATATCTGCTCTAAAAACAATCAGGGATGTTCTGTGGTGCAATCAGCTCTACAGGAACAGTTGGATCTCGAATGGATCCAAGAGCATCGAGTTCGTGGAGTTAACATGACTTATACAAGTTCCCACATCATTCAGAACCACGACATCCGTGCAATGAATGTCAACTTGGTGGCAATGCACTTAAGGGAAAGCCAGTATCATAATCTACCACTGTATGATTACAATTCCTGTCTGACTTTCTCGGTAAACAAACATGGATGCTCTTTCGTACAAGAGGCCCTCCAGCGTCAGATGGATCTTAGGTGGATCCAGGACTACTGTGATAGAAATCCCTATCAGATCAACATGATTCAAATCTTCGATATTCGTTTGATCAATACCAGCTTGGTGGAGTTACACGCCAAGCAAGTCCAACTCGGTTTTCTCACTTCACATGATTATCTGAGCTGTAAAGTATGTTGTGAGAGTAACCAAGGGTGCGCTATCGTTCAAAGAACTTTATAACACTTGTTAAACCACTGGTGGCTTCCGATCTATATGGATGAAGACACGCAACAAATCAGTGTGACAAACGGGAACCTTACTAGGCATCAAAGTCAGGATGTCCAATCTATGGAAATAGACCGGGTAAGGTTACACTGCATTCAAAGTGGCTGTGGCCAGGTGCCACCACATAACTACGAGCGCTGTAGAGTCTGCTCGAAAGATAACCAAGGATGTTACCTCGTGCAAGCAGCTCTTCAGAGTCAGTTGGACCACAAAGAGATTCAACAATATTCGGTTTCAGGGCCTATCAACTGGACGCCAGACTATTTCGCCGACCAGATCAAAGATGTTGTTGTAATCTTTGATCTTGAGAGGACCAAGGATGTTTGTACCATCATTCCTCTACTTGAAGAATCGAAGGTTCTTAACCAGGAACTGATTGAAGTTACTTACGACAGTAAAAAAAAATTAGAAGGCTCATGTAGTTATTTATCTGTTGGGACCGCTACCGTATGAATCAGTTAAGGCGATCCCTTACAAATACGGTGTAACCATAATTGAGAATGGAAAGGAAATTCCATTACCCTCCGTCGTGAATATTGCAGACATTAGTCGAGTAACACGGAGCAGTCAAATATTCAACAGAGGAGTTGGAGAACCTAACAGAGAAAAGAAACCTCAAACAGAAGTTCCTAATCCACCAGTCGGTCAGTCCAGTGATCCCGACCTTTCAAAGAATGATGATGAGATGCTGAAGCTCATCCAAAGGAGTGAATACAACATTGTTGATCAACTGTTACAAACTCCTTCAAAGATCTCTGTGTTATCTCTTTTACTCAGTTTCGAAGCCCACAGAGAGGCTCTACAAAAATTATTAGAACAGGCCTTTGTGGGACAGGATGTGTCAATACGACAATTCGATAGTATCATCTCTAACATCACTTCCTACAACAACTTGGGGTTTAGTGACGAGGAATTGCCAGAAGAAGGCAAAAGCCACAACATGGCGCTCAATATCACAGTCAACTGCCATGACGATGCTTTAGCCAGCGTACTGGTAGACACCAGATCGGCTCTCAACGTCATGCCGAAGTCCACTCTAATGTGACTATCATTTAAAGGATCTTCGATGAGAGGCAGTGAGGTCGTCGTCAAAGCATTTGACGGGTCTAGAAAAACAGTTATCGGTGAAGTCGACCTTCCCATAACTATCGGTCCTCACACTTTCCTAGTCACTTTCCAGGTCATGGAAATCCGGGCAACATACATTTGCTTATTAGGAAGACCTTGGATACACCAGGCTGGGGAAGTCACTTCGACACTTCACCAAAAGCTGAAGTTCGTCAAGAATGACCAACTCGTCACGGTTTGTGGAGAACAAGCCTTGATCGTGAGTAACCTATCAACGGCCACTTGTGTAGAACCAGAGGAGGTCGTTGGAACTCAGCTCCAAACACTTTCGATGAGCAATGACAATCAGTTAGAAAAAGGAACATCGATTTCCTCATACAAAGATGCTCTCAAAGTAATCGAGAGTAACAACGCAAAAGGATGGGGGCAGCTTGTCATTCCTACTGATAATAAAACAAAGAAGGGTCTTGGTTTTTATACAACCTGTACCCAAACTGCCGCTAACGATGAAAGTCTTCATCCCATTCATAACTTCTTCCATAGTGGAGGTTTCCTTCACCCAGTGTCTCTAGAAGTACATACCATCAACGAGGGATATTCCTCCGATACAGATGAAGAATGGAAGTCCCATCTTAACGAGGACGGTTATATGTCTCAGGAATAAGTGCCTACACCATTTTGCTATCCCGTACAGATTCCGAGATTTATACTAAGGTCAGACGTCGAAATGATATACGGAGATTGTGATCCGGAAGGATGTCGTGCTCCCCCAAATTCATTAGAGGAAGACACTCCGATGAAATATAACTTTGACCATGACTATTATGGCCCAATGGATGGCCTGCCTATGTGGAAGCCGTACCCAGGAGACTTGGGGCAAGAAAATTAGCCGAACAATGAAAATCAGTTGAGCATCATTGAAAAGAATACCCGTGTCCCCACCATGTCATGGGATCAACACTCAGGTCATTCAGAAAGTATCCAGCACGACGATGAATTAGCAAAGTTTGCAGGACTAGAATTCATTAACTATGCTTTTCCCGAGGTCAACGTCATCGAGAGAGATTACTCCTCCAGTTCCAAAGAAGTGTGGGATGCCTTAGGACAACCGAGTGGAAAATTCGACTTCATGGTCAAGTACACTGCTCCTGAAAGTTCTCGTATCGGGCTCGAGGACATCCAGCCAACTGGATGGGGACATTTACCTAAGAGCACAAATACTATGTAAAATACAACAGAGGAATCCTCCTACGACAACTCTACCTGGGAGACAGATTCTAATGATCCTGCTCCACCATAAATTAGCGTTATTTATTAAGACATATCAAGGAAGGTACCAAACTTTATGATTCACCAAGGAGTTCGCCGCCAATGGGTTGCAGACGATGTTCCGAAGATCGTTCATAAGTCTAAGTAATTTCCTTCTTTTTCTTAACCTTTCACCCTGCCCAGGTGAAACAGATGTTTTGATAGGGCTCACTTTCTGTAAATATCCCTCTTCGCTTCGCCCAAAGCGACAGAGTTTTGTTTTATAGGGCTGTAGTTTCAAGAATCGACAAAATCATAAATAAAATGACGTCGTTCTGTAATTTCCGCATTAATTGTTGTTTCTCTTTTTGCTTTTTCAGAAAATGGTAATCCTAAAAAACAACAAATAATAAAAACAAGCAGTAAAAAAAATACACTGCACACACTCTTGCATTTTCTCTATCTCTTCTAAACACAAATCATATCGTCATGCATATTGCTTGTTTTAAACCCCGTTGAAACATACGATCCAATGCCTTCTCCCAACTTTGAATTCCCGGTATTTGGGGCTGAAGAAGAAGATGACGACGAAATTCCAAAAGAGATCTCCCGACTCCTCTGGCAAGAGGAAAGGTCTATTAAACCACACAAGGAGCCGTTGGAAAAAGTCAACTTGGGCTCAGAGGAAGAGAGAAAAGAAGTCAAGATTGGGGCACTACTCAGTCCGACTGTCAAAGAAAGTTTGACAAAGCTTCTCAAAGAGTTTCCCGATGTATTCGCTTGGTCCTACCAGGATATGCCAGGGTTGGATACCAGCATCGTGAAACATCATCTACCGTTGAGATCAGAATGTCCACCCATAAAACAGAGGTTGAGACGAACTCATCCAGACATGGCCATCAAAATTAAAGAGGAGGTACATAAACAGATTGACGCGAGTTTCCTCGCCACATCAGAATATCCTCAATGGTTAGCCAACATAGTACCAGTTCCGAAAAAGGACAGAAAAGTCAGAATGTGTGTAGACTACATGGATCTAAACAAGGCTAGTCCAAAGGACGACTTTCCTTTACCATACATTAACATGATGGTTGACAGTACAACAAAGTTCAAAGTTTTCTCCTTTATGGATGGATTCTCGGGCTATAACCAAATCAAAATGGCACTGAAATACATGGAGAAAACTTCGTTCATTACCCCATGGGGCACCTTTTGTTACAAGGTAATGCCATTCGGTTTGAAGAATGCCAGGGCAACCTATCAAAGGGCCATGACTACTCTTTTTCATGACATGATACACAAAGAAATTGAGGTATATGTCGATGATATGATTGCCAAATCTAAAACAGAAGAGGAGTATGTGACCCACCTGTCAAAACTATTCGAGCGGTTGAGGAAGTACAAACTCCGCTTGAATCCCAACAAGTGCACCTTCGGTGTCCGTTCAGGGAAACTCTTAGGGTTCATCGTCAGCCAAAAAGGAATTGAGGTTGATCCTGACAAGGTCAAGGCCATTCAAGAAATGCCTTCTCCAAAGACTGAAAAACAAGTCAGGGGATTCCGGGGACGTTTGAACTACATTTCCAGATTTATATTCCTCATGAACGCGACATGTGCGCCAATCTTCAAATTACTCAAAAAGAACCAGGACTACGTTTGGACAGAAGACTGCCAAACCACCTTCAACAGTATCAAGGAATACCTGTTGAACCCACCGATTCTATCATAACCAGTGGAGGGAAGACCACTGATTATCTACCTAACAGTCTTGGAAGACTCGATGGGTTGTGTACTTGGCCAACAAGACGAAACAAAAAGGAAAGAGTCTGCCATTTACTATTTGAGCAAGAAGTTTACGGACTGTGAAACTCGGTACACTATGCTTGAGAAAACTTGTTGTGCTTTGGCTTGGGCAGCCAAACATCTTCGCCAGTATATGATTCGTCACACTACTTGGTTAATCTCAGAAATGGATCCGATCAAGTACGTATTTGAAAAACCTGCTCTCACGGGAAGGATTATCCGTTGGCAGATGTTGTTATCAGAATACGACATAGAATACCATGCTCAGAAAGCCGTCAAAGGAAGTATTTTAGCCGATCATTTGGCTCATTAACTGATTGACGATCAGGAATCAATTGGGTTTGACTTCCCAGACGAAGATGTCATGTATCTAAAAATAAAAGATTGCGATGAACCGCTACCCAGTGAAGGGCCAGAACCAGGTTCCCAATGGGGACTAATCTTTGACGGAGCTATTAATCATTACGAAAATGGAATTGGGGCAATCATCATAACACCTCAGGGTACCCACATTGCTTTCATCGCTAGACTTACTTTCAAGTATACAAACAACGAGGCCGAATACGAAGCTTGTATCATGGGTCTCGAAGAAGCGATCGACTTAAGGATCAAGAACTTGGATGTATATGGCGACTCAGCCCTGGTTATCAATCAAATCAAAGGAGATTGGAACACATACCAATCAGGACTAATTCCTTACAAAGACTACCCAAGAAGATTGTTACCTTTCTTCAACAGAATCGAGTTTCATCATATCCCTCGTGAAGAGAATCACATGGCTGATGCATAAGCCACTCTCTCTTCCATGATTAGTGTAGGTCAATGGAAAGACTTACCTAAGATTGACATAATGCGCCTTGAACGGCCCGCTTACATCTTCACGATTAAAGCAGTCATAGACGACAAACCTTGGTATCACGATATCAAATGCTTCCTTCAGAAACAAGAGTATCCACCTGGGGCATCCAAAAAGGACCGAAAGACCCTCAGAAGACTAGCAGGCAACTTTTTTTTGATCAGTGATGCACTCTATAAGAGAAACTTTGACATGGTCTTGCTCCGATGCGTAGACAGACCAGAAGCAGACATGCTGATAAAAGAAATTTACGAAGGATCCTTTAGCACTCATGCCAACAGACACACAATGGCGAGAAAAATTCTAAGAGTAGGGTTCTACTAGTTGACCATGGAATCAAACTACTACAAGTACATGAGGAAGTGTCACAAGTGTCAGATATACTCAGACAAAATCCATGTACCGCCAACACATCTCAAAGTTCTTTCTTCCCCATGGCCTTTTTCCATATGGGGAATCGACATGATCGTCATGATCGAACCTAAGGCTTCAAATGGACATCGTTTCATCCTGGTAGCCATTGATTACTTCACCAAGTAGGTCGAAGCAGCGTCATACGCCAATGTAACCCGACAAGTGGTGGCCCGATTCGTCAAAAACAATATCATCTGCCGTTATGGTGTTCCGAGCCAGATCATTACTGATAATGGATCCAACTTGAACAATAAGATGATGAAGGAGTTGTGTTCTGAGTTCATGATCGAACACCATAACTCATTTCCCTACCGACCCAAGATGAACAGAGCGGTAGAAGCGGCTAACAAGAACATCAAGAAGATCGTTCAAAAGATGGTTGTAACCTATAAAGATTGGCATTAGATGCTACCCTTTGCTCTTCACAGTTATCGCACATCTGTCCGCACTTCAACAGGGGCAACCCCTTTCTCTCTAGTATATGGCATGGAGGCAGTGCTTCCCATAGAAGTAGAGATCCCATCAATCCGGGTATTGATGAAAGCTAAGCTAACAGAAGCTGAATGGTGTCAAAGTCGACACGATGAACTGAATCTGATCGAAGAAAAATGAATAACGGCATTATGCCATGGTCAGTTGTATCAGCAAAGGATGAAGAAGGCATTTGACAAAAAGGTCTGACCTCGCGTCTTCAGGAAATGAGACCTCGTGCTCAAAAAGATACAATCATTCCTCACTGATTCGCGGGGCAAATGGACTCCGAATTATGACGGCCCTTATGTGGTCAAGAAAGATTTCTCAGGCGGCGCCTTGGACTCGCAACCATGGATGGAGAAGAGTTTGTCTACCCCACGAATGTTGATGTAGTCAAGAAATAATTCGCCTAAAAAAAACGTCTCGGTGGATTGAAAACCCGAAAGGGCGGTCCAGGAAAAAATTAGAGACATATTCAAAAATCATCCCGGTGGATTGGAAATCTCAAAGTACAATCCAGGCAAAAATTAGGGATTAATGGCAAGTAACTACGTCTGATCAGTTCAACTCCTCAGCAGTAATGCCATCCATCAGAAGAAAAACTCCAATCAAGGTCATCTTCGACAGAAGCTCAGGATGTCCAGAATTCAAAGTTGGTAGAAGGATATCGGTCGTCATGTTTCAATGTAGCCCTTTTTCCCTTAAATTACCATTTTCTAAACTTTATAAATACTCTATGGAATCACGCGTTTGGCTGATTTCCATCCTATCAATAAAATTTGAGCCCTAGTGCTTTTGTTTGCAATTCTTATTTGTTTTAGCTTTACAGAACGACGTTTTAACGTGATTAACGATTCTTGAAATAAAGCAAAAATGAATTTACTTGCCAAAATTTTTCTGCTTTTAAAATAAAGATGGCAATTTCTTTTGACTGTTGAACATCAAAAGAACATCGATCGTTTCTCCATAAGCAATTGAGCTTCAAAGTGCAGAATCAAAGTACTCCTTCTTAGCCAGTACACCTGAGTGAAGGATCAACTGTGTCAGAGACCAGGTTTCGTCTGACACCCTCGGCAGAGTTCTCATCTCCTAAGCCCAACTAACGTAGCTCCCAACAGGGACTATCCCTCCTAAGCAAGGCAGAATTTCTATTTTTTAAACCAACGATACTTTTCATCTCCCGCTGTGGCCGAATATCCAGTCGTGTTCATCCACTAGTCTGTATGTCGCGTCAGTTTTGTCAGCATACACATGCATACATCATGCATTATTGATTTACATTCATATTCATATTGCATCACTATCACTCTAGTCGGTCTTGTTCCCTACTGATAAACGTCTTTTCAACCGAGTTGCCAGTTCTTTCCTCATCGGGAAAGGTGGCGTCTGACCAACCGCTCCTCCACTTTGTTGCTGAATTAAAGTGGGTCCCTTGACCACTTTGATAACTTGAACCTCTAAAAGGACAGCGAACCTTCAGCCAACGTCACTCTTCGCCATCGAAGATGATGTATTTGCTTTCCGGATTAAGGAAAATCCCCAGGGAAAGCCTCTTAATCAGAGATTCAGCAATGCAACCGTTTTTCTCCGAAAAAATCCACTGACGAAATGGTCATCAGCACCTCAAAATTGGATCACATCATATGGCATTTCTCTGAGAAAATCCCGAGAAAAGTATGATGTAACACCCCTAAGCGAAAGCAGTCTCTCAAGAGACCCGTTTTCCCCAGTAGAGTCAACAAATGGCGTCTCCAACAGAGAAGTTTGTACACCTCTACAACTCAGACGATTGGGTTCCCTAGCAACTCTGACATCAAAAAATTTCTATCAAATGGCATCTCCCCAGGAAAATTCGGCGAGAAGTTTGAGAAGAGCCGCTACGAATAGGGTCCCTTGTCAAGAAAGTTTATTGACAAAAGAAACTGAGACCAGTTCCTGGTAGGAAACCAGGATCGAGGGGAATTTTATTTCAGAAACTGAGACCAGTTCCTTGGTAGGAAACCAGGATCGAGGGGAAGTTTATTTCAGAAACTAAGACTAGTTCCTTGGTAGGAAACCAGGATCGAGGGGAAGTTTATATCAGAAATAAGACCAGTTCCTTGGTAGGAAACCAGGATCGAGGGGAAGTTTACATCAGAAAACCGAGACCAGTTCCTTGGCTGAAGACCAGGATCGAGGGGAAGTTTCACCCTTTTCTAAGCATCATTGCTTAGCAAAAGAAGATGGATGCGCAAGATGCCATTCAAAACCACCATCAAAATTTTGGGTATTCTGATATTTAATCCTCTTGCACCCTGAATGCCCGAATACCTTCGCCATTCACACCTTCGGGTCCCAGAAGATTAAATAGAGGAATCTGTCATACCCCAAATTTTGACCACTAAGATTTCCCATCATTGTGCAAATCATCATCACAATATGGATGGACCATCATACCTCATTAGTCTCCCCAAAGATGGGTGAGCATCCATTACAATCAAACTTAGGGTTTCAAGCCCTCTCAGAGCTCTTAGACAAAGGATCAATCAAGGAATGACATGATCTTCAATTTGTCTAAACCTCTCAAATATCCACAATGGATCAAGAGGACTCCCACCTCAAGAGTCAAGCACAAAGTTGCAACATTCCAAGTGGATTAAGCCTCAAGATCGCCAGTGTCACCAAATTAGGGTTTTGGTCGAGTGGGGCCTCCTGATGGAAATTTTCCTCTGGGCATGAGCCAAAGGCTTTAAAGCACAACCTAAGATGCTCCAAGGGACATCATGAACCCACTAATCAAGTCAATTTTGCCTCAGGGGATGCATTCATAAAAAAATCAGGAATCAGGGTTTCTTGACCTAATTCACCCCTAAGTTGACTTTTGGGACAAAACATGAGCCAAGACCTCAAGATAGGATTTAAGGGTCTCCAACACACTACAATGATCCATTTGTAACAATGGATTGATCTAAGGAGCTTGATTCACAAGTTTCAAGTTCATCAGAACCACAGTTAGGGTTTCGCGAGAAAGGTCAACTGTGCCTTTGACTTTTGACCAAGACATGCTCCCAAACCTTGGGACATGATTCAAAACACCCTATAACACCTATGGAACCTATCCATCAAGTTTGATTTAGGTCAAGGACTTGATTTCATAGAGGATCGCACAGTTTGGAATTCATTAAAAAGTCAACTGTGCCCAAAAGTCAACTTTGACTTTTTGAGATTTTTCACAATTATGGTTCTTTGACCCTAAAATGATGTTAATGTGTGATTGGAATCATCATTCATCAAGAAAAATCAAGAAAAGTGGGATAACTTATAAAAGAGGTAACCATAAAAAACTTAGAAACTTTCTAAGTTATGGAACAAAGTGGCTAGGGTACCAACTTCCAAGGATCATAACTTGAGATTCAAGCAACCATTTGGGTTATGGTTGGATCAAAATGGCTGAAAACATGAAATGTCACTTTTTCCAACACTTAGTGAAAGTTTGACTAAGTCAGAATCTGTCTTGCTTTTTTTTCCAAAAGTAGGGGGATTTTTCACTTGGATCCAAAAAGTATCAAGACAAACTATGATCACACATGTGTTGTATCATATAAGAGCTTTCTAAAATGGCCAAGAACTCCATGAAACTCTACTTAAGCCATGAGATATGACAATGACAATGTGCCATGCTGCAAACTATCATGGCAGGGCAGATTTGTGCATTTTGCTCGATTTGGACAATTTGTGCAAATGACAAACAAGTTTATCCATCTGAACACCTCAGGGGGAGACCAAGGAGGGACAAACACTGATCCATCAGCCTCCCAAGTCCTTGGAACCAAAAAGTAGCATGCCAAACCTAGAAATGCCTAAAAGAGGGACAAGACTCCAATTTTGGTTTGGAGCATTTAATAGATGCACCAAGGTGGCATGGACTGAGCCCTTTCCAACTGAATTCAGTCAAGACTTATCCAAGAACTATGGAACCAGCAGCCTGTGCTCTAACCTCTAGTCAATGGCTAGAGGAGACTTGGATTCCTATTGATCAACATTTTCCAAACTTCTGCAGCAATTGCCATTCACTATTGCTTGTGAAACAAACTTGCTCTACTATAAATAGAGCTCATTTGTACTCAGTTTGAGTACACCAAAGCCATCAAACAGATGCTTTCCTCAAAATCTCTTCCTTCACTCCAAATTTGCCTTCCAAAGCAAGTCACTATTGGGTTTTGAGTTTGAGAGCTAGTCCAACCAAACCAATCACACACACACACACACCTCATAAACATCATATAGAAGTGATCCAAACACTTAAACAACATCTGGAACACTGATTTCTCAAAATCACCATCCAACTGCTCAAGCTTTTAGCAGACTTGCAGTTGGGGTACCATCTTCAGTTCCAACTTGTTTCAAACCACTCCAAGCATTCAGACACATCACTTGGCACCTAAGGAAGCTGTGCAAATCATTGGAACCAGCTTGCAACACCTCTAACACAAAACATGATCACCAGCTGCAAGAGGTAAGCCTGAGCTCTTCTAACTCTATGATCCATGCATTTTTTGCTGCACAATAATTTGGCCATATGTTCATAATCATGCATAGAGTGTTTACCCTCAATCAATTGCTTTGTTTGAATCGTGTATGGAATTTTTGAGCCTTCATGCAAATTTTAGGGTTCTTGAGGTTTCTCTTTGATTTCTTATTCCATGCTTAAAATAAATGAAATTAATATCCATAGACATGATCGTGAGGTGAAAACGAGCAGATTGATATGTAGATTGCATGATATAATCAAGTATTCAGTGAGATTGGATAGAAAATACAAATCTGCAGAAACTGAGGGTGACGCGTGTTCTTGGCATGTTCTTGGCGCCATTTTTTTGAATATTTGAATATTTGAATTTTGTGATTTTATTTAATTGATTCAAAAATTAAGTTCTCTCTAGTTTTTAATGATTTTGAGTTGATTCTTTTTTTAATAATTCACAAAAATGCTAAAATATTTTATATTACCAAAAAATCCTAAAAATATTAATTATTTCATATACTTGACATTTTTACAAAGAATTAATATTTTATTTGTTTTTCAACATTTAAAATGTTTTTTCTCCCTTGATTTTCCAAACTTAATGGATTTCCAATCATTTTATGGATAAAAACATGATTTTTGAAACATTGATCCAAGATCACAATTTGTTTTCACACATGTTTAACAATTTTGATCATTTTAATTGAAATTTTATTCAATTAAAATATATTTTGAAAACAAATTAGGGTTTTGATTAATTCAACCCTCGTCAAATCTTTTTCAAACTCATTTGGGCCTCTTGATAGAGTGTAAGTCCCACCTCTTTGTAAATAAAACCTTTTGGGCCTCAGTGTATTGTATAAGTCTCGATACCGTCAAAACGTACGGCTCGATCGTCGCCTTTTCAAAATCATTTGGGCTTCTCCTTGAGCTATAAGACCCATCTTTATTCTTTTTCTTAAAACTCTTTGGGCCTCTAATAGAGTGTAAGACCCAACCCCTTTGTAAATACACCACCTTTTGGGCCTCAGCCATTGTATAAGTCCCACTATATTTTCAAAAAACAACGGCGCGATCGTCGCCTTTTTAACAAAATCAACTGGGTCTCTCCTCGAGCTATAAGTCCCAATTCTTTTTCAAACACTTTTGGGACTCTAATAGAGTGTAAGACCCAACCCCTTTTGGAAACCAAAATGATTTGGGCCTCAGATATTGTATAAGACCCACTGTGTTTTCAAAAACCTCGGCGCGATCGCCGTTGCCAAACAAATAACCCTGGAACCTCTCTTTGAGTTGTAAGCCCCATCTCTTGTACCAAAATAAATCATTGGGCCTCTAATAGAGTGTAAGACCCATCCCCTTGTACATAAAAACTTTTTGGGCCTCACGTATTATATAAGTCCCTCTGTACAGTGTTTAAAACAATGGCGTGACCATCGTTAAAACTTGGGCCTCTCCTTGAGCTGTAAGCCCCAACAATCTCTTCAAAGCACTTCCTCCTTTGATTTTGAATTCAAATATATGTTGTTATCAAAACTTTCTTTGTTGAACAACTAACCAAGCAACATGGAAGCTCTACAATGGGTAAGTGTTTATCCGCTTTCATTTACCGCTTTCATATGTACATAACTGTATTGTGGGGCTGCTTCACTGTAAGTCTTCTTTCACATCCTTTTATATACTTGTCACATATCCACTGTGTAATACTAGTATAGTTATTTAGAGTTTTCCCCGGCAACTACGTCTAGAACTAGGTAAAGCCATGTTGGTCACTCTTAAATACAAACAAAACTAGATCCCCCGTAGGATTCCAGATACAGTCTTCCCTCCTTTTGGGGCTAAACAATATGGAACAAAGAGAAAGGCAGTATTCTCGGTGAACCTTTACTCAGACTGTCACCCTTAGAAATTGTCAAAGAAACTCTAACTCCCCAGAGATGATCTTTTCTCCGTGAATGGCATCTCTTGAGTTTCTTCCAAATTCTCGAACTTTCCTAGAATGATCTCTTATCTGTGAATTGCATTTGTTGAACTTCTCTTGGTTTGGGGACCCACGGGCTTCCTAAAAGCATCCCCGCCTCCTCTTGGGCGTTGTACATGGACCCTTCGGCTTCTTAGAAGTTCTCACGCCTTCTCTTGGGCTTAATACAAGGACCCCGACGACCTCTTAAAGGTATAAGACAGAAATTAGTCATCCTTTGCTAGAGCAGTCTTTCCCGCGTCAAAACTCCGGCCACTTTAGGGTTGATACTCATCCCTTAATGCTCGTGCCTCCTCTTGGGCATTGTACAAAAGATAAAACTCTAGACTTGGACTGTCTAAGACCCTTGAGTCTCAAAGACATTCTCAAGTTCCTTTCAAACATAGGAAGAAACCCCGGTCTCTCCCATGAGAGTTCCCCACACTTGGAACCGCTTCAGGATCTCCAGAATCCACAGCGGTAAGGCAACCTCCTCTTGGGCTTTGTACAAATGATTCTCCCCAGCGGAGCTAACCTTCTTGGACTCTCTTGTTGAGTCAACCATGTTTAGCCTCCGTCTTGGGCTTTGTACAAGACATATAAAAACACTCTCTTGTTGAGTATAAAAGACTCTTTTGTTGAGTCAACCACTTTTAGCCTCCGTCTTGGGCTTTGTACAAGACATATAAAAACACTCTCTTGTTGAGTATAAAAGACTCTCTTGTTGAGTCAACCACTTTTAGCCTCCGTCTTGGGCTTTGTACAAGACATATAAAACACTCGCTTGTTGAGTATGAAAGACTCTCTTGTTGAATCAATCTCCTTTTAGCCTCAATCTCGGGCTTCGTACGACACAATAAATCACTCTCTTGTTGAGTATAAAAGACTCTCTTGTTGAGTCAAACAACCTTCAGACTCTCTTGTTGAGTCAATCACCTGTTCAAGACTCTCTTGTTGAGTCAACCCTTTTTAGCCTCCGTCTTGGGCTTTATATAGGGGTGTTCAAATCCAAACCAATCCAAATAAAAATAGCAAACCGATCCAAAAAACTGAAAACCATAAAAACCAAAAATTATTGGATGTGTTTGGTTGTCATTTTATAAAAACCGATCGGTTCGGATCGGATTTCGGATTGATTTTTCAAAACCGATCCAAACCAAACCGAACCGCATGTATATATTCTTTATACTTATTGATTTTTTTTATTAGTATAATACCTTGTGTTAATTTATTATTAGGTGATACTTTTTTTATAAAATACTATTTATTAGTTTGATTTAATCTATTAATTTTTATTATTTCAGTTGTTTCAATCATAACTAATCATTATCATTTTATAATATTAACTTTTAATAAAGTATGTGTCATATACTATATCAAACTAATTATTTATTAGTGTTTTTACAATATTAATAAAATTATAATTTGTAATTTGGATATCCAAATAACCGATCCAAATCAAACTGTAAGAAATTGGATCGGATCGGATTGGATTTTTTAACCAATCATCCAAAATCGAACCAAACCGCAAGTAAATATATCTTTGGATCGGATGAAATTTTGATACAAAACCGATCCAAACCGAACCGCGAACACCCCTAACAGGATAGATAAAAGTACTTTCTTGTTGAGTCAAACCATTTCAGCCTCCATCTTGGGCTTTATACAAGATACATTCTCCTCAACGGAGTCAAAATCCCTTTTAGCCTCAATCTTGGGCTTTGTACAAGACAGAAAGAACATTTTCCCCAGAAAAGTCAAACTTCCCGCCTCCTCTTAGGCTTTGTATAAGAAAACCCCGGTTGAGTCAATCAACCTTTTAGCATCAAAGTTGTGCCTTGCTCACAGCATACAAACATCAACAACTCCTCTTTAGAGATGACAAATTCTCTCTCAGCCAAAACCCTTTAGCTTCACATCTTGGGCTTTGAACAAGATACAAACCACCTTTAGCTTCACGTCTTGGGCTTTGAACAAGACACCAAAACACCTCTTTCCTTCCAAAGAATAGGAGGAACTATGATTGCTCTGATTTCCTTGTTTCGGGAATACGTAGGCATAAGATTGCAAAAAACTTAGCGAGCATACTAATAAAAAACCCAAAATCTTGTACCTTCACACATCAATCGAAAAGCATCAAACCTAACATCTTACCAATAGCCTAGACACCGTTTTTAAGCGAATAACCCTAAAGAAGAACCCCCTTTTGATAGCATCTGTAAACCAACAGTTTTGACTGTTTAAACTCAGTATGCAAGCAGGGTTAATTGGAGACATCTATTTCCCTTCCTTAATCAGCTCAACAAGATAAAAAATGAATCGAACTGTAGTACCAAAGCGATAGTGATTCGAACCACAAAAATCGCGCTACACGGGAGAGTCTTAAAAAGGATTTTTGACTCCGTTGGGGATATTTTTATGTATCTTGTACAAAGCCCAAGATGGAGGCTGAAATGGGTTTGACTCTTCTTGGGGAAATATTTGTCCCAAACTTAAGAGAGGAAGATTTGTGTCTTGTACAAAGCCCAAGATTAAGGCTAAAATGTTGACTCAATAAGAGAGTGCTTTTATCTGTCCTATACGAAGCCCAGGATTTGAGGCTAAAAGGGTTGACTCAACAAGAGAGTGCTTTTATCTGTCTTGTACGAAGCCCAGGATTGAGGCTAAAAAGATTGACTCAACAAGAGAGTCTGAAATGGTGATTGACTCAACAAGAGAGTCTGAAAGTTGATTGACTCAACAAGAGAGTCTTTTATACTCAACAAGAGAGTGATTTGCTGTCTCGTACGAAGCCCGAGATTGAGGCTAAAAGGGTATTGACTCAACAAGAGAGTCTGAATAGGTGAGCTCCACTAGGGAGAATCATTTGTACAAAGCCCAAGAGGAGGCTGACTATGCTGAGGAAAACTCATTATACAAAGCCTAAGAGGAGGCTATCTTACTGCTTGGGATAATTGAGATCCCGAGGCAGGTCCAAGTGGGGAATCAACTCTTGCTGAGGATTACAGAAGAGTTGAGGTATCTGATGCCTTGAGGTTCTGATTTGGGATAGTGTTCTTAATAGTCTTTTGACCCTGGCTGGGGAACTCTCATGAGAGAGACTGGGTTTCTGCTGGAGATTGATCCAGAGTGATCGGGGTTTCTCCTATTATTTGCAAGGAACTTGAGAATGTCTTTGAAACTCAAGGGGATTAGACTGTCCAAGTCTACTGGTGTGGGAGAGTTTTATCTTTTGTATGATGTCCAAGAGGAGGCACGGGCATTAAGGGATGAGAATCAACCCAAAATTGACCGGAGTTTTGACACTGGAAAGACTGCTCTAGCAAAGGATGACTAAGTTCTATCTTACACCTTTAAGAGGTCGTCAGGGTCCTTGTATTAAGCCCAAGAGAAGGCATGAGAACTTCTAAGAAGCCGAAGGGTCCTTGTACAAAGCCCAAGAGAAGGCGGGGATGCTTTTAGGAAGCTTGTGGGTCCCAAACCAAGAGAAGTTCAAGAAATGCAATTCACAGAGAAGAGATCATTTCAGGAAAGTTTGAGATTTGAAGAAACTCGAGAGATGCCATTCACCGAGAAAAGATTATCTCTGGGGAGTAGGGTTTCTTTGACAATTTCTAAGGGTGACAGTCTGAGAAAAGGTTCACGAGGAATACTGCCTTTCTCTTTGTTCCATATTTTTTAACCCCGAGAGAAGGGAAGATTGTATCCGGTAATCCTATGGGGATCTAGTTTTATTTGTATTTAAGAGTGACCAACAGAGCTTTACCTAGTTCTAGACGTAGTTGTCGGGGAAAACTCTAAATAACTATACTAGTATATATACAGTTGATATATGATAAGTATTTAAAGAGGATACGAAAGAAGACTAACCATGCACAGCTTCCCACAATACAGTTATATATATGAAAGCAGTAAATGAAAGCGGATAAACACTTACAAGTGAACCAGCTTCCATACTATTTTGTTAGTTGTTCAAAGAAATTAAAGAAAGTTTTGACAACAATATTTATATTTGAATCTAAATCAAAAGAGAAAGTGCTTTGGATAGATTGTTGGGGCTTACAGCTCAAGGAGAGGCCCAAGGTTTTAACAGTGATTGCACCGTTGTTTTGAATATCATATCGGGACTTATACAACGACTGAGGCCCAAAAGAGTTTATTTACAAAAGGATTGGGTCTTACAACTCAAGTAGAGGCCCAAAGCTTATTTAAATAAAATAAATGAGATTTACAACACGAGGGTAGGCCCAGATGATTTGAATTTTGAACTGGCGATCGCGCCGAGATTTTCCTTTTAACGTAGAGGGACTTATACAATATCTGAGACCCAAAATGGTTTTGGTTAAAAGGGGCTTGGGTCTTGCACTCTATTAGAGGCCCAAATAGTTTGAAATGAATAAAGATGGGTCTTATAACTCAAGGAGAAGTCTAGTTGTTTTTTATTTAAACTGGCGATCGCGCCGAGGCTTTTGAAAACACCGTGGGTCTTATACAATGACTGAGGCCCAGACTATTTTGGTTTCAAAAGGGGTTGGGTCTTACACTCTATTAGAGGCCCAAAGAGTGTTTGAAAAAGATTTGTTAGAGTGAAAATCAAAGAAACCCTAATTTCATTTTCTTTTAAAAGTAATCCTTTTAATAAAAATGAATAAAATGACAAAAATACCAAATAAGTCTAAATAAACTACTTGTGATTTTTGGATAAGGTTTGAAAAATGAGTTTTTAATCACAAGATGATTTAGGGCTCATTTGATTTTGATTTTCAAGATGAATATTCATTTTTAAAAGGTTTAAAAACAATAAAAATGAATTTATTTACAAAAATACCAACTATATTAAATAAATAATATAAATCTGATTTTTTTTGTGGAATAAAATATTTCAATATTTTTGTGATTTTTTGCAAAAAGAACCAATCAAAAATAATTAAAATTGAGAGAGTTATTAATTTTCCAATTCATTTAAAAATAACATGAAAAATAATAAAAAGTGGAAAAAGTGATAAAAAAGAGGATCTAGGGCGAGGGGGATTCGAACCCCAGACCTCTAGGGTGCAGCGCGCGCCTTCTACCACTGGGGTGGTGATACATCCGTGTATCAAAACCACCCTATGAATATATGAGGCATGCCTTGTTTTTGGCCTGGCCAAGGCAAGGCAAGATTTTGGCAAAAAACGTGAAGCTTGTAACTTTCTCATTTCTCCATGGATTGGGACAAAATTTAGGTTTATCCTGCTTAAAATTTCACAAGGAATCCAATGGTAGTGGTGGTTTTTTCATATGAGGCTCCTATTTCAAAACCCGATAGTGTTCTTGAAATAGGCCTATAATTGCATTTTCTATGCTACCTCTTGTTACAGGCATGAATTATATGATGAATTGGTTCAAACATAACATATATAACATGTATGAGATGTGCATGATCAGTGGACTTCAAAGCAATGCATATTTCAAAGAGTTCAAGTTGTGATGCTTACCTCTTTAGAAGCTTTTTGGGCTATCTGCCAAGTTTCTTGTGCCAGAAACAATTTGATGCTTTGGACACCCTCAAATGATCCCTTAAAAACTTTTAGAATGGTTGGAACCAACTGGAATCCTCAGGAACAAGTTTGAGCTCTTTCTTGCAAAAGGGGCAAAAGTGACTAATATAGCAACTCTCTCAAATGGTGTTCCAGATGTGGGGAACCATTTGGGACAGTTCAAGGATGATATTTGGAGTGTGTTTGAGATCTTATCTGGTTTGGAAAGTGACTGAATCAAGACATGGCTTGAAAAATGCAAAAAAGTCCAATTTTGAGGTTTTGAGATGGGACTTTGTGATTTTGGTGTTACAGGTCACATATTAGAGTTTGGAGAGCTTAGATATGACATATTGGATGTGTTTGGATCATGAGCTGTGATGAAAATGCTCTCTAACTCAAAAACTCAGAGTTACCTTGAAAAAGAAGGCATTTTGGCCTAGAGAAAGGGATTTTGAGGAAACCAATTATTGTAGTGCTTTGGTGTACTCAAACTGAGCAAAAAGGAGCTCTATTTATAGTAGAGCAAGTTTGTTTTGCAAGCAATAGTGAATGGAAACTGCAGCAGACCTTTGGCCAATGTTATGCAAAAGGAATCTCAAGTCTCCTCTAGCCATTGACTTGAGATTAGGGCACATGCTTATGGTTCTTTGATTCAGTGCTGATCCTTGACTCATTCAGTTGGAATAGGCTCAGTTCATGCCACCTTGGTGCATCCATTTAATGCTTGGAAACAAAATTGGAGTCTTGGCATCTTTGTAGCCTTTTTAGGTTTGGCATGCTACTTGTAGATTCATGGACTTGTGAGGCTTGGAGATCAGATCATCCCCCTTGGATTTGATCCTCAGATGTGTCCAAAATGATGATAAGGCTTGGATTTGTCAGATTTGATCAAATCGAGCAAAATACATCAAATCTGCCAAATCTGTCTTGGAGGAAATCAGTTCATGAGGCCATGTTTCAAGGGTTGTATCTCCTTGCTCAAATGGAATTTGGAGATGATCTGGTACTTGTTAGAAAGCCCTCATGGCATACTTTAACTTTGATGTCCACCCCTAGACCTGGTTTGACTTGGATCAAGGTGAAAAATGTCCCTACATTTTGGAAAAAGTAAGGCAGATTTTGACTTAGTGAAAATTTCACTAAGTGTTGGAAAAATGTCATTTTCATGTTTTCAGCCATTTTGATCACTCCATAACTTAAAATCCATGAGGAATTGGAATGAGATGTAGTTGACACTTTTAAAGTATGCCATGAGAGCTACAAATCCATCTTTGGCCCATCCAAAATGTTTGCTTGGATCTCAAGTTATGATCCTTGGAAGTTGGTACCCTAGCCACTTTGTTCCATAATTTAGAAAAATTCTAAGTTTTCATGGTTACCCCTTTTACAAGTTATCCCACTTTCTTTGATTTTTCTTGATGAATGATTATTCAAATCACATATTAACATTGTTTTAGGGTTAAGGAACCATAATTGTGAAAAATTCCAAAAAAGTCAAACTTGACTTTTGTACATAGTTGACTTTTTGTCAGATGAATTCCAAACTGTGCAATCCTTGGTGAAATCAAGTCTTTGACCTAAATCAAACCTAATGGATATGTTCCATAGGTGTTTTAGGGTGTATTGAATCATGTCCCAAGGTTTGGGAGGATGTCTGGGTCAAAAGTTAAAGGTACAGTTGACTTTTCTCTCGAAACCCTAATTATGGCCCTGATGAATTTGAAACTTGTGAATCAAGCTTCTTGGATCAATCCATTGTTGCAAATGGATCAATGTAGTTTATTGGAGACCCTCAAATCATGTCTTGAGGTCTTGGCTCATGTTCTGTCCCAAAAGTCAACTTAGGGGTGAATTAGGTCAAGAAACCCTAATTCTTGATTTTGGATGAATGCATCCCCTGAGGCAAACTTGACTTGATGATTGGGTTCATGAGGTCCCTTGGAGTATCTTAAGTTGTGATTTGAAGCAATGGCTCATGCCCAGAGGAAAAATTCCATCTGGAGGCCTTGGTCGACCAAAACCCTAAGTTGGTGACACTGGCAATCTCGAGGCTCGATCCACTTGGAATGTTGCAACTTTGTGCTTGATTCATTATGTGGGAGACCTCTTGATCCTTTGTGGGTGTTTGAGAGGTTAGACAAGTTGAGGATCATGTCATTCCTTTGATTGATCCTTGGTATAAGTGTCTTGAGAGGGCCCAAACCCTGATTCTTGATTGTAGTAAATGCTCAACAATCCTTGAGGAGATTGATGAGGCATGAAGGTACATCCATATTGTGATGATGATTTGCACAATGATGGGAAATCTTAGTGGTTAAAATCTGGGGTATGACACGTAATTCCTCTAATCGATGAGTCAAAAGTCTCTCTCGGCAATAGAAAGATTCTAGACTTAGAGTTAATCGAGGTTGCCTATGACAGTCAGAAGGCCCAAAAAGCCCCTGTGGTTATCTACTTTCCAGGTCCAATACTGTACAAGTCAGAAAAAGCTATCCCATACAAGTACGGTGCAACGACCATAGAAAATGGAAAGGAAACTCCATTACCCTCCGTTGTGAACATTGCCAACATTGGTCAAGTTACCCGGAGCGGGCGAATCTTCAACAGAGGAGTTGGAGAACCTACCAAAGAAAAGGAACCTTAATTCAAAGTTCCTAACCAAGAAGTCGGTCAATCCAGTAATCCGGAACTTGTAAAGAACAACGATGAAATGCTGAAACTCATCCAGAAAAGTGAGTACAACATTGTGGATCAATTGTTGCAAACTTCGTCTCAAATTTCTGTACTATCTCTCCTGCTTAGTTCAGAAGCTTACAGAGAAGCTCTACAGAGAGTCTTAGAACAAGCCTTTGTGGAACAAGATGTGACGGTAGGACAATTTGACAACATCATCTCCAATATCATTCCTACAACAACTTGGTATTCAGTGATGAAGAACTTCTAGAGGAAGGCAATAACCATAATATGGCACTCAATATCACAGTCAATTGCAAAGAAGATGCTCTAGCCAGCGTACTGGTAGACACAGGTTCATCTTTAAATGTCATGCCAAGGTCAACTTTGGTTCGACTTTCTTTTCAAGGAACCGATGAGAGGCAGTGAAATTGTAACGCCTGGTTATTTAATTAGTTATTTAATTAAATATCTTCGTATTATATTGTGATTTGTGTTGGTTGTCAAAAATGTGGTGTTGAGTTGCTATCTCGGTTTTAGTTGAATTAATTATAAAATGTTGATTTAAGTTGTGTTGTTGTTAATTAATTAATCAAGCTGACTTAAGTGGTAATTATAGTATTAGAAATAATACTAGATTGTATTATTGGGCTTTTTAGATGGTGAGTGAAGTAGTAATAGTGGGGTTGTAGAAATGAGGCCCAATAAGTTAATAAAACATTAGTGTTTTATTATTAGGTATGGAGAATTAGGAGAAGGAAAAGAAAGTAGCAATAAGAGAAAGAGGGAAGTAGCAGTTACAACATAAAGGTTAGGAAAGAGAGGAGCAAGGGTTTGGAAACGGAATACGTAGAAGCTACTAGAGGGAGAATCCAATCGGAGAGTAGAGAGACCTTCAATCCAAGGTAAGGGTGGGGTTCTGACTCTATAATTGGGTAGTTGATAAATGATATGTGGGATTGGGTTGTAGAATTACTCTGTTGGTGTTTTTGATTTTTGTAATTGATACTGAAATTGGTTGTTGTGATTGAATTAGTCGTATAAAAATGAATCTATGTTGATTGAGTATGAATTTTGTATGTTGCTGTTGTACTGTGATGGTTGGACCTTTTTCTGTGATTGAAACGGAGGAGCAGAATATGGAATTAAGGAGAACTGGAATGAAATGCACTGCGACGAAGGAAACTGGGAATTGGGGGTATGACGACCGTGATGGAGAGCGTGACGAGCGTCACGCAGGTCGTGTGCGAGTGACAACCGTCACTCATGTGTTACGACCATCACGCATTGTGACGAGGGCAGGAAGTTGTGACGAGCGTCACACAGGCCTGCTGTGTAATTGTTTCTGTTTCTGTTTCTGTTCATTTCTGTCTGCTATGGCTTCCCTTGGTCTGTTCCATTTTAAGTTAGTTGAGAGGGATGGTATATATAACTGTTTGGCAGAGATGAATTTAATAAGTTGCAGAATTGGCTTCATTAATTACAGCAGTCTCCCTTTTGATTAATTTAATTAATTTAGCAGATAATTAGTAGTATTATTATTGGTAGCAGAGAATTATAAATAGTAAATGAATGATACAGTGACCAATGCCAATAGTTATTAAGTGAATAACAGAACTAGTAATATGGGTATAAAACAATAGTGACTGAATTATATGTTTTTGGTTGTAAGGCAGTATTAATTTAACAGAGGACTAATAAGAATAGTAGCTCAGAGTAGAAATATTAGAATTTAGCCGATAATTAAGTAACCGGTTTTAGTCGAAGACTGTCCGAATAATTAGGCGAATTATTTGTAGCTTATTTTGGTTGATTCGTTGGGTTGTGTACCTTGCTGAAAAATATGAATTTGCAGGTGGTGTTGAATTGTGAGGCCTACGGTCAATGTGGTTTTGTTGTTGATTAGTTGTTGTTAATTATTGATGTTGATATGTTGTTGTTGTTGATGATGCGAAGTTGCAGGATATTTGTTGTTTTTGAATTGCCTCTATTAATTGGCAAATATTAAGTTGTAGGCCGGTGGCCAAAGTTGAAATTGTTGTTAAGTTGCAGTTGTGTTGTTATTGAATAAGTTGATGTTGTAGTTGTTGTCGCATGCATAGCATAGCATACCAAGTTGGCCTGGATTGGAAAAATTATTAAGTTGGCCTGGATTGGCAAAAAGTTGAAAGTTGAAGGCTTATGCCTTGTTTGATGCCTCTATTACTTGGCAATTCCTAAGTTGGGAGTTCTGCTCCGTTTTTAAGTTGAGAGTTCTGCTCTAATGGTACCACGTGCATGTGCATTGTATGAGTCACATTCTAAGCTGCATATTCCAGTGTTGTGATGATATATTCGTTGTTATTATGTTGCGGACTTGTTGTGACAGGTACTGTCTGAAAGCTATGAAAATGTTGTTATAACCTGTTGAGGGTTTTGTTGTTATATTTGTGGTTTGAAAGTTGTTATATTAAGTTGGTTAAATTGCTGTGATATTAAGTTGATGACTTTGTTGTGATATTATGCTGATGACTGGTTGTGCTAATTGTTGTTATAAGCTGTAAAGTGGTAATTTTATATGATTTAAATTCTAATATATTATTTATCATACATCTTATTATATTGTTAGATATCTCACCCCTTCTGCTGATATTTCCCCTACCATGGGAAATGGGCAGGTACTCAAGAATAGCAGTGGTAGTTCGGAATAGTTTTTGGAGTCCTTATGTTGCTTTATTGCAAGTCAAGAGGGTCTTGATCTGATACGTAACACTCGGGGAGGATGAACGATCGTTGTTTATAGTTGTTATATTTCAGTTGTTGAATTATAAGTTGATGTCATTGAATACTTGTTATGTTGCAGTTGTTTTCAGATGAACAAAAGATGTTATGTCATTTGAGTTGAAAAGTATGATTCCGCTATTTAGTTAATAAAAGTTGTTTTATTTTAAAGACTAATTTTGTTGTTATCGGTTCATCCGAGTTAAAGTGTTATGTATCTGATTAACATGCGATAATATGAAGTCGTTTTTAAGTTGAAAGTGTAGCATCTCATTTGTATGTTGAAAATTTTGAAACTCTGATTTTATAATTATCCGCCGGGTAGAAATGGGGTGTTACAGAAATCATCTTCAAAGCCTTTGACGAATCCAGAAAAACAGTTATCGGCGAAGTCGATCTTCCCATAACCATTGGTCCTCACACTTTCCAAGTCACTTTCCAGGTCATGGAGATCCGAGCAGCATACAACTATTTATTAGGAAGACCTTGGATACACGAAGCTGGGGCAGTCACTTCGACACTTCACCAGAAGCTGAAGTTTGTCAAGAACGACAAATTAGTCACAGTATGTGGAGAGCAAGCTTTAATCGTGAGTAACTTATCATCATTCTCCTGTGTAGAACCAGAGGAAGTTGTTGGAACTCAGTTCCTAGAACTCTCGGTGAGCAATGAGAATCAACAAGAAAGAGGAACGTCGATTTCCTCATACAAGGACACTCTTAAAGTAATGGGGAGTAGTGACATAAAAGGATGGGAACAGCTTGTAATTCCTACTGATAACATGATAAGAAAAGGTATTTGTTTCTCCCCAACCTGTACCCAGACTACAAATAAAGATGAAAGTTTTCATCTCATTCAGGATTTCTTCCACAGCAGAGGCTTCCTCCACCCAGTATCTTAAGAAGTACACACCATTGAGGAGAATAACTCTTCTGATACGGATGATGAGTGGAAGTCTTATCTCAATGAGGAAGTTTATATATCTCAGGGAGAAACGCACGTGCCATTCTATTTTCCTAAGCAGAGCCCAAAATATATACCAAGATCAGACGTCAGAATGATCCATGGAGATTATGATCCCGAAAGCTGTCGTGCTCCACCCAACTCATTAGAGGAAGATAATCTGATGAAGGACAACTTTGACTACGATTATTATGATCCCCTGGATGACTTGCCTATCTGGAAGCCATACACGGAAGACTTGGGGAAAAAGAGTCATCCGGACAATGCCTATCAGTTGAGTAATCTTAAAAAGAATACCCATGTTCCCACAGAGTCATGGAATCCTTACTCAGAACATTTCAAAAATGTCCAACACCATGGTGATGAATTTGCAAAGATTGCAAGACAAGAATTCATTAACTATACATTTCCTGAGGTCAACGTCATTGAGGAAGATGACACATCTGGTCCCATAGAAACCTGGGATACCTTAGGGCAACCAAGCGACAAGTACGACTTTTTAGTCAAATACACTGCTCCCGAAAGCTCTCGTATCAGATACGAGGACATCCAGCCAACTGGATGGGGAGATCCTCTTGAGAGTGAAAACACTATGGAAGATGCAACAGAAGAGTCCTCTTATGATAACTCCGCATGGGAAGAAGACTCCAATGATCCTACTCCACCAGAAATCAGTGTCATTTCTGAAGACAAACCAAGAAGGAAAGTACCAGACTTTGTGATTCACAGAGGAGTTCGTCGCCATTGGGTTGCAGTTGATGTCTCGAAAGTCGTTCATAAGTCGAAGTAATTACCATCTTTGTTTTAACCTTTCACTTTGCCCGGGTGAAATAGATGTTTTATAGGGCTCACTTTTCTGTAAACATCCCTCTTCACTTCGCCCAAAGCGACAGAGTTTTGTTTTATAGGGATGTGTTTCAAGAATCGACAAATCATGAATAAATAATGTCATTCTGAATTCCCGCATTTGTTGCTGTTTTCACTTTTCATTTTTCAGAAAATGGTAATCCTAAAAAACAATCCAAAATAAAAACAAGCATTTTCAGAAAATACACTACACACACTTTTGCATTCTCTGTGTCTTTTCTAAAAAATGGAATCATCACGTCATGCAGATTGCTTGTTTTAAACCCCATTGAAATATACGATCCATTGCCAAATCTAAAACAGAAGAAGAGCATGCGGAACACCTGTAGTTATTTGAACGTATGAGAAAATACAAACTCCGCTTGAATCCTAATAAGTGCATGTTCGGTGTTCACTCAGAAAAACTCTTAGGATTCATCGTCAGCCAGAAAGGAATCGAGGTTGATCTTGACAAGGTCAAGGCCATTCAAGAAATGCCTTCACCAAAGACTGAAAAACAAGTTAAAGGATTTTTGGGACGACTGAATTACATCTCAAGATTCATATCCCTCATGACCGTGACATGTGCGCCGATCTTCAAACTACTCAATAAGAACCAAAACTGTATATGGACAGAAGATTGCCAAAAAGCTTTCGACAGCATCAAAGAATATTTGTTGAATCCACTGATTATGTCTCCTCTAGTGGAAGGAAGACCACTGATCATCTACTTAACAGTCTTGGAAGACTCCATGGGTTGTGTACTTGGCCAACAAGACGAGACAAACAGAAAAGAGTTTTCCATTTACTATTTAAGCAAGAAGTTCACGGACTGTGAAACTCGATACACCATGCTCGAGAAAACTGGTTGCTCTCTGGCCTAGGTAGCCACACGTCTTCGCCAGTACATGATTTGTCACAATACTTGGTTAATCTCCAAAATGGATCCAATCAAGTACGTCTTTGAAAAGCCTGCTCTCACGGGAAGGATTGCCCGTTGGCAGATGTTGTTATCAGAATACGACATCGAGTACCACGCTCAGAAAGCCATCAAAGGAAGTATTTTAGCCGATCATTTGGGTCATCAATCGATTGACAATCAGGAATTAGTCGAATTTGACTTCCCAGAAGAAGATGTCATGTACTTGAAAATGAAAGATTGCGATGAACCGCTACCCATCGAAGGGCCATAACCAGGTTCTTAATGGGGACTAATATTCGACGGAGCCGTTAATATTTATGGAAATAGAATTGGGGCAATCATCGTAACACCTCAGGGTACCCATATCCCTTTCACTGCCAGATTAACATTCAAATGCACAAACAATGAGGCCGAATACGAAGCTTGTATCATGGGTCTCGAAGAAGCCATTGACCTAAGGATAAATAATTTGGATGTGTATGGGGAATCAACCTTGGTTATCAATCAGATTAAAGGAGAGTGGAACACATATCAATCAGGATTGATTCCTTAAAAAGACTACGCGAGAAGGTTACTACCATTCGTCAACAGAATCGAGTTTCATCATATCCCTCGTGAAGAAAATTACATAGATGATGCATTTGCCACTCTATCCTCCATGATTATTGTAATTCAATGGAACGACGTACCTAAGATTGACATAATGTGCCTTTAAAGGTCTGCTTACATCTTCACAATTGAAGCAGTCATAGATAATAAACCATGGTATCATGATATCAAGTGCTTCCTTCAAAGACAAGAGTACCCACCTGGGACATCAAGAAAAGATAGGAAGACTCTTAGAAGACTGGCTGGCAACTTCTTTATGAACAGTGATACACTCTACAAGATAAACTTCAACATGGCCTTGCTCAGATGCGTAGACCGACAAGAAGCAAATATGCTGATGAAAGAAATCCATGAAGGCTCTTTTGGCACTCATGCCAATGGACACACAATGGCAAGAAAAATTCTGAGAGAAGGATATTATTGGCTGACAATGGAATCCGATTGCTACAAGTACATGAGGAGATGTCACAAGTGTCAGATATACACAGACAAAATCCATGTACCGCAAACGCATCTCAAAGTTATTTCTTCTCCATGGCCTTTCTCTATATGGGGAATCGACATGATCGGCATGATTGAACCCAAAGCTTCGAACGGACATCTTCATCCTGATAGCCATTGATTACTTCACCAAATGGGTCGAAGTAGTATCATATATCAATGTAACCGACAAGTGGTGGTCCGATTTATCAAGAACAATCTCATCTGCCGTTATGGTGTTCCAAGCCAGATCATTATGGATAATGGATCCAACTTGAACAACAAGACGATGAAAGAGTTGTGTGCAAAGTTCAAGATTGAACACCATAACTCATCTCCCTACCAGCCTAAAATGAATGGAGCGATAAAAGTTGCTAATAAGAACATTAAGAAAATCATTCAGAAGATGGTTGTAACCTACAAAGATTGGCATGAGATGCTACCCTTTGCTCTTCACGGTTATCGCACATTCGTCCGAACTTCAACAGGGGCAACCCCTTTCTCTCTAGTATATGGCATGGAAGCAGTGCTCCCCATAGAAGTAGAGATCCCATCAATAAGAGTCTTGATGGGAGCCAAGCTAACCGAAGCTGAATGGTGTCAAAGTAGATACGACGAACTGAACCTAATCGAAGAAAAGAGAATGACGGCTTTATGCCATGGTCAGTTATATCAACAAAGGATGAATAAGGTGTTTGATAAAAAGGTCCGACCCCGTATCTTTAGGAAAGGAGACCTCGTGCTTAAGAAGATATAATCATTTCTCACTGATTCCAGGGGCAAATGGACTCCGAATTACGATGGCCCCTATGTTGTTAAGAAAACCTTCTCATGTGGTGCCTTAAGACTCGCAACCATGGACAGAGAGGAGTTTACCTACCCCACGAATGTTGATGTAGTCAAGAAATACTTCGCCTAAATGAAAAAAAAGACGTCTCGGTGGATTGAAAACCCGAAAGGGTAATCCAGGAAAAAGTTAGGGATTCATGGCAAGTAACTATATCCGACAAAATTGACTCCTCAATGGTAATGTCATCCGTCAGGAAAACTTCAGTCAAGATCACCTTCGACAGAAGCCCAGAATGTCGAGAATTCAAAGTCGGTGGGAGGATAGTGGTCGTTATGTTTCAATGTAGCCTCATTTTCCTTTAAATTACCATTTTCTAAACTTTGTAATGCTCCATGGGATCACGGGTTCGGCTGATTACGATTATATCAATACAATTTGAGCCCTAGTGCTTTTTGTTTGTAGTTCTCATTTATTCTGCTTCGTAAAATGACATTTTAATATGATCAACGATTCTTGAAACAAAAAAAATGAATTTTTACTTGTCAAATTTACTTCCGCTTTTAAAACAAAGATGGCAATCTCTTTTTGATTAATGAGCACGAAAAGGAATATCGACTGCTTCTCCAGTAGTGTTCTAACTTTAAATTTTCGAATCAAAAGTACTTCCTGAATAAAGGATCAACTACTTCAGACAGAATGATCCATCTATAATACCCGACAGAGTTCTCACCTCTGAAAACCAATTGATGGTTCTTCTTCCCAGTAGGGTCCACCTTTGAAAAACAAGGACGGATTTCCATCCCTAGCAGGTTTGACCCTCCGTAAACCAGAACGAATGCAGAAATCCCTATTCCCAAGCAAAAGTACAACTTTCAGAATCTCCAGTGATACCCCCATCTCTCATAATGGCCGAGTATCCAGTTGAACAATCACCAATCTGTATGTCGTGTCTGTTTTGTCAGCTTAAACATACATATATCATGCATAATTGATTCATATTCATACTCATATTGCATTATTATCACTCTGGTCATACTCATCCCCAAGTGATAAACGTCTTCTCTTCGATAGAGTTGTCAATTTTCCTTACCACTTCAGATAGGACAAAATTCTGGTCTAAAGTTCTTTCCTCGTCAGGAAAGTGTACCGTCTAAAAAATCTCTTTCCAGTTTATTCCTGGATTGGAGTCTGTCCTCGACCACTTTGATAACTTGAACCTCTGAAAGGCAAGAAGCCATTCAGATAGACACCTTTGGAACTTCACTCTTCACCATTGAAGATGATATTTTGCTTTCCCGAATTAAAGAAAATCTCCAGAGAAAGCCTCTCCACCAAAAAACTCTTGACAATACGGCGGTTTCTCCCCGAAAAAATTATTTTTAATAAAGTCAACAGCACCTTAAAATTGGATTACATCACATGGCATTTCTCCGAAAAGGTCTCGAAGGAAAGTATGATGTAACGCCACCAAACAAAAACAATCTCCCAAGACACTTATTTTCCCCAGTAGGTCGACAAATGGCATCTCCCACAGAGAAGTTTGTACACCTCTGCAGTTCAGACAAATGGTTCCCCCCACCAAGTCTGACTTCAAATCTTTTTCCATCAAATGGCATCTCCCCAGTAAAACTCGGTGAGAAGTTTGATGAAGACCACTACAAATAGTGTTCCTTGTCGAAGAAAGAACTCGACAAGAAGAAACTAAGACCAGTTCCATGGCTGAAGACCAGGACTGAGTGGAAGTTTATTTCAAAGAAGAAACTAAGACCAGTTCAATGGCTAAAGACCAGGATCGAGGGGAAGTTTATATCTTCAAGAAACTGAGACCAGTTCCATGATTGAAGACCAGGATCAATGGGAAGTTTATTTTCAAAAGGAAACTAAGACCAGGATTGAGGGGAAGTTTTACTCTTTTTCTAAGTAACATTACTTAGAAAAATAAGATGGATGAGCAAACAACTGCCATTCATAACCACAATCAAAATTTTGGGTATTCCGATATTTAATCCTCTTTTACCTTGAATGTCCGAACATCTTCGCCATTCATTCCTTCAGATCCAAGAAGATTAAATAGGGGCATCTGTCATACCCCAAATTTTGACCACAAGATTTCCCATCATTGTGAAAATTATCACCACAATATGGATGTACCTCCATGCCTCATCAATCCTCTCAAAGATTGTTAAGCATTCACCTTAATCAAGAATTAGGGTTTTGATCCCTCTCAGAGCACTCAGACAAAGGATCAATCAAGGATGGACATGATCCTCAACTTGTCAAGCCTCTCAAACATCCATGAAGGACTAAGAGGTCTCCCACATCAAGAATCAGGCATGAGAATGCAACATTTTAAGCTAATCAAGCCTCAAGATCATCAGTGTCACCAAATTAGGGTTTTGGTCGACCAAGGCCACCAGAGAGAAATTTTTCTCTGGGCATGAGCCAATACTTCAAAACATGACCCAAGGAGCTCAAAGGGACCTCATGGATCTAATCCTAAAGTCAAAATAGCCTTAGGGGATGCATTCATCAAAAATCAGGAATTAGGGTTTCTTGACCTAATTCACCCCTAAGTTGACTTTTGAAGCAAGGCATAAGCCAAGACCTAAAGAAGTGTTTTGAAGACCTCTAATACATCATATTGATCCATTTACAAGATTGGATTGATTCAAAGAACTTGGTTCATAAGCAATACAAGGATTCAAATTCATCTGGACCAATTAGGGTTTCTGATGAAAAAAGTCAACTGTACCTTTGACCTTTGACCAAGACATGATCCCAAACCTTGGGACATTATTCAAGACACTCTAAAACACCTATGGAATCCATCCATTAGGTTTGAATTAGGTCAAGAACTTGATTTCATAGAGGATCACAAAGTTTGAAATTCATCTGACGAAAAGTCAACAGTGCCAAAAACCAAGTTTGACTTTTTGAATTTCTTGGCAAACAAGGCTTCCCTAAGTCAAAAACAATGTTAACTTATGGTTTGGATCATCATCCATCAAGAAAAATCAAGGAAAGTGGGGTTACTTGCAAAAGGGGCAACCATAAGAAACTTGCAAGGTCATAACTTCTAAACCACAAAGCCTTTTTATTACATCCAAAGCTCAAATGAAAGCTCTCATTACATACTACAAGAATGTCAACTACACCTCATTTCAAATCCTCATGGATTTTGAATTATGGATTGATCAAAATCACAAAAATATTAAAATGGCCATTTTTCCAATACTTGGTGAAATTTTGGACAGAATCTGTTTTGCATTTTCACAAACTTGGAGGCCATTTTTCATTATGATCCAAGATGATTCAAGACCAAAGTTAAACATCAAAGTTGAAGTATGTTATAGGGGTTTTCCAAAAAGTACAAGAGCCTCCCATAGTTCAGCTTGAGCAAGGAGTTATAAGCCTCCAAAAATGGCATTTTTCCCCTGCCTACACAAAGGCATGAAAACCAAACTTGTGCCACTCAATTTTGTCACTCAAGTTTTGCCATTTTGCCAACTTTGTCATCTTCCAAAAGCACAAAACATCTGATGACTCACTTGTTTCTTGATCAAGGGGGCAAGAATTTCAACTTGGCATGTGAAAACCATCATGATATGAAACTTGGAAATTCAAATTTGGCAAGGTAACATCAATGCAATGCATTGAGGTGTCATGAACCAGACCATAACACTCCAAGCCAGTCAAGATTCAAGTCCAAACTCTGAGCATTCGAACCTGCAGAATTGAATGGAGTCAAGATAAGAGAGTTGACCTGACACTTTTGGATTATCCAAGTCAATGGCTACAAGCTACATGCCATGATCAGCCTCCAATCACTATTGCTCCCAAAATAAAGCTGCTCTACTATAAATAAGGGTCATGTGTGACTGATCAAAACACACCAAAGCATAACAACTCATGCTTTTCTTCCAATCACTCTAAAAAACCAGAATTTGCTTCTCTTTCAAGTCACTATCAAATTTCAAATAGGGATCGATTCCATAAAAACCAACCATCCCAACACCTCACATATATCATATATAGGTGATCCATAACCTCGAAACATATCAGGAACACCAGAATCGCAAAGTCACCCCCCATTTGCTCAAGCTTTTTGGCAAGGTTGCAGTTGAGGTGCCACAACAAGTTCCAGGTTGTTTCAATCCATTCGAAGCTTCCAAACACCTTACATAAGGTCCATTGAAGCTGTCCAGATCATCACACAACATCTGTAACACCTACAACTGAGGATTCAATTTCCTCTTGCAGAGGTAAGCCTGGCACTCTCAAACTCAATGATCCATGCACCATAAATGTGTTTTCAAGTTACAAACATGTTTCTGCACTTATGTAGAGTGTTTCCCCTCAATCAATTGCTTTGTAGCTATCGTGTATAGGATTTCATAGTGTTTTTGCAGAAACTAGGGTTCATGTGTTCATCATTTGATTTCTCACTCCACACTTAATATAAATGCAATTAATTTATATCACTGAAATCCTTGTTCAAAAACACACAACTTTCATGTTTACAAAAGTCAAAACCATTATGTATTGAGAGAGATATGTGAGGAGGTTTTGCAAAACGGACATGGAGGGATGTCGTGAGGAAGAAGATGACCGTTGGCGCCATAATTTGAATTTTTGAATTTTTGGTAATTTTCTTAATTGATTTCAAAAAATTAATTTCTCTCTCAATTTTTATCATTTTTGATTGGTTCTTTTTTTAAAATTCACAAAAATGCTAAAGTATTTTATTCTACAAAATAATCAAATTTATATTATTTATTTAATATAGTTTGAATTTTTGTAAATAATTTCATTTTATTTGTTTTTAAACATTTTAAAATGAAATTTTCACCTTGATTTTTCATATTCAAATGGATTCCAAGTTTTCATGTGATTAAACATGATTTTTCAAAACATTTTTCAAAGTTGACAACTTGTTTTTAAATATATTTGATATTTTATATTTAATTTCCTTTGAAAATTATATTTTTAAATTAAAATTAGGGTTTCTCTTAATTTTGATTTTTTCAAACTTCATTTGAAACACTTTTGGGCCTCTACTAGAGTGTAAGACCCATCCCCTTTGTAAATATAAAATTTTGGGCCTCAGTCATTATATAAGTCCCGATACGATTTTCAAAATAACGGTGTGATCGCTGTTTTTTCATTTGGGCATCTCCTTGAGCTATAAGCCCCATATTTTGTGTAAAAATAACTTTTTGGGCCTCTATTAGAGTGTAAGACCCATTCATTCTTGTACATGAAATTTTGGGCCTCAGTCATTGTATAAGTCCCTCTGTGGTTTTCAAAATCACAGCGCGATCGTCGCCTTTTCAAATAAATCATTTGGGCCTCTCCTTGAGTATAAGCTCCATTATTCTTTTTTCACAAACAATTTTAGGCCTCTATTAGAGTGCAAGACCCAACCCTCTCTTTGTACAAAAACAATTTTTGGGCCTCTGCTATAGTATAAGTCCCACAACGTCTTTCAGTGTCACAGTGCGATTAATGTTTTCAAATAAGTCATCTGGGCATCTCCTTGTGTATAAGCCCGAATCTATTGTACATAAACTTTGTTTTTTAACAACAAACAACTTTCATGGGCCTCTCCTTGAGTTATAAGCCCCATACCTCTGTTTTCAAAATCATCTATCTGTTTTAAACTGGTACTAAGAGGAGCATTATTCTCGGTGAAACTGCTTTTAGACCACTTGGGCCTCTCTTTGAGTTATAAGCCCCAAACTTTATTCTCTTTTTAAACAACTTGTTTTTAATTCAAATTCAAATTCAAATTTTTCTCAAAACTTTCTTCAATTTCTTGAAACCCTAATCAATCATACAGTTGTAGTCAATCCAACAGATCACAATACACTTGGGCTTCCTCTCAGAATGTAAATCCCAACATCTTTTTCAATGCATTTTTTACATATATCTGTCAATTCAATTGTCTGTATATACTTGTGCATATCTTGCTTAGAGTATCCCCAACACTTTGGTCCATTTTTAGGTCAAACCAGAGGTTACTTGCAACATATTAAAAAACTAGTTCCCTCATAGGAAATTCCCAATACAGTGTGCCTCCTCTTGGGCTTATTTAATATGGAACAGAGAAAGGCATTATTCTGGTGAAACTTTTCTCAAGACTGTCTAACTTAGAAATATATGTGTATAAAAGAAATTCATTTCCCTAAAGAGGATTAATTCCCCATGAAACCTCTTTTGAATTTCTTCAAACCTTAGAACTGTTCAGCAAAGAAAGGATTAATTCCCGGTGAAACCTTTCTTGAACTTTTCTTAGGCTTGGACCCACAGGCTTCCTAAAAGCATCCCCAGCCTCTTCTTGGGCTTAGTACAAGGACCCCCAGGCTTCTTAAAAGTTCCCCAACCTCCATTTGGGCATAGTACAAGGACCCAAAGGCCTCCTAAAGGCATAGGATATAAACTAGTCATTTATGCTAATTCAATCCCCAGGAGAGCCAAATTTCAGAACATCATACAATTCTAGGGTTGATCTTCATCCTTTAAACCCTCAGCCTCCTCTTGGGCTTCATACAAGCAGACTTGGACAGTTTCAGCCTCCTCTTGGCCTTCATACAAGCAGACTTGGACAGTCTTAGCCTCCTCTTGGGCTTCATACAAGTAGACTTGGAAAGTCTCCTCTCCTCTTGGATCTCACAGAGACCCTCAAGTTTCCTAAAAGCATAGGAAAAACCCTGATCATTATACCAATGCACCAGTCTCCAACAGAGTTGAAAACCTCTAAGGTTTTCAAACTCATCTTTAAATCCCCTCTGACCCCTAACAAGGCTTAACTTTCACCTTAAAAATCCCCAGCCAGGGTCAATTTACCATCAACAAAAACCCTAACAGAACCAGAGACTCATGGCATCTGACACTCCAACTCTTCCCTGATTCCCAGCAAGAGTAAATCCCTTTGGATTCTCCCCAATAAAATTTGGACTTGCTCCTAGATTTCCATAAATCCTCAGCAAGAGATAGCCTCCTCTTAGGCTTCATATAAGAAGTCCCTTAGTCAGCCTCAATCTTGGGCTTTGTACAAGACAGATAAAAACCTCCCCAGTGGAGTCAGTTTCTTTTACCTTCAACCTTGGGCTTTGATCAAGGCACACAAAAATCAACATCCCCTCAAATGAGACCATGAGTCCCCTCTGCAGGAAGATACATCTTCTATATATCACATGTCAAAACAAACAAACAAAATATTTGTCCAGATAATTGTTGTATGTGGCACACTTGTTGATTCAAAATCCAAGCTGGAGTCTCTCCTTTATCCTGGCTAAAATTTATCTTTCATCTGACTGCTGTAAGTGGAAAGCCTCTGGATTCCATACATCCAAGCCAATGTCCTTCTCTTATCATGAAAGATTCGTAAGGAAAAAGTGGCATTGCTCTACACTGAGTTAAAGCTTTCTTCCTTCTTGACATCCCTTTTATAAAGGAAATTATGGCATTGTTGGATATCTCATATCCCAATTAAAGTAATTTCCCTTATAACCAATTACTCGACATTTGTGATGAATAAGTGAGATATTCTCCCTTTAGAGATGACAAATTATCTCTCAATCACCCTTTTAGCTTCAATCTTGGGCTTTGAACAAGACACGAAACATATTTCCTCCCATAGAAATAGGAGGAACTACGATTGCTCTGATTTCCCAGATTTCTTTACGGGAATACGTAGGCATAAGATTGCGAAATATTAGCGAGCACACAACTCAAAAACTTTAGGTCCATTACCTTCCCAAAAACAATGGAAAACCCGAAAACCACAAAAACATTCTCTCAATTCTCCCAAAGGAGAAACTTTCCCAAGCCACAACAGATAAAGACAAGAAAGCATTTTAAGTTAACAGAGATACATGCAATTAAAGGTTCCTATGGATTACCATAGATACACTGGGTGTTAATAGCTTCCCTTTGTATAACCAGACCCTGTTCCCCGATCTCTTAGCATTTGTTAAAGAAAACATTTGCGTGCAAGGCTAGTTTTAGATATCTTCTCTTTCCTTTCCAGCTTCATAGGATAAATAAGAAATCAGAAAGTAGCACCCAAATCCAATTTGCACTAAGGTGGTCGGGTCACCGACAAAAATCGCACGCTACACTAGAAAGTCTAGCTAATGACCCAAAAATAGCATTAGAAAAATTCAAAAATTCTACATGCAATAAAAGTCAAGATCATGAATTCAAAATTGTTGAACTAAACCAAGTGATCAAGAAATATGAAAAATGTCAAATTGGTTTAGAAAATTTTATAAGTAGTGAAAGATATTCAAGTATTAAATGTTTACTTTGCTTTTCTAATTTTGATAAACATAGTTTGAGTCAAAATATCTTTGTAAAGGCTACTATCAAATTCAACAATAAGGAATCAATATATCTTTTTATCATAAAAAGGGAGACTGTGAAAAAGATGTTCATCATCTATTTTAACTTATTTTTGATAAAGCCAAAAGCCTATATTAAATAAAAAGATCAAAGAAGAAAAAGATTGGAACAAGGTATCAGTTTTGTATAAGTTTTAGATTTCAATAAAATCGGATCATAGACCAAGTTACAATCTGCAATTCATTATTTATAAGCTTTAGGTGCTCACAAACTTTCATATAATCTCTTTTAAGTTTGCCATAACTTTGTTGCATAAATCACATTCAAAAGCCTAGTAACTTAAAAAAATTCAAGTTCTTGGGAAGGTAAATTGAATTACTTCCCTATTTAAATAAATTTACATACTTTCTTCCACACGATATTTTGAAAGTGAACAATGGTAAATCGATTTCTCCTTTATGTAAATCGATTTATCTTTCCAATTTTTGCCTTATGTAAATCGATTTCATCTTTTTGTAAATAAATTTATCTAGTGTATTTCCTCCATTCTTTTAACATTGAAGGAAAGTAAGTCGACTGACATCATAGGTAAATCGATTTACCTTTAAATCTTTTGGAAAAATTCAGATTCAATGAAACATTTTCATTGCACTTTTTCACGAATCATTTTCTTGAAGCTTTGTAAATTATTTTCAAGCATTGCAACTATTTTAAAAAGGGTGTCTTGTAATGTATAAATAGCATAACTTTTTATTTTTCAAATTACCTTTTTCAAGAAAAAATTTCATTTGTTTTAAGTGTCGGTAAAATTTGATAGAAAAACTTTTTCTTGCATAATGTTTATTCATATATGAAAATGTTTAGTAAGAACACTTATGAACTTAAATGTTTGTATACTCTTGAATTGTTCATTAAAGGAGAAGATTAAATTTTCAAGTTATCAAAAAAGCAACAAAGCTCTCAAAGTTATCAAGTCCGCTCCAAAGTCCGTGGGCGCTAATCCAAGGAGAGAAGCAACATGGAATTCGATATTAACAAACCTTTGAGGTATACTTTCATCTTGGAAAGGAAGGAAATTGTCAATAAGATAAGGGTTGGATGTTGAACTCTGTCTTGAGTAGTATACATATTTACTACTTTTCATTCTTTAAAGCCCCAAAGATAGTCATATAAGAGATTATAAAAAAAATAGCAAGCATTCCTATGGTGAGGAAATAAATAAAATAAGAAAATTATTTGGGTTAGTTGGATAAAAGTTTTTAAGTCTAAGAAAGAAAACACACTTGGAGTCAAACATAGTGAACTATTTAACCTTGCACTGTTGAGCATGTCAAAATAGAGAATCCTTAATGATCGTGATGTTATTTGGGCTGGAATGTCACCCCACGAGTATGGTGAGATTAGAGAAAGAAATAATTGATGGTAATAACCTCATTAATGGTAAGAAGGATTCCTTGTGGTGGAGGGACTTAAGGTCAATAGGTTCAACACATATGGAGGGGCAAAACTAGTTTTCAAATAACATTTCTTGCAAGCTAGTAAATGGACAAGACATTGGTTTCTAGAAGCATAAATGGATATGGAATGAACCATTGTGTAGCATGTTTCCAGCATTGTTTTTATGCTAAAACCTTAATGATGTTAAAGTGACATATATGGGGTATTTGTTTGAAAATTCATGGGTGAGGAATATTGGTATAGCCGAAAACCTACTAACAGAAGAGTGTGGAAATCAATTAGAGGATCTTCTACTCATTATTCAGGATGTAGAACTAAAACAGGATATTAAAGGCAACTTTATTTGGTGGTACGATAAGCTCGAATTTTTTAATCAAGCGAGTTATTTGCGAGTGTCTGAGCTTTTAAATTCAGGTACAAATATGGATGACAATACATTATGAGCGTTGGATAGACTATGAAAATCAAATGTTCCAACCAAAATCCAAATGTTTAGTTGGAGAATGTTACTCAATAAGCTCGCTACCAAAGGAAATTTACCAAAAAGAGGTGTCATTAGTGAAAACCACAATGTAGTTTGTGTAACACCCTAAACCCCGAAACTTATAAATAAAGGATTACTCGAAAATTTAAGGTGTCACCAACGAAAATTCTCTAATACCAAATAGACATTCAAAAAATACGCAGCGAAAAATGAACAACATACATCACCTATCATCGCATGATCACATTCACTTAGGGTATCATAGCAACGGAATCATATAAATTATGGTAATAAAACATGTTACTTCAAAATAACTCCATAAAAGATAGTAAATCTTACAAAGCATGTAATTCAACATCCAACATAATAAAAGAAAACATTGTTCACCCCCAATTTTTTAGAATCATAGCACGAGGACTAAAAATAAAAGCAATAACTAAAGAGAATAACTCCGAGAGCTATTTTCCACTCACATCAGCAACTCTATTCATGAGTTTCTATAAGATGTCCATGGTGGACAACATCAAAGTAAATGGGGTGAGAATTCACATCAATAAATTAACGTTATAAACCGCAACACAAAATTCAAACATCTATTCAACCTACATCAATCACACAACATCATTCTCACACCCAATCCATCCACATACACAGAATAATCACATACTCATCATTTAAAATTATGTAATGAGACTCACAACCTAACCTAGACTCATATACACGTGGTACCATATCATCATCAATTAGTTCACTCAAGAATCAAGTTTACCCTGACCGAACCCTGAATCCACCCTGCTCGGATTTGGGACAAGTCGCCAATTCACCCTGCTCGGATTGCAACTTGCCTCTTTCATCATCAATCGCGACAAATGAATGCATGTCACAACACATCAATGCAACAACAACATGATGTTTAAAGTCCCCCCTCCACCCCCCGACAATACACAAAACATACATTAACCTAATGATAATAGCTCCCCCTACTTGAACGATTATCCACTAACACAACATAATCAACACATCTCAAAAACATCATTCTTGCTCATAGAGCAGCACATCATCGTCACAACTCACAACAAGTAACACAATACCATCAATGATTGTGCACATATATCACATCGTAAATTTGATCAAAATCATGTTTAATCGTTAAATCATACCAACATCATATAAACAATACTTAATAGTGTATTAACAATACTCAAAACATCCTCGAAACACGAAAAATCAAAATCTGCCACTGAATAACATTAAAACAAGTATTTACATTTACTTAAGGCTCATGGCAGGTTACCCGCCAAGGGCACGTCGCTCACCATCAACATCAAAATACAAACACGTCACATGCATGACCGCCAACTCTAAAATTGAGTCTGGGCTTCATGAAGGGTTACCCGTCATGGCCATGGCATCCGTCATCGACCTTTAGAATGCAGAATTACGTCTTTTTCAATAAAGTTCAATGAAAATTTTCAATTTTTAAATCTAACATCCTAATTTAATCCATAAAATTAACCAAGTAGATCATACATCAATTACTACATATTAGTTCACCCATTTAACACAATCAACATGAAAATTCTTCATATCAAGATTATGCATAAACAATCAATCATCAACAATAACATATTTTCATCAACAACTCTAAAACATAATTTATGCACATATAATGTTACACGAAATTCATACTAAATTCATCATACAACCACAATCATAACAATAAAATCAGAATCATGTATTAGAGCACCCAATCCTATTAGAGGTTAAGGACTCCTCAACTCTACCCTTAAGGATATACCCATTATTGAATCTATTCTCCTCTCTTACCTGGTTTTCTTAGCGGCAATAGCAAAAATTATGTTCTTTGGTTGTTCTTCCCTTCTCTCCAAATCTCTAACCTTCTATCTCCTTTGTGCCTCTAATCCTCTTTTCATGTACTGATGAAATTTCTAAACCTAAGTTATCTCTTAAACTTATATAATTAGGATAACCTAGTAATAATTACGATTCCCTCTCGTACTTACAATTACTCTTACACCTTCCTCCCCTTTCTTTCTCTTAATTTACAATTGAACCCCAAACTCCTTATTTTCTTATTTTAATTAAATAAATTCCATAGAATAGTATTATTTTAATTATTAAAATAAATTCTACTAACCTCCATTTACTCTCTATACCTCTACTTCAAGGTTACACACCCCCATCTTCCAAATTAATTTAATTACCACACATAATAATTAAATTAAAATACAATTAAATCAATTAAAATAATAACTCAAAAACTGGGGTGTTACAACCCCCCCCCCCCCCCCCCACTTAAACAATTTTCGCCCTCGAAAGTTACCTTAAGTAAACACATTCGGATACGACCCCTCATCTGGCTCTCAAGCTCCCAAGTTACATTTCTACCAACTGGTCCTCCCCAAGCTACCTTCACCAAGGTAATCTCTTTACCATGCAACTACTTCACTTATCGATCCTCTATTCGCATGGGTGATGCCTTAACAGTCAGGTTATCTCTCACTTGCACATCATCCACTTAGATCACATGAGACAGATCCAGAATGTATTTCCTTAGCTAAGACACATGAAATACATCATGAAGATTAGCAAACGACGGAGGTAAAGCAATCTGATAGTCCACTTCTCACATCCTTTGCAAAATTTGGTACGAACCAATGAAACATAGAGTGAGCTTTCGAGACTTCAAAGCTCTACTAACACCAGTTACTGGAGTAACCCTAAAAAATACGTGATCCCCTTCTTGGAACTCAAGTGCTTTCCTTCGCTTATCATGATAACTCTTCTAGAAACTATGTGAACCTATCATCTTCTCTTGGATAACTATGATCTTTTTGATAGTCTGATGGACAATCTCTGGTCCAATTATATCACCTTATCCCGACTCATACCAACATAAAGGTGTCCTAAACCTTCTACAATACAACGCCTTAAACAGTGACATTCCAATGCTCGAATGGAAACTATTATTGTAGCTAAACACGATCAAAGGTACAAATATATTTCAAGGACCTCGTTGTTCTAGAACACAAGCCCTAAAAAAGTCTTCTAAGGATTAGATAGTCCTATATGTATGAACTTTTGTCTATAGGTGATAAGCAGAAATAAAACATAGCTTCGTACATAAAACCTTCTGCAAAATCTCCCAGAACCTCGACGTAAACCTCAGATCCCTGTTAGATACAACACTGAATGTAATCCCATACAAACTGACAATCTTTTCTATACAACTCTGCTAGACTCTCTAATGGATGGTTAAGTCGAATCAGAATGAAGTGAGCCGACTTAGTCAACCTATCCACAATAACCCAAATGGTATCAAAATTCTTCACTGTCTTCGGCAAACTAGACATAAAGTCCATTGAAATGTTATCCCACTTCTACTTAGGGATAGAAAATGGCTGCATCAAACCCAACAACTTACGATGCTCAATATTTGAATTCTGGCAATTCAAACAAGAATACATGAACTCAACAATCTTCTTCTTCATTCCTGGCCACCAAAACAACTTCTTCAAGTATTGGCACATCTTAGTAGCTCCAGGATGAATACTCAAACCACTATTGTGGCCTTCATCAAGAATAATCTACTTAAGTTTAGGCACATTTGGTACACAAACTCTATCTCTGAATCTTATCGCACCATTCTTGTCGAGTCTGAAATCACCACCTTGACCTTGATTAATTGACACCAACCAGTAAACTAATCCTAAGTCGATATTCTAACCTTCTTTGATCTCTTCAAGAACACCATTGATCAGCTTCAACATGCCCAACCTCACACTATTACAACTCCTTTCACATACCAAACTCAAATTTCATAATTGCTCAATCAACTCTAACTCTCAGACCATAAGCATCGGCATATGCAACGACTTCCTACTCAAAGCATCAACTACAAAATTGAATTTACGAGGATGATAGTTCAAACCAAAATCATAGTCCTTCTAAAGTTTGAGCCACCTCCTCTACCTCATGTTCAACTTTTTCTGATCGAATAAGTACTTCAAACTCTTGTGATCGCTGAACACTTCAAATCTGAAACCAAAAATATAATGCCTCTAAATCTTAAGCACAAACACAATGCTGGCTAACTCCGGATCATGAGTAGGATAATTCCTCTCATGAACCTATAACTATCTAGAAGCGTAAGCTACAACTTGTCTATTTTGCATCAGCACACCACCCATACCCATCATCGAAGCATCATAATGCACAACAAAAGACTCACTCGGATTTTGAAAAATCAATACTGGAGTAGACACTAACTTCTTCTTGAGTTATACAAAACTCTCCTCACACAACGCATTCCACACATATGCTTGACTCTTTTGAGTCAACTGAGTCAAAGGCATCGCCAACTTCGAAAAGCCTTCAATAAACCTTTTATAGTAACCAACCAAACCTAGAAAACTTCTAATCTCAGTAAAAGACTTCGGAGTTTCCCATTGCAACACATCATCAACCTTTAATGGATCAATAACACTACCTCGACTAGAAATCACATGACCTAAGAAAATCACTTCTTTAAGCCATAACTCACACTTAGATAACTTTGCATACAACATTTTTTCCTTTAATTTCTGAAACATGATTCTCAGATGCTCCAAATGATCTTCCCTGGACTTTGAATATATCAGAATATCGTCGATGAACACAACCAAAAAATGATCTAGATACAGATGGAATATTAGGTCCATGTACTCCATGAACACTTCAGGGGCGTTAGATACTCCAAACGACATCAAAAAATACTCGTAATGACCATATCTCATTCTGAAAGCAGTCTTCAAAATATCTTCAAGATTCACATGAATCTGATGGTAACTTGAATGCAAATCAATCTCGCCAAAAACGCAAGCGCCAACTTATTGATCCATCAGATCCTCAATCCTCAAAAGTGGATACTTGTTCTTGATAGTCACTCTATTCAACTGTCAATAATCAACACATAACCTCATGCTACAATCCTTCTTGTTCACTAACAACATCGTCGCTCCCCATGACGAAACACTTGGGCGGATAAATTTCTTCTCGAGCAACTCTTCCAATTGTTTCTTCAGCTCACTCAACTCTGAAGAAGACATTTTATAAAGAGCCATCGACATTGGACTAGTACAAGGTAATAAGTCTATAGAAAAATCCACCTCGTGCTCTGGCTAAAAATCACTAATATCGTCGGGAAACACTTCAGAAAAATCATACACAACCGGCAGCTCTCTCATTGTAGCTTTACAATTGATTCCCAAAGCAACAAACATTGTGAACACTTGCGCCTTCTCTTTCAAGAATTCTTCTACTTGCTTAGCAGATATAAACATCAGATCTTCATCTCCTTCTACCTCTAGAAATATCACTGTCTTGGCAAAGCGGTTGATATGAACAAGGTTGAGCTTCAACCAGTTCATCCCAAGGATATTATCAAGTTGACTCAACTATAGACAGACAAATTCAATCGCAAAACTTTTATCATAAACAGCCAGAAGACACTTCAAGCACACCAATGAAGTAGCTACTAAACCATTGGCCGAGGTATCAATAACCATACTTCCAACCATAAAAGATAACTTTAAATCCAATATCTTAGCACAATCAAGCAAAATAAAAGAATGTGTTACAACCTTATCAATAATATCAATTAGAGGGATACTATTGATAAAACATGTACCTTGAATCAACTTGTCAGCACTGTTAGTATATGTCCCAGACAAGGCAAAGACCTTTCCTCTATCCCGAGCCTTCTTCGGATTCTAACAATTTGTACTGATATATCCTTGCTTTCCATAATTGTAGCAACTCACAACATTACCCTTACAATCAACGACGAGGTGCCCTATCTTCCCACACTTGTAACACTTCTTCTTAGTACTAGAGCATTCATTTGCACGATGACCTATCATATAACACCTATAATTAGTTTCCCATTGTCAGCAGTAGTCACATACGGCTTTCCTCAAAACTTCCCATTCCCTTTCTTTTCACTAATACTCTTGTAGTGAGAAGATTGGGCTTTGTTATCCTCATCCTAGATTCTTCACGTATTTACCAGTACACAAAAGCGGCGGATCTCCTAGTAACTAGCAGCTTATTTGATCTCGGGACGTAGTCCACTATCAAAATTGATGCATTTTGAATCCTCATAAGCAACACAATTATAATGCGGAGAAAATTTCATTAGCTCGTCAAACTTTGTAACATACTTTTCAACCTTCAAATTCCTTTGCTTCAGCTCCAGGAATTCAATCTCCTTCTTGCTACACACATCCTTCGGGAAATACTTCTCCAAAAACTGCGCTCTGAATACAACCCAGGTAACCTCCATACCAGCAACGTGTAGTCTTTGGCGTGCGTTATCCCACCAATCCTCATCTTCCTCAGACATCATGTGAGTTCTAAACAATACCTTCTGATCTATAATACAAGCCATCACTCGGAAAATATTTTTAATCTCTTTCATCCATGTTTGAGCACTCTCTGGGTCATACCTACCCTTGAAGATCGGTAGATTATTCCTCTAAAATTTTCCAAAGCCGCAAAACTCATCGCCTGCTTGATTTTGTTGTGCATGCAACGCCTGAGCCACAAACTCCAAAGCATAAAAAATTGTGAAATTGTTTCTTCCAGCCATTATGCACATCATCAAACAGACATTAGAAGAAATAATGTATCGACAATGTACACACACTAGTTGCATACTAGGGAACAATTATCATGCAAAAACCTGGCTGGGCGGATCAATAAGGCTCTGATACCACTGATGTAACACCCTAAACCCCGCAACTTATAAATAAAGGATTACTTGACAATTTAATGTGTCACCAAAGACAATCCTCCAATAACACATACATATTCAAAAAACACGCAGCGAGAAATGAACATAATATATCACTTGTCATTGCATGCTCACCTTCACTTAGGATATCATTGCAGCATAATCAAATAAATCATGGTAATAAAACATGTTAACTTCAAAATAACTCCATAACAGTTATTAACTCTCACAAAACATGTAATTCAACATCCAAAATAACAAAATAAAACATCGTTAGCCCCCAATGTTATAGAATCATAGCATGAAAACTAAAAATAAAAGAGATAACTAAAAAGAATAACTCCAAGAGCTACTCCCAACTCACAACAACAACTCTACTCATGAGTATCTGCAAGATGTCCATGGTAGACAACATCAAAGAAAATGGGGGTGAGAATTCACATCAATAAATTAACGATATACACTTCAAGGTATAATTTAAACATCTACACAACCCACATCAATCACATAACATCATACTCATACCCAATAATCACATACACAGAACAATCACATACTCATCATTTAAAATTATGCAATGAGACTCAGAACCTCAACTAGACTCATATGCATGTGGTACCATATCATCATCAATTGGTTAACTTAGGAACTTGGTTCACCATGCTCAAACCCCGAATCTACGTAGCTCGAATTCGAAACAAGTCATCAATCCACCCTCTCGAATTCCAACTTGCCTCTTTCATCATCAATCGCGACAAATGAATGCATGTCGTAACAATAAGATGATGTTTAAAGTACCCTCTCGACAATAAAAAACATGCATTAACCTAACGATAATAGCCCACCCTACTCAAACTATTATCCACTAACACAACAACATCATCACAACTCAGAAACATCATTTATGCTCATACAACAACACATCATCATCAGAACTCACGGAAAGTAACATAATATCATCATCGATTGTTCACATATATAACATACTTCATAAATTCAATTAAAATCATATTTAATCGTTAAATAATATCAACATCATCTAAACATTACTTAACAGTGTACTAATAGTACACAATACATCCTCGAAACACGAAAAATCAAAATCTGCAACTTAAAACCATCAAAACAAGTATTTTTACGCCTACTTAAGGCCCATGGCGGGTTACCCGCCAAGGATGAAGGTGAGAAAAATACACAAGAAGGGGGTTGAATTGTGTTATTCAAAACTTAGATTTACTTCTGAACCAGAGTTCATATTCTAAAAACTGAGTTCAGATCTGATAGGGTGCAGCGGAAATTGAAACAGAAGTAAAGTAAAAATAGCAAAGAACACACAGTAGCTATCCTGGTTCCTCTCACAATTGAGAGTACTCCAGTCCCCTTGCCATGCAAGAGATTTTCCACTATAATCAACCAGATTACACTTGCTTATACACACTTGTATAAGACTTTTCTTTTTGCTCAGACCACTTGTCCAAGACTTCCCTTGCTTAAAGCTCGTTTCTAAGACTTCCCTCTGCTCAATCAGCTCCTAACCAAGACTTATCTTTCTTAGACCACCTGCCTAAGACTTTACCTTTCTTAGAGCTCGTGTCTAAGACTTTCCTCTGCTTAGAGCTCGTGTCTACGACTTTCTCTCTGCTTATAGCTTATGTCTAATATTTTACCTCTGCTTAGAGCTCGTGTCTAAGACTTTTACCTTGCTAAGAGCTCGTGTTTTAGACTTTTACCTTGCTCAAGCTGACAACAAGAAACTTATATTTAAACAGATAGGTTAAAGAAGGAATAACTTACAATAGCACTTGATAAATACCAGATGAGTTCAAAATAATACAACACACTTTTACAAAGATTCTTAATCAACATAAGAATAAGAACTCTAAACAGACTCAGCTTTCTGATAGTAGTGCGTGTATTTCTCAGTTGTATTTTCAGTGTTATTTCTTGATGATCTTCAAATCTTTAGCTGCTTTTTATAGCTAAAGAAAATAGAGACGTTGGAGCATCTTCAACGGCTACAAACAGATCAAATCTTCTAGTACATCTTCTTTTCCAATAAAGCAGGTGTTGGAACTTTCAGTCACAAGGATATCCACAAAACAAGGCCTTTGTCCAGAGGATTCAACTATAATTCAAGTACAACACAACCTGTAGAAGATAGTGTTAATAAATCTTAAGTCCCGTGTTATCAGAACTGACTTGACATTACTCAGCATCAGAGGCAGCATAACACGCTTCTGAGCTATAGTGTACTAGCAACTTCTTTTTTTATTAGACTTCCTCAAGAGAACATTATCAGAACCGAACTAAAGTCGTTTTAGTGTCAGAACCAGTTCCATCAAGTAAATATAATTTTGCACACACAAATTGGCTAGTTAGAAATCCTAATTGATTTTCAAATACTTTGTTATCATCAAAACCTTGGAGGATGCATGGTATGTGTCATACCCCAAATTTTGACCACTAAGATTCCCCATCATTGTGCAAATCATCATCACAATATGGATGTACCATCAAGCCTCATTAGTCTCCCCAAAGATGGGTGAGAACTCACTACAAACAAAAATTAGGATTTCATGCCCTCTTTGAGCCTTAGACAATGGATCAATCCAGAAATGACATGATCTTCAACTTGTATAACCTCTTAAACCTCCACAATGGATCAAGAGGACTCCCACATCAAGGATCAAGCACAAGGCTGCAACCTTCTAAGTGGATCAAGCCTCAAGATCGCTAGTGTCACCAAATTAGGGTTTGGTCGACCAGGGCCTCCAGACGGAATTTTTCCCCTGGGCATGAGCCAATGCTTCAAAGCATATTCTAATATGCTCCATGGAACCTTATGAACCTAATCATCAAGTCAATTTTGACCTCAGGGGATGCATTCATCAAAAATCAGGAATTAGGGTTTCTTGACCTAATTCACCCCAAAGTTGACTTTTGGGACAAAACATGAGTCAAGACCTCAAGAGAGGATTTGAGGGTCTCTAATACACCACATTGATCCATTTGCAACAATGGATTAATCCAAGAAGCTTGAGCAACAAGTTTCAATTTCATTTGAACCACAGTTAGGGTTTCGTGGGAAAAGTCAACTGTAGCTTTGACTTTTGACCAGGACATGCTCCCAAACCCTAAGACATGATTCAATACACCCTATGACACCTATGAAATCAATCAATCAAGTTTGATTTAGGTCAAGGACTCGATTTCATAGAGGATCGCACAGTTTGGAATTCATCTGATAAAAAGTCAACTATGCACAAAAGTCAAACTTTGACTTTTTGAGATTTTTCACAATTATGGTTTTTTAACCCTAAAATGATGTTAATATGTGATTGGAATCATCATTCATCAATAAAAATCTAGAAAAGTGGGATAACTTGTAAAAGGGGTAACCATAAAAAACTTTGAAATTTTCTAAGTTATGGAACAAAGTGGCTAGGGTACCAACTTTGGAGGATCATATCTCCTAAACCACAAGGCCATTTTTTCCCATCCAAAGCTAGATTTGTAGCCCTCATGGCCCTCTACAAAAGATTTAACTACATCTCATTCCAATTCATCATGGATTTTGAGTTATGGAATGATCAAAATGGCTGAAAACATGAAATGTCACTTTTTCTAACACTTAGTGAAATTTTCACTAAGTTAGATTTTGTCTTACTTTTTACAAAATGTAGGGGCATTTTTCACTTGGATCCAAAAAGTATCAAAACCAATTATGATCAAACAGTTTTTGTATCATATGAGGGCTTTCCAAAATGGTCAAGAACATCACCAAACTCAACTTGAGTCATGAGATATGACAATGGCAATATGCCTTGCTGAAAACTGCCAAGGCTAGGAAAAATTTTGCACTTTTGCTCGATTTGGAAAAATCAGATAATTCCAAGCCTTGTCATCACTTTGGACACATCTGAGGATCAAATCTAAAGGGAACAAACACTGATCCAAGCCTCCAAAGTCTTTGGAACAAGAAGTAGCATGCCAAACCTAGAAATCCCTAAAAGAGGGACAAGATTCCAATTTTGGATTGGAGCATTTAATGGATGCACCAAGGTGGCATAGACTGACACATTTGCAACTGAATTCAGTCAAGATTCATCCAACAACTAAGGAACCACAACTCTGTGCTCTAACTCTAGTCAATGGCTAGAGGAGACTTGGATTCTCATTGGTCAACATTGGCCAAACCTCTGCTGCAGTTGCCATTCACTATTGATCCTAAAACAAACTTGCTCTACTATAAATAGAGCTCATTTGTGCTCAGTTTGAGTACACCAAAGGCATCAAACAGATGCTTTCCTCAAAATCACTTTCTTTAGGCAAAAATACCTTCTTTAGCAAGGTAACTCTGAGTTTTTGAGTTAGAGAGCATTTCCATCATAGCTCATGATCCAAACACATCCAATATGTCATATCTAAGCTGTCCAAACTCACACAAGTGACCTGTAATCCTTAAATCACAAAGTCACCTCTCAAAACCTCAAAATAGTACTTTTGTGCATTTTTCAAGCCATGCCTTGATTCAGTCAATTTCCAAACCAGATAAAACCTCAAACACACTCCAAATATCATCCTTGAACTGTCCCAAATGGTTCCCCCCATCTAGAACACCATTTGAGGGAGTTGCTATTTTGGCCATTTTAACCCCTTTTGCAAGAAAGGGCCAGTTTGTGTTTTTGCAGGTTCCAGCTGATTCCATTCATCCTAAAAGCTTCTAAGGGATCATTTGAGGGTGTCCAAAGCATCAAACCATTTCTGGAACAAGAAACTTGGCAGATTGCACAAAAACTCCAAAAGCTAAAAAGAGAGGTAAGCATCATGACTTGAACTTTCCAAAATATGCATTGCTTTAAAGTCCACTGATCATACACATCTCATACATGTTATATATGTTGTGTTTGAACCAATTCATCATGTAATTCATGCCTATACCAAAGTGTAGCATAGAAAATGCAATTATAGGCCTATTTCAAAACCACCATCGGATTTTGAGGAGGGAGCATGATCTGAAACAAATAACACCACCATTGGATTCCTTGTGAAATTCTAGGCCAGATGCATATAAATTTTGTCCCCAACCATGGAGAAATGAGAAAATTATGGACCTTTCCGTTTCTTGCCAAAACTTGCCTTGCCTTGCCTTGGCCAGGCCTAGAAAACAAGGCAAGCCTTTATATTTGTTGGTTTGTTTTAATCAACGGATGTATCACCACCCCAGTGGTAAGGCGCGCGCCCTATAACCTTGAGGTCGTGGGTTCAAACCCCACCCATGCCATTTTGTGTTCTCTCACATTTTGCTATTTTTTCCAATATTTTCATGTTTATTAATTAATTGAAAAATTAATAACTCCTTCAATTATAATTATTTTTTATTGGTTCTTTTTGAAAAAAATCACAAAACTGTTGAAATATTTTATTCCACAAAAAAATCAAATTTATATTATTTGTTTAATATAGTTGGTATTTTTATGAATAAATTCATTTTTAATTGTTTTAAACATTTTAAAAGTGAATATTCAGCTTGAAAAATCAAAACCAAATGAGTTTTAATTCATCTTGTGATTAAAACCTCATTTTTCAAACCTTCAACAAAAATCACAAGTGGTTTATTCAAACTTATTTGGTATTTTTATCATTTTATTTGATTTTTTTTAAATATTTCCTTTTAAAAGAAAACAAATTTAGGGTTTCCTTGATTTTCACTCAAACAAATCATTTTTAAACTTTTTGGGCCTCTAATAGAGTGTAAGACCCAATCCCTTTGTAAGTACACCACTTTTTAGGCCTCAGTCATTGTATAAGTCCCACTGTATTTTCAAAAGCAACGGCGCGATCGTCGCCTCTTTTAAAAATCATCTGGGCCTATCCTCGTGTTATAAGCCCCATTTCTTTTCTTTAAACTCTTTGGGCCTCTAATGTAGTGTAAGACCCAATCCTTTGTAAATAAAAATATATTTTGGGCCTCACTTATTGTATAAGTCCCGTTGTATTTCAAAAGTTCGGCGCGATCATCGCCCTTTTAAAACAAACCATCTGGGCCTCTCCTCGAGCTATAAGACCCATTCAAAACCATTTTGGGTCTGTAATAGAGTGTAAGACCCAATCCCCTTTTGAAACCAAGAACTTTTGGGCCTCAGTTGTTGTATAAGACCCACGGTGTTTTCAAAACCTCGGCGCGATCGTCGCCCTTTTCAAAATTAACCATTGGGCTTCTCCTTAAGCTATGAGACCCATCTTTGTTCACTTTCAATCATTTTTGGGCCTCTTGAGAGAGTGTAAGACCCATCCCCTTGTACATAAAACCTTTCTTGGGCCTCAGTCACTTGTATAAGTCCATGTACAAAACGACAGTGCAATCGCTGATAAAAACTGGGCCTCTCCTTGAGTTGTAAGCCCTAATTTTCCTTTCAAAAGCACTTTCTCCTTTGCTTGTGAATATAATATTGTTATCAAAGCTTTCTTTGTTGAACAAACTAACCAAACAACATGGAAGCTCTAGAACCGAGTAAGTGTTTACCCGCTTTCATTTACCTCTTTCATATGTATATAACTGTACTGTGGGGCTGTTTCACTGTAAGTCTTCTTTCATAAACTCATATCGACTGTGTAATAATAGTATAGATATTTAGAGTTTCCCCAGCAACTACGTCTAGAACTAGACAAAACCTCGTCTCCCTACATCCGACGTTATACCGAATATTTCAACATAACCTAAACCATGAGAATTTTCTTTCGCAACAACTTTAGATAACTAGATTTAAGAAATCTCCCCCTTGAACAGTTCATATACAGAAGGCCAATGTTCCAAGTGAAACCCCTTATGGAACTGTTCATCAGCCTTCTCTTGGGCTTAGTGCAAGGACCCACAGGCTTCCTAAAAGCATCCTTGCCTCCTCTTGGGCGTTGTACAAGGTCCCGTCGGCTTCTAAGAAGTTTTCGTAGCCTCCTCTTAGGCTTTGTATAATGATTCTTCCTCCGGGAAGATAGCCTCCTCTTGGGCTTCGTACAAATTATCCCTCGGCTTCTTAAAAGTTTTCTCGCCTCCTCTTGGGCTTCGTACAAATTGTCCCAATGACCTCCTAGAGGTATAGGAACAGAAATTAGTCATCTTAATAGAACAGTCTTTCAAAGAGTCTAGATCTTACTACTACTGTTTCTTAAGCATAGTACAAAAGATAAAACCCGTAGACTCAGACAGTCTAAAGCTCCTTTGGATTCCCCATTTCCTTAGAGAACAGGAAATAATCCCGATCCTCAGATCAAATCCATGAGTACAACATTACCCATATAAGAACTGATTTTCTCTTTTAACCAACATGCTGGACCTGTCACTCAACTAAAACAGTTACCCTAGCCTTCTCTTGGGTTTTGTACAAATGATTCTCCCCAGCGGAGCAAACCTTTAGCCTTCATCTCGGGCTTTGTACGAGATACAAAAACACTCTCTTGTTGAGTATAAAAGACTCTCTTGTTGAGTCAAACATTTTTCAGACTCCACCTCGGGCTTCGTACGAGATACAAAACACTCTCTTATTGAGTATAAAAGACTCTCTTGTTGAGTCAAACATTTTTTAGCCTCCATCTCGAGCTTCGTACGAGATACAAAACACTCTCTTGTTGAGTATAAAAGACTCTCTTGTTAAGGCAAACATTTTTCAGCCTCTATCTCGGGCTTCGTACGAGATACAAAACACTCTCTTGTTGAGTATAAAAGACTCTCTTGTTGAGTCAAACACCTTTAGCCTCCATCTCGGGCTTTGTACGAGATACAAAAACACTCTCTTGTTGAGTCAAACATTTTTCAGCCTCCATCTCAGGCTTTGTACGAGATACAAAATCACTCTCTTATTGAGTATAAAAGACTCTCTTGTTGAGTCACTTCCCTCTTAGCCTCCATCTCGGGCTTCGTACGAGATACAAAAACACTCTCTTGTTGAGTATAAAAGACTCTCTTATTGAGTCAAACAACCTTTAGCCTCCGTCTTGGGCTTTGTACAAGACACATACAAAAGCACTATCTTGTTGAGTCAACCCTTTTAGCCTCTCTCTCTCGGGCTTCGTACGAGACACATAAAAACACCCTCTTGTTGGGCCAAATAGCCTCCTCTTAGGCTTTGTATAAGAAAACCCCGGTTGAGTCAATCAACCTTTTAGCATCAAAGTTGTGCCTCGTTCACAGTATACAAACATCAACAACTCCTTCCCCTTTCATCTAATTGATGTAAGCGGAAAGCCTCAGGATTATTTACATCCACGCCACTGTCCCTCTTTTAGCATGAGAAATTCCTAAGGAAAGATGGCATTGCTCTAAACTGAGTTAAAGTTTTCTCCTTCAGGTTAAAAATCCCCTATAAAGGAAATTATGGCATTGCTGGATTCACATATCCCAATTAAAGTAATTCTCCTTTATAATCAGTCACCCAACAGTTGTGACAAACAGACCCTCTTTAGAGATGACAAATTCTCTCTAAAGTCAAAACCATTTAGCTTCACATCTTGGGCTTCGAACAAGATACAAATAGACCCTTCAGCTTCACATCTTGGGCTTTGAACAAGATACAACCACCTTTAGCTTCCCGTCTCGGGCTTTGAACAAGACACCAAAACACCATTTCCTCCCATAGAATAGGAGGAACTACGATCGCTCTGATTTCCCTGTTTCGGTAAACGGGAATACGTAGGCATAAGATTGAAAGAGAAATCTTAGCGAGCACACTAATCAAAAACCCAAAATCCCGTACCTTCATACATCAATCGAAAAGCATCAGTCCTAACATCCTACCAATAGCATAGTCCCGTCATTTCAGTCTTACCAAAATAAGCAGAAAGAGGCCCCACTTCCACATAGCATCCGTAACCTAACAGACCGCTGTTTAAACTCAGTATGCAAGCAGGGTTAGTTAGAGACATCTATTTCCCTTCCTTCATCAGCTTCAATAGGATAAAAAATGAATCAACCTGTAGTACCCCAGAGCAGCAGTGCTTAAGAACCAATTCCAAAATCGCTCGCTACAGAAAAGTGGCGCCCACCGTGGGGCCCGTCTTTCTTTCTTACAATTTAAGGTGAAAACCTTGGACAAGTTATTTTCATGACGGTTCCATCGGGGGATGTCATTATGGCTAGGATCGGCCCTCACTAAGATCTTAGGTCAAAAACCTTTAAGTTGGGAAGGTACCACAGAATGGAGACTCCGCCGGGGAGCCATTTTCTGTTAGGATCATAGGATTCATAGCTCTTAAAACGTCTAGGACGTTAGGAAAAAATAAATAAATAAATATATATATATATATATATATATATATATATATATATTGCTTTTCCTAATTGATATCTGTGTTTATTTTTCTGCTAATGGGAATGCGTGTGATGCCGCATGTGGAAAGATTGAGTATACACCTAGGAAAAACCTCTTTCAGTAGTGCGGAAGCTATCGGAAATAGTTGTCACGCGATACTACCCTCTTCTGAGATTCTTCAAAATGCATAACCTAGCACGGTTCCCGGCCCGCTGATGTTATCTCGACAAGAATCAATGATTTTGAGAGACAGGTACAAAAATCACTAGTATAAACCTTTGGGATGGGTAGAGCCTTGACTTCATGACACCGACCCTTTGACCCCATGTTTTTTCTATGTTTTTGTGTGCTGCATTCATGCATTCATTTAAAAAAAACATTAAGCAAAGAAAAATTTTCTCTTCTAGTCTCTCTTTTTCAAATTAAACTAAGACAATGATTGCAAATGTCAGAGAGAAAAGGATTGCGCTAATGGATTTCGGTAGAAGAAAAACTCACAAGTATACCTTCAAGGTTCCAAAACTAGGGGATTTGAGAGGATTAGCAAGGATGATCACTAACCCTGACGCTTTCGGAGCCAAGTACGGAGGTCTGCTACCTCTGTTAAGGGTCCATGTAATTGAAGGAATCTTGGAGGCACTCCTTCAGTTTTACGATCCGGTCTATCACTGTTTCACATTCCCGGATTACCAGCTCGCACCAACGCTGGAGGAGTATTCTCATCTGATTGATCTACCCATTACTAATCAAGCTCCCTTTTCTGGACTGGAAGAAATTCCAAAGAATCAAATCATTGCAAGAGCAATCTATTTGGATGAGTCAGAAATCAAGACTCACATGACCACCAAAGGAGGAATCCCAGGTTTACCAGCCAAGTTTCTGGTAAAGAAGGCTTTGTACTTTGCTAGTATAGGGAACGTGACTGCTTTTGAAAGCATATTTGTTTTACTCACCTACGGGTTATTTCTGTTTCCCAACATTGATAACTTCGTCGATATCAACTCCCTTAAGGGTTTTCTCATTGGAAACGCCGTACCAACCTTGCTCGCAGATGCGTATCATTCTCTACACTTAAGGAATTTATACAGCGGAGGAATGATCACGTGCTGTGTACCCCTGCTATATAAATGGTTTATCTCCCATTTGCCTAAGTCTAACGCTTTTTGGGATCATAAGAGTGCTTTACGTTGGTCGCAGAAAATCAAGTCTCTTACCAACTCTGACATAGATTGGTACAATAGGATTTATGATGGGATCAGAATCATTGACCGTTATGGAAACTTCCCCAACGTACCCCTCATAGGAACTAAGGGAGGAATCAATTACCATCCAGTTTTAGTTCATCGTCAATTTGGATACCCGATGAGGCATGTCCCGCGTAATGCTCATCTGGAAGGTCTTTTCTTCAAGGAAGGAGAAAATGACAGGGCACTAAAGACGGAAATAGTGCACGCTTGGAAACATGTTCATAAGAAAGGACGGGAGTCTCTAGGAAAACCAGACTGTGTCTCGGTGGAGCCTTATCTCCACTGGGTACAAACTAGAGCTCTCAAGCTAAGGATGCCTTATCCTCGTCACTGAGTTCTTCCACCAAGGGAATCTGTCATGTACTTCATGACTGAAATGGAAAAACTTCAGGTTACTCTCAACAAAGTTCAACAGGAGAGAAGGTCTTGGAAGAACAAGTACCGCATTCTCAATGTAGAGTGTACCAAAATACATCAGCTATTAAGAGAAAAGGATGCTCTGATTGAGATTTTAGAGCAACATGTTGTAGAGAATCAGGATGACCAAAGAAATTTGTTCGCTCCTTTCACTTGGCAAAGGAATGACAACCCGACAATGGCACAAGAGCCCCGGTCCAAGAAAAGGAAATCACCAGAATCAGCACCCGAGTTCTCCTCAGAGAGGACTTGGGACCCATTAGCTTAGGTTTCTATTTCCGCACCTTGTAATTTACTGTATTTCCATTTTCGCAATCCTTTGAATTCAATAAAACGGGGGTGTCCCCACTGTTTGATATTTGCAATCTAATTGTCGAAGTTTATTTTGATTAAACCAGAAAAACAATTAATATAATCATTGCATTCATCATTCTCACGTCACGTATTCTTCTTACCTACGAATCTCACGTTTGTGTCTCGGTTCTAGAGTCAAACTGTCTCATTCGTACAATACTCGGGCCAATCGTCAGAAAAAGTTGGATGATCTCGAGGAAGACAACAGAGAGTTGAAAGAAGATATCGACGCTCTGAGAGAGGATATGAGAAAGCTTCGTAACGACATGCAAGCCATGGCAGAAGTTTAGCTACAAAGAACTGTGATCTCATAGATCACCTCAACGCCCATAGTGGAGAAGTATGATCCTAGGTATCAATTGTCGAAAGATCATCCCTGGGGCATGCCTGTTAACTATACCCGGAAGGATATGTTCCACCGATCACTGAAGATCAGGGAATCATAGCAGAAGCCACTGGGCCTGAAGGTTACGAACTTCGGGAAAGCGAGGATGCCTGAGGCATAATGAGGACTCCTGAAGGTTACAAACTTCGGAAAACGTCAAGATTCACTGCCGTAGTAACGGTACCACCACCTGTGGTGCACACTGTCCCGGAAGAACAGATTCCACAGATACCTTCTGGTAGAAAGGAAAGTATGTTTGATAGAATGGATGAATTCCAGGAGCAGTTATTGGAAATACAGAAGGAACTGCAAGCTATTCGCGGTCAGAATTATTTGGAATGAACGCCGCAGACCTTTGTTTGGTCCCCAATGTGAAAGTCTCGCACAAGTTCCAAGTACCCGATTTTGAAAAGTACAAGGGTAACTCTTTCCCTCAAAGCCATTTGGTGATGTACGCTCGGCGAACGTCAGCTTAGACAGAGAACCAGGATCTACTGATTCACTACTTTCAGGATAGTTTAACCGGTGCCACATTAAAATGGTACATGGGTTTAAACCGCGCTACGATTAGCACTTTCAGAGATCTTGGCACTGCCTTCGTCCAACAATAGAAATACAATTTGGACATGGCACCGGACAGAGATCAACTCAGATCAATGTCACAAGGACAAGGAAACCTTTAAGGAGTGCGCTCAGAGATGGCGTAAAATTGCTGCCCAGATTTCTCCACCTCTTGAGGAAAAAGAGATGACAAAGATTTTCTTAAAGACCTTGAGCTCATTTTACTACGACAGAATGGTTGCCAGTGCGCCCAGCGACTTCACCGAAATGGTCAGTATGAGAGTGCATCTCGATGAAGCTGTTCGAGAAGGACATTTAGTCAAAGACACTGGGTCGACAAGCGGTACTAAAAAATATGGTAGTGTTTTCCCTAAGAAAAAGGAGCAAGATATTAGGAATATCTCTTTTGGAAACAGTACCAACCAGTAGAAGCTGTAACTCCTGCTATCAACCCTGCGCCTATTTCTACGTATCAACCTCAGGTTGCTCAAAGCCAACCGCATTCGCAGCAATATCAGCAAAGGTCACAATAGCCTCTTCAGCAGGCTCGTCCTTAATACAACAACAACCGTACAATGAGGCCACCAGGATTTGATCCTATACCCGTATCGTACGCAGAACTATTTCCGTTACTACTGGCCAAGGGGCATGTCCAGACTAAGTCTCCTCTTACAGTACCGGAAAATCTGCCTTTTTGGTTTAAGGTGGATCATACTTGCCCTTCCCATCAAGGAGGACCAGGGCATAACATAGAAAACTGTCTCAGTTTCAAATCCGACGTGCAAAAGCTTGTTAGGAGCGGGGTCTTATCTTTCAAAGATACGAATCCTAATGTTCTCATAAACCAGCTACCTCAACACGAGAAGGCTACAGTCAATTTGATAGAGGGAGAGTCTAACAACGCCTATCAAATTCATGATGTACTCTTGTTAAGGGCCAACTTGGTCAAGATGCATTGTAGACAGAGTGGATATGGCCATGTACCACCTCATAATTATCACCAGTGTGATATCTGCTCTAAAAGCAATCGAGGATGTTCTGTGGTGCAATCAGCTCTACAGGAACAGATGGATCTCGGATGGATCCAAAAGCACCGAGTTCGCGAAGCTAACATGGTCTATACAAATTCCAACATCATTCAAAACCACGATATCCGTATGTTGAATGTCAACCTGGTGGCGATGCACTCAAGGCAAAGCCAGTATCATAATCTGCCGCGTCACGATTATAATTCCTGCCTGACTTGCCCGGTAAACAAACAGGGATGCTCTTTTGTACAAGAGGCCCTCCAGCGTCAGATGGATCTTGGATGGATTCAAGACTACCATGATAGGAATCATTATCAAATCAACATGATTCAAATCTAGGACATTCGCTTGATGAATACCAGCCTGGTGGAGTTACATGCTAAACAGGTCCGGCTCGGGTTCCTGGTATCACATGATTACCTGAACTGTAAAGCGGGTTGCAAAAATGATCAAGGCTATGCCCTTGTCCAGGAAACACTTCAACACTTGTTGAACCACTGGTGACTTCCAATCTATATGGATGAAGACACCCAGCAAATTAGTATCACTAACGGGAATCCTACTAGATATCAAAGTCAGGATGTTCGGTCGATGGAAACAGATCTAGTAAGGTTACACTATATTTAAAGCGGACGTGGCCAGGTGCCACTACACAACTATGAGCGGTGTGGAGTTTGCTCAGTGGATAATCAAGGATGCTACCTCGTGCGAGCAGCCCTTCAAAGTCAATTGGACCGCAAAGAGATTCAATCATGGTCAAGTTCTGGATCAGTCAACTACTTCGCTGATCAAATCGATGACGTTGTCATAAACTCTGATCACCATAGGGCTAGGGATGATTGTACCATTATCCCTCTACTTGAAGAATCGAGAGTTCCCAACCGAGAACGGATCAAAATTACTTACGATGGTCAGAAGAATCAGAAGACTCCAGTAGTTATCTATCTACCGGGACCACTACCGTATGAATCAACTAAGGCTATCCCTTACAAATACGGTGTAACAACAGTTGAGAATGGAAAGGAAATTCCATTACCCTCCGTCGTGAATATTGCAGACATCAGTCGAGTAACACGGAGTGGTAGAATCTTCAACAGAGGAGTTTGAGAGCCCAGCAAAGAAAAGGAACCTCAAACAAAAGTTCCCGATCCACCAATCGGTCAATCCAGTAATCCCGACCTTTCGAAAAACAATGATGAGATGCTGAAGCTCATCCAAAGGAGTGAATATAACATTGTTGATCAGCTGTTACAAACTCCTTTAAATATCTCGGTATTATCACTGTTACTTAGTTCGGAAGCGCACAGGGAGGCTCTACAGAAAGTCTTGGAGCAAGCCATTGTGGAACAGGATGTAACAATTAGACAGTTCGATAGCATTGTCTCTAACATCACTTCCTGCAATAGCTTGGGATTTAGTGATGAGGAATTACCTGAAGAAGGTCGTCGTCATAACATGACGCTCAACATTACAGTCAACTGCCAGGACGATGCTTTAGCCAAGTACTAGTAGACACAGGTTCAACCCTGAATGTTATGCTGAAGTCCACTTTGATGCAATTATCATTCAAAGGACCTCCGATGAAAACCAGCGAGGTCGTCGTCAAAGCATTTGACGGATCCAGAAAAATGGTTATCAGCGAAGTCGACCTTCCCATAACTATCGGTCCTCACACTTTCCAAGTCACTTTCCAGGTCATGGACATTCGGGCAACATACAGTTGTTTACTAGGAAGACCTTGGATACATCCGGCTGGGGCGGTCACTTCGACCCTCCACCAAAAGTTAAAGTTCGTCCAGAACGACCATCTCGTCACAGTCTGTGGAGAACAGGCTTTGCTCGTAAGCAACTTGTCATTATCTACTTGTGTAGAACCCGAGGAGGTTGTTGGAACTCAGTTCCAAGCGCTTACGGTGAGCAATGAGAATCAATCAGAGAAAGGAACCTCGATTTCCTCATACAAAGATGCTATCAAAACGGTCGAGGGTACCAACACAACAGGATGGGGGCAGCTTGTCATTCCTATTGACAATAAGAAAAGGAAAGGTCTTGGCTTTTCCTCAACCTATACACAGGCTGCTACCAACGATGAAAGTCTTCGTCCCATTCAGAACTTCTTCCACAGTGGAGGTTTCCTTCACCCAGTGTCTCAAGAAGTACATACCATCAATGAAGATGATTCCGCCAGTACGGAGAAAGAATGGAAGTCCTATCTCAACGAGGACGGTTACACGTCTCAAGGCGAAACGCATACTCCCTTTTGCTATCCCGCACAGAGTCCGAGATTTATACTGAGGTCAGACGTCGAAATGGTATATGGAGATTGTGATTCAGAAGGATGTCGTGCTCTGCCAAACTCATTAGAGGAGGACACTCTGATGAAAGACAACTTTGACACCAGCTACTATGGCCCGATGGATGGTCTGCCTATCTGGCAGCCTTACCCAGGAAACTTGGGGCAAGAAAATCAGTCGAACAATGAAAATCAGCTGAGCCTCATTGAAAAGAATACCTGCGTCCCCACCATGTCATGGGATCAACATCCAGGTTATCCTGAAAATACCCAGCACGACGATGAATTTGCAACGTTTGTAGGGCTAGAATTCATTAACTATGCTTTTCCCGAGGTCAACGTCATCGAGAGGGATGACTCCTTCAATTCCAAAGAAGTGTGGGACACCTTGGGACAACCAAGTAGAAAATTTGACTGCATGGTCAAGTACACCGCTCCCAAAAGCTCTCGCATTAGGCTCGAAGACATCCAGCCAACTGGATGGGGAGATACATCCGAGAGCACAAATACTATGCAAAATACAACAGAGGAATTCTCCTACAACAACGCTGCCTGGGAGACAGATTCCAATGATCCAGCTCCACTAGAAATCAGCGTCATTTCTAAAGACAAATCAAGGAAGGTACCAGACTTTGTGATTCACCGAAGAGTCCGCCGCCAATGGGTTGTTGTCGATGTTCTGAAGATTGTTCATAAGTCAAAGTAATTTCCTTTTTTATCTTAACCTTTCACCCTGCCCAGGTGAAACGGATGTTTTGATAGGGCTCGCTTTCTGTAAATTCTCCCTCTTCGCTTTGCCCAAAGCGACATAGTTTTATTTTATAGGGCTGTAGTTTCAAGAATCGACTTGTTCATTAATAAAATAACGTCGTTCTGTAATTTCTGCATTAATTGATGTTTTCTCTTTTCGTTTTTCAGAAAATGGTAATCCTAAAAAACAACTCAATAATAAAAACAAGCAGTAAAAGAAATACACTGCACACACTTTTGCATTTTCCCTCTATCTCTTCTAAACACGAATCATCACGTCATGCAGATTGCTTATTTTAAACCCAGTTGAAACATACGATCCAATGCCTTCTCCCAACTTTGAGTTCCCGGTATTTGAGGCTGAAGAAGAAAATGACGACGAAATTCCAAAAGAGAGCTCCCGATTACTCCGACAAGAGGAAAGGTCCATTGAACCTCACAAAGAGCTGTTGGAAACGGTCAACTTGGGTTCAAAAGAAGAGAGAAAAGAAATCAAGGTTGGGGCACTGCTTAGTCCAACTGCCAAAGAGAGTTTGACAAAGCTTCTCAGAGAATTTCCCGATGTATTTGCTTGGTCCTATCAGGATATGCTAGGGTTGGATACCAGCATCATGGAACATCACTTACCGTTACGATCAGAAAGTCTGCCAGTAAAACAGAGGTTGAGATGGACTCATCCAGACATGGCTGTCAAAATCAAAGAGGAGGTACAGAAATAGATTGACGCGGGTGCCTCGCTACGTCAGAATATCCTCAATGGTTAGCCAACATCATACCCGTTCCAAAAAAGGACAGAAAAGTTAGAATGTGTGTCGACTACAGAGATCTAAACAAGGCTATTCCAAAGGACGACTTTCCTTTACCACACATTGACATGCTGGTAGACAGTACAACAAAGTTCAAAGTTTTTTCCTTCATGGATGGATTCTAGGGCTACAATCAGATAAAGATGGCACCGAAAGACATGGGGAAAACTTTGTTCATTACCCCATGGGGGACCTTTTGTTACAAGGTAATGCCGTTCGGTTTGAAGAACGTCGGGGCAACCTATCAAAGGGCCATGACTACTCTATTTCATGACATGATACACAAGGAAATCGAGGTATATGTCGATGATATGATTTCAAAATCTAAAATAGAGGAGGAGCATGTGACCCACCTGTCAAAACTATTCGAGCGGTTGAGAAAGTACAAACTCTGCTTGAATCCTAACAAGTGCACCTTCGGTGTCCGTTCAGGGAAACTCTTAGGGTTCATCGTCAGCTAGCAAGGAATTGAAGTTGATCCTGACAAGGTCAAGGTCATTCAAGAAATGCCTTCTCCGAAAACTGAAAAACAAGTCAGGGGATTCCTGGGACGTTTGAACTACATCTCCAGATTCATATTCCTCATGACCGCGACATGTGCGCCGATTTTCAAATTACACAAAAAAAATCAGGATCGCGTTTAGACAGGAGACTGCCAAACTGCCTTCGACAGTATTAAGGAATACCTGTCGAACCCGCCGATTCTATCACCTCCAGTGGAAGGAAGACCACTGATCATCTACCTCACAGTCCTAGAGGACTCCATGGGTTGTGTACTTGGCCAACAAGGCAAAACCAAAAGGAAATAGTCTACCATCTACTATTTGAGCAAAAAGTTCACCGACTGCGAGACTCGATACACTATGCTTGAGAAAACTTGCTGCGCTTTGGCTTGGGCAGCCAAACGTCTTTGCTAGTACATGATTCGTCACACTACTTGGTTAATCTCTGAAATAGATCCAATCAAGTATGTCTTTGAAAAACCATCTCTCACGGGAAGTGTCATACCCCAAATTTTGACCACTAAGATTTCCCCTTACTGTGCAAATCATCATCATAATATGGGTATGTCATTATGCCTCATCAGTCTCCCCAAAGATGGGTGAGTATTCACTACTATCAAAATTAGGGTTTCAAGCCCTCTCAGAGCTTTTAGACAAAGGATCAATCAAGGAATGACATGATCTTCAACTTGTCTACAACCTCAAACATACACAAAGGATCAAAAAGGACTCCCACTTCAAGGATTAAGCACAAGGATGCTCCCTTCTAGATGGATCAAGCCTCAAGATCACCAGTGTCACCAAATTAGGGTTTTGGTCGACCAGGGCCTCCAGATGGAAATTTTCATCTGGACATAAGCCAATGCTTCAAATCATATCCTAATATACTCAATGGAACCTCATGGACCTAATCATCCAGTCAATTTTGCCTCAGGGGATGCATTCATCAAAAATCAGGAATTAGGGTTTCTTGACCTAATTCACCCCTAAGTTAACTTTTGGGACCAATTATGAACCAATACCTCAAGAGAGGATTTGAGGATCTCCAATATGCCATATTGATCCATTTGGAACAATGGATTGATCCAAGAAGCTTGAGCAACAAGTTTCAATTTCATCTGAACCACAGTTAGGGTTTCGCGGGAAAAGTCAACTGTAACTTTGACTTTTGACCAGGACATGCTCCCAAGCCCTAAGACATGATTCAATATCCTCTATACCACCCATATAACATGTCCATCAAGTTTGATTTAGGTCAAGGACATGATTTCCTGAAGAATTGCACAGTTTGGAATTCATCGGACAAAAAGTCAACTGTGCACAAAAGTCAACTTTGACTTTTTGAGATTTTTCACAAAAATAGATTTTTAACCCTAAAATGATGTTTATGTATGATTTGAATCATCATTCATCAAGAAAAATCAAATAAAATGGGATAACTTGTAAAAGGGGTAACCATAAAAACTTAGAAAATTTTCTAAGTTATGGAAAAAAGTGACAAAGGTACCAACTTTGGAGGATCATAACTCCTAAACCACAAAGCCATTTTTTTCCATCCAAGGCTTGATTTGTAGATCTCATTGCCCTCTACAAAAGATTCATACTGACCTATGTCCAAATTCCTCATGGATTTTGAGTTATGGAGTGATCAAAATCAAGAAAAGTCACTTTGTTCCAACACTTAGTGAAAATTTCACTAAGTCAGATTTTGCCTTGCTTTTTTCCAAATGTAGGGGCATTTTTCACTTGGATCCAAAAAGTTTCAAAACCAAATATGATCAAACACTTGTTGTATCATGTAAAGGCTTTCCAAAATGGCCAAGAACATCACCAAATTCAACTTGAGCCATGAGATATGACATTGGCAAGTTGACTTGCTGAAATCTGCCAAGGCAAGGCAGATTTTTGCACTTTTGCTCGATTTGCCAAACTCAGCCAATTCCAAGCCTTGTCACCACCTTGGACATATCTGAGGATTGAATCTAAAGGGGACAATCACTGAGCCAAGCCTCCAAAGTCCTTCGAACAAGAAATAGCATGTTGAACCTATAATTGCCCAAAATAGGGACAAGACTCCAATTTTGGATTGGAGCATTCAATGGAAGCATCAAGGTGGCATGGAATGAGCCATTCTCAACTGAATTCAGTCAAGACTTATCCAAGACCAAGGGGACCAGCAGCCTGTGCCCTAACCTCTAGTCAATGGCTGGAGGAGACTTGGATTTTCATTTGCCAACATTGGCCAAACCTACTCAGCAGTTGCCATTCACTATTCCTTGCAAAACAAACTTGCTCTACTATAAATAGAGTTCAATTATGATCAGTTTAAGTACACCAAAGGCCTACAACACTTGCCTTTCTCAAAATCCACTTCTCACTCTCAAAAATGCCTTTCTTAGCAAGTCACTATCGGGTTTTTCATTAGAGAGCAATTCCACTCAAACCAATCACACATACACACCTCATATACATCATATGTGAGCTGATCAAACACTTAAGCAACATCTGGAACACTGATTTCTCAGAATCACCAGTCAATTGCTCAAGGTTTTAACCAAAGTTCAGTTGAGATGCCATGAAGTGATCCAGCCAATTTCCATCAAGTCCAAGCATTCAAACACACTCCATAGGGTGTAGGGAAGCTGTTCAGATCATCACAACTCATCTGTAACACCTCCAACTCATAAATCAATTTGCTCTTGCTGTCACGACCTAGAGGTAAGCCTAAACTTGGTCATCTCTCAATCTATGCATATTTCCTCGCACAATACTTTTGCCAAATGTTCATAATCATGCATGGAATGTTTCCCCTCAAGTAATTGCTTTGTTTGAATCGTGTATTAAAAATCCTAGCCTTCATGCAGAAATTAGGGTTCTTGAGGATTTGTCGTGATTTCTTATTTTATGCTTAATTTAAATGAAATTAATTGTCATAAACATGATCGTGAGGTTGAGACGAGCATATTGATATGTGGATTGCATGATATAATCAAGTATTCAGTGAGATTGGATAGAAAATGCAAATCTGGGCAAGGCAGAAAACGCGCGTGTTCTTCAGCTGTTCTTGGCGCCATTTTCATAAATTCAAATATTTGAATTTTGTGATTTTATTTAATTGATTCAAAAATTAATTTCTCTCTGAGTTTTAATGATTTTGAGTTGATTCATTTTTTAATAATTCACAAAAATGTTAAAATATTTTATTTTCCCAAAAAATCCCAAAAATATTATTTATTTCATATAATTGATATTTTTGCAAAGAATTAATATTTTAATTGTTTTTGACATTTTGAATATTTTTTCCACCTTGATTTTGCAACTTTTAATGCCTTCTAATTATTTTGTAGGGTAATACTTAATTTTTGAAGCATTAATCCAAGATCACAATTTGTTTTCCATATGTTAAACAATTTTGATCATTTTAATTGAATTTTTATTCAATTAAAATACATTTTGAAAACAAATTAGGGTTTTGGATTAATTCAACCCTCATAAATCATTTTCAAAACTTTTTGGGCCTCTTGAGAGAGTGTAAGACCCAAATCCCCTTGTACAAACAATTTTGGGCCTCACTTATTGTATAAGTCCCTCTGTACAAGTGAACGGCGCGATCGTCGCCTTTTAAAAGAACTTTGGGCCTCTCCTCGAGCTATAAGACCCATTCAAAACTTTTGGGCCTCTATTAGAGTGTAAGACCCAATCACCTTTTAACCAAAACAATTTTGGGCCTCAATGCATTGTATAAGACCCACTGCGTTTTCAAAAATCTCGGCGCGATCGCCATTTTAAACAAAAAATCATCTGGGCCTACCCTCGTGTTATAAGCCCCACTCTTTTTCTTTTGGGCCTCTAATAGAGTGTAAGACCCAACCCTTTGTAAATACAACCTATTTTTGGCCTCACTTATGGTATAAGTCCCGTTGTATTTCAAAAAAGTTCGACGCGATCATCATCCGTTGAAAAACAAATCTTGGGCCTACCCTCGAGTAGTAAGACCCATTTCTTTTCTTTAAACCTTTTGGGCCTCTTGAGAGAGTGTAAGACCCATCCCTTTGTACAGAAAATAATTTTTAGGCCTCACTCACTTGTATAAGTCCCTCTGTACAAATTCGACAGTGCGATCACTGATAAAACCCTGGGCCTCTCCTTGAGCTGTAAGCCCCAAATCTTTCTTTTTCAAAGCACTTTCTCCTTTGATTTTGAAATATACTGTTGTTTTCAATCTTTCTTTGTTGAACAACTAACCAAACAGCATGGAAGCTCTACAACCGAGTAAGTGTTTATATGCTTTCATTTACCGCTTTCATATACATATAACTGTATTGTGGGGCTGTTTCTCTGTAAGTCTTCTTTCATAAACTCATATCAAATGTGTAATAATAGTATAGATATTTAGAGTTTCCCCGACAACTACGTTTAGCATTAAGCCCGTTGATCACTCTTAAATAGTCAAAACTAGATCCCCATAGGATTACCAGACACAGTCTTCCCTCCTCTTGGGGTTAAACAATATGGAGATATGAAAGGCAGCATTCTCGGTGAACCCTTTCATAGATTGTCACTCGTAGAAGTTGTCAAGAAACTTTATTCCCCAGAGATGATCTCTTCTCCGTGAATTGCATCTCTTGAGTTTCTTCCAAATTCTCGGACTTTCCTGGCTTGATCTATTCCTCGTGAATGGCCTGTCTTGAATTTGTCGGGGTTTGGGGACCCACAGGCTTCTTAAAAGCACTTGACAAGAAACTCTACTCCCCAGAGATGATTTTTTCTCCGTGAATGGCATCTCTTGATTTTCTTCCAAATTCTCGAACCTTCCTGGCTTGATCTATTCCTCGTGAATAGCCTGTCTTGAATATCTCGGGGTTTGGGGACCCATCGGCTTCTTAAAAGCATCGACCTCCTCTTGGGCATTGTTCAAGGACCCACATGCTTCCTAAAAGCATCCCCGCCTCCTCTTGGGCGTTGTACAAGGACCCGTCGGCTTCTTAGAAGTATTCACAGCCTCCTCTAAGGCTTCGTATAAATGATTTCTTCCTCCGGGAATGATAGCCTCCTCTTGGGCTTAGTAAAAATTGTCCCTCGGCTTCTTAAAAGTTTCCAGCCTCCTCTTGGGCTTCGTACAAATTGTCCCGACGACCTCCTAAAGGTATAGGAACACAAATCAGTCATCTTAATAGAACGGTCTTTCCAAGAGTCTACTACTGTTTCTCAAAGCATAGTACAAAAGATGAAACTTTAGACTTGGACAGTCTAATTTCCTTGAGTCTCCAAGATATTCTCAAGCTCCCTTCAAAAATAGGAAGAAAACCCGTAGACTCGGACAGTCTCAATACCCTTCGGATTTCCCACTTCCTTAAAGAACAGGAAATATCCCTGATCCTCGAATCAAAATCCCTGAGTGCAAACATTACTCATATAAGAACTGATTTTCTCTTTAAATCAGCATACTGGACCTGTCACTCAACTGAAACAGCGCCATAGCCTCCTCTTAGGCTTTGTACAATGATTCTCCCCAGTGGAGCTAACAATTTTAGCCTCCATCTCGGGCTTCGTATGAGATACAAAAGACTCTCTCTTTTGAGTCAAAACCTTTTAGCTTCCATCTCGGGCTTTATACGAGATACTAAGAGACTCCCTCGTTGAGTCAATCACCATCTTTAGCCTCCATCTCGGGCTTCGTACGAGATACAAAAACACTCTCTTGTCGAGTATAAAAGACTCTCCTGTTGAGTCAACCCTTTTAGCCTCTCTCTCGGGCTTCGTACGAGACACACAAAAACTCCCTCTTGTTGGGCCAATAGCCTCCTCTTAGGCTTTGTATAAGAAAACCACTGGTTGATCCAATCAACCTTTTAGCATCAAAGTTGTTCCTCGTTCACAGTACGCAAACATCAACAACTCCTTCCCCTTCATCTAATCGCTGTAAGCGGAAAGCCTCTGGATCATCTACATCCATGCCACTGTCCCTCTTTTAGCATGAGAAATTCCAAAGGAAAGATAGCATTGCTCTACACTGAGTTAAAGTCTTCTTCTTCAGGATTGGAAATCCCATATAAAGGAAATTATGGCATTGCCGGATTCACAAATCCCGGTTAAAGTAATTTTCCTTTATAAACAGTTGTGACAAACAAACCTCTTTAGAGATGACAAATTCTCTCTAAAGACAAGACCTTTAGCTTCACATCTTGGGCTTTGAACAAGGTACAAACCACCTTCAGCTTCACATCTTGGGCTTTAAACAAGATACAAACTACCTTTAGCTTCACGTCTTGGGCTCTGAACAAGACACCAAAACACCATTTCCTCCCATAGAATAGGAGGAACTACGATTGCTCTGATTTCCCTGTTTCGGTAAACGGGAATACGTAGGCATAAGATTGAAAGAAAAATCTTAGCGAGCACACTAAACAAAAACCCAAAATCCCATACTTTCATACATCTGTCCTAACATCTTAACCTCCCACCCATCGACCGAACGCTACTTTTAACAAAATAAACCCAATAGAGACCCCGAATCTTTGTAGCATCTGTAAACTAACAGTTTTGACTGTTTAACCTCAGTTTGCAAGCAGGGTTAATTTGAGACATCTATTTCCCTTCCTTCATCAGCTTCAATAGGATAAAAAATGAATCGAGCTGTAGATACCAAAGAGCGGTAGTGCTTCGCAACCACATCCAAAATCGCTCGCTAGAGAAAGGATTGCCCGTTGGCAGATGTTGTTATCAGAATACGACATCGAGTACCACGCTCAGAAAGCCGTTAAGGGAAGTGTTTTAGCCGATCATTTGGCTCATCAACCGATTGACGATCAGGAATCAGTTGGATTTGACTTCCCAGACGAAGATGTCATGTATCTAAAAATGAAAGACTGTGATGAACCACTACCCAGTGAAGGGCCAGAACCAGGTTCCCAATGGGGACTTATCTTTGACGAAGCTGTCAATCATTACAGAAATAGAATTGGGGCAATCATCATAACACCTCAGGGTACCCATATTCCTTTCACCGCTAGACTTACGTTCAAATGTACAAACAACGAGGCCGAATACGAAGCTTGTATCATGGGTCTCGAGGAAGCGATTGATTTAAGGATCAAGAACTTGGATGTATATGGCGACTCAGCTTTGGTTGTCAATCAGATCAAAGGAGATTGGAACACATATCAATCAGGATTGATTCCTTACAAAGATTATGCAAGAAGGTTGTTACCTTTCTTCAACAAAGTCGAGTTTCATCATATCCCTCGTGATGAGAATCACATGGCTGATGCATTAGCCACTCTCTCTTCCATGATTAGTGTAGGTCAATGGAACGACCTACCTAAGATCGACATAATGCGCCTTGAACGGCCCGCTTACATCTTCACGATTGAAGCAGTCATAGACGACAAACCTTGGTATCACGATATCAAATGCTTTCTTCAGGAAATAAGAGTACCCACCTGGGGCACTAAGAAAAGACAGAAAGACCCTCAGAAGGCTGGCAGGCAGCTTCTTTCTGAGCGGTGATACTCTCTATAAGAGAAATTTCGACATGGTCTTGCTCCGATGCGTAGACAGACCAGAAGCAGACATGCTGATAAAGGAAATTCATGAAGGATCCTTTGGCACTCATGCCAATGGACACACAAAGGCAAGAAAAATTCTGAGAGCAGGGTACTACTGGTTGACCATGGAATCCGACTGCTACAAGTACATGAGGAAGTGTCACAAGTGTCAGATATACTCCGACAAAATCCATGTACCGCCTACACATCTCAAAGTTCTCTCTTCCCCATGGCCCTTTTCCATATGGGGAATCGACATGATCGGTGTGATTGAACCCAAGGCTTCGAACGGACATCGGTTCATTCTGGTCGCCATTGACTACTTCACCAAGTGGGTCGAAGCAGCGTCATACGCCAATGTGACCCGACAAGTGGTGATCCAATTTATTAATAACAATATCATCTGCCGTTATTGTGTTTCGAGCCAGATCATTACTGATAATGGATCTAACTTGAACAATAAGATGATGAAGGAGTTGTGTGCTGAGTTCAAGATCGAACACCATAACTCATCTCCCTACCGACCCAAGATGAACGGCGCGGTAGAAGCGGCTAACAAGAACATCAAGAAGATTGTTCAAAAGATGGTTGTAACCTATAAAGACTGGCACGAGATGCTACCCTTTTCACTTCACGGTTATCGCACATCTGTCCGCACTTCAACAGGGGCAACCCCTTTCTCTCTAGTATATGGCATGGAAGCAGTGCTCCCCATCGAAGTAGAGATCCCATCAATCTGGGTATTGATGGAAGCTAAGCTTACAGAAGCTGAATGGTGTCAAAGTCGACACGACGAACTGAATCTGATCGAAGAAAAGCGAATAACGGCACTATGCCATGGTCAGTTGTATCAGCAAAGAATGAAGAAGGCGTTCGACAAAAAGGTCCGACCTCGCATCTTCAGGAAAGGAGACCTCGTGCTCAAGAAGATACAATCATTTCTCACTGATTCTCGGGGCAAATGGACTCCGAATTATGACGGCCCCTATGTGGTTAAGAAAGCTTTCTTAGGCGGCGCCTTGAGACTTGCAACGATGGATGGAGAAGAATTTGCCTACCCCACAAATGTTGACGTAGTCAAGAAATACTTCGCCTAAATAAAAAAAAACGTCTCGGTGGATTGAAAACCTGAAAGGGCGGTCCAGGAAAAAATGAGAGACATGATCAAAAGTCATCCCGATGGATTGGAAATCTCAAAGTACAATCCAGGCAAAAATTAGGGAAAATGGCAAGTAACTACGTTCGACAAAGGGGCAAGTCCTTCGGCAGCAGTTACATCATCCGTCAGGAAAACTCTAGTCAAGGTCATCTTCGACTGAAGCTCAGGATGCCCGAAAGTCAAAGTTGGTAGAAGGATAGTGGTCGTTATGTTTCAACGTATCCCTTTTCCCTGTAAATTACCATTTTCTAACTTTGTATATACTCTTTGGAATCACGCGTTTGGATGATTTCCATCCTATCAATAAAATTTGAGCCCTTGTGCTTTTGTTTGTAATTCTTATTTGTTTTAGCTTTACAGAACGACATTTAAACATGATTAACGATTCTTGAAATAAAACAAAAATGAAGTTACTTGTCGAACTTTTTTCTGCTTTTAAAATAAAGATGCAATTTATTTTGACTGTTGAACATCAGAAGAACATCGGTCGCTTCTCCAGAAGTAATCGAACCTCAAAGTGCAGAATCAGAGTACTTCTTCTAAGCCAGTATGCCTGAATGAAGGATCAGCAATGTCAGATACGAATGTTCCGTCCGACATCACCGGCAGAGTTCTTATCTCCTAAGCCCGACCAACGGTATTCCCCGCAGGGATTATCTCTCCTAAGCAAGGCAGAATTGCTATCTTGAACCGAAAATACTTTTCGTCCCCCGCAGTGGCCGAGTATCCAGTCATGTTCATCTTCTAATCTGTATGTCGTGTCAGTTTTATCAGCATATACATACATACATCATGCATTATTATTTTACATGCATATTCATATCACATCACTATCACTCCGGTCGGTCTTATCCCCTAGTGATAAAAGTCCTCTCAATCGAGTTGTCAGATCTTTCCTCATCAGAAAGTGAATCATCCAAGTAATCTCTCTCCCGTTTATCTCTGGATTAGAGATGGTCCTTGACCACTTTGATAACTTGAACCTCTGAGAAACAAGAAAACTTTCAACAAATATCACTCTTCGCCATTGAAGATGATATATTCGCTTTCTTGGATTAAGAAAAATCCTAGAGAAAGCCCCTTAAAATTGGGGTACATCATATGGCATTTCTCTGAAAAGACCTCAGGAAAAGTATGATGTAACACCCCCAAACGGAAACAGTCTCTCAAGAGACTCGCTTTCCCCAGTAGAGTCGACAAATGGCGTCTCCAAACAGAGAAGTTTGTGTACCTCTACAACTCAGACGAATGGGTTCCCCAGAAAGTCTGACATCAAAACTTTTTCCACTCAAATGGCATCTCCCTAGGAAAATTCGGCGAGAAGTTTGAAGGAAAGCCGCTACAAATAGCGTCCCTTGTCAAGAAATTTTATTGACAAAAGAAACTGAGACCATTTCCTTGGTAGGAAACCATGATCGAGGGGAAGTTTGTATCAGAAACTAAGACCAGTTCCTTGGTAGGAAACCAGGATCGCAGGGAAGTTTATTTCAGAAACTAATACAAGTTCCTTGGTAGGAAACCAGGATCGGGGGGAAGTTTATTTCAGAAACTAAGACCAGTTCCTCGGTAGGAGACTAGGATCGAGGGGAAGTTCACATCAGAAACTAAGACCAATTCCTTGGTAGGAAACCAGGATCGAGAGGAAGTTTGTATCAGAAACTAAGACCAGTTCCTTGGTAGGAAACCAGGATCGAGGGGAAGTTCGTATCAGAAACTAAGACCAGTTCCTTGGTAGGAAACCAGGATCGAGGGGAAGTTTGTATCAGAAACTGAGACCAGTTCCTTGGCTGAAGACCAGGATCGAGGGGAAGTTTTTACCTTTTCTGAGCATCATTGCTTAGCAAAAGAAGAAGGATGCGTGAACTACCATTCTTAATCGCCATCAAAATTTTGGGTATTCCGATATTTAATCCTCTTGCACCCTGAATTCCCGAATACCTTCGCCATTCACACCTCCGGGTCCAAGAAGATTAAATAGGGGCATCTGTCATACCCCAAATTTTGACCACTAAGATTCCCCATCATTGTGCAAATCATCATCACAATATGGATGTACCATCATGCCTCATTAGTCTCCCCAAATATGGGTGAGCATTCACTACAAACAAAAATTAGGGCTTCAAGACCTCTTTGAGCCTTAGACAATGGATCAATCCAGAAATGAGATGATCTTCAACTTGTCTAACCTCTCAAACCTCCACAATGGATCAAGAGGACTCCCACCTCAAGGATCAAGGACAAGGCTGCAACCTTCTAAGTGGATCAAGCCTCAAGATCGCCAGTGTCACCAAATTAGGGTTTGGTCGACCAGGGCCTCCAGATGGGATTTTTCCTCTGGGCATGAGCCAATGCTTCAAAGCATATTCTAATATGCTCCATGGAACCTCATGGACGCAATCATCAAGTCAATTTTGACCTCAGGGGATGCATTCATCAAAAATCAAGAATTAGGGTTTCTTGACCTAATTCACCCCTAAGTTGACTTTTGGGACAAAACATGAGTCAAGACCTCAAGAGAGGATTTGAGGGTCTCTAATACACCACATTGATCCATTTGCAACAATGGATTGATCCAAGAAGCTTGAGCAACAAGTTTCAATTTCATCTGAACCATAGTTAGGGTTTCGCGGGAAAAGTCAACTGTAGCTTTGACTTTTGACCAGGACATGCTCCCAAACCCTAAGACATGATTCAATACACCCTATGGCACCTATGAAATCAATCCATTAAGTTTGATTTAGGTCAAGGACTCGATTTCATAGAGGATCGCACAGTTTGGAATTCATCTGATAAAAGGTCAACTGTGCACAAAAGTCAAACTTTGACTTTTTGTGATTTTTCACAATTATGGTTTTTTAACCCTAAAATGATGTTAATGTGTGATTGGAATCATCATTCATCAAGAAAAATCAAGAAAAGTGGGATAACTTGTAAAAGGGGTAACCATAAAAAACTTTGAAATTTTCTAAGTTATGGAACAAAGTGGCTAGGGTATCAACTTTGGAGGATCGTATCTCCTAAACCACAAGGCCATTTTTTCCCATCCAAAGCTGGATTTGTAGCCCTCATGGCCCTCTATAAAAGCTTCAACTACACCTCGTTCCAATTCATCATGGATTTTGAGTTATGGAATGATCAAAATGGCTGAAAACATGAAATGTCACTTTTTCTAACACTTAGTGAAATTTTTACTAAGTCAGAATCTGTCTTACTTTTTACAAAATGTAGGGGCATTTTTCACTTGGATCCAAAAATTATCAAAACCAATTATGATCAAACAGTTGTTGTATCATATGAGGGCTTTCCAAAATGGCCAAGAACATCACCAAACTCAACTTGAGTCATGAGATATGACAATGGAAATATGCCTTGCTGAAAACTGCCAAGGCTAGGCAGAATTTTGTACTTTTGCTCGATTTGGAAAAATCAGATAATTCCAAGCCTTGTCATCACTTTGGACACATCTGAGGATCAAATCTAAAGGGAACAAACACTGATCCAAGCCTCCAAAGTCTTTGGAACAAGAAGTAGCATGCCAAACCTAGAAATCCCTAAAAGAGGGACAAGACTCCAATTTTGGATTAGAGCATTTAATGGATGCACCAAGGTGGCATGGACTGACACATTTGCAACTGAATTCAGTCAAGATTCATCCAACAACTAGGGAACCACAACTCTGTGCTCTAACCTCTAGTCAATAGCTAGAGGAGTCTTAGATTCTCATTGGTCAACATTGGCCAAACCTCTGCTGCAGTTTCCATTCACTATTGATCCCAAAACAAACTTGCTCTACTATAAATAGAGCTCATTTGTGATCAGTTTGAGTACACCAAAGCCATCAAACAGATGCTTTCCTCAAAATCACTTTCTTTAGGAAAAAATACCTTCTTTAGCAAGGTAACTCTGAGTTTTTGAGTTAGAGAGCATTTCCATCACAGATCATGATCCAAACACATCCAATATGTCATATCTAAGCTGTCCAAACTCACACAAGTGACCTGTAATCCTTAAATCACAAAGTCACCTCTCAAAACCTCAAAATAGTACTTTTGTGCATTTTTCAAGCCATGCCTTGATTAAGTCACTTTCTAAACCAGATAAAACCTTAAACACACTCCAAATATCATCCTTGAACTGTCCCAAATGGTTCCCCCCATCTGGAACACCATTTGAGGGAGTTGTTATTTTGGCCATTTTAACCCCTTTTGCAAGAAAGGGCCAGTTTGTGTTTTTGCAGGTTCCAGCTGATTCCATTCATCCTAAAAGCTTTTAAGGGATCATTTGAGGGTGTCCAAAGCATCAAAGCATTTATGGAACAAGAAACTTGGCAGATTGCACAAAAACTCCAAAAGCTCAAAAGAGAGGTAAGCATCATGACTTGAACTTTCCAAAATATGCATTGCTTTGAAGTCCACTGATCATACACATCTCATACATGTTATATATGTTGTGTTTGAACCAATTCATCATGTAATTCATGCCTGTACCAAAGTGTAGCATAGAAAATGCAATTATAGGCCTATTTCAAAACCACCATCGGATTTTGAGGAGGGAGCATGATCTGAAAAAAAATACCACCACCATTGGATTCCTTGTGAAATTCTAGGCCAGATGCATATAAATTTTGTCCCCAACCATGGAGAAATGAGAAAGTTATGGACCTTCCCGTTTCTTGCCAAAACTTGCATTGCCTTGCCTTGGCCAGGCCTAGAAAACAAGGCAAGCCTTGTATATTTGTTGGTTTGTTTTAATCAACGGATGTATCACCACCCCAGTGGTAAGGCACGTGCCCTATAACCTTGAGGTCGTGGGTTCAAACCCCACCCAATGTCATTTTGTGTTCTCTCACATTTTGCTATTTTTTCCAATATTTTCATGTTTTATTAATTAATTGAAAAATTAATAACTCTTCAATTTTAATTATTTTTTATTGGTTCTTTTTGCAAAAAATCACAAAAATGTTGAAATATTTTATTCCACAAAAAAAATCAAATTTATATTATTTGTTTAATATAGTTGGTATTTTTATGAATAAATTCATTTTTAATTGTTTTAAACATTTTAAAAGTGAATATTCACCTTGAAAAATCAAAACCAAATGAGCTTTAATTCATCTTGTGATTAAAACCTCATTTTTCAAACCTTCAACAAAAATCACAAGTGGTTTATTCAAACTTATTTGATATTTTTATCATTTTATTTGATTTTCTTTAAATATTTCCTTTTAAAAGAAAACAAATTTAGGGTTTCCTTGATTTTCACTCAAAGAAATCATTTTTAAACTTTTTGGGCCTCTAATAGAGTGTAAGACCCAATCCCTTTGTAAGTACACCACTTTTTGGGCCTCAGTCATTGTATAAGTCCCACTGTATTTTCAAAAACAACGGCGCGATCGTTGCCTCTTTTAAAAATCATCGGGGCCTACCCTCGTGTTATAAGCCCCATTTCTTTTCTTTAAACTCTTTGGGACTCTAATAGAGTGTAAGACCCAATCCTTTGTAAATACAAATCTATTTTGGGCCTCACTTATTGTATAAGTCCCGTTGTATTTCAAAAGTTCGGCGCGATCATCGCCCTTTTAAAACAAACCATCTGGGCCTCTCCTCGAGCTATAAGACCCATTCAAAACCATTTTGGGCCTCTAATAGAGTGTAAGACCCAATCCCCTTTTGAAACCAAGAACTTTTGGGCCTCAGTTGTTGTATAAGACCCACGGTGTTTTCAAAACCTCGACGCGATCGTCGCCCTTTTCAAAATTAACCATTGGGCTTCTCCTTGAGCTATGAGACCCATCTTTGTTCACTTTCAATCATATTTGGGCCTCTTGAGAGAGTGTAAGGCCCATCTCCTTGTACAGAAAACCTTTCTTGGGCCTAAGTCACTTGTATAAGTCCTTGTATAAAACGACAGTGCAATCCCTGATAAAACCCTGGGCCTCTCCTTGAGCTGTAAGCTCCAATTTTCCTTTCAAAAGCACTTTCTCCTTTGATTGTGAATATAATATTGCTATCAAAGCTTTCTTTATTGAACAAACTAACCAAACAGCATGGAAGCTCTACAACCGAGTAAGTGTTTACCCGCTTTCATATGTATATAACTGTACTGTGGGGCTGTTTCACTGTAAGTCTTCTTTCATAAACTCATATCGACTGTGTAATAATAGTATAGATATTTAGAGTTTCCCCGGAAACTACGTCTAGAACTAGACAAAACCTCGTCTCCCTACATCCGACGTTATACCGTATATTTCAACATAACCTAAACAATGAGAATTTTCTTTCGCAACAACTTTAGATAACTAGATTTAAGAAATCTCCCCCTTGAACAATTCATATACAGAAGGCCAATGTTCCAAGTGAAACCCCTTCTGAAACTGTTTATCACCCTCTTCTTGGGCTTAGTGCAAGGACCCACAGGCTTCCTAAAAGCATCCCCGCCTCCTCTTGGGCGTTGTACAAGGACTCGTCAGCTTCTTAGAAGTTTTCGCAGCCTCCTCTTAGGCTTCGTATAATGATTCTTCCTCCGGGAAGATAGCCTCCTCTTGGGCTTCGTACAAATTGTCCCTCGGCTTCTTAAAAGTTTTCTCGCCTCCTCTTGGGCTTCGTACAAATTGTCCCAACGACCTCCTAGAGGTATAGGAACAGAAATTAGTCATCTTAATTGAACAGTCTTTCAAAGAGTCTAGATCTTACTACTACTGTTTCTTAAGCATATTACAAAAGATAAAACCCGTAGACTCGGACAGTCTAAAGCTCCTTTGGATTCCACATTTCCTTAGAGAACAGGAAATAATCCCGATCCTCATATCAAATCCATGAGTACAACATTACCCATATAAGAACTGATTTTCTTTTTTAACCAACATGCTGGACCTGTCACTCAACTGAAACAGTTACCCTAGCCTTCTCTTGGGTTTTGTACAAATGATTCTCCCCAGCGGAGCAAACCTTTAGCCTTCATCTCGGGCTTTGTACGAGATACAAAAACACTCTCTTGTTGAGTATAAAAGACTTTCTTGTTGAGTCAAACATTTTTTAGCCTCCATATCGGGCTTCGTATGAGATACAAAACACTCTCTTGTTGAGTATAAAAGACTCTCTTGTTGAGTCAAACATTTTTCAGCCTCCACCTCGGGCTTCGTACGAGATACAAAACACTCTCTTGTTGAGTCAAACACCTTTAGCCTCCATCTCGGGCTTTGTACGAGATACAAAAACACTCTCTTGTTGAGTATAAAAGATTCTCTTGTTGAGTCAAACATTTTTCAGCCTCCATCTTGGGCTTCGTACGAGATACAAAATCACTCTCTTGTTGAGTATAAAAGACTCTCTTGTTGAGTCACTTCCCTATTAGCCTCCATCTCGGGCTTCGTACGAGATACAAAAACACTCTCTTGTTGAGTATAAAAGACTCTCTTGTTGAGTCAAACAACCTTTAGCCTCCGTCTTGGGCTTTGTACAAGACACATACAAAAGCACTCTCTTGTTGAGTCAACCCTTTTAGCCTCTCTCTCGGGCTTCGTACAAGACACATAAAAACACTCTCTTGTTGGGCCAAACAGCCTCCTCTTAGGCTTTGTATAAGAAAACCCCGGTTGAGTCAATCAACCTTTTAGCATCAAAGTTGTGCCTCGTTCATAGTATACAAACATCAACAGCTCATTTCCCCTTCATCTAATTGTTGTAAGCGGCAAGCCTCTGGATTATTTACATCCACGCCACTGTCCCTCTTTTAGCATGAGAAATTCCTAAGGAAAGATGGCATTGCTCTAAACTGAGTTAAAGTTTTCTCCTTCAGGTTAAAAATCCCCTATAAAGGAAATTATGGCATTGCTAGATTCACATATCCCAGTTAAAGTAATTCTCCTTTATAATCAGTCACCCAACAGTTGTGACAAACAGACCCTCTTTAGAGATGACAAATTCTCTCTAAAGTCAAGACCCTTTAGCTTCACATCTTGGGCTTCGAACAAGATACAAATAGACCCTTCAGCTTCACATCTTGGGCTTTGAACAAGATACAAACCACCTTTAGCTTCCCATCTTGGGCTTTGAACAAGACACCAAAACACCATTTCCTCCCATAGAATAGGAGGAACTATGATCGCTCTGATTTCCCTGTTTCGTTAAACGGGAATACGTAGGCATAAGATTAAAAGAGAAATCTTAGCGAGCACACTAATCAAAAACCCAAAATCCCGTACCTTCATACATCAATCGAAAAGCATCAGTCCTAACATCCTACCAATAGCATAGTCCCGTCATTTCAGTCTTAATAAAATAAGCAGAAAGAGGCCCCACTTCCACATAGCATCCGTAACCTAACAGACCGCTATTTAAACTCAGTATGCAAGCAGGGTTAGTTAGAGACATCTATTTCCCTTCCTTCATCAGCTTCAATAGTATAGAAAATTAATTGACCTGTAGTACCCCAGGGCGGCAGTGCTTAAGAACCACGTCCAAAATCGCTCGCTACAGTATGAACCAAAACTGTTTCAACAATCTCCGCCTTTTTGATGATGACAACATTAAGTATTTAGAAAAACAATCTAAAGCAAATTAATTACTCAACAACTTTCAGGATCAGAGGTTTGCAAGCTCCCCCTGAGTCAAACAGTCTAAGAGGTGAGGTTTATAAGCTCCCCCTGAGTCCTGTCTTTAAAGTCTAAGAGTTGAGGTTTGTAAGCTCTTCTCCATACAGGATAATAAGTCTACTCCAAGGGTGAGATTCGTAAACTCCCCATAAATAGAATTACTAACCACATTCGGAACCATTATTAACCTGAAATACTCAATCCATTCTCCCCCTTTGTTATCAATTAAAAAGAGAAGAAAAGGAAAAAGACTTTAGCAATGAATAATGGTTTCAGACTATTTATAGCTGAACACCAGTCAGGAACAAGTCTGTCAATGGTAAATTGATCTTAAACCTGAAGGCTAGTGCCAAAATGAAGAGTTTATCATCATAAAAAGTTATCATATCCTCTTTACTCTAGGCCTTAGAAAGTTCCCAATAATTTGGTACCAGACTTTTGCCATAGGAGTAAGAGTAGAAGGACTTTCATAAAGGCCTTTGTTACCAAATATGATTTGTAAATCATTTTCTGAGCTATTGTTATACCAGTAGCTTTCAACAATGACTCAATTTAAAGTTGATTACAACAAAAAAAAAACAGACAGAATCAGACAATCATTTTGCTCACTCTGATGAATATGAGCATTGGCCCAAAAGTCTTTCACAAGATCTGGAAAGATCAGTGCAGAGAGTCTTCATCTCATTTCTGAAAATGAATATTTGAAACAATTTGTGAAAGATTATTCGCCGTCAATTCGTTGAAGTCAACTGTAAATATCTTCAGAAAATCTAAATAAAAAATTTCTTCTTTAATGAATTAAAAGGACATTTTTGTAAGAAGAAATACTAAGATAAAGAAAAGTGATTTCATAGAATTATTTTATGTAGAAAATAACCTATGAGATCATAAATAAATAAAAAATAGCTTAGCAACTTAACACATATAATGCTAGAATATAAGCAAGTATGCATTAAAATGTTTGGAGAGTCATGAGTCTGAATAAAAACAAGTTAGAATCTTTGTCAGAACACTCCTTTTTAATGAACCAAACTTTTTAGAGCAAATTCTGAAAGTAGAAGTGATATTCATGTCTTTTTAGGCCTTTATAGAACTTTCATAGACATCTGACTATCAGATCAGAATTTCAAATTTTTTTATCAGAGTGTTAAGACAATGATTCTTATTTTATCAAAACTCAAGGCATAGTCCAATTGTTAACTCAAAGCACATAGCAAGGAATTAACTTATTATTGTATGCTTTAAATAAAGTAGTCAAGGAAGAGAGAGATCCTATAACCCCTATTTATACTTAAAGATCATACTTAAGGAACTATCAGAAATAACTCAACTGAATACTAACAGATTCCAACGAATATTCCAATACATCATTCAGAGAACAAGCATTTATTCTGCTACATGAACCATGTTCAAATTTTTCTTGATGAAATCAAATTGGGTAATGGCCAGGGGCTTTGTAAATATATCAGCCCATTGATGTTCAAAATTAATAAACTGAATATCTATTACACCCTTCTGAACATAATCCCTTATAAAGTGAGATTTGATTTCAATATGTTTGGTCCTAGAATGCTGAATTAGATTCTTCGTTAGACAGATAACAGCAGTATTATAAAAAAGAATAGAAATTTTGTTTCCAAAAATATGATAGTCTTCAAGTTAATATTTCATCCAGAGTTGTTGAGTGCAACAATTAGCAGCTAAAATGTATTCTGCTTCTGCTGTGGACAAAGTAACAGTTGCTTGTCTTTTATTACCCCAAGAGATAAGGTTTTCACCTATAAATTAGCAGGAGCAATTGGGGACTTCCTTTCAATTCTATCCCCAGCATAGTCATCATCACATAATCCAACCAGTTTATAATCTAAGGACTTCTTATAAACAAGTCCAAGATTTGATGCTCCTTTCAGATACCTAAAGATTCTATTAACAGTAGTTAAGTGAGCCTCTCTAGGATCTTCTTGGAACCTTGCACATAAACATGCACTGAATAAGATATCAGGTCTAGAAGCAGTGAGATAGAGTAAGGAACCTATCATACCTTAATATTTTGTTGGATCCACTTTAGAACTTCATTCTTCAATCCCAAGATTACATGTAGGATGAATAGGAGTGGACATGACTTTGCAATCATCAAGATTGAACTTTTTCAAGAGCTCTTTTGTATACTTAGACTGGTGAATGTAAATACATTCAGACTTCTAACTGATTTGATTTTTCAAGAAAGTATTTTAATTCACCTATCATGCTCATCTCAAATTCAGCCTGCATAATCTTTGAAAAATCTTGACAAAGAGATGCATTAGTGGAACCAAAAATTAACATAAATCTGAACAATCAAGATTTCTTCTTTCAAAGTTTTCCTGAACAGTGTAGTGTCAACCTTTCCTTTAACAAAACCATTTTCAAGTAGAAAATTACTCAATCTTTCATACCAAGCTCTTGGTGTTTGTTTAAGACCATATAGTGATTTTAAACTTGTAGACATGGTCTGGATGCTTTGAATCTATAAATCCCGGAGGTTGTTTGACATACACTTCTTCAGTAATAACTCTGTTCAGAAAAGCACTTTTCATGTCCATTTGATATAGAAATATGTCATGGTTGATGTCATAAGATAGAAGTAATCTTATGTATTCTAACCTTGCAACATGAGCAAAGGTTTCAAAGAAGTCTATTCCCTCTCGCTGACTATAGCCTTGAGCTTCAAGTCTAGCCTTATTCCTAACAACTTCACCAAGTTTGTTAAGTTTGTTTCTAAAGACCCGCTTGGTCCCAATGATGTTTTTCTTTTGTGTTCTTGGAACAAGATCCCACACATCATTTATTTGAAACTGATTTAGTTAATCTTGCATAGCCATGATCCAACCATTATCAGTTAAGGCATCATCAACAGAAGAAAGCTCAATTAGTGAAATAAATCCGATCATTGAGTAATCATTTCTGAAAGCAGAATTGGTCCTCAATGGCTCGTCTTTATTACCAATGATATGCTCTTCTGGATGAGATGCTTTATACTTAAACGATTTCTTTGGTTGGACAGAGGCTTCTGTGCCATTGTGAGCAATCACTGAATCAGTAGTAGTATGACCAGTTGGAGTAACTTCAGTTTCTGTAGGTTCTGGTATATCTTCAGATATAATGACAAATTCTGGAGCATTATTCTTTACATCATTTTCTTTAGGGACACATACCACAGATTATTCTTCATGATTCTGAAAACCTGCAGAGAAATCATTCTGAACCAAATACTCTGACTTGTTATGGTCAGGTAAATTATCATCAAATTTAACGTGCATAGACTCTTCAACCATTCTAGTTTCTGATTTATACACTCTGTATGCTTTTGAGCTTCAGAGTATCCTTAAAAGATACCCTTCTGAGCTTTAGCATCAAATTTCTTTAGGTAGACCTTGTTATTCAGGATGTAACAGGTACATCCGAATTGATGAAAATAAGAGATACTAGGCCTTCTACCTTTGAATAACTCATACAATTTTTTATCCTGAATTGGTCTAATAAAGATTATGTTTTGATTATAACAAGCTGTATTAATAGCTTCTGCCTACAAATACTTAGGGAGTTTATTTTCATGAATCATTGTCCTTGCCATTTCTTGCAGAGATCTATTCTTTCTCTCAACAACTCCATTTTGCTGTGGAGTTCTGGGAGAAGAGAACTCATGGATAATTCCATATTTTTCACAAAAGGATTCAAATGATTCATTTTCAAACTCACCCCCATGGTCACTTCTTACCAATAGAATTTTTAATTCCTTCTCAGATTGTACTTGAATGCAGAAGGTGTTGAACACTTCGTATGTTTCATCCTTAGATTTAAGAAACTTCACCCAAGTCCATTTACTAAAATCATAAACTATGACCAACCCATATTTCTTTCCATTGATTAAGGAAATCCCAATAGAACCAAATAAATCAATGTGAAGCAATTCCAAGGGTCTATAAGAAGAGACAATGTTTTTGTTTTTAAAAGAAGTCTTTACAATCTTTCCAACTTGACATGCTCCACAAAGAGTGTTGCGGTGAAAATCGGATAACAAATTATTAATTAATTTGCATCATTTTCTTTTACAACCGACTTTGATTTATCCAAAGGAAAGGTTCAAGATCGTTAGAAAAACCTAAAGGGGGAAAGATCTAAGGTTCGGGGGTTGGTTACGCCTAGGGAAGGTATTAGCACCCTAAACGTCCGTAGTACTCTACGGGAACCTCTTGTTCTATGGTTATCTTATGTTTGCTAAAGGTTCTATGCTAAAGGTTGAAACCCTAGGGGTTAGTATCTAAGTATACTCGATAAGGTATCGTACCTTACGCCTACGTATCCTCGGGAATAGAATCAGAGTATGCGTAGTTCTACTTCTACTGAATTATTGACTATGGTCAATATTCAGAGGGGAAATGAGTACGAGCTCATTATAGAGTTTAAGAACTCTCTAAATCTAGTTGTAATGGACCTATGTTATGTTTTAGTCAGTAGGGGAAAGTGATAAATTCATTAGGATGAATACCACTAAGAGTTTAAGAACTCTCACCTAAAGCTAGTTGTAATTTCTATGGCTCTGATGTGGCCAAGAAATAAAGTTTCTCCTAAGAGGTTACTTAAGGTTAAGGAGGGAGGTCATGACTTTAAGAGTCAATGTATTTCACCTTCCTTTGGAATGGGGGGAAGACAATTAAGATAGCAATAATAAAAGGCATAGAAGATAAAACATTTGATATAAGATAATATAATGAAAGCAACATAAGCATGAGGATGGCAATATGTTTCATGATAAACAAAGAATAGACATGAGATGAATATCAAAGAGGTCAAGTAGACAAAGACAAACCAAAGATATTAAACTTGAGAAATATATCACACAAGAAATAAATCAATAGTCAAGACATAGTCATGAATAAAAGATCAATCAAGATGATAATCAAAGTTGAATAATACCAATTACAAATTAACTCAGCAACCAAATGACAAGATAAATTAAAGATAAATCAAACCAAACATTCAAAAATATCAATAAGGTCATAAATAAAGGTTTAACAATTTAATCAAGATAAAGAGAGTGGAAACTCACATTAATGATAAAATCAAATTAAATAACTATTTTAGAAAATGAATTACTAAATAAAATAAATATTTTTGGAGTTTTAGAATAAAACTAAGATTTTCTAAAAGATAAATAAACTGTTTTTTGAATTTTAATGAGCTTTAAATAAAAGGAAATGATTTTGACTAAAAAGAAAGGAAATGCCCCAAGTGTGGTTTGAACCCACACCCTTGGATTCAACAGCACAAAACCATGGCCAATTGGGCTGCGCGCGCGTATTGAATACAAAGTGCAAACACAAATATATATTTTAAAGAAGCGAAAATAAATCAAAAAAAGGAAAAGGACCGGGCAGGGATCGAACCCAGGTCCTGTAGGTGAAATTGCAAAGGCAAGGCATATGTTCTGCCACTGGGGTGGCCGTTACATCCAATAATAAACATGACTTGATAAATATAAAAGCTAACCATGTACGCATATCCCAAATAAATCACACAATCCATCAGAAAGTGCAAGTTGCTCACGATAGCAGTATGTGAGTCATGCCATCGATCCAAATTAACAACATAAACACCAATAAGAAGTGCAAACTGCTCACGATAGCAGTAGGTAACAACATGTTATCAGGATAAACATATCCCATAAGGCAGTGAGTTAATAAGATCAGATACAAACAAATGCTAGCGTACCAGTCAGATAGCAGGATTCAGAAAGTTAAGATTTATCTTGGTTATCAAACAAAGCAGCATACAATTTTCACCAAGATAGCAGACAAAGCTAATGCAAGATTACAACAAGAGTTCATACACCAATATATAGCAAGGCCAGATTGTGAGTATGCAAATCAAACATAATATCACACAATGTCAAAGAAAATGCAATCAAACATAATGGTAGCAGACATAGTGATGAGTCATGAATCACACCTAGGTCATAGTCACACAAACTTCATTAAATGTCAAGGAAGGTTTACTCTAACTTATGGCAATCATGCAGTATAGGTCAAACAGAATTGTGCACATGTGAAAAGTGATATGCTGTCGCAAAACATAACTTTCTGAAGTTAACAGTTTTGGCACAATAGTTTTAGCATGTACAATGTGAAATAACATGGTATGACAGACTAATAGAGCATTGAGGCACATCAACACATGAACATAAATCTTAAACATACATGATCAATATCAAGCCAATGGACTGCTACTCAAGAAACTGAGACAGTAAGAAAACCAACAAGATAAACCAAACTCAGGCAAATGGTTCAAAAACAATTCCACATTAGGGGTAAGATATCACACTTATGCAAGGCTTTAGATACAAGAAAGAGAATACCTAATGACATGAGCTTGGACATACCAGAATGATCATTCATATAAAGATAACAACAGTGCCAATTTAATGAACAAAAACAGAGGCATAGACCAAACATAAAGCAGTTGTAAGCTCCACCACAATCATAACAAGCATGCGTATTATCATTAAACAGAATCATGTTATTCTTATGAAATCCATCATGAGTAACCAGCCAGAACATCAGCAATGCACATATGAAAGAAACAAGCATATGACCCAATGATATTAGAGCAGTTATACATTCCACAAGGCAAGGAGTATATAGGTTTAATGCAACTACGGCTAGCATACAATTCACAGGTCATGCTACATGGTGAATTTTAAACAAGCCAGCAGGCAACTTTAGGGTAAATGGCATGCAACATACAATAACAATTCATACATCTAAAATGCATATAAAAAAAAAATTAAGTACAAGGCAAGTCTGCATTCAGTCATAACGGCAAGAAACATAGTGGTAATTCATGTATCAAGTTAGATTAAGGTACTCAAACTTCATATTATGTATCATGAAACACAACACTACACCAACAAAAGTTCAAACAGATTTGTTCATACATAGTGGCATCTAATTCAAATAGCAGTTAGGCTTGAATATCAGACACATACACACAACTACACTCATTATGCTGACATAAGGAAAAAATCAGTTATGTTTTCAAATAAAAAAACAATCATGATGGATAAGGGTTCTTAAGAATCATACACCTATATTCAAGACAAAATAGGACTTGTCATGATAGTCATCATACAACTACAAACCAATTTCAAACATGGAAACATATACTATCAAGCAAGCATTGAAGAGTAGAACCAAAAGGCATAAATCAACAGGTCAAGGATGCGTCAGTAAAACATTATCATAGAAACAGAATGTTTGTCAAATAGCAGTTCAGAAGTGCAGAGATAATATGGAAAAGTTGAAGAACAATGTTAGGGTATAGCAGGACAACAACATAGTGATTTCTCAACCAACAGAAACAAGTCAGGTTAAGTGAATGTTTATTAGTCATCAACATTATCACAAAATCAAAAGCAAACATAGATTCAACAAACTTGGCATGGACATACACTTTTAAGGTTAACAGTAAATGGCATACAAATGAATGCATATACAAAAGGCTCGTGGAAGTAGTGTGAATGTGTCATGTAGCAGGTTATTCACATAAAAAATGCTCTATGAGATCAATAATAATCACCAAAATGAGCTTGTCAAGGCAGATTAGATAGTACAGACATTTTAAGATTTAACAGTTCCAATCCTTAAATAAAACCAAATGGCATCATGTTTAAACATATGAGTATACCAACATATTCAAAAATAGGTTTCAAGAAGGGCACACATCAATTGACAATCACATATAGATATAGCTTGCAAGTTCAGAACAGAAAGACAACCATATTGGTCAAAACATTAGCATACTCAAAGGAGCAAAAGAGGATGTAGGGCAGTCAGTTCCCTAAGTATTTTCAAAGTTCAAGTAACAACATTTAAGGTATCACAAAGAAAGGTAAAGATAGTGATAAACTCTGAGTGGTAACTCCAAGACATATTAAAAGAATGTTGAGTAGAATACAACTAAATCAAAATCACATGAACACTTATGGCTATACAAGTACTCAGTTTGAATATAAGCAAATGATCTAAGAGCAAAGTAATAGTGAGCATGAATAGAGATGCACATTCACAACATAAGCACATATTTGACAAAGAGACATATATTCACCAAGGTAATGGGCTTACCAAATACATCTATCAAGTTCAAAAAGCTTGTCAGAAACGTAAAGCAGATCAACAAATATATGCCTTGGATATACCAAACACGGACTTATCAATACACCAGCTATAGTGTTATGGACAGTATGCACATAGTAAGATAGTAAACCTTCAAATACATCCTAGAAGATTCAAGTTTCAAGACATGTATCTAGAATAAAAAACAACAATGATAGTTCAATGTCAATCGAGTTCAAAATATATGCTAACATATAGGACTTGGGCAGGGCATCATGACTGATTAAAGTATTGAAATGAACACTAAATCAAAAAGAAAAACTACAAGTTAAAGTAGTTCAAACTCAAACAGCAAGATGAAGATCTATAAAGGGAACCTAAACCAAAAGCTCACGAAGCCTAAGCACATCAGTGATAGGTTCAATACAACAGTGGCAGTGTAAACTCATACATGTTCAGGAGCAAGAAACGAATAGTAATAACATCCAAAGTAAACACAACATTCAAGTAATTCAAAGTATATGTTCACATGGCTAGCATAATCATGAGCAAAAAAACTAAATGAACATATGAAATAAAAGGGAAACAGAAATGTTACCAACTGAAGCTTTTGTGCTTATATCTCCTCAGCCACTCCACAAATTCTCACTCCACTAAGCTTGCTCGAGTCTCCAATATTTAGTGTTTTTGAGGAAATTTGTTGATGATCAGAGCTGAATAGCTACCCTCCTTATATAGGCATAGTAATGGGTTGATGTTATGGGCCGGATCAGGATCAACTCCCTCCTCCAAGAGTAGTAGCTAGGGTTTTGAAAAGGGACTCAAATGTTGAAATTCTGAGGAGGCAAACGCTCCTCCATTCTGAGCACGCAGCAGGCATTGCAGGGTTGAAACAGGTAGCATTTTCCCACCTTTCTTTTGTTGCCACCCAATGTATGTGTTCTTTGGGAAAGTGAGAGCAACGTTGCTCTGCTCCTCTCGCAGGTGGCACAGAAAATGGTGGAAATGGGAAGGTTGAAGCTTTGCTTTGCGCAATTGAAATCCCATGGAGCAAATGAGGAAAATTAGGACAAACGAGATTGAAGTTGTGGCGCTAAGATTTGATGAAGTGAATTTGAAAATTGAGCTTGCAAAGGGTTTGAACGAATTGGAATCATTCTGCAAAATCGAAAGAGAAACGAAACAAGGAAGAAGAAAACTATTCCTGGGACGCGTGTCAGCTTTCAATTGGTCCAAAATGGCCGTTGAAAAGTCAAAGAAAAATAATGCCTTCTGATTAGCTAGTGATTTTTGTCATCATCCAATAAAAAATTTCCAATAAATCCAAAAAGACCAAATGGTACACGTGTTTGTTTTCTTAACCAAAATTAAATGATACTTTATAAATTTGCCACACTTAAATTAAAATCTTAAGATTATTTTAATACTAATGATGATTAAATTAAATACTAATAAAATCTGACTTAATTTCAATTAATAAATTTTAAAATTAAAATTAAGGCATTTTGAATAAATTTTAACCAAAATAATAAAAGGATAATTAATTCAAAATCAAACAAATTAAACTAAAATTAAATCAACAACTAAATTAATTAATTAAGCTAGTAATCAATTAAACATTAAAAATTCAAAATAAATAAACATAAAACAAATTAAAATTAAATTAAGATAAGGTAAGTAAAATAAAATGCTAAAAATATTAAGGCAAAATGAATAAAAAGAAATTAAGATAAAAAACAAAGAAAATAAATCACATAGCATCTAGCAAAAAGATGAGGGTAAAATTTGGGGTACAACAGTTGCCCCTATTTAAATATCTTCACCTGATGGCATGAGAGATGAAGATCCCCATGTAATCAACAGTGAAAGATATTTAAATACAGATAACTGAAAATCTAAGGTAAGGGTTCAATGTTTGACACGATTCGAACAAGAACGGTTTTAAAACAAGAAGACAGTGCTTGACACAATTCAAACAAAGTCCAAGTTCAAGTTTGACACGATTCAAACGAGAACATTTTTTTCTTTAAAACAAGCAGACGATGCTTGACACGATTTAAGCAAAGTCCAAGTTCAAGTCTGACACGATTCAGACAAGAACAGTTTTAAAACAAGAGGCAGTGTCCAACATGATTCGAACAAAGACTCTGTTCAGGTTTGACACGATTCAAACGAGAACAGGTTTTAAAACACAATACAATGCTTGACATGATTCAAGCAAAGTCCAAGTTCAAGTTTGACACGATTCAAATGAGAACAGTTTTAAAATAAAAGGACAATGCTTGACACGATTCAAACAAAGTCCAAGTTTAAGTCTGACACGATTCAGACAAAAACAATTTTAAAATAAGCAGACGATGCTTGACACGATTCAAGTAGAGTCCAAGTTCAAGTTTGACACGATTCAAACGAGAACAAGTTTTAAAACACAAGACAATGCTTGACACGATTCAAGCAAAGTCCAAGTTCAAGTTTGACACGATTCAAACGAGAACAGTTTTAAAAATTAGAGGACAATGCTTGACACGATTCAAACAAAGTCCAAGTTCAAGTCTGACACGATTCAGACAAGAACAAGCCTTAAAACACGAGACGATGCTTGACACGATTCAAACAAAGTCCAAGTTCAAGTTTGACACGATTCAAACAAGAACAGGTTTTAAAGCACAAGACAATGCTTGACGCGATTCAAACAAAGTCCAAGTTCAAGTTTGACACGATTCAAACGATAACAGTTTTAAAAATAAGAGGACAATGGTTGACACGATTCAAACAAAGTCCAAGTTCAAGTCTGACACGATTCAGACAAGAACAAGCCTTAAAACACGAGATGATGCTTGACACGATTCAAACAAAGTCCAAGTTCAGGTTTGACACGATTCAAACAAGAACAGGTTTTAAAGCACAAGACAATGCTTGACGCGATTCAAACAAAGTCCAAGTTCAGGTTTGACACGATTCAAACGAGAACAATTTAAAAAAATCTTTAATGTTAAACTTCTTGGGGAACAACAGAAGGTTTTAAAGATTCAAATTTGGCGCACAAAGGTTAAGGCCGAACAAGCACGACACAAGGCAAACCGGGAATGTCTTTACTTCACTGGGGAAATAAAGGCAGACACCAACAAAAGACCACGAGCAACACAAAGCACAAAGAGGCGAAGATGCTAGGGTATGATGCATATGCTTAGCTATATGCTAGAAACGACGCGAACGATGCAAAACAGGAAAGAAAAAAGGATAACACAAACCAACACCCTGAAACCCCAAACATCAAGGATAATCGGGCAATCTTCTTTTCACTGGAGATGGCAAATCCAAGCCCAGACATACAGTACTACTAACTCTTCCTATACCAACTTGATTCCATAAAACATCTTAATTCCAGAGTAAAACTTAGTTTATTTTTGTGTTTTCTTAGAAATTGCAACATTTCCGTTTTCAAAAATCAAGTGAGAATGACAAAGTTTTGCAGAATAAAGATGATAGTGCAATAAACAAGAAAATGGCTCAATAGCTTATATTCATTGAAAAATAGTGACTTGCCAAATAGCAGAGTCCCATGAAATATTACAAATGCAACAAAATGGCAATTTGGCAAAGGTTACATTGTATTCAATGACCAATCATAAACTCTTATGGACTAAAACTCTAATAGCTGACTTCTCTGGGGATTCTTGGATATAGGTGAGATGTCTTTCAAGCATAATACTTTCATACCGAATCTGCATTCACAGGGTGCACGAGCTGTTCACCATCCATAGTTGTAAGAAACAAAGACCCTCCTGAAAAGACCGTCTTGACTACAAATGGACCTTTATAATTGGGTGCCCATTTACCGCGGGCGTCTCTTTGTGAAGGTAGAATATTTTTAAGTACCAATTCTCCTTCTCTGAATTCTCGAATGCGGACCTTCTTATCAAACGCTCTCTTCATCTTCTTCTGGTACAAATGACCATGGCACATGGCCGTCAGACGCTTCTCATCAATTAGGTTCAGTTGATCATATCTTTCTCGAACCCATTCTGCTTCATCAAGCTTGGTTTCCATCAATATTCTTAATGAGGGTATTTCAACCTCTATAGGGAGGACAACATCCATCCCATATACCAGAGAAAAGGGGGTTGCCCCTGTTGAAGTTCTAACTGATGTTCTGTACCCATGCAATGCATATGGCAACATCTCGTGCCAATCCTTGTATGTTCTGACCATCTTCTGAAGAATTTTCTTGATATTCTTATTTGCAGCTTTGACCGCTCCGTTCATCTTTGGGCGGTACGGCGAAGAGTTATGGTGTTCAATTTTGAAACGGTCGCACAGTTCCTTCATGGTTTTGTTGTTCAGATTGGTTATGTTGTCAGTTATGATCCTGCTGGGGATCCCATAACGGCAATTGATGTTGTTCTTAATGAAGCGAGTAACTACTTGCTTAGTCACGTTCGCATAAGAGGCAGCTTCCACCCACTTAGTGAAGTAATCAATAGCCACCAAAATGAAACGATGTCCATTAGATGCTTTAGGTTCAATTGCCCCAATCATATCAATGCCCCACATAGAGAAAGGCCAGGGTGATGATAGCACGTTCAACAGAGTAGGAGGAACGTGCATTTTGTCTGCATAGATCTGACATTTATGGCATTTTCTAACATACTGAATGCAGTCAGTTTCCATAGTCAACCAATAGTATCCAGCCCTCAAAATCTTCCTAACCATGGCATGTCCATTGGCATGGGTGCCAAAAGCTTCTTCATGGATATCATGGATCAGCATGTCTGCTTCCCTCTTATCGACACATCTTAGCAAAACCATATCATGATTCCTTTTGTATAGTACACCATTACTGATGAAGAACTTGGCTGATAGTCTTCGTAGAGTCTTCTTATCAAGAACGGAGGCGTTGGCTGGATATTCTTGATTCTTTAGAAAGTTCATAATATCATGGAACCAAGGTTTACCGTCTGATTCTTCTTCAATGGACTGACAGTAGGCGGGCCCAGTCCTCCTTTCAATACTGATTACTGGATCTTCATTGATAAATCTAACTTACCACATTGAAGCCAGTGTCGCTAAAGCATCAGCCACATGGTTCTCAGTACGTGGTACATGGCGAAAAGTTATCTCATCAAAACACTTAATCAACTCCAAAGCATATGCCTGATAAGGGATAAGCTGCTCATCTTTTGTCTCCCACTCGCCTCTGATTTGATAAATGACTAGAGCAGAGTCACCCATAACTTCAAGAAAACAGATTCCAAGATCGATTGCAGCTTCCAGACCCAGAATGCACGCTTCATACTCAGCAATATTATTTGTACACCCAAAATCCAATCTAGCTGTAAAAGGGGTGTAGCCACCCTCAGGATTAATTATAACAACACCTACTCCATTTCCCTTGTAATTAGACGAACCGTCGAACATCATCTTCCACCTATACTCAGCTCTGGGATCTTCTTCAGAGCTTGACTCTTCACAATCTTTCACTGCCATGATATCCTCGTCAGGGAAATCAAACTTGAGTGGTTCATAGTCTTCGACTGGTTGGTCGGTAAGATGTTCTGAAAGAACACTTCCTTTAATGGCCTTTTGAGTGACATACTGAATGTCATACTCAGATAATAACATGTGCCAACGGGCAAGTCTACCCGTTTGAGCAGGTTTCTCAAAAATGTACTTTATCGGATCCATCTTGGAAATGAACAAGGTAGTGTGACAAATCAGGTACTGTCTTAGACGTTTGGCGCCTCAAGCCAGAGCGCAACAAGTCTTTTCAAGTAGTGAGTAACAGCTTTCACTATCTGCAAACTTCTTACTCAGATAATAAATCGCATCTTCTTTCCGGCCAGTCTCATCATGTTGTCCCAAAACACAGCCCATAGTCTCTTCCAAAATAGTCAAATACATAAAGAGAGGTCTTCCAGGAACCGGAGGAACTAGAATAGGAGGTTCTTGGAGATAACTTTTGAGTTTCTCGAAAGCTTGTTGACTGTCAGCATTCCATTCTACTGGCTGATCCTTACGGGGTAATTTGAAAATTGGAGCACATATTGGAGTCATGTTGGAGATGAACCTGGAGATGTAATTCAAACGGCCCAAAAATCCTCTGACTTGAGTCTCAGTTTGCGGAGCTGGCATTTCTTGAATCGCTCGCACTTTATCTGGGTCCACTTCAATGCCCTTCTGGCTAACAATGAAACCCAATAACTTCCCTGACCTGACTCAAAAGGTACATTTTGCAGGATTTAACCTCAACTGATACTTTCGAAGTCTCTTGAACAATTTCAGCAAGTGATCTACATGTTCCTCTTCACTTCGAGATTTGGCTATCATATCGTCCACATACACCTCTATCTCCTTGTGGATCATATCATGAAACAAAGTCACCATAGCCCTTTGGTATGTTGCCCCGGCGTTCTTTAATCCAAAAGGCATAACCTTGTAACAATAAGTGCCCCACGGGGTAATGAAAGTGGTTTTATCCATGTCAGCTGGATCCATTTTAATCTGATTGTAGCCTGAAAAACCATCCATAAATGAGAACATTGTGAAACGAGCCGTGTTATCTACCAGTGTGTCGATATGGGGTAGAGGGAAATCATCCTTGGGAATAGCTTTATTAAGATCCCTGTAATCCACGCACATTCGTACCTTTCCATTCTTCTTCATAACTGGAACAATATTAGCTACCCACTCTGGGTACTTGGAAACTGCTAAAAATCCGGCATCCAACTGTCTCTTAACCTCATCTAGAATTTTAAGAGCCATGTCGGGATGACTTCTGCGAAGCTTTTGTTTTACTGGCGGGCACTCAGGCTTGAGGGGTAACTTGTGGACCACAATATCCGTATTTAAACTAGGCATGTCTAGGTAAGACCAAGCAAACACATCCACATACTCTTTAAGGAGCGAAATCAACCGCTGTCTAATTTCTGGTTTCAGTGATGCCCCAATCTTGACCTCTTTCTTCTCATCCTCAGTGCCAAGATTGATGACATCCACCTGCTATTCATGAGGCTGGAGATCCGTATACTGGTAGTCACATATATCCGCTAGATCCTTGGTCAATTCATAATCCTCCTCCTCCTCAGCTTGATAGACAGGGGAATCGAAGTTAATGGTAAGAGCGAGGTCATTGAATACAATAGGTTTATGATTCATTCTGCATGGTAGAATGACTTATATTATTAAAATGCACAACAATTCAAGAACATGCGAGATGAAGATGCTTTTGTTTGAAAAGATTGCCACTTTTTAGAAACAGAATGCAATAAAGTGAAAACGACAAAAATTTAGCAAAAAAGTCATTTCATTGATTTAAAGTTTGAAAACGGAGGCCCGTAAAAAAAATCCACTAGCTTTGGGCAAGACTAGGGAGATGAAAACAACAAATTTAAACAAGTTACTCTGGTTCCGGGTACAAAGTTGGGATCTCAACAGACTCCCAATTGCCTAATGCGCCTTCTTGGCGAAAAAACCAAACGATCAATGTCTTTGTCTTCTTCCGTACTTCCTATGATTGCATGGACTTGATGTCTACCTCTGATAAATGTCTCCTGCACAGTCTTTATCTTCATTCCTCTTCCCCTTGTACCTGAAGCAGCCTCATCTTCTGGAGTTGGTCTGTAACCCAACCCTTGGTGTCGGATCCTCTTCTCAACCTCAATAACTTCGCCCCAACCTGCGGGCACACCTTCTTGAAGGGCAGACTGGATACTCTTATACGAAGCAAAGGATGGATATTCCGGTACCACTGGCTTCTCATTGTCGATCATAACTGCATTAACTATTTCCAGGGCTTGGAAAGAAGTTTCCAACGCATCCTCATCAGCCTCAATATAACGGAAGGATGACAAGTTACTAACCATCAAGTCTTCTTCCCAATGCACGATGACCAGCTTATCATCGACCACAAATTTCATCTTCTGATGTAGGGTTGAAGTAACAGCGCCCGCCTCATGGATCCAGGGTCTTCCAAGTAGGCAACTATAGGCAGGGTTAATGTCTAAAACTTGAAACAAAACATTGAATTCCTGAGGTCCAATCAAAACCGGTAGTTCAATTTCCCCCATCACGGATCTTCGTGAGCCATCGAAAGCTTTGACAATTAACGATGTGGGTCTCATGATCCCTCCTTTGTATGCCAGCTTATCGAGGTCCCTCTTCGGTAAAACATTCAGGGAGGATCCTGTGTCTACAAGAACTCTAGCCAATGTGTCCTCCTGACACTTCATTGATATGTGCAGAGCAAGATTGTGTTTCCGACCTGATTGGGTCAGTTCTTCATCACTGAAGCTGAGCGTATTGCATGCAGTAATGTTAGCGATAACATGATCAAACTGTCCGGCGGTAATATCCTGAGCTACATGAGCCTGAGCCAATACTTTCTGTAGTGCTGATCGGTGGACTGGTGAATTAATCAACAGGGATAAAATAGAAATCTTAGACGGAGCCTGGTGGAGATGATCCACGACCCTATAGTCACTTCTTTTTATTATCCTGAGAAATTCTTCATCATCCTCCTTGGAGATCACTTGTTTACCTTTGTCATTGGTAGGTATACGCACCTCACCTTCTTTACCAGACACTTCTTTGTTCATAGGGGTATAAATCCTCCCACTCCTCGTCATTCTTCCTGTCCCTACTATATTGGACACATTCTTCTCATCAGCCCCCACCTCTTTCCTTGGGACTGGTTCTTCTATAACGACCCCCACCTCTTTCCTTGGGATCATTTCCTCCTTCTTCTTACCACCTGTAATGTCTTCGTAGATCCATGGTAACGCTTTGGTTCCTCTGAACCTGAACAGGACTGGTCTTGGGAAATTATTTTGCCTGGCGTGATTAATAGGAGAAACATCTTCAGATTTGTTGAATCTTGGAACTGATTGTTTAAACACTGGACTCATGGTACTTCCCCCTGGATTGTTGAACACAGGGACTACTGATATGTACTCTTCTGCATCAAACACTGGCACTTGCTTTGGCAAATTAAACACTGGTTCAATCACTGCTACTCTACTTTCTTTTCTGAAAACTTGTAAGAAACCTTCATCAATCAATTGTTGAATATCATCTTGAACCAACTGACACCCTTCACTACTACCATTACATTCTTCACAACCATCATGGCAAACTTTGACCAAACCGGCGCTGAACAGCTTGGAATGAAATGTTCTCAGGGGAGTTTTAATCTTTGCTGCATCTGAGATCAGTACTTCATCATTCTCGTCTTCGACAACATTAGTTGACCCATGAGTTGGCAAGGGGTTACTCTTCACATTTGGCTGGTTATTAGCAAAAGACAGAATGTTTTTCTCTATCAAACTTTTCGCCAGATTCTTTAGTGCCAGACACCCTTCTAAATCATGGCCCACTCCTCCTTGATGGAAAGCACAGGTTGCATTAGGGTTGAAGAACTGCAGAGATTTCTCAGATGGTGGCCCCAATGGCCTAGTAACAATTAATCCCTGCTCCACCAGAGAAGGATACAATGTTGTATATGTCATCGGTATAGGTGGAAAATTTGGTGTTACCGCCTGTCTTCTTTGAGGGGTATTTTGTTGTGGCGCTGGCCTCCTCGGCTGTTGGTAATTTTGATTTTGATTCTTCAGCCACTGCTGCTGATTTTGTGGCTGGGAAACAGGAACTTGTTGCATTATCTGATGATTAAAAGTGGGCATAACAGACGCCACGTATGGTTGTTGTGCGAACTGTATAGGGTAAACTGGTTGTTGAGGAAAACTGGGACCTGGTTGTGGTTGGAATAGAGATCGTTTCGGATTCTGCCTCTTTCCTGTCATAACAGCATTAGTCTCGCCTTCCTTCTTCTTATGAAAATTACCCGGAGACTTCTTGACACTGGCGTTAGTGGAACTGTTAGGTGAACTGGCTACCTTTCCACTTTTCAGACCTGCCTCCACTTTCATGCCAATTGCAATGATATCAGAAAAATTGGCACCAATATTACTAATCATTTTCTCATAAAATTCCGACTTTACCGTGTCTACAAACCAATCAGCTAATTCCTTCTCAGTCAATGGTGGTTCAACCTGTGATGCAGTCTCTCTCCACCTTTGAGCATATTCTTTGAATGACTCTGTGTTCTTCTGAGTCATGGTCAATAGCTGTCTACGATCAGGAGCTAAATCCAAGTTATACTTATAGTGCTTTATGAAAACGTCCATAACATCTTGGAAACATTTAATCTGAGATTGGTCTAAGCTTAAGTACCACTTTACGGAAGCGCCCTTCAGGCTGTCTTGGAAACAATGGATCATTAACTTATCGTTATCCATATATGCCGCCATTCTTCGGAGATACATGACCAAGTGGGCCTTAGGACACGTAGCACCAGAGTACAATTCAAAGCTTGGCAACTTGAATTTTGGTGGAATTACTAGATCAGTGACCCGACACATATCCTTAAGGTCAGAATTGAAGACATTGTCTCCCTCCATGGCCTTCAGCTTTCTCTGCATAATCTCCATATTGGCTCTTAATTTCTCATTATTGTCATCTTCTTCCATAGACATATCGTCATGGTCAAAATGACGCTGATTTTGAAAAACGGGTTGAAAATGGGTCTGCATCGCTGGTGGGGCATAAGTTGGAATAGCTTGCTGATTCCCATCAAACAGTGGTACTGCTTGTTGTGTGGATTGCGGAGTCGTGACTCCCATAAAGTCACGTGGCATTCCCAGAGTAGGGCCTTCAACAGGTATGACAGGTGCTTCAACAGTTGTAGCTGCGACTTCTGAGACCACAGTGACCTGTGTATCCATCTTTGCTCGTATAACATTCAGGGCTTCCATGATCTGCCCCATACCACCTTTTAGCTCATTAAGCTCGTTGTTAACTTGATCCAAATTCTCGCAATCTACTGACATTCTTCTTCTTCGAGCCTGTGCCCGGGTATTGTAACGATGCGAGGAATTCAGGGTGACGGTTCAACAACAACAACTGAAGAAGATATAACGACAATGAGACACAGAAGAAATGCACATGCACATGCGAAAATGCAGATGAGATGCGCATGCAGGCTAAACCATCAAGAACTAAAAGAGTTTGCAAACAGTGTAAATAACAGGATTACTAATAACATAACTTTCCCATTGAAAATAAGATAAGTGCTTACAGAAAGGAAGTGTTACAATCATTGTTTGGATCACATTAAAAAGAAATACAACTTTTAAAATAGAATTGCAACAATAGATTACAACTACGGAAAATAGGGTAGCCCTTCGCCTTCCCTGATCTCTTCCATGATTTCTTTGATAAGTCGCTTGGTTTTGGCTTTCTCCAAAGTCAGCTCTCCTAATAACTCCATCCTTTTCTGTTCAGCACTTGTGGATGCCTCATAATATGGAGTGGGCTTTCTCATGCTGAGTGAAATCCCTCGTGCCCATTTCAGATGAGCTTCAGTGACAGGACCGTTGGTGATCCATTTTTGATAATTAATGAAAAGCCATGCTTCCCCCATCTTGAGTTTTTCTTCAAATCCTTCTCCGTATCCATAGTACATCAGCTCTAATTCTTCTGGTCTAGGCTCCTCTTCAATTGGATGACCCAACTGGCAACGTGCAAGCACGGGATTATAGTTTATACAACCAAGTCGGCCCATGAGTGGCACATTAGGATAGTCTCCACAACTAACAATTATTATGGTTCCTTCAGGGTCTGTATCGTACCACTTGATGTCAGAATGCCTTAGTTCCATTAGTTTCTTGACCCAAAGAGCGTTGTCACTCACTTCCCAAAATGTTAGTGTCGTAGGTAGATATGAAATGAACCACTTATATAGTAGTGGAGCACAACAAACAATCACACCTTTACTCCTCATAGTCTGCATGGTGACCGAGAAGTACATGTCAGCCAGTAAAGTGGGGACAGGGTTCTGACCCATAAAGATTCTGATTGCTTGGACATCGACAAAATCTTTAACATTGGGAAATAGGAATAACCCGTACACCAGCAAAGCAAACATTGACTCAAACATTACAGAGTTTCCGCTTTCCTAAAAGTGAAGAGCCGTCTCAATTAGAAATTGGGCAGGTAGCCCACGATACCCTTCCCTGGTGGTCATGTTTTCTCGGATGTGTCTCTTTCGGATCCCCAGTCCTACGGCGATCTCCTGATTAATGAATTCTTCTTCCACACCCGAAAAAGGGGGATGATGCTGAACGGGTAATCCTAGCATATGTGAATATTCTTCTATGGTTGGGACTAACTGGAAGTTTGGAAAGATGAAACATCGGTATACTGGATGATACCGCTGTACCAAGGTGTCTAGCAGTCCTTCTTTTACTTGCAACTTCATTAATGATAACAGGTCCCCATACTTGTCAATAAAGCTTGGCAGATCTTCAATTCTTCCTCCAATCTCTATCAAATGCTCAACATTAGGGATCAGGAAAGTGACGGGCCAGTTTATGTTCTTAGTAGCGTCCATTTTCTACAAAGTCTGCAAGACAAAATTTAGTACCTCGATAGTTTAGCAAAAAAATTCAAAATGCAACATGATGCAATGCAGGTGCAAAGCTAATCTATCAAGAAACACAGAAAATTGTAAGGCTTTTGACAATGGTATTCAAAAAAAATTTCTTCATTAAGCAAGTTTGGCATTCATTACATTCGGAGTAGAGTATCTTCATGCTCTTAGTACAAAGGTGGGTTATTCCCATAACTGAAAAGATAACAACGACAATGAAAATAAAATAACATGGGGAACCAGCAGCAAGATCTTTAGAAATTAGACCCGCTGGTGGATGTTTCCCCTTCCTCATCCATCTCCCTCATCAGTTTTTCAATGCGTCCCTTAATCCTTTTCTTCTCGAGCAACAACCCTGTCAATGTTTCCTCCAGTCCTTGTCTAGTTCTGAGCGGCTTGTGATGGGAATAGGGTCTCCTCATCACACTGGCTATCTCACGAGACCATTCCAGATGCGCCTCATTGACGGAGCACTCCGCCTTCCACAACTGCCTATTGATTTGACACCAAGCTTGCTCAAGAAGCATTTTCATTTCGTAGCCGTCTCTTTCCCCATAATACATCATGTGTAAATCCTCCTTGATTATGGGTCCCTTCCCCATATGACCCAGTTGTCGACGGGCGAGCACGGGATTGTAGTTGATGCAGCCGTTTCTTCCCAACAGGGGTACATTAGGGCAATCCCCACAGCTGGTAATTATGACAATCCCTTCTTCTGTTGGGCTATGCCTTTTGACATATGTGTGCTTCAAACTCATCAGTTTTTCAATCCATACTTGACAATGTTCTACCTTCCAGAAAGTCGGGGTTTTTGGCAAGTAGGCTGTGAACCACTTATAGAAAAGAGTTATACAACACACAATTTCTCCACATCCTTTGTTGTACTTGGTTTGAACTGCGTGGTACATATCAGCCAACAAGGTAGGGACTGGGTTATGGACTCTGAAAATTTGTATTGCCTGAGTATCAACGAACTGCTTCGCGCCTGAAAATAGCACCAGCCCATAGATCATTAAGGCAAGTGTTGCCTCATACAGTTCCTTCTTTCCTCTATTCTTGAAGTACATTGCTTTCTCAAACAAGAATAGTGAAGATAGCCCAAGTCTTCCTTCTTTAACAACTAAATTTGCCTGGATATCGGCAAATCTGATTCCGGTAGTCGTTGCAATATCTCTAGTTGATGGCATTGATTCTAAACCGGAGAAAATTGGGGCATCCTTGACGGGAATCCCAATTATAGCAGAAAATTCCTCTAAGGTTAGAACTAATTGGAACTCGGGGAACAAGAAGCAACGGTAATTGGGGTGATACAATTGCACCAACACTTCCAATGGTCCCTCAGTCACTGGAACCCTTAGTAGTTGTGAGAGATTTCCATATTTGTCAGCAAAGTTTGAAGGATCCTCGATCATGTCGACATCCAGATCAGTTGTTGAAGTTCCGGGAGCTCGAAGTAATAAGGCCAAACTTGCTTTTTAGATTCCATATCAACAAAGTCTGCAAAAATATCATTAGTTTCTTGATAGTTAGCAAAAAGAATGCTGATGCAATGCAAAGTTTCATGGAATTCAGACGTTCGCGAAATATCGAGAGATATCAAAAGACCTCATTTTCATTAAATAAAAGTGAATTACAATAGTTGATACACTTTCAAAGAGCCCTAAATATAAAGCTAAATAAAAGCTAGAAAGTCCTAAGGAGATTCTCCCAAGAGTCGTAGCTTGAGTCTTTTGTTTTCTTCCTCCATCTGATCTCTTTCTGCAACAAGGTTGTCGACGATCGTCTTCCAAGCTGTAGGCTGAACAATAGAAGAACTTGCGCCTTCTTGGACCTTCCTTTTCTTGTAAGATGTCAATTCTTCATCCTTGGCGCGTAGTTGTTTTCGAAGTTCAAAGTTCTCCTCAACAACTACCTGATACTTGAGTTTCCATGCTTCCTCAGACCGCTGGGTCTGTCTCAATGATATCTCTAACTCCTCTTCCTTTGACATGAAGTACAGAATAGGTTCTTCTTTCATGGGAATTGGTTCCTCCCTCTTGTATGGCATTTTCAATTCAATGGCTCTCTTGCGGACCCACTGAAGATATGGCTCCAAAGAAACACAATTGGGTTTCCCCAAGAAGCTACTTTCTCTTTTGCACTTGCTATCCCAGGCTTTTAAGATTAAGTCCCTTTGTTCTTCATTCTTATCATACTCCTCAAAATAAATTCCCTCTACATGAATGCCTAGGGGTTTATCCTTCATAGGGTAGCCTAATTGACGGCGTGCCAACACCGGATTGTAACTGATTCCACCTTTGATGCCAAGAAGAGGCACATTGTTATATGGGCCACAACTATCTGTTATTGAGATTTTCTCGTACACTCGATTGTACCAGTCAATGTCTGCATGCGAAAGGGCCATAATCTTCTTAGACCACCATCCTTTCTTAGGATCCCAAAATGCGCCTTTCTTTGGTAAGTGTGAGACGAACCATCTATATAACACATGAATGCAGCAAGTAATCTGTCCATTACCATGCGCATTTCTCGTATGGACTGAGTGGTAGGCTTCAGCGAGTAAGGTAGGTACAGGATTCTGCTTTAGGAAAATTTTGATTGCATTTAAATCCACGAAGTTGTCAAAGTTCAGGAACAGAAAGAGTCCATAGATGAGTAGAGCAAAAACAACTTCAAAGGCGACCTTGTTGGAATGTTTAGCAAAGTAATGGGCTTTTCCAAACAGGAACTTAGCAGTCAACCCAAAAATTCCTCCCTTGGAGATTAAGTTGTTCTTGATGTCAATTAATTCCAAATGAGTCTCTTTAGCTATCTTTTCTTCTTTGGGTCTCTGTTGAAGATAGGAAATGGAGAATCATCCTTGACGGGTAAGCCAACTATCTGAGATTATTCTTCAAGCGTAGGCAAGAGTTGATAGTCGGGAAAGGTAAAACAATGATACCTTGGCTCATAGAACTGAAGCAAAGTTGAAAGGAGTCCTTCATCAACACTTTTTGTCAATAATATCCATAAATTCCCATATCTGTCTTTGAATCCTTCGGGGTCTATTAGCAAATCTCCCAATCTCCTTAGGTCATCCAACTTAGGGTTCTTGAAAGTGTATTTCACTGTTTTCCTTCTTAATTCATCCATGATATCTCTGTGACATTTAAAAAGAAGTCTGAGTTCCATGAAACTGATATGCATATGGTTATGCTATATGGATGCAACAAACACAAACAAATACAAACACATAAAGGTTTGGGTTAAGAGTATGGAGCCAAGGTTCACCCTCCCATTGGTATGTACTATGGTTTTCACCTGCCGAACAAAGTTCTAATGGGTTCCCAGAGTCTATGATCCATCTTTCGGATTTTGTCGACTTCCCAGATGACCTGGTAATCAACAAAATTCTCAAGAGAACCTCGTCTGAGTGTAGTATCGCGTGACAACCAATTCAAAAATAGACTCCATCATGGTCACCACACTATATCTAAAAGGCTTAAGTGGGGTTTGGAAACTACGGTTCTCAGCCTCAATGGCACATACATTGAGAGTAGCACGTTTTCACGAAAAGGATCGTTCAAAATGACTAAACTCTCAAGATGGTCTACGCTGAGTGATGGTGTCTCAAGCTAACTTTTTCAGGAATCGACTCCTTCAAAGCCCCCTTGAATATACCATCGTCCTATCATAAGTGCACTCGAAATCCGGGTATAGGATTTATCTCACTCATAGATATCATATCAACCCAAATTAAACAGAAAAACGTCAAGCAAGAATAGGTATACAGATATATAAGTAAATATGACATACATAAGCATACACAAGTAAATAAGCAAGCATGAATAACATAAAAATAAGATAGGCTTAACCCTCTTAGGAAGGTACAAGCAATAGGTCTAACCGTCCCTAGTGAAGTCGCCATTTCTGTTGCGGTGAAAATCGGATAACAAATTATTAATTAATTTGCATCATTTTCTTTTACAACCGACTTTGATTTATCCAAAGGAAAGGTTCAAGATCGTTAGAAAAACCTAAAGGGGGAAATATCTAAGGTTCGGGGGTTGGTTACGCCTAGGGAAGGTATTAGCACCCTAAACGTCCGTAGTACTCTACGGGAACCTCTTGTTCTATGGTTATCTTATGTTTGCTAAAGGTTCTATGCTAAAGGTTGAAACCCTAGGGGTTAGTATCTAAGTATACTCGATAAGGTATTGCACCTTACGCCTACGTATCCTCGGGAATAGAATCAGAGGATGCGTAGTTCTACTTCTACTGAATTATTGACTATGGTCAATATTCAGAGGGGAAATGAGTACGAGCTCATTATAGAGTTTAAGAACTCTCTAAATCTAGTTGTAATGGACCTATGTTATGTTTTAGTCAGTAGGGGAAAGTGATAAATTCATTAGGATTAATACCACTAAGAGTTTAAAAACTCTCTCCTAAAGCTAGTTGTAATTTCTATGGCTCTGATGTGGCCAAGAAATAAAGTTTCTCCTAAGAGGTTACTTAAGGTTAAGGAGGGAGGTCATGACTTTAAGAGTCAATGTATTTCACCTTCCTTTGGAATGGGGGGAAGACAGTTAAGATAGCAATAATAAAAGGCATAGAAGATAAAACATTTGATATAAGATAATATAATGAAAGCAACATAAGCATGAGGATGGCAATATGTTTCATGATAAACAAAGAATAGACATGAGATGAATATCAAAGAGGTCAAGTAGACAAAGACAAACCAAAGATATTAAACTTGAGAAATATATCACACAAGAAACAAATCAATAGTCAAGACATAGTCATGAATAAAAGATCAATCAAGATGATAATCAAAGTTGAATAATACCAATTACAAATTAACTCAGCAACCAAATGACAAGATAAATTAAAGATAAATCAAACCAAACATTCAAAAATATCAATAAGGTCATAAATAAAGGTTTAACAATTTAATCAAGATAAAGAGAGTGGAAACTCACATTAATGATAAAATCAAATTAAATAACTATTTTAGAAAATGAATTACTAAATAAAATAAATATTTTTGGAGTTTTAGAATAAAACTAAGATTTTCTAAAAGATAAATAAACTGTTTTTTGAATTTTAATGAGCTTTAAATAAAAGGAAATGATTTTGACTAAAAAGAAAGGAAATGCCCCAAGTGTGGTTTGAACCCTCACCCTTGGATTCAACAGCACAAAACCATGGTCAATTGGGCTGCGCGCGCGTATTGAATACAAAGTGCAAACACAAATATATATTTTAAAGAAGCGAAAATAAATCAAGAAAAGGAAAAGGACCAGGCAGGGATTGAACCCAGGTTCTGTAGGTGAAATTGCAAAGGCAAGGCATATGTTCTGCCACTGGGGTGGCCGTTACATCCAATAATAAACATGACTTGATAAATATAAAAGCTAACCATGTACGCATATCCCAAATAAATCACACAATCCATCAGAAAGTGCAAGTTGCTCACGATAGCAGTATGTGAGTCATGCCATCGATCCAAATTAACAACATAAACACCAATAAGAAGTGCAAACTGCTCACGATAGCAGTAGGTAACAACATGTTATCAGGATAAACATATCCCATAAGGCAGTGAGTTAATAAGATCAGATACAAATAAATGCTAGCATACTAGTCAGATAGCAGGATTCAGAAAGTTAAGATTTATCTTGGTTATCAAACAAAGCAGCATACAGTTTTCACCAAGATAGCAGACAAAGCTAATGCAAGATTACAACAAGAGTTCATACACCAATATACAGCAAGGCCAGATTGTGAGTATGCAAATCAAACATAATATCACACAATGTCAAAGAAAATGCAATCAAACATAATGGTAGCAGACATAGTGATGAGTCATGAATCACAGCTAGGTCATAGTCACACAAACTTCATTAAATGTCAAGGAAGGTTTACTCTAACTTATGGCAATCATGCAGTATAGGTCAAACAGAATTGTGCACATGTGAAAAGTGATATGCTGTCGCAAAACATAACTTTCTGAAGTTAACAGTTTCGGCACAATAGTTTTAGCATGTACAATGTGAAATAACATGGTATGACAGACTAATAGAGCATTGAGGCACAGCAACACATGAACATAAATCTTAAACATACATGATCAATATCAAGCCAATGGACTGCTACTCAAGAAACTGAGACAGTAAGAAAACCAACAAGATAAACCAAACTCAGGCAAATGGTTCAAAAATAATTCCACATTAGGGGTAAGATATCACACTTATGCAAGGCTTTAGATACAAGAAAGAGAATACCTAATGACATGAGCTTGGACATACCAGAATGATCATTCATATAAAGATAACAACAGTACCAATTTAATGAACAAAAACAGAGGCATAGACCAAACATAAAGCAGTTGTAAGCTCCACCACAATCATAACAAGCATTCGTATTATCATTAAACAGAATCATGTTATTCTTATGAAATCCATCATGAGTAACCAGCCAGAACATCAGCAATGCACATATGAAAGAAACAAGCATATGACCCAATGATATTAGAGCAGTTATACATTCCACAAGGCAAGGAGTATATAGGTTTAATGCAACTACGGCTAGCATACAATTCACAGGTCATGCTACATGGTGAATTTTAAACAAGCCAGCAGGCAACTTCAGGGTAAATGGCATGCAACATACAATAACAATTCATACATCTAAAATGCATATCAAAACAAAATTAAGTACAAGGCAAGTCTGCATTCAGTCATAACGGCAAGAAACATAGTGGTAATTCATGTATCAAGTTAGATTAAGGTACTCAAACTTCATATAATGTATCATGAAACACAACACTACACCAACAAAAGTTCAAACAGATTTGTTCATACATAGTGGCATCTAATTCAAATAGCAGTTAGGCTTGAATATCAGACACATACACAAAACTACACTCATTATGCTGACATAAGGAAAAAATCAGTTATGTTTTCAAATAAAAAAACAATCATGATGGATAAGGGTTCTTAAGAATCATACACCTATATTCAAGACAAAATAGGACTTGTCATGATAGTCATCATACAACTACAAACCAATTTCAAACATGGAAACATATACTATCAAGCAAGCATTGAAGAGTAGAACCAAAAGGCATAAATCAACAGGTCAAGGATGTGTCAGTAAAACATTATCATAGAAACAGAATGTTTGTCAAATAGCAGTTCAGAAGTGCAGAGATAATATGGAAAAGTTGAAGAACAATGTTAGGGTATAGCAGGACAACAACATAGTGATTTCTCAACCAACAGAAATAAGTCAGGTTAAGTGAATGTTTATTAGTCATCAACATTATCACAAAATCAAAAGCAAACATAGATTCAACAAACTTGGCATGGACATACACTTTTAAGGTTAACAGTAAATGGCATACAAATGAATGCATATACAAAAGGCTCGTGGAAGTAGTGTGAATGTGTCATGTAGCAGGTTATTCACATAAAAAATGCTCTATGAGATCAATAATAATCACCAAAATGAGCTTGTCAAGGCAGATTAGATAGTACAGACATTTTAAGATTTAACAGTTCCAATCCTCAAATAAAACCAAATGGCATCATGTTTAAACATATGAGTATACCAACATATTCAAAAATAGGTTTCAAGAAGGGCACACATCAATTGACAATCACATATAGATATAGCTTGCAAGTTCAGAACAGAAAGACAACCATATTGGTCAAAACATTAGCATACTCAAAGGAGCAAAAGAGGATGTAGGGCAGTCAGTTCCCTAAGTATTTTCAAAGTTCAAGTAACAACATTTAAGGTATCACAAAGAAAGGTAAAGATAGTGATAAACTCTGAGTGGTAACTCCAAGACATATTAAAAGAATGTTGAGTAGAATACAACTAAATCAAAATCACATGAACACTTATGGCTATACAAGTACTCAGTTTGAATATAAGCAAATGATCTAAGAGCAAAGTAATAGTGAGCATGAATAGAGATGCACATTCACAACATAAGCACATATTTGACAAAGAGACACATATTCACCAAGGTAATGGGCTTACCAAATACATCTATCAAGTTCAAAAAGCTTGTCAGAAACGTAAAGCAGATCAACAAATATATGCCTTGGATATACCAAACACGGACTTATCAATACACCAGCTATAGTGTTATGGACAGTATGCACATAGTAAGATAGTAAACCTTCAAATACATCCTAGAAGATTCAAGTTTCAAGACATGTATCTAGAATAAAAAACAACAATGATAGTTCAATGTCAATCGAGTTCAAAATATATGCTAACATATAGGACTTGGGCAGGGCATCATGACTGATTAAAGTATTGAAATGAACACTAAATCAAAAAGAAAAACTACAAGTTAAAGTAGTTCAAACTCAAACAGCAAGATGAAGATCTATAAAGGGAACCTAAACCAAAAGCTCACGAAGCCTAAGCACATCAGTGATAGGTTCAATACAACAGTGGCAGTGTAAACTCATACATGTTCAGGAGCAAGAAACGAATAGTAATAATATCCAAAGTAAACACAACATTCAAGTAATTCAAAGTATATGTTCACATGGCTAGCATAATCATGAGCAAAAAAACTAAATGAACATATGAAATAAAAGGGAAACAGAAATGTTACCAACTGAAGCTTTTGTGCTTATATCCCCTCAGCCACTCCACAAATTCTCACTCCACTAAGCTTGCTCGAGTCTCCAATATTTAGTGTTTTTGAGGAAATTTGTTGATGATCAGAGCTGAATAGCTACCCTCCTTATATAGGCATAGTAATGGGTTGATGTTATGGGCCGGATCAGGATCAACTCCCTCCTCCAAGAGTAGTAGCTAGGGTTTTGAAAAGGGACTCAAATGTTGAAATTCTGAGGAGGCAAACGCTCCTCCATTCTGAGCACGCAGCAGGCATTGCAGGGTTGAAACAGGTAGCATTTTCCCACCTTTCTTTTGTTGCCACCCAATGTATGTGTTCTTTGGGAAAGTGAGAGCAACGTCGCTCTGCTCCTCTCGCAGGTGGCGCAGAAAATGGTGGAAAAGGGAAGGTTGAAGCTTTGCTTTGTGCAATTGAAATCCCATGGAGCAAATGAGGAAAATTAGGACAAACGAGATTGAAGTTGTGGCGCCAAGATTTGATGAAGTGAATTTGAAAATTGAGCTTGCAAAGGGTTTGAACGAATTGGAATCATTCTGCAAAATCGAAAGAGAAACGAAACAAGGAAGAAGAAAACTATTCCTGGGACGCGTGTCAGCTCTCAATTGGTCCAAAATGGCCGTTGAAAAGTCAAAGAAAAATAATGCCTTCTGATTGGCTAGTGATTTTGGTCATCATCCAATCAAAAATTTCCAATAAATTCAAAAAGACCAAATGGTATACGTGTTTGTTTTCTTAACCAAAATTAAATGATACTTTATAAATTTGCCACACTTAAATTAAAATCTTAAGATTATTTTAATACTAATGATGATTAAATTAAATACTAATAAAATCTGACTTAATTTCAATTAATAAATTTTAAAATTAAAATTAAGGCATTTTGAATAAATTTTAACCAAAATAATAAAAGGATAATTAATTCAAAATCAAACAAATTAAACTAAAATTAAATCAACAACTAAATTAATTAATTAAGCTAGTAATCAATTAAACATTAAAAATTCAAAATAAATAAACATAAAACAAATTAAAATTAAATTAAGATAAGGTAAGTAAAATAAAATGCTAAAAATATTAAGGCAAAATGAATAAAAAGAAATTAAGATAAAAAACAAAGAAAATAAATCACATAGCATCTAGCAAAAAGATGAGGGTAAAATTTGGGGTACAACAAAGAGCATCTGAATGATAATCAATATTAGGCAGCCCTTTAACAAGTTTTAGCTTGGAATGTTTAGAGATTAATCTCCAGTTAGCATGACCTAACCTTTTGTGCCAAACCCATTTTTCATCACTCATTGTCATTAGGCAAACAACCTTCTGAATAACCAATTCAGAAAGATTGATTTTATAAACATTCACTTTTCTTTTCCCTTTGAATATTAAGTTTTATCAGAATTGATAACAGAACATAAGTCCTTGTCAAACAATACATTGCAATCATTATCACACAATTGACTTATACTGAGTAGATTATGTTTCAGGCCATCTACAACCCCTACCTTATTAATAAGAGTTTGAGAATTACCTATGGTACCTGTACCGATGATCCTTCCCTTCTGACCACCTCTAAAACCCACATTTCTTTCCTCTTCCAAATTCAAGGTTTGGAACATATGCCTTTCTCCGGTCATATGTCGTGAGTAGCCACTGCCCAGGTACCAGGATTGGCATTCCATCTGTTCCTTTGGGCATATCTGCAGCAAAGATAATTTGAGATTTAGGTACCCATATACGTATGGGTCCTTTTAGGTTAGTTTTAATAGATTTTCTCCTATTTAGTCCTTTTTCTTTATAAGAAGGTTTAGCTTTACTCCAATAATTTTGATTCAAAATGTTTTGACTGGAGATATTCTTCACATTAGCAGCATAATTGATCTTATCCTGTGATTCAGAAGTGTTGAATATTGATGTCATCAGAACATCTGATTCATCAGGTTCTGTTATAGTAATTCCTTTTAACTTCTGATCAATAGGTTTAATTAAATTCATTTCTTTAGCAGCAGGAAGAAAATGGTTACTTAACACAGATTGAGCAATGCTAGATTAGCAGGAATTTTGAAGCATTTTTAAAGAGTCATTAGTATTAGAGCAACCTTCATCATACCCTAATCCTTCTTTATTATATTTTCCGACTCCATAGATTATAGAATCAAGTTTGGCACGATCGATGCCATATGTAATAAATTTATGAAAAGCTTGATCATGTTTACCCAGAGATGAACACTCATTTTGAGACATACTTACTTCTTTTAATTCTTATTTTAAAATAGAGTTATCTCTTTTAGGGATCTTAATCTGACTGGTTTGATTCTTGCAATGATCTAGAAGATTGTTAGCACATGAAATAAATTTAGAGTAGGACAATACCTCATCTTTGTTTTCAGACTCAGATAGAAGTCCTTCATCAGATGAGTGAGCCATTAGTGCTAGATTGGCATTATCTTCCTTTTCTGACTCTTATTCATCTAGCTCTTCCCATGTTGCCATGAAATTCTTTTTAAACATGTTTCTGACATTATCTTTCTGATAATTTCCTTTTCTTTGACTGTTCTTCAAAGGTTCAGGATAATCACTTATGAAGTGACCTGGTTTGTTGCAGTTGTAGCAGGTCTTGTCTTCATCTTTGAAGTTAATCCTTTTGTTGCATTTAGGAAATCTTCTGCTTCTTCTGACCATTTTCTAAATCCCTCTGATGAAGGACGCCATGTCTTCATCATCATATTTTCCATCAGATTCTTCTTCAGACGATTCATCAGCTTTACTAATTTTAGAAGATCTTTTAGACTTGTCACCAGATTTTTCAAAGGCAAATCTCAGTGTGAGAGATTTAAACTTCATAGAAGTTTCATCTCCATTGATTTCCATCTCATGACTTTGAAAATTTTTTATTAGACACTCAAGGGACAACGTATTCAGATCTTTAGCTTCCTGAATAGTTGTTACTTTAGGTCTAAACTTCTGAGGGAGACTTCTATGAGTTTTCTTCATATGATCAGCTGTTGAGTAGCTTTTTTTCAGCACTTGAAGGCCTGAGACAAGAATATGAAGCCTTGAAAACATGGTCTCAATATCCTTATCTTCCTTTATTTTGAATAGCTCGTACTTCTGTATCAACAAGCCAGCTTTGGCTTCTTTGACTTGTTAATTCCCTTGATAAGTAGAACACAGAGATTCAAAGATAGTCTTTGCAGAAGACTTATCAATGATTTTCAAATACTCAGCATGTGGAAGTGCATCAACTAGAATACATCTGACTCTATGATGTTTTCTGTAGATTTTCTTTTGAGCATGAGTTAGAGTTTTTCTCTCAGTAACCATACCAACTCTGTCTACAGGGAAGTCAATTCCATCTTCAAGAATATCCCATAGCTCATCGTCGAGTCTAATGATATACGTATACATCTTGCTTTTCCTCCATTCAAATTCAGTAGAGTCACCACTGAATACATAAGGTTTAGCAATGTAATGATTTCTCTCAGAGCTACTGTAATCATATGGAATCCCCCTTGAGGTACTAGGATTAGTAACCTCAGGATCCATATTTTTCTCGTTGGATCTTTGACTGTACCACTGTTAAATGTTATTCACAGACCTTGCTCTGATGCCAACTAAAGGTGAGAAAAATATACAAGAATGGGGGGTTGAATTGTGTTTTGAAATAATTAGATTTACTTCTGAACCAGAGTTCAGATTCTAAAAACTGAGTTCAGAATCTGATAGGGTGTAGCGGAAATAGAAACAGAAGTAAAGTAAAAATAGCAAAGAACACACAATAGTTATCCTGGTTCCTCTCCCAACCGATAGTACTCCAGTCCCTTTGCCAAGCAAGAGATTATCCACTATACTTAACCAGATTACACTTGCTTATGCACACTTGTATAAAACTTTTCTTTTTGCTCAAACCACTTGTCCAAGACTTCCCTTGCTTAGAGCTTATGTCTAAGACTTCCCTCTGCTCAATCAGCTCTTGACCGAGACTTATCTTGCTTAGACCACCTTTCTAAGACTTTACCTTGCTTAGAGCTTGTGTCTAAGACTTTCCTCTACTTAGAGCTCGCGTCTAAGACTTTCCCTCTGCTTAGAGCTTGTGTCTAAGACTTTACCTCTACTTAGAGCTCGTGTCTAAGACTTTTACCTTGCTTAGAGCACGTGTCTAAGACTTTTACCTTGCTCAACCCTACAACAAGTGACTTATATCTAAACAGATTATTTAGAGAAGGAATAAGTTACAATAACACTTGATAAATATCAGAGGTGTTCAAAATAATACAACACACTTTTAAAAAGATTCTTAATCAACACAAGAATAAGAACTCTAAACAGACTCAACTTTCCGATAGTAGTGTGTGTATTTCTCAGTTGTATTTGCAACATTATTTCTTGATGATCTTCAAATCTTTAGCTATTTTTTATAGCTAAAGAAAATAGAGACGTTGGAGCATCTTCAATGGCTACAAACAAATCAAATCTTCTAGTACATATTCTTTTCCAATAAAGCAGGTGTTGTAACTTTCAGTCAAAAGGATATCCACAAAACAAGGCCTTTATCCAGAGGATACAACTATGATTCAAGTACAACACAACCTGTAGAAGATAATGTCAATAAATCTTGAGTCCTGTGTTAGCATAACTGACTTGACATTACTCAACATCAGAGGCAGCATAACACGCTTCTGAGCTGGAGTGTACTAGCAGCTACTTTACTGATCAGACTTCCTCAAGAGAGCATGATCAGAACCTAACCAAAGTTGTTTTGGTGTCAAAACCACTTCCATCAAGTAAATATAATTCTGCACATATAAACTGGGTAGTTAGAAATCCTAATTGATTTTCAAATACTTTGTTATCATCAAAACCTTGGAGGATGCATGGTATGAAACAAACTTGTTTCAACAAAGGGCATGGCGCCCACCATGAACATCAAACACAAATACCTCACCTGTATGACGACCGACTCCAAAATTGAGTCAGGGCTTCATGACAGGTTACTTGTCATGGCCATGGTGCCCGCCATCGACTTGTAGAATACTGAATTATGTCTTTTTCAATGGAGTTCAATGCTGAACTCCAATTTTTGACTCTAACATCCTAAATTAGTCTAGAAAATTAACCAAGTAGATCATACATCAATTACTACATGTTAATTCACCTATTTAACACAATCAACATGACAATTCTTCATATCAAGATTATGCATAAACCATCAATCATCAACAATGGTATATTTTCATCAACAACTCTAAACCAAAATTTATGCACATATAATGATACACAACATTCATATCAAATTCATCATACAACCACAATTATAACAAAAAAATCAGAATCATGCATTAGAATACTCAATCCTATTGGAATTTAATGACTCCTTAACTCTACCCTTAAGCATATACCCATTATTGAATCTATTCTCCCCCTTACCTGGTATTCCTAGCAGCAATAATGAAATTTTTTTCTTTGGTTATTCTTCCATTCTCTCCAAAACTCTAACCTTCTATCTCCCTTATGCCTCTAATCCTCTTTTCACATAGTGATGGAATTTCTAACCCTAGGTTATCTCTTAACCTTATATAATTAGAATAACCTTGTAACAATCACAATTCCATCCTTTACTTACAATTACTTTTACTTCGTCCTCCCCTCTATTTCTCTTAATTTTTAATTAAACCTTAAACTCCCTATTTTCTTATTTTAATTAAATAAATCCCATAGAATAGTATTATTTTATTATTAAAATAAATTCCAATTATTCTAAATAAATTCCACTAACCTCTACTTTCTCTTTACACCTCTACCTTAAGGTCACACACCCCGATCTTCCAAATTAATTCAATTATCACACATAATAATTAAATTAAAAATATAATTAAATCAATTAAAATAATAACTAAAAAAAGGGGTTTTACAGTTTACTCTCTGTGTTTTAAAGGAGAAGAATCTACTACTCATCTTTTGCTATTTTGTCCATTTGCAGTCCATGTTTGGAGGAAGGTGTGTGTGTGGATCGGCATAATAGGTTCAATAAAGGCAGATTCAATTGCTGAAAACTTAAGTTTCTTTTGTAATCAGTTGAAGGGAATAATAAAAAAGAATATGAGGTACATCTTTTGGTTGTCAATTTGTTGGTCACTATGCCTTAAAAGAAAATAGGCATTGTTCAAGAGGAGTTCTAAGGGCTGTCAGTCAGTTGAAGGGTATTATTTATATGGATGTAATAAATATTCTAACCCATGCCATGCATGGAACTATAGATTCTTTGAGTTTATTACAAAACTTAGAAGCGCCTACATTTATGCAAATGATAGCACTAGAGAACAAGTGAATATAGATGTGGCGAGGATTTTAGTGAGAACTAGATGCTCAATGGTTCTTAATGAATTCTTCAATGTCAAGATAAATAGTACTTTTTCAGCATTAAGGTAATTGAAGATTCACAAGGGCCTTTGTGAATAAGTATGCCAAAGGATGTGGATATCAAATCAAATGTATTAAAGTCTGATTCAGATTACTCACCATCATAGGAATGGATGGACGAGGAAGAAGAAGAAGAAGAAGACTATTTCCCTTCTTTTGAGGAAGATGACAATTGTAGCCTTTCTAGTTCTAGAGTTGGCGCAACATAAATAGGGAATGATGATATTAATAAGGATGTTGTTTTGATATTTTTAGAAGCAGGAGTTGTCGAAGAAGATATGTTGGAAAAGGGGAAGTCGGAAGGGATGTTTGAAGGAGTATTTGAGAATAAGTCAAATAAATTAGCAATGTAGTTCACAGTAGGAGACATTAATGCTAGAAGGTTGTGATGAAATCCATAGTTATTAATCCCAGATAGTAAAGCGGATCGGATGACCAAAACAATGGGATAGTGGGATAGCTTTTTGGACTAATTATATGCATAATCTACCTATATATTTAATGTAAATTAAATAAATTTTTGGAATAATTATATGAATAATCGATATATGTTAATCCCAAAATCAATATTTTAAAAGAAAGAAAGAAAACAATGATATGAAAGGAAAAACAACCTGAAAACAAATAGAAAAACTATTAATAGAGAAGAACAAGATAGAGAACAAAATATAAAAGTAGAAAACAAAAGTATAGAAAAAGAAGAAGAATAGAGAGAAGATTGAAGTAGTTAAGGTGGTGAAGGAGTTAGGGTAAGAGAAGAAGCGAACATAAGAAACGTGATGGACAAAACTGAAAACACGAATGAGAGAGGAGAAAACATGAACGACTATAATAAATTTTCGAATTTTAAAATTTTTAAGGGTAAAAAGTTCTTTTCGCACTCCAAAAAAGCCCTAAAAGCAGAAAACCACTTCGGGTGGGATGTGCTCCGCTACTGCAACCTGCTATCCCAACTTTCCTAGATGTTATCCAAAATAGGGATGATCGTCGCTCCTTTGTAGTGGAGAGTTGTCGCACATGGAGAGAATCCCAGGATAGTTCCTGGAGTAGCCACTATTAATAGATGTGATGGAATCTCATGTCAAAATCTAGATGGTGACAAGCCCAAAGAAGTGGAAAACATTGTCGTGGAAATGGGCTTTCGGTCTAAAGCATAATTTATTTGCAAGCCCCAAACCAGTTTTCCTTAAAGTTCCAAATTTGATTCTTAGAAAGACCAAATGACATCGAAGTCAATTCCTTTTTCTAGTCTCAAACCACCTAAATACCCATCTCAAAATACGGGGAAGCATTTAATCCCTTAGAAACAAGGAGATTCTGAATTAAAGGGATTTTGAGATGGAGAAGTTCTTTGTTGCGATTCAACCTTCAATTTTGAAGTTCTTCAATGATATAAAATATTGTGGGAGAAAAGGAATGGTGAATCTTCATAGAAAACTCGAGAAAAAGCTGCTCAATTAGGAGTTAAGGGAGTTCAAGCAGATGAAATCCATGTTGAATAAAATAAAGCTATGGATAAGAGGTGGAAACAAGGACAATCTAAGAAGGAAGCTCACAAAATTAGTTTGTAATGAGTATACTCTCTTTTAATATCCCTGGGAGTTGTAGCGCAATCAAAAGGAGAAGTTTGTGTCATTCAATTACAAAAGGTATGTTCGACATAGTCTTGCTTCAAGATACATAACTTCAAAATATTGAAGAAATTGTGGTTTATTCTCTGTTGGGAGGAGGAGGGGTGGAATAGACAACTAAAGTGTCTCAAGGAATATCTAGAGGGCTTCTCTTCATGTGGAAACCAATACCTTAAGTAAAAATGTCCTAATGAAAAGTGATGTGTGGTGGGAGATTTCAATACAATAAAAAAGAAGAGTGAGAGAAAGGGGATACATTTTGTTCTTTTATTTTAGACACGGATCTTGTTGATGTTCCTGTTTGTGGAGGCAAGTTCACATGGCATAAATTATATGGTAATTCGATGAGCAGCTTAGACACGTACATAATTTCATAAGAGTTGTTGGCAACTTGGAAGATTGACTGTCAATTCATTGGAAGCATAGACGTTTCCAATCACAATCCTATTTGGATCAAAGGGAATGATTTAAATTAGGGTCCAAAGCCTTTAAATTTTTTTAATTGTTGGATGGATCATTAAGATCACTTTCCTTTTGTATCAAGTAGCTAGAATTCAATGGCCATTCAGGGTAAAATATGTTATGTCTTGAACGAAAAGTTAAACCTTCTAAAGTCAAAGCTTAGATAATGGAATAAGGAAGTTTTGGGGAATCTAGACCTAGGATTGTAAGAGGGTGTGAAAAATGTCAATGATCTTGATTTTGAGTCATTAGAAGATTCATTAGGTGTTAACGATCTCTTATTAGAAAGTATCACGAAAGCATCATCAGAACTGTGGCGGTCTATGGCTTTTAGAGAAATTATTTTGCAGCAAATTTGAGACATTTGCATATTAAAGAGGGGGATTCAAATTCTCACTTATTTCATAAGTCAATGAAATAAATATTAAGGAGAAACAAAATAGCAGGGATTAATTCGGCATCTAGGATAATTAAGCAAGTATATGAGATTGGGTAAGTGATCAAACTTCACTTTGAATATAATTTCAAAGAGCTTATAAAAAATAGACCACATTGGGAAGGAATTGACTTTAATGAATTATCAAATAAAGAGAAATATTGTCTGGAAGCTCCTTTCAGAGAAGATGAGGTAAAAGAGGTTGTGTGGGGAAATGCTAGAGGCAAAAGTCCCAGCTCCGACAGATTTAACATCTATATCTTTAAGGGGAGTTAGGACATCTTAAAGGATGATATCATCAATTTCGTGAACGAATTTTATTTGAACACAAGACTTCCAAGAGCTGTAACTTCTTCTTTCTTAGCTTTAATTCCAAAATCAGATTCTCCTATAAGTTTGGAGGATTATCGATCAATATGTTTGATAACTAATTTTTATAGGATTCTAGCAAAACTTCTTGCTAAATGGCTGAAGTATGTAATGGAAAGCTTGGTATCCAAGAGCCAATCGTCATTTTTAGCTAAGAGGAAATTCCAAGATGGAGTTTTGATAGGTAACGGGGTTCTAGATTTTGCCATTACAAACAAGAAACAATGTTTGATGGTGAAGGTAGATTTCTAGAAAGATTAAGTTTGTGTCTCATGGGATTACTTAAGGTACATTTTGAAGAGAATATGTTTCGGACCCAAAAGGCTTCAGTGGATGGAGGGCTTAATCTTTAAAAGTTCCATGTCCTTTATGGTTAATGAAAGTCCTATAATGGAGTTTTTGATCAACTGAGGTTTGATACAAGGGGATCCTCTCTCTCCTTTTATGTTTATTTTAGTAGATGAAGGTCTAGTAGGGCTGATCCATAGTGCTCATAATCTAGGGGTAATCTAAGGATTCAAATTCAATAAGGGCATTCATTTTGAATTATTGCAATTTGCGGATGATACAATTGTGTTATGTGACGGATCTTAGAATAACTTGTGGAGCCTAAAATCTAGCTTGAGGGGCTTCTATATGTACAAACACTTATTATCTTGAGGATTATCCTATCACTACCAAGAAAGACAACCCTGATGTAATCAGGATATACATTCAAATGGCAAGAGAAGAAGGTGTGGTTATGAGATATAAAGACTTACCAAATGAACCTGGTGATGTGTACAAATCTTCTAAGAAGAGAAAGAAGATTGCTTCAGATACTCAGAAGGAAGTTCAGAAACCTTCTAAGAAGAAGGTTGTGTATCAAAAGAAGATTGAGAAAGAAGTTGAAGAGGTTATTGCATCCATTGTCTTAACGCCCTTTAAGACAAGAAATGGAAGAACTCCTCATAATTCTTATGTCTCATTTAATGAACCTATAAGGAAGAAGAAGTTAAAAAAGATGTATGTTCCTGATGAAATCAAAGAGGAAGAGGAAGAAGAGGCTGTCGAGGTATCCTTGGTCAGAAGGAAGAAGGTTACAGATGCTATCTCTCAGAAGAGTGTTGTGGAACCTGTTTTCAAGGGAGCTCAACTGTTAGCCTCTACTTTGTTGGAACAAGCAGGGAAGCATCCTGCAACTTCTGATGTTCTGTTGGAAGAAGTTGTTGTTGATAAAGATGTTCTGAAGACTATTGAGGTTTAAGCTATTGAAGTCATAGTTGGGTTAAAGTCTACTGAGAAGCCCACTGAAGTTGAAACTTCTAGTGTTCCTGGAGAAGTTGTATCAGAAGCTATTAATGAAAAGAATCAAGCTACTCTAGATGCTATGGAGACCGATATGACTTGTATAAATTTAAACTCCATCTTGAAAGATTATTTTGATTATTCCACCTTAAATCACAAATCACCAACACCCTCACCTAATTCCTCACCCAACCCATCTCCAAAACAAACTTCATCACCTGTTCAACAATCAAAACCTGTGGTGAAGTCTCATGAACCATCTTCCATCAATCAAGTTCTAGAAAAAGCTATGCATATACCTGATTCTGAACAGACTATTGGTGAATCCACTGATGTTTTGAAACAGCTAACATACTTTTTTGCTTATGAACAACCAACTCCTCTGAACACCATACTTGAACCGCCCATAGATGTTTCTAGTGGGAAAACTTCTTCTAGCTCTGAGTCAGTAGTTGATGAAGCAGAGTTTAATGCTCGTTTTGGCCTCAAAACTGTGACTCTTTCACCTATTTTTATCAGACACATTTAAGCCATCCCTCTTCAAACCTCCCCCCCCCCCCCAAGACCTACCAACTAACCAAGTGTGTTCAGCTTTTGAACAGAAAAATTTATTTGTTCAAGATGAAGCTGAATATGTAACCCTCATTCAACCTGAATCTGTATCTCCACTAAAAACTTAACCATCACCTCAACCAACTCCTCAAACATCACCTAAAAAAAAATTCAAATAGAACCTAGTTCTGTTTAGACTCAAGCCTAAGTTCAAGTTGCATCTGAATCTCAGATTCAGACTGCACAAATTGTTCAAGATCAATCTCAAGTTCAAACTACATCTGAACCTAGAATTGAAACTGAATAAGTCTCCTTTAACCTACTTCATCTAGAAACGTCTCTAAGTCTGACTATCCAAGAAAACCAAACTTTTGGCCATACACAAAATAAAATTCCACCTCTTCCACCCTTTATCCAAGCCAATCCGGAAGAAATCAAAACTATTTTTCTTGATAAAATGAAAATTTTGGTTGTTGAGAGAACTATTGCTTCTGACCTAGTAGCTTATGCTGCTAAGTGGGATTCTCTCACAACCTCTGTGGCATCAGTCCTTCTTTTTGTTAATGACAAAATAGGGGGAGAAAATTATGGGAGTATTTAATGAGGATAAAAGTATTTTGAATACTTTTATATACCTGAACCTATATTATTATTGGTTTTATATGAACATTATTTTCTTATGCTATCAAGATAAGTTTAATTAACTTGGATATGACTTAGAGGTAGCTTAAAAAACTCAAACTTTGATCTATTAGACTCAGGGGAGCTTACAAACCTCAGACTCTAATGTTATCAAGTTAGTTAAACTGACCAACCATTGTAATTAAATACCTTTGTTTGTCATCATGAAAAAAGAGGAGATCGTTGGAACAAATTTTTTCATATCCCTAGGGTTTTGATGATAACAAAGTACTTAAAGAACAATTGGGTATAATAACATATGTTCAAGTATGCAGGATCATAAGCTTAAAATTCAACTCAGAATTGACCATAATGAAAGCATATGTAGGGAAGCTAAAAGACTCAGATTTTGAAGGATCAGAATCTGATGACTATCAACTTGGTATCTCAACTTCCGAAGGATCTAAATCTGAACGTGGTATCTCAACTTCTGGTGACAGCGCAAACTCTAGAGACCTCATCTAAAGGTGTTCAGCTTTTGATCGATACTCTGCCTTCAAATCTGACCAATCTTGTCAAACTCCAGATTATGAAAAATGTCAACTAGGGTTTCTTTGTGCAAGGCTCAAGGAAAGTTGATGTGACTTTTTAATTCTACCCTGACATCTTGGTAGATACCTAGTATTATAAAGATGCAATGGAAAAAGCTATTACACAATCGATGAAAATCTTAACATGATTCATCTTCCAACGCCTTTCTTGGAAATGCTTCTCAACAAAGAACACTTGTGCAAGTCACCTTCCAACAACTCTTTTTTGCTTCTATAAAAAAAGGGAGTTGAAGATTTGAAGGAAGAATATCTAACAACTGAAAAAAATCTAACAAGCATAACTTTGAGCTAAAGTTTTTATAACTGTTTACTGCATAAGTTCTTAAGATTTCTTATCTTTGTATATCTTAGAAATCTTTAGTGTTAAGAATATTTGTGGTTGTTGTATCTCTTTTATACACTTGATTGTACATCAAGTTTAGTTGTTATCTATTCTCATAAACTATTTTTTTTAGAATAGATGAAGTCTCTTGCTAGTTTGCTTGAGCAGTGGAAGTCTCTTATGTGTGTGCTTGAGTAGTGGAAGTATCTTGCATGTGTTCTTGAGCAGTTGAAACCTCTTACCTGTGTGCTTGAGTAGAAATCTCTTGCTAGTTTGTTTGAATAGAAGTCTCTTTCTAGTGTGATTGAGTAGTTGAAATATCTTGCTAGTTTGCTTTAGCAAAGTGTAATCAGTTTGATTATAATGAAAATCTATTGTTCTACAAGGGGACTGGACTACTCTCAGTTTAGGAGAGGAACCAGGATAAGTCTGTGTGTTGTTTTGTTTCTTGCTTCTCTGATCAAATTTTGAACGTGTTCAGATTCTAAAGTTGGTTTTTCATAAGTGAAAAAGAATTAACATACACAATTCAACCCCCTTTCTTGTGTATTTTTCTCACCTTCAGTGTACATAAAGATGTTGAATCTACGACTCAACTATATAAACCTTTTATGCTAAGTTACTGAAACAAGGAGGTGTACATAAAATAACAAGGACTCTTGTAAACCCGAGCACTCTAAAATCTTTAATGTGAATGCTTGCTTTCTAATGTAGGTTTGTGATCCTTATATAGCATAATAACTCTGGACTTTTCTCCTTGGAATTGAGGTTTAATTTCATCCAGAATCATGCAAAATCTGTTGGATATTATATGTTCCATAAATCTCTCCAACAAGATATGATTTGTCTTAATTTAAATTCAAATTTAAATCTTCATATAAATCTGAATCAAACTTCATCTAGCCTTCAAACAAATCAGTTAATCATATTGCTAAACCAATTAGCAATAAAATCTGATCCAATCTTTGACCAGAAAGCCTTCCAAAATGCAACAACATTAACATGTTGCTCAAGGTCTAGATGTCGTACCAACATACTGTGATATCGCGTCCAACATGTGTCCCTTCCGCATCTCGATACAGCTTAAGAAAGCTAGATTAATCTTGAACACTTTGAACACTTCTCCATGTTATTGTTTTACAAAATATAGCTAAACCAAAAGGAAAAACAATCCCCCCTTAGAAATATTGTGGAAAAACAAATTTTCAAGATATATCACTTATTCGTATCGGAATAAGTGACACACTTTAGTTCATACAATCATCAGGAGTCTTCCAAATATCAGAGATAAGCTCAGGAACGGAAAATCAGTAGCATTCATCATAAATGGCACACAAAATAATGCTCTAGAACCAATCAGATAGGCATGCAATCATTCATAACTTGGTCATGCTTGACACTCAGACAACTCATAATTAGTAGCATATAATCCTACTAACTAACAATTATCGGCATGCAATCATTCACATGCTTAGTCATGCATAATAAAAATAGTTAGTAGCTAATAACAAGATATGAAAAATTCTAATAACACAAAATCTCACATCAAAAGGGTCAGATGTCTTGCCCGATGCTGCAACACATGAGCACATCATTAACATTGTAACCAGAGATGGTCAGTACTAAACAAAAGTTGTGTTGCATCAACAACACCAATACTACTATCCCCTTTTCCATAATTTGGCAAAGGGTTAACATATCAAAATAACACCTAGATGTCAATCATGTATTGGTTAGTATGTTAGCACATACACAACCAAAATACAAAAACTAACTAGAACAACATCCAGAGATGCATAATCATTAGATGTGTTAATGTACACTAGTTCAAAGAGGCTATAGAGCCTTAACAAATCCAAAAATCACCCAAATACAAGGTTCAGACAACAATGATAACAATGAGAAAACCTTCAGGAAGAAATCTCCAAACTTCAGCTCCTTAGATCAAAACCCAATTTATGTTGTCCTCATCTAACTCAGAATCACTTAAGTCACTTGATTCCATTAGCTCTTCAACTACAACCTCTATCCTCCTTATATTCTCAAGATGCATATTTAAGATCATTATCTTCTTAGGGTCGTATTTTCCACTAGAAGGTTCAACAATGGTGATGTTGTTCCTAACATTTCCAGCTTCCTTTGTCTTATTTAACGAAGACTCCAACATATCCGCAACATCCTTGAGAACCTCAATTTCTTATATAGGTACGCTCCCACTAGATTGTTTAGACGAATCATCAGAATTTTGATTCATGTTGAAATGTAAAGCTTGAATGATCAAAGAGAGATATGTAATATGAGTGCAGGGTAATGCACGACGTCTGTTTTTCTTGCTTGTAACGAAAACCCAGTTATACCACACTTGAGATAACAAAATAATCCTCCTTAATTTTCATGCCAAAGAGGTCTTAGGGGAGAGAAACACTTTTTCTCTTTTGGCACAACTCCCTAGCATTGTTGCTATTGATTCTCACAAATGCATACCCCTTTTTCAAAGTGTACTGCATCTAATGGCTTAATGACAATGTTAGAGACAAATGGCATGACATCTTGTCCCACATTACACATATTCAACATTTTCTTCATCCAGAGTAATTTCTTACAACAAATCCCTGTAGTAGTGTATTCATCTTCATTAGAATATAAGGATACAAAATTTTATCTTTGCTGGCCCAATATATCATGATGTTGACAAGAGGGAAACAACCATCACTATCACCATCGACGTCACCTATATAACTTATCAGGAATTTCTCCTTGTCTGTCATGCAAAATTCCATCAGTAGTTGAACCACGTCTTCAAATAATAAAACTTCTTTTGACAACCATATCCCCTTCAACATTCCATCATCTTGCCTTTTTCTGAATTTTGAACACAATGGCCAAGATATTTGCTTCAGCATCTGACTCAAATTGAATTATTCTAGATTCTTCATAGTAACCAAGATCAACTTACTCGTCCTTCGTAACCACCATATACTCATGTTATCTGTCACATCTTGGAAAAAATCTTCCTTATCATATGTATCATCCTTCATTAACTTTGCTTGAAATTCAAGAAGATATCCAACATCTTCTATCATGCTTAACTCAAGGTCAAACTGCATCTGATGAACAACATGCTCCACCATGTTGTTTGACAAGTCAACAGTAAACACGAGAGCTTTATCATTGTATTTCACAATGACTTCTTCTAGCAACTGAACATCCTCTACAAGGATCAAAGCTTCTTATGACATCGCCCTTTCAAGGGCTATCCTCATTAGAAATAAATAATTCAACACAATATCCTTATTAAAGTACCTACTGATGGTTCCAAGAAGGGAAAGAGAATCATAGATTCTCCAATTTTCATCAACAAATATCATGGAGTTTCTTGATTTGATAGCAGAAACTTGCTCTATATGAAAATTCTCTTTAATATGGGCAGACCTATCTTTTGGAGTAGTCGATCTATACTCTCTGCTCTTTGTAGCCCATACCAGAAGAATTCTACCATTCTTGCCTATCAATCCTTCACTTAGTTTCTGCATATATTCTAAACTATGATCATGGTTATTAATACCACCACCATCAACCTCAATATCTCATGAACTTGATAATCATTCTCCTTATTCCCTTGAGACTTTGTCAACATGTTGGACATAATGTCTGGCACATCGTCATCAACATCTAGACTACTCAAAGTTGTTTCATGGGAATCTTTAACAGAAGACATTTGAAAGTCATGATAACTTCTCATAGGTCCCAACTTAAGTGGAACATTACTCAAATCTCCACCAGTAGCTATATCAGACTTAATAACACGAGGAATATTATGGAGAGAATTAGATGTTCCAGCTTTACCAATCACCCTATCATGACTTTTACCAATCGTATGAGAAGTAATTCTTGAGTCATATCCATTATTCTTCTGAACCACTGTAGGTTGTTCAAAATTGGGAGTACCTCCAGCCTGACCATCAGCCTTCCCTTTAATTACTTAATCCTTATGAGATAATTCAGAATTTTGGGTACGATGTTGAGACATCTTGTCTGACATCTTAGATGATCTTTCTTCATCAAATATTGAATCCTTGTCAGCCATTGATATCTTCTTCAGATATGACCTTCTTCATAAGAACTTCTTTACCTTTATTGGTGACACCATATTTAGAATTGTAGAAGTCCATATTTCACCTTTGATCACTCATGTGGTTTATGCTGGTCTTTTTGGCAGATGTTTCTCTTCTTAGTAACACTTGACTAGAATTTGTTAAGTTCCCTAAGTCCTTTAATATTTGCTTTGCTCTATCGCAAGGAATGACATGAACTGTCTTTTCCTTATACATGTCCCTGGTACCCCTACTATTACAATATCTTCCTCCACTTGAGGAACCTCTTTGTGTTGTATGAGCTATGTGTCTAATTGAAGTAACATTGGATGACAACTTCTTCTTTTCTTAGACTTTATTATATGTTTTGTTCATCAGTTTAGATGGACTATTAAGTCGAGGAAATCCATGCAGATTGTAACAATAAGACTTTATATGTCCAAACTTATCACTGTGGTGACATTTCATAGGCAATTTCCTATTTCTACTATGAAGAGGTGACACATGTTTCACACAAAGTTGTGACATGTGGTCTGACCTTTGAACCCCAGTCTTCGTTTTAGGTAGAAAAACCTTCGTTGAGGGAATCTTCAGGCATTAATCTTTCATGTTTGCCCCAAGATTTATCCTCTTCGTGTCTTTAGAAACCTCTCCACATACTTCCATTATATTAGGCATATTCATTTCAGATTGAATCAAGTCTACTATCTTGGAGTTTAGAGAGGAAATCTCCTTTTCTAAACTTGTGATGGTTGAGTTAAGCTTCTCTCTTTCCTCCTAAATTACTCATATGTTCTTCTTATGATTATCTATGGTTAAAAACGCTTCTTCCCATTTGGAGAGTAGGAGCCTGTATTATGTGACATGAACTTCTTCAGATAGTTTATCAGAACTAGATTCACCATCAAACTCACATCGACTAGAATAAGCTATCATAATGTTGGCAGTTTCTTCCTCACTTTCAGAGTCAGCCAAAGTGGCAGAAATTCCCTTTTTCTGTTTCTTTATAAAGGTAGGACATTCTTCTTTAATGTGTCCAAATCCTTCAGACTCAAAGCATTGAGTACCCTTGTCACCATTGGTTTTTTCTTCACTCCTGCCTTTGATCTGGCAACTGATGTTGGACCTTTTATCTTGGACATTTGTCCTCCACTTTCTGTTTAGATATTTTAAGGAGTTGTTGAACTTTTTACTCAGAAGAGCTATATCATCTGATAAGTTATACTCTATATCTCCTTGAATTTCTTGAGTATTGGAAACAAAGGTTATCCTTTTATTCTTCTTTTAATACCTTTCATTGATGGACATCTCAAAGGTTTGCACGGAACCGATGAGTTCATGAACCTAATGCTACTCAAGTCCTTGGCTTTTTCAATAGAAGTCGCTTTTATATCAAACCTCTTAATAAAGATCTAAGAATTTTTTTGGCTAGCTTTTCTTCAAACATCTTTTCACCCTAAGGAAAATGAAGTGTTGGTAATATCATGCAATTTGATGTGAAATTCATAGATAGATTCATCTTTATTCATCCTTAAATTCTCAAACTTAGTTGTAAGGAGTTGCAGTTTTAACATACAGACTTAGAAGGTGCCTTTCATGTGCAGTTTTGAGAATATTTCATGATTCTTTACCTTCTAAACACGTGTTGATCAACATGAACATGTTCTTGTCCACACTATTGAAGATAGCATTCAAAGCCATGTAGTTTCCAAGAGTTTCCACATCTTCAACATGAGTTCATTCAGCTTCTGGTTTTAAGCTAGTAGTTCCATCTTCAGAAGTGACCACTGGATGTTTCCATGCTTTGTTGCCCATGGATTTGAGAAATACCATTATCATAGCCTTCCAATAATCATACTTGGTGCCATCCAAGATCAGTGGTTTTTTTACTGATCCTGCATCTTTTATTGTCTCCATTTGAGCAAAATTTATCTTCCCTAAAGCTCACCCAATAGGCTAGGGTGTCTGCTCTGATGCCAATTGAAATTCAGTTTCTCAGGGAGTATATGTCGAACGATGTCTTAGATAATTGGTTCGACAAGTTGAACTAGAATCACCACAAATGATACAAATTAAGTTGTACAAGATGATGGAGAATAAAAGAAATAAAGAACACAACAATTGGTAACCCAATTTGGTGCAAACAAAACCTATGTCTAGAGGGATGGCTTCCAACCTAAGAAAGTAAATTCACTATTAGTAGCATAGTACAATTAGTGATAGTTCCTGGATTGGCTGAAATTTTGGTAAAATGAAGGTTATTCAATGTTGATGTCAAGGTGCTGATGTTGTAACATTGAAGTCTTAACACTGGGCTGTGTTAAGTAGTTAAGTGCTGAAGTTGGATGTCTGATGCCACACAGGTGATGTTGTAACATCAGACCTGCAGAATTAATAACAACAGCAGGTTGTTAGGGCACGCGTATTAGCTGGAATTGTGGAGAGTGGTTGACTCATTGGATGAGAATATCTTGGGATAGATATTTTCTGTTACATGGGAGATTTGATTGCAGATCTGTTGGAGAATTAAAAGGTTGAAGATTTAAAAATATTTTGAGGATAAAATCTGTTTTGAAGATTCAGTTTTAATTAACAAATCTGATCAAATATTGTGACAAGTCCAAGCCCAATTCAGGAGCTATATAAAGCGCACAAGACCAAAGGAAAAAGTACAGATTAAAGATCAAGAGCATAGGCCGAGTGTCTTAGATATTTGTACGAATCGTGAGTAAACCATTCAAGGGTGAATTGGTGATCTGTCCTCTCTAAAGCTGTGAAGCAAAGAGAGTTATTTGAATTGATCGAAGCTGTGAAGTAAGATCAAGGGTACTCAAAGTGGGTTCTTTGAGTGTTTGTAAGGGATTGAGTGGTGTTCTCATACCTAAGTGGTTTCTTAGGTAGGAAGTCATTAGTAGAGTATAAGTTTAGGAGATTGTCAACGGGTTGTTGAGTCTGTAAATTATATCTACAAGTAGTGAATTCCATCCCTGGCTTGGTAGCCCCCAGAGTAGGTTGGTTGTAACCGAACTGGGTCAACAATTCTTGGTGTTATTTTACTGTTATTGCTGTCCATTGTGCAGAGTGTGTTGTTGTGACATCACACCTTAACATCACACGTCTGATACCAGAATTTCAATTGGTATCAAAGCATGCATCCTGTCTGTCTCTGGGTGAGATCTAGGGAAGTTACTTTCTGGTGTAAAGATGGACAAAGAAGTTGGAGGATTCGTCAACAGACCCCCTATTTTGGATGGATCCAATTATGACTATTGGAAGCCAAGGATGACCACCTTCTTAAAATCCTTGGACAGTAGGGCTTGGAAGGCTGTTATTAAAGAGTGGAAAACACCTGTCATGTGTGAGAAGGATGATGCTGGCAAAGATAAAGAAGGTACCTCTAAGCTAAAGCCTGAAGAAGAATGGACCAAGGAGGAAGATGAGCTCGCCCTTGGAAATTCCAAAGCTCTAAATGCTATCTTCAATGGAGTGGATAAGAATATCTTCAGGTTAATCAATACCTGTGAAGTTGCTAAAGAAGCGTGGGATATCTTGCAGGCTACTCATGAAGGAACATCTAGAGTCAAGATGTCACGACTTCAGATTTTAACATCAAAATTTGAAAGCCTGAAGATGAAGGATGATGAGACCATCCATGACTTCCACATGAATGTTCTGGAGCTGGCTAATGCATCCAGTGCTCTTGGTGAGAAGATGTCAGAGGAAAAGCTCGTGAGGAAGATCCTTAGGTCCCTACCTAAGAGGTACAAGATGAAAGTGACTGCTATTGAAGAAGCTCAAGACATCAGCAAGATGAGAGTAGATGAGCTCATTGGATCTCTTCAGACTTTTGAACTTGGTTTAAATGAAGAAGAACCAGAAAAGAAGCCCAAGGGTATTGCTTTGGTCTCCACTCCTGCAGAAGATAAGGTAGTCAAAGATTCTCAGGAAGATTTGTCACAAGCCATTGCAATGTTGGGAAGGAAGTTCAACAAAGTGTTAAAAAGATGGAACAATAACTACAAGCCTAGTGTCAAGAACAGTTCCTCTGACATAACCAATTCAAAAGAGAAAGATGAAGAGAAGACTGCTCAGGATAAAGGTGTTCAGTGCTTTGAATGTGAAGGGTATGGACATGTCAAGAAAGAATGTCCCACATTCTTGAAGAAGCAGAAGAAGGGCATGTCAGTTTCCTGGTCTGAATCTGATAGTGAAAGTGATGGTGAGTCAGCAAAGCATGCCAGAGCCTTAACAGGAACTGTTGTGGCTGATGATGATGAAGAAATAACTTATGAGGAGCTAGCTTCTACTTATCGGGAGCTATGTTTGAAAAGTGCTGAGATCTGTCAAGAAAATAAGTATCATAAGCAACAGATTGCTCAGCTTGAAAATGAAAAAGCTGATCGGGAAAACGAAGTTGTGCTAGTTAAGTCCCAACTGGATCAGATGACTAAATTCATTAGGATGATGAACAGTGGTACGGCTGATCTTGATAAGATTCTTCAGTTAGAGAAATCTGCTGGAGATAAATCAGGCATAGGATATGTGGCTAGCACTTCAGAAACAAAAAGGGAGATGTCTCAACCGTTGTCTCAACATCAATCTACGAAACAGGGCCCTTCCCCAAAGAAGGTTGTTCAGCCCCAGAATGCTGAGAAGAAGAATGGTCCTCATCAGAGGAAGATACAGCCCCAAGGAGCTAGTCAGTATATGCCTCCCCAATATCACCAGAATATGCAAGCTGTCAAGTTCAAGCAGAACATGTCTCAGCAGAGGTTTCAACATCAGGAAAAATGGTATGGTTATGCATACAACAATGCTGTGACTTATGGAAGAAGGAAACCTCATCACCATAGAAGATAGCCTAAGAGACAGCATCATCAATACAGGAAAAGACAATTCAACTATGGAATAAGGAGACAACAGTATGGGTGGCAGTCACAGAATTATCAAAGTGGGAGAAGATTTAACCACTTCAGAAACGGCAGAGTCAGATGCTTCTATTGTGGCAGGATTGGTCATATGCAGTCCTCGTGCTTCAAGCTTCACGGATATCCTAATTCTGCTCCTCAACCCAAACAGCAAGAGGTTAGGCCTAAGGTGATGAAGAAATGGATACCTAAAGTTACCTGTTTGATAGCTCACACTTCCTTGAGGGTTTCTACCAAAGATGACTGGTATTTTGACAGTGGGTGTTCAAGACACATGACTGGAGTAAAGAATCTTCTTGTTGATGTGAAACCTCAGTCTTCTGGCTATGTTACATTTGGTGATGAGATCAAAGGAGAGATAAAGGGGATTGGAAGAGTAAACTGTGACAGTACTCCCAAGCTGGAGAATGTTCTTCTTGTTAAAGGACTAACAGCTAATTTGATTAGTATTAGTCAACTTTGTGATCAAGGATTCAAAGTAGACTTCACCAAGTCCGAATGTAATGTGAAAGATGACAAAGGAGAAGTCATTATGACAGGAGCCAGATCTAAGGACAATTGTTATCTTTGGGTGCCGTAAAATTCAAATTCTTCCACGTGTGTGCTTGCTAAAGAAGATGATGTCAAAATCTGGCATCAGAAGCTGGGACATCTTCACCTAAAGGGAATGAAGAGAATTATCTCCTCAGAAGCAGTCAGAGGGATTCCCAAACTTAGTATTGAGGAAGGAAAGGTGTGTGGAGACTGTCAAAAAGGAAAGCAGACAAAGATGTCTCATCCGAAGCTTCAACATGACACCACCTCCAAGGTATTGGAACTTCTTCATATGGATTTGATGGGACCTATGCAGGTTGAAAGTCTGGGTGGAAAGAAATATGCTTATGTAGTTGTGGATGACTACTCAAGATACACCTGGGTAAATTTCATCAAAGACAAATCTGAGGTGTTTGATGTCTTTAAAGAGCTCTGTCATAAACTCCAAAGAGAAAAGGAGAGTAAGGTCATCAGAATTAGAAGTGATCATGGAAGAGAGTTTGAAAATAGTAAGTTTGAAGAATTTTGCTCGTCTGAAGGTATAAGTCATGAGTTTTCATCTCCTATCACCCCTCAGCAAAATGGAGTTGTTGAGAGGAAGAACAGAACTATACAAGAGTCGGCTAGAGCAATGATTCATGCCAAGAAACTACCTTATCACTTCTGGGCTGAAGCCATGAACACTGCCTGCTACATTCACAACAGAGTTACCCTAAGAAGAGGCACTTCATCCACTCTATATGAACTATGGAAGGGAAGAAAACCTACTGTTAAGTACTTCCATGTGTTTGGTAGTAAATGTTACATTCTGGCAGATAGAGAGCAGAGAAGGAAATTAAATTCCAAAAGCGATGAAGGGATATTTTTGGGGTACTCCATCAACAGCAGAGCTTATCGGGTCTTCAACTCCAGGACCAAAGTGATGATGGAGTCAATCAATGTTGTGATTGATGATGAAGAAAAGCATGAAGTTGAGGATGCATAGAAGATGTTGGAACATTAACTGATGAGGTAGCTGTTGAAGTTGAAGAAAGAAATCCATCCCCTAGTACTGCTGACACTGAGCCTGAGCAACCTCAGAAGGATCCTTCTATCAGAATTCAGAAGGATCATCCTAAGGAGCTGATCATAGGTGATCCAAATTCTGGAGTAAGAACTAGGTCCAAAGAAATCATAGCTAGCTCGTGCTTTGTATCCAAAATTGAGCCAAAAATGTCAAGGAAGCTCTGACAGATGAATTTTGGATAAATGCTATGCAAGAAGAACTGGAGCAGTTCAAGAGAAATGAAGTCTGGGATCTTGTTCCAAGACCAGAAGAGGTGAATGTTATTGGAACAAAGTGGATCTACAAAAACAAGTCAGACGAGCTTGGAGTGATTACAAGAAACAAAGCAAGACTTGTTGCACAAGGTTATACTCAAGTGGAGGGAATCGACTTTGATGAGACGTTTGCTCCAGTGGCGAGACTAGAATCCATCAGACTACTTTTGGGTATGGCTTGTAACCTAAGATTCAAGCTGTTCCAAATGGATGTGAAGAGTACCTTTCTAAATGGCTATCTGAATGAAGAAGTCTATGTAGATCAACCTAAAGGATTCACTGATCCAAACTTCCCCAATCATGTGTTCAAACTGAGGAAGGCACTGTGTGGCTTAAAACAAGCTCCAAGGGCCTGGTATGAGCGGTTGACAGAATTCTTAGTAGCAAATGGGTATAGAAAAGGAGGCATTGACAAAACCTTGTTTGTCAAGGAAGAAGGAGGAAAATTAATGGTAGCCCAAATTTATGTGGATGACATTGTATTTGGGGGGATGTCAGATGCTATGGTAAAACAGTTTGTCCAACAAATGCAATCAGAATTTGAAATGAGTTTGGTTGGAGAACTTAGCTACTTCCTTGGATTGCAAGTCAGACAAATGGAGGATTCTATCTTTATTTCTCAAAGCAAATATGCTAAGAGCATAGTAAAGAAGTTTGGCCTAGATAAAGCCAATCACAAAAGGACACCTGCTCCCACCCATTTGAAGCTATCCAAGGATGAGAATGGAGTGAGTGTGGATCACAGCTTGTACAGAAGTATGATTGGGAGTTTACTATATCTCACAGCAAGCAGACCTGATATTTCCTTTGCTGTTGGAGTATGTGCTAGATATCAGTCTGATCCAAAGATAAGTCACTTGAATCAAGTGAAGAGGATTCTGAAATATGTAAATGGCACAAGTGACTATGGAATGTTATATAGCCGTGATTCTGGGACTGGTTTAAAAGGATACTGTGATGCTGATTGGGCTGGAAGTGCAGATGATAGAAAAAGCACTTCAGGAGGATGTTTCTTTCTAGGGAACAATCTAATTTCCTGGTTCAGCAAGTAGCAGAATTGTGTATCTCTATCAACTGCTGAAGCTGAGTATATAGCAGCAGGAAGTAGTTGCTCTCAACTGGTCTGGATGAAGCAGATGTTGAGTGAATACAATGTTAAACAAGATGTTATGACTTTGTACTGCGATAATCTGAGTGCAATTAATATATCTAAAAATCCTATACAGCACAGTAGGACAAAGCACATAGACATAAGGCATCATTTCATAAGGGATCTGGTAGAAGAAAAAGTTGTTACCTTGGAACATGTAGCCACAGAGAACCAGCCGGCTGACATATTCACTAAAGCCTTGGATGCAAACCAATTTGAAAGATTAAGAAGCAAATTGGGAATCTGCTTTTATGAAGACTGAATCTGCTAGAGAGGTTGTGGGCAGTTGGGGTGGTTCTGAAAATGTGTAGTCAACTGCCAGGTGAAGGTTGCCTAATTATGGCTAAAAAGGGGGAGATAGTCAAGAGAATTATTGCCATATGTTGCTGATGTGATGCAGAGATTAAGGGGGAGATAGATTGATGCTGCTAAAAGGTGTTTAGTTGAAAAGTGGTGATGCAGTTATTAGTAATGTGCTGCACATTATGAGCTATGTTTTAGAGGGGGAGCACCAATTGGCTGGTGTCAATAATGAAGATGGTGCTGCAGCAGATCAAGTGATGAAGAATTTGAAGATTATCAAACTGCTGCTAATTAATGAGTTTCAAATTGATTGAAGATTATTCCGCTGCTGAAATCTCTGAAGGTGCAGAGTGCAGAAGTTGTTTGCAGAGTGCAGAGATTGTTTTAGCCAAAATTAGCCAAAGGGGGAGATTGATAGTTCCTGGATTGGCTGAAATTTTGGTAAAACAAAGGTTATTCAATGTTGATGTCAAGGTGCTGATGTTGTAAAATTGAAGTCTTAACACTGGGCTGTGTTAAGTAGTTAAGTGCTGAAGTTGGATGTCTGATGTCACACAGGTGATGTTGTAACATCAGACCTGCAGAATTAATAACAACAGCAGGTTGTTAGGGCACGCGTATTAGCTGGAATTGTGGAGAGTGGTTGACTCATTGGATGAGAATATCTTGGGATAGATATTTTCTGTTACATGGGAGATTTGATTGGAGATCTGTTGGAGAATTAAAAGGTTGAAGATTTAAAAATATTTTGGGGATAAAATCTGTTTTGAAGATTCAGTTTTAATTAACAAATCTGATCAAATATTGTGACAAGTCCAAGCCCAATTCAGGAGCTATATAAAGCGCACAAGACCAAAGGAAAAAGTACAGATTAAAGATCAAGAGCAGAGGCCGAGTGTCTTAGATATTTGTACGAATCGTGAGTAAACCATTCAAGGGTGAATTGGTGATCTGTCCTCTCTAAAGCTGTGAAGCAAAGAGAGTTGTTTGAATTGATCAAAGCTGTGAAGTAAGATCAAGGGTACTCAAAGTGGGTTCTTTGAGTGTTTGTAAGGGATTGAGTGGTGTTCTCATACCTAAGTGGTTTCTTAGGTAGGAAGTCATTAGTAGAGTATAAGTTTTGGAGATTGTCAATGGGTTGTTGAGTCTGTAAATTATATCTACAAGTAGTGAATTCCATCCCTGGCTTGGTAGCCCCCAGAGTAGGTTGGTTGTAACCGAACTGGGTCAACAATTCTTGGTGTTATTTTACTGTTATTGCTGTCCATTGTGCAGAGTGTGTTGTTGTGACATCACACCTTAACGTCACACGTCTGATACCAGAATTTCAATTAGTCTCACAAGCAACAACAAACCTTATGTTGTTTAATAGCCTATTCATAATATTACCCAAAGACTTTCTATTTAGGGCTCTAAATATGAGAAACCCTCTCATTTTCTCTCAATCACTAAACCCTAGTGATTGGTGATTCACCCAATTATCAATGTCGAATATTACAACTCAACTAGACAAACCTTATATTCTAAGTTACTGAAACATAGAGGTGTACATAAAATAACAAGGACTCTTGTAAACCCTAGCACTATAAAATCTTCAATGTGAATGCTTTCTTTCCAATGTAGGTTTGAGCTCCTTACATAGCATAATAACTGTGGTCTTTTCTCCTTGGATTTTAGCTTTAATTTTGTCCAGAATTAATGCACAATTTATTGGATATTATCTCTTCCATTAACCTCTCCAACAATATATGATTTATTTCAATTTAAATTCAAATTTAAATCTTCATTTAAATATGAATCAATCTTCAACGAGATGTCAAACAAATCAATTAATCATATTGCTAAACCAATTAACAGTAAAATATGATGAATATTTGACCAGAAAGTCTTCTAAAATCCAGTAGCAATAACCTGTTGTGCAAGGCCAGTATGTCGTACCAACATACTGTGACATTGCGTCTAGCATGTTTCCCTTCTACACCTCCATACAACTTAAGCAAGCTAGATTAATCTTGAATACTTTGAACACTTCTCCATGTTGTTATTTTAAAAAATGCAGCCAATCCCAAAAGAACAACAAATATTTATGGATTAAATTTGAAAACAAACTTCATGATAGCAACATCGTCATTTCTATCTTCTGACATAGGCAGAATTCTGTTTAACTTCTTAAGAGTGAGTGTGAGGGTTAATCCAAGAAGGCAGGAAGCTTGGAAACCAATTGTCAAAAAGTTGCGAAAAAAGATAACATCATGGAAAAGCAGACAAATTTCTATGGGTGGAAGAATAGTTATGCTCAATTTTGTAATGGCAGACATCCATATCTATCAATTTTATTTCTACAAAGCTCCAAAGTAAATTGTGAAGGAAATAACTAAGATTCAACGGAAGTTTTTGTGGGGTGGAACTGCGAATCAGAAGAAGATTAATTGGGTTAGTTGGAAAAGCATTTACTGAAGTAAACAAAAAGAGTTTTTGGCATAAAACACTGTGGAATCTTCAAATTAGCTCTTATAAGCAAATGGATTTGAAGGGTTATATAAGAACCAAAACCAATTTGGATGGATGTGTTAACCTTTGGGTATGAAGATGTAATGTCAAAGTTTCTCAATATTTTGGCACAAATAATGGAGATGGGTTCTTTGAGGCATGAAAAGTGGGAGTGGAATCTAGTTGTTAACCAAGCAAGGCTAGATGGAAAAGGAATAGGCCAAATGTCAATTCTGACGCAAATTCTTATGGACGTTTTTTTCACTACTGACATGGAAGATCGATTCGTTTGGTGGAAAGATAGGCAAGGCTTCACGGTTAAAAGTAGTTATGTAGTGCTTTGTGATCATATTAATCAGTAGGAGGATTCCATTCAGCTGCCTGAGTCGACTTTAAATACACTAGATCAGGTGTGGCAAACCAAGATTCCTAGTAATCTTCATATTTCTTTACTAGAGGTTGATTTTAAATTTCTTAACAACCAGAGATCAATTGGCTAGAAGAGGAAAAACAATAAAGAACACAAGTAATTGGTAACCCAGTTCGGTAAAACCACATCTACATCTAGGAGGAACTCTACCCAAGAAACAATATTCACTACTTCAAATTAGTAAAATTAGTTTTCTAGGAACATCAATCCCATGATGATCAACGCCTCTTCCTAATCCTTGTGACTTTCTATTTAGGACTCCATCTATATATGAGAAATCATCTCACTTTCTCTCAATCACTAACCTCTAATGATCAATTCAATAACAACTCTATTAATTGTTAAATTTACAACTCAACTAAGACAAACCAACAACTATGCCAAGTTACTGAAACATGGAGTGGTGTACACAAATAGATTCAACACTAATCCTTATGATAACATTAGCGTGGAATATAAGAAACAAAACCACTTTGTTTTACAACTTCGTTAACTTTGTAATATGTTTGAGCGCGTTTCTTGCTCTTTTTAATTAATTTGCTTATTGAACAAAAAAAGAGATATGAATGAAGGCGCTAGAGTGATGCACAATAATAACTCAAACAAAGACTCAAAAATGAAAACCCTAACACAAAAGTCTTCAAAACATGCACACCTCAAACGTGAGGTTTGAGTCTCCTTAAATAGCAATGCAATCCTGGGCTTTTCTCCTTTGGATTTCTGATTTAATTTCGTCCAGAATAATAACATATATTGTTGGATTAATAACATATATTAACTCAAATTCAAATTCAAATTTAAATTTTCATTTAAATTGATTTGATCTCAACAGCTGTCAAACAAATCACACAAATGCATTGCTAAAATATAGTAACAAATATGATTGAATCTCAACCAAAATTTCGCTCAAAAACACAACAAAATTGGCCTGCTGAATTAGGGCTTGATGTTGCACACATCTTGGAACATCGTGTTCCACACGTGTCCCTTCTTCACCAAAACTGCAAAAATATTAGTCTGTTGACAAAGATCGGATATTGCAGCACACATGGTAAAACATTGTGTTCCACATGTTGCACAAGAACATCCAAAATGACTCTTTTCAAATAAATCCTCTTTGTTGAGTAAATCTTGGCCCAATCTTCCTTCAAAGTAAATTCAATCAAATCTTCTTTGACTGAATCAAACATAAATCTTTTAATTAAATCATATTCTCCATATTCATGATTTAATAAAATATGTCCCCAACTTGATTTGGATTAACAACACAAACTTCTTCAAAAACAAACTTTTGGATCTTTTGAAAAAATTAACATCACACCAAATCTGAAGGAATTCTAACGATAATCAAAACACAATCCTTACGCCAATATGTCACACAACATATGTTGTGTATCTTGCTTACAACCAATTAACAACATCTTGAACTGAACATATCTTTTTAGAAACAACACAAACACGCTTAAATTTCCCCATGAATCTATCTAACAGACCGAGGCCTGATGCTGGAAGACACGCTTGAATATCGTGTTCCACATGTTGTCTATACACCAAAATACATCTTATACATGTGTTATTTTATCTAATGCAACCAATCACGTAGAACAACATTCCTAGTTAAGCATTTAAGAAGTCACAGGTTACACAACAGTTAGGGGTGGGAATAGGCCAGACCAACTAACAGGGGCCTACGGCCTAGCCTACATAGGTTCAGGTCAGGCCAGGCTTTTTCTTAAATTGAAAAGGCCTAGGCTTTTTTATAAGCCTATTTAGCTAAAGAGGCTAGGCCACAGGCTGTAAGAAAAGCCTTTTAAGTCTAGTAGGCTGACCTATTTAAGAAAAAATTAATAAATTTATTATTATTATATTGGGTAAATTACATTCAGGGTCCTTTAAGTTATTTAATTGTAACACTTTGGTCCTTTATGTTTGTTTTGCTTCAAGTAGATCCTTTAAGTTATTTTAAAACATCAAGTTAGTCCCTTAAGTTGTTTTTGTAACGCTTTGGTCCCTTTTTTAAAAATCTCCGTTAAAATAAATTGCAAACTCATACATCATTTCAACTGGTTTTTCACGCTGATCATGAATATGCAATCAAATTTATCAAACAAGTTACGATTCATGAGAATTAGTTAAAAATGGACGAAATACATAATGAAAAAATCATCGATCCGACCAAAATACACAATCAAACGTAAAACTAGTTACATATTCGTGATCAGCGCGAAAAACCAGTTCAAAAGGTATATGAGTTTACAATTTATTTTAACGGAGATTTTTAAAAAAGGGACCAAAGCGTTACAAAAACAACTTAAGGGACTAACTTGATATTTTAAAATAACTTAAAGGACCTACTTGAAACAAAACAAACATAAAGGACCAAAGTGTTACAATTAAATAACTTAAAGGACTCTGCAGGTAATTTAGCCTATTATATTCTATTTTGTACTTGAATTAAAATACGAAATTAAAACTTAGTTATCTTGAAGAACTTATGAAAATAAGTTGAAAAATCATTATAAACAATGTCATAAATTGTTGTCATAAGTTTTTCTCATAAGTTATCTTCAACAAATAGTATCACCAAACTTATGCTAATAAGAAAACTTGAACGAGACAATGAAAACAAACATTTAATATCATTGATCTTTTAACATGTTAGTCTATTTAACATTAGTTGAATTTCTTATTTACAGATGTTCAAATGAAGTAGACTTTTAAATAGGCTAGTAGGCTAATCAGGCCTTCGAAAAGGTCAGGCTTAGGCCTAAAAATAAGCCTATGATAGGCTACAGACCAGGCTTAGACTTTGAATTTTTTAGTAGGTTAGACTCAGGCTTGGCAAAACCTAGCTAGGCCCAGCCTATTCCCACCCCTAACAACAGTAAAGAATCACTTCGATGCCTTTTCAAGCAGAATTAAAGGAAAGTTTAGTGATAATTTTATGTTTTTTCTGGGCAGCAGCTAGTTGGTTAGTGTGGAAATGCAGGAATGTCATTCTTTTTCAGGTAGAGTTGTTGATCAAGTGGGATATTTTTGGGAGAATCAAGAACTTAAGTTGAATTTGGTACAAGTTAAATTTAAAAGTCTTATTGTTCATACGTGAGAGAATTGGAAGGCAAATCCGATTAGATATTTATCTTGCGGATTTTTTTAATTAGGGCATTTCTTAATGCACCACCCAAGTTTCTTAGGCACCACGTGAAATTATTTTTTTGCCCCTATATTCCGGATGTGCACATCCAGACGCACCAAATTTTGAAAAAACGCTGAAGTGTTCCAGATATGCATATCCGGAAACAATTCTGATGTGCACATCCGGAAGTATTTCTTATTACTTCACGCCAGACGTTCTTCCCCCCTCATTATTCACCTTTCCATTTCCACTCCTTCTCAAACTCTCTCAAACTCTCAAATTTTCAAACACCACAAATCTCGATTTTTTCCACTCGAGTTCGGCGCAGAGCAACTACTACAACGATCAACACACTCCAAATTCTCCGTATCACATTTAAATCGGTAAGTTTTCAAATTTTAGAGTTTCGGAGTAATTTTCGAGTAATCGATTTAGAGTAGACATTTAGGTGTAGAAATTGTTAGGTTGTATGAATAACATAGGTTAGAGACAATGTAGGTCATTTTTACTGCTTCAAACGGACGATCAGGGCATAAAATTGCCCTTTTGGTTGTTACAGTGGCCATGAGTGCCGTTTTTAAACTTCAAAATACGTACCGGATGTACAGATCCGGAAACAGTGAAACGTTTAGTGTTTCCGGATGTGCACATCCGGAAATACCTAACGTTTAAAATTCTGAGTCCTTTCGGATGTTCACATCCGGAAGACCTTTTTTTTTCCTTTTTTAATTTTGCTTGTTTGTTTGTTTTTGTTTAATTATTTTTAAACAAAATTTAATTTATTTATTATGCTTTGCAGATTACATGGCTGGCAGAGACGATCGTACCATACATGGACGGACAGCTCAGCACGCATCTGTCCGACGTGAGCGGATGCAGTCTACGGCCGAGGCTTCCTCCGCAGAGGGAGTTGGGGTAGCCCCTACAGCTGAGGGACATCCTGCACCACATCCTACACCACAGGTTCAAGCCACTTCCACATCACAGGTTCAGGTCACTCCTCCGTCAGCCGCCGATTCTACATCTCGGAGGCGTCGGGATTCTACTGCTAGTTCATCAGGGTCCCAGCCCGCACGCAGGCGTCGTCGGGAGACTCCAGCTCCATCAGCTGCTCCTCCTCGTTCCCCTGTTCTTGTTCCTGTTCCAGAGGGTGATCACCCAACACATGAGGGTGTTGACGATGATGACGATTTCGATGAGCTGGGCGGTTACCCCGGGGGACCGTCTAATATGTCCCTACTCGCGGGGTACTCTGAGCATACTGCCAGATTTGTCTGGCTAGGACAGGTAACCTTTCTCGATTTATTTATAGAATTGTATTCGTTGAAAATATGTTCATTTGTAACATTGTTTTATTTGGAAATTTTCAGGATAAGGATTCACAGAAGTTCTATAACCATGGGGGCAAGGTTATGGACACGATTGAGATGCTGCCTACAGCTGAGTGGTTCACGTCTGCAGTTGCGGAGTCTGGTCTTGGAGGCCTGTCTAGGATTGGGTATTCCCAGATCCAGTACGGTATCCTGATGGAATTTGTTGAGAGATGGCACCCTGAGACATCCTCATTCCATCTACCGTACGGCGAGATCACGATCACGCTAGACGACATCTCATGCCTCTTACATCTACCAATCACGGGTACCCTTCTGAGTCACTGACGAAGGCGGACGGCATAGAGTTGTTGGTTACAGAGCTTGGGGCTAGCCCAGAGAAGGCACATGCGGAGGTGCACCAGTTGAGGGGCGCACACCTCCGGTTCTCATTTTTTATGGATAGATTTACTGAGGCGCTTGCAGAGGCAGAACGGGCAGATGGTGATCCAGCTGAGGTGGCGATCCACATGACGCGTGCCCTAAGGTGCTACTACTTGTTTTTGCTAGGCACGCAGGTCTTTGTGGACACCAACCCCTATTATGTTGATATCGTCTACCTCAGGTACCTTTCGGATCAGACAGAGATCCATGGTACAACTGGGGGGCTGCTGCGCTGGCATTCACCTATTCCAGGCTCTCTGATGGTTGCCGCTGGGCAGCCAAGATTGTGGCAGGCAGCTGTACGCTATACGTGGTATCAATCTAATATTCTAAGTGAGTTTTTCATTTCTTTTCTTTCTGTATTCATTATAATGTTTGACACCCATGTTATGTTTTCCATTTCAGGCGTGGATTTTACAACACTTTCCCTATATTACTGGTTGGGGGAGTGCCCAGGGGTACACTGAGGATATGCCACGTGCTGCTGCATTTGTCCTGCTCAGAGGGAACCAGGCGCCGGACCCCTTCAGAGTGTATCTAGATCGGATGGCTGCTGAGGATGTTTTGTATTGCCCCTATGCCGATCACCGTGTGACGCGCCCGTTCGATGAGGTTTGTTTGTTCTCAGGATGGTTGGCATGCAGTTCGACCGTTACTGCCCGATACCTGCCAGAGCGCGTCTTGCGTCAGTTCGGTTACACGCAGACGATCCCCAGGATGCCTCATGAGTCTGCTCCTCTAGGCTTGACCCGCAGGCAGATAGATGAGTTATATGCTGACTACCAGTCCCACTTGGTACCGGAGGAGGCTCGGGCGACCAGAGCGGAGACAGACTGGAGTGTTGCTGCCGGGTACATCGTGTGGTTCTACACCGTCTCACACCCATGCATGGTGCCCACTGCTGAGGGATCGCCACCCAGACCTGCTCATCAGGAGATATTAGAGGAGCGGCAGTCTCAGCTGGACCACACTCAGGATGTCCTACCACGCTGTCGTGAGATAGAGCAGATAGCGCGGCAGGCCATTGCGGACGGTCACCTCCCTGAGGGCTCTGGTGCCAGACTTGCCGTGGACAGGATTATTGCGATTGCTCAGGGGGCACTTCAGTACCGCAGACATCGATCCAGGATGGCGGGTAGGGGCAGAGGGGGCAGAGGAGCAGGGGAGCCAGGAGAGATCCTTCGCCATACGCAGTAGTTTTTTGTTTGATGTATTATATTTATATTAGATGTATGCACTGTATTTTGACAGAGATTTATTATATATATATATATATATATATATCATTTTATTTTATATATGGATGTTGTCAAATGTATATTAAATTGCGACGATTTATTAACATATGCGACCAAGCAAAAAAACCGATTTTTAAAAAAAAAATAATGTTCTGCTTTTTTCCGAATCTGCAGATCAGGAATGTTTTCGGATGTGCACATCCGGAAAGAATCGGCGTTTTTAAAAAAATTGGTGCGTCCGGATGTGCACATCCGGAATCAGGGGGCAAAATTAAAAATTCAGATGGTGCCTAAGAAACAATGGTGGTGTGAGAAGAAATGTCCTGTAATTATCGTTTCAAGTTTTTGCTTCGTGAATCATTCTTATATTAAGGGTTGAATATTTCTTCTATTTCTCATTATTTGCTTATAAAAAAAAGTAACACAGAAAAAATAATGTCTTATAGAAAAAAATAATGTCTTATAAATACAACTTATTTTAGTAACATATTAAAGTAAAAAACTATTGCAAATGTAATGATTACACAAATTTGTTTCTTAACCAATGTCTTAAAAGACAACTTTTCACCATTCTCAAATAAAATAATTGCTTTTGCTAAAATCCCTCTTGACGGCATACACAAAGGTCAAACTCTCCCTCCTTTCTCACCCAACTTTAACTTCCATCATGTCGACCCACCCCCAAGATTCCTAAATCGTCATACATATATTTCATCATCTTTTTCTTCTTGCATCATCTTACTATATACTAACATACATGTATTTCAGTATAAAAAACAAATATATTTCATTGTGGTATTATTTATCTATCATTAATTAATTTAAATGATATGATTTAGTTCTTCAATTACATTAATCTTTTATTTACTAAAGTATTCTTAATTTTTTTAATTATCAATAGCCACAGATATTATGATAGAAAGATAAATTCTATTTTTCTTTTGAAAAATAACATCAATTTTTAATATATATATATATATATATATATATATATATATATATATATATATATATATATATATATATATATATATATATTATAATTAAAAAAAAATAGTCCCACATGCACCAAAGAATTTTGTTGAGCTATATATGCCTTTGTTTGGGATAGTTTGCATCTTTAGAGCTGGCCACCAAACTCCACTAATCACATAATTGTAGTTCATCCATATTCTCTTCCCTTCTTTCTTTTTTCTTTCGCATAAACAAAAATAAATATTAAACCTTCAAATCCAATGAGTTCCTTAAGCAAAGCTCCTACTAATACTTCAATTGAGGAAAGTGGTTGGACTACTTATTTTGATGACTTCTTCAACAACAATGATGATGATAATCTTAACAACATCAACCACAAGTGTTCTAACTCTGTGTCTTTATCTACCTCTTCTTCCCTTCTCTCAGATGCAACTTCTTTGGTTGATAAAAATGTATTATTCCATAAAAATGTTGAGAAGGAGCTTTCTTTGAATAAAAATGGTGAAATGGGTTCAAGTTTCAAGAAGAGAAAGAATATTGTTGATCAAGCTTTGGAAGATACCGCAACTTCTCCTCTCAATACTCCCAAGGTTTTCATTTCCTCTATTCTCTTCATGATTTTCATTTTCCCTAGCTACAATATTATTTTATTTTTTTGCCAAAAAATCGTTAATTATTTTTTTAATAGAAAAATGAAATTATAAGGAGTATTTCATCAACAGACATAAACTCATAAAAAAAAGTATATGTATAAATAAACATAAAAATACATTGAGCAAGCTTATCATTGACCATTCATAATATAAGTTGGCTAATTACAATATTTGAACTAGTTTAAAATTTTATAGAAAAAAAATCATCAAATTTTTTCATATTTAAGAAATTATTTTGGAAATTAATAATTTAAATATTAATTTTTTGACATTCTAAAAAAATTAAAAACTATTCTATGTTTGTTTACCCTTCATAAAATATATATTTTTAATTAAAATAATCTATCTTAAATGATTTATAAGAAAAACTAAAAAGCTTCTCAATGTAAAAAACTTTTATTTTTTTATGTTAATATAAATAATTTTTAGATTATCATTTTTCTAAAAAAAAACGGTAACAAACAAATTAAAAAACTCCTGAAAGTGATTATTAAAAAAAATTAAAAGGGTAGCTTCTAAAAAATTTGTCAACATGGCTCTATAATTCATCCATGGTAACTCACACATATATAATTTCACAAAAATACCTATATAAGTATATTATAATATAAGGTTTCCAAGTGCATAAGAATTACATAAAAGCTATACTTTAAATAAATTATTCATTTATTTTCCTTTTTTCTTATAATAACCTTTTGTCCTTCCCAGTGGTATACATATATAGTAGTTTCACATGCAAATTTGGTTGTTATATGATTTATTTATGAATTTTTTTAACAAGTGAATATTGTTATTATGTAATTTTATGTGTGTAGGAGAAGAGAAAGGCAATAGTTGAGGACAAAAAGAATTGAGTTAAAATGAGAAGGATAGTGACTGCACAGAAGTAAAGAAGAGAGGTCTTAATTTGTATAGTTCATTTGTGAATGTATGGCAGGAAATCATCTAACTAGGTTGAATAGCTTTTTTGTTAAACGTATATATACAATTTCCAAAAGGATCCAATTCTAGACATTTTAGTCCCATGAGTATCTGTTGCCCCATGTCATGTCAAGGACCAGCTATCCTCAAAAACTTAAAGAAGTTTATATTCATTTTTTATATAAATGTTTAAATTATTTGATTTTAACTTTTGTTTTAAACTTTTATAATAAAAAATTAAGAAAGGAAATTTTGTATTGAATGTGACCCTAATACTCTTTATAGGATAGTTGGATTTTCAACTTCATCTCGAAAAAAAATAAAAAAATATACACATATAATTGGGTATAATCGGGTTTAAGTGTGGGTGATTAAACACTACATCCATTACGAATGTCTAATCAATCTTGCTCGTGCTCACGAAAAATCATGTCCAACTTAATCCACTAAATCTTGTGTGCATCATCACTATCATCCCCTAAAAATGATTTAAATAAAAATTCAATTTTATAAATGGTACCTGAATAACATAAAAGAAAATAAACCGAAATTAACGAACTTGTAATCAAGACAAAATTAAGAATACCAGTTCGCCTCACATAAACAAATTATGATTTCTCCACTCCTAAAGTCCTTTTCAAATTCTACCAATTATTATATTCTTGAAAGAGAGTCTTCTTGGATTACCTGCAATTTACTGTCCTAAATATTTGAAAGGCTTCTTCAATCTAGAAATCTTTAATACTCAAATCTTAAACTTTATGTAGAACTCATCCTTAAACATTCATCTGCCCATTATCTCCATTTTTATTTTGGAAATTTCGTACATTGCATCATTGTTTTCAAGTATTTTCATACCATTAAATTGTATGTATGCCTTTTGAAAATCAACCTTAAATTGTATAGCCTTGTTTATTTTTTGTTGTTCGCCACTTCATTCGCGATTAAAATGTCAATCAAAATTTCTCTTCCTTCTATGAAAGTTGTATAAGTTTATGAAATTATCTTGTTTATGCCACTCTTATCAATTTATTGGTCAAAATCTTTGCTAGAATTTTATAAATGCACCCCTAAGGGTTGGTCTAGTGAAGATTTGAAACTTAAAAGTGTGTTTCTCTTAAAATCTCAACTTTGAATCTTGTTAAGTACTAACAATTTATATGTTACTTAAAGTTTGATTATCAACTCCATGACATTCATAACTTCTTCCACTCTCTAGTTGCCAGCTTCTATGTTAAAAATAGAATTATTTCTTCCCCTATTTAATATTAGGAGGCTAACTTATGCAATAGTGCTTTCAAGAGAGATTAAATGAACAATGTAAGAATTATACTCTCTCAGTCATGATATATTTTATAGGGGAAGTAAAATTATGGATTCTCTACAATAGTGCTTTCAATAATGTGAGTATTACTCTCCATTTTGTCTTTTTTTTCTCTCAATATTCCTCTCCTCTCACATTTCATATCATGTAATTAATGAACGGAGCGAGGGAGTAACGAAAACATATGAATTGAAGTTTTTTTGTTTGTTTCTGATTTAGTCTTATATCCACTAGTGCAGGGCATATACTATATAGCTTTACAAAAATAGTACTACTGATCATGTGTGTATATATATAGGACAAACCCTGCTGGAAAGCACAGAAGAGGCATATATACAATAAATAGAAAGGTGGGTGTGCGGAGTAGGATGAATATACTATACATATATTAAGCTTAGACTATCATTTGACTCTGACTAGAGAATTCAGATGAACAATCAGCATATTCTGATTGCATATGCATACAACATATTGATTAAAGCTGCAAAAGGGTTTTTTCTCAATTCAATGCTAAATTTAATGCATATCATATCTACTTCTTTGTAGGAAAGAGCAGTTTAGTTGTTGGAATGATGAATTTAATGCTAAGTTTTGTTTGTTTTATTTCCAATAACATGGCCTCCAATTAGATTGGCAATATTTTATATAATTTAAATACAAAATAGATTACATGATCATTTTTATTAATTTAATAACCTAATTTTATTTTACTTTAATAATTAAAAATTGAAGTATATTATAAAATTATTTTCTTAACTGGAAATACTTTATATACTTTAATAAAAATAAAAATAAATATTAAATAAAATAAATAACAAATAAATTAAAATACTTTATTACAGAGTTAGAAAAAAAATTTAAGTCATCCTCGGTCGTGGTCATGTAGGTGACATTCGATTCTACATCAACGAGATCCTACTTCTCACAGCTCCCTACGAGATTCTTTTTGGTCTTTTGTAGTGTCTGGTGACCGAGAAAAACTCCCTCCTTCATTGAAAGTTCTTCTCAAATTATTTGATCCACAAACATTTTGTATGTCAATTCGATCTAGTAGTGTTGTGTGCACAATCTTTGTAAATTTTTCGCTTTCAAAATCTAATTTATTGTTTGACATGAATTGGTTTTCAGTTGTGTTGTTGGCTAGTTTGACGTTTCAATGGTGGGATCACTACGCCAAAATTACTCTTTGGCAGCACTACATAGGCAGCGCTTTATTACAAAAGCGCTGCTATAAGTTAAAAAATTTAGAAAACACGAAAACTGTTCACTTAGAAAAATAAAAGCGCGTCTAAATATAAGACCTTAGACAGCGCTTTTGAGGAAAGCGCTTTCTAAGGTCTTATAAATTAAAAAAAAAAAATTAAAGGAAAATATTAGACAGCGCTTTCCTTAAAAGCGCTGTCTAAGGTCTTATAAATTAAAAAAAATATATAAGACCTGAGACAGCGCTTTTGAGGAAAGCGCTTTCTAAGGTCTTATAAATTAAAAAAAAATTAAAGGAAAATATTAGACAGCGCTTTACTCAAAAGCCCTGTCTAAGGTCTTATAAATTAAAAAAAAAAAATCAAAAGCGCTGTCTAAGGCCCATATGAGACAGCGCTTTCAAAAGCGTTTTCTAAGGCCCACCTTAGACAACGCTTTCTTTCAAATCGCTGTCTAAGGTCTTTTTAATTAAAATAAAGATTGAAACTGTATCAGTATTCTATACTTTTTCATTTCATTCTTTCCCTCTCTTTCTGCGAACAAGAACGAACCAGAGCTGAAACCACCGCCGTCGTCCGTCCTTTCACCGCCGTCGTCAGTCCTTTCTCGCCGTCGTCCGTCCGGCCGTCGTCCTTCCTACATTGTCCTCCACCATCCTCCACCGTACTCCACCGTGCTCCACTGTTCCGGTAAGATTTTTTCTTTTTAAGTGAGTTTCATATTTTTCTGTTAGGTTTTGTTCTTGTTACCATATTTTTGGAGTTCTTTAGATATAATGATGTTCTGTTAGGTTTTGTTCTGTTAGGTTTTGGAGTTCTTTTGATAGAATGATGTTCTTTTGATAGAATATGAGTAGTTTAGATTAGTGTTATTGTAGTTTAGGTTAGTTTAGGTTAGTTTAGGTTAGTGTTAATGTTGCTCTACATTGTTATTGCTATATAATGTGTTAGTTTAGTTTAGGTTAGTTTAGGTTAGTGTTAGTGTTAGTGTTAATATTGCTCATTATTTTAATATTGTAAATCCTTGAGGTTGTTGTTCTAAAGAATCGAAATTCAAAGCAATTTATTAGGTAAAGAAATATATTGTAAATCCTTAAGTCATAACTTTCCTCCTTTTGGTTTTGATTTCTATTAATTACTAATGGAAAAACCATGGATAAAAAATGGATAAGTAGGAAAATTGTGTTATGTTAGAAGCCCTGTTAGAAGCTCATTCAATGTTCTATGTTTTATCATAACTTTCCTCCTCATTCAATGTTTTGATTCCTCATATAATAGTGTTTTTGTTGACCTTAATAAGTAGGAAAACCATGGATAAAAAATAGATGGATGCCGATCGATTGTCCAAAGAGTACGAGAATGGGGTATTAGATTTCGTTAAGTTTGCTGTTCAACACGTTAAAGACCCCAGTCGAATGGATTGTCCTTGCTTGGGTTGTTGTTATGTGGGTAAGGTTGACGCAGATGGATTGAAATCGCATTTACTGATGCATGGAATTGATCGAAGTTATAAGTGTTGGATACATCATGGTGAGAAAATTAACGAGAATGTTGAACCGAAGGGGAAAAGTAATACGACCTATGCTTCAGATGACAAAGACACGGAAACATACGATTGTGATCGAGTCGAAGAGATTGCAGAAGCAGTTGAAGAAGATCTTCATGATTGTCCCGAAATGTTTGAGAGGTTGGTAAGCGATGCAGAGAAACCGCTCTATCAAGGTTGCACTAAATTCACAAGACTGTCTGCGGTATTGAAGTTGTACAACTTAAAGGCGGGCAATGGATGGTCGGATAAAAGTTTCACAGAGTTGTTGGCCCTTTTGAGAGAAATGCTACCGGAGGATAATGTTCTTCCCAATCGAACCTATGAGGCCAAAAAAATGTTGTGCTCTATTGGCATGAGCTATGATAAGATACATGCTTGTCCAAACGATTGCGTTTTGTTTCGAAACGAATATGCATCGTTAACTGAGTGCCCTAAATGCGGTTTGTCTCGATATAAGAAAAAATTGTCTCCAGCCAAGGGTTTATGGTATTTTCCTATAATTCCGAGATTTAGGCGCATGTTTCGTAGTGAAACCGATGCAAGACACCTGACTTGGCATGCAGATGAAAGAATTATTGATGGAAAGTTGCGACATCCGGCTGATTCACCACAGTGGTCGAAAATTGATAATGATTATCCTGACTTTGGAGAAGAAGCAAGAAACCTTCGCTTGGCATTATCTACTGATGGAATGAACCCGCATGGTCTTCAAAGTATCTCACATACCACATGGCCTATGATTCTTATGATTTATAACCTACCTCTGTGGCTATGCATGAAGCGTAAGTACATGATGTTATCTATGTTAATCTCTGGGCCTAAACAACCAGGGAATGACATAGACGTATACTTGACACCTTTGATCGAAGATTTAAAGATATTGTGGGAGAACGGTGTGGAGGTTTATGATGGATATAGGAAAGAAAGTTTCAATTTGAGGGCGATGTTGTTTGGCACAATTAATGATTTTCCAGCTTACGGGAATCTATCAGGGTACAGCATAAAAGGTGAAAAAGCGTGTCCTATTTGTGAAGATAAAACAGATTCGAAGCGATTGGAGTTTGGTTATAAGAATGTCTTTCTCGGCCATCGTAAATTCTTAAATGCCAAACATCACTACCGTGGGTGGAGACAAGAATTCAATGGAGACACCGAACAAGGTAGAGCTCCACCTATGTTGTCAGGTGACCAAGTTTTTAAAAAGGTGAAAGATATGCGTACTCAGTTTGGCAAACCTTTTGTACATAAGGTTGTCAAAGGTGGGTGGAAAAAGAGGTCGATATTTTTTGAATTGCCATATTGGAAGTCTTTGTACGTGAGACATTTTCTCGATGTTATGCATATTGAGAAAAATGTATTTGAAAGTGTTATTGGTACGTTACTCAATATAAAAGGAAAGACTAAGGATGGCCTTAAAGCAAGAAAAGACTTGGTAGCGATGGGGATTAGAACTGAATTAGCACCCGTGAAGAAAGGAAGACGAACATATCTACCACCTGCTGCTTTTACTCTGTCTAGAAAGGAGAAGAAAATATTGTGTAAGTTTCTGAGTGAAGTTAAAGTTCCAGAAGGATACTCTTCAGATGTTAGAAGACTTGTGTCTATGAAAGACCTCACGTTGAAGAGTTTAAAGACACACGACTGCCATGTTATAATGGAACACTTTCTACCAATAGGTATACGTTCTATTTTGCCAGTGAAAGTAAGACGCGCCATAACTAATTTGTGTTTTTTCTTTAGGTCAATTTGTAGTAAGGTAATCGATCCCGATATCTTACCAACACTACAAAAAGAGATAGTTATTACCTTGTGTGAGCTTGAAATGTATTTTCCTCCCTCTTTTTTTGACATAATGGTACATCTAGTTGTTCATCTTGTGAAAGAGACACAGTTGTGTGGACTAGCTTATATGAGATGGATGTACCCTGCTGAACGTTATATGAAAATATTAAAAGGGTACGTGAAAAGCCGAAGTCGACCAGAGGGGTGTATTGTTGAACGATACATTGTTGAAGAAGCGGTTGAGTTTTGTACTGAATATTTGTCCAATGTTCAATCGATTGGACTACCCAAAGCTCATATTTTCGAAAAAAAGGATGGTAAAAAATTAATTGGAATGAGAATTGTGACAGTATCAAGGGATGAACGGGATCAAGTGCATTTGTATGTTCTGCACAATGATAATGAGGTTGAGCCATATGTTGAGATGCACAAGGATGTACTCCGAAGGTTAAATTAGAAGATTACCCACATGATGATGATCCTATTCAGGATGAAAGTCAAAAATCTATGGAAGAAGAGATTAAAAGAGGAATAACCGTTATGAAGAAAGTGATTCGTGCTAGAGATCAAGGCATCATTTTAGATGTGCATTGGAGCCCTTCAGGCACTCTTGTTGAGCCTAACAGTCATACCTTGACAAGTTTCATTGGTGCACTTGTAAGGAATGCGATTCCTATTACTTGTGATGATTGGAGAAACAAACAGTCATACCATAATTATGTCTTTAATTATGCCAACTAATCATGTATTTTAAATTATTTGTACTAACCAATGTGTATGGTTTTTTTAGAGGTGCTTCAACGTTGAGGAAGAAAAAAAAGCTTATTTGATGAGATTGGCAGGGAAGCTCCTAAGAGGGTTTAGGACATATTTAAACCGCACCTTTCTTAAGGATGCTGAAGGTAACTTTGTTGATGCAGAGTATCCATCTAAATATGCAAGTTTGATTTCACCACAAGAATGGGTAACGTTTAAAGCCAAACGGAAAACCCCGACATTTAAGATTTTAAGTACAATTAATCGGGAAAGAGCATCAGCTCCCCAGTATCGATACAGGAAAGGACGTGTTGGATATGGACGTTTGGAGCAATCTTTGGTAAGTATCAATAAATTGCAATGATATAATAATTGTTCATCATGAGTTATATTTGATCATATTATTTGGCTTTATATGTAGTTACAAAAGGCGAATAGCTCTGAAACATCTCTTCCTGCACATGTCTTGTGGAAGGAAGCCCGTGTGGGCAAGTCTGGAGTTGTTGCAGAAGAGGTTCTACAAGTATTTGAGAAATGTGTAAGTATAACAATATTTCTTTAATTAAATCAAAACTTTATTAACAAATATTTGACAAATATTCGATATTCATCTGATTTTCAGGAGGCGTTATCTCAGTCTGTATCTCCAGATGATTCCAGGAGCATACTTAGTCGGGCATTAGATGTCCCTGAGTATTCTGGTCGGGTGAGGGGTAAGGGATTTGGGATCACTCCGACCTCCTTGAATATTAAAAAAGGAAAGGCTCCTAGTAATACAGAACTTGAAGCTAGATTGGAAGCACTGCAAGCTGAAGTTCGGGAATTAAGAAAGGAGAAAGAAAGGGATAACGCTTCAGGTTTTGGAGATGGATCCGAGAAAGATAGTATCAACTGCAGCTTTCGACCGAATATTCCAGAGGTAACTATATATATTTTTATGAAATTAAATTAGTAGCTTAAATTATTTAAATGGCATATATACACATTAACAATGTCATATTTATTTTTGGTTTTAGGGCGTTTCCCATTGTCAGCTCTTCTTATCTTCACCAACTTATCGGAAGGTTGGCAAGGGAAAAGTGTATAACACTTCGGTAGAATTACTTCACAATAACCCACTCCCTACTGGATGCATGAAAGTATCGGTTGATATTTCTACAGAGGCGGGTGCATTATTACCCTATCCTGACGATGTTTCGGATGCAACATTGGTGGGAGATGCTATAGGGTCGTATGTTGCATGGCCGTCAAACCTCATACTCGTAGGATATGAGGTATGCTTAAAACCGTTATGAACCTTTGTTAACCTTAATGTGTATATTCAAAGATTTTACGAGCATTTTATTTTCATTTTTTACATGGAAAAGTTATTTAGACTCCAACAAGATCCAAAACAAAGGATAAGGGGATTCCGGAGCATACCGAGTCCGTTGTCTCAAAAAAAGAGGTACATCACAATTATATGATATTTATGCATGGAAAATGTTAAATTGGATATATTATACTTCATCTAACAAATTATATGATATATAGCTGCCTGGTAAAGAGATTAGCAACGTTTCAACACAGAAAAATGTTGGTGCTAAGAAGAACAGGGCTAGAAAACAACCTATCTCCAAGTTTAGGTCGTGCCTTCAGACGTTTCTACAATTGACAGATATTCCGACCGGAGGTGTTCGTCTTATACATATGGAGAAAGGTATATATGGCTTTGAACATGAACAAAATATTGGTAATGAAGACTTCGAGCAAGTTTTCAATCATGAAGAATTGGGCGTCAGTGTTGTCAATACATGCGTGAGGTATATATCCGATCTACTTTGGTATATTAATTGAACAACTTATTTACTTTATGTTTCAAATGAATAGTCTAATGTTAATGATGTTTTTATTTAAGGTTTCTGTATGACAAAGTTATGCGCCCACGTGGATTGCAGCAAAGATTTGCATTCTTATGCCCCGCGTCTGTCAACTTATCCTTAATAATAAATAAACCAGATGAGGTCCTGGCGTATGTACGGGACGTCTTTATGGACAACCAAGAAACGGAAAAGTTATTCCTTTTACCGTTTAATACTGGGTTAGATTTTCATTCTAAATTCATCTATTATAGTTTTTTTGTATTTTGACGTCGTGTAGAAAGTTTCCATCTAACACTTGTTTAATCTTACAGTGGACATTGGTTGTTGGTCGCAATTAATCCTAGCAGAGAAGTGGTGTATTATCTGGATTCGTTAGGAAATGATTGGACAACATACCCGGATATGAAGAAATGTATTGACACGTAAGTGAGATTGTTCTAAATATGAATGTGTATATTTATTTGTTTGTTTATTTATTTATGTGAATTGTTCTAAATATTCATTTATATTTTATTAGCATTATACAAGCTTTCCGAGCACTACAAGATGGCCAAGTACCAAAGAGGAGAGTCAACCCCATTACATGGAATACAATGAAGGTATATTAATTATCACATGTTTTATTATATTAGTGATGCTACTTGATAAAACTTAGGATTTATCCATATTTTCTTTTCATTTGTAGTGTCCTCGGTAACGTAATGAAATAGATTGCGGATATTTCATGTTGAGGTTTATGAGAGACACTCTTTTTTTGGATCGAATAGAGATTCCATTCGATGTATGTATTTCTAACTTATGAGTTATTTTAATATTTAACACATATCTCTCTCATATAATGAAATAGTTAAAACTAAATCAAACTATGTTATATTATTATGTAGTACTTTGAAGAATGCAAGTGTGCTCATTACTCAATTTCTCAATTGGATGAAATTAAAGAGGATTGGTGTCAATACATTATGGAGCTCGGAGTTTTATAAGGTATAATATTGTACTCTTACTTTAATTGATGAGAATTTAAATATGTGTAACTTTCTAACTATAGACATTGTTGATGTATTCTTTTAATTGAATTACAATCTTTGTGTTCTTTCAGGACCTATGTAGATTTGAAGCAATGCTTTGGTTGGATGCAAAAGTACTAGTATAAGTAATATGTACATTGGTGTGTATATATATATATATATATATATATATTGGTTTGAATTGCCAATTGTTTTGGATATATAATTTTGGTGTAAATTGGTACATTTAAATAGGTCAAATTGGATTGATTTGAATCTCCAAATTGTGGTATTTTTCTGGAAAAAAATTGGTTGAAAAACAGGTCAAATTCTAGTTGAAAAACCTGGTAAAAATTGTGGTTTAAAAAAATTTATATAAAAATTTTCGTATACCTTAGACAACGCTTTACACTAAAAGCGTTGTCTAAGGTGGGGCTTAGAAAGCGCTTTCACAAAAAGCGCTGTCTAAGGTATGCCTAAAAAAGTTCAAAAAGGTGGGGCTTAGAAAGCGCTTTCACCAAAAGCGCTGTCTAAGGTATACCTAAAAAAGTTCAAAAAGGTGGGACTTAGACAGCGCTTTTGGTGAAAGCGTTGTCTAAGGTATACCTAAAAAATGTCAAAAAGGTGGGGCTTAGACAGCGCTTTTACCAAAAGCGTTGTCTAATGGTACCATAGACAGCGCTTTTCATTAATTATACCCCCCTTTAGACAGCGCTTTAGGTATTACCCAAAGCGCTGTCTAAACCTTTAGCAGCGCAGGTTTAGACAGCGCTTAAAAGCGTTGTCTAAGGCCAAAAAAAGCGCTGTCTAAGTTCTTGTTTGGCGTAGTGGATAGTAGAAATTTGTTTGTGGGGATGAAATTGTTGTTGTTCGATGGTTGCATAGTTGCAGTTTGGAGGTGGAGTAAAGGTGAATGGTTGTGGTGGATAAAATGGAATTTGTTGTTGATGTGTTGGAAATTGTAGTTAGATTGAGGTGTTGGTTGCATATATGAGTATAGATTAAGGGATTTTTATATGATGGTTGTTGTAGAAATTGGAGGTTAATTATTGTTGTTGATGGATGTGTTGAACAAATGACTTCAAACATAATAGGGGTGAATTATGGTATTCAAAAGTCCTGATTAAATTAAAGTTGATTACTGTCGCGGCGCGAAAAATACATGGAGCGCGCGCACGCTCGAGATGATAACAGAGTCGCCATCGAACTTTATTCATTCTAGAAGGAAAGAGAAAATATTAATAAAATCCTTATTATAAAAAGAAAATTGTCGTCGTAACCAAATTCGGATCCGGGAGCCGATTATGCAAATGGAAGATATTAGCACCCCTCACATCTGTTGTAATCAACGGAAACCATTTAGTTAGATTTGCGAAAAGAATGTTATCTTTCGTTGTTTGTTTTCTTCTAATTATTGAAATGTTGAAAAGGAAAAGAAAATGCTCGCAAAAAGGTTTTTATTAAACTACTTAACAAGATTGTAGGTCTTTCTCCTATGTATCCTCAGGTGCGATGAGGAATTCAAATGTACGTAGTTGTTACTAGAAAACCATGTATTTGTTGGTTGATTTTAATGAACGGATGTTTAGATTGCATTCTAGTGGTTAAATGTTGCTTGTATGCTCGGAATTGGAGGATTAAGCGGTATAACTGACTTAATGGTGATTGTTTGTGAAAAAGGTTTTTGATCGCACGGGGCCGAGAAAAGATAAGTTTGACGTGTTGAATTGTTTTTAGGAGGACGATGAACGCTCGGTAGGACTAAGACGTGTGCCTCGGGGTCGATTATTCGAGATTTCAAGGAGTGTATACCCCAATGTACCTTTTTCATCCAAAGTGTTTAAGAAATTTATTTGTGAAAAAAGAACGTTCGGTAAAACCAAGAGGTATGCCTCGGAGTCGATTGTTCGAGGTTTCATGGAGTGTAGACTCCGATGTCCCTTTTTCATCCAGGTTTGATTAAATGTTTTAGGACGAAAGATGAATGCTCGGTAAGACCGAGACGTGTGCTTTGGGGCCGGTTATTCAAGGATTTATGGAGTGTATACGCCAATGCTCATTTTCTTCCGATTTTATTAAGAAAAAGATTTTACCGAAGAGCTTAAATTGAAAAGAGGTTTGATGGCGGTTAAGCATTTTGGTTCATACTTTAAAAGCATTTGAATTTGGTAAAAGGAGTTTAAATTTGATTTTTGAAAGTTCTTGATGTTGATCAAGATTTTTATTATTTGAAATTATTGATTTTATTTTTGTTAAAAATATTTTTATTAAATAAAATAATAAAATAAAATAATGAAAAACACAATGGAATAAAAATAATAAAAAAACATTTTAAAAAATGAAAAATAGGTGTGCATGAAAATAATATAGGGAGATGAGACAAGTAATAAAAAACAAGGCAAATGGGCTAAAGACCAAAAACCAAAACAATAATTAAAAAAATTGTATAATGGATCAAAATGGGGGGTGCCAAAAGCACTTTACCCAAAGGGAGGCCCAAAAGAGGGTGTTGTTCCAAGTCAAAGGACTAGGGGAGTCAATGAAATTGACTTAACCCTGTAACATTGGATTAAGGAGCCTACAGATCCAAAGGCTATGAACCAAGGTGCATGGGGATTATGGTGGGGGGTCACCTCATGGGACGCTAGGTCAATGCAGACTGATAGTCCAATCAAGTGGTTGGAGTGTGGCCACGTGGCTACAAAGGCTGAGATGAGAGAACTAATAAAAAAACATGAGAAGCTCACGTGGATCTCATTTTTCCACTCTCTCTCTTTCTTTCTCTCTCTCTCTCTCTCTCTCTCTCTCAAGGATGACAACAGGGCGGGGCGGGGGCGGGTTTAACTATACCCACACCTGCCTCCATGTAACACACCCGCCCCCGCCCCCAAATCCAACCGGGGGTAAATATTTACCGCCCAGGCCCGCCCCTAGTGGAGAACGGGTGCGGCGCCTCCACTTGCAAAAAATTAATTTTTTTAATTACATAAAAATTAATAATTTAATTAAAAATTTGGTTATTTAATAAATTAATTAATTATTTAATTAAAAATTTAATTAGTAAATGAATATTAACTTGATTAATTTGATTATTTTAATTGCAATAAGGGTATTAATTATTTAATTTAAAATATAATTAATAAATGAATATGAAAATAAGTAAAATAAGGGAATTAAAGTAAAATGCATTATCCGATAGCGGGGCGGGGGCGGGGGCGGGCGGGTCTTAGTGTCTTTCCGCCCCTGCACCCGCACCCGTAGTTAAGAACCGAGTTTCCCCCGCACCCGCGCCCACACCTAATTAAATCAGGTTTTCTCCGTTAATTTCAGGGTGGGCCCGGGCGGGTGCAGGCAGGTCCGGGTTTGTTTGTCATCCCTACTCTCTCTCTCTCTCTCTCTCTCTCTCTCTCTCTCTCTCTCCACACACTACCATACAAACAAACTAAATAAACTCTCTATCCTCTCATTAAGGATCTGGGTGATATATAAGTGGCTTAAGCTGACACTGAGGTAGAGGGTTAAGCTGACACTGAGGTGGAGACTCTGACTGACACACATGTGACGACTCAGGTTGATACAAAGTCTTATGTATACACATATAGGGGCTTCTCGAGGGGCCTAATGAGTGTACCTTGCGCACCACATATGTTTATCATGTGGCATTTAGACTATGGCATGGAGAGGTGTAAGTATTATATTTTAAGTTTTATTTATTTATTATTTATCAACCCATCAGGCGAAGTTGAAGAAATTATCAGATGCCAGATGCATGATGAGATCAAACAAATTGTTGTTGTTGTCGATCTGCTTCTGTTGGTGGACTGTTCGCTGACCATGCTCGACGCTTCACTGCTATCCATGTTTGTTAAGTGATGGAATAAGGAGACATCCTCATTTCATATTCCATTTGGTGGGTTGAAGATTACCATGGATGGTGTCTTCTACCTCTTCCATCTCCCATTTGCATGTAACTTCTTCACCGCTCCTCTCATTAACTAGGAGATTATATGTATTACGGATGAGTAGTACTTAAGGGTTACCAGGCCATGGTCATGGAGGAAGGAGTTCAATGTTAATATAGGGGTCACTTTTGTCTCTCCTGGCTCTGGGAGATGTGTCAGACATTTGTGGAGCAAACCTCGTGGGTTTACAAACACGTATGGTGACATGTATGCCAGTTTAGCTCAGGTAACAAACATTGCTCGTGGTGGACCTGAGTATATTTTATTAGTTTGTTATTTTTTTGTTGTTGATGACATTATTTGTTTATTATTGACATCTTATCTTATCTTAACATTTTATTAAAAACAAAATTAGCATCACATTACTTAACAAGAACATTGCTTAACATAACTTAATAAAAAAATAATAAGAATAAAACATAAACAGTACTAGATGATTAAGGACATTTCAACATATTGATAACATTGTCGACATATATGGCAATTGTCGCGTCCACCTCGATCGGGCCCTTTGTTTCGTATCATTGATATATGTTCCACTTGACTTTTAAATTTTTCATTTATCTTTATCTCAAACTTATTGAACCTAGTCCTTCTTTCATTATCGATTGATGGTGAACGGTACTTAATCTTAACCACTTTTATGTTGTCGGTATGGTGCACAAGATTATACTGTTTAGATTTCAGTACATCAAGAAGGGTGTCCTCTGTGAGCCTTAAATCAACTAGAGGTTTCACGCTGTTGAAGTACACAAACGTGAGATACCAATATTGAGACATTCTGAAATGTTTGTTTTAACAACATATCATGCATATTTATACAAGTTTGGAATCATTATGGACCACACAAAATTTTCGGTACAATCACAACCTTACAAAAGTGTCGGCAAAATCCCAACTGTTGAAAATTAACACTACTAGATTTTTCAGTGATATGGGAAAAATTCGATAATCACTGGAGTTTTTTGGAAAAATTGATAATCTCAAGTTTTTTGAAAAAACCGATGAATTAACACTGTCGAATTTTTTAGCGTTATGGAAAAAAATATAGTAATCTCTCGTGCTTTTGAAAAAGACCTGTAAATTTTAACACAAATATTTTTTTAAGAAAAAAAAACAATAAAAATACATACCAGATTTCACTATTGACCTATCAGATTTTTTGTGTGCATACCCCATTTTTATTAGTTTACTGGATTTTCTGCCCGCAGTTTTTTTAAGAAATACTTTTGATATTAGAAAAAATTAAAAGGTTAAAGATGTCGGAAAAAAATTCTCAATCAAATACTAAGTTGCATGGAGAAAAAACACTTAATTTTTAAAGAAATTAATTAGAATATATTGTCAATGAAAAACCATTTTATACTATCATTCAATTAGAATTCATCATTTTGACACATTAAAAGACAGAGAAACATGAAAGATATATTATTAAAATACTTTAATTATAATTTTATTTTTATTTTTAATTCCATGCTTACATATCAAAATGATGAATTCTAATTATATGATATTGTAAAGTGGTTTTACATTTATGGTGTATGTCAATTAATCTCATTTTTAAAAGTCAAATTGTTCAAATTTGTTAGGCAAATTAACTCGACCACCAAACCCAAAACAAAGTGAAATAGAGTGATACTCCTTTCATGTAAAATTGCTCAGTAACTAATCAGTAATATATTTTATTTTATTTTGGTACAATAACCGGACATAATCCAAATTAACTTCATCCCACTAAAATTTTCGGTCAAAACTCTCTTCCTATTACTCTATCTATTAATTTATTAATAATTAAATAAAATAATCTTATTTTATTAATTCATCTATTAATTAATTCATATTAAAAGTGAGAATTTCTTATCACACCACTTAGGTTTCTTAGGCACCACCTGAATTTTCGATTTTGCCTTCAATTTACGGATGTGCAAATCCGGACGCACCATTTTTTTAAAATTTTTCAGTTTTTTCTGGATGTGCACATCCGGACACACTTTTTTTTTTTTAATTTTTCAGTTTTTTTCCGGAAAAAATCAAAAAAATTTCATAAAATCATTTACTTCTAAATATAATTAAAATTCAATATAATTAAAATTAATATCATTTTTTCGATATAATTAAATTCAATATAATTAAATCCAATATAATTAAAATCCAATATAATTAAAATTAATATGATTTTTTCAATATAATTAAATCCATTATAATTAAATTCAATATAATTAAATTTAATATAATTAAATTAATTTTAGAAGTAAATACCATATAATTTTAATTATAATTTAGAAATAAATACTATATAATTTAGAAGTAAATGCCATAATATTTTAAATACCAATATAATTAAATCCGATTTTAGAAGTAAATACCATATAATTTTAAATCCAATATAATTAAATTATTTTTTTCAATGCAAAAAAATCATTTAGAAGTAAATGCCATATTAATCATTTAGAAAAAAAATCATATTAATTTTAATTATATTGGATTTAATTAAATTGGATTTAATTATATTGAAAAAATGATTTAATTATATTTAGAAGTAAATGATTTTATGGAATACTTTTGATTTGTTCCGGATTTACAGATCAGGAATTTTTCCTGATGTGCACATCCGGAACAAATCAACTTTTCTAAAAAACATGGTGCGTCCGGATGTGCACATCCGGAAATTGGGGGGCAAAAATGAAATTTTACGCGGTGTGTAAGAAAGTTGGATGGTGCATTAAAAAACCCTCTTAAAAGTCCACTAAAGCATTACACATCTTAAATACAACCATACCATAATCCACTAAGACAAATAGAAAAAATTCGCATAATGAAAAACAATGACTTTCTATTTTATCCACCTTCTATCACAATGCTTCAGTAATGTGTTATCCAACAATTTCACCCTGTTGAGAATGTGATTCATGGTTTCGAAGCATGTTGTTGACGAAACACTTAGTTGTTGAAGTGTCAAGGAGTTAGCATCGACATGAATTTTGTCTTAAACCTAATTTTGTAGTGTTGGCAGAATTAAGTATTTTGGATCTTTTGTTTTTAGGTTTTTCTTAGGGAGCAAGCAAACTAAATCTATAAATAGGGAGTAACCCTATTATTGTAAAGTGATTCACTTAAATAAAATTGCAGTTTTGAGAGCAGAGAGAAACTTTACATAAATTCTTCTTTTTTCCCTATTTTTGTATTGAATCCCAAATTCTCTTTCTTCCCAAAATTCAATTGTTCTCCTTTCATTGTCATTGTGTAGAGATAATCATCTTGCAACCAAGGTTAGTTGATTCACTCGAGTGAAGAGTGAAGAAAAAGAAGAGAATTCAATCGGTTGATTGAATCTTGTTCATCAAGATTGATTCAGAATTACTCAAAGTCTTGTGTTTAATTCCAACATCTGGTATCTAGAGCACTGGATGAGCGATTTGTGGTAAGAAAAACACGATGGCAATGGCGATGAATCATCTGACTGGACATTTTTTGGCGAGTCTCCCAATTCTGAAGGGTCAAAATTATGAGAATTGGTGTAAATAGATGAAGGTAGTTTTCTGTTGTCAAGATCTTTGGGATCTTGTGAAGGAATGAGTAACACCACTTGCAGAAAACACGTCGGATCAAGCAAGTGCTACATACAAAGAATTGAAGAAGAAAGATTATAAAGCTCTATTCATAATTTATCAATATGATGATCCAGATAATTTCGAAAAGGTCGATGATGTAGAATCAACAAAAGAAGCATGAGAATATTGGAGAAATTGTTTGGAGGCGCGGAGAAGGTGAAATATGTGAAGTTACAACTCACAAAAGGACGTATGAATTGCTTCATATGGAAGAAAGTGAAAGCATAACAGATTTTTCACTAGGGTCACAATACTGGTGAATCAAATCAAGGTATATGGAGAAGTGTTAACATTAAGATCAGTTGCTGCAAAGATCTTGAGGTCATTGGCTCCAAACTTCGACTATGTGGTAGTATCCATAGAAGAGTCGAAAGATTTGTCAACATTGACAAAAGAAGAGTTTTAAGGGACGCTTGAATCTCATGAACAAATAATGGCTGAAAGAGATGCAAGCAAGTCGAAGAGTGATGTGGCTTTGCAGGCACAATCAACAAGAGAAAAGAAAGGCAAAGGGAAGTGGTTCGACAACAAAGGTAGATGAGGCTACAACAATTCCATTTTCCGGAGTCAGTAAGAAGGAGTCTGGTCGAATCAGAGAAGACCCTCATACCAAAGTAACAAAAGAGGTGGTGCTGCTGGCAGAGGAAGAGGTGGCAGTCGAAAACCTGACAAAAGTCACATTCAGTGTTTCAATTGTCAGAAGTATGGTCACTACTCTAGGGATTGTCCTAAAAAACAAAAGAGCCAAGATAATGATGCAAAGTTGGCAAAGCATGAAGAAGAAGAGATGTTGCTGATGGTCACAACAAGAGATGAAGAAAGATTTTAGGACCAATGGTACTTAGACTCAGGATGCTCATCACACATGACTGGCAGGAAAGTTTAGTTTGTCAACATAAAACCCTTAATGAAGAACATGGTGAAATTTGTGAATGACAACTAGCAGCTGAAGGTATTGATGACGTTCTGATTACGAGGAAAGATGGTAAGAGGTCAGTAATTTCCAATGTATTGTATATTGATCGTAAAAATAGCAAGTGTACTACTTTTACCGATGTAGTAACATTAGGAAAAGTCCCAAGTATCGATCTCAGAGACTGCGTATGAATATCGAGTTTCTTTCATCATTCAATCAAACAAAAAACTTTTGGGGGTTTTAAAATTGCTTGGTTCAATTATCAATACTTTCAAGAAAAATACGAAAATGCGGTAAAGATTAGTTCATATATGACAAGCATGTTAAGGGTAGTGTATGATTCCCTTATGTAATAATTCTGAACTAACTATGCAACAACATAAATCAGTCAATGGATTACCGATTCTTAAGAATGTTACTCATAAGTCCTTATTGAGAAAACCATTAATCAATCAATCTCTTATCTATGCCCTTAGATAAACCATTGTTGGAATTAAGCATTAAAAGATCAAGAATTATACGGTTATACTAGGGTATCCCTAGTCCTAAGTGATAACCACTAAAATATATTCTCTAACAAATCAAGCATAATGGCGGTCTAGCCTTAATATGATGAAAACATCAAACTCTGTTTTTCCGACAAAGCACGCATTAGAAACAGGTAAGAGAATAAATCGATTAACTGAAAAACAAATTGTTATTACATAGAAGAATTTATAATCATTACAAGTCTGAATCAGGGACACCCCCTAGCTTTGGGGGGTTTAGCTACTCATAAAAATACAATAAAACATAGATAAGAATTTGAAAATTACAAAAAATATTGGACAAACGTTGATCTTCAATCTTGGTGAATCATGAAAATCGTCGTCTTCTCCCACACTCCTTGATTCTCAAACTCTCAATTTTTATCATCAAAAAGCAGAATCTTCTCTAACCTAGCCAAATAATGTCTTATATCTCCCCAAAAAGATCTCATCAAAGCTGCCTTTAAATCCCAAAATCAACCAAAAAAGGAAAGAAAATATTTGCTATGTATGCCTACTACGGGCCGTAGCATGTGCTACGGGTGGCCGTAGCAGGCCACTGCCTCTTCTTCAAAAACCCACCCTGGGTCATAGTGCTTGCTACGAGCTGTAGCCTGTGCTACGAGTACCCTTAGAAGCTCACTTCCTCTTGCTCCTTTTTTTTTTACTTTTTTGAAGGCTTGCCTGCTACGTGCCATAGCAAGTGCTACGGGTGGCCGTAGCAGGCCACTGCTTCAAGAGTGCTTTTCTTCGATTTTTGACGTTTTCTTCCGGTTTTGGCCCGACTATTCCTTTGTACCTGAAAACACACAAATAACAATATCAAGCATAAAATATGGAATACATAATTAAAACACAAGCAAAAACATGAAATACTTGACTAATAATACAGTAACATAAAACATAGAAAACCACCGATCAAACTCCCCCAAACTTGAATTGTTGCTTGACCTCAAGAAATAAGCTTGCATAAACACATTTCAGATCAAACGGTGCATCCTCGAATGAACACTTATGAAACTAAGGTGGGTCGATACTTATACATGAGCCTTTGATCCGATCGGTTTTTCCTAGTTTTCCCAGTAATCATCCAATCACAAAGGTATTCCAAGAACACTCACCGCGGTGTACCACAGACCTAAATCCCCCTTTTCGGCAACCTCTCCAACTATGCTTTGGATTTAAGTCTCTTCTTCGATTTTTCTCCCCTTTCATTCGGATAATCGGATTAAGACATTTCGATCTTATTTTTTCACATGTAAAAGATTGATCAAGACTTTTTTTCTTTTTTTTCCACGCATATTGGTGTTTATTTTTCCGCTTTGGGACGACAATTGAGACTCAATCGCCATTAGGCTAAGTAACCGGGTGAGGGTTACCCAACTTAGAGGGACAGTTGTCTTTATCGTCATTATTCTTTTTTTTGTGCCTTACTTATTTTCTCAATCAACCTTCTACATACGATTCTATTCAATCATGTCGGACTATCACTAAGAATTAATCAGGGATTGTTTCTCAATTCCAAGTACTATGGCACAATTCTACACGTTGGACTCGTAATCCAGGAAATCTAGGGTGTTCGAGTCTTACTTATGTTTTCAAATTTTCCCAGTGTCCCTAGTTCTAACTTCTCTTCCCTCGGGCTCTATATACTTTCTCAACTCCTTAACTTCACAGTACTCATAAGAGGGATTTCTACAGTTCTCATTCGGGGAAGACTTCAAAGTGGTTTTCAATAAAACAAAAACATAACACAACATAATAAGAAAAACTGAAAAATAGTAAAATAAACAGTAAAAAAATCCTCCCCCAAACCTGAACTAAAAATTATCCCCAATGTTTTAGCCCAAGTAAGAGTGAGGAGACTCACAGCGGTTCCTACTGCGGTGGTGGTGGAAAATGCAACATGAGTTGTTGCATCATTGCTTGCATCTGATCCATCATCTCCCCTTGTCTTGCATGTTTTTCACCTTGCCGCAACTGCAATTTACCTTGTCGCGCCTGCTCGACTCTGATCCCTCCCAGCTCAGATCGAACCCATTCCCAATGATCCTGACTCGTAGAAGAAGAGCTAAGAGCTGGATGGTAGGGGTGTGGAGGTGGGGGCGCAGCGTGCGTTTGATCTGGTGTATCCTCTTCCATGGCAGTACCTGCAACAAACTCAGCATGTTGGTCGTCCTCATCATCTGGGACGGCCTTTGCATATATCAAATTAGCTCTATCCAAAATATTCACCCTAGCAAGGTCTGGCAACTCAATAAGGAATTGGTTGCGAGTTGTCAACCAGTAGGCATCACAAGGAATGGTGATCATTCCTTGATGAATCAAGGCCTCCATATCAATTTTTCTTTTCCCTGTAACCTGAAAATCATTGAAAGCAGTAGGGTCATGGCCAAAGTGATCGGCAATCTGGGTTATCATACCCCCCACGGAAATGCCTTCAGTGGGTGCTCGAGCAACCTTACCTAAATAATTGGCCGCAAACGCAGTGACATTCAGCATATCATGATGAACCATAACAGACATAAAAAATAACTCCCTCTAAGTGGCGACACCAGTACTGTCGCCTCGGCCAAACAAGGTATAGGCCAGACCTTTCTGCACATAGCAGAAACATGGATTTTGAATTAAAGAGGCCTTAGCGTTGGCCGCACTATACTCTCAACTATCCGTAAGATCCTTCCACAACTGAACAAACGAAAATCCATCACGGACATCACCGGGCCCGTAAATTGGCAACCGGAGTATGCTACCAAGCTCCTCAACTGACGGCTCGTGAGAGTGATCGTAAAGACGGAACTTGAGAGTTCCGTAAAAATATTTCACCTCACCAACCCATTTTCTCTGCAACTTGAAATCCAAAGTACTCAAAAACTCTAAAGTGGGATGCTCAAATGTCGGTGCCTCAAAGTATATAAACTCTAACAAGCCTATGGAATGAAACAACCTATCTACCTCATCCTTTAAGCCTAAGTCAAGAAGAGTTTGTTCACACATGTACCTCGTTGGCGTTATTTTTCGGCGAGCAAACGCCGAGTACCTTGTTGCATGTTCTTCGTCATCAAAGATGATGTTGTGCGGGTTGGGCGCTCTGGCTCCTCTCTTCCGAGTCCTGGAAGTCTCTGCAGCTTGCTTTCCTTTAACGGCCTTGCATGGGGGCATTTTCATCCACAGAGAAAAAGTGACGAATTTTTAAAGTAGTGATACGGAGAAACTGTACCCGGAGTGATAATGATTGAGGAAAATGGGGAATTTTTCGTGAACGGAGTGTGGTGATTGGAGTAGTTATGAAGTTAAAGGTTGGAGGTTTTGGTTGTTTGTTAATGGAGGTTAGGGTGTTGTGAGGAAGAGAGAGTTAGTGGAGAAGATGGAGAATAATGAGAAATTGGTAAAGAAAAAGGAAATATCTTATTTTAATTAGTGATGATTGAAAAAGATTTTGGGAAGATGAAAAGTAAAAGGTGTAATTGTGATTTGATGGGGTAATTGAAAGATGGAAGATTTGGTGGATGTAGGTGAGAGAGTCTGAGACAAAATTTAAGCAAATTTTAACAAATTGTGATATGAGTTCACTGGACCTGCTACGGGTCGTAGCCTGTGCTACAGGCGGCCGTAGCAGGTTGCTGGAAAGAGCTAAAAAATGAGGAATTTACAAGGGGTTGTGGGATCACCTGCTACGGGTTGTAGCCCATGCTATGGACGGTCGTAGCAGGTCTCTGGTCCAAGTCAATTTTTTTGTGATTTTTTTGGTTATTTTGGGTTGGTTAATCCATTTCGGGTACCCTTTCTCATATCGACGTATCTTTCATGCATTTTTCAACTGATTCACACACTTTTTACCTCCACCAAAAAAATCCGCGTCTGACCTGACTAACTCTGAAACATAAACAATAAAAAGAAAATTGCTTAGTAATAAAAACTTGGGTTGCCTCCCACTAAGCGCTTCGTTTGTCGTCGCATGGCACGACGGTCCGTCTTATTATCCTCTAAGACAAACATTTTCCACCAGGCCAGCCTCTTGTCCTTAGTAATATGGGTTGAATTCTATCGTACCATGCGGAAACACCTTGTTAACGATAAATGGTCCAAACCATCTCGATTTTAGCTTTCCAGGAAACAACTTTAACCTGGAATTAAACAAAAGAGCCAGTTGTCCTTCCCAAAATTCGTTCTTTTGAATCTTTCGATTATGCCATTTTTTTTGTTTGCTCTTTGTATAATTTGGCATTCTTGTACGCTCGATTCCTAAATTCTTCTAACTCATGGAGTTGAAGGATTCGGGAATCTCCCGCTTTCGAAAGATTAAAATTTAGGAATTTTGAGGCCAACAAAGCTTTGTGTTCCAACTCTAGAGGTAAGTGACAAGCTTTTCCATAAACTAACAGGTAGGGAGACATACCTATTGGTGTCTTGAATGCAGTTATGTACGCCCACAGCGCATCATCCAACTTGGTTGCCCAATCCTTGCGAGATGAACTTACAATCTTCTCTAGGATTTGCTTGAGATGCCGATTAGAAACTTCCACTTGGCCACTGGTGTGAGGATGGTAAGGACTGGCGATTAGAAACTTCATCACTTATCAGTGCTCTCGGTACTCCAAACATCGCATAAATGTTTGCCTTTAAAAACTTAACAACCACCTTAGCATCATTAGTACGTAAGGCCACAACTTCTACCCATTTAGATACATAATCCACCGCCACTAAAATGTAATTCTTTCCGAACGACAGTAGGAATGGGCCCATAAAATCTATGCCCCAAACATCAAACAGCTCGACTTCCAACATGGCATTTTAAGGCATCTGATTTCTCTTCAAAATGTTTCCTGTTCTTTGACATCTGTCGCACTCCTTGAATATGTCTTAGGCATGCTTGAACAGTGTAGGCCAGTATAACCCCGATTGGAGGACTTTTGTCGCAGTCCTATCACCACTAAAGTGTCCCCCATATTCTAAGTTATGGAAAGCTCTAAGACTGCTCATCTGTTCTTCCTCAGGAACACATCTTCTAACCAATCCATCTACTCCTCTCTTGTATAAGAATGGGTCATCCCACAAATAGAACCTGCAATCATGCAAAAACTTTTTCTTCTTGTTATAATCAATATCATCAGGGATGACACCATCTACCAGATAATTCGCGTAATCTGCGAACCATGGAACACCAGTAACAGCTAGGATGTGTTCATCAGCAAACTCATCCTTGATTGGACGCTTATCCTCTGTTTCTTCAATCGGGGACATCCGAGATAGGTGATCAGCAATAGTGTTTTCACATCCTTTTTTGTCTTGAATTTCCACATCGAACTCCTGAAGGAGCAAGAGCCAACTCAGTAGTCTTGGCTTATAATCCTGCTTAGCAAACGAATACTTCAAAGTAGCATGGTTAGTATAAACCATCACTTTCGATCCTAACAGATATTTCCTGAATTTATCGAAAGAGTAAACCACTGCCAACAACTCCTTTTCGGTAGTAGCATAGTTCATCTGAGCAGGGTTCAAAACATGACTAGCATAATAAATCACATGTAACAACTTCTCTTTCCGCTGTCCTAAAACTGCCCCCACTGCAATATCACTTGCATCACACATGATCTCAAACGGTAGAGACCAATCTGGGGCAATCACAATAGGTACCGACACTAATCTACTCTTTAATGTCTCAAATGCTTCTACACATTCTTTGTCAAACATAAAAGATATGTCCTTAACCAATAAACTGGTCAAAGGTTTTGCTATCTTAGAGAAGTCTTTTATAAACCTGCGGTAAAAACCCGCATGTCCCAAGAAACTTCTTATACCTTTCTCAATCATCGGAGGTGGAAGCTTTAATATCACCTCAACTTTTGCTTGGTCCACTTCTATTTCCTTGTGGGAAATTTTGTGACCCAAAATTATTCTTTCGCGCACCATGAAATGGCACTTCTCCCAGTTGAGAATCAAGTTAGTCTGCTGGCATCTTTCTAAAACAAGCGATAGGTTAGTCAAACAATTATCAAAAGAAGACCCAAAAACAGAAAAATCATCCATGAAAACTTCCATATGCTTTTCAAGCATGTCAGCAAAGATGGATGTCATGCATCTTTGAAATGTGGCTGGTGCATTGCACAACCCAAATGGAATTCTTCTATAAACAAAAACACCATAAGGGCATGTGAATGTTGTCTTCTGTTGATCTTCAAGCGCAACTGCAATCTGATTATACCTGGAGTAACCATTAAGAAAACAATAGTAATCAAGACCAGCCAACCTTTCCAACATTTGATCAATGAATGGCAAAAGGAATCGGTCTTTTCTTGTTTCCAGATTCAACCTCCTGTAGTCAATACAAACTCGCCAACCCATAATTGTCCTTGTAGGAATTCGCTCATTCTTCTCATTCATGATGACAGTGGTTCCTCCTTTCTTGGGTACCACATGCACTGAGCTAACCCATGAGCTGTCAGATATAGGATAGATAAGACCTACATCTAACAACTTCACAACTTCTTTTTGAACCACTTCTTTCATGGCGGGGTTAAGTCTCCTTTGAGGTTGGAAAACTGGTTTGTGATCATCCTCCATGAGAATCTTGTGCATGCAAACTGTAGGACTAATACCTTTTAAATCTTCAATGGCTCATCCCATAGCATTCTTATATTTTTTTAGGACTTGGATGAGTTTTTCCTCTTGGACACTCTTGAGGCTGAAATTAATTATAGCCGGGCATTTACCTTTAGTGTCGAGGAAAACATACTTGAGATTCTCGGGGTAAATGTTTCAACTCTGTCCCCCTTTAAGACTCTTGGTTCTTTTCTGATGACTGAGGTGACCTTAGATCTTCCCACGGTGTGGTCTAGATCCTTTCCATGGAGGTTGTGTTTTCATCATGGATAACACTTCTAACTCTTTCTCGTCCACTTCTTGATCACTTTCAAAAATTGATAAACTCAATACTCTTTCCAAAGGTAGTTGTGGTGTATTCAAAGGACTATCATAGGCAATCACTTTATCTATCACCTCCAATGTATGACTTGTGCCAACATCATCTTTGTACTTCATGGTGATTCGAACATCAATTTTTAATTATTCATCATAGACTTTCAGAGTCATATTGCCTTCCTCTATATCTATCATACACCTTCCGGGCTCTAAAAATGGTCTCCCTAGAATGAGAGGAATCTCTTCATCTTCCAGCATTTTGAGGATCACAAAATCCACTCGGAACACAAATTTATCTATCTTCACAAGAACATCTTCAACTACACCGTACGATCTCTTTACCGAATGATCTGTAAACTGAAGTGTCATCCTAGTATCTTGCACTATCTCTATTCACAATTTCTTTTAGATGGATAATGGCATGAGACTTACACTTGCTCCCAAATCAATAAGCACCTTTTTGAATGACCTATCTCTAATGGTTCATGGAATGGTGACCGAACCTCAATCTTTTTTCTTCACCGGAATCTTCATACCCTGCAAAATAGCACTACAAGTTTCGGTTAGAATAATAGGATCAGTATCAATGGTTCGCTTCTTGGAGATGATGTCTTTCATGAACTAGGCACAAATGGGCATTTGCTCTAGTGCCTCCAAGAATGGGGTGTTAATTTCCAACTTCTTGAACATCTCTAAGAACTTTTCAAAGTTTTTCTCGTGTTGCCCCTTTTTCCTTATTTCTTGTGGGGAAAGGGAGCTTCACGATAGGTCTTGACTCAATTGGTTTCTCTTTCACCACTTGTTTAGGTCCAACCACTTCCTCATTATTGATTTCATTTCCTTTGATTTCAAGATCTACTTCAAGCAATTGGTCTTCATTTTCAAATTTATCCTCAGGAGCTTCCACAGATTTTCCACTTCTTGTCGTCACAGCGCTAACATTGTTATGATCTTTTGGATTTGTCACGGTTGCACTAGGTAGAGCATCTTGTGCTTGAGAGTGTGTTATTTGCTATGCTATTTGACTCATTTGCACTTCAAGATTTTTAATTGAAGCAGTAGTGTTCCTTTGATTACTTCTTGTTTCCTCCTGGAATTGAGAACTTTGAGTGGCCATTTTTTTAATGGCAATCTCCCAATACGCCTTCTTAAGTGCTGGTTATTGGTATTGTTGTTGGTACGGGTGTGGTTGTTTGTTTTGTTGAGGTCGGTATTGTTGTTTTTGTGGCTGATTCTGAACATTCCCTTGTTGATCTTTCCATGAAAAGTTGGGATAATTCTTCCAACTGGGATTTTATGTGTTGGAATAAGGGTTATTCTGCTTTAGAAAATTTATCGCCTCAATTTTTTGTGCAATTACGACATAATGCATAGCAAAATGAGGTCCACCACAAATCTCGCAACTAACCGCTTGGATCAGCTGAACTTGAGCAACAGTCTGAGTACTTACATTCATTGCTTTAAGCCTTCATTCTACCTCAGTGACAATTTGATCTTCCATTTTCACCACCTGATTAGTCAGCTTTAAGTCAATTATCCCTTCTAGTTTACTCACGCTACGATCGTACAATTCCAAATGCTCGTTTACAGCTATAGCTTCTATAATCTTTTTTATGCCAGTGGCTGTTGTAAAGTTTGATGAGCCACCGGCAGCTGTATCAATGAGTTGCTTGGTCTTCATCCTCAAACCATTCACAAACATTGTAACACCCGAAAATTTTCCCTTTTATTTATACCCAATAAGTGGCTTATGGTTCACACCTCATATGCATTTAGGTCATGAACATTACACATGCATCATTGGTCTTCTCAAGGCATAGTATCAAGGGTATCACCATCATTGATTGTGCAAAGCAAAGATATTGAGATATATTCAATTAATTAAGCCATAAAGACCCCTCAAGACTCAAGACCTCTCATTTGGCCCACCATTTCATCAAGAGATAGAGATTGGCAAGAGAATTGAAGAGAATCACCTATTTCTATCTCTTGATCTTCCAACTAGGGTTGTTTTCATTTGAGCATCTGACAATTCCACCGAGCAAGTATCCTGTAGCATTGATATCATCTCATCCCATACAACATCTTGGTTTAATAGGATCTCCAATATCTCCAAAGAAATTAGGGTTTTGATCATCAGTCAACATCTCCTATCATCCAATGCCAAAACTAGGGTTTTGCCTAAAATCAGTTTATTTCTTATTTTTTGGGCAAGACTTGATTCCATGGCTTTCTATGTGTTCTCAAGCATCTTGGATTGGAATGTGATCCATCATTGCCTTTCACAAGGGTTTTAATTGACCAGATGATTGAAAATCAGACAGATTGGGAATAAAGTCAACTGATCTAGGAAAAAGTCAACTCTTAACTTTTTTAGGTCAAATTCATGTTCATCATGTCAAATATGATCAATGGGTGAAAGTTTATCAAGAAATATCAAAGGAATCAAGGAAAATCAAGAATTATGGAAAGTTACTTAATTTGGAAATTTAGGCTTTTTGAAACTTTCCATTTTGGGAAAGTTTTTCATGCCATGCAACCAACTTTATGGCCATTTTTCTCTATGATCCAAGCTTCATTTGAAATTTTTTCTCAAATGAAAGTTGTAGTGTGTATTCCAAGCTTTCCAACCATATAAAGAATGCTCCATTTGGATTTCTAGATCAAGAGTTATGATCAATCAAAGTTGGTATCTTTAAGTTGATATTCATTGAGATACAATGCTCCAAGGTGAGATGGATGCCATCTGGTTTTCTTCAACACCAAGTAAGAAAAATCAAGCCAAAACCAATATGTTACTTGCAGCCACATTACCATGCGCATAATGTCATCATATTACCTCAATTGTCCAAACCAAAAAACTCCACAACCATGTACCATTCACCTTACATTACCTCGCATGCCAATGAAAGAGAAATAAGAAAAAACTTCATCAACAAGTTGTTGTTGTGCTGACCTGTACCAGCTCATATCACCATCTTACCTCATCATCATGATACATAGCATAACAACATGTCATACACCATGGGAACAAGCCAAACCCGAGCATAACCTCACCCTCTCATTTTTTCCCTTTTTTAACCAAAGCTCTTAACCACACCTCTAACCATGATTAACACTCTCTAACCATCCATATATAAACCCTAAACTCTAACTAAATTGGTTACACACACTCATTCTCACAAAATAGATCCAAAATCACCAAGATCCACCATTGAAGCTCAACACTCCGTAGCTTCAAAGATTTTTCTCCTTGGAGTTTCCTCCATTTTTTTCTCCATAGTCATCATCACCAAGCCTCAATTCATCAATTGTAGGCATTGAATATCACCTGGGAGCATCACCTTATCATCCACGGGTTCACCATTTTCTTCATCTAATCTCCATTTTCAAGCAAGATTCGAAGGCTCAAAGCATTTATTTTGCTTTCCGGAAGTAGATTAGAAGAATTGCAGGAAGTTATCGGGTTTCTTGCACGTGAGTAAAGCTTCATCCAGTTTTGTGATTCTAGAAACTTTAACATCATGGTAGAACTCACATAGGTCTTGAAATCATGTGGTTAACGTGCATCTGAAGTCCTCTATAAAGAGGCATTGTGTTTGGTTAGAGATTGGTTGAAATGGTGATTCTTCAAAGTATGAGGTCATAATGTATCCCTCTTAAATCTTTTTGTGTTTTGTTTGTATGAGGATTTCAAGCATAGATTCGTAATCTACGTTTCAAGGGCTTCAATTTGAACTTTTTTTTCATGAAAAATGGTCATGATTTAAGGGTGTAAAGTGTTGGTAAAGTATGGTGTTTTCACCATTGTTTTTTGCTCAAGCTCATAGCCATGAAGGAAGTATCCCGATTTGTGCATTAGGGCATGAAGAAGACGACCACGTGTCGTCTTCTTAGAGGGCATGGTGAAATTTTTGTCTTATTATCATTAAAAAATAGACTGACCAATTGATAAATATCATGTGTAACATTTTTCTTCTTTTCGTTCATGATGAACGAATAAGAATGTGGTAATATATTAGGAATGATTCCTGGCCGTATGATGGTTTGATCCAACGCATGAGGACGTGCCAGCGCATTAATGAAGATGTTGCCTGGCACGTGACCTCCTTTCCCACATTCCCTTGTTTTTTTCTCAACATTCAATTGGTTTTTTTACGCGCTGGGCCTAGCCAGATTGCAACGCACACCCCTCCTTCCTGAGCCCAAGGGTTATGAACTACGTTCTTGCTAGTGTAGCACCCCCCTTTCATTCTTTCTTGTTTTTTCATTTCTTTTTTTCACACGTTAAATAAATGAATATTACAAATAGTAAAAATTGCCTATAAATTCTGAAATAATTCATGATGATCCTTGGATGCTTCATTTAATTTTTGATGAATTTTATTTTCATTTTTGGATATATTTAGTATTTTTTTTCTCGATTTCTGATTGGTGGATATCCAAATTGGTATACCTTGTGATTCAAGCACTAAAAAATGACTTTCTCTTAATAGTTATGATTTAATTTTTTTGTTTGTATTTTGAACCTCCATTATGAGATCCTTACATGTTAAATTCAGGCTTTGATCATGTTTTTTAAGTCACTTTCTAAGTACTTTTTGTGACTTGTGTTTGTATGATCATTAAGTGACATATGCCTAATGTTTGCAAATTTTTTAGCTCCCTTAGTGCATAATTTGGATCCAATTTTTTTTGCATGACCACTCACTGACCTTAAAACGACATGGTTAATTTCTCCTAATTTTGTAAAGATCCTAACTATTTTTCATGGACAATTCCATTACATGACTAATCTCTTGATACATGCTAGAACTAGGTCAAGTTTAATGCCAATGTGTGAGCTCTTTAAAACCAATTTTGAGGGCATGTTTGAGCCTATTTACAATGAATTTTTAGGTGCCTTTTTGATACTTAAATGTGGTTTTTTGATCATGGCTCACATGATTCTTTTTGAACCCTAAATTACTTACCCGATCTCACTCGGTGCATGCTTGGATGTTTTAGTTTGATGATGCATTTGTGCAATCCTCTTTAGGATGTTTTTGTGCATCATTTCACATGTGGTTTAGCATGAGTTAGATCCTTACCATAATGATTTATAGGCCATTTCACATGCTCCTAATTGGTGTTATGTTTTCGCAAGTTTGAACATGAATGAAAAGTTAACTTTGTTGTTTTCACTTGGACCATGGATGTGCCATACTTGTCCATTGCTTGTGATATTCAAATGAGTCATTCCACATATCATTTTCCACTGCCTCATGTGTATGAACACTTGATTTACTTGACTTTGGATTTTCTTTTACATACTTGAGCTTTTTTTGCTTCTAGTGGAAGACAAAGTTAATTTTTGACCACTACTTGTAACATCATTTGTATGTCATTTTTGTTCATTGTTTTTGGTATTCAAATATGAGATATTATAGGTCTCTTGCTTCTGGTTTGGATGCTTGGATGTACTTTACCATGTTCTTTCTTTTCTCTTTGCTTGGTTGATAAGTTACATGCCTTAAAAGATTCTCAAGAGTGGTTTTGACCATTACTTCCCTTAGCTTTGGAGATTGGGTTTAACATGAAATGTTGTGGCTATTTGAGAGTTATCTTACACATTAAATACATGGCTCCACTTATGACCTATTACTTGAGAGTTCCTCTCACACTTGTTTGCTTGTTGTGTAACCTTGAATGATCAAAGCATGCTTAAGATAACATTTTTTAATGCAACTTTCAAACCACTTGAGCATGATTGATGAACATTCCATAATTACTTCTTCATACTTCAACCTTGCCTTTTACATGTTTATATCATATATGTGGCTTGAGTATGTGACTTGGCTTCCATTTGTATGACTTTTACAAGTCTTGTTGACATAGTTTGTAAATAGCAAATGTTGTGTGTTGTTGTAGAACATAACTTGCAACCTTTTGACTTAGTTTAGGACATTAACATAGATAGGATAGAGTAGGTTTAGCTACTGCCCCTTGTATGTCATGTACCTCTAGGGTTCACTCTTCATTGCTTAGGGTTTAACTTTGCTCCTAGGGTAGAATTAGAACACTTGCTTATGCATTAGGACCTAGTTTCACTTTGCTTTAAACTACTTGATAGTTGAGCTTGGCATGGAGATGGTAAGTTGCTTATGATACTTTACATGCTTGTTTACACTTACACGATTCCTTTTCATCTCACTTCTTATTCACTTCTCTCTCTTGTGATTGTTTAGAATAATGTTTACTTGTGTTGATTCGCATGATCCCTTAGGATTCCTAGCTCCACTGAATTTCCAATTAAGTTGGAGGTAGGAGAGACATTAGGCTAGCAATCCATATATCATAACAAGTAGGATAGTCCCCTCATAACCTCAACTATAGGGCCACCATTGCCTGATAACATTAGGATTTAGTTTCCCTTAGTTATTTTCCTTTCACCTTTGAGCCTCTCTTCTCTCATCTCAAAAGAAAAGCTAAAAAACACTTAACAACTACCGTATGTGGAGTGCGCCATGAGCCTTAAGCACATGAGAAATGATTAGTGAAGGTCTCCTTCACTCTTATAGGATGCTTTGCAAACGTTCCGTTGGGAGCGACCTTGTAAAGTATTCGCTCCTATGTCATAGTCTTTAGCACAAAACATACCACAAACACAATCAATCAAAACACTTTCTTCTAAAAAACAAAAAAAAAAACAATCGTCCTCCTTCAGGATTCTCTTCTCATCTCCCCCACTCTCATCGTAAAGGATATGTCATTTATGTTCTACCGCAAACAGGTAATCGCGTAAGACTCCATACAACGAGCGGAAACACCTAAACTGCTCGAGTGCGAAGGTTGACGTCTTCCACTTAAAAAACACAAAACAACAAAGACCCGGTGAGTCGAACTACGACTGCTCTGACTTCCTCTCTCCCGTCCGATTAAAGATACGTTGGCACGAGATGCAAAATCTTGGCGAGCAACATTCCCCCACAATCCCGTAGTCCTCCAAACTACATTGACTCTGACTTTCCCATTCCCGAGGGAATACGTAGGCCTAGGACGAAGATGTCCTATCGAGTCACATTTTCTTTTTTTTTCCCATTCTCTGTTTATCATCCTATCATTTCCGTTTAGCAGTTGAGCTTCAGATACTCACACCCTTTGATTAGAACAACAAGCGTGGATCCCATCGAGTACGATGGACGCGAGGGGGTGCTAATACCTTCCTCTCGCGTAACCGACTCTTGAACCCAGGCTATGGTTGCGATGACCATGTCTTTCCCTTCGTTGAGGTTTTCTTCGATCGTTTCCTTTCCATGCGTCGGGATAAATAACGTTCGGTGGCGACTCTTCTGTCTTTTCCGCCGGTTCATTTTTACAGATGCAACAGCTGGCGACTCTGCTGGGGACCTTCCCATCCCTAAGCGAGTCAATCCTAGCGCCTGTTTGTTTTTGGTTATTAGATGTTTATCTCTATGCTTTACCTATTTTATTTATGCCTTTATTGCATGTTTATCGCTTTTATTGCATTTACTTGCTTGGCATTTCATTATTGCCATGTATGCTGGACTGTTGTTTTCTTTGGTGGGATGGGTGTTCTGATAGATAAGTCCACTACCCAGGCTTGAGTATATGCACAGGATTTAGAGTGGATAGTCGTGTCGCTTGCATGGTGGTGACCATGTGTACTGTTCACGAGACCCGCAGCCAGACGAGGTCCCTCTAGGAGATATCCGATACTGCATGTTGATGCAGGTCATGGGATGTTTCCTTGATGAGCTGTCGACTCTGGTGACCATTCCCGAGGACTCAGTTGAGGCACTCCTCCCAAGGGGCGATAATGGCAGACCATAAATGTCAAACCCATTACATTTCTTGATTCGAGGACCCGAAGCTGAGAACTTACCATAGGATGACCTTTTAAGGGGAATCAGTTGAGGCCTCTTCGATTGATGATGATGCCAAACCAGAAATGGTGAACGTATCATAATTTCTCGACCTGAGAGTCTGTGACATTGAGGATCCTTGGTCTTTTAGAACCTACATGTGAGAGGGGCTGGGTGTTTACAGGTTTTCAGGTAGCTTTGACTTCCAACCTACCCGGTTTTCTGGTATTCTTACAGAAGTGGACAGTTCATCCTCTTATATGCAGTCAGTTATTATTCACAGTTCTGCACCGACACTATTCACATAGTTCAGCACAGACAGGTCCACTTATATGTGGCACTCTGATATCATGCCTTTGCATTGCATCATTTCATACCTAACATACATGTTTTTTCATTTCCAGGTTCATATTCTACCTTTGATTCCGGTCAGTGGGTTCTATTGGGATGGATACCGTGAAGAAGAAGAAGAACATTATCATCTACAGGTTTCCAAAGCCAAGTCCAGGCCCTCTTAACAGTCTGAAAGCTATGGCTAGTCCGGATGTGTTGGGAGCTTTCAGAGAAAAGTATGGGCGAATTTTGTCTTTTGTCCACAACATCAATGATTATGAATACAGATGTCTTCACACTTTGATGCAGTTCTATAATCCTACTCTGAGATGCTTCGTATTTCCAGGCTATTTGTTGGCCCCTACCTTGGAGGAGTATTCAAACATCTTAGGGATTTCTATTAAGGAAGATGCACCGTTTTTTGGTTCCAAGAAAGATCCAGACTTCGGGGATGTGGCTACTACTCTTTAATTGAGCAAATCAACGTTGGAGGCCAACATCGCCAGTAAAGGAGGTTTTCGAGGTTATCATCTGGGGTATTTGACAAAGAAAGCTCAGGAAGCTGCTGGAGACAAAAAATGGACTATTTTCAATGCCATATTGGCTCTCTGCGTATACGGTATTGTTCTGTTTCCGAACGTGTCGGACTTTGTTGATGTTGACGCCATCAGAATATTTAGAACACAAAATCTAGTTCCGACCTTATTGGGAGATCTTTATCACTCGGTCCATAACATAAATGAGAAGAGAATAGGAGGTTTTGTTCACTACTGTTCACCTCTATTTTATAAGTGGTTCGCGAACCGTCTGCCTCATTCAGGCGCTTTCGTAGATATTAAGGATTCTCTGGAATGGTTCCAACGATTGATGGGTATGTCTTCCAAGGATATTATCTGGGTAGATCATGGGTTGCTCTACAAGGACGTTATTTATAGTTGTGGTGGGTTCCCTAATGTTCCGTTGATAGGAAGAAAATGGGGAATCAACTATAATCCTTCTTTGGCCATCAGACAGTCCGGATACGCTCTGACAGGTCCACCCGTCAAGGGGGGTGTGGAGGAGTCTTTATATTTCCAAGCAACAGATGGTCTAGAAATAGCACAGAAAGCTTCTGAGGCTTGGTTCAGTGTATAGAGAAAAGGTAAAGTTATTCTGGGAAAAGCCAACAACCGAGCTTATCCTCTATATGAAGACTGGATAAAGAAGAGGGTTAAAGACTTCTACTTGCCTTTTGATCTTGCACCTCCTTTGTATCCTGAGATTGTGGAAGAAAGGACCACCGTAGCCATTGAAGAATTCAACAAGTTGTAAGCTCTGGTGCATGAGCTCCGTGTAGAAAATTCAGACTTGAGTAACCGTCTCCAAGATACTTTGCATAACAACGTGGACTTGGAATGTAAGGCTAAGGACGCAACGAAGTTGCTGGCAGAGAAAGAGGTAGACTTTGCGGACAGAGCTCGGTTCTACCAGAAATCTAAGTTGGCTGCAGAATCCTCCGCCCGGACTCACAAGCAAACTAAGCAACTTTTGTCCGAGGCAAACGTCAAGCTTGCTAGCTCTCAAAACAGGTGGTTGAAATCATGGTTGAAAATGAGAAACTAAAGGAAGAGCTCCAAAAGGCGAAGAGCGGCAAGAAGCACTTCTCCAGCAAACTAAAGGAAGCTCATAAGGAGATTGCAGAGCTCAAGATTCAAGCTGGGATCAAGAAGTCAAAGGTCAGAGATGTCTTCGGAGACAACGATAGTGCAGAACATATTGCTAAGCTGAATCAAGACATTGGAAAAAGGAATAAGCTGATCAAAGCGCTGTTAGAACGACCAACTCATCCAGACACTGAAGCTCTCCTCGAAGAAGTCAAGACCGGTCTGTATGGGCTAGGGGTTTGGGATTGATCTATTTATATATTTCTGTATGCTGTCTATCGTGATTACCATCAGGCTTGTTGATAGACTCACCCTTGGTTGTATCAGATATATTTGTATGACTTTCAGAAATGTTATATGAAGATGTGGTTGTTTCAACTATATTGTTTTAGTGGTATTCTCAATAATGTCATTCAGCTGTATTTTTACAACGTATCCAATCCCTCACCTGACTAATACTGGAATCAAAGTAGATATATCTTGGAAATGATCAAACATGGCATATGCATGCATTCATACATTTCATTTTTGCATAACAGGTGTTTATTTCTGGATTTCCTAACCTTATTTTATTGACAGGCAGGATTGCTGATTCTCATATCCACCGTTATTCAACGCGTCAAAACCAACAGCGAGTCATGGAACAACTACAGGCAGAAATGGCTGAAATGAGGGCCCGGATGAACCAATTTATGGACCTGATGCAAGGAGTGGCTCATGGCCAACAAGAGCTAAGGGCAATGGTGCAGAGGCCCAAAGTTGAAATTCCAAATGCTGACAATTAAGTTGGCCCTCCGGTTGGAGGTGATATTCCTATCGGTGGAGTTAATGCTGGTATTCCTGTCGGTGGAGTTAATGTTGGTATTCTTGTTGCTGGAGTTAATGGTGGTATTCCTGTTGGTCAAGCTGCTGGGGGCCTTATCCCCATTCCTATTTATGTTCCTCATATGGAGGATAATCACTATGATCAGTTTTCTCTAATGAATGTTGATCTGGGAAGTAACAATGGTGAAGGAGACCGAAGGTATCAACTGCTTGCTGAAAGGATCAAGGCTGTAGAATGTCAGAATACTATGGACATTGACGTAGCAGGCATAGGGTTGGTTCAAGGGATAAGAATCCCTCCTAAGTTCAAGGCTCCATCTTTCGACAAATACAACCGCAATTATTTCCCCAAAACTCACTTGCAAGCTTACTTCAAGAAGATTTATGCTTGCTCCAATGATGAAAAGATTTGGATGTACATTTTCTAAGACAGCCTGTTTGGGGCATCTCTAGAGTGGTACATGGAGCTTGAAAGGGTCCACGTCAGAAACTGGAAAGAGTTGGCAGAGGCGTTTCTAAAACAGTACCAATACAACATCGATATGGCACCTAATCATACTCAGCTGCAGAGCCAGACACAGAAAAGTAAAGAAAGCTTCAAGGAATACGCACGGTGGTGGCGTGAGTTGGTTGCATGGGTGCAACCACCGTTGCTTGAAAGAGAAATGGCAGACATGTTCATGGGAATGCTGCAAGGTTCATTCCTGGAATGCCTGGCAGGATGTCCTTCATCTGGTTTTTCCGATATTGTAGTTACTGGGGAGAGGATTGAGAATTTTCTTAAGATGGGTAAGATTCAAGACAGTGTTGGGTCATCTTTTGGTGTGGGAAAACCTTTTGCGGGTGCAGGTAAAAAATGTGAAGGGGAAACTAATACAGTGTCTTCTCAGAAGAGAAGAAACAGAGGATATCAGGCCCCATACCATCAGACCGCTCCTGTAACCATTCCCGTTGCTACACAACAACAAAATCAACAACAAAAACAGGCCCCAAGGTAGGCCTATCAATAAAGACAGAGAACGACTGACCAGCATTTGGATCTGTTACCAATGTCTTACTCTATGTTGCTTCAACAATTTCTCAAGCAGAATCTGGTAAAACTCCACACACTGGGTCCCCCTCCTGCAAAGCTCCTACCAGGTTATGATGCCAATGCGCATTGCGATTTTCATTCGGGTGCTCCCAGACACACTATTGAAAGATACAGAGCCTTTCAACATAAGGTCCAGAATTTGATAGATTCCAAAGCTATTAATTTTGCTTCTCCTGCCACCCCAAATGTTATTCAGAATCCGATGCCCACCCACAGTGGGGAAACTGTTAACGTTGTTGAAGAAGACGACGGTTGGAGACTGGTATCTGATGTTGGGGCTGTTAAAAAGTCATTGCTGGTCGTGAAAGATCGTTTGTTGAAGGGAGGCGTATTCCCTGGTTGTGATGTAGATTGTTCAGATTATTTGATTCATGAGAATGGTTGTGATAAGTTGAGAAGTTGTATTCAAAATTTGATGAACGACGGGTGTTTGCAATTCAGTCAGGTTTCTAGTGCTGATAATGATGTTTAAACTATTACCATCCCTTTTACACCGGTACAGATTCCAGTGCCTGCAAGGCGAGCTCCGGTAACCATCACGGTGCCCGGACCAATTCCGTTTGAAAGTGAAAAGGAAATCCCATGGCACTACGGTGCTGAGGTATACTACAACGGTCAAAAGCAATAGGTTGATACTCCGGCTGTAATAGATCAGAAAGTTGATAATGTAGGAGTTGGTGGTTTCACTAGAAGCGGCAGGCTGTTTGCGCTGCAAACCCTTTGAAATGATAACGCATATGCCTTGGCAAAGGCCAAAGGCAAGCAAATGATGAATGAAGAGCCTGTGCAGAGGACGGAGCCTGGTATCTCTTTTGAAAATGATGTCGAAGAATTTATGAAGATCATCAAGAAAAGTGTCTGCAAGATTGTAGATCACCTCCACCAAACTTCATCGATGATATCCATTTTGTCTCTGTTGTTATGTTTTGAAGCATACTGCAATGCCTTGTTGAAAGTCCTGAACGCGGCGTATGTGCCTCAGGAAATCTCAGTCAATCAACTGGAAGGGGTAATACCCAATGTTAATGCCAGTCGTGGGCAGGGTTTCACTGACTTTGATTTAACCTCGAAGGGCCAAAACCACAACAAAGCACTCCATTTTTCTATAGAATGTAAAGGGGAAATTCTCTCCCACGTGCTAGTAGATACCAGATCCTCGCTTAATGTGCTTCCCAAAAAGGCACTTATTAAGCTGGACATTGAAGGAGTGGTGCTCAAACCGAGCGACTTGGTAGTTCGAGCATTCGACGGATCAAAACGATCGGTTTTGGGGAAGTGGAATTACCTATCAAGGCAGGGCCCCAAATCTTCAACACTACTTTCTACGTAATGGATATTCAGTATGCATACAGCTGTCTGCTGGGGCGCCCGTGGATTCATGGCGTTGGAACTGTATCGTCGACCCTCCACCAGAAGGTTAAGTTTGTGGTAGATGGACAAGTAGTCACCGTCTGCGGTGAAGAAGACATCTTTGTGAGTCACCTATCTTTCTTCAAGTATGTTAAGATGGATGGCGAAATCCACGAGACGTTGTGTCAAGCATTTGAAACTGTGAATGTGCAAGAAGTCTCTCCTTCATCAGAGAAGAAGTCGGAAGATTCTATTGCATCATACAAGCAAGCTCAAGCCGTCGTACAATCTGGCAACACAGGAGGTTCGGGTCGAGTGATTGAAGCGCCCCTCAAAGAAATCAGGTTCAAAATTGGTTATCAAGGACCAAAGGTTCAAGGCCGTCAAGGACCTATTACTTTCTCTAGTGCTGGAGTCATCGATCCTGGTCAGATTTTCTCACTGAGCGACAAAGACGGAGATAGTTCCTGCGACATCAGCAACTGGATACGCACAGCTGTCCCGGGACAAGAACGTCACAACTGGTCTTCTGAAGGCTTCGTCCAAGTCACTCTTCGCGAAGAGTAATTTTCTATGTTTTCATGTTAAATCCTGCGCCCCGTCCAAGGCGTAGAGATTCTTTGTAGGGCCTACGTTGTTAAACATTCAATTTTATCATTAATAAAGGATGGTCTTTGCATTCAAATATTATGCTCCCTGTCTTTCTCTTTTTGCTTTTTAATAATAAATGGCAATGTTGTTTTTTGCACTCATAAAGCGTGAATAATCATTCATGCAGATGCATTTCATCGGATTCCATTAATAATGATTCGGTTGTGGCTTATTATGACTTTGACAAACTGATTTACCAAGCCGAAGAGGATGGTGAAGAAGATTGTGAACTTCCTGAGGAATTAGCCAGGATGTTGAAACAGGAGGAAAGGGTCATTCAGCCATATGAAGAAGCACTGGAAGTTATTAATCTGGGAATCGAGGACGCCAAGAAAGAAGTCAAGATCGGGGCTGCCTTAAATGAGAATGTAAAGAAGGGGTTGATTGAAATGTTGCATGAGTACGTAGACATCTTCGCTTGGTCATATCAAGATATGCCAGGGCTTGACACCAATATTGTTATGCACAGATTGCCTCTCAAAGAAAGTTGCCCTCCCGTCAAGCAGAAGCTTAGAAGAACGAAACCAGAAATGGCAATCAAGATCAAGGAAGAAGTCCAGAAGCAGTTGGATACAAGTTTCTTGGTTGTTACCAGTTATCCACCATGGGTTGCGAATATTGTGTCGGTACCTAAGAAGGATGGTAAGGTCCAGATGTGTGTTGATTACTGTGATCTAAATAGAGCAAGTCTGAAGGATGACTTCCCATTACCTCACATTGATGTTTTGGTTGACAATACAGCTCAGTTCTCGGTATTTTCTTTCATGGATGGCTTCTTTAGCAACAATCAGATTAAGATGGCACAAGAGGACATGGAGAAAATAACATTCATTACCCAATGGGGGACATTTTTCTACAAAGTGATTCCCTTCAGTTTAAAGAACGCAGGGGCAACCTATCAACGCACAATGGTGACTCTCTTTCATGATATGATTCATAAGGAGATTGATGTCTACATTGATGACATGATCACGAAGTCACAGACTGAAGAGGAACACTTGGTGAATTTGCAGAAACTGTTTGAACGGTTGAGAAAATTCAAGGTACGGTCTGGCAAATTGTTGGGTTTCATCGTCAATGAAAGAGGGATCGAGGTTGATTTAGCCAAAGTAAAAGCAATTCAAGAGATGCCTAAGCCTAGAACACAAAAACAGGCTCGTGGTTTCCTAGGGAGGTTGAACTACAGTGCTAGATTCATCTCTCATCTTACGGGTACTTGTGAACCAATTTTCAAGCTGCTAAGAAAAGATCAGGTTATCAGGTGGAATGATGACTGCCAGAGGGCATTTGAAAAGATAAAATAGTATCTTCAACAACCTCTGATCCTTATACCTCCAATTCCAGGGAGACCACTGATAATGTATTAAACAGTACTTGAAAACTCAATGGGTTGTGTACTCAGTCAACACGACGAGACAGGTAGGAAAGAACACGCCATCTACTACCTGAGCAAGAAATTCAATGATTGCGAGTCAAGATACTCAATGCTTGAGAAGACATGTTGTGCACTTGCATAGGCTGATAAACGTTTGAGATAATGCATGCTGACTCACACAACTCTGTTAATATCCAAGATGGATCCAGTCAAGTACATCTTTGAGAAGCCAGCTCTCACCGGAAGGGTTGCTTGTTGGCAAATGGTCCTAACAAAATATGACATTCAATATACTTCCTAGAAAGCCATCAAGGGTAATGTCCTGTCCGACTATCTTACTCAATAGCCACTGGATGATTATCAGCCGATGAAATTTGAATTCCCTGATGAAGACATCATGTATTTGAAAATGAAGGACTGTGAAGAACCGTTAGTTGACGAAGGACCAGATCCTGATTCTAAGTGGTGTTTGATGTTCGATGGGGCCATTAATGTAAATGGTAATGGAGTTGGGGCAGTTATTATCACTCCGAATGGTTCTCATATACCTTTCACCGCCAGACTGGCATTCGAATGCACCAACAATGAAGCCGAGTATGAAGCTTGCATTATGGGTATCGAAGAGGCTATTGATCTGAGGATTAAAACTCTTGACATATTTGGGGATTCTGCTTTGGTGATCAATCAGGTCAACGGAGACTGGAATACTCATCAACCCAATTTAATTCCATACAGAGATTACACGATAAGACTGTTGACTTTCTTCAATACAGTGCAGCTTCACCATATACCTTGTGACAAAAATCAGATGGCAGACGCTCTGGCTATGTTATCCTCCATGATTAAAGTGAATTGGAGGAATCATGTGCCCAAAATTGATGTGACGCGCCTTGATAGGACCGCCTATGTGTTTCCAGCCGAGGCAGTTGTGGATAGTAAACCTTGGTATCATGATTTCTAGTGTTTTCTGAAAAGTCAAGAGTACCTGGCTGGGGCATCCAACAATGATAAGAAAACTCTGAGAAAATTGGCTGGTAGTTTCTTCTTGAACGAGGATGACGTGTTATATAAGCGAAATTTTGACATGGTCTTGCTCAAATGCGTGGATAGACACGAAGCAGACTTGTTGATGCAATAAGTGCATGAATGTTCCTTTGGTACCCATGCCAACGGACATGCTATGGCAAAGAAGTTGTTGAGAGCCGATTATTACTAGATGACCATGGAATCAGATTGCTTCAAATATGCTCGAAAGTGCCATAAGTGCCAGATTTATGCTGACAAAGTGCATGTGCCTCCGAATCCTTTGAATGTTATGACTTCTCCGTGACCATTTGCTATGTGGGGCATTTATATGATCGGAAAGATCGAGCCCACTACTTCCAATGGGCACCATTTCATTCTAGTTGCCATCGATTATTTCACCAAGTGGGTGGAGGTAGCTTCCTTTGCAAACGTCACCAAGCAGGTGGTTGCCCGGTTTATTAAGAAAAATATTATTTTTCGTTATGGGGTTCTTGAAAGAATCATCACTTATAATGGTTCTAACCTCAATAACAAAATGATGCAAGAGCTGTGCCAGAGCTTCAAGATTGAACATCACAATTCTTCTCCATATCATCCAAAGATGAACGATGCTATTGAGGAGGCCAACAAGAACATTAAGAAGATTGTGCAAAAGATGGTTGTGACGTATAAGGATTGGCATGAAATGTTTCCTTTCGCTTTACATGGGTATTGTACTTCAGTGCGTACGTCAGCCGGTGTAACTTTGTTCTCACTTGTGTATGGTATGGAAGCAGTCCTTCCAGTTAAAGTTGATATTCCTTCTCTGAGGGTTATGATCCTAGAGTCCATATACTCACAGTAATTTCTCCAACACTCGTCTGTACTGGTACTAAGTACTTGTCTGTGATTATCCCCAACGCAGTTAAGCACCCGTTCGCGTTTGTTTCGCTCAGCTTCAATACTTTGTCCGTATTGATGGTTACACCTCTTAGGACTCATTCCCCAGCGGAGTCGTCCCTCCGCTTGCAGGTTTCGAATTTTGTGTGGTTATTGTGGTACTAAATTTTCTTCTCGACACTCGTTCGTGCTCACCCTCATCTTTCTTTGATACCCGTCCGTATCATCTTTCGATAATCGTTCACGTCGTTAACTCAAACACTCACCCGTGTCCATCTTTCCTTGATACATGTAAGTATCATCTTCCGATACTCGTCTGTGTCGTTAACCGAATCCCTCATTCATGTTCGTTCTCATTCTTTGACGCCCGTCTGTGTCATTTCTTATCCCTAACATATTTTTCAATCTTACTTACCCTATCATCCCCAGTGGAGTTTTACACTCGATTGATCCCCTACCCTTATTTTATACCCACATAGCACAAATTTTATGTTGCCTTTAGTATTCAATCCCTATTTACCTCGAATGTCTGAAAGTCGACGCTCTCATCCCTTCAGGTCCACAGTTAATTGAATAGGGGCAGCTGTAACACCCCAAAATTTTTCCTCTTATTTATACCCAATAAGTGGCTTATATATGCTTCACACCTCATATGTATTTAGGTCATGAACATTACACATGCATCATTGGTCTTCTCAAGGAATGGTATCAAGGGTATCACCATCATTGATTGTGCAAAGCAAAGAGAATGAGATATATTCAATTACTCAAGCCATAAAGACCCCTCAAGACTCAAGACCTCTCATTTGGCCCACCTTTTCATCAATAGATGGAGATTGGCAAGAGAATTGAAGAGAATCACCTCCTTCTATCTCTTGATCTTCCAACTAGGGTTGTGTGCATTTGAGCATCTGGCAATTCCACCGAGCAAGTATCCTGGAGCTTTGATATTATCTCATCCCATACAACATCTTGGTTCAATAGGATCTCCAATATCTCTAAATAAATTAGGGTTTTGATCATCAGTCAACATCTCCTATCATCTAGTGCCAAAACTAGAGTTTTGCCTAAAATTAGTTTATTTCTGATTTTTTGGGTAAGACTTGAATCCATGGCTTTCTATGTGTTCTCAATCATCTTGGATTGGAATGTGGTCCATCATTACCTTTCACAAGGGTTTCAATTGACCAGATGATTGAAAATCAGACAAATTGGGAATAAAGTCAACTGATCCATGAAAAAGTCAACTCTTGATTTTTTTAGGTCAAATTCATGTTCATCATGTCAAATATGGTCAATGGGTGAAAATTGATCAAGAAATATCAAAGGAATCAAGGAAAATCAAGAATTATGGAAAGTTACTTAATTTGGAAATTTAGGTTTTTTGAAACTTTCCATTTTGGGAAAGTTTTTCATGCCATGCAACCAACTTTATGGCCGTTTTTCCCTATGATCCAAGCTTCATTTGAAATTTTTTCTCAAATGAAAGTTATAGTGTGTATTCCAGGCTTTCCAAACATATAAAGAATATTCCATTTGGATTTGTAGATCAAGAGTTATGATCAATCAAAGTTGGTATCTTTAAGTTGTTCAAATGAAAAACTTAGAATTTTTTCTAAGTTCTAAGAATCAGCTTAGTGACCAGGTTTTCAACACCATTTTTCACCATGTTCTAAGCCCTTTTTCAATCTAATTTCCACATCAAATTTGTTGTAAGAAGTGAGAGTTTTAATTTGGTACCAAGAACTTGATGATTGGATCAATATTCATAAAGTTATGGTGCTTCAAAGTCATGGTCATGCAAGTTGTGAAACATAAAAACTTTAAAAAAATTTCAACACATGTGGTAGCTTGTGTCATACCAACTTCATGCCAATTTTTCATGGTATTAGAGACCTTTAATCCACCTCCCATAAACATCAACATTGTTCTATGCCATGAGAGTTTTCCAAAGACACCAACCTTGCTCAAATTGGTTTGATATTCATTGAATGCAATGCTCCAAGGTGAGACACATGCCATCTGGTTTTCTTCAACACCAAGTAAGGAAAATCAAGCCAAAACCAATATGCTACTTGCAGCCACATTACCATGCGCATAATGTCATCATATTACCTCAATTGTCCAAACCAAAAAACTCCACAACCATGTGCCATTCACCTTACATTACCTCATATGCCAAAGAAAGAGAAATAAGAAAAAACTTCTTCAACAAGTTGTTGTTGTGCTGACTTGTATCAGCTCATATCACCATCACACCTCAACATCATGATACATAACATAACAACATATCATACACCATGGGAACAAGCCAAACCCGAGCATAACCTCACACTCTCATTTTTTCCATTTTTTAACCAAAGCTCTTAACCACACCTCTAACCATGATTAACACTCTCTAACCATCTATATATAAACCCTAAACCCTAACTGAATTGGTTACACACACTCATTCTCACAAAAGAGATCCAAAATCACCAAGATCCACCATTGAAGCTCAACACTCCATAGCTTCAAAGATTTTTCTCCTTGGAGTTTCCTCCATTTTTTCTCCATAGTCATCATCACCAAGCCTCAATTCATCAATTGTAGGCATTGAATATCACCTGGGAGCATCACTTTATCATCCACGGGTTCACCACTTTCTTCATCAAATCTCCATTTTCAAGCAAGATTCGAAGGCTCAAAGCATTTATTTTTCTTTCCTAAAGTAGATTAGAAGAATTGTAGGAAGTTATCGGGTTTCTTGCACGTGAGTAAAGCTTCATCCAGGTTTGTGATTCTTGAAACTTTAACATCATGGTAGAACTCACATAGGTCTTAAAATCATGTGGTTAACGTGCATCTGAAGTCCTCTATGAAGAGGCATTGTGTTTGGTTAAAGATTGGTTGAAATGGTGATTCTTCAAAGTATGAGGTCATAATTTATCCCTCTTAAATATTTTTGTGTGTTGTTTGTATAAGGATTTCAAGCATAGATTCGTAATCTGCGTTTAAGGGCTTTAATTTGGACTTTTATTTCATGAAAAATGGTCAAGATTTGAGGGTGTAAAGTGTTGGTAAAGTATGGTGTTTTCACCATTGTTTTTTGCGCAAGCTCATAGCCATGGAGGAAGTATCACGATTTGTGCATAAGGGCATGAAGAAGACGACCACGTGTCGTCTTCTTAGAGGGCATGGTGAAATTTTTGTCTTATTCTCATTAAAAAATAGACTGACCAATTGATAAATAACATGTGTAACGTTTTTCTTCTTTTCTTTCATGCTGAACAAATAAGAATGTGGTAATATATTAGGAATGATTCCTGGTCGTATGATGGTTTGATCTAACGCATGAGGACGTGTCAGCGCATTAATGAAGATGTTGCCTGCCACGTGACCTCCTTTCCCACATTCCCTTGTTTTTTTCTCAACATCCAATTGGTTTTTTTTACGCGTTGGGCCTAGCCAGATTGCTACGCACACCCCTCCTTCCTGAGCCCAAGGGTTATGAACTACGTTCTTGCTAGTGTAGCACCCCCCTTCATTCTTTCTTATTTTTTCATTTGTTTTTTTTCACACGTTAAATAAATGAATATTAAAAATAGTAAAAATTGCCTATAAATTCTGAAATAATTCAAGATGATCCTTGGATACTTTATTTAATGTTTTATGAATTTTATTTTCATATTTGGATACATTTAGTATTTTTTTCTTAATTTCTGATTGGTGGATATCCAAATTGGTATACCTTGTGATTCAAGCATTTAAAAATGACTTTCTCTTAATAGTTGTGATCCAATTTTTTTTTGTGTATTTTGAAACTCCATTATGAGATCCTTACATGTTAAATTCATGCTTTGATCATGTTTTTTAAGTCACTTGCTAAGTGTTTTTTGTGACTTGTGTTTGTATGATCATTAAGTGACATATTCCTAATGTTTGCAAATTTTTGAGGACCCTTAGTGCATAATTTGGATCCAATTTTTGTGCATGACCACTAACTGACCTTAACATGACATGGATAATTTATCCTAATTTTCTAAAGATCCTAACTATTTTTCATGGACAATTCCATTAAATGACTAATCTCTTGATACATGCTAGAACTATGTCAAGTTTAATGCCAATGTGTGAGATCTTTAAAACCAATTTTGAGGGCATGTTTGAGCCTATATACAATGAATTTTTAGGTGCCTTTTTGTTCCTTAAATTTGGTTTTTTGATCATGACTCACATGATTCTTTTTTAACCCTAAATTGTTTACCCGATATCACTCGATGCATGTCTGGATGTTTTAGTTTGATGATGCATTTGTGCAATCCTCTTTAGGATATTTTTGTGCATCATTTCACATGTGGTTTAGCATGGGTTAGATCCTGGCTATGTTGATTTATAGGCCATTTCACATGCTCCTAATTGGTGTTATGTTTTTGCAAGTTTGATCATGAATGAGAAGTTAACTTTGTTGTTTTCACTTGGACCATGGATGTGCCATACTTGTCCAATGCTTGTGATATTCAAATGTGTCATTCCACATATCATTTTCCACTGCCTCATGTGTATGAACACTTGATTTACTTGACTTTGGATTTACTTTTACATACTTGAACTTGTTTTGCTTCTAGTGGAAGACAACATTGATTTTTGACCACTACTTGTAACATCATTTGTATGTTATTTTTGTTCATTGTTTTTGGTATTCAAATATGATATATTATAGGTCTCTTGCTTCTAGTGTGGATGCTTGGATGTACTTTACCATGTTCTTTCTTTTCTCTTTGCTTGGTTGATAAGTTACATGCCTTAAAAGATTCTCAAGTGTGGTTTTGACCATTACTTCCCTTAGCTTTGGAGATTGAGTTTAACATGAAATGTGGTGACAATTTGATAGTGATATTACACATTAAATACATGGCTCCAATTTTGACCTATGACTTGAGAGTTCATCTCACACTTGTTTGCTTGTTGTGTAACCTTGAATGATCAAAACATGCTTAAGATAACATTTTTTAATGCAACTTTCAAACCACTTGAACATGATTGATGTACATTCCATAATTACTTCTTCATACTTAAATCTTGCCTATTACATGTTTATATCATATATGTGGCTTGAGTATGTGACTTGGCTTCCATTTATGTGACTTTTACAAGTCTTGTTGACATAGTTTGTAAATAGCAAATGTTGTGTGTTGCTGTAGAACATAACTTGCAACCTTTTGACTTAGTTTAGGACATTAACATAGATAGGATAGAGTAGGTTTAGCTACTTCCCCTTGTATGTCATGTACCTCTAGGGTTCACTCTTCATTGCTTAGGGTTTAACTTTTCTCCTAGGGTAGAATTAGAGCACTTGCTTGTGCATTAGGACCTAGTTTCACTTTGCTTTCAACTACTTGATAGTTGAGCTTGGCATGGAGATGGTAAGTTGCTTATGATACTTTACATGCTTGTTTACACTTACACAATTCCTTTTCATCTCACTTCTTATTCACTTCTCTCTCTTGTGATAGTTTAGAATAATGTTTACTTGTGTTGATTCGCATGATTCCTTAGGATTCCTAGCTCCACTTAATTTCCGATTAAGTTGGAGGTAGGAGAGACATCAGGCTAGCAATCCATATATGATGACAAGTAGGATAGTCCCCTCATAACCTAAACTATAGGGTCATCATTGCATGATAACATTAGGATCTAGTTTCCCTTAGTAGTTTTTCTTTCACCTTTGAGCCTCTCTTTTCTCATCTCAAAAGAAAAGCTAAAAAAACTTAACAACTACCATATGTGGAGTGTGCCATGATCCTTAAGCACATGGGAAATGATTAGTGAAGGTGTCCTTCACTCTTCTAGGATGCTTTGCAAACGTTCTGTTGGGAGAGACATTGTAAAGTATTCGCTCCTATGTCATAGTCTTTAGCGTGAAACATACCACAAACACAATCAATCAAAACACTTTCTTCTAAAAAACAAAAACAAACAATCGTCCTCTTTCGGGATTCTCTTCTCATCTCCCCCACTCTCATCGTAAAGGATACGTCATTACCGTTCTACCGCAAACAAGTAATCGCGTAAGACTCCATACAATGAGCGGTAACACCTAAACTGCTAGAGCGCGAACAATAGCGTCTTCCACTTAAAAAAACAAAACAACAAAGACCCGGTGAGTCGAACTATGACTGCTCTGACTTCCTCTCTCCCATCCAATTGAGGATGCGTAGACACGAGATGTGATATCTTGGCAAGCAACCTTCCCCCACAATCCCGTAGTCCTCTGAACTACGTTGACTCTGACATTCCCATTCCTGAGGGAATACGTAGGCATAGGAAGGCGATGTCCTATCGAGTCACCTTTTCTTTTTTCCTCCCGTTCTCTGTTTATGATCCTATCCTTTCCATTTAGCAGTTGAGATTCAGATACCCACACCCTTTGATTCGAACAACAAGCGTGGATCCCATTGAGTACGATGGACGCGAGGGGGTGCTAAAACCTTCCTCTCACGTAACCGACTCCCGAACCCAGGCTATGGTTGCGATGACCATGTATTTCCCTTCGTTGAGGTTTTCTTCTATCTTTTCCTTTCCCTACGTCGGGATAAATAACGTTCGGTGGCGACTCTTCTGTCTTTTTCGCCAGTTGATTTTTGCAGATGCGACAAACATCTGCATCTGTTCAGTTGCATCCATGTTGTGTGTCGGGCAAGCTACCAATAACCTCTTGAACCTTTTGTATGTATCTCCTAGTGATTCTCCTTTCTTCTATTTAAAATTCACAATGTCATATCGTTTGCGAATATAAACAGAAGCAGGAAAATATTCGTTCAAAAATGTTGTCTCCACTCTTCCCAAATGGTGATACTTCCTGCAGGTAAGGAGTAAAACCACTCTTCGGCATCTTCCGCTAAAGTGAATGGAAACATCTGTAACTTCTTTGCCTCTTCAGAGTTCCCCTCGGTCTTCAAAGTGGTGCTCATTGTAAGAAACCTTTGCAAATGTTTATTTGCATCTTCACTCATCTTTCCAGTGAAAGGACTATTTTCGAGCTGTCGGATCGTTGTTGGGTGCAACTGAAAGTGTGCCACATTAACCGGTTGATTCACTATGGTCAATCGTCCTGCTGGAGCATTTGCCCCTCCATAGTCCCCAAGAAGTCTTCCCTGAGTTTCACCCATTATTTTTCTCTGTCAGACTTTGTGTCGAAGTGGTTGGAGACTTCCTCCCCTCTTTCGTGTTCCAAATCTAAATTTTCTAATTCTTAAGCTGCCAGTCTTGCTTGCTTCGCTTTTCTAAGCCTCGTGTGCAATGATCGCTCCGGTTCTGCGTCAAAAGGAAATTCAGCTGAGGTCTTGCCTCGCATACACATATTAGACAGATATTAGTATAGAAAAATAATTATAAAAAAATAAATATGCAGAAAATAAAATTTTAGTCGCAGATCAACAAAATTTCAATTAAACTTAATCAAAACTCTATATTTTGGCAGCCCCCGGCAACGGCGCCAAAAAACTTGATCAGAAAAATAGCAAGTGTACTACTTTTGCCGATGTAGTAATATTAAGGAAAGTCCCAAGTATCGATCTCAGAGACTGCGTATGAATATCGAGTTTCTTTCGATGTTCAATCAAACAAAAGACTTTTAGGGGTTTTAAAATTGTTTGTTCCATTATCAATACTTTCAAGAAAAATCGAAAATGCAGTAAAAATTAATTCAAATATGACAAGCATGCTAGGGGTAGTGTATGATTCACTTATGTAATAATTCTGAACTAACTATAAATCAGTCAATGGATTACCGATTCTTAAGAATGTTACTCATAAGTCCTTATTGAGAAAACCATTAATCAATCAATCTTCTATCTATGCCCATAGATAAACCATTGTTGGAATTAAGCATCAAAAGATCTAGAATTCTACGGTTATACTAGGGTATCCCTAGTCCTAGGTGATAACCACTAAAATATATTCTATAACAAATCAAGCATAATGGCGGTCCAGCCTTATTATGATGAGAACATTGAACTTTGTTTGTCCGACAGAGCACGCATTAGAAACAGGTAAGAGAATAAATCGATTAACTGAAAAATAAATTGTTATTGCATAAAAGAATTCATAATCATTAAAAGTCTGAATCAGGGGCACCCCCTAGCATTGGGGGGTTTAGCTACTCATAGGAATACAATAAAACATAGATAAGAATTTGAAAATTACAAAAAATATTGGACAAACGTTGATCTTCAATCTTGGTGAATCATGAAAATCGTCGTCTTCTCCCATCCTCCTTGATTCTCAAACTCTCAATTTTTATCGTCAAAAAGCATAATCCTCTCTAACCTAGCCAAACAATGTCTTATATCTCCCCAAAAAGATCTCATCAAAGATGCCTTCAAATCCCAAAATCAACCAAAAAGGAAAGAAAATATTTGCTCCGTATGCCTGCTACGGGCCGTAGCATGTGCTACGCGTGGCCGTAGCAGGCCACTGCCTCTTCTTCAAAAACTCATCCTGGGTCATGGGGCTTGCTACGGGTCATAGCCTGTACCACGGGTACCCGTAGCAGCTCACTGTTTCTTGCTCCTTTTTTACTTTTTTGAGGGCTTGCCTGCTACGGGCCGTAGCAGGTGCTACGGGTAGCCGTAGCAGGTGCTACGGGTAGCCGTAGCAGGCCACTGCTTCAAGAGTGCTTTTCCTCTCAAACAATTCTTCCAGCTATTCCTTCAATTCACTTATTCAGAAACATACATTCTGTATGCAAACACCGACATCGAGCTTGCATCGAGTACCAGGTCGATAGCAAGTTACACTCCACGCTACAATGGTAAATCACCGATATCTCATGGGAACACCTCCAAATGGTCACACACCACCGCATCCCTTATTCCTTCCAATAATCAAACATCATAACACCTTTGCACCATCTTTCACAGACTCACCCACTTGCTTCACAGAACAACCAACTCTTCTCCTTCGTCGAAATTAGATTCAGGTGATCGTCAGGAATTACACACCATCAGCATAACACTCGCCACCACCATGTTCTCTATCCCTCAAAAGCAGACATCAACAATACCCGATTGTTCTCCTCAAGATATCACAACTTGACCGACAGGCAAGAAACTCTAGTTCGCCTCCTCTTCAAATCTAATAGTATACATCGACTCAACAAAACAATCTGCAAGCACTCTGCTTAACCCCAACAATTCACTGCACACACTACTCAAGTTCGCAAGACACGTCTATCCCACCTAACATGATCCCATCTATTATCAACAAGAGATTAAGGGTGATCAGTTCCTCAATTTGTCAATAACAGCCGATATCATGAGGCGGTATAAACTATCTCCACCAACTATCGCGGCGCCCACACCACACTTAGCCAACGGTCCACACTCGAAACACCTTGGAGAAGCACCATCTTCTCCCCCACTTGTTTCATTTCCAACCTGCAAATGGAAAACAAAACAAGCATCGGGAGTGTTTTTACGCACATGTCGCACACTAGGGAAACAAACAACATTAAACAACCTGCCGGACGGACCGACCTGCTCTGATACCACTAATGTAACACCCTTTTCTACCCCCAATAATGTTACAGCAGAAACAACTCAAATATCAGAGTAAAACATAAAATTTCCCTCAAAGGGTGCACATTTCTCATTCAAATCAAAATAATACACTTTCCCTGTAAACAAAAGGGTTTTTTTTTCCTCAAAGTTTCACAAAAAGCCTTCACATGGCAGCGGAACTCAAAATTTTCAAATAAAAGATTATCAACCAACCTCATAATAATCAAAATAAAACCATATCATCAAATGACAACAAAAATAAGGAAAACAACATAGTTCAACTCAAAGGACCCCAACTCAATGTTACACTATCAGAGCAAGACCCTCTAAATCGACCAAAAGTAATAAACTTCAAGGTCCTCGAGACATCCACAGCTAAACCTAATCACCTGCACGTTACCCACGTGGGGGCAACATTCAAACAGGTAGGGTGAGTATTCACAATTCATTACAAAAGGTATAAAGAAAAAGATATAAACGGGACAGCAACAACATCTTCATTTCATCATCAACAGACACACATAATAATTCACAATTCACTCATTCACATGCAATGCCACTTAGTATGAAATGCAACGTCATCGAAATATGCATGCGGTACCAATCATCATAAAATGGACACTGGGCCATTAACCCTCCACAAGGGAACACGTCATAATTACCTCAATCCACACAATGGGATTGAAGCCACCTTGGGTCGAACTCCTATCATCTTCACTGGACCGAAGTCCTATCATCATCACTGGACTGAAGTCCTATCATCATCACTGGACCGAAGTCCTATCATCATCACTGGACCGAAGTCCTATCATCATCACTGGACCAAAATCCTAATATGCCATGAATGCACGATGCAAAACGTCATAATAATTATCCTTAACGGATTCGTCAAAATTGCATCAGCATTCATTCAATTATTCATCATATTCGTCACGTAGCACATACACATCAAAACATACACATCATAGCAGCACCTTAGACATCTTACAGCAACATATACATCATAATAACACCAGAACAGTCATCACAACATCCAAGTAATCAACATATAAGCCAACCCGGAATTACCCCAAAGACTAATCCGACGTTTCCCTAAATTCAATACTGGAAAAATGATTAATTTTACTAATTTTATTTTACCAAATTAAATTTCATAATGTCAGCTTTCCAACGCTTCGAACGGCGCATCAAACAGATACACGGTTTGAAAGTTATGAGTTTTCCAAGTTTTCCAAAAACTGTATGTTTCAGTGGTAACCGGTTAACACCAGGCGGGTAACCGGTTACTCAATGTAAAAATGCCCAAAAACGTCAATTTTTAACGTGTTAACTGGTTACTACCCATGCGTTAACCGGTTAACAACGTGACAGAAGCAAATTTCTGCTGTTTTGCAAAAATTTTCACCAAAAACCTCCAATTTTTCCTACGGGTTCAATTCTATACAGCCCCAAAACCCTATCAATTCATCATGAAATCATATACAACCACAACACATTAATTTATGCAACACATACATCATTCTAAATCAAAAATACGCCTCAATTTCATCACTTTCTACCTAATTCATCAAGAACTCATCATAAATCCCTAAAACCTCTTAAACTCCAAACTATTCCACATACATCCTAACTCTATAACAATTATAATGAAGACTATACTCCCCATACCTTAGATGCAAAAATCTTGATTCTCCCCATTGAGTTCTTCAAGAATTCCCTGAGCCCTAGCTTCTCCCTCTTCTGTTCATCAGAGCACTTTTTCACAAAACATGATCGATCAGAATGATTCTCCCAAACTCGGTTATTTGTTTTTGTCATTCTTACCCCTTAGACCTCATTATGCTATTCCATTCTTACCCTCACTTATTCCATCTAATTTTACCACTTTACCCTTTAAATCTCTAAAATTATTATTTATCTAATTATTTAGATTAATCCTCTAATAAATCTAAATAATCTTAATTAAATAATAACTTAGAATTTATCCTCATATTTCATATCATCGTGCCTCATAACCATCCCAACGTCATATAAACTCACAATTTACGCTAAATCAATTAAATAACTAATTAAATAATTAATTTAGATTTTCGGGGTGTTACAAATAACAATACCAAGCATAAAATATGGAATACATAATTACAGCTCAAGCAAAAACATGAAATACTTGACTAATAATACGGTAACATAAAACATAGAAAACCACCGATCATATATACCAGGCATGAAAAGTAATTTGTTCAGCATAGGGTAGTTGGTCGAAAAGAACTACAAAGTGTCAATTGAAGACAAGATGATGAGAGTTCTCAAATCAGGAGGAAAGTTAATCTTGAAGGCTCTCATGTCTCAAAATAGAACCTTCAGGATTGAACTTAATGTGATTGAGCATAAGTGTTTTGCAACTGTAGCTAGCAGGGATGAATGGATATGGCACTATAGACTTGGCCATCTCAACTTCAAAGACATTAGAGACCTAAAGAGAATAAATGTGGTTTCAGGGTTACCAGAAATCGACATTCTAAACAAAGTGTGTGAAGAATATGTGCAGGCGAAGCAACACAGTATCAACTTCAACAAGGATGCAAGAGTAAGGTTGAAGGCAGTTCTTGAAGTCATATACTATGATATGTGTGGACTTATCCAGGTGGATGCGATTAGAGGTAACAGATACTCTGTTATATCCATAGATGATTTCATTTAAAAACTGTGGACTTACGTGATCAAGAAGAAAAATGAAGTGATCGAGGTATTTGCCAAGTTTAAATCTATGGTTGAAAGACAAAGTGATCGAAAGTTGAATATTCTGAGGACTGATGGTGGTGGAGAATATGTGTCGAAATACTTTGACACGTTATGTGAGAAAGAATGGATTGTGCATGAGGTGGTGCCACCCTACACTCCATAGCAGAATGGAACTGCAGACAGGAAGAATAAAATCATCATGAATATGGTTAGAAGTATGTTGAAAGGCAAGCATCTATCCAAAGAATTATGGGGAGAAGTTGTGTCGACTGCAACATACATATTGAACAGATGTCCGACGAAAAGACTAGAAAGAATCACGCCAGAAGAGTGTTGGTCTGGTGCCAAGCCTAGCTTGATTCATCTGAAGGTATTTGGATCTATAACATATAGACATGTGCTTAATCAGTTGAGAAGAAAACTTGATGAACAATCAAGTCAAATGATCCTAATAGGATATCATTCGACTAGAGAATAGAAGTTGTTCGACCCAGTGAACAAGCAAGTAGTAATAAGCAGAGACGTGATCATAGATGAGCTTAAGGAATGGGATTGGAGTGAAAAGGTAAAGCAGGATTCAGTGAGAATCTTATGTGAAGAACCAGCAAGTGAAGTTGAAAGAGAAGTTCGATAAGAAGAAGTCAGAGGTCAAGCAAGTACAAGAAAACCTCAAAGAACAAGACATATGCTTGTAAGGTTGCAAGAATGTGTGATTACATCAAATGTTGTGGTCGATGATGAAGGTGAGCTAGTACACTATGCTTTCCAAATGTTGGACCAGTCAATGCAGTTGAGGAATTAAAGGATTCGAAGTGGGTGAAAGTAGTGAATGAGGAACTGAAGTCAATCAAAGTTAACATCACTTGGTCACTTGTCGAATTGCCTCAAGATAAGAAGGCAATCGATGTAAAGTGGGTATACAAGGTGAAGTGGAATCCCAAAGGAGAAGTAACTCGACACAAGGCAAGACTTGTGGCTAAAGGATTTCTTCAAAAAGAAGGAATCGACTTCGACGAAGTTTTTGCACCTGTTGCTAGAATCAAAACAATCAGGTTGGTTGTTGGTATAGCAAACATGAACAACTTGAAGATGTGTCAGATGGATGTGAAATGTGAATTCCTGAATGGCCCCTTAGATGAAAAAACCTATGTTGTACATCCAGTTGGGTTTTTGAAACAAGGCAATGAAAAAAAGGTGTACAGGTTGCATAAAGCCTTGTACGGACTTAAGCAAGCTCGAAGAGCTTGGAACAAGAAGATAGATAACTTTCTAAGGGAGAAGGAATTTGTGACGTGCACAACTGAGCATGAAATATATGTAAGAAGAAGCAATAGTGAATTGCTTATACTATGTCTCTATAATGATAACCTGTTGATAACAGGAAGTTGCAAGAAGGAGATCGAAGATTTCAAACATTACCTAAGTTTGAAGTTTGAAATGTCAGACTTGGGAAATCTCTCATATTTCCTTGGCATCAAATTCTACAAGAGTGGAAGAGGTTTGATGATGCACCAAAGAAGATATGCAAGCTAAATACTTAAGAGATTTAAGATGCAAGATTGCAACTCAACTCCGACTCCAGTTGAGTCCAAAATGCAACTGTCAAAAGACACATATGTAGATGATGTCGATCCAACGCAGTACAAAAGACTCATTAGATCACTTAGATACCTTTGTGATACAAGGCCGATCTAGCATATAGTGTAGGTATGGTAAGTAGATTCATGCAGAAGCCAAATGTATCACATCTAGCAGCGACAAAGAGGATACTGAGGAATTTGAAAGGAACTCTCGACTATGACATTTTATTTCCTGCAGCTGATGAATTAAAAAAATGCAAACTAGTGGGTTACTCTCACTCAAGTTGGTGTAGTGATGCTAAGGATAGAAAATCCACAACTGGCTATGTGTTTATGTTAGGCGGTGCACCAATTGCTTGAAGTTCAAGAAAGGAACCATTAGTGACACTATCATCATGTGAAGCAGAATACGCAACTGCTTCTCTTTGTGCATGTCAAGCAACGTGGATGGTGAATCTGGTCAAAGAGATTACAAGGAAGAATCATAGAGTAATTACCATGAAGATTGACAGCATGTCAGCTATTAACTTGGCGAAGAATCTGATAGCACGTGGACGAAGCAAGCACATCAAAATGAGGTTCCATTATCTTTGAGTGCGGGAATATGGGAAGAAGAACTTGGAACACTGCAGAATTGAGAATCAGATTGTAAATATCATGACGAAGGGAGTGCAGGTCGAAGTGTTCAAGAAGTTAAGATCTATGATGAATGTAGATAGCTTTGACACAATGAATTAGGTGGTGTGTTGAATATGTAATTCATGGTGTCGAAGCATGTTGTTATCGAAATACCTAGTTGTCAAAGTGTTGAGGAGTTAGCCTCGACATGAATTTTGTCTTAAACCTAATTTTGTAGTGTTGGCAGAATTAAGTATTTTGTGCCTTTTGTTTTTGGGCTTTACTTAGGGAGCAAACAAGTTAAATCTATAAATAGGTGTAACCCTATTATTGTAAAGTGGTTCACTCGAATAAAATTGCAGTTTTGAGACCAGAGAGAAGCTCTGCAGAAATTTTTCTTCTTCCCATATTTTTATATTGAATCCCAAATTCTCTTTCTTCCCAAAAATCAATTTGTCTCCTTTCGTTGTCATTGTGAAGAGATAATCATCTTGCAACTAAGGTTGGTTGATTCACTCGAGTGAAAAACAAGAAGACACTACAAGAAAACACAGAGTTTGCGTCGGCCAAAAGCCCCAGCTAAAAACACGAAAATCGACACTACAAGGGTATAGCGTCGGCCAAGTGTCGGGGTCGGGGCGGACTTTCCAAAGCTGAAAGTTAGTTACAGTTAGCGTCGGCTATTGCCCGACACTAGAATAGTGTCGGCTTCGGTTTATGCTAAGGCACCACTAAGTGATAACCCTAAACGCGAAACTAATTACTGAGTTAGCGTCGGTTTTAACCGACGATATGTAATGCCAGGTGTCATTTTTTGATTGAGTTGGCTTTCATCAAGGATATGTCCACGTCATTAGGTAGTGTCGGCCATTTGGCCGCCACAACAAAACTTAGTCAGCAACTTTTTTCACAATACCGTCGGTTTCCAGCCCGTCGCTAGTAGATTTAGACAGCAAATTATTTTGCGCTAGCGTCGGTGTCGTGGCCGCCACTACTGGATTTAGTCAGCAAATTATTTTATAGTAGCGTCGATGTCGTGGCCGCCACTACTGGATTTAGTCAGCAAATTATTTTATAGTAGCGCCGGTGTCGTGGCCGCCACTATTGGATTTAGTTAGCAAATTATTTTATAGTAGCGTTGGTGTCGTGGCTGACACTACTGGATTTAGTCGGCAAAGTATTGATTTGTTTGATTGTAACATGTTCTGAACGACAAACCTATTTATTATTAATTCAATCCAATGATGACTCGATTTCGTATCGTTTATTTCGATTTAATTCATGCATGTTTTATTGTATTTTTATCGAGTCGTTATCATTTTATGCATCATTTACTTATGTTTTCTTTCATTTTCCATTTACAGGTCCCATATCAGCATCATAGTAAAAAAGAATGAGAATTGACCTAAAAGAGAAGAAAAAGTGAAGAAATTGCAAGTTTCTGCCTCGTCCAGATGAATGGCGCTCGACATCTTCCCAGTTCAAAAGGAATGGCGCTCGCCATAGCAGAAAAGGAGGGAAATTCAAAGTTCAATTGAATGGGGACCGCCATTAGGCCTACGGCGACCACCATTGGTTCGCGGGAGCAATTTCCTGAGGCAATTCTGGCAGTTTGCAAGTTAGACTTCAAATTTCGAATTTATGTTCTTGGAGCCAACCTTCTCCTATATATAGAGCATCAGAGGTCTGCATTTGGAGGATCCAAGAACCCTGCGGAAGCGCTTCCGAAATTTCTAGCCTACCTACTTACATTACCTTCCAAAGTATTGATCACTCACACTGAGAGATTGATACCACTGTTGTATTTTCTTTTCTGTTTTGCTGATGTACCCTTGGATCAATTGCAATTAATTGAAGATTTGTTTTTCCTTTACTTTCTTCGCATTTCAGGTTATTTACATTCTGTTTATTTTCACTGCATTATTTAATTGTACTTGTATGCAATACAACTTATTTTACCAATAAATCTTTATCCAAATTTATCAACATGTTTGCCCTAAAATTCAGCAATGTTACTATGTTAGCATTAGGTTTAAATATGTGTGAGTAAATTTACATGAGTCCGTAGATTAAGGACCGTCGTTCCGACGGGACTCTGTAGAGCCATCTGTGTTTAACTTAATGTTTTCAAAATTCTGGTTTTGGTGTCTAATCTGAATTTAGGCAGCCTTGTTGTGAGAGCGAGGGGTTGTTTAACAGCGTTTTGTCACGAGAGTGAGAAACGCACCAAGGTGTGTCCAATAGAACGAGAGTTTGAGGTAATCGCCAGATAGTAGGCATCGGACATTGAGCCTAAATGTAGCGAGAGCGCTTTAGGGCCTCATTTAGGTTATGTTAGTTTTCAAAGCGCACCTTTTAATTACCGAGCGAGCGAGAACAAAATCTTGGGGTCATTAGGCGTGGCTTGTTTAATACCGCAAGAGCGTGAGATCGAGCCTTTAAACTGGTATATCCTTCAGATCAATTTCGAGACCTTTGTTAGCACCCTGATTTTACGGAGTCCCCAAGGAGCACGGAAATCATTCTCCGGTCTCGTCTTTATTGTTGTTTTTCAAATCCCGTTAAAAACCAAATTTCTTTTACCGCTAAATCTAGCCTTAGCTTTGAACCGCAATAATCGATCACTCTAGGTTGATTATTAGTCCCTGTGCGTTCGACAATCTTTTAAAACTACGCGATAAGATGTATACTTGCAGCAGTAATCCGAAGAATACGCAAAGTCGCGATCAAGTTTTTGGCGCCGTTGCCGGGGACTAATTTAGTCAATATTGTGATACTTTCGTTACACAGTATAGACTGAGGCAACTTTTTATTTTTCCTGTTCGATTTGTCAATTGTATGCCAAATACTCGCTCACAAGGCGAAGAGTTGGAGTAACCAATCAACGAAATCGAATGTTACATCCTTCTGAGGCGCCGAATTAACGAATTCCTTCTTAGATATAACATCCCAAATCCTCTTATTCCCTACTCAGATTCGGAAACCGAATCAGAACCAGAACAAAACATGGCCGAAGGACCGAGAAACCGTCCTCTAAAGTATTATGTTGTTCCATCACAAGATGAACCACATAACAGTATTGCTGCCCCAACCATTAACTGTAATGATTTCGAGTTGAAACCTTCGCTAATATCCGCAGTTCAGCAAAACCAATTCTCAGGTAATGCTACGGATGACCCGAACCTTCATTTATCAATATTCGTGCAATATGCAGACACCGTAAAAGCCAATGGAGTTAGTCAAGAAGTAATTAGACTAAGACTTTTTCCGTTCTCATTGAGAGATAGAGCTAGAGCTTAGCTCCAGTCTCTACCATCCCACTCAGTGACGACATGGGACGAGTTGAAGAAAGTCTTCTTAGCCAGATATTTCCCACCAAGCAATACAGCTATGCTGAGAGTCCAAATTAACAGATTTAAACAAAAAGACAACGAATCTTTATTCGATGCTTGGGAGAGATACAAGGACATGTTGAGGTTATGCCCGCACCATGGACTTGAAGAATGGATGATAATACATACCTTTTACGGTGGACTATTGTACAATACCAAAATGAATCTGTGCGCTGCCGCAGACGGTGCTCTAATGGATAAACCGTATGCAGAAGCTTATGAACTCATAGAGACTACGGCTCAAAACCATTTCCAATGGGGAGGTGAACACGCTGGAGTAGAGAAACCAACTCCGAAAGGAGGAATGCACGAAGTTAACGGTATAGACCGAGTCAATGCTAAAGTGGACGTGCTTGCTCAAAAGATCGAAAGTCTAGCGGTAGCACCACCAGCAGCTACCATAGCTGCGGTGACACCAAATTTCAAAATATATGAAAACCCTGGGCATACAAACGCTGAATGTCAAGTGTTGGCTAGTACTCCTACCGACCAAGTAAATTACGCTCAAGGGAACCCATATTCAAACACTTACAATCCTGGCTGGAGAAATCACCCGAACTTTTCATATAAGAATAACAATGCCTTACATCCACCTAACCCAGCACCTGCTATTCCACCTAGATTTCAGAAAGGAGCGCAACCCGCTCCACCACTACAAAAAAATTAAATCTGGAAATCATGATGGAAAACTTTATGAATGCTCAAGCTCAGCAAAATAGGGATTTCGCAAATCAAAACGCTCACACGAGTGAACTGATGAAACAATTGTCAAGCAAGCTTGATGCTATGGCTACTCATAATAAAATGTTAGAAACCCAAATCACTTAAGTAGCCCAACAACAATCAACTAACGCAGCCCCCACTGGAACATTTCCTGGCCAACCACAACCAAACCCAAAAGGTCATGCTAACGCTATTACTTTGCGAAGCGGAACAGAATACGATGGACCCGTTGACCCGAGACTCCAAAATTCAGCCATGCACCAAAATTTACCGAAGGGAAGCGAGAAAATAAGAGAACCTAACACGGAGAAGGAAGATGAAAGCGGAAATGACGCAAAGAAAGAGAAACCCTATGTGCCTCCGCCACCATACAAACCACCTGTGCCTTATCCCCAAAGACTAGCTAAATCCAAAAACGAAGGACAGTTTAAGAAATTCGTAGAGCTTCTAAAACAACTAAATATAACGATACCTTTCACAGAAGCTATTACGCAAATGCCCTCATATGCCAAATTCCTTAAAGAGATCCTATCAAACAAGAAAAAGTTAGAGGACAACGAAACCGTTATGCTCCCTGCTGAGTGTAGTGCCATACTTCAAAATAACATGCCTCCTAAACTAAAAGATCCAGGTAGCTTTTCCATACCTTGTGTAATCGGAAAGACTGTCATAGACAAAGCGTTATGCGACTTAGGAGCCAGTGTTAACCTAATGCCCCTATCCACATGTAAGAAACTTGACTTAGGAGACCTGAGGCCAACGAAGATGTCTCTACAACTAGCAGACCGTTTTGTGAAGTATCCAGTAGGTATGCTAGAAAACGTGCCAGTTCGCATAGGTCAGTTTTATATCCCAACAAATTTCGTTATAATAGACATTAAGGAAGACTCTAATATACCAATCATCTTAGGTAGACCATTTTTAGCAACAGCTGGAGCTATAATAGATGTGAAGAAGGGAAAGTTAACCTTCGAAGTTGGGGAAGAAAAAGTCGAATTCATCTTAGCCCAATTCCTAAAAGCCCCTGTTTTAGACGATTCATGTTGTTTTATAGACGTTATCGACGAATGCGTCAGAGAAATGGAGAAGGAACCGACAAGGTACACGGAAGTACTAAAGATTCCAGCCCCTCCAATATTCGAGGACGATAACTGGCATGAGCCATATGAAGATGACAGTCTAAGAGAATGCCTAGCACTCACACCCAATCCTATGCCTTGCCCAAAGAAACCATCTGTAGAACTTAAAACATTACCCAAAGATTTAAGGTACGAATTCCTAGACACTGAACTCGAAAAACCCGTAATAGTTAGTGTTGATTTAGGACAAATAGAGACCGGGAAACTATTGGAAGTCCTGAGGAAATATCCCAAGCTCTTGGATATAACATCTCCGATCTAAAGGGATAAGTCCCTCTATATGTATGCATCTCATCATAATGGAAGAAGACTGCAAGACATCCAGATAACATCAAAGACAATTGAACCCTGTCCTAAGCGATGCAGTCAAGAGAGAAGTGCAAAAACTATTGGAAGCATGAATCATATATCCGATATCTGACAACAAATGGGTCAGCCCAGTGCATGTCGTACCAAAGAAGGGTGGTGTTACGGTTGTAACTAACGAAAAAGGTAAGTCCGTAGCCAAACGAACTCAAATTGGATGGAGGATGTACATAGACTATAGAAAGCTGAATAAGGCTACTAGAAAAGATCATTTTCCTTTACCCTCCATAGACCAAATGCTTTAACGGCTAGCCAAACATTCATATTTATGTTACTTAGACGGATACTCAGGATTCTTCAAAATACCTATTCATCCTCATGACCAAGAAAAGACCACATTTACCTGCCCCTATGGCACATTTTCCTATCGTCGAATGCCATTTGGACTGTGTAATGCTCCCACAACATTTCAGAGATGCATGATGTCGATCTTTGCAGATTTCATAGACAACATAATGGAAGTCTTTATGGACGATTTCTCTGTATGTGGGGGAAGTTTCGAACACTGTCTGTCAAACCATGAGATGGTACTTGAACGATGCGTCAAAGTGAACCTTGTGCTAAATTAGGAGAAGTTCCATTTCATGGTGCGACAAGGTATAGTTCTTGGACATGTAGTATCCGATAGAGGTATTGAAGTAGACAAAGCAAAGTTAGAAATCATAGAAAACCTTCAACCACCAAAAACAGTTAGAGAAGTACGAAGCTTTTTAGGACATGCCGGTTTTTACCGACGATTCATTAAAGACTTCTCTAAGATTACAAAACCTTTGACTGGACTACTATTGAAAGAAGCTGAATTCATATTCAATGAAGAATGCTGAAAGCATTTGAACATCTGAAGAATGCTCTTATTACCGCACCAATTATGCAACCACCTGATTGGAGTTTACCATTTGAAATAATGTGCGACGCTAGCGACTATGCTGTAGGCTGTCTTAGGACAAAGAAATGATAAAAGGCTTCATGCTATTTACTACGCAAGTAGAACCTTGGACAACGCACAGATGAACTATGCGACCACAGAAAAGGAACTCCTGGCTGTTGTGGTTCCTATCTGGTATGAGCAAAAATTATTATCTATACCGATCACGCCGCTATTAGGTACCTGTTGACTAAGAAGGATGCCAAACCAATACTCTTGAGATGGATCTTGCTTTTGCAAGAATTCGATTTAGAGATTAAAGATAAGAAAGGTACCGAAAACGTGGTAGCAGATCATCTCTCTAGGATTGAGAATCTAAAGCCCGAAAGAGTGCCTATAAACGATGATTTTCCTTACGACAGACTAGTAGCCCAGTTGGAAAGGGAAAGCAAAACTGTAGAATGTTCCTTGTTATTTAACTATGCAGAGACAAATGAAGTAGTAGAAGCAATCTATACAAAAACCACATTGCCATGGTATGCTAACTTTGTCAACTACCTAGCAGCCAAGGTGCGTCCACCAGATCTAACATACCAACAGAAGAAGAAATTTTTCCATGACCTTAAACAATATTACTGGGATGAACCCCTATTATTCAAGAGAGGCACCGATGGAATATTTCGTCGATGTGTCCCTGAATCAGAAGTAGAGGATATCATATCCCAATGCCATGCTGCACCATATGGAGGACATGCCAGTACATCAAAAACATGTGCAAAGATATTACAATCTGGCCTCTTTTGGCCAAACCTTTGGAAGGACGTTCACATTGTCATTATAAACTGTGACCGGTGCCAACGCACTGGAAATGTTTCTAGATGCGATGAGATGCCACAAAAGGGAATTTTGGAAGTTGAAGTCTTTGATGTATGGGGTATTGATTTCATGTGGCCTTTTCCATCTTCTTTTGGAAATAAATATATACTCGTCGCAGTTGATTACGTATCAAAATGGATTGAGGCGATAGCTTCACCTACAAATGATGCACGAGTGGTGGTAAAACTTTTCAAGAATATAATCTTTCCCAGATTCGGTGTACCAAAAATTGTCATTAGTGATGGCGGTTCCTATTTCATTTCGAATGTTTTCGGGAAACTATTGCTTAAATACGGAGTACGACACCGAGTAGCAACACCCTATCACCCTCAAACTAGTGGATAAGTAGAGGTGTTGAATAGGGAGATCAAGCAAATTTTAGAGAAAACTGTTGCAACCTCTAGGAAGGATTGGTCTACTAAACTTCATGAAGCTCTGTGGGCTTACAGAATAGCCTACAAGTCCCCCATAGGAACCACACCGTACAAACTAGTTTATGGAAAGTCATGCCATATGCCTGTGGAACTTAAGCATAAAGCTTATTGGACCATTAAGACCCTGAATATGAATTATAAGGTAGCAGGCGAGAAAAGGATTCTAGATATCCATGAACTAGAGGAACTAAGGCTTGATGCCTATGAAAATGCCAAAATATATAAAGAAAGAACCAATAAGTGGCATGATAAAAGGATAACAAAGAAGGAGTTTAACGAAGGAGATATAGTTCTTCTCTTTAACTCTAGGCTTAAACTCTTTCCCGGAAAATTACGTTCTAGATGGTCTGGTCCTTTCGAAGTTACAAAAGTCCTACCAAGTGGAGCAGTTGAAATTAGAGGAAAGTTGAATGAGACGTTCTTTGTGAACGGCCAGAGACTCAAGCACTACCACTTAGTAGAAAACAAGGAATTCATCACTAGTTACAAGTTGGAAAAACTTCCTGCTCTTCCCGATAAATGATGCCCTTTTCTATTCTAATGTCGAGCTTTCGACATTAAATAAAGCGCTCTGTGGGAGCTAAACCACGATCTTTTACTTTTTTTTTTATTTTGTTAGTTTCAGGACACTGCATGCATGTTTAGTATAAAGTCTTTGTAATATGCATCATTGTTTGTTGCATCTCATTATTGTTGCTATGTTTATTAGTATTATGATTTTTACTAACGCGTAGCTAATAGTATTATTTCCCTAATAGTGTATTATTTTTAAATTTTTCAGGATACCCTTCTCTAAGAAACCTTTGGCCAGAAACCATGCAGACATTTGAGAGTCGTGTCTTTGTTTTCAGGAACGATGTCCAGAGACATCGATTTGAGGCTTTGTCTCAAAGAGACTTTGGTCTGTCCATCTACCCTGACGACTCGGCTATGCGAACCTTTAGCATCCGAGACAGTGTTGTTTTCCTTTTGAGTCAAATAGGCTGATCTCACTTTGCTTTAGAGAAGAGATTTAGCACTTACCATAGCCTGACCTTGGAGTTCCTAAGCTCCCTCTACTATGATACCACCCGTGGTGTCAGATTTGGCCGTGGATTGGCTACCTTCAGGTTATTTGGAAACAAGTACAGATTCACCCACCATGAATTCGCTGAATTATTGGGTTTTCCTAATGAACCCGATGTTGTGACCAGAACCCCTGTTGATGCCTTGTTTTCTGAAAACATCCATAACCCTGGATGGAGATATTTCCATAAGGTTCTTGCTCACACCTTCTTTGGCAAAGAAGAGAATATTACATCTGTGTCGAGGGATGAGCTATATATCATGCTCTGCGCATCCCAAGGAAAGTCTGTCAATGCAGCCCCGTATTTGCTTGCTAATTTCAGTCGTATTTCCCGTGATTCCTTTGAGCCAATCTTAATAGGTGGCCTGGTGACTATGATTGCTGATGCGATTGGAATGAGGTACCATTTGAACCGTTCCTTTGCATTCGGTGGTTTTCGCCCGATGGACATTAGTTTTTGTTTCAATAGAGGCATTATTGCTAACCTTGGCCCGGTTGAATTTGAGTTACTTATCGATAATGTTGTAGTCCATACTTTCACCTTACCCAACCATGAAAAGACAAGTGTGCACAATAAGGACAATTGGCTCTATGACTTGGAGGTCGTTAATGAGTTTCTGACTCCACCCGACTCTCCTCAGGCTTACAAGAACCGAGATACCATTATGTCTGCTGAGGCCACTCAAGGTTCCGAGGTTGATCCTGATATACCACCTTTGAATATAGCTGCTGCTATTAATTCTCTCCAGTCCGAAGTGGATTCCTTCCGAGAAGAGATTTCCTCTCTCCGAGTCAACTTCATTAGACTTATGGATGTTGTACATGAGGAGTTGGACCATGTGTTCCAAATTGTCTACTCTCTTAGACAACATCATGGATGATCCATTAACCGTACCTATTTCCCTGTTTTTCTTAGGATAGTTTGTTTACATGTATAGTGTTTCCCTTTCTTGTATCATTTGTACTGTTAATTTCCATTCCACTGTGTACCGTCGGAATGCCGACGTGTAAATGTAATGCACTACTATTTCGTTTAATGCAAGTTTCCTTTCCTTTAAGTGTTTTTAATGTTTAGCTTATTGTATTTTGTCAATAAAATAAGAAAAACCCAAAAATATGTCACAACACTGCATTCTGTAAGAGTGAGGACACAAAATTCGTGTCTGAAGCAAATGGCGCTCGCCATTATGCATAAGGCGTTCGCCATTCCTTTAAAAAGACAGAACGCGTGTTTTGTTTCTAAGACACGATTTTGCCTCCTCTTGTCCCCATTTAAAACATTCTTGCATGTTCCCTAGACTCCTTAAGTACCTAGTAAACCTCTCAATATCCCACATTAAATTCCAACCATCCATATTCATCCATTTAATCCCTATTTAATCTCACTAATCCACACATTTCCAATCATCTCTCTCAAAACCCACTTTCCATTCTCTACCCATTTCAGAAAAATATTCACAAACACCATTTCTCCTAAGAAACAACTATGGAAGATAACCAAGAGATATATTACATAGGCATTGAGTTCCCTGAAGGAACAATTGGAACCACCATGCGTTCGAACTTTCACCGAGTATCCAAAAGGCCAGTCTATGCCACAAGATATCCAGAACCGGAAACTCTTCGCACCTTAGGTCTTTATGATAGCGTCTAGTGGATGCTCATGAACTTAGGTATGACTCGTTTCTGCTCCATGTTTAATCCCTCTTCCATTAGACTTACTTATGAATTTCTTAGTTCAGTCCGCTATGTCCATGATATTAACCGTACCACCGGAACCATTTACTTTAGAATGTTTAACGTAGATTATTTGCTAACTCATGAGCAGATAGCTGAATATTTTGGTTTTCCTACCGGTGAGGGTCTTGCGACTCAAGCACCCTTGGACAGTGACTGGGAGGAAGGACCCTTCTAATTCTGGCATCAAATAACCAATACAAGAACCACCAAATGGAAGGGTTTGAAAGCCACGACCATCCATAACCCTGCTATTCGTAACTTTCACTGCACCCTCGCCTCCACCATTTTCAGACGAGAAAACCTAGGGAACGTGAATTCTAAGGATCTGTTCTTTATTCACTGTGCACTTTTCCAAACCCGTGTGAATCCTACACCGTTCCTCCTAGCCCATTTTATTAGTGTAGCGAACAGAGTCGGCGGTTCCATCTGCATAGGCGGTATCATTACTGCCATAGCTATCTCTTTAGACTTAGAGGCCGACTTGGAAAACGAAGAAACCATACCTTGTCTCTATGCTGACATTGACTTTTGTCGTAATGCGTAACTTGTCAAGAGTTTGCATCGTAACAAGTATCACTTTATGGTCCGGACATACGAGTTCCGAGGTTTTTCTCTGCCGAATGCTAAGCGCATAAATGTGCGTCAAAGCGCCAATTGGCTATTTGATTTAGGAGCCCGTGATGTAGAGGCAGAGAGCGACGAGAGGCACTACCGTGATGTCATGAGGCAGCATTCTGAGCAGCCCCGTACTCATAGCCATACCACTGACATACCTGGGTCTAGCACCCAAGCACACACAACACCTTTTTCTGATTTTGCAGGTATTCGTTCATCATTGGATAAAGTTCTGTCAGAGCTTAGACAGCAGAGAGAGAGAGATACCACGCGTGATGTACAGATGCATGAGTTAGAGAGGAGGCAGTACGAGTTTATGGCCAGGGCCGAGTCGAATTTGAGAGATGTTGTCTCAGAGATGGCGGGAATGCGCAGGGAGGTAAACCGAATTGCAGATTGTGTCTAACATGTCCCACAGGACAACCCAGCCATCAGGCAGGACACACACCCTCGTGGAGGGCGTGCTCGCTATCATTGATGTATCCAGGTTCTATCGCTCCTTCTTTCACCTTAGGCTAAGACATTGAGGACAATGTCTAGTTTAAGTGTGGGGAGGAGCCGTTTATTGCTTTTATTTATTTCTTGCTTTCTAGTTTAGTTTGTTTTTCATTATCGAGTCATATGCACGTTTGAGCCGTTTTTACTTTACGTTTTTCCTATGTCTAATAACTCCCTTATTTGACCCCAAATTTCAAAAAAAAAATTGTTTAGACTCAAAGGCATGACACGTATAGTATAGGTTGTTCCATTCTTTGATTTAGGCTAGGTAGGCGGACTTGGGAAAGTTTTGAAAATATCGGTACCGTTCCTACACCTTAGATTCCCTAAATATGTGATATTGATTTAAATAGACATTATGCCATGACCTTATGCCTAGTTTCTTAGAAGTAACCACTTTATTAGTTTATACTAGCAGTCAGCACCATCCGTGTGTACGAACTAAGTGACGAACCGATGCAAATATGTGTGATCTCAAAAGTTGATTTATGTAATTTTTATAGGAAAAAAACGAATGAAAGACATGTTCCCACTAAGTTAGGTAGTCCTCACCTGACCATTTAGCCTAAAGGTTCAGACTCTTGAAATTCGTAAGCAAAAGAAAGCATAATGTACGAAAAAGAAAAACAATTTTGTGTTGAATAAGAGATCATAAACACTAACAGGTTCGCTTACCATGTAAGTACAGAGGATAACGGGCTTAATGTGATTGCGCTCGAATGAAAAAGAGGTGAAATAAGATGAAGGATATAGGTATAGTTATAATGTCATGATTTGAATTGGTATTGCATAGGAATGGAGTATTCGTCCGCTTTTATGGAGTCGTGTCATTACGGTATCCTTGTTTTCACTATCCAGTACCTATCTGTTTCACTTTAGCCTAGCAACCTTGTGCTTAGATTGTTTTTGTCGTGCCTAAGAGTCTAAACATCATGCTTACTGTTTTATTACATTGGGAGTTTGCTTGAGGACAAGCAAAAGTCTTAGTGTGGGGGAGTTTGATGACTTAATTTCGTATCGATTATTTCGATTCAATTCGTGCATGTTTTATTGTATTTTTATCGAGTCGTTATCATTTTATGCATCATTTACTTATGTTTTCTTTCATTTTCCATTTACAGGTCCCATATCAGCATCATAGTAGAAAAGAATGAGAACTGAGCTAAAAGAGAAGAAAAAGTGAAGAAATTGCAAGTTTCAGCCTCGTCCAGATGAATGGCACTCGCCATCTTCCCAGTTCAAAAGGAATAGCGATCGCCATAGAAGAAAAGGAGGGAAATTCAAAGTTCAACTGAATGGCGACCGCCATTAGGCCTACGGCGACCGCCATTGGTTCGCGGGAGCAGTTTCCTGAGGTAGTTCTGGCAGTTTGCAAGTTAGACTTCAAATTTCGAATTTATATTCTTGGAGCCAACCTTCTTCTATATATAGAGCATCAGAGGTCTGCATTTGGATGATCCAAGAACCCTACGGAAGCGCTGCCAAAATTTCTAACCTACCTAGTTACATTACCTTCCAAAGTATTGATCACTCACATTGAGAGATTGATACCACTGTTGTATTTTCTTTTCTATTTTGCTGATGTACCCTTGGATCAATTGCAATTAATTGAAGATTTGTTTTTTCTTTACTTTCTTCGCATTTCAGGTTATTTACATTCTGTTTATTTTCACTACATTATTTAATTGTACTTGTATGCAATACAACTTGTTTTACCAATAAATCTTTATCCAAATTTATCAACATGTTTGCCCTAAAATTCAGTAATGTTACTATGTTAGCATTAGGTTTAAATATGTCTGAGTAAATTTGCATGAGTCCGTAGATTGAGGATCGTCGTTCCGATGGGACTCTATAGAGCCATCTGTGTTTAACTTAATGTTTTCAATATTCTGGTTTTGGTGTCTAATCTGAATTTAGACAGCCTTGTCGTGAGAGCGAGGGGCTGTTTAACAGCGTTTTGTCACGAGAGTGAGAAACGCACCAAGGCGTGTCCAATAGAGCGGGAGTTTGAGGTAATCGCCGGATAGTAGGCATCGGACATTGAGCCTAAATGCAGTGAGAGCGCTTTAAGGCCTCATTTAGGTTATGTTAGTTTTCAAAGCGCACCTTTTAATTACCGAGCGAGCGAGAGCAAAATCTTGGGGTCATTAGGCGTGGCTTGTTTAATACCGCGAGAGCGTGAGATCGAGCCTTTAAACTGGTATATCCTTCAGATCAATTTCGAGACCTTTGTTAACACCCGAATTTTACGGAGTCCCTAAGGAGCACGAAAATCATTCTTCGGTCTCATCTTTATTGCTGTTTTTCAAATCCCGTTAAAATCCAAATTTCTTTTAGCGCCAAATCTAGCCTTAGCTTTGCACCGCAATAATCGATCACTCTAGGTTGATTATTAGTCCCTGTGGGTTCGACAATCTTTTAAAACTACGCGATAAGCTGTATAGTTACAGTAGTAATCCGACCAATATGCAAAGTCGCGATCATCCAACATCATAGCAAACTTAATGCATGCATTCATAGCAAACTTCTTAGCTCATCACTCTAATACCAAGCATGACAGAATTAGCAGAACTTCATATTCACTGACTTTTTAACACAGTCTAACCAAGCTAATCATGGTCTCTTAACAATAATGCAACAGGTATTCATAACAATTCCAGCATAGTTCTAATTTTATCCACAATTCAGGTGATCCAAAACAAATTTACTTAAATACTAATCATGATACTGATACAAATTTACTTAAATACAAATCATGATACTAATCATGATCCAAAATAAATTCCAGCATACTAATCATGATACTAATCATGATCCAAAACAAATTTACTTAAATACAAATTTACTTAAATTTACACCAACATCAAAATACTAATAAGTTCCAAAATACTGATAATCTCCTAAACGATCTACGTACTAATCATGATAACCAACATCAACTTCCTCATCATCATCCTCATAATCCTCCTCCTCCTGCAACATCCAAAATAAATAGTCACGAGTCAGACACATAAAGATTCAAAATAAATAGTCACAAGTCGAAATAAAAAAAATGTCTAATATCGAGCGAAGTGTTCAAAGAGGGATTAAACATGTACAAACATTACATCAATTATGATAGTACCAGCACACATGGCCTTATTACATGAACCTTCACACTCACATTCCAAACAAATCACCATCACCATACCAATTCATAAACCAAACATGTTAACAGTTCCAAGCATCAATGCAAATGCACAGAAACAGTACCAGTACCAGTACATCATTACCACATTCAATAACTCTTTACCCCATGTCCAGATTTTTACTCGAAAAAACATTGTTTTTGGACAAGAATGTTAGTTACAACTTGATTGAAAAACTTGATTCCATGACACTTATGTAACAACTCTTGCCCCCAACATCTCATATCACAGTCCTATCAAAATCTGCAGAAATCAACAACCAAGGAAAAGATGGACTAGTTTTAAATTTCTGAACTGCTTAACAACTAACCCTTCTTTTATGCAGGTAGTACAATGAAATTGGCAATAGAATGTTCAAGGGAGGCCTATGCAAAAGTTGTGGCAGAAACTTAGGCGCCTACAACAGGATCTAAGGCCAATGATGAAACAATACACTGATATCCAAACTCAAATTACTCATGCAAGGCAGGAACTACACCATCTCCAAGACACTCAAAGGCATGAACTGTTCAATGTGGAACTCATGAATAAGATCAAGATTTGTACAACCAAAATCACACAACTCAATCAAATTGAAGAGAATATGCTGAGACAAAAGGCAAATCTAAACTGGCTACAATTGGGTGATGGAAACAATGCATTCTTCCATGCATCTGTGAGAGATAAAAATAAGGACAAAGGATTATACAAGTTCACTGGTATGAATGGTACCCTGATGAGCACACATGAAGATATCGAATAGGAGATTGTAAACTTCTACACCAATCTAGTTGGTACCACCTCCACCAATCTAAAAGCCATTGATATAGCTGCTATGTTAGCTTTACTTATCAGCTTGGACAAAAACAGAGAACTTGCCTCTGTAGTTTTGTAAATGACATATAAATGACATATAAACTTGCCTGTGTAGCATTACTTATCAGATTCACAAACTACACTTGAAGCCTAGTCACAAACTATTGATCTGAGCTAACCTATTTGATTTCAGATTCACAAACTACACTTGCAGCCTAGTCACAATTAAATTCAAACGAAAATGTTGCAACCAACTTTTTTTAGTTACTAAGCTATGTTAACAATTTATTCACAAATTCAGCAATGGGCAGGCAACATATAGAGTGCAACATATAGGAGAACAACGATAAGCAGCTATCAATTGAAAATCCATTAAAAAAAACCTAACAACCTCAGAGAAAAATAGAACATACCGAATCATTATAATCAGGATGACCACTCGCAGAAGCACTAGAAGGACCCGCCTGAAGAGAATTCAACATATCAAATTTCTTTGACAATTCATCAAATTTCTTTGCCAATTCATCTGTCTGCGCATTAGCCCGTACAGCCTCTTCACGTGCAGCAGCAGCTTCAACTCTGGCAGCCTCAATGGCCTGGTTATCTGCTTTTCTATGTGGGTTTGTAATTGATACCTATGTCAAGAAGTTCACTCTATATCTTATGTTACGCGCCAATTGTCCAGTTCCATAACACCGCCCCCGTGTTTTACCCCCTGCAGCTTCTTTCCAAATTTGTATTCTTGTTGATCCTTCCACTTCATCACCAGCTTGTGTCAAACTACTGCAGAATTTTTCCTGTACACATTGATAACACAAACCAATCAATTAGTGAGCACACAAAATTCATGTAAACATTACCAACAATAGCTTGATCAAATATGAACAAACAGTAAAGGTTTTGGATCAAAATCCCATATACGAAAGCAAGACAATACCGACACGATTCGGATCGAAACACAAACGGCATGAAATTCATAACTATATAAAACCAGTCCTGAGTTAAATCACATAACTTTACAATTAGCACTATTTTTTAATCTCTGCAAACCAACATATCATGATCATTTTTAGTGTGCAAATATATATGATCAAAAAGAAAATATAAGGGATAATATAAGCAATTTCACACCACTATATATTGTTACTCTGCAGTAACATGTTTAAATTTCCAAAGCTCTAACAGAAACTCAGAAAGTGATCCCATAAGCATTTAGAGGGCTTTTAATTCAAAACCTCATTCACATTTTGAACTTGCTGCGACTAACAGTAACAAAGTTTCTAACTGCCTACCATCTAAAGCTAACATAACAAGCCTCAACATAACTAACTCTAGCCATCTAACTTCACTAATTCATTTAGACTCATATAACAAGCCACATTATGTCCTAACTACACGCATTCAATCTACTCTAAGTTCATCCTGACAAAACTCATGGCAAGATACACATTGTAACAAGTAACAAGATTTCAAGTTCAACCACAATTGCCATTCCAAAACCAATAAATTCAGATTACACTGCATCACAAGAAATAAGTTAAACACACGCATAAAATTAACTGTTGCGAGATTTACTTTTTTCATTCAATAATGTCCATCTCAGCAAGGTTAAGTTGCTCAATACAAATATCATCAGCTAACTACTAAATGAGTCAAGTGCAAGAAACTCCAGCTGCCCAACAAGTTAATATTTCATTTGATTTATCTAAGCAGAATTTTCTAGCAAGTTAACAATAAAAGTTCGAGCTTTAAGAGACTATCCTTAACTAGTTACTTCAGGTTTTCATATCAATTTCTTTTTAATTAACCTCACCAATTAACATAATTAACAGATACACGAATCAGCTATCAATCTAGTAAAGGCTGAGAATTAGGTTTTTCAGGAAGATTTTTCAGGAAGATTATGGTAATATGCATACAAATTTAGATTAAGATCGGAAACGTTAACTTACATGTGTTGCCGCTGCACAAGCGTCAACCCACTCTCCATTCTTCTTTTTATGGGTGGCAATGAAAATCTCATCTGGATGTGCGGGTCGATTGAGTTTTTTATCCTATCATTAGAGGCAGCATATATGGTCACAATGTATATCAGATATAATTATATTAACACATTGTAATTACAAAGTATATATATACCAATTCAAGTGCAACATCATGGTGAGCTCTACGACCTGTTGTATGGACCGTCCTACCTTTCTTGGATGATCGATTAATCTTATTTTGTTGAGATACAGCTTTGAATTCAGCTGACTTCCACTTGTCTAGAAGATACGTCCATGTATCTACACCTATCCAAGGCGGATTGCGCCCAGTTTCTCTAGCCTTTCGTTGTATATCAGACAGTCGTTTTCCACATTTGTGATGAAACAATTATTCCATTTTCGCATCATCACAATGTTCCCAACATACAAGCCTCTGACAAAATATACAAATAATAAATTAAACTCAACAATATACATCATCATCAAACTACTAAAAAAGAAATGCCATGTCTTACTTTAAACGAGTCGAACCATTCCCTTCTCACGTCGTCTCTTTCGGAGCGTTTAAGCTCACCATAATTAACGAAGGTTCCTCGATAATTCTTTTCAATAACTTTTCGAACCATTGCAGCAACAACATCAGTTGGACTTAACCTACATATAATGCAAACAGTAAAGTAATCTCACTAGTTGACATATTGGTATCCGAAAGAGAAAATTATTTACTTACGCATTAGTTGCTTCCACAATATAGATCTTCGGGTTTTGCCCACCGTCGTGTTGTTGTTCCTCATTAGAAAGTGTTTGGTCCCTCTACACTTCCCCGTCTGTGGTGTGATGGGGAGGACTTTGCGGCTGAGGCTGAGTATATCCTGGAGTAGGAATGAATATGAACTCCTTAGAAGTCGGGTTTTCTGGTTGAGGCTGAGTAGGTGGTGGTGTTGGGTTTGTCAGAATCAGTGATGAAGGCTGAGTAGGTGGAAAAGGTTGAGTAGGTGGTGGAGGCTGAGTAGGTGGCGAAGGTTGAGTAGGTGGTGGAGGCTGAGTAGGTGGTGGTGTTGGATTTGTTTGAATCAATGGTTGAGGCTGAGTAGGCATTGGCGGGTTTCTCTGAGTAGGTGGTGGTGGGTTTCTCTGAGTAGGTGGTGGTGGGTTTCTCTGAGTAGGTGGTGGTGGGTTCGTTAAACCAGGTTTGCTTTGGACCTTACGAGAGTTGTTTATAGCAAGAGTCCCAGGTGGAATCTGTCGTTGACGGCATAACCTGTCAACAACTCTTTTTTACAAAGAAACCATCAAAACATTGTTAATTTATTAGGACAAAAATACCAAATAGGAGAAAAGGTTTAGTCATCTTACTTAGATGTGCTCGATGGTGCTTTTCTCTTTCCGTTTTGTCCAGTCATTTCAATAGCGGCGGAATGTATGAAACAGAAAAATAGCAGCGACTGCAAAACCAAACAGCAACAGCAGTTTATTAAAAAACTAACAGGATATAACAGCAGATGGAGAAAAATATTATAAGGAATCCATGAAATTGAGGATACAGACCAAGGGCAAAACCCCTATTTTTAAGCAAGTAAAACCCTTATTTTCTATCGACTTATGTTTGAAGGAAAACCGTTTCAAAACCTTCATCAATGATTTCATTTTTGTAACATAGCAAATGAAAGCATGGCTTCAGCTTGACATGACAACAAACTTAATATCATAATACTACCAAAGCATATTATTAGTAACTACCAAATTCAAAGACCAAACAGAGTCAAAATGCATAAGGAACTCTTTTGAAATGCAGAAGGAACTACCAAACAGAGTCAAAGCATATTTTAACAGTTTCATTGTTCTCCTTTATATATCCGAAGGAACTGTTTTGAACAGTTTCATTGTTCTCCTTTAATCCAATTCAATTTGCAGTAAATAAATCTTAAAAGTTTATAGCAGACCACATTCAATCATTTCTGAAAATAAAAAGAAGACAAACGTTTTCTCAATGATTTTGATAAGAGAAACATGTTAGGATTATTTAGTGATTGTATGAGTTGTCATGCTCTGAATAACAAACCTAACTAACCTAACTAAATGAATTGTTTTGGCCCTGGATTTAGCCAAACATTGGCCCTGCATTGGCTGCAAAATAATCTTAGTAATGTTCTTACTAAGTAGCTCTTTAGCCAAACAAAAAATAAGATGAGACAAGAGACCACCTTGTCTCACACCCCTAATGTAATTAAAATAACTATTATGAGTACCATTTATTGCCACATATAGATGAGCAGAAGAAAGAATAACATGGAGAATAGATTGACCACAAAGTGCCTTGTTGCTATATGTAAAACAAGCAGATTTGGAGGTGAACTTTGACATACCATTATGATAACAAATGTTATACTCTCCTCTTAAAGATCGCTTCCTATCTAAATAATGTTGCTTGCAAGTTGAAGTTGAAAGAGTACAAAAATGTAGAGAAATTGTGTACTAAGCTACTAAATTGTCTCTTCTTATTTAGAAATCACTATTTTCTTGAACCACACAAAATGAAGATTTTTATACGAATTGGTAAGTGTTGTAAATTGAGAGCACAAATGTGAATAACCTCAATAGAAGGGCTCAGGCTCTAGAGGTTGAACGCCTTTGAATGTGTTTTGTTTTTCATGCATTTAGACATAAATGTATAAACGTATGATGTTAAAGTGTGAAATCAAATCACCAATATATTGTTTGAAGATTATATGTACACAAACTAAAATTGAGTGTTACTGTGATATCATGGCAGCATCAACACTCTTAATGTAGTATAGAAGGAGTAGCTACTAACTACACCAAATTCTCTTTCTAGCATTTACTACAGATTCAAGTAAATCAATCACGTACTTGAGATGATTTTCTCACATAACTATTATACTATATGATTTAAATGAAATTTATAACATTTACTATGATTATGAATGTTGTGTAGACTTTGATATCCGGTTGTTCAACAAGAGGTTTAGCCACCTTTCACCATTGTGACAACTTCACCAACTATGCATCAATGAATTTTGGGATGAGAATAATTGTTATAGAGTTGCAGTTAGGCATTATCCAACTTATTTTAAGTGTTTGGTCAAGGAGTAGACTACTTACAAGACATTAGTTTTGCTCATTGGCGTGCAAAACATAAGTGCTAACTTGAAATGGAAATGAAATAGGGTATAGTACCATGAGATTAACACACAACGGCTGTTATCATGGTTCAGCACTAAGGATAATATAAAGTACTGCAATCGGATCGAATTATGGCAGCAACACAACTCAGAATGAAAAGCAATCAAAATAGAATAAAAGAGATCGAATAGTTTTATAATATACTCCATAATTAAGACTTGAATTCTTTGAGAAAAAACAAGTGTATAAAAGTCTATAATAAAAACAAGATAAAATGTTCTCTCAATCTTGAGTCATTGGGTCATTTGTCATTGTTATTGGCTCGACCTTGTCAATTAACCCTCCATCGGCTAAACCATGTATTTGTTCAACTTCTGTAATAGGAACAACTGGTAACATTTCATCGGATTGATAAGGCATTGCATCCCCGGTGTTGTCTATCTTGATATAACCCCTTGGTTTTGTGGTGATTGATGCACACCATCCACGCATATTCCTACACATTTCTGGATATGGGACATAATACACTTGTTTTGCTTCTTGTGCAAGAATGAACGGGTCATACTGATGATATCGCTTATTCATCTTAATGTCAATAATGTTGTACTCAATATTAACTTTTGTGCCAGTATTATTTGTAGGATCAAACCAATCACAATAAAATAGGGAAATCTTGTTGCTAAAGCCATGGTATTCCAATTGAAGGATACGTTGGATGATGCCATACAAATTGTTTTCTCCTCCATTTGTAACACCTTTAACATGTACCCCACAATTAGTAGTCTTTTTACCACGACTCCATTCTTGAGTGTGAAACTTGTACCCATTAACAAAGTATATGTTCCATGATGTTGCCTTCAGATTAGGTCCTAGAGCTAAGGCCTTCAGATATGGAGTAGTCGTTCCATTTCTCTCATCATTCACCTAAAAAAATATATCTAACCTTAGAGATAGTTTATTGCCAACCACATAATATAAATTGTGAGAAATATACTAACATAGTTCTTTAGCCATGAAGGAAATTGCTCGTGTATAAGACAGGAAGCATCTTCCTCATTGATAGAATGGTATTGCATGAACAATCTGACATCGATCATAAAATTGATGAGTGTATTTATAAAAATTGGTTGAGAAAAACGCAGTTGTCTTACAAAAATGTACTTACTCGAGATACGGTTTAACCTCGTCACAATTGATTAGGATGTGCACGTGAGCAGACTTCCATTCCTTATCAATCACCCAATAGACTCGAGCCTTTCTACTAGGACGGCCACATTTACTAAAACCAGAAAGTGTTGGTTGGGAATTCTCATGATCTGATCGAGGATCGTTCCTTAAACTTGTACTTGGCAACAAACTAAAGGTCTTGAAATAGTGAGAGAAAAAATGAGTGGTTCACTGTGCAAGTAGGCAGTGCATATTGAACCTTCAACCCTGGCTTTATTTTTCACCGAACGCTTGTAGTCTCCCATCAATCTACACATGAAACGATTAAAAAATGTTTTTTCATTTAATTAATCTACAAAAATTGAACATCAATTACCATTCAAATGGATACATCCAACGATAATGTACAGGACCACCAAGGATTGCTTCAGCAGGTCGGTGAATCGGGAGATGTTCCATCGAGTCAAAGAAACCTGGTGGAAAAATTCTTTCTAGCTTGCATATGATGATGAGAATGTTTTGTTCCAACCTAACAAGGTCTTCCAACTTTAATGTATTACAACACAAGTCTTTAAAAAAACGACTTAACTCAGTTAGCGGCTTCCATATCTCAAGAGGCAAGGAACAAAAAGCAATTGGAAGCAAACACTCCATGAATAGATGACAGTCATGGCTTTTCATCCCCTTCATCCTACCCTTGGTAGCATCAGCACACCTAGAAAGATTCGAGGAATAACCATCCGGCATTTTTAGTTCCTTAATCCATCTACAGACTAACTTTGCCTCTTCGGGTGTCAATGAAAATTTTGCCTTTGGCTTAGCCATCTTTCCATTAGGTAGAGGGCGCATCTCTAAATCCCCACGTAAACAGTTAAGAGGTAAATCCAATCTTTCCTTCTCATTGTCCTTTGTTTTTGCAGGATCATTCATGACAGTGTAAAACACATTATCAAATACATTCTTCTCTATGTGCATCACATCAAGGTTGTGCCTTAACAAGTTGTCCTTCCAGTATGGAAGATCCCAAAATATACTTCTTTTGTTCCAATTATGTTGTTTCCCATACCCTGGAAATTTGGTGGCCCAGACACTGTCTGTGACTTTTGGAAAATCACGAATAGCTTCCCAAACATCAGGGCCGGTAAACATTGGTGGTGTTCTTTTTTTCATAATCTTGCGTTTTGTAAATCTCCTTTTACTTTTTCTGAAAGGATGATCCATTGGTAAAAACCTACGATGACAATCAAACCAACAACATTTTCCACCATATCGTAAGGTGAAAGCATCTGTATTTTCCATGCAATAAAGGCATGCTAATTTACCTTGTGTCCCCCATCTAGACAACATACCATATGTTGGAAAATCATTGATTGTCCACATTAAATGCGCTCTCATAACAAAATTATGCTGCATAGAGATATCATATGTCACAATGCCATCTTTCCATAAGCATTGCAAATCATCAATCAAAGGTTGTAAGTAGACATCTATTTTAACTTTCAGGTTGTACGATCCAGGTACAAGACAAGTCAAAAACATGTATGGTTTGGTCATGCACATTTCGGGAGGGAGATTGTATGGTGTGACTATTATTGGCCAACATGAATATGGAGAACTAGAGGCTTGAATGTAAGGGGTAAACCCATCAGTACATATACCCAATCTTACATTTCTTGGGTCACTAGCATAATCGGGATAAACTTCATCGAAGTGTTTCCAAGCTTTTCCATCTGATGGGTGACGCAAAACATTTCGATTGCTGGTGTTCTCATGATGCCATCTTATCTGAGATGCAGATTCCTTTGAAGCATAAAGTCGTTTTAACCCAGGAATGATCGGAAAATAGATCATTCTCTTCACTGCCACATCTTTGTATTTTCCCATTCCACACTTTCGAGGAACATACCTAGCAGCTCAACAAACTCTATACTGAGTTAAGGTGCTATCTTCTTTAAAATATAATAAGCATCCATTCACACAATAATCAATTTTCTCAACTTCCAATCCTAACTTAGACACCAACTTCTTCACTTGGTAATAGTTTCCAGGTAAGCATTCTTTAGTTGAACAAACATCAACGAGCATTTCAGAGAAAAAATCCATGGCCTTTTGAGGAACATGCCAACTAGACATGGCAGCCAACAACTTAACTGAAATAGATAGTCTAGATTCAGAAGCTCCCTCATAAATGGGTTGGTTTGCAGAGATTAATTCATCATAAAATCGTTGAGCTTTTTCATTTGGTACCTCACCCTCACTAACTGTGTCGTTTTCCATATTAGCATTCACATTTGGAACATTAACAAATGGCCTGAAAACATGAGATACCATTTCATTCATTGCATCAAATTGTTCTTCATCACCTAGATTATCCCCACCAGTATTCCCGCCACTACTTGAATGACCATCAAGATCCACATTCTGATTCTCTTCTCCATGATCAGTCCATGTATAATAGTTGGACAAAAAACCATATTTGTACAAGTGGTGTTTGACCTCATTAGGCGTTTTCAAGAGAATGCAGACTCAATTTACACAAGGGCACCTTATCCCTCCTTCGTTTAAAAACTGAGGTTGATTCATCGCTTTATTGGCAAACTCTTCAACTCCACTAACAAATTCATCTTTTAAACCATACCTATCGGAGTTTACTCTATCATACATCCAACTTCGATCCATTCTCTACATAAAAAACAAATATAAGTTTCTAATCTTCATTTGTTCAATTGACTTCTACGTTTAGGAAACCACACTCCGACCGCAATTTAAAACCTAGAATTCTATCTTTAGCAATATCACTATGAACTTGAAAAAACTAAGATAGATTTACAATTAAGACCTAAATTGGCATCTCAGAGGAAATTTCTTAGCATACAAAACATATTTTAAACTAAGAGCATACACAACATAATAATGTAAATTCAATGAGTTCAAATAATGAATCGAACCGACGAATCTAAACGACGAATCAAAACAATAAATCGAAACAACGAATAGAGGGATTTGTTCATACCACTGCGTAACAACGATGGAGATTGACGAAATGGAGATTTTTAACTCTGCACAACAACAACAACAATAACAACAACAACAACAACAACAACAACAACAACAAGTCATTCATAAGCAAAATTGACGAAATCATCTGAAGTCTCAACTATACAAGAATGAATCCTATTTAATTTGTAAACAGAATTGAAAAAATTCACGAAGAATTTAGGTGCTATAATACCCAACAGTATTGTGTTTTTCTTTGCCTCCTTGCTAATTAATGTTTGCAATGATGTGTTTAGGGAGTAAAATTTAGCAATAAAACAGTTCAGACTTCAGACACTGAATCATGGCAAACCAGTCAAAGCAACAAAAATCCTCACCGCCATACCAAAACAAATAAGATAAGACTATGGTTATTTGTTTTTAACTCTAACTCTACAGCCATACCAAAACATAGCAATTATAAAATAATTCTCAAGTGACGTGTTCGTGAAAACATTACAAAGGTACACCAAAAAAAATCTAATTCAAAAAGTTGCATGTAATTGTTACACACCACAGTTCCTGCTCCAGGTTTTCTTTCCCCTGGCTTTGGCAAAAGCCACTGCGGTGAGAGTGAAATAGGATTCTCAGAGCCTTGGAAATCTGAACATATGTGATAAGAGCTTCAGTTATTAAAACAGAATTGAATTTTTTTAACCAATTTCAAAATTTTACACAAGCAGAATCTAGGAGAAGTAAAACTATTAACATAAGTTTCACAATAGACAAGGTAACCATGTAAGATTCAAGAAATGCTAATAGCTGCATGGTCAGTAAAGAATCAGAACACAATTTATCAATTACTAACTATTTTTCCATCTATAGCTCTTTTCCATTAAAAGTAAATAGTATAGAATAAACAAAAAGACCTAACAGTTCATGATTTCAAACACGATGAAAAAGCATAGACGTTTTAACACGGCGCGAACTGCGAAGATCTAAGAAGCTTCTACTTCAACAAAATAATAACTAGCAGAAGCTAAGAACATAGGTGTCTTTACTATAGCAGTATCATTCTTAAGTTATTATAGCAATATCTTACTGTTAGTGTGTGGTTCATTTTTCTTAACGATTTGTTTGCTTCTGAGGTATTTTAAAGGTATTTAGTTGTAACCAACATGTTGTGTCAAAGATGGATTTGGTGAGAAGGGCAGGCCAACTAAAGGTGATAATTGTTCAGGTAAATATACACATCAAATTAGAGAATTCCATAGAAAAAAGCGTCAAATTGCAGCATAGTTTAGTGTTAATTATACATTAATTGTTTAGTGTTAAGCAAACGTGCTACATAGTTTTATTTTTTAACAATAAACTATGCTCTATAGTTGATTTTTTTGACATTTTAAGATATATATGATGCAGATTGCTCCGTATGAGCAGTTGCAGACATTGGAACGGCTAGTTGGTGTTTCTGCACAAGCATGATTTTGGTTCTGAAAACATCAGATTACGAAGTTGCGATACATGTACACCTAGAAGCTTTAATAGTTATTTCAATTATGCTTCAACCAGTAGGCATACATATATATTGGTAGAGTTTAAGAGAGATTTGATTGTTACAGGTTCAGGTTGGCCTTGTGATTCTATGAACAACCTAACAATTGACTACCCCCACTGATATTTTATCAGGTCTGTTATGTCTTCCTTCCCATCATATTCTAATGATAGTTCGTCGGTCGGCTGGATAAAAGAACATAAGATGAAATTTGAACAATCCCTTCACAATATCAAAGAATTATTTTCCAAGTTCAAAGTCAGGGAATTTGATCCTCCATCCTCTGCACCTTCACCTAGTCAAATTCTCCACATTGGATAACTTCCCTAACTAATCCTAATTCATTTGAGTCCTTTTAAATCGAATTTTCAGTCATATTATTATATTTGTGAAATTGGGTTCAACCTACGATTCATGAAACTACGTAAATATAGACATATAGTGCATGGAAGAGAAGTTAGAGTATAATCCATAAAAAAATATGACAAAGCTACCTGCAAAAGACCAAACAGACTACGCCAAATTTTGTCTTCACTCTCCAACAACAAAGAACTTTCTGCGGAAGTTTTCAATTTTGAAGTAATTTATTTCTCTATTCTGCTATCCTCCTTGAACTATAATCATTCAACAAAAACAAAATTACAACAACATACATATATAATGGTCAAAACAGAATTCACAATAAATTTATGAAAGAATTTAATAGCTTAGCTTTGTTGTCAATACAAATAAGTTTAACCTAGCCCTGTTCTCAATACAATTAAGTTTAACTTATTGTATATACACGATTTCCAGTTTCCTGTTTCCTGTAATCAGGCCTCTCGCTGCCCAATACACCAAATAAGTCCTCCTGAAAATATACCGGAACTTCATATTCCGAACCTAATGTCGGAAGTTTTTCAGCAAATTTTGGATCAAACAGATACAACGGTTGTTCTTCTCTAACTTGATCTGAATATCCAAAATACTCTCCGAGTTTCATCTCCACAGGCCCAACTGCAAACTTAACATCATCACTGCATAACTTCATCAAATAATCTCTCCCATTTCCTCAACACATCCCAATTATCAATACACCCTTCTAACAATACCGGCTTATTAACCTCCTCAAAACTCATTACAAACTCTTCAACCGAAACGCCACTCTTTCAAACAATATTATCCTTCTCCAACCATTCAGGTTTCATTTCAAGATTCGAACACAACCAACTCTGGAAAAGATAATCAGAATAAAATTCTCTAACTCTGAAACCCCTAAGAGCACTACATGAAACATCAAATAAAGGGTAACAAGAAGGAACAAAAGTAGTTTTCCATGACCCATTATAGTGAAACCCGTCAATAAGATTCTCCAAAACAAGATTCCTCCAAAGGGGTTCATGATTAGTGAAAACATAAAATGATTTGCTAACAGAAGGCAAAACACCTAGAATGTCAAAAACAAGTTCATCAGTGAGGGTACGATGATTACCTAAGGGATGAACATCGTGGGTGTGTGATGGGGCAGAGCTTTTGATGCTGAAACCTTCTTTTGTGTCTTCTTCTTCAACGAAAATGGGAAATGCAGATTGTCACCAACAGAAGTGGAAGCATGAGAGGATGAAGACGATGAAGACGATGAAGCGTGAATGAATACGGAGGTGTAGCGTGAATGAATACCGTGTTTAATTTTAATTATATCTTTATTTTATTTTATTGTATAATTCTAATTTTATTTAATTTTATTTTACTAAATAAATTTTAATTCAATTTTTATTTTTATTTTATTATTTTATTATATTTTATTAATATATATTTTTTTGTTTTATTGTATAAATTCAATTTTATTTTAATTTTATTAATTTAGTTATAACTTTATTTTATTTTACTAATTTATAATATTGATTTTATTTTATAAATTTGAGTTTAATATAGTTTTGATTTTATTTTATTAATTTCTAAATTCTATTTTATAAATTAATTTTTAATTATAAATAAAAAAGGAGGCAAATGAAAATGGTGGGGGGAAATGAAATTATTTCGCACCAATAATAGTGTCGGCCCCAGCCGACACCATATTAAAAATAATTAAAAAAATATAAACTTACAAGTAAATATTGATTAGCGTCGGTTACAACCGACGCTACTATTAATGACCTAAATAATTATTTAAAACAATGTAGAAAAGGAGGCAAATGAAAATGGTGGGGGAAAATGAAATTATTTCGCACCAATAATAGCGTTGGCCCCAGCCGACGCCATATTAAAATAATTTAAAAAAATATAAACTTACAAGTAAATATTGATTAGCGTCGGTTGTCTATTAAGGACCTATTAAAAAATAAAGCAAAATGATTTTAGTCTCGTAGCGTCGGCTTATAAAAACACTACCGCAACACTAACAGCGTCGGTGTCGGGGCCGACGCTAATTTGTTGATGCTAAAATGTGATTTTCTTGTAGTGAGAGAATTCAATCGGTTGATTGAATCTTATTTATTAAGGTTGATTCGAAATTACTCAAAGTATTGGATTTAATTCCAATACATCCCACAAACTCAAATACTAAACCATATTAGAAATAATAATTTATACTTTAATTTATATTCACAAACTTAGTCATTAAGTTCGTTAGAGGGTATTTTAGTATTTTATTTGTTGCTTTTGTAACCCTAGTTTTAGCTTATAAATAGACTAGTGGTAGTGAGTGATTTTGTAATCCTTTGTAGCCGTCATTCTATAATAATATATTCTACTCCTTTTCATCCATTATTCACCTTGTACACCAACAATTGGTATCAGAGCTCTGGTTCGGATCCACGGGAAAACACGGGAAACACGAGTGAAACGTGAGGTTTTGTGTGATTGATTTTTTGGTTCTTGGATTCGTGTTGAACCTTGAACAGAAAATCTGATCAGAATCATAATTTCTGATTCTGTGGGGTTGGGAAACACTGTGTGGTGAGATCTGAGTGTACTGTACAAGGTTGAAGATGAACGGAAATGGCAACATAAACACCAAGCTTCCAGTATTTGATGGCAAAAACTGGACTCGTTGGATGATTCAGATGCGTGTACTGTTCGGTGCTCAAGATTTTCTGGATCTTGTCACTGAAGGTTATGTTCTGGTAGCAGTAGATGCAACGGAGGAACAGAAGAACGCACAGAAGGATACAAGGAAGAAAGATCAGAAAGCATTGTTTTACATCCATCAGTGTGTGGATGCAAATGTGTTTGAGAAAATTGCTGATTCAAAGACGGCAAAGGTTGCGTGGGACACACTAGTCAGATGTTACGGTGGTGACGCATCAGTGAAGAAGGTGAAGCTTCAGTCTCTACGTAAGTAGTATGAGAATCTCAACATGAAGAACAATGAGAAAGTTTCTGAGTACATCTCCAGAATGATTCTGATCACTAATGAGATGAAAGCTTGTGGAGAAACTCTTTTTGAACAAGTAATCATTGAGAAGGTATTGAGATCCCTTACTCCTCAGTTTGATTACATTGTGGTAGCAATAGAACATTCTAAGGATCTGAGCACCATGGGAATTGAAGAACTGCAAAGCAGTCTAGAATCGCAAGAGTTGCGTCTGACTGAGAGAACTTCTGAAAGGGAAGTAGAGCAGCAGGCTCTGAAAGCAGTTTCTGATAAGAAGCATCAGAAGCAGTCTTGGTCAGAAGCCAGGAGAAGATCTGATGGTGGTCAGAAGTCAGAAACCTCAACTTCAGATAGGAAAAAGAATGCTCAGAAGGGAAAAGAGAAGTATGACAAGAAGAAGATCCAATGTTACTGTTGCAAGAAGTTTGGTCACTTTGCTAGAGATTGTTGGTCAAACAAAGAAAGGAAGTCAGAAGAAGCAAATACAGCCAGAAGTTCTGATGATGAATCTGTGCTACTGATGGCTTCTGAATCTGATTATACGAATTTGACAGACTGGTGGTATATGGACACTGGCTGCTCAAATCATCTTACTGGAAATAAGAAATGGCTGGTTGATTTTGACTCTGAAAAGAGGACAAAGATCAGATGTGCTGATGACAAATATCTTAACGCTGAAGGTATGGGAAATGTCAGAGTCGTTCTGAATAATGGGAAAACAGCATTGATTTAGAAAGTGTGGTATGTACCTGGCATAAAAAGCAATCTGATGAGCGTGGGACAATTAATTGAGAAAGGTTTTTCAGTTACCATGAAGGACAATCTTTTGAAGTTGTATGACTATAATCAGAAGCTGATTATGGAGTTAGAACAGGGAAGGAATAGAACATTCAAGGTGAATGTCAGAACTTCTGACTCTGAATGTCTTAGTTCAACAAGTGTTGTGAAAGAAAGTGAGTTGTGGCACAGAAGATTTGGTCATCTGAATTTCAGAAGCTTAGAACATCTGAATTCTAAGAAGCTGGTACATGGAATTCCTACAATTAAGAAGCCTGAGAAGTCATGCAAAGTGTGCATGGAAGGAAAGCAACCAAGATTGCCATTTACGTCAGAAGTAGCTCCAAGAGTAAAACATGCCTTAGGAGTAGTGCATTCTGATGTGTGTGGTCCATTTCCAGTAGCATCGATTGGAGGGAACAAATATTTTGTGTCATTTGTTGATGAGTTCACAAGAATGACATGGGTATCCCTTATTAAGTTCAAACACGAGGTGTTTGCTGAATTCAAGAAATTTTGAATGAAGGTTCAGAATCAGAGTGGTCAGACTCTGAAGATTCTCAGAACCGATGGTGGGGGTGAGTATAACTCCAAAGAGTTTCAGAAGTTCTGTGAGGAGAATGGAATTGAGCATAAGGTTACTGCTCCTTACACTCCTCAACACAATGGTCTTGCTGAAAGAAGAAATCGTACTTTGCTTGATATGGTGAGAAGCATGCTAAAGGAGAAGAAGCTTCCTCACAACTTGTGGGGAGAAGCTGTTGCCACCGCAGCATATGTGCTCAACAGATGTCCAACGAAGAAGCTGAAGGAAATAGTTACTATTCAGAAGTGGATTGAAGAAAAGCAAAGTGTTAGTCATTTGAAGGTGTTTGGTTCTGTTTGTTACAAACATGTCCCAGAGGCTAGAAGACAGAAGCTGGATGATAAAAGCAAAGTAATGTTACTGGTGGGGTACCACAGTACAGGTGCGTACAAGCTTTATTGTCCAGAAACTAATAAAGTTGAATTCAGCAGAGACGTTATTGTGAAGAAATCAGAAGTTTGGAATTGGGACAAGTCTCAATCTGATTCTGATGTGAGAACTTCTGAAGGAAGGTCAGAAATAAGAGTTTCTGAAACTGATGTTGATTCTGACTCTGAAGGAGACTCGGAAGATGAAGGTGACTCTGATGATGATCCAAATTCTGGTGGTGATTCAGACTCTGGGAATATGCCAGACTCTGAAGATGGTCAAGGTTCTGGAGGAAGTCAACCTTCTGAAGCAAGAACTTCTGAAGGAGAAACTTCTGGGGTTCAAGCATCCGAACGAGATTCTGAACAAGGTCAGAAGCCACAGAGAATCAGAAACATTCCGAGAAGATTCGAAGAGTTTGACATGTTGCAAGACACTGAAGTAGATTCTGAAGGAGAAATTATTCAGTGTGCCATGTTAGTAGACTCTGAACTCGTAAGTACGGAAGAGGCTCTCAAGCAGAAGATCTGGCTGAAGGCCATGAAAGAAGAACTTGATGCCATAGAGAGAAACAAGACTTGGAAGCTGACAGAACTTCCAAAGGACAAGAAATCCATCAGCGTCAGATGGGTTTTCAAGCAGAAGCTAAACCTAGATGGATCAATTGGAAAACACAAAGCGAGGTTAGTAGCAAGAGGATTTCTGCAGAAACCTGGGCTGGATTATTCTGAAGTGTTTGCACCTGTAGCAAGACATGAAACAATCAGACTGGTGATTGCAATAGCTGCTAACAGGAATTGGCCTCTGATGCATTTAGATGTGAAATCTGCATTTCTGAATGGTCCATTAGAAGAAGAAGTTTATGTGTCACAACCTCCTGGATTTGTGAAAAAGAATCAGGAAGGGATGGTGTACAGATTACATAAAGCTTTGTATGGATTGAAGCAAGCGCCCAGAGCTTGGAATCAGAAGATTGATTCATTTTTCAAGAAGCAGAGTTTTCAGAAATGTGAGATGGAATACGGTGTTTATGTTCAGCATATTTCTGAAGGCAATATGATTCTGGTGTGTTTGTACGTTGATGACATGCTGCTGACCGGAAGTTCTGAACAAGAACTAGCTAAGCTCAAGAAGGTGCTGATGAATGAGTTTGAAATGACTGATCTCAGGAAAATGACATACTTTCTAGGGATGGAGTTCAGATATTCTGAGAAATGTATCATTTTGCATCAGCTGAAGTATGAACGAGAACTTCTGAAGAGATTTAAGCTGCAGAACTGTAAGGCTGCTATCACACCTACAGATACAAATCAGAAACTGGATTCTGATTCTGATGGTGAGGATGTGGACGCTACAACCTTCAAACAGTTGGTTGGTTCTCTGAGGTATTTGTGTAATACCAGACCTGATATTTGCTATGCAGTTGGAATGGTTAGCAGATTCATGAGTAAACCCAAGTGGTCCCATTACCAAGCTGCTGTCAGGATTCTGAGGTATATCAAGGGAACTCTGAAGTATGGAGTGTTATTTCCTTCTGGAAGAAAGATTGAATCAGAACTTCTGAGTTATTCAGATTCTAATTGGTGTGGAGACAGAGTTGACAGAAGAAGTACTTCTGGATACTTGTTCAAGTTTCTGGGAGGCCCTATTTCTTGGTGTTCTAAGAAGCAACCTGTTGTTGCGTTGTCAACCTGTGAAGCTGAATATATTGCAGGTGCTGTTACTGCATGCCAAGCTGTGTGGATTCTGAATTTGCTGCAGGATCTGAAGATCAAGGTAAACAAGCCTCTGAAGCTGATGATTGATAACAAGTCTGCAATCAATCTTGCTAGAAACCCAGTGTTGCATGGGAGAAGCAAGCATATTTAGACCAAGTATCACTTTCTGAGAAGTCAAGTTCAGAATGGAGTGTTAGAAGTTGTGCACTGTAGCACCCAGAAACAGTTGGCAGATGTTCTGACGAAGGCTATCAAGACTGATCAATTTCTTCGCTTAAGGGATGGAATTGGTGTTGTTAGTTTTGAGAAAATATAAATTAAGGGATGGTATTAGAAATAATAATTTATATTTTAATTTATATTCATAAACTTAGTCATTAAGTTTGTTAGAGTGTATTTTAGTATTTTATTTGTTGCTTTTGTAACCCTAGTTTTAACTTATAAATAGACTAGTGGTAGTGAGTGATTTTGTAATCCTTTGTAGCCGTCATTCTATAATAATATATTCTACTCCTTTTCATCCATTATTCACCTTGTACACCAACAAACCACAACTTTGACTATCAATAAAAAAATGAGCATGGATCGTCTCCCGCCCTTTTCTCTTTTGTTCATTATCGTGCTTCAAATCAATGGTTGATATGATTAATAGACAGTCTAAAATAATATTTTAAAAAATTAATTTTCATATATGATGTAATTCAAAGGTTAAAATTAAGGTAGAAGAGGGAATAGCAGAGAAAAAGTTGCAAAGGATTCCATATATATATATATATATATATATATATATATATATATATATATATATATATATATATATATATATATATATATATCACTTACATTTAAAAATAAAATAAAATTCAACTTTTTCGTTATGGAAGTTTCTTTCTCATTACTTGCAGATTTTCTCTCATCCTCTCCAAATGTAGATATTGATATAAAATACAGAAAGAATTACATATTACCTATTTGAATTGATGGAAAATTTTAACGAGATAATTTTATAATATTTCCATTAATTATCCTATATATTTTGAAATTTTAGAAATCAACATGTCGTGATGGAAAACTTTCACAAGAAATAAAGATAAATTTTTTTTAGTTATGCTGTTCAAATTTTCTTCTTTAATAATTTTGCTTATATTTAAAAAAAACTTATTTTTTATTAATATGAGCTTTGCTCCGGCCTTGCTTATATTTTCTTCTTTAAAAACTATACGGAGTTTTACTCTGGTTTTAAATGGGACTCCCGTTAATAGACGGTGAGATTGATCTCTCTTGAATTAATCGATCGCAATGCCGAATATCAAAATTTCCAAAAAAAAAAAACATATTTTAGCTGAAAAGCTACAAAGAAAAAAAAGTGACAAATTAAAAACTAAAAAACATATTTTTTTTCATTAATATGAGCTGAAAAGCTAAAAAACATAAATTAAAAGTTCTTTAAATGAAAAAATGTCTTTTAATTTTTAATTTGTAGCTTTTTTATAGCTTTTAACATTTTTTCAAAAGCTATTTGAAGTAGCTTTTGAACTTCTAACTTTAAGTTGAGGGTTTTTTCTTTCATTTGTACCCTCCCTATTTTATTAAAAACTCATTTTTATTTTTTATATTATTATAATTTAAATTAAAATAATTGTGTTTTAGTTGAGGGAATAAAAAAAGTTAGTCATTTTTTTTACCTAACAAATTCATGGTGGAATCAATTTTCTATTTTTGTTATTAATGAAATATTTTTATTCATTACATTGAATTATTTTTTATTATTTTTAAGTTATTATTTTAATTATTTATTAGTTGAATTTTTATTATTAATGTATTATTTTTATAAATATGATAATGAATAATTGAATATATTTGTTTATTAATAGATATATCATAGATTTTGAGAAAAAAAGAGAAGAAAATATACATTTTCATGAATTATAAGATCAAATTACAATATTATTATTTTAGATATTTAAATTTCATTACACAATTTATATATAAATGCTTAATATATTTTTGGGTTATGTTTAATTTTATATTTATATTTAAAATGTTTTATGTTTGATTGTAAATACGTTTATTTTTATTGAATAAAAATTAATTTAGTAAATAGGATCACTAATTTTTTAATTAAAAATGACTTTTTATGTTATTTTATATTTATCAGCTAGTATAACCGTTAATTTATCAAACACTCAAATTAACTTATCAAGTATAAATCATCAACTATAAACTATAGACAATTAGTCATCAGCGACCAGTTAGTTTTACTAAATAGCATTAACTTCAGCGTATCATCTCACTCGTATCATCTCACTCATTATTTGATGTTCATGCTACTTCATATTATATTCTTACAATGGACACAAGGTTTACTTGATAAAAACATTTCTCATTTATTTAGTTATTTATTTATTTTATACCTTATTGTACTATTGTCTTATTTTTGTTTACAATTTTTATTTTCTTTTATTTTAATGTTTTAATTCTTTTTTGTAGGTATTTATTTTGACGTCACTATATTGTATATTATTTTTTTGTATATTTTTAATTCTTTAAAGATATTGTTTAACTTTAAGTTATTTTTAAATTTTTTATTATAATTTATTTGTAGGTACAAAATTTGTTGCAACATAGAATAATTGATTAAAGAAAGAAATCAAATATCTGTGTTAGAGAGATTACATTATATTGTATATTATCTTAATTTCTTTTTTATTTCCTTACCATCTCAATTATACTATTGTTTTAATTTTTACAACAACAAAAAATTGATTTTTCAGTTGCGTTTATGTTTGACTTTAAGATATACATTTTTTTAAAAGCAAAATTTTATTCAAAAGACAAACAAGTATAAAAAGTACTTGAACCCTTACAACAGTTAAGAATTAGATTAAAAAAACAACCGGATTGGTTAACCACTTAGACCAATTACAAGTTGAGGAGCAATTAAGTACCTTACCCAACCATAATCAACCTGAAACTTTAACAGAGTACACTAAAACAATAACTGAAAAATTACCCTGATTGAAAATAACTTCATTGCGGCACAGCCATATATTCTAAACTGTAGAAATCCACATTAACATGCCAAAAGGATTGCCACACCTGCGCTTAACAGACATGAGAGCAGTAGCAAAAGATTGAATACAGTTAGTTCCAACTGGAAGAGTGATACCAAGCCAAAACTGTACATGAACAGTGCATAACCGTACATGAACAGTGCATGACCGTACATGAACAGTACATAAATAGTTGGATCAAAATTGGGATGGAGGACCAAAATTGTTTAAAAAAAAATAGAGGACCTAAAACCGTGAAAAAACCAAAACAGGGAGACCAAAATTGTAATTTAGTCCAAAATTTAATTATGATGATAAAGCGTAGATCTAATTAGTAATGTTTTTTAGATATAGATTTTAAAGCATGCACATTTTTTTTGTAAAGATGTTGTTGAAAAATTTAAGGGTTAAATAAGTAATAGGTCCCTGAAAATAATCCAACATTCAAGTTTAGTCCCTAAAAATATTTTCTTCAAGGTTTAGTCCTCCTAAAGTTTTCCGTTTCTAATTGTAGTCCCTCCCGTTAGTTTTGACTAACGGTGAATGATCTGGCGTGTCATGTGTGACAAATTCTTTATTTTGATAAGGACACGGTGTAAAATGTCTTTAATATAGGAAATGAAAGAAGCTCAAAAGTCAAAACTCATTAACATAGAAGAGAAAGAAACTGAGGAGTCATTTTCCAATTTCTTCGTCCAATAACTTGTGCCCTAGCAGAAGAAGATTGGTTGTCGTGTGGTCGTAACTCTCAGAAGTGGTCCCAAAGTAGGTCTTCTACGATTCGCAGCTGTGGTCCCAGGTAAATGAAGTTGTCTGCCATTGTTTGGTTTCTTTTATTGATTACTAATTAGAATACGTTTGTGGTCCCTCCATGCTTGTTTTGATACATTGTTTGTCTGTTGTTTGTTAAATGATAAACTTGTCTGCCATTATCGTTTCTTTACTATGGTTAATATATGTTTTCAATAGTTACTCTTGTTTTGTACGAAAATGGTAAAAATGAAAGTTAGTTTTAACTTTTGTGTGCATGGGTATGGATAAATTCACTGTTGTTTTTTATGTAAAGGGGTCTTTTGTAAAAGACACAAACCTAACATACGAAGGAGGGGAGGTGTATGCTTTCAAGGGTCAGGATCCTGATTTTTGGAGTTTCTTTGAGGCATGTGACTTAGTTAAGGAGCTGGAACCTGAGTTTGATTACAATTTGGTTAAGATGTGGTGGAAGCATAAGGAAGGATCATTTGAAAATGACTTGAAACCATTCAAGGATGATGGAGATGCGTTTGAGTTGGCCTTGTATGCCATGGAGCACAAGTGTAAGATTGAAATTTAATGTGAAAATAGGATTCATGGAGAGCACACAGCTATGGAGAGGATTATAGAGAAAGGAAATGCACCTAATTGTGAGGAGGAAACTGACAACAAGAGTGGATCAAGTGAAGAGTCTGATGAAGACTCTGTGGAAGATGTACATTTTGAAGATAATGAGGAGGAGAGAATGGGTGGATTTGAGTAAGGGCTTGATGAGGTGCTGCCTAATAGGGTTGTTGGGGAAGATAAAAAACAAGATGATTGTGTTACTGTGGAAGGCAACAAGAGTGAGCAAGAGCAGAAGAGTGAGCAAGAGCAGAAGGTATGTATAACTGAAGAGTTGGGAAAGGAACATGTCATTGAGGATGAATACTTGACTGATGAGCTGGACAGTGGTGGGGATTGTAGCGGCAAAATCGTGAGTGTGAGCTATTGATTAACTTAACTCGAAAAGCAAGAGTCGCCACCGCACTTTTATTTTATCCAAAAAGGAAAGGAAAAAGGGCGAACAAAACCTACATAAGCTCTACAACAAGAACAAGTGAAGAGAGTCCGGATAAGGGGGGTTGGTTACTAGACATGGCAACATAACCCATACTCGCGGGCACCCACCCGAACCCGCCCCGAAGTTGACGGGGAAAACCCGTTTTGACTGGGTTTGCGTTCGGGTTTGGGTTTTCCCCGATTAAAAAATACGAGGACGGATCGGGTAATGGGAACACTAGTACCCACCCCAAACCCGCCCCGTTTACTTAATTTTGTACGTTATTATTTAGTTTTGTTAATTTGGAATAATAAATATGTGGCAAATGTTTTGATATTTTGATTTGTATTAATTATTTAAAATATTTGAAATGAATGTATGAAATTTTTTGAGGTTGTTTTATTTTATTATTTGTAATGCAATTTGATTTTGGAAAAATTAAATATTTCTATTAAAAAAATTGATTTTACTAAATGGATGGTGGCGGGGCGGGGATACCTGAACCCAACCCGAACCCGTTTGGGACGGGTTTGGGTTTTAATTCTCCATCCCCGTTTGGGTTTGGAGCGGGGAATGGGGATTGTTTGAGGATTCGGGTTTGGGTTTGGGGGAGGTAAAAACCGTCCCCGACCCGCCCCGTTGCCATGCCTATTGGTTACGCAATGGGAAGGTGTTAGCACCCAAAATGTCTATAGTACTCTATAGGAGCCCTTTGAAATATCTACCGCTTTTGGTCTGAAAAAAAAGTTTGCTTGAAAAGTGATTGAGGAGATGAGAAGAGAAGTTATTTTTAAGATATTTTTGTGTTTGGAGAGACTTGTCGCCTCATGCCTACGTACCCACGATGTGCAATGTAGGATTAAAACCTCGTAGTTCGTGGTACAAAGAATGAAATTTGTTTGTTTCGGTTGTTTTTAAATGTAAAGACAAGTCGTCATTTCCAAGCGAATAAGTTCGCTTAAAGATATGAATCATGTCTAAACTTATGAAAAAGTTAAAGGAAAAGTGCACAAGGCACAAAAAGAGAGTGACGGGTTTGATGTTTTTTAAGTCTTTTGAAAAAGGTGTCAATATGCTTATGTAGTTTAGCATTTTGTTAAGAAATGAAAAGGAAAATAGTAAAATCACTTGACAAAGTCAGGGTTTGATTATGAAAGATGTGATAGTTTGAAATCAAGAAGGTTTTGAAAAAGGGAGAGAGTTTTGAAAATTGAAGAATGGGGAGGAGAAGAAGTGACTATCCTAAAGCATAAAGTAAGAGCTAAGGATAAGAATAGCCTAACCACACAAGTAAGCTCCATAGTCTTCGAACCATAATTCCAAAGCAAAGGGAAAAGGTCATAGTTCTAAGTCCAAGGTTCCAAGAATTGCATTGGATGTCCAAGGTCTAAGTCCAAGGATTCAAGAATAGCATTGAAGTCCAAGGTCTAGGTGCAAAACTCCATGTCCATTACAAAGGATAGTAACCATAGTCCAAAATTAGAAGCACAAGTTTTTTAGAGGTTTTGGCCTTTATTAATGTTTTAGGTCCAAGTGGACAAAGAGACAATGGCATAAGCATAAACATGTGTACAACGGACAAAGGAAAAATTGTGGAAACATAAACATGTGTCCAACAGACAAAGGAAAAATATGCGGAAGCATAAACATGTGTCTAACGGACAAAGAAAAAATATGCAGAAGCATAAACATGTGTCCAACAGACAAAGGAAAAATTTCATAAAAGTAAAGGAGAGATAGGGAGCGAGAAGGAATTGTAAAAGTTAGAAGTTAGAAGTTAGTGATTAGTTGTTAGAGTAAGTGATCAATAATGATTGAATAATCGGACTTAGGTCAAGGTTAATGAAGACTTGTTAGAAGATTGGTAGAATCAAAGCCTCTACAACAAGCTTCAAAGATTTTGAACCTAATACAAACAATCAATCAACATTGAGTTGTTTTCCGATAAGGGACATAATGTTGCGCTATGTTAAGCAATCGCCAAGTAATTTACGGAGTAATTACCCTACAATGAGGTCGGTCAATAGCTCTTTGTGCTAATGCATGATAGATGAACGATATGTAGATCGTCATCCGAAAGCAATACCGTACGAAAAGAAAAGAAAGTAACGATCTCGTCTTGATCAAAATTCGACAACGGAATTCTATGATCCATAAGACTTTCATCTATCCAAATAAAAGAGAAACAGATGAAGAGAAAGCCAAATTAAACCACAAAAATATGTGATCTAAGGCTAAGAACAAAAGGAAAGGGAAGAAAATGGAAAAGGTGTGAGAGCAAGAATTGTCTCTACAAGTCAATCTATGTTTTGATGATAACAATAAGTATTTGTGAAAGAACCATTTTATGGTCTAACGTGTGTTGTGTGCAGATCATAAGAACTGAAGACATCAGAACCAACATACACCAGCCAAATGTACTATGATTGAATATATATATATATATATATATATATATATATATATATATATATATATATATATATATGCGAAGTTACTATGTGTGACTAAAGTCACGAGAAGCAAGAACGCTTGTTTATCTAGTCATAATCAGCCAGATCCAAGGATGCCAAGATTGGTGTTGCAATGCTCTTGTGGATGCTCTCTGAAAGTGATCAAGATTCTGAAGATAGCGAAGCTTCTGAAGAAGTACACTCAGAAAGAACCAAAGTTCTGAAGACTCCTATGACTTGAAGTTCTGATGGCTGAAGGCGCTGAAGACCAAGTGCAGAAAGATTCTGAAGACTGACGAGTTCTGAAGATCAAGGTCTCAAACAAGAAGTTCTGAAGACTCTGAAGACAAGCTCTGAAGATTCGGAAGACTTAAAGCAGAAAAGGATAACGCTCTTAAAGACCAAGTGCTGACGTTCTGAAGACTGATTCCTAATGGACTTCTTCAATCAACGGAAGACTTGAAGCATCAGATATTTTGCTATAAAGACTCCACTCATGCTTCATCAAATTAACATCAGAAGCCACTGAAGTATCGAAGTCTAAATATTACCGTTGTGAGTTAATTGTACACACTGTCCAAGAAAAGATCTCTTCTGCAAAAAAAATATATGTCAGTACAACTCATTATATCACAACGTCTCTTTTCCAAACAGCCAACAGTATTCTCTAACGGCTATATTTCTACTGGATATTTAATGGAAAGAGTTTTTGCTTCTGATGTGTCGATCACTTGTAGAATTACGAACTGAATGTTCATCTACAAAATTGACCTAGTCATCGTGTGAAGATAGTAACAACGATGAGTTCTCGTTGTAACATTTAGAATATTCAAAGCTGTCATTATTTCACTCATGGCAATTGTTGTTGAATCTCCAAAGAACGAATCAACACAACAACAATAATCAAACAGAAGTTGTTGATGAAGAAGACAACATTGAAGATCAGTCAAGTCATCAACCTACCTTCTCGTCAAAGCTACATTGAAGATCTGAAGCAAGGAGTTATTGCTCAAAGCTTGCTCAACCAGAAGACGAAGAAGAAGAAGATCTACAAAATGTCTACAATCATAATATCAAATACATCTTTGTAGTTTCTTAGAAAAGCAAGGAGTTGAGTGCTCAAAACTTGCTTAAACACATGTGTGTGTTCTTTGTACTTAAACCTAGGAGAAACTTGCTTATTAAGAAACACAATTTGTAATCTCCAGTTTGCCAATTCAACTAAATGAATTGAGACTCCTCAAGTGAACGTTATATCCTGATGGGATCCCTGAACGGTTCAACTGTGAGTTGAGGCCCTTGAGTAGATCACGTGGTGATCAAATACTTGAGATGACAATGGCTGGGTGTCATTGTGGAAAATCCTGAAATAGGGTCAGTAGTGTTATATTCATTAAGTTGAATCCCTGAACGTCTAGCTGTGAAAGCTTAGCAGTAGATCTTGAAGAGATTGGAACCTGCAGGTCAATGTTCGTTATATTTATTAAATTGAATCCCTGAACGATTCATTATGGTGTTAGTCACAGTACGACTATGCAAGTGGTTAGTCACCGGCTGTTGCCCTGCAAGTGTAATCATGATTTGGTTATAGTGGATTAAGTCCTTGTGTTCAAGGCAAAATCACCTGAGGAGGTTGGACTGGATTAGCCCGTGTGGTGAACCAGGATATATCGTGTGTCATTTACTCTCTTGCTTAGTATCTCTATTTATGTTTCTGCATTGAATATCAGAACCTCATATTAAGCAAAGTCAGAACCTTGCAGTCTATCTCTGATAAGCTTCCGCACTACAAGTTCTGAGTATCGTATCTTATGATCAGAACCTATACGGTTCTCATACTCTATAGTTAATAGATAGGATTCTCTCAACGAACATTGAAGGTTCTTGAGCGTCAAATTAACAAGATGCGAAAAGTTACAAAAAGCGTAAATACACAATTCAAACCCCCCCTTTCTTGTGTCTTTCTCGCACCTTCAATTGGTATCAGAGCTCTGGTTCTGTTATTGATTTACATCAAACACTTAACAGTGTCAGAAAAAGATCCAGATGTGGTGCGTAGAAGTACTCTTGGTGAGATTGAAATCCACTTACAATTTCTATAACAGTTCAGCAGTTAACTGTGTACAAAATTGTAATTAATCTGATTACTTTGTGAGCAATTCACTGATTCTAGATGAAGCCTCACTAAAGATTAAAGAATTAGTTGATAAGATAAATTCATTAGATGAAAGGCAGTATCTGCTGAATGCTCATTCTGGAAAATACGTGTGGATAAAACCACGTATATGATTAAAAGATGAACCATCAGAGAGCAAGAAATCTTGTTTGCTGAAGATTAATTCTTTATGAGTTTTTGAGATGTTTTCAAGAAACGGATTAGGTCCACCCTTGACTTTCTCGTTTAAAAAACTCATTCTAGATCTCTTCATGTAAAGAAGGAAGATTGATGTTCTAAGACTTTGAATTTCAGAAATAAATCTGTTAAACTCAGAATCTGAAAAATTCAAATTATTAGAAATGATTCAATGTCAGAATCTGGAATGATCAAAAGATTCAATGGAGAACTGAATCCCAAAGATTCAGTAATTACTTGATTCCGAACGAAATCTTAAGATCTTAACTGGTTCAGTGATCAAGCTCCAACAACCTGAAATCATCCTAGTAAAGATCAAATGTTGATAATCTGATTTTCAACAGATCAAGTGTTCTCAAAACCACTTGTGCTATGAAATTAGATGTTATCATTTCAGGTATCTAGGTTCTCCAACTAAGATGACGTTAAGGATGTTCATTTGAAGAAATTAGTCAACTCATAGATATGTATGAACAACCTCAAATAAGTTGTTTCATCATTGTGAGAACAAGAAGGCTCATGCAAACCATGTCTAAGTAATGTACACATGGGACATGATGATGTTTTGGTTCTGAACAAGTTCTAAAACAACCTTGAGGAACAAAGTCAGATGTTGATATGTCAACTACTTCTGAATAAACCTCTCAATGCTTCTCACTAATCCTGTGAAATCAATCATCCTTCAAAGAAAAGAAACTCTCACAAACGCAAACTGAATTCGGGCTATGAAAGGAGAACTCAACCAATTCTCAAAGTTTGTTGTTTAAGATTCAGATCCATATCTTAGAAACTGTATCTGAACTGAACAGGTTCTATGGATCAAGGAAATGAGAAGTGAGAAACATTCAAAACAGATGTAATCTATTATTTATGAATGGGGTCATCAAATGAAATTTACTATTCACTCAGTATTGCTCCCACGCATATGAGTATCGCCTTATCAAAAAGGATTGCATGGAATTGGCTTAGTTCAACTAAAATGGTCACTCTGGTCATACTAAGTCCCAATCTCAGTTACTGTAACCTAGAGAACTAAATGACACAGCTGAACAGGAAAAGAGAGAGAAAGCTATGATCCAACTAGGATCACCTTCCAAGAGAATATTCTCTTCAGAAGTCAGAAGATAAGCTTATCCTGAAGAACCCAAGAGACTTCTGCAACTTACTCGGAAATATGCAGAAGCAGAAAGATGCTAAAAGCAAGCCAAGTCTGAAAGGTCTATGGTACACTTTTCTTTTCACTAATAATTTGTTAAACTCATAAGATGCCTTAATTAGAATTCTTTCAAATTTATCATAGCATGTTTTACTAGATAATTATTTAGGAATTCGTACATGTTTCTTTAGGGAAATAATCAACCAATAGAAAAATCTGTTAAGCATAGATGAAAAGAAATTGCTAAATCCAAGAAAACCCTATAACAAAACTACACGCAAAAGATACAATCATCATTGCACAACATATCTCTGACAACTTAATAAGATCTTACTAAAATATTTTGAATTGGCCTATATCTTTCCTAGAATAGGCATAAATCAATCTACACACTTACTCTATAAAGTCACGTCTCCCTTTCATACTCCTGTACTCAAAACCCTAAAACTCCAAGCCTCTTTGTCCATCCACTATCATGCCTCCACTAACCTTTCTCAGTAATCCAAACCTTCTTGAACTCATTCCTGAGAAACGATTCTCATTCTGTACTCCTTCACTCTCAAGAAACACTGCATGTAGTATAGCAGATATCTTGTATACTCAATAATGGACTAGGTACTCCATGATGCTAGAAAAGCCTATCTATGTAAACCTGGTCAAAGAATTTTAGAAATATGTCGATCTTGATGTTGAAAGAAATTGCATCACTTCCTATGTTTTTGAAATCCCTATTGACATCAACCCATTTTCAGTAAACCTTGCAACTGGATGTGAGGATGTTGGAATTCTTGTTAAGTTTGACAAACAAAATTTCTTTCCTGCAAGAATTTTTGCATCCCTTCACAACTTATCTTCCAGATACATACCCTACAATCCTGAGAATCTCCTACCAACTCCTAAAGCCTGGTACAAACTCATGTTGTCAAACCTTCTTCCCCAGAATAGATAGCAATAATCTAATTCGTTTTCACGACCATAAGTTCATTTATTTACTAATGAATGACTTTAGGATAAATTTACCACACTCAATCTTCAACTGTCTCTGGAAAACCATTCTTGAGTCTCGGAACCTCACAAAATCCTACATTCCTTATGGAAGAGTTTTGTCTGAGATTTTCTTCAAAGATGGAATTGTGGACATGATCCAGGAAAGAATTGAAGAAGATGGTCCTGAAGAGTTTCCAGAAAACTGTCTGTTAAAGACATATTGTGAAGTCTTTAGTGACTAGAGAAACTATGTTAATTGTGCTTCAATTGATTTGTTTGTGCTCAATTATCCTTAGACTATTTAAGAAAAACGTATTGTCAAATCTATGACCATTAATTATAGTCTCTCTTCAAACAATAAAATGTTCCATAGAAAATAAGCTTTATTAAAATTTTACAGTTAAAACTTAAATATATTAACCTACTAAAATTATTTTTTGTAAACTAAAATTTATTACCATCATTAATATACCCAAGTCATTGACCACTCATCGAAAAACTATCATTAACTCTAGTATCCTTCCCAATAAATAGACAACTCACTCGTCTTTTTAACTACACGCGTTTACATCTCTCTATATACCCAAGATTTAATACAATATCTCAGAAATAACAAATCAAATCCTATTCCCAAAAGCAATCATCACACTTCATCCTAACCCACCCATAAAAAGTAGGATTCCTCTCTCCGTCTTTCAACTCTCAAATACAAAATTCTAAACTTACTAAGAACAATGAACTCTCGAAGGAGTGGACCAACCTCCCGTGGAAACAACGAAAATCTACACCTTATTCCTAAGAAGAAACTCAACCTTGCTCATCCCGGAGAAAATGGCTTGGAGATACTTAGAAGCATACAAGCCCAATCTTGGCAAAATTATTATGCTCTTCTATATGGTCCCATTTATCCAAACCTTGTTAAAGAATTCTGGAAATATGCCAGAATCAGCAATGATGGCAAAACCATCTGGTCAGAAGTTCACTATCAACCCATTGCTATCTCTGTCTCTTCAATAGAGAGAATCATAGAATGTGTCTCTGACGGAATCACGATTGAAGACTTTCAATCTGATCTAAGTATAGTGGATAGATGCAGAATCTTGTTCGATAACTCAGATCCATATGAACCAAACAACCCGGAGAAGCTTCTCCCGTCTCCAAAAACCTGGTTCAAATTTTCTTTGACCAACCTTCGTCCTCGTGGAGATGCTAGAAGCACCCTGACACATAGCGACAGAATCTTTATCTTTCTTCTAACACATCATGTTACATTAGATCTCCCTAAAACCATTTTTAACCATATGAGTCATTCCATCAAAATCCCCAGAAACAAAGTGCAAGCTTTTATTCCATATGGAAGAATCATCTCAGAAATTCTTCTAAAAGAAAGGGCCTGGGATTTAATTATCAGGCTTGAACCTCGTACTTCTCATGTCAAAATCAGTTGTGAAACTATGAACAGTGTTGAGGATTTTGATGATTAAGGTGGTGATGTTCATTTAGCAATTGCTATGTTTTGTCTTTAATTCGTTATGTACAATCACCATTGAATTAATGAAAATGTATTATTTGTCTCTTAGATAATTTAACCAGTATTAGAAATCAAAACGTCTAAATTAAAAGAAACTCATTAATTTATCCCATCTAGGAAATCGCGTACAAAAGGCTACTTCCCTATTTCTTACTAGAAATTTCTCAGCTGTTCAACTCTCTTGAAATACACATACAGTCGTTCGACTAATAAACTAGTAAGGAACATCTCAATCCTTCATAACACGGCAGTACGTAACTCTAAAAGTTTTTCTCTTATAAGAACCTGTTTTTGTCGAGTCCAAATCTGTATCTATATGTTTGTGTTTAAATCTTTATCTAATCTATGTTTGAATACAGTTAGCCTGTTTAAAGAGCTTCTTATTGGTTTTGTCTAATTGCTCTTCAGATTAATCTTGCCATAATGAAAAATTAGTAAAACAAACCTAAATTGCCGTTAAGGTACCTGAACACCAGTTCATGTCCTTCACATTTGGCTTCCATCTATTATCCTTCAATTAAATACATACTGATTATAGATGCATGCTTCTAAATGCTTAATTGACTCTATGCTCCTTATAGGAGAAGTAATGTTTTAATATGTAGGGAAGTGTATATAAGAGATCATATGCTCATATGCCCTGACACTTTTTGATGATGTCAAAAAGGGGGAGAAATATATTGATTGATTTTGATTAAAAGAAGGAAATCTGAAAGAAATCTGAAAGAATGCAGAACTCAAACAAAGTACTCTTATAAAATGCGTTACTACTAACGTTTGTTGTTTGATGTTATCCGAGGAACTCTAAACAAGTTCACTAGGCATTCTAAAGACAGGATAAGAAGAAGAACTACGATCACAGAATAAAGAATCAGATCAAGTAAGAATACTATGAAAGCAGTCAAGGCAAAGTCTACATTTCAAGATGCTCACTCAGAAAATCTATGCAAATCAGAAGTAAAAAACTATCTATCTGGATTAAAGATCCAAGCAAGAAACCATTCTATCAGGAACCGTTAAAGACGATGTGGTATCAGACTAAATCATCAATTGGAAATCAGATTCAGTACACAAAGATTAATATCAGAGCTCTCAAAGCAAAGTTGTGGATTACTGTTAAATACCCTCATTGGTATCAATATCAGCACTATGATGAATTACCTCTTAAGCGTATGAGAAGAAATCCTTCACTTGGTATCAAACTCAAAATACTCTGGTATAAGAGTCAGCACATCATTTTTTACATCCGACTAAAACAAGATGTACCAGATTCAGAATCAAGCGTGATTGATCACAAGTTTTAACCTTCAATTGGTATCTGATCAAAAATCAAGCTTTGATAATTTAACTGAGTTGTGACAATAACAAGGTCTGAAATAAACCTGTGTTCAAAGTCAAACTCTGAAAAGTCATGATCAACACTGGTGATTAAATTTAGAAACTCTGAATTTCGATTCTGAAAGATCCCAATATCTGACTTATGGAAATTAGGGGGAGATTACCCAGAAGACTAAAATGCAAAATCTAAATTCTTCATATAGCCTGAAACCAGGGGGAGTATCTCAAAAGACAGTTTCTGATATACAGCGAAGCTATGTTTATCAGTTGAAGAACTGCTCTAATTCTTTGCTCAATTGAATCTACTGAAAAGTAGAAATGCTTCAGACGACTCTGAAGATAACAAACTCTGATATGACAACAAAGGAAATTGAGTTCTGAAGATCTGAAGATGGAAGTTTTGTTGAACTAGTCCAGATGCTAAAGACTCTTTGTTTTCCTAAAGACAAGATAGAGAAGTAACTCTTTTTTATTTCTGTTCTGGCAACTCAAGTTGTTACTCTGTATATCTTTGGATTATATAAAATCCTAGATGATCTCAGATAAAGCTTTGAGGATAACTCATTTAGGGGGAGCTGTTGTTCCATACTCTGAATTTGTTTGCTTTAGTGATTACCTTGTATAAAATGTTCAATCAAAATACTTGGTTTTGTCATCATCAAAAAGGGGGAGATTGTGAGAGCAAGAATTGTCTCTACAAGTCAATCTATGTTTTGATGATAACAATAAGTATTTGTCAAAGAACCATTTTATGGTCTTACGGGTGTTGTGTGCAGATCATAAGAACTGAAGACATCAGAACCAACATACACCAGCCAAATGTACTATGATTGAATATATATATATATATATATGCGAAGTTACTATGTGTGACTAAAGTCGCGAGAAGCAAGAACGCTTGTTTATCTAGTCATAATCAGCCAGATCCAAGGATGCCAAGATTGGTGTTGCAATGCTCTTGTGGATGCTCTCTGAAAGTGATCAAGATTCTGAAGATAGCGAAGCTTCTGAAGAAGTACACTCAGAAAGAACCAAAGTTCTGAAGACTCCTATGACTTGAAGTTCTGATGGCTGAAGGCGCTGAAGACCAAGTGCAGAAATATTCTGAAGACTGATGAGTTCTGAAGATCAAGGTCTCAAACAAGAAGTTCTGAAGACTCTGAAGACAAGCTCTGAAGATTCGGAAGACTTAAAGCAGAAAAGGATAACGCTCTTAAAGACCAAGTGCTGAAGTTCTGAAGACTGATTCCTAATGGACTTCTTCAATCAACGGAAGACTTGAAGCATCAGATATTTTGCTATAAAGACTCCACTCATGCTTCATCAAATTAACATCAGAAGCCACTGAAGTATCGAAGTCTAAATATTATCGTTGTGAGTTAATTGTACACACTGTCCAAGAAAAGATCTCTTCTGCAAAAAGAAGATATGTGAGTACAACTCATTATATCACAACGTCTCTTTTCCAAACAGCCAACAGTATTCTCTAACGGCTATATTTCTACTGGCTATTTAATGGAAAGAGTTTTTGCTTTTGATGTGTCGATCACTTGTAGAATTACGAAATGAATGTTCATCTACAAAATTGACCAAGTCATCGTGTGAAGATAGCAACAACGATGAGTTCTCGTTGTAACATTTAGAATATTCAAAGCTGTCATTATTTCACTCATGGCAATTGTTGTTGAATCTCCAAAGAACGAATCAACACAACAACAACAATCAAATAGAAGCCGTTGATGAAGAAGACAACATTGAAGATCAGTCAAGTCATCAACCTACCTTCTCGTCAAAGCTACATTGAAGATCTGAAGCAAGGAGTTGCTGCTCAAAGCTTGCTCAACCAGAAGACGAAGAAGAAGAAGATCTACAAGATGTCTACAATCATAATATCAAATACATCTTTGTAGTTTCTTAGAAAAGCAAGGAGCTGATTGCTCAAAACTTGCTTGAACACATGTGTGTGTTCTTTGTACTTAAACCTAGGAGAAACTTGCTTATTAAGAAGCACAATTTGTAATCTCCAGTTTGCCAATTCAACTAAATGAATTGAGACTCCTCAAGTGAACGTTATATCCTGATGGGATCCCTGAACGGTTCAACTGTGAGTTGAGGCCCTTGAGTAGATCACATGGTGATCAGATACTTGAGATGACAATGGCTGGGTGTTATTGTGGAAAATCCTGAAATAGGGTCAGTAGTGTTATATTCATTAAGTTGAATCCCTGAACGTCTAGCTGTGAAAGCCTAGCAGTAGATCTTGAAGAGATTGGAACCTGCAGGTCAATGTTCATTATATTCATTAAATTGAATCCCTGAACGGTTCATTGTGGTGTTAATCACAGTGCGGCTGTGCAAGTGGTTAGTCACCGGCTGTTGCCCGTGCAAGTGTAATCATGATTTGGTTATAGTGGATTTAGTCCTTGTGTTCAAGGTGAAATCACCTGAGGAGGGTGGACTGGATTAGCCCGCGTGGTGAACCAGGATATATCGTGTGTCTTTTACTCTCTTGCTTAGTATCTCTATTTATGTTTCTGCATTGAATATCAGAACCTCATATTAAGCAAAGTCAGAACCTTGCAGTCTATCTCTGATAAGCTTCCGCACTACAAGTTCTGAGTATCGTATCTTATGATCAGAACCTATACGGTTCTCATACTCTATAGTTAATAGATCAGAATCTCTCAACGAACATTGAAGGTTCTTGAGCATCAAATTAACAAGATGCGAAAAGTTACAAAACGAGTAAATACACAATTCAAACCCCCCTTTCTTGTGTCTTTCTCGCACCTTCAAAAGGAACCAAAACAGTCCCAAAAACAAGGCAAAACATGCATTCTGTTTCGAAGTAACCGGTTACTCACCAGGTGTTAACCGGTTACTTAGTTCAAAATAAGCACAATTTTTTCAAAATTAACACAGCATAACCGGTTACTCACCAGACGTTAACCGGTTACTCTGCACCAGAATGCAGAAATTTGTGCAAAATTCAGCATGATCCATTTTCAAACTTTTTTACAAACACCTTATGATCATGGAACTGAAATTGCACGAAATTTAAAGTAAAGCAACATTGAAAAACAGCAATTAAACACAAATTGCAAGATCCAAAGATCAAGCAAACAAGATCAACAAAGGATCTACATTGTGAAAGATGAAATTGAACAACAATGGTGGAAAATGAGATTACCACTCCAAATCTGAAAATTGCTTCAAATTACTCCAAGATCCAAACTCCAAAGCCTTGATATATGAGAATTGATGAAGAAAACAAGTTTGGATGAAGGTTTAGCTCAAAGTTGAACAAGATTCAATGTGAGTTCTTGTTAACTTTCAAAAGAAGAAAAGTGAGCTTTGGTGAATTTTGTGGTTGGGAAGAGAATTTGCAAGAGGTTTGTTGGCTCTCAAAAGCTTGAATGAAATTTTAGCAAGGTGAATTTGGCTCTCAAAAGCTTGTAGAATGAATGAAATGAGAGCTCTATTTATAGAGTTTAGGCTTGGAAATTTGGTGGTTTGGAATTAGACTTGGAATTTGAAAATTAGGCTTGGAATTTGAATTTGGAGGGAAATTCATAAAATAGTGGTGATTAGTGAAGGTGTATGGTAGGAAATGATCAAAGTGATGTAGGGGAATTAAAATGAGATGGTCTAGAATATTCCAAATGTGATCAAGGGTTGAGATTGGTGCAAAATTGCTGAATTTGAATTTGATGAATTTTTTTCAAATTTGCACGAGGGTAACCGGTTACTCACCATAGGGTAACCGGTTACTCAGTGCAAAATTTGTGAAAAATGAGCATTTTGTTGCATTGTTGTGGTTTCGGCTCGATTCTTTTGCTTGTCAAAGAAGGCGTGGAAATAAACACATGAACCTTGGAATTCCTTGAATAATAATCAATTAAAACTTGGAGAATCCTTGACCAGATGATTACGGATCAACTTTGACTTTTCTCAGATAAAACTCATTCGAGCTGTGGGACTGTTATTTTGGCATTTTTAACCTGTTCTGCCCTGAAAATGTCAATAAAGAGAAAACAATATATTTTTGGGTTTTGGTTAAGGTTAGTAAAATATAAAAAAATAAAGCAATAAAGTGAATAGGAAACACACAGATGCTCGGTAAACCCTGCAAGGCATAGACCCAAATAAGAGAGGGATAAAGGAACCAAAGCATGATCTTGTTTGTGGTATAAGATGCAAAATGAAATGTGAATGATATGTGGAATCTTAGGGGGTTAAAAATTAGGGTCTTACAGGGATGATGATAGTTGTGATGGAAGGCCTTGTGTTTTGAGGTATAATGAGGAAGAGTCATTGAGCAAGGATTATGTGTTCAAAGTTGTGATGGAGTTTTCATCCTTAAGGCAGTTTAAGGATGCCATTTTAGAACACAATGTGTTGAATGGAAGGGAGGTAAAGTTAGAAAAGAATGATAAAAATAGATGCAGGGTTGTGTGCAAGGACAAGAAGAAATGTGACTATACAATGTTGTGTAGTAGGGTATTGACCTCAACCACTTTTAGAATAAAAACCTTGTTTGCCAAACACAAGTATGGTAGACAATTCTTTAACAGAAATGCTAGAGCTGAGTGGGTTGCCAAGGTAATTGTTGATGGCTTGAAGAATAATCATAGAATGAGGTTGAATGAGGTAGTTGCTGGTGTAAGAAAGAGGTATGCTACAGAAATTCCAGGTTGTAGGGCATTTAAGGCTAGGCAAATAGCAAGAGCAATTGTAGAAGGTGACTCAAGCAAACAGTATAGCCTACTTTGGTCCTATGCTGCTGAATTGAAGAAGGCTTCAGCTGGTAACACATTTAAAATCAGTACTAGTTCTCCAAGTGAAGGGTTGAAACCAAGGTCTGAGAGATGTTATATGTCATTTGATGGAACTAAGAAAGCATTGACAAAAACATGTAGGCCTTTCATTGGTTTGGATGGATGCCACTTGAAACATAAATATGGTGATATTCTTTTGATTGCTGTTGGAAGAGACCCCAATGATTAATACCTACCTATTGCATTTGCTGTGGTTGAGATGGAGACAAAGGATTCGTGGAGCTGGTTTATGAAGTTGTTGATTGAGAATATTGGAGTTGGAAGGTGGTGCTTTATATCTGATCAACAAAAGGTAATGTTAATGCATTGTTGGATTGAATTTTGTTACATACATTATAATGTTCTAATGCCTTATTGTATTCCTTGTTTAGGGTTTAGTACAGGTTTTTGAGGAAGAGTATCCAGCATATGAGCTTAGGTTCTGCCTAAGGCATCTCTATGCAAACTTCAAGAAGAGATTTGGTGGAGGAACCTTGTTCAGAGATCTAATGATGGCTACTGCCAAAGCTACATATTTTGAAGCTCATGAAGCAAAGATGTTGATGATAAAGGATGTCAGTTTGGAGGCCTATGAGTGGATAGAGGCAATTCCCAAGAAAAAATGGTGTAAACATGCATTTCCTATATTTTCTAAATGTGATGTTTTCATGAACAACCTGAGTGAGTCATTTAATGCAACCATATTGCTGCAAAGAGACAAACCCATAATAACTATGTTTGAGTGGATAAGGAACTATTTAATGGGGAGGTTTGCCACTTTAAGCGAAAAGGTGGATAGTTACAAGGGTATCATAATAGCCAAACCCTTAAGGAGACTAGATAGGGAAATTGAGAAAAGTGCATCATGGACAGCTACCTATGCTGGTAGGTTGTCATTTCAAGTGAGGCATGTGTTATTGACTGATGGTTTTGTAGTAGATCTTGAAAAACATACTTGCTCTTGCAACTTTTGGGAACTGGTGGGTATTCCTTGTAGGCATGTTGTGGCAATCATCTATAGGAAGGTAGATGACCCTCTAAAATATGTCCACTCTTGCTATCACAAGACCACCTATGCAGCATGCTATAGTGAGGTTATTACCCCACTGAATGGACAAAACAAGTGGCCCAAGACTGATAACGAGGGAATGTTGCCACCTAATTTCAAACGAGGACCAGGGAGGCCCAAGAAGTTGAGGAGAAGGGAGCCTAATGAAGAGAATCAAACTAGATGGCAAAGAACAAACACCAACCATAGGTGTAGGTTCTGTTTTCAGTTAGGTCATAATAAAAAAACTTGCAAGAAATTGAAGGAAGAGTTAGAAGCTACAAACAAGACTACTCAAGTCACTTTAGATAGCACAGCAGAAACATCTCATCCAATTCCAACCCAAATAAGTCAGACTACTGAGGCATCAAAAAAGAGGGTACCACTTTATTATTTTCAAATTGTAATTCAATTGCTTTATATACTAGTGTTGTTGATGTTATGTTAATATGCAGGGGAGGCCTAAGGGATCATCAAACAAGAAAGGTAAGAAATCAAAGCCTGCTGCCAAAGAAGGAAGTGCATCAAGGCCTGCTGTCAATGAGGAAAGTGCGTAAAGGCCTACTGTGAAGGATGGTAATTCCTCAAAGGATGCTATCAAGGATGGAATGCATTCAAAGTCTGCTGTTAAGGAGGAGTCTGTCAAGGATAAATGTGACCAAATGGATACAGATGAACCTGCGGGCATTGAGGTGGAAAACCCAACATCATTAGATGACACTATTATTGTTGTTCTTACAGGTTCTGATGTCTTGAACATTCAACCTCTTAGGATTGATAAGTCACCTACCAAGACATCTAAGCCAACTCTAAGTGGCCCAAAGGTTTTCTTTGGGAGGCAACCAAAGGTAGGCAGGAATACTCCTTTCAAACCACCTGGTATAAGAACAACTTTGTCTCAACCAAGCAGTAGTGAACCATCAAAATTTAGGACACAGAGAAGATACAAGATAAATGACAGTGGGTTTCCTGAAAAAAGAGAAAGTCAGAGGTTGAAGACACTCAAATCAAAGAGCATGACAGGCCCTGGGAATGACTGCATCAATGCCAAGGGGCACACACAATGAAGTAGATCATGTTGTTGTGTAACTGATGTTTATGAACACCTGTTATCATGTTTTGTGCAAATTTATGTATTCTAATTTCTGATGTAAGGGTACTGAAGTGGTCTTTAAGCCCAAAATACATTTCCTTATTATGCTATGATGTTATGTACTCGTGACTAAATCAATTTGCTATTCTGGTTTTGGCACACTATTGTTTAAGTTTAATTCTCTGTTGTTAAATGTCACTGAAATATATGTCAGCTCTTTTGATTGTGTTATTCTGCTTTTTATGTATCATTCAGAACAAAACAACTATGAAACTACAGTTTAATGGGGCAAAATTTCATTTGGATCTATACCAAAACAACATTTCATAACAAAACAACAACAGATATCATTTAACACAAAAGATTCTTACATTTTCCAAATTAAACCATATAACAACATTCTTACAATTTGAAGAATTTCTCAAAACAAGACAACATTTTAACTTCTAAAAACAAAACAAACATTACATTATCATTACAACCACAACAAATGTCATTCACTCAACTCTACAATTACACCTAAGCACAAAATACATGTTCACCACTACTAAAATTATAACAAAAAAAGTCTTCAAATTTCCATAGAACTCCACTGCCTTGAGCTTCATCTTCAGCTTGTTGTTCTTCTTCATCGAACTTTCATAAAGATCCTTAAAGGTTTCCACCATTTTCATTTCCCTCTCTTCCTTGCTCCATTCTACATCCCCCCTTGAACTTCTTCAATCCCACCTCCAATTTCATCATCCCAAAGAAACATGTTGCATGTTCCCTCATTCTTCCAAAACGGACATCTCCAAAACAATCTACCTTCATTCTTCCCCCTCTTGCACACGTAGGAAATCAAACTTCCCTTGCAACCACACTTTCTCCCTTCACTGTTGTTTAAACTCTTGGAGTGATGTGAGACTACCTTGCTGAGCCTAGATGATGTAGACATGACGAATCTGAATGGAAAACAGAAATACAAACAAGATGGAGAGATTAAGAAGATTTGGGGCTTTAGGGATTTGGTCGTGAATGGAAGAAGAAAGAAGAAATCAAACATATAACCCAAATGAGAATGAATCAAACAATTGAACATTTTGACTGGTCAACGAAATTATACACAGTTGGCAAGGAATGTTAGCACACATGGCACGCCATGTCATCCTCCGTTAGTGAAAACTAACGGGAGGGACTACATTTGGAAACGGAAAACATTAGGGGGACCAAACCTTGAAAAAAATATTTATAGGGATCAAACTTGAATGTTGAGTTATTTTCAGAGACCTTATACATATTTAACCCAAAATTTAATATGTGGAAGACGTGTTAGAAGACTCTTATGTTCTTATTATTTTTAATTTTTACAGTTTACAGTTATAATATTTTAATTTCAAACATTATTAGATATATTACTCATTTCATCTCAAATATAAACAAAAGTTGATCAAGTATAACTGATATTGTCTAATCATACAATTTAGTTAAAAATGTCAATAAAGCTCGGACAAATATAATTTAATCATACAATTTTATAGTTCACCTCTTTCTATTAGGTGCAATTTTTACTAATGGTTCAAATGTTTTTTTGATTTCTAATAATATGATCGATTTTTGTATAGTAGTGTATTGACTTTATTGCCCAAGACATTGCATTTGTATTTGTGTGTTGGGTTGGGTACATTTTGACCCTTGAAATTCAACTTGATTATAAAAATAATAATAATAAAATAAAATAAAAAATCATTTAATTTAGTTAAAAATGTCAATAAAAAAGTTCACAATTAATAATATTAGTTTAGTTTTTTCAAAAAATAAAACATATTATAAGCAAAAGCTTAAGTAATATAAAAATATTTTATAATAATATATTCAAACTTGTTTATTTGAATTGTAATAATTATAAACAATAATTTAATAGAGTTTATCCTTTTCATGGGTGTACTGCTATAAAATAAATATCATAAAAAGTGTTTCAAAATAAATGTATTTTTAACACCTATATAGATTTCACACCAGACTCAAAACTAGTTTATCATTCTACACAATGTTCTAATTTATCAGCAGACAACTGACACACTCTTCTTCAACATGCAAATTCTTTCTAACATCGTCTTCTTGACTTTACATTACAAACATGTTTATGCTATGCCTCCACCAGAGACGGAGCTACATTAAAGTTTAAGAGGGCATATGCCCCCATTTAAAATTTTAAATCAGAGTATTATAGTCCACAACATAATATTAATTACCCATTTGTAACATGCAATTTTTTTTTACAAATTTACAATAATATGAGTATCATCCAAATAACTAACCAGGTATGTTAATGTTAGACAATTATATTTACTCTAAATCATTATAGCTTAAGATATTATTATTAGCATCAATTTTTTTTTTTTGATTTTGTTTCTTTTTATATAAACAATATCCTGAAATCATTAACTAAATAATTTTTACAATTTGAAATTTTTTTAAAAAGTCTCACAAAAACTATTTAAATTTTAATTAATTATTGTTATATAGTGAAACCACAAAATTGTTGATTCAAATATTTGAAGTGAAGACACGCGTTTTTTCCATATAATTGCAAAGTGGTTTGCTTTAAAAAATAATCTTAAAAAATATATGTACTTACAAGGTCCTTATTTATTGTTTTTTATAAATCTTTCAAACACATATTACATATACTAAAAAAAACATTAAAGGACAAATATTTTATGAGATGAGGAGGGTAACATTTTTAATGTTATAATTTTGTATAAAATTTTGCCCCCACAAGATAATATTTTTGGCTCCGTCCCTAGCCTCCACAATATTACGGATCATCAGGAAAACTAACATGCAATCCAAAAATTACATTGCAAATAACCAAACAAACATACACTCAAAACTCTATACCGTCGAATCAACCGACTGTAACAAATTTTCATTTTCTACAACATTCTTACACACCACAAAATTCTACGGTTTCCCTAATATCATATGAATCTGCATTGATCATACCTTTCAATCTCCTGTGTTTCCTCTTTCGTCGCCATTCTTCTCGTAACGAAACGTACAGAACTTGATAGCCCAAACGGTTGAATCTTTCTCCCTTACGTACGCAATGTCTACCCAAACACCTTGCCCCTCTTGACCTTTTAGCTTATTTTTTCCGTTTACTCAGTTAATGGGCCACGTTATTTTCTTCCCATATGTGAGCCCACTTTCATTTTTATTTATTTTTTTTCAATACATTACAACTTGCTAAAATGTTCCATTTAGTTTTTTTTATTAATGGTTTCATCATATTTTCAACATGTGATAAAATCATTGCTTTCATTAACTATTTCTGTTTTTTTTTTTTTTTCGTTTTTTTCAATAACATAAAAAAAATTTACTTTTTCTATAGAATTTCTACTTATTTTTAAACCTATTAATTATTACATTTATTTCCATCTATCCTGTTACATATGTTACATACAAGCTTTTACCCGTGCGTCCGATGTAGACATGCTTTTACGCGTGCGGACGCACGAGTCTTCTACTAGTACTGCTATAAAATAAATATCATAAAAAGTATCTCAAAATAAATGTTTTTTTAAAATACCAAAATAACATTTATTATTTTTTTCTACTACTATACTCCTACTCCCCCGTCTCATAAAAAGTGTCATATTTGAGCAATGTGCGGTTCTTAAAAAAATTGTTAGATGTAGTATTAGTTTTAGTGGGAAAAAAACTAATGACATTTACTAGAATACCCCTATTAAATGTAGTTAATAAAGTAGTTGAATAAAGTGAAAGCTAATGAATATGGGTAAGTAGTGGAAAAATAATAATAAATACTACATTAGTAATGTAAATGGCCGATAATTTTAAAATTAAGAAAAAGTGCAAATGAGACATTTTTTATAAGATGGAGTAGGGATGACAATTTGGCCCATCCCCAATGGGTACCTCCAAAATTACCCACAACGGGTAGGGTAAAAACCCGCAAAAATGGGTACAGGTACGGGCTCGGGTAATTATCCACTTAAATAAGCGGGGATGGGTGCGGGTATGGACACCTTAGTACCCAGCCCGCCCCATACCCGCACAATATATATTTATATATTTTAATTTATATTATTATATAAAAATATTTTTTTATAAAATTTAAAAAAATAATCAATTTTAAACTATTACATATTTAATATAAGTGATCATTTATTTCATAATTCAACAATAAAATTTTTTAAAAACTTTTTAATATTTTTAAAAACTTAAAATATTATGATAATTTATACTTGATATATTTATTTTTATTAGAAATGCGGGTAACGGGTACGAGCACTTATATACCTATAGGGTACGCGGACGGGTGTCAATTTTGACACCCAAGCGGATATGGGCTCGGGTACGGAGATTTTTTTCAACTGCAGGTATGGGGACGGGTACTATAGTACCCTACCCATACCCTGCCCATTGACATCCCTAAGATGGAGGGAGTATTTATTAACTTTTACATTTTTCAACTATTTCCCTAATTATAATAAATAAGGATATTTTAATAAAATATATTAATTTTATCATTAAAATCAACTTATTTAACTATTTTTTTAAGAACCGTGCAAAACTCAAATAAAACACTTATTATGAGACGGACTAGTAACTTTTAATTGAACTTATAAAACTTGATAGTGACCAAGTCACCTCCCCAGGTGAGTACCCCAATTCGAAAACATGGTCAAACTTAAATAATAATTCATAATTTTTGTCTGATATTTCTTAGGGTCATGCTAATAAATATGTGATAGGATGCAATTCCTACCAAAACTATGAACTAGGGTTTATACTAGGAAAGAGGAAGAACATTAAAATAACAAAATAGAATTAAAGAAAATAAAATACTTTTTCATTCATTTGATAATTTTAAGTCTCTCAATGAGAGTAGATATATAGTACCAATAGTGGATGGTGAGATAAAAAGGCTTAAAACTCAAATAAGCAACAAAAGCCCAAATACAAGAATAACCCAATAATAATACTAATTAACTAATAATATAAATTCTAAATTATATTTTTCTCCTGTATCATTACTCACCCCTTCAAGATCAACTTTGTCCTCAAGGTTGTAGACAAGTAACAATCTGGTGGGGTGATTGGATATCTTGATTTATCTTAACAATAATCATAATCAAAATCAGCATACTTGAACTTTTTCTCCAATTCAGGTCTAGTTCCAAGACCAATAATGTCAATGGGTCTAAGTGCTGATTCTTTGATTACATCGCCAAGTTGTCCAGTGAGATGCAGTTCACCCTTCCCTTTTGTTTCTGACTGTTTTCACCTGAATGGTGTGTATCTGATGTCGCCTTATGCTTCAATATAGGGTCTAATAACCTCCTAAGAGGACTTGATCTTGTTCTGTTTTGACTATTCGTCTTTTGTTTGCTTGAATTATCCCAACGAATAGAAGATTCAGGAGTCACTGGACCAGACTTTGAACAAACATACTTAGAACCAAATTGTGAAACTGCAGGGCCTTCCTTGAAACTGAAACTTCTTCCGATTCGACTTAAGCTGAAGCTAAACAGACGGTTGTGGGATGATGGATTCATACTCTTCTGAGAAGTCAGCTCAGCTGTTTCTTGGTCCAATGATTTGATCAGATTACTGAAAGCAGACTGAATGCTCAGCCTATTTTCTAATACATCCTTTTCAAAGCAAGCAGCTTCAGATTGCATACCAGGCATTTTCTATGAAACCTCAGAAGAACGATTCATCTCGAGATCGGTACTAACGCTGTGTTGCATTGATCTAGAAAAAGATGTATTCTCAACCACTGAGCGGCGTCCACTTGAAAGTCAGGTTTCAGGACCTCCATTGCCAATGTAATCCTCCTCAGGAACGGAAACATATGATAAACTACTTCGGCTTGATTCTGGACAATTTTCATCTGATGATGTTCTGAATTCAAAAAGTCAGAAATCATCTGAAGAACTTGAGTCGGGAGTTTCATGAGGATAGAGTAGCACAATATTACTTGGCTTGCTATGGTCATTTTTACAACTATTGTCGGAATCTGACTCCAGCAACCGATTCTCCTTTATCCTGGATTCATTGCTGTCAGAACTCGTTTTTTTAGAACTGAAAGATGCCCCTTTGCCTTTTGATTTTACCGATGGCTGTATCATATCACAGTTGGACTTGTGACTTCTCTCTTTTTTCTTGTGGTAGTACTCATCATCCTTATCCTTACGATTTAAATTTTCATAAGGAATAGAAGATGAGACCCTGTGGTGCCTTGATTTCAATGCAGAGTTTCCAGCATCTAAAGTTCTTTTAGTACTGCCATTCCTCCTCTGCTCATTTCCTATGTGCTTGGTTCCACTTCTAAAAAATTCGAATCGTTCAATATTCTCAAAGGGAAGTTTGCTACTTTGAGGAAGTGATTCCTTGTTGGTCAGTCTGACATCTCGCAAACTTTTTGTGTCGTCAAGTTTTTCCCTTCTACCAGCACTGAGGGACGATATAGTGACTATTCTTGATGATGATTCACCTCTATTGACAGATGTGAAATGATTAGTTAGTTCTTCTGGTATATGCTTGTGCTTCCATTTCTCGAGTCGAGACCAATCTAGAACACCGACATTGAATGCTTTCTCTTGAACATTTTCCAATCTATCATTATGCAGGAGATAACCTGGCAGATTAGACGTGTGTTTTACAAGCTCATCACGTTCATTTCCACTTCGTATTGCCAAGGAAGCTATCTGTACCAGTGCATTAGGGCGAGACTCAAAAACAATTAAAAGAACTCCCAAAGGAGATGATGTTTTCTCCAAAATTAGCCCCTCTGCAAGCTCAGTTCGTTTTAAAACTTTACCAATTGGATCTTCCATGTTTGCAGTAATCCGTAAGTGTTGGATGCGGTATAGGGAAAGCAAGCAAAAAGATTTGGAAGTATTTTTCCGGGAATTTATCGTGTCCACAGAGATCGGTGCTACTGAACTGTCGTTCGACAATTTAATTGTTAATGAGTTTGGGTTTAAAATGGTTTAAAGCGTAAAAACAGAAAATTAAATAAAAACATAAAAACAATTCATTCTTCAACAAGACGAACTTATCAAGCATACATATAATCCACTCGTCACAAACATAAATTTACTGACCAATTATACTCCACCTGCAATACTTGTCAAAATCATCCAGCATCACTCACAACAGTGTCCATCTCTGGCACACTGAGCTGAGAGACAACCGTATTACTCTCTTCGTCACTCTCGCGCACAAAGCCTCGAAACACGGAAGACATTAAGTTTCGACACCAAAAGATTATCATCTAAATCTATCTCTAGCATCTAGACAATAGATATCCATCCCTAATCAAGATTCGTGATGTTTATCTCTAACACAACACAAAACCAAACATAAATGCAAAAAGATCAAGGAAGACATCGATAATGATTTGTAAAGAAAATTTCATATAATATTAAGATCAACAAAGATACATATGTTCATAGTAACTATACAATACTCAACAAAAAAATTACAAAGAGAAGAGAGAAGAGGAACCAAACATTTCTTGGTTTGTCAACACCAATCAACGAGAGATTCGACTCCGGATCATCCAAATACAAGCTCCAATGATGTTTTCTAAGCTAATCTACAAGAAAAATGAAGTTTGATGGAGTTGGGAGCAAAAAAAACCCCAAAATCATCCCTAAAAATGTGTTTTTTACCCATATTTATTGTTGTCATCATCGCAGACCGCGCTCAGTGTGCTATGGGCGCTCAGCGCGCTCTTTTTAAAGTTAAATCGCCTTACAAGCGCGCTCAGCGGGCTCGGAGCGCGCTCAGCGGGCTTGGAGTGCGCTCAGCGGGCTACCAGCTGACTTGAAAAATGTTTCAGCCATAACTTGTGAACCGTAACTCCGTTTTTTGCCCGGTTCGAAGTGTTGGAAAGCTTATTCAATTTCCTATCTAACAATGCATAAATATCAACCAAATTGGTGATTTATATTATCCTCATTTTGAGCCTTATTCGTTGATGAGTTGCTCAAAATCGTGCGTTTGAAGTCGTGTCTTCGATACTTTATTGCTCATGCTCCAAATACACCTCAATACCTACAAAATGAGTAGAAAACTATCAAACGGTACACAAATACACTAAAACTTGATTATACACATTTACATACAAAGTGGGGTTTATTCAACCAATTTTAACACAAAGTAACGATAAGTGCAACAAAACTTATATACAAAAATAGATACAATTTGCACTTATCAGTAAGTTGTTGGCAAGGCCTGTAATCTTCTCGTTCTTTAAAACCAGCCTAGAAACTAAAGATTTTTCATATCCAGCTTCTTGACAGCAACCAGCAAACTGGAGAGTTTCCCTCACGGTCATCTCTGCTACATGCCAATCTTGTTGGCTGACATAAGCTGATGTTCTCTTAGACAGAAGTGGTGGAGGCATGATGAAATTGTTCAGAACAAAAACATGATCTTCCATAACAACATCTGCATCAGTCAAACGACCTTCATTCTGCTGATGAACATGTTTGTCTTCAGAGGTTGGCTGGATTTCACTTCCAGCTGCAACATCTTTAGCAGCCGGTTTGGGCTCGGAGTTAGACACAGAAGGTGACTTCGATACTGACTTAGCATCTGTAAACACCCTTGGAGAGGAAGAAGATCTCTTCTTCGATTGTTCACTCTCTGAATCCTTCGGCCAACTAGGGGATTTCACTTCTCTCGAAAAACCCCCCTCGGGCGAACACACTGCCCTCTCTTCAGCATTTTCACAAACACGTTCAGTACAATCATGTTTCTCCTTAAAACCAACTTTTGTGTCACGAATTTCAAATGGAAACAGAAACCCAGATGGAGAATGGTCTGAGAACACAGTATCAGACCCTAAAATTTCAGTAATCTCGTTGAAAAGTGAACGCGAGGCGTCAATGTCTGAGTTGGAAAATTGTTGTGTTGTTTTATCAGTGTGAAAATTTCTGGGAGGTGGATAAAGTGTTTATGGATCTAATGGTTTTTTTAGAGGTTGTTTTGGATCTTTTCTTAAATAAGAGGTGAGACACTTGCAAATGCTTCTCAAATTCCCTTCTAATTGTGTCGGAGGTTTTTGTTGGTTGTAGTTGTTGATGATAATTATTGTAGTAGTATGAATAATGAGATGATGAATATGATGAATATGGGTGAGATGGGGGTGGTGTATACCCATGATTAAAATACAAGTATGGGGTTGTAACATGTGGATTTGTAGAATAAGATGAGAAAATTTCCCATGGAAAAGATGGAAATGAAGGTGTGGTAGGAGTTGGAAAAGAGTGGTGTGTAGGATAGGTAGGAGGAATGCTCCATGAATGATATGAAGGTGTATGATAATGATAATCCATAGGAGGATTTGAGTACATGGATGAAAGTACAAATTGATAGGATGCAATTCCTACCAAAACTATGAACTAGAGTTTATACTAGGAAAGAGGAAGAACATTAAAATAACAAAATAGAATTAAAGGAAATAAAAGACTTTTTCATTCATTTGATAATTTTAAGTCTCTCAATGAGAGTAGATATATAGTACCAATAGTGGATGGTGAGATAAAAAGGCTTAAAACTCAAATAAGCAACAAAAGTCCAAATACAAAAATAACCCAATAATAATACTAATTAACTAATAATATAAATTCTAAATTATATTTTTCTCCTCTATCAATATGTGTCCTATATTAGTTTAAAAAACCATTTAAATAAGATAAATACATGGTAAAAACAACAAATTTTCAACATTAAAAAAAGTTAAATATAAAATTTTCCAATACACCAATGCATTATACTTGTTTCTTTAACCAATATTTTAAGGTCATTCATTTTCACTTATATATTTATAAACAGAGACTATAGACCCACTAAGCATGTAAGTAGGTGAGATCACAGGTTATGGAGGCATTTCAAACCAAGCATGTATGAGGTAAGAAAATTGGAATGCGACAAACTAAAAGAAATTGACCAAACTACTCTGATTATGCATATGTAACTAACTTTTTTAAGGTGTATAATTAGCTATTTTCAAAATGATTAGAAACTTTTGATGGGGAAAGTTTGGCATTATATGCCTTTAGATTTCCTATTGCTTATTAATTAAGTCGATAGAGAGACCGAACAAAGCATGATATGCCCCTATTAAAATAAAATACCGAACCCTAATGATTGTTTTTTAAGGAATGACTTTTTTAAGGATATTGATGACTTTGTGATTGAAATTTCATTGTTTTTTCTTAAACAACAAAATTGTACTATAATTAATTAAGAAGAAGAATATAAAAGTACTTCAATCCACATTATAAGAAAATACTATTACAAATTACTAAAATAGCTAAGCTAATAATGTCTACTAGCTAGAGAGACAATTTCGTGGCCTGTTGCATTAATATGGGTTTGTAGAAATCCATCAAAAACAAAGGGGATTGTTCTTCCCATTTTATGTGTTTTTTTGAAAATTTAATAATACTTTTAAATTTCAAACTAGTAACAGACTCGTGCGTTCGCACGGGTCGCGCAGTATCGTTATACATATTGATTAAATACAGTATAATAATTCAAAAAAAAATATTATAAAAAAATATTTAATTTAATAGAAATAAGATATTTTATTTCATAAATAAAATATATAATTATTAAATGAGTGAATTTATTTAAATTATAACAACTTATATAATTGTAATGGAATATTTGATAAAAAAAATTATAATAAAATGAATTTATATTTAAAATGAATAATGAACAATTATCAAATAAACTCAATTTAAATATTAATATTTATGTATTGTATTAATAGTGAACCCGTGAGATAAAAAATATGTATTGTATTAATAGGGAATCTGTGAGATAAAAAATATGTCTTGTATTAATAGTGAACCCGTAAGATAAAAAATAATTGTTTTAATTTTGAGTACAATAATCATAATTTAGATTTATTTGCATTTAGTACAATTGTGTTTAAATAATAATAGGAAAATTATATAAAAATAATAAAATAAAATCAAGAATTAAATACAATTAGTATAATTATTTTAGTATGTATTAATTAGAATTGATTGTCCTAATATTAAAAAGTTAAATATATAATTTTAAATTATAATTGTAATTTTAAAATAAATAGTTTAAAATTATTAAATGTTGGTCATTTAAATAAATATAGTACAACAATAAAAAATTACAAACTATAAAGGTAAGATATGTACCATTATTAAGGGAACAAATTTGTTAAAATAAATTAACATAATAAAATCAAATGCCTTAAAGATTTAAAATAAAAATTAATTAACAATTAGCTCATAAAAAATTAAGTTCTGATTACAATTGTATTTAAATGTTGAATAATAGGAAAGTTATATAAAAATAATAATATAAAATCAAGAATTAAATACAATTAGTATAATTATTTTAGTATGTATTAATTAGAATTGATTGTCCTAATATTAAAAAGTTAAATATATAATTTTAAATTATAATTGTAATTTTAAAATAAATAGTTTAAAATTATTAAATGTTGATTGTTTAAATAAATATAGTACAACAATACAAAATTACAAACTATAAAGGTAAGATATGTACCATTATTAAGAGAAACAAATTTGTTAAAATAAATTAACATAATAAAATCAAATGCCTTAAAGATTTAAAATAAAAATTAATTAACAATTAGCTCATAAAAAATTAAGATCGGATTACAATAAGACCTGTCAAAATAAGAGAAAAACGAAAATTATTAACGAATGAAGCTTCTACATAATATATCAATATTAGATTTCTCAAATTTTAGAATATAGAATGACTGTCGTGTGTTGTAATTGGAATAAAGACAGATAAAAATACGGCTCAGTTTGAAATAAGGGAAAAATATTAAGAAAATTGTAATAATGATTATATTAGATTAGAAACATTAATGCATTATATTTTAAACTGAAATTCAAAAAGACAGTCACAACATCATTCCTTCACTAATATGTATTTTAAACTTAAAAGAAATCAAATAAAAATAAAGTCTAACTCACACATCAAAATTGTCTTTAGAGAACTTGAATCCATAATAGTATAGATTGTGAGGAGAGGAGATGAATAATCTAAGGTGGCAAGTCTCTTCAGGAGTGAAAATGGGATCCTAAAAATTTAGAAGAACTAACTACTCTTTTGATCCTTGTTAGTATTTTGTTAGTTAACTTTGTTAGCACCATCACCATGTTATTGTTTTCTCACAACTTCTTCATCTTCATCCATCAAACAATTCATACACAACAATACACTTACTCATACAATTAAACTAACTTTAATACTAAAATTAAAATATAATAAACAAAAAAGCAAATCTTAATGCACTTTCATCACTATTTTAGAAAAAAATACAGAATCAATGAACACAATGCCACCTTCAAGAATATCTCTTACATATCGTAGAAACCAAAATACACCAACTTTTGTGATAACACGAAAATGTATCATATATTTGTCTTGATTTACGACTAATAATTACGTTATTTCAGCTTAAGTTCCGATTATTCCGCGAGTATTCTAGTATTTTCGCAGGTATTTCATTGTCCAAGCTAAAAAGGAGCAAAGTAGAAAGACATGAAGAAATGAGAAGAAAACAGAAGAAATGACTAAGAAAAAAAGCAGAAAATGAAAATTGGTGTGTGTGACGACCGTTACTCACCTACCACGACCGTCACGCTCCCAAAGGCTGCCACGCCCGTCACACCCTCACCACGACCGTCACACGCTCAAGAGTGGTTATTATGTTCAGAACGCAGACGTGGAAAAAGAAGCCCAATTCAGTCAACACACTCTCCTTGAACTTCTCCAACTTCCCATTATCTCCACTATTTCTCCAACGCCCCATTATCTCCACTACTTTGCACATGAATTCTTAAGTAACTTCCAACCTGTTATCACTATATATAGGACCTATCATTTAGTTTCAAGGGACCCAAGTTTTGTGAGCGAAAGCGCTGTTCATAGATTTAGGCAGAAATTACCATTGTAAAAGTGGTAGTTCTCTCACATCGAGGAACTACTACACCATTAGTATTTAGGCCTATAACTTGTAACGCTTGGATCAAAGCTTGCCGCCATTTTCAAAGTTAATTCCAGTTTCTTTACAGGTTTCTTTTTATCGCATTATTTATTATAATTGTTTTATTTGCCAAATTTAATTATTATGTCGTTCTTTATCGTAACCGTAATGATTTATGCATTTTTAATTAATTCCATGTTTGGCTAAATAGTTTAGAGTCCGGCGTATGAGGACCGTCGTTACCGGCGGGACTCGGTAGAAAATAATAGGTGCGAACTTATGATTAAAATTATGTTTTGGTTTTAATTTCCAAGTCTAATTTAAGTAGCTTTGTCACGAGAGTGAGAGGTTATTTAACACGATTTTGTCACGAGAGTGAGAAATTAATTAAGGTTAGAGTCAGCACTGCGAGAGCGTAGGGGTCGAACCGGATAGTGGAAATTAGGAAACATATCTAAATACAGCGAGAGCGCTTTAGATACGTTTAGGATATTATTGGCTTTCAAAATATATTTCCTAGTTACCGGGTGAGCGAGAGTAAAATCTTGGGATTAGGGAACATGACTTTAGTTAATACCGCGAGAGCGTGAGGCGAAGTCTTTAAGTTGGTATATTTTACGGAACTAAGTTATAGTCGTAATTAGTACCCGAATTCTACAAAGTCCTTTAGGAACGCGGAATCCATATTCCGGCCTCTCTTTATTATCAAATTTTCTTAGTTTTATTTTAGTTCTAGTCTTAGTTTCCCTTTTATCAACTATCATTAGCCTTAGCTTTACAAAGTAACGATAGATTATGGCAGGTTGACATTGGTCTCTGTGGGTTCGACAATCTTTTATATTACTTCGATATTTCCGTGCACTTGCGGACGCATCAAGTTTTTGGCGCCGTTGCCGGGGACCAACAGTCAATATTGTTATTCTGTTGTTGCACCGTATAGACTAAGGCACTCATTACTATGTATCACCCAAATTTTTCTAGAATCACCCCTCCCAGTATTTCGAGGAATCGCAAGAATCCCATAATTCCAACCTTGATATACAAATGGAGAATTTCAACGCGACACTAACTCATTCTCACCCAAATTTCCTCTGCAACTACCAATCCCATAATTTTGAGGAGCCGCAAGAATCTCGTAATTCCAACCTAGAAATATTAATGCAGGATTTCAATGCGACACTGACCCACTCCCAATATTTTAAGGAGCCGCACCCAAATTTTTTCTATAATTACCAGCCGCGAGACTCCCAATATTTTGAGGAACCGCAACCAAATTTTCCCTATGATTACCACTCCCATTATTTTGAGGAACCGCAAGAATCCGTCAATTCCAACCTTGAAACATTAATGGAGGATTTCATTGAAACAACAACTAATTCGAGGCTAGAATCCATGATGGAGCACTTTGCGGAGACACAAACTCTCCAGAATGAAGAGCTTAGAAGACAACATCTCGATACTTATGTTCAGAACACCCTCACCACGACCGTCACACGCTCAAGAGTGGTTATTATGTTCAGAACGCAGACGTGGAAAAAGAAGCCCAATTCAGTCAACACTTTCTCCTTGAACTTCTCCAACTTCCCATTATCTCCACTACTTCTCCAACGCCCCATTATCTCCACTACTTTGCACATGAATTCTTAAGTAACTTCCAACCTGTTATCACTATATATAGGACCTATCATTTAGTTCTAAGGGACCCAAGTTTTGTGCGCGAAAGTGTTGTTCATAGATTTAGGCAGAAATTACCATTGTAAAAGTGGTAGTTCTCTCACATCGAGGAACTACTACACCATTAGTATTTAGGCCTATAACTTGTAACGCTTGGATCAAAGCTTGCCGCCATTTTCAAAGTTAATTCCAGTTTCTTTACAGGTTTCTTTTTATCACATTATTTATTATAATTGCTTTATTTTCCAAATTTAATTATTATGTCGTTCTTTATCGTAACCGTAATGATTTATGCATTTTTAATTAATTCCATGTTTGGCTAAATAGTTTAGAGTCCGGCGTATGAGGACCGTCGTTACCAGCGGGACTCGGTAGAAAATAATAGGTGCGAACTTATGATTAAAATTATGTTTTGGTTTTAATTTCCAAGTCTAATTTAAGTAGCTTTGTCACGAGAGTGAGAGGTTATTTAACCCGATTTTGTCACGAGAGTGAGAAATTAATTAACGTTAGAGTCGGCACTGCAAGAGCATGGGGGTCGAACCGGATAGTGGAAATTAGGCAACATATCTAAATACAGCGAGAGCGCTTTAGATACGTTTAGGATATTATTGGCTTTCAAAATATATTTCCTAGTTACCGGGCGAGCGAGAGCAAAATCTTGGGATTAGGGAACATGACTTTAGTTAATACCGCGAGAGCGTGAGACGAATTCTTTAAGTTGGTATATTCTACGGAACTAAGTTATAGTCGTAATTAGTACCCGAATTCTACAAAGTCCTTTAGGAACGCGGAATCCATATTCCGGCCTCTCTTTATTATCAAATTTTCTTAGTTTTATTTTAGTTCTAGTCTTAGTTTCCCTTTTATCAACTATCATTAGCCTTAGCTTTACAAAGTAACGATAGATTGCGGTAGGTTGACATTGGTCTCTGTGGGTTCGACAATCTTTTATATTACTTCGATATTTCCATGCACTTTCGGACGCATCATTTTGCACCAAATAAAAATTAAAATATAACATATCAATATCATAACTATAAGCCAAAATAAGATTATACAGAAGTGTGATTGTAATTAATATACAAAAGCATTGAACTATCAATTCCAAAACAAAGAAAGGAAATTCTTATCACATGAAAATATCATAACATTAGGCTTGCATATCATTCAAAAGTTTAGTGAATTCATCACTAAAAATCAACATATATAAAAATTGAAGTTGTTGAAATACATACCAAGAATTCAAGTATAGTAGGAAAAAGGAACATATTTGTTCTCAATTTTAAAATGTATTTGAGTCGTCGCGATCAAGTTGTAATCTTCCTAATTAGTTATTCTCACACCAAATCACCTTCTTTATAGTCATTGTGTGCCAAGATTCCAGAATTTTCGACACACCATAACCAACTATCGGCTGCAATAACTCAAAAATTATCAGTAGCTGCAGAATAACATTTTAATTCCTAAAATTCATTGCCATTAAATAAGTATCACCTTTTTCCTTTTTATGGTTCGCCGGGATGCCCCTTTTTTGCCTGGACTTTCTTTTTATGTCTAACTGGTCTCTTTTATGCGAAGTATTTTTTGACTACGTCTGCGTTCACAGGGGATGTAAAATCTTCGCCATCCATGGTTGAAAGTAGTAAGGCTCCACCAGAGAAAACCTTTCTTACTACATATGGCCCCTCGTAGTTTGGAGTCCATTTGCCCCTGTGATCTGTCTGAGGAGGCAGAATGCTTTTCAAAACCAATTCACCTGTCTGAAAACTCTGAGGATGCACTTTCTGGTCAAAGGCGTGCTTCATCCTGCTCTGATGCAACCGACCATGTGCGATGGCTGCCAATCTCTTTTCTTCAATAAGGTTCAACTGATCCAATCTGGAACACACCCATTCAGCTTCACATCTGCCAGAATTCTCAAAGACGGAATCCCGACCTCTAAGGGTAAAACCGCTTCCATACCATATACTAATGAGAAAGGGGTTGCCCCAGTTGACGTACGCACCGAAGTACGGTACCCATATAGGGCATAAGGTAGCATCTCATGCCAGTCTTTATACGTTACCACCATCTTCTGCACAATCTTCTTGATATTCTTATTCGCTGCCTCAACAGCACCATTCATCTTCGGACGATATGGAGAGGAATTATGATGTTCGATCTTGAAACTCTGACATAGTTCCTTCATCATCTTATTGTTCAAATTCGAGCCATTATCAGTAATGATTCTCTCCGGGACCCCATAACGACAGATGATATCCTTCTTTATAAATCGAGCTACCACTTGCTTGGTGACGTTGGCGTACGAGGCTGCTTCCACCCACTTTGTGAAATAGTCAATGGCAACCAAAATGAAACGATGCCCATTGGAAGCAGTGGGCTCAATCTTTCCAATCATATCTATGCCCCACATTGCAAAAGGCCAAGGAGATGATAACACGTTTAGAGGCGTAGGTGGTACATGCATCTTATCTGCATAAATCTGGCATTTATGGCACTTTCGGGCGTACTTGAAACAATCAGACTTCATAGTCATCCAGTAATATCCTGCCCTCAACAACTTTCTAGCCATGGTTTGTCCGCTGGAATGAGTACCGAAAGAACCCTCGTGAACTTCCTCCATCAATAAGCCTGCCTCGTGTTCATCAACACAACGTAGCAAGACCATATCGAAGTTCCTCTTATATAACACATCATCCTTGTTCAGAAAGAAGTTTCCTGCCAACCTTCTCAGAGTCTTCTTATCCTTGGTGGAGGCACCCTCTGGATACTCCTGTCTCTTCAGAAAAACCTTAATATCATGATACCACGGTTTGCCATCAGACACATCTTCAATTGCAAACACAAAAGCTGGTATATCCAGACGCATGATTCTAATCGACGGAGTTTCGTTCCAACGGTTCACCTTATACATGGATGCCAATGTCGCCAACGCATCAGCCATCTGATTCTCAGCTTGGGGAACATGATCAAAATCCACCCTGTCAAAGAAAGGTAACAACCTTCTGGCATAGTTGTTATAAGGCACCAAATTTGCCTGACGAGTCTCCCATTCTCCTATAATCTGATTAACTACCAACGCGGAATCACCATAGACATCGAGGTTCTTAATTCTCAAATCAATTGCTTCTTCTAACCCCATGATGCATGCTTCATACTCCGCCTCGTTGTTGGTACACACGAATGCTAACCGGGCAGTGAAAGGTATATGAGAACCCTTTGGGGTTGTAATGATTGCCCCAATTCCATTACCATATGAGTTAACAGCCCCATCAAAAATTAGCTTACATTGAGACCCAATCTCAGGTCCTTCATCAGGCAGAGGCTCTTCACAATCTTTCATTTTCAGAAACATAACATGTTCGTCTGGAAATTCAAACTTCATTGGCTGATAATCCTCGACCGGCTGTTCAGCAAGATATTCTGACAGAACACTTCCCTTAATGGCCTTCTGGGAAACATACTGAATATCGTATTCTGTCAAAACCATCTGCCAACGGGCTATCCTTCCAGAAAGTGCTTGCTTCTCAAACACGTACTTAATCGGATCCATCTTCGAAATCAACAAGGTTGTGTGTTTTAACATATACTGCCTCAGGCGCTTGGTTGTCCAAGCGAGTGTACAACATGTCTTTTCCAACATAGAGTATCTTGATTCACAATTAGTGAACTTCTTACTCAGGTAGTAAATGGCGTGCTCTTTCCTACCTGTCTCGTCGTGCTGACCGAGCACACAACCCATTGAGTTCTCAAGAACCGTAAGGTACATAATTAACGGTCTCCCGGGCACCGGTGGCATAAGGACTGGAGGTTCCTGCAAATACTCCTTTATCTTTTCAAACGCCTCTCGACAATTTTCATTCCACCTAACCTCCTGATCTTTTCTTAACAACTTGAAAATTGGTTCACACGTGCCCGTAAGATGAGAGATGAACCTAGCAATGTAATTCAGCCTCCCCAAGAAACCACGAACCTCTTTCTCTGTTCTTGGCTCAGGCATCTCTTGTATGGCTCTTATTTTTGCAGGATCAACCTCGATACCTCTTTCACTAACAATGAATCCCAGTAATTTACCAGACCTCACACCGAAAGTGCACTTGTTCAGATTCAATCTTAGTCTGAACTTCCTCAACCTTTCAAACAACTTCTGAAGGTTCACCAGGTGTTCTTCCTCTGTATGTGCCTTCGCAATCATGTCATCAACATAGACTTCAATCTCCTTGTGAATCATATCATGAAAGAGAGTCACCATTGCCCGCTGATAGGTTGCCCCAGCATTCTTCAATCCAAAGGGCATTACCTTGTAGCAAAATGTTCCCCACGGTGTTATGAACGTAGTCTTCTCCATGTCCTCTGGGGCCATTTTGATTTGGTTATACCCAGAGAAGCCATCCATGAAGGAAAATACAGAATATTTAGTAGTATTGTCTACTAACACGTCAATGTGGGGGAGCGGGAAATCATCCTTCGGGCTCGCCCTATTCAAATCTCGGTAATCAACACACATCCTAACCTTCCCATCCTTCTTAGGTATAGGTACGATATTAACAACCCACGGAGGATAATTTGTCACAGTAAGAAATCTGGCGTCCAACTGTTTCTGAACCTCTTCCTTGATCTTGACAGCCATATCCGGTTTCGTCCTTCTCAGTTTCTGCTTGACTGGAGTACAACCCTCTTTAAGCGGCAACCGGTGTGCAACAATGTCAGTGTCAAGCCCGGGCATGTCTTGGTAAGACCAGGAGAAGATATCCACATACTCTCGAAGCAACTCAACCAATCTTCCTTTAACAGTGTCTTCCAAGGCAGTCCCAACCCTTACTTCTCGTTTAACATCCTTGGTTCCCAGATTAACAGTCTCAACTTCCTCCTAATAAGGTAGAATAACCCTTTCCTCTTGTTTCAGTAGCCTGGCTAATTCTTCAGGTAAGTCACAGTCTTCGTCAGTCTCTTCTTCGGCCTGATAGATGGGATTGTCGAAGTCATATCGAGCCATAGCTAAGTCATGAGGAGTGGAATCTGAACAAAGGAACCTGCATGATGGATGTTTTATGTTTATTATGAGTGCAACAAACAAGAAAACACATTGCCATTTTGATGTGGGTTAATGCAAAAAGTAAAAAATAGAAAAACGGGGATCAAAATATTTGAATGAAAAAACTTCCTTTATTGATGATAAAAGTAGCAAATAAAACATCCAAGCCCTACAAATAAATATCACTACGTCTTGGGCAGAACGTAGGATTTAACATAACAGAAAACAAAAGTAAATTACTCCGGGCGAGTCACTTGGATGACTTTCTCGGAAGACCAGTTGCCTAAACTCTGACCCGGGGTGCAGGGACGGATCCATTCATCCATGTCACAGTCACTATCTCCTTCATCCTCAATAGCATTAACCTGATTAAAGAAAACCCCAGCACTTGTGAATCGAATCGGGCCAGCATACTTGGGAGGCTCTTGAGCTCGTCGGGGTGGCTTGTACCCTAGTCCATGGGTATCCTGCTTTCTTTTAACATCAATGACACTGCCCCACTTCTGAGAACCACCAGCTTCAACTATAGCGCACGCCTCTTTGAAAGAGGACATCGAAACCTCCGGTTGTCTGACAACTTCAGGTTGGGCAACCACCTCAGGCTGACTGACTGCCTTTGGGGGTTCCTCGGGAATTTTCACAGCTTCAAAGGCTTGGCACAAAGTTTCCTGTACTTCACCATCTACCTCTACATACTTGAAGGTCGATAGGTGACTCACCATGATCTCTTCCTCACCACAAACAGTCACAACGTGGCCATCCACCATATACTTCAACTTCTGGTGCAGCGTAGATGTTACTGCTCCAGCACCATGGATCCAAGGGCGACCCAACAAACAACTGTAGGCAGGATGAATATCCATTATGTAAAAGGTGGTGTTGAAAATCTTAGGACCCACCTTGATCGGCAGAACTAACTCCAAAAACTGACCTCTTGGAGCCATCAAAAACACGTACCACCAAGTCACTTGGTGTACAAATCAACCCACGAGTATCCAATTTCATTAAAGCCTTCTTTGGTAACACATTCAAAGACGACCCAGTGTCAACTAACACATGCGACATTAAGGAACCACTGCATTCCACTGAAATATGCAGAGCGTTGTTGTGATTCCTCCCAGCCGGAGTCAGATCTAAATCGGTGAAACCCAAACCATTACCAGCATTCACATGAGCCACAACCCCTTCTAACTGGTTGACAGATATTTCCTGCGGTACATAAGCCATGTTCAGAACCTTCAGTAATGCATTTTGGTGTGCCTCAGAGCACAACAGTAAGGATAGAATGGAAATATTCGATGGAGTTTGGTGAAGTTGATCAACAATCTTGAAATCACTTTTCCTGATCAATCTCATAAACTCCTCTACATCTTCTGAGAAAGTATCCCCAACTGGCTTTGTCACAGGATTATTCACTTCCTGTCTCTGTACAGACTCATCCATCCCCTGTTTCCCTTTGTCTTGTTTAGAACTGCCAATTTGATCCTCGGACGGAATAAAGACTCTACCACTTCTAGTGATAGCCCCTGGTTCAACAAGATTTTCAACCCCTGTATTCACAGCTGATGTCTTTACCAATTCCTGCTTCTTACCATTAACAAATACCTCGGCCCCATAGTTCCATGGGATAGCCTTGGTACTCTCATACGGGACTGGTCCAGGAACAGTGATAATGACTGGCGCTGGTCTCGCCGGCGCTGATATAGTTATTGTCTTGAATGGAATTGTTATTGTGGCAACATCAATCTCTCTGTCAGTAACTTTACTCTGCCTACAACCCCTGTCAAACTGTAATATCCCTTCACTGATCATTCTCTGAATACCTGCTTTCAATAAATCACAACCGCCTGGCTGCGACACACATCCTACACAACCTTCATCACAACCGGGAAATACCCCTCCCTTCAACAGTCTTTCCTTCACCATACCCAAGGGAGTTTGGACTTCGTTCACATCTGAAATCAAACTCAAGTCTTCACAGTCTTTAATAATAGCATTGACCCTCGGCCCACCGTGATTCGGCATCGGGTTCTGATTCACATTTGGAGCATCATTGGAGAAATTGATGGCTTTGGAATCCACTAAATCTTGAACCAGATGCTTAAAAGCTCTACAGTTTTCAGTATGATGTTCGGGTGCTCCAGAATGGAATTCACAGTGGGCGTTGGCGTCATAGCCGGGAGGTGGATTACTAGTAGGTGGAGCCAATGTTCTCTTCTAAATTAACTGTAGCTTTAACAAGTGCTTAAATAATTGAGAGTAGGGAATAGGCGGAGTGTCAAGATGCCTATCCCGCCTAGACGCAGGCTGTGGTCTGCGAGGAACCTGATTTTGTTGTTGAGACACTGCTGGCTGCTGAGGTGCTGCTAGGATGGTTACAGAAGCCACCTGCTGATTGAAGTTCTGACGAGGTCCTTCTCTACCACGATATGAAGACACAGAGTTTGTATCTCCCTCCTTCTTCTTGTAACCACTAGCATACGGCTTCTTACCTCCTCCAGATGAGGACCCATCACCGCTTGATAGTTTTCCCGCCTTAATTCTGCTTTCCACCATTTCTCCTACTAAGATGAGATCAACAAACTTTCTAGTCATACACGGTACCAGCTTTTCATAGTAATGACCCTGCAAGGTGGCCATAAACATACCTATCATTTCACGTTCCAACATGGGAGGCTGAACCCTTGCTGCCAATTCACGCCACCTCTGGGCGTACTCCTTGAAACTCTCATTGTTCTTCTGTGATAAGTTCTGCAACTGTGTTCTGTTAGGAGCCATGTCAGTGTTATATTGATAGTGTTTGATAAATGCCCCTGCCAGCTCTCTCCAACTATGAACATCTTTCCTCTCTAGTTGCATATACCATTCCAGGGATGCCCCAGATAGGCTATCCTGAAAGCAATGCATCATCAGCTTCTCATTCTTTGCATGAGCAGCCATTTTACTTGCGTATGCCCTCACGTGAGTCCTTGGGCAAGTCATACCATTGTACTTTTCAAAAGTAGGAGTCTGAAACTTGTGTGGGATAATGACGCCTGGACCCAGCCCCAAATCCTCCAGATTCATACCCACAGAATCTTGATTCACAACACCCCTTAGTTGTTCCTCAATCAACCTGAATCTCTGATCATTGTCAATCTGGGGACCAGCATCCCCACCTGGCACAGAGAATGCATCTTCCTGAAGATCATCATACTGACGGCCATGAATTGCGCAGACACTGTTACCTCCCCCCACTAAAGTGGGAACCACAACATTTTTTCCTCCGCCCGGAGGGATCACAACACCAGTAACAGGAATACCTCCGCCCAGAGGGCCATTCTGAACATTATTACCAGTAACACCAGTATGAATTCCCCCATGAAGGACACCCTCTTCATCAATTCTCACAATCAGTGGCTGAACAAGAGTCCTTAACTGTTCTTGGCCTTGAGCAACACCTTGCATTAAATCCATGAATTGATTCATGCGGGTCCGCATCTCAGTCATCTCGGCTTGTAGTTGATCCATGACTTTCTTCTGATTTTGTTTGGTAGAATACCGGTGAATGTGTTGATCCGCAATCCTGCGCTGAGACGAGAACAAGATAAGAACACTAGAGATAAACACCTGTTATGCAAAATGATCATGAATATGCAAATGCAAATAAACATGTTTGAATATTCGCAGGGAGATCCACCCCTTGATTCCAGTTTAACAACAAGATAGAACGGAACTTCTGCTCATGTATTAAGAAAAACTAGAGGATAACCAATTGTCAACAATCACAACCCAAAATAATAAGTCTGAACACAATAATCATAGATCCCAACCAACAAGCCTGGTGGTGATCCAAATACAATAAAAGAAAATAGAAAACTACGGCATGTCATCAAAGTCCACAGGTGTCAATCCCCCCATCCATTATGCTCTTTGCTCCAGTCTTGAATTTCCTTGAACAGCTTTTTGGTGTCGGGATGCTTCGGTCTCTGAATTAGCTCTTGAATGAGAACGTCTCTCTTATGTATGATTCCTTTCAAGTATCGACAATGCAACTCCCAAGCGTCTTCTTCAAAAACACCATCCATGCTAGGACCCTCATTTCTAGGTCTCTTCACTTTAGCTTGGATCTTTAGTTCCTCTATGGAGGCTATGGCTTCATTGAGTCGACCCTCGACTGCTTGTCTCTGGAATACCCTTGATAGGATCTCAGCGTTTTTTTTCTTAAGCTTCAACTTCAATTGATCAATCTGAGCTAGATAATCGTCTTCCTTTCGCATATTATCAGCCATTACAGTGTCTCGGTGAGCATTGAACTTGTGAATTTTCAACAAAGCCTTGGCCAATTCCTCCTTCTTAGACTTGAGAACCTTACTGATACCCTCTAGAGCTTGCTTCATCCTTTGTCTGGTTGTGACCTTGTCAGCTAGCTCCTTTTCTGCCTTAGCGAGAAGCTCTGTCTTCAACTTGGCGATATGAACAGCTTCACCCCGCTCATGTTTCAACTGATAAATCTCTCTTTGTAGCTCACTGTTTTCTTCTCGCAGCTTTTCCTTTTCAGCCCACAACTTGTTAAACTTCTCTATTTCAACTGTGGTAGGAGGCTCTACCCTTTTCTGAATCCAATCTTCGTACGCAGGAAATGTTCTGTTATTGCTTTTCCCAAAAGAAATCTTCCCCTTCTTATGACGATTTTCCCAAGTATTTGCAGCTTCTTTTAACAGTTCCGGATTGATTTCCCCACTCAGATATAGAGATTTTTGGACATCCTCGTCTTTTGGTGGCTCTTTCAAGGCATACCCGAATTGCCTAATAGCAAGAATAGGGTTGTAGTTAATTCCCCCTTTCCTTCCTATTAGAGGCACATTTGGGAGACCTCCACAACTAATCATGATATCTTGGCCCAACAAGTCACGGTTAACCCAAATTAGATTATCTGCCCTCAAGCCCATTAATCTCTTAGACCAATCCAACGTTCCTTGAGTATCTACGAATGCCCCAGATTTGGGAAGACGATCAGCAAACCATTTGTAGAAGACTGGCGCATGACAATTAAGGGGTCCTCCCCTCCTCTTCTCGTTCTTATAATGCACTGAGTGGTACATATCTCCAAGCAAAGTAGGTACCGGATTCTTCATGGTAAATATTCGGACAGCGTGCATGTCCACAAAATCCTTCACATTTGGGAACAACACCGTTCCATAGACACACATAGCCAAGATGGCATTGAAAACCGACCAACATCTAGCCTTAGCATGTACAGCAGCCTGTTCTACCAAAAATTTCACGTGAAAGCCTTTACACCCTCCCTTACTGGCAACGTTGTTTTTCAACAAAGATGGATCCAAATGCAAAGCCTCGGAGACCCTTTCTAAATCAGGAAGTTCTTTAGAAGGATACAAAATAGCCTCTTCTTTAATAGAAACATCCAGAATGAGAGCAAACTCCTCCAATGTCGGAGCCAAAAGATAATCAGTGAATAGAAAACAACGCAGGTGAGGGTCATAGAATTGCACCAGAGTGTGCAAGGCCCTATACTCGTATTCAGTGATGTTGCGAGCAAAATTTAGAATTCTTCCATACTTTCCTCTAAAGTCTGTCAATACCCCAGGTTCTTCCATAGACACAATCTTGTGAACAGGATCCAGAATAAGTGATGGGAACTTGTACACTATGATGTTCTTTCTCTTCTCAGTACTCATCCTTAATAGTCTTCAAAACCAGAATCAAAGTTAGGATGCAACCCTGCAAATGAATAAACATGTTAGGATGCAAAATTATGATGCAAATGCACACATGGGATCAAGGATGCCACACAGACTGGACAACTGCTGCACTGAACAACTGTATATTCTCAAAGGGTCTGTCCAAATACCCAGAATACCAGAATAACCATAATATCACACTGATAAATCTGCTGACCAGAAAACCGGGTATGTTGAAGGTCAAGTTACCTGTAAACCTGTAAACACCCTGCCCTCTCACATGTGGGTACTAGAAAGACAAGGATCCTTAATATCACGAGCTCTCAGGTCGAGAAATGATGATACGTTCACCATTTCTGGTTTGGCATCATCATCAATCGAGGAGGCCTCAACTGATTCCCCTCAAAAGAAAACATCTTATGGCAAGTCCTCAGTTTCGGCACTGAGGTCGAGAAGCAATAGTACATTCATCCCTCGGGGTACAGTACTATCGCCAATCGAGGAGTGCTTCCACTGATTCTTTTCCAAAAGGAAACCCTAGAGCAAGTTCCCAGCATTGGGTCCTCGGATCGACAGGTGTAATGGGTTTGCCATTTCTGGTCTGCCATTATCACATCTCCGGAGGAGTGCCGTTATTGAGTCCTCGGGAATGGCCGCCAGAGTCGACAGTTCTCCAAGTTACATTCAATCAACTGCACCAATGCGCAGGATAGAACATTACCAAAGAAAACCTCGTCTGGATGTGGATTTTTCATGTATACTGCGTCTGGCCAAATGCCACACAAGTCACACTACTTTCCACGCTAATCCTACGTGTATGCTCAAGCCTGGGTATTGGGCTTACCTCTCAGAACTCCCAACCCGCCAAACAGAAAAAACAGTGCAGCGGATGATAATAATATGCAATGCAGTAAATGCGGTAAAAATAAAATACAACAAATAAAGAAAAACAAAAAACAAAAACACCCAAAGAGAACAAAAACAAACAAGCGCTAGGACAAACCCACTTAGGGAACTAGATTCCCCAGCAGAGTCGCCAGCTGTCGCTCCTAGGATTTTTATCCAGGTACAAACGCGAAAGTGGCGCGGAACACAGAGTCGCCAGCAATGTATATTTATCCCACGAGAGGGAAAGGAAACACCGCATAAACCTGAGGAAGAGGGAAAGGGATGGTCATTGCAACCATAGCCTGGGTTCGGGAGTCGGTTACGCGAGGGGAAGGTGCTAGCACCCCACGCGTCCATCGTACTCGATGGGATCCACGCTTGTTGTCTAATCTAAGGGTGAGTTATCCTAAAATCTATGGTTGTACTGAAACGGGGAAGGGGAAAACAAAAATAGACTCGGTAGGACGTCGTCGTCCTAGGCCTACATATTCCCTTTGTGCAATGGGAAATTCAGAGTCAACGTAGTTCGGACCAAGTTCTTTTTGTGTTTTTTATGAGCGACGTTAAGTTCGCGTCCGGCAGTTAGGGTCGATGCATGTTTGCGACAAAATGGAAAGTAACGTGCCCTTTTTTAAAATTGCCTTTAGTTTGACAATCCCTAAGGACAAAAATGATTTGAAATTTGTTTGTATTTTTTAAGACAGAAGTGAGTTGAGTTAGTTCATAACTCACCTTGAACCAAAGTCTAGGACACGGGAACGAATGCATCGCATGGTCGTCCCCAATGGGACGTATGCTTAACACTCTAGAAGAGAGAAGGGGGACCCCTCAATCTTCACTTCCTATGTTTAAGGCTTGTGTGCAAGGCAAGTTGACCTTATTAAGTATCTTAGAAGTTGTTATGGGATGAGAAGAGGGACTCAACAGAAAAGAAAAACACTACGGGGAAAATCTATCCTAATGTTATCATGCAAAGATGGCCCTAAGGGGAGGATTATGAGGGAAGACTACCTAATGTTAGCATGCAAAGGATTGAAAGCCTAATGTCTCTCCTACCTCCAGCTTAATCAGAAATTAAGCAGAGCTAGGAATCCTAAGGGGATCATGTGAACAAACACAAGTAAACATTAACCAATTCAATCACAGACAAAGTGAAGTCCAACACTTAAAGGAAAAGAAATGAGATGAAAATGAGAAAAAGAGAGTGAGATTGAACATGGATAACTATCCACACCCTTAAATAACTTACCTCAGCCTCTGCATAAACAGTTAGTACAAAACAGACATAAGCAGCAATAAGACAAATGGAACCCAAACAAATCACACCCCAAAGAGAAATGGTTATAAACCTAATGAAACTCATCCAAGTCATAATTTACACCTTAGAGGTGACCCACAATGTTTACCAAACAAGATCAAGCAAATAGAATGCAAACAAATGGCAAAACACACAAGAAAGTCATCAAAGAAGGAGTAGAAGAAGAATGAGTGGATATGCAAGGTGATCATGCAAGAATGCTTCAAATAGTATCCAAGTCAGAATGTGAATGACCTAAACATGTGCCTAAACATGCTATACAAGTGTCACATGAGGCACACAAACAAGTATCCAAGCATTAAGCATCATTAGAAGAAGGAGAAGGAAACATGTAAGTGAAACATGTTCAAGTATGCAAGATGAAACATGAAGAACATATGACATGAATGCAAAGCTCCAAGGTCAGAAACATACATCAAATGAAATGCAAAAGAATGATATGGCCTGGTATACACAAACCAAACATAAGTCATGAATAAGCATAGATGAGAAAAGGTGAGAAGATAAGTCAAAAAGAGGCATGTAAACCAAGCATTGAACATGTGCACACAATATGCAACAACCCCACACCAATGACCTATAATTGTAATCAAATGACCTATAATAATTCAAACATGATTTATGAAGTCAAAGAAACAATCCCAAATGATGGCACAAGTGCCTTCTCAAACAAGTAATCAAACATGATCAAAGATATGCATAAAAGAAGACCTCAAACAAAGAGCAATCAAACAATTAGCAAAACACCTTTAACAAATACAAAATTAATTCTCAAAACACCTCAACTAGGGGTAAACATCATGTTAAAAATTCATGCAACAATTCACAAGATAAGTCACTCAAATAATCATGCAAAGGGCAAGTAGGAAACATGATTCAATATGCAAAAAAGAAGGACTAAAATGCAATATGAAATGGTCTTGAAAATATGAGAAAAAATTTTTATGCACTTCAATATGTTGGTGAAATAATGCAAAAAGAGTGAGTTCAAAATGTTTTATATGCTATGAAAAATAAAATCAGCAAGTTAGGTTATGCATATATGGAATAAATTCAAAAGAAATTACTCAAATAATTAATTCAGATGCTAAAAATAAAATAAAATAAGAAAATAAAATTTGGGAAAATTTTATAAAACCCTAAACATGCTTCATGAATTTTTTTGTAATTTTTGAATGCATTTAGATATTTTTAAAAATTAAAAATGAAATGCAACAATTAAATAAAATAAAATAGAAAATAAAACAAGTGGGGGTGTAAACAGCAGCCACAACACGTTGGGAAATAAACATGGGCCCAGAGGTGGGGTGCAAAAAGCAAGCCCAAAACCTAAAATACATCAGCGGAAAAAAAAAGAATATGTGAAACCCAGTCAATGGATTGACTCCACAGCCACCCTAGGATCCATCTAACGCTCCTCACTCAGTCAACCAAACCAACACGTAAGCATGATGAGAGGCACAGATCAAAAGTACACCATAATAATGAAACACGCGCACACATCAGATTATCAGAAATTAAAAATAAAACACATGTGATGAGCACACCATATTTTAATGCGCTGGCACAATGTATGCCGTCAGATCATATCAACGTACAGGATCAAGTCAACAAAATCAAAAGTAAATGGGATGCGTGGTTTAGATTTAAGGTACATAATAGCTACCATGGAATGCCACACACACGACTAATAAAATAAAATAGAATTTTAAAAACCGTGGCAAAGTGTAGACCGTTGGATCAAGACCATGGACGGTGGTGATTGCGTCTTCCTCACACAAACCCTAGCTTCACCGGAAAAATAACCAGACGCCGGAGCGCTAGCTCCGGTCGTCTCTTCCGGCGACCTGCGACCAAAAAATTTCCAGAACATGCAAACGAGTACACTATCTTGACCAAAATTTAATGAGGATCACAAATATCACATTATTTTTCACAAACAACCAATATACAAGGAGAATCGAATGAAACAAGTTTGGATTCAAAACCTCAAAACTCACGATACAACCATATTACACGTCCAATCTCAAAATAAAATACATCAAAATCATCAGTGGATATCATAGATCATTGTGCACATCTAAAAATAGAGTTTTAAGATTATGCAAATTGTCACTAACCTGAGATTATGCAATTCGTGTCCTTGTTGTTAGCTTCAGATGGTGGTTGATTCGTGCTCTATGGAACCCAAGGATTCAGATTGTGAAAGTAGTTTGTGAAAAACTCTTGTGGATGATGAGATTCGAAGGAAAAAATATTTAGGGTGAAAACTTGGTTCTCCTCAAAATAACGTGCCTCTTCTCCAATCAGTGCATGAGTAAGCTTATATACTCTAGGTTATTCCACTGATAACCATTTAGGTCTTATTAATTCCTTGATTAATGAGTTTTGGGTGATTTTGGAAATTTGAATTTTGAATCATACACCCCCCTCCATACGTGTACACCCAAGCTTCCTATGATGGATCACTCACTTGTCAATTGCTAATCACGCCTGAATGGAATTTGGGCCTTGAAATGTCTTGGTTTGTGAGTTTTTATGCACCTTGCCATTTTGCATAATGTGAAATAAGTGATGAATAAGTCATGGATCCACTTGATTCCAAGGCCAAAGATGATCCTTATGAGGTGCACTCGGATGTTGGAATGTGACTTGAAGCAATAGAATCAATTATAGGTCCATATGTCCCAAAATACAAAAGTTATGAAAATGGAACCATGAGAAAACCCTAAAAACCACCTTGCCTTCTTTTGATCATAACTTGAGTTTCACAAATGATATGGAGACCATCTAGTACTTGTTGGAAAGGGGAGAAAAAGATCTTCAACTTTCATGTTTGAGAAAAATTAATTTGAAGCTTCCTTGGTGGTGAAAAGTCAAGTTGAATGTAGTGCAAAAACTTGCTAAAAATGGAAACTTCCAAATTATAGGTCATTTCCATATTTAGTAACTTTAGCACAAACTCTTGATCCTTGATAAATGGTATGAAACTTGACCCTTGAAGAACATCTTCTCCTCTTGAACTGCCTCAGGCACCTTGACATCATACTAAGAACCAATGATATGCACACATGATAATGCAAAAATGAAATGAAACATAAGCCAGTTAGTACTAAAGTAAGGAGAGCAAATTTTGGGGTGCTACACCTCCCAAGTCCAAGATTCCACAAGTAGCATGCCAAACCTAAAAAACCCTAAAAGAGGGACAAGACTCCAATTTTGGTTTGGAGCATTTAATGGATGCTTAGAGGTGGCATGAACTGAGCTTCCTCTAACTGAATTCAGTCAAGATTCCTCCAACAACTAGGGAACCAGCAGCCTGTGCCCTAACCTCTAGTCAATGGCTAGAGGAGACTTGGATTCTCATTGGCCAACATTGGACAAACCTCTGCTACAGCCACCATTCACTATTGCTGCCAAAACAAACTTGCTCTACTATAAATAGAGCTCATTTGTGCTCTGTTTGAGTACACCAAAGCCATCAAACAGATGCTTTCGTCAAAATCACTTCTTTCACTCCAAAATGCCTTCTTTAGTAAGGTAATTCTGAGTTTTTGAGTTAGAGAGCATTTCCATCACATCTCATGATCCTAACACCTCATAAACATCATATGTAGGTGATCCAAACTATCACAAGTGACCTGTAACACAAAAATCACAAAGTCACCTCTCAAAACCTCAAAATTGGACTTTTTGCATTTTTCCAGCCATGTCTTGATTCAGTCACTTTCCAAACCAGATAAAATCTCAAACACACTCCAAATATCATCCTTGAACTGTCCCAAATGGTGCCACACATCTGGAACACCATTTGAGAGAGTTGTTATTTTGGCCACTTTAACCCCTTTTGCAAGAAAGGGCCAGTTTGTGTTTTTGCAGGTTCCAGCTGATTCCAACCATCCTAAAAGCTTCTAAGAGGTCATTTGAGGGTGTCCAAAGTATCAAATCATTTCTGGAACAAAGCACTTGGTAGGTTGCACAAAATCTCCAAAAAAGAGGTAAAATTCACAACTTGAATTCTTTGAATCATGCTTTCCTTTGATGTCCACATACATGCATCATATTGAACAATTCTTGAATCAAAAATGTAGTCCTTAATGTGTATATTATGATCCTCCTACTGTTTGCACTTTAACATGTTTATATGTGGAGTTTATGTTGTTTTAAACTTAAGGTGTAGATCTGGTTTTTTGCCTTGTGTGTGATATACATTAAGTTTCAGTATGTATGAGTGATACCTTTGGATTCCTTGCGAAAAATTGGTCAAGATAGGTTCTTACGGATTTGAATTTCATTAAAAATTGAGAGACCTATGCGTGTTGGAAGTTTGACGGGAAAATACGTCTAGAACTAAACATGCAGTTCTGGTTTTTTACTTTGTGTGTTCTGTACATTCAGTTTCAATGTGCATGAGTAATACCATTGGATTCCTTGCGAAAAATCGGACAAGATAAGTTCTTGCGGATTTTAATTTCGTTAAAAATTGAGAGAGTTATGAATGTTTGAAGTTTGATAAGCAAAGATGTTGAAAACCAAGGTGCAGTTCTGGTTTTTAAGATGTCGAATATGATGTTGTGACATCTTCCCTTTTTCTCTTATCTTCAAAACTCATGAAAGATGTTGAATGTGATGTTGTGACATCTTTCCTCTTTTTCTTAGTTTATCTTCAAAACTCAACCAATTCTTTTACATAGCGAAAATCATCATTTTCCAATTTTGTTTTACACACTTCTTATTCATACTCCATAATATTTTAATCCACAAAAAAATATTATTTTTAATATATTTAAAAATATTGTTTTAAATTGTTTTAAATGCTTTTAAAATGATTTCTTTTTCTTGATTTTTAAAACCAAAATGATTTTAAATATTCATGTGGATAAAATACTTTTTCATAAACCTTAATCATTGTTTATAACATGATTAATGATTTTATTTGATATTTTTATCTTTTTTTACTTGATTTTTCTTTGAAAAATGCCTTTAAAAAATGAAATTGGGGTTTCTTTGATTTTCACCCTAACAAATCTTTTTCAAACACTTGGGCCTCTAATAGAGTGTAAGACCCAACCCTTTTTGTACAAAAATATTTTGGGCCTTAGTTATTGTATAAGTCCCGATACGTTAAAAATCTCAGCGCAATCGCCATTTTCAAACTGAAAAATCATCTGGGCCTCCCCTCGTGTTGTAAGCCCCATTTCTTTTCCTAAAATACACTATGGGCCTCTAATAGAGTGTAAGTCCCACCCCTTTTGTAAATAAAATATTTTGGGGTCTCACTTATTGTATAAGTCCCTCTTTACATTTATAAAGTTCGGCGCGATCGTCGCCTTTTAACAAAAAAGACCATTGGGCTTCTCCTTGAGCTATAAGTCCCTTTTCTTTTCATTTTTAAACCTTTGGGCCTTTAATAGAGTGTAAGACCCAATTCCTTTGTAAATACCAAAATTTTGGGCCTCAAACACTTGTATAAGTCCCACGGTGTTTCCAAAACCTCGGCGCGATCGTCGCCCTTTTCAAAATTAACCATTAGGCCTACCCTCGAGTAGTAAGACCCATTTCTTTTCTTAAAATTCACTTGGGACTCTTGAGAGAGTGTAAGACCCACCCCTTTGTACAGAAAACCTTTTTTGGGCCTCAGTCACTTGTATAAGTCCCTCTGTACAAAATGATAGTGCGATCACTGATAAAACCCCGGGGCTCTCCTTGAGCTGTATGACCCAATCTTTCTTTTCAAAGCACTTTCTCCTTTGATTTTAAATATACTGTTGTTTTCAATCTTTCTTTGTTGAACAACTAACCAAACAGCATGGAAGCTCTACAACCGAGTAAGTGTTTATATGCTTTCATTTACCGCTTTCATATACATATAACTGTATTGTGGGGCTGTTTCGCTGTAAGTCTTCTTTCATAAACTCATATCGACTGTGTAATAATAGTATAGATATTTAGAGTTTCCCCAGCAACTACGTCTAGCACTAGGTAAAGCCGTTTCGATTATTCTTAGAAATAGACAATAATAGATCCCCCATAGGAGCGCCAGATACAGTCTTCTCTTCGGCCGTCCTCCTTAGGAATTGTCAAGAAACTCTACGCCCCAGAGATGATCTCTTCTCCGTGAATTGCATCCCTTGAGTTTCTTCCAAATTCTCTAACTTTTCTGGCTTGATCTATTCTTTGTGAATAGCCTGTCTTGAACTTCTCGAGGTTTGGGGACCCACGGGCTTCTTAAAAGCATCCCCGCCTCCTCTTGGGCGTTGTACAAGGATCCGTCGGCTTTTTAGAAGTATTCACAGCCTCCTCTTAGGCTTCGTATAAATGATTTCTTCCTCTGGGAATGATAGCCTCATCTTGGGCTTCGTACAAATTGTCCCTCGACTTCTTAAAAGTTTCCAGCCTCCTCTTGGGCTTCGTACAAATTATCCCGACGACCTCCTAGAGGTATAGGAACAGAAATTAGTCATCTTAATAGAACAATCTTTCAAAGAGTCTAGATCTTTCTACCACGAACATACTACTACTGTTTCTTTAAGCATAGTACAAAAGATAAAACTCTAGACTTGGACAGTCTAATTTCCTTGAGTTTCAAAGACATTCTCAAGTCCCTTTCAAAAAGAGGAAGACACCCGTAAACTCAGACAATCTCAATACCCTTTGGATTTCCCATTTCCTTAAAGAACAGGAAACAATCCCGATTCTCAGATCAAATCCATGAGTGCAACATTACTCATATAAGAACTGATTTTCTCTTAACCAACATACTGGACCTGTCACTCAACTGAAACAGTACCATTTTAGCCTCCATCTCAGGCTTCGTACGAGATACAAAGACTCTCTTGTTGAGTCAAACTTTTTTAGCCTCCATCTCGGGCTTCGTACGAGATACAAAGACTCTCTTGTTGAGTCAAAACCTTTAGCCTCCATCTCGGGCTTCGTACGAGATACAAAGACTCTCTTGTTGAGTCAAACCTTGTAGCCTCCATCTCGAGCTTCGTACGAGATACAAAGACTCTCTTGTTGAGTTAAACCTTTTAGCCTCTATCTCGGGCTTCGTACGAGATACAAAGACTCTCTTGTTGAGTCAAAACTTTTAGCCTCCATCTCGGGCTTCGTACGAGATACAAAGACTCTCTTGTTGAGTCAAACCTTTTAGCCTCCATCTCGGGCTTCGTACGAGATACAAAGACTCTATTGTTGAGTCAAACCTTTTAGCCTCCATCTCGGGCTTCGTACGAGATACCAAAACACTCTCTTGTTGAGTATAAAAGGCTCTCTTGTTGAGCCAATCTCCCTTTTACCCTCCATCTCGGGCTTCGTACGAGATACAAAAACACTCTCTTGTTGAGTATAAAAGACTCTCTTGTTGAGTCAATCACCTTTTAGCCTCCATATCGGGCTTCGTACGAGATACAAAATCACTCTCTTGTTGAGTATAAAAGATTCTCTTGGTGAGTCACCATCTTTAGCCTCCATCTCGGGCTTCGTACGAGATACAAAAACACTCTCTTGATGAGTATAAAAGATTCTCCTGTTGAGTCAACCCTTTTAGCCTCTCTCTCTCGGGCTTCATACGAGACACATAAAAACTCCCTCTTGTTGGGCCAATAGCCTCCTCTTAGGCTTTGTATAAGGAAAACCCAGGTTGAGCCAATCAACCTTTTAGCATCAAAGTTGTGCCTCGTTCACAGTACACAAACATCAACAACTCCTTCCCCTTCATCTAATTGATGTAAGCGGCAAGCCTCTGGATTATTTACATCCATGCCACTGTCCCTCTTTTAGCATGAAAAATTCCTAAGGAAAGATAGCATTGCTCTACACTGAGTTAAAGTCTTCTCCTTCAGGTTGGAACCCCCTATAAAGGAAATTATGGCATTGCCGGATTCACATATCCCGATTAAAGTAATTCTCCTTTATAAACAGTTGTGACAAACAGACCCTCTTTAGAGATGACAAATTCTCTCTAAAGACAACACCTTTTAGCTTCACATCTTGGGCTTCGAACAAGATACAAATAGACCCTTCAGCTTCACATCTTGGGCTTTGAACAAGATACAAACCACCTTCAGCTTCACATCTTGGGCTTTGAACAAGATATAGATCACCTTTCGCTTCACGTCTTAGGCTTTGAACAAGACACCAAAACACCCATTTCCTCCCATAGAATAGGAGGAACTACGAACGCTCTGATTTCCCTGTTTCGGTAAACGGGAATACGTAGGCATAAGATTGAAAGAAAAATCTTAGCGAGCACACTAATCCAAAAACCTAAAGTCTCCTATCTCCACCCAATCTGACAAATTCCCCATGAATAGTCCCAGTTTTCCACCTTAATAAAGTAAGAAGAAAGAAAGGCCCCATTACCATATAGCATCCGTAACCTAACAGACCGCTGTTTAAACTCAGTATGCAAGTAGGGTTAATTGGAGACATCTATTTCCCTTCCTTAGTCAGCTCACAATAGGATAAAAAATGAATCGACCTGTAGTAAACCCCAAAGAGCGACAGCGCTTAAGAACCGCGTCCAAAATCGCTCGCTACAGCATGTTATAACAAGTTGAAATCTAGACAAATAAAATACTTAGATAAGTTCATAAAGAAATTAATATGCAAAAACTAATCAATTAAAAAAATTAAAAGAAATTTGTAACTAAAAATAATTAACATATATTTAGTTATTTAAAATTTAAACAAAGATGAATTTAAACAAATTGTAGAATAAACTAAAAGAACTAAAATTAAACAAAATGGACCATGGAATAAATTAAAGGGTGTGATTAGTAATATGATATTGTCTGTTTATTAACCTAAACCCATAACCCAACATAACTTAAATTGAATTTTAATAAAAAAAACAAATAATAATAATTTGATATTTGTATCAGAAAAACAAATAAAATAATAAATAAAAAAGAAGAAGAGGTGTACCTACCTCTTTAATTCCATCTGATGAATGAAGAGAAAAACGGTTCTCTCATGGCTTTTCCTCCCTCTGTCCGTCACGATCCTGGTGTGTGCGAAGTCCGGCCGTGCGCGGTTTTTCCCACCGGCGCAAACTTCCTCCGTTCGTGTTTTCGGCTGGTGACGCGCAAACTCCCTCCATCTACGAATCTCTCCGGCGTTGTCTCCTCCCTCCGTTCCGACTCGTTTTCGACGCGGTAATTGAAGAAAAAAGGTTTGTGAGTTGTATTGTTGTTGAGCTACTGAGTTGATGACGAAAACGGTGGAGTATGGCGGAGTTGGCCATGGACAGGTTTGTTTCGATTTTGTTGGTGAATTCTGAGCTTGTTTGCAGCAGGTTGAATTGATTTGTTGGTACATGTGAATTGTGTCTGTAACGGCGGAAACGGTTTTGCTGCAGTTATGGTGTAATTGTTGCCGTTGAGGTTCGTAAGGAACAATGACGTTGTTAGGATTGAATTTCGCAGGTGCTGCTATTGTGATGTTGTATGTGGAGGAATCATCTCATGTTAATGAAGGTGGGCTGTTCACGGTTTTTAGAGTGAAGGAGGGTGGAAGAATTATGTGTGTTGAGAATTGAGGTGTGTATGATGTTGGAAGCATGAACAAGTGGTAGTAGAAAGAGAAAAAAACAAAAGGGTGGGGAGGTGTTGGATATTGAGAGAGAGAAAGAGAGAGAGAGAGAGAGAGAGAGAGAGAGAGAGAGTTATGTGATTGTTGTTGTGTTTTTGGTGTGAATTGAATGAACTTATGGTGCCTCTATTTATAGTAGAAACATGCTTGGAGAAGAAGTAAAAGATATAAGCATGATGCATGGTGAATGATGTATGCTTATGAAAAATAACTGACGTATAACAAGCATCTTTGAATTCTTTGCAAGCATCTTTGAAGGAATACATTTGTTGCTTTTGTTCTACGCAGAGAGAGTACATGGAGTAATGTATATAAATACAATTATAATAGTGCTAGCCTACCTTGACAAAACTTAATAAACAAATTTTAGAAATACAAATACCTTTATATACTATAAAAATAAAATAAAAAGACATAAATAATTAGTTAAAATAAAAATTAAATTTAGAATTAAATAACTATAAAAATGAAATGACAACTAAATGGATATACTGTCGAGTATCGAAGTGCTTAAAAAATGAAAATGAACGCACCAAAATGATCAGTGTAAAATATACGTATTGAAAAAAAACAGTTTTTGTCAAATTTTGAAATTGATTTTACCCGCTAAAAAGGCTTAGACAGATCAGAAACATGATGACCGGAAAGTCAAAAAATTAAAATAAGCACATCGGGTTAAAGTACGCAAAAAATAAATAAAAAATGATGTCTGAAAGTCCGATTTTAAAAATTGCCCGGAAACCGACTTTTTGCACTGTTGACTTTTCAGTTTGACCAAAAATACCTGAAAATTTAACACGTTAATTTCGGCTAATAATTTAAAAAATATTCGTGAAGAAAATATATGATATGATATACAGACGACACAGTATGAAAACATAGACAGATGAAAATGAGAAAAAATAAAAATTTCTGGTCAAAATTTAGAGTATGACAGATGCCCCTATTTAATCTTCTTAGGCCTGAAGGTATGAATAGCAAAGAGTTTTTAGACATTCGAGGTATAAGAGGATTAAATATCAAAGTACCTAGAATTTTGACCGTGAATACAGATGAAGTGATACGTAATGAATGAAAGAATTTTGAACACTGTAGGGAATGATGCCACAGAAGACAGACCAACATAATTTTCTTAGGATATAAGATAATGTGGAAATTTACCGAGGTGATAAAGAGTATTCAGTAGTATTTGGAAAGAAAGGGATAAACCCTAGAATAGAGATTCAGACATCCGGAAAAACATCAGATGCGAAAGAAGTGTCATACTCTGGAAAATATATCAGAAACATCTAGAAAAACATTAGATGTGGAATGAGACCAAATCTGAGGATATGTCAGAGACTTCTGAGAAAGCAGTTTAATTTTATTTTGGAATACACAGGAACATCCAGAAAGCGAAGGTAACTTTACTGGGAAAAAAGTTACAGTCATCAGAGGTTTTCAGAAATGCATTGAAAAACCTCGATAAAGAATAGTAACAACTGTAAAAGACATTCAGGAGAACGTTGAATGAAAATTTGGAACATAAGCAGACATGAATGTAGTCTGAAAAATAAATCAAGCACATCCAGAAAAACATTGGATGAATGAGAAACAAACTCGAAGGCATCCAGAAAAGCATTGGACCGAGTTGTCGACCAAACTTGAAGATATATTAATGACATCCAGAAAAGCGTTGAATGTATTAAAAATAACTTTGAGTGTAAATCCGAAACATTTAGAAAAGCGTTAAATGTACATAAAATTTTTTAGAAGATTGACAGAATGATGGACATATCTGGAAAAGCATCAAATAAGCCCATCATAACAAAAGTTACATCTGGGAAAGCATCAGATGAGGAAAGTCATATCCGGGAGAGCATCAGATAGACATGTAAGGAGTTTCTGGAAGAGCATCAGAATAAAAGAGACATATCCGGAAGAACGTCGGATGAAGAAATAAAGTTCTGGAAAAATCATCAGAACAGACAGACATATCTGGAAGAACATCGGATAGACACAGAGAAAAGTTCTGGAAAAGCATCAGAACAGATAGACATATCCGGAAGGACATCGGATAGAAACAAAGTTATATCTGGAAGAACATCAGATAAGACATAAAAGTATAGGCGCCAGATAAATTGGACTTTGTAGAAAAGTAAGATGTTGATAATAACACGATCACTGATGAATGCAAATGAGGATTAAAACACTCTTGAATGCATAGTATATGAAAAAGTTAGGATGTAGGATTAAATGTATGTAATGTAAATGAGGATACTGACATCAAGTTTAGACTCTTTGAAGAGTGAAAATTAACAAGTTTATACTCTTTTGGGGAGTGACAGACAAGACTGGTTCCTCAACACAGAGATCACTGCCATTTCTTAGGGACTGAAAATGTTGTTTGTTAAACATATCTTCGCCATACCAATAAACTGTATTGAGTTGATAGTCCTTGGAGGAAGGCTGGATAGCTTGCTTGGGGATTTTTCCAAATAAATTGCCCCAGACTCGCTGACTGTTGTAGATGAACTGATTATTGCTTCAGCTTGAATGATAATAATTGTATGATGTATACTAGGAAGGTTTGCCCCAGTAACGAATCTTGAAAGTTTTTCTGAATAAACTAATTCTGAGAAGGACTTGCACTGAACAAATCTCAAACTGATTCTTAACAGGCTCTGGAAAGAACTTGCCCCTGATAGGATCACTGACCAAGTTTCTAAACCGTTTTGAAAATTCCTTCAGAGGAAAGCTAGTTTGCAATCAAAAATGTTTATTTAAACATGGAAAATTTAATGCAAAGTTCAGGCAAGAATTTTGAAAACAAAATCATTGTGTTGCGGTGAAAATCGGATAACAAATTATTAATTAATTTGCATCAGTTTTCTTTTACAACCGACTTTGATTTATCCAAAGGAAAGGTTCAAGATCGTTTAAAAACCTAAAGGGGGGAAGATCTAAGGTTCGGGGGTTGGTTATACAAAGGGAAGGTATTAGCACCCTAAGTATTCGTAGTACTCTACGGGAACCTCTTGTTTTGTGTTATCTTATGTTTTCTAAGGTTCTATGCTAAAGGTTGAAAACCCTAGGGGTTAGTATCTAAGTATACTCGATAAAGCATCGCACTTTACGCCTACGTATCCTCGGGAATAGAATCAGAGTATGCGTAGTTCTACTTCTACTGAATTATTGACTATGGCCAATAATTAAGAAGGGGATGAATAGAGTCTAAAACTCTCTAGGTCTAGTTGGGATGGACCTATGTTGTGTTTAGTTAGTAAAGAGAGTGGTGGTTCATGTGATGAACACCACTAAGAGTTAAGGAACTCTTAGAGTAAAACAAATGACTTAAAAGTCAACCATAAAACCTTCCTTTGGATGCGGAGGATAAATAAAAGTTACATGATAAAGCATGATAAGCAAAGATATAAGATAAAGCATGATAAGGAATGATATAAGATAAAGCATGATATAAAAGCAAGTATAAGCATAATAATAGCTTTATGCTCAAACGATAAAAGATAAGTGAAAGTGAAGTGATAAAGTGTAAGATATCAAATGTGAGTATATTTACAAGCGTAATAATGGCTTTATGCTTCACATATAAGATAAATGAAGATAATGAAAATAAGCATAAGATTAGCATTATGCTTAAATAAATAAAAGTAAGGTGAAGTAAAGTTAAGCATAAGATTTGCATTATGCTTCAAAATAAATAATAAAAAGTCAAAGATAAATCAATGACATGTGAATTTGAGAAATAGAGCATACATGCATAGAGATCAAGATAGAGTAGGTAATCATTGTATAAAGCCCAAGAGGAGGCTAAAGGGAGGTCGGTTGCGATCGCGAGAACGATCGACTTATCAGGTATAAAAATGGTTGACATGAAGTCCAAGTATTAGTTTGAAAACATTTTGAATAAACACACAAGGGATAATATGAATGAGAAAAATAGTCAGGATGGTATATGACATAAAATGAAATCAAGATGAAATTGGTCATACATGCAATTATTGGCCAAAGCATTGTAAGACATAATAAGAATAAATATTCAAAATTAAGTAAACATGGATTAAATGTAAAATCCACCTTTTTAAAAGAAAGTTTAAAATGAAATATGAAGTTTAATAAAATGTTTACTAAATAAATTATTTAGGAAAATAGATCACTAAATAAAATAAATGTTTTGGAGTTTTGAAAATAAATGGAATTTCTAAAAGATAAAATAAATTGTTTTATATAAACTTTAAATAAAAGAAATGGTATTGATTAAAAAGGAAAGGAAATGCTCCAAACATGGTTTGAACCCATGACCCTTTACCTGCAGGCCCCAAAACTCCACCAACTGTGCTGCGCGCGCGATTTGAACATAAAAGCAAACACGCATATATATTTAAGAAACAAGCGAAATGGAAAATTAAAATAAAAGGATTGGGGCGAGGGGGATTCGAACCCCAGTCCTGCAGGCGAAATGGTAAAGGCAAGGCAAGTATGATACCGTTGGGACGGCTGTTTCATCCGGTATATAATACAACTTCCTAAATATATAACATGTAAATGCGCACATGTTTCAAATTAACAAAACAAATCTCTCATACCATCTGCTCGCGAAAGTAAACAAACTACCACGCTACACATCTACTAGTGCCAAACCAAACATAGAACAGAAGCATATTATCATCTCAAGGTCAAGAAAAATTTCAGCATGTTAATCTTGAACAAATCGCAAAAATGATGGAACAAAGAATACATAAAGCAACTGAGTTCAGACGCATTCATGGCATACATTCAGATTAGACTCAACAGCAAGGTACAGCTTGGACACAACTGGATGACGAACACATAGATTGCAGAAACTATAACAACATGACAAGGATACATCTCGACCTCGATACAGCAACATGTCAATACTCTTAATAGGCATTCAAAACATTCAAGGCAATATAACTTTAATGCAAGAACCAACGTGTTACTAACAAATTACACATATGGAGAAGCATATCATTTTGCAGCAACATATATTTTAACAGATTCATGAGCGAAAGGATGAAACAAAATCAAGCAACTGATTTCTATGCAACATTACCAAGGATCAAAATATGACACCTAACACACAAGAAATCAAAAGAGATTTCAACAAACAAGGTTCATTCCAAATATGCAAGTAAGAGGTTCAAAATTTGGCAACAGATACTGAATGCAGTGTGTGACTAGCGAAAAAAAGGATGTGTTCGTGTTCATTCCTAAACTGACCAAGATGCAACAGGGACACACATAATCAGGTGCATATGAGGATACTTACATTAGCTTAAAAATCATAATAACCTAAACAAAAGAAAAGTAGGTGAACCAGCAAAAGGGCATATGAGCAATAAGTACTAAGATAGTTCATGTGTATAACAAAGAAAAAGTTATTAAATCAAACATGAGAAGAAGGTTGACACAACATGGTCATCACGTAGCAAACAGACATTTGAATAGATGGTATACATTTCATACGTCAGTCACACCAAATGATAATGACAATAGCACAAAGCTCAACAATCCCCGTGATAGTATCATATGGTTAGTGAATCATAAACTAAAGTCATCAATTCGTGAATAAACTTAAAAACATAAAGCATGTTATATAAGTGCAATGATTTAACAGACATAGATGCATCATTCACCAGCTCCTCATTTCAAAACAGATGTGAATATGACTTAGGACATAAAGATAACACAAAGGCATATGTATAACCAAAATGTGCAGACAGATTCATATGAGTGCGGGAGTGATGCATATGATCAGAACTACAACAAGGTATGGCCCTCTCATCAAAATAAATTGTGCAAACCAAGTTCAACCCAAAGGCTTCATTAAACAAGTTAGCAATATAAATAGATGTGTAAACTCATCAAAGCAAAGAAAAGGCATATATATAGCTAACATGTCAAGCAAGTTTATGACCATAACATTTCAAATGCAAAGTTCATACAATACAGGACATAAATCCTAGATCAGGACATTCATTGGTAGTGGAACATACAGGGCAGATGTGAAATAACAACTTGAAACAAGATACAATAACGACTTAAACACTTAGTTCGTCTTCACAATCATCTAAAAGGCAGTCATGGATCCAATCATATATTGATGAGTTATACTAGGCATGAACATGAACACAAATAAAGCAATACTTCATATTACTAAACAGCATGATAAACTCAATAAGGTAACCACGAAACAAACTTATAGGGACTCAAAAACATCAGCAACAGATTAAAACCAAAATGTGTTTTCATCATAAAGTAACATACACCTAACATTGTCTCAAGATATATATGCTCATTAAGTCAAGTGAAGAAGAGCAACATCATTCAGATAACACATGGCATCTATTCAAAACATAATAAAAATGATCATGAACAAGAATAAGATTAAACGAGTATGATAAATGAGAATGGAAAAAGAATGATACCAACTGGAGCTTTTGTCAATGCCTTGAGTATTCAGAACTCTTCCACGGCCACTCAGAAATTCACTTGCTCAGTTCCCTCGACACTGTGGAAAGATTAAGTGTTTTTGAGAAGAATTGTTGATAATCGTTTTTTTTCAGAACTGAAATTGAACTTCTTTATATAGGCAAAGAGATTGGGTCGGGTTAACTCTTCAAGCACTTGGTGGGCATAAGCAACGGGTAGGGTTTTGAATTTTGAATTCAACCGTTGGACCTCGGGAGGCAAGCGCTCCTCCTACTGATAAAAAAACAGATGCTGCAGGGTTGAATGCATCAAATGAGTATTGTTTCTCTACCTCGCCTTTGTTGCAAGCGGTTGTAGGTAACGTTTTGGGAAAGTGAAAAAGACAAAGCTCTGCTTGTTCTCAGGTGGCGCAGAATTGAGCTGAAAACGGAATGCTTCACAAACCATCTTGCTCAAGTAAATCACGTTGAGCTTGAAGAGGAAACTTGGGGTAAATTGAAATTGGGATCGTGGCGCCAAGCTTGTGATGAGTTGAAATTAGAAAAATTGAAGAAATTTGGAACCGTTGGGATTATCCTGCAAATGACCAAAGGAAGAAGGAAGAGTGGTGTTCTTCATTCGCATGCCACATGTCACAACTTCATTGGCCAATGTCAAGGGTTGAAAAAGTCAACACAAATGAGCTTGATTCTCATTGGTTGTTTTATGAAATCATCCAATAGTGAAATGTAAACAAGACACGGTGGACCAAATAATGAACTAGTTCCTTTTCTTAATTTGAATTAATAAAAGATTAATTAAAAACTAATGAATTAAACTAAGATTCCTTAGAAAAGTTAAAAAAGAGTTTGGAAATTAAGTTAACAAAAGATAATTAAAATAAAAATAAATAAAGAGAGCCATATTGAAATTAAATTAAGTTAAAGACAAATAAAAATGTTAAAATAAATAAAAACAACAACTAGCAAAAAAGACGAGGGTAAAATTTGGGGTGCAACACATTGTTTAGAAAAAAGTACAGTAATATGGATTGCTGGTTAGAAACACGGTGGTTTAAAATATTCAGGGTGAAAAGTAAAACAGAGGTATGATACCAAAACAAATGATTTGCAAAAAAAGATTTTGGAGTCAATTTACGCAACCTTGCTGAAGTATACTTTCAGAATAACCTTGCTTCAATTAGATCTTTTGAGGGTTATAATGTGTCCTGGTTCACGGGTTATGAAAAAAAAAAGATAAAGGCTCAAAATTTGTTTGTGCCCACCCCAACTTCGTGATGTTCTCCAGTCCTATGCTCAGTTAAACTTAAATTGTGCATTCAGGTTCCAAAAGGTTTTGGAATTGTACTGATGATAGTGATGACGATGGTCCAGAAGTCTTGAGATGGCAGCTACTACTTCTTTACAAGATTTAGTTGTTTTTATCCTTGTGGATTTTTGAAGATCGAGGATTTAAGGACCACTTCTCTATATTATCCCTAACTTTTGCCTGAACTATTTTTTTTTTTTTGAAATTTATAGTCAGCGGGATGCCCTAGTTTTTGCCTAAGTTTTTTTTGACTTAGCGGGCTTTATCTTTTTTTGATTTCTTCTTAGAAAGAAAGTGACTGCTTGATTTGATGTTTACAACGGACCATCATCGGCTTTTAATTTGAAAGACGTTTTCAACATCTGCTTGTTGTATGTACACTTTTTGAACTTGAATACACAACCCAAATTAAACTGAGAACTACCCTGCCCCTGGTTAAAATTGTGGGTTTTTTATAAAGAAAGAAACTCCTACTTCAAGGCTCAAAGGGGTTAATGAGGGATTATCTTCCTTATATCTCCAGTGTTTGGGAATTGAAAAATGCCTTACATCGTCAGCAAAGTTTATTCGAAAGTGTACCGACAGCAATTATGGGTATTACGTTTTCGTCATCCTCCCACAAATATTTGCATAGTCAAAAATTTGAAAAAGAGGTGTATTTTTTTAAATTTTTTGTTTTTTGAAAGAGAGAGCATAAAGATGCAAATAAACAGATGATTTGAATCAAAATACCGTACTTGCTCATTTCATCAAGACTGACATTTAAAGATAAACAAGTTTGAAAGCAAATCAATATGACACAAACAAGGAAAATGCAAAATAGACAGAAGCAAGGTCAGTGACTAATCAAACACAAGGATGAGTTGTCCTGTCTTTGGGAAGTAAATGAGCTGAAGTTGATTGAAGTTTCAGTTTTGTATCGGTGATGAGGAATCAGTTTGACGACTTACAGATGACTCAAAGACAGATAGTTCGAATGAATTGACGATGACCTGGACGTATGTATGAAATATGCAAGGGATGCAAATGCAATGCATGGATGCAGCAAACAAAAACATGTGGAAAACATGGGTTCTGAGGTTCGACGTCATGAAGTCAAGGATCTACCCATCCCCAAGGTTTTTCTATGGTGAATTTTTGTACCTGGCCTCAAAATCATTGACCCCCCTTGGGATAACAACAACAGGCTGGTTCACCCGAGCGAGTTGTAGTGTCTTAGGGTAATCTCAAATGAGGGTAGTATCACGTGACAACTATTTCCGATAGCTTCCGCACTACTAAATAGTCACATGATTTCAGTCTACTAAATCCTCAATTTCATGGATACCACAATCGAATAATCTGCTTTCAACAACTGAAGTCGTTTAGACATTGAATCTGCAAAGGGTATCTCCACTGATTCGATGGTCTACCAGGATCGCTTATTCGGGAATCACTCCCTGTAAGACCACCCTTCTATGCCATCACCTATCTTAGGTATCACTCATACTTTCCAGATGTGGCATCACTCGCATTCCCATTAGCAGAAAAATAAACACGGATATCAAGTAGGAAAAACAATATATATATATATATATATAGTATGATTGCTAACAACCTAGACCTCTTAGGAGTTCTAATCCTAATTTGAAATCCCCAGCAGAGTCGCCATTTTTCTGTAGCGCGGTTTTCGTGACCGCCCATATCCGTCTGTGGATGGGATTGGGTGCTACTTTCTGATTTCTTATTTATCCTATGAAGCTGGAAAGGAAAGGGAAGCTATCTCAAACTAACCTTGCACGCAAATGTTTTCTTTAACAAATGCTAAGAGATTGGGGAGTTCGGGGTCAAGTTACACAATGGGGAGTTGTCAATTACCTATCCTATACATGGTTATCCATTGGTTGATTAGCATTTTATTCTGTTTTTCTACTTACTGGTGTTCGTTTGTTGTAAATGGGAAAGTTTCTCCTTTGGGAGAAGGTTGAGAGATGTTGAAAAGATATTGTTGTTGTTTTAGGGTTTTTCGATGTTTTTGGTAAGGTACTAGACCTAAGGTTTTTGATAAGTGTGCTCGCTAAGATTTTACAATCTTATGCCTACGTATTCCCGTTAAAGAAAATAGGGAAATCAGAGCAATCGTAGTTCCTCCTATTATATGGGAGGAAAAAGATGTTTGGTGTCTTGTTTAAAGCCCAAGATTGAAGCTAAACTGATGTTTGTGGGAATTAATTGAAAGAGTGAAGAAATTAAAGATCGAGATATGAATATCCGGGAAAAACATCGGATGAAAATAGAAGGAATGTCCGGGAAAGCGTCGGATGTAAAGAAAAGGAATATCCGGGAAAGCGTCGGATGTAAAAAAAAGGAAAAGGGTTTTTCCTGTGTTTTTTAGGAAACTTGAGGGTTTCTTGAAATCCAAAAGGAGATGAGACTGTCCAAGTCTACTGGTATGAGAAGGTTTATCTTTGTATGATGCCCAAGAGGAGGCAGGTGTTTTAAGGGATGAGAATCAACCCTAAATTGGTTTGATGTTTTGACTATAGAAAGACTGCTCTAGCAAAGGATGACTAGGTTATGTTCCTATACCTTTAAGAGGTCGTCGGGTCCTTGTACTAAGCCCAAGAGGAGGCATGAGAACCTTTAAGAAGTCGGAGGGTCCTTGTACAAAGCCCAAGAGGAGGCGGGGATTCTTTTAGGAAGCCTGTGGGTCCAAACTTAAGAAGAGTTCAAGAAAAGTTTCACCGGGAATAATCTTTTCTTTAGTGAACAGTTCTAGGGTTTGAAGAAATTCAAGAGAAGTTTCACCGGGAATTAATCCTCTCTGGGGAAACTGAATTTCTTTGACAAGTTCTAATAGTGACAGTCTGAGAAAAGGTTCACTGGAAATACTGCCTTTCTCTTTGTTCCATATTGTTTAAGCCCAAGAGAAGGCAAGACTGTATCTGGAAAGTCCTATGGGGAACTAGTTTGACTGTATTGAAAGAGCGATTACTGGCTTTATCTAATGCTAGACTTAATTGCCTGGGAAAACTCTAAGCAGATACACAAGTATATATATACAGTTGATATATGACAAGTATTTAAAAAGGGTATGAAAGAAGGACTTACAGATGTAAGAGCTTCCAGCAATACAGTTATATATATAAAAGCATGTAAAAGAAAGCAGATAAAAACTTACAGGTGAGCAAGCTTCCATAGCTGTATTGTTAGTTGTTCAAAGAAATTGAAGAAAGTTTTGATAACAGATTATGAATTTGAATCTAAATCACAAGGAAAGTTGTTTTAAAAATAAGTGATGTGAATATCCGAGAAAACATCGGATTGTGGGAAAGGCATAAGAAATAAAAAGGTTGCAGATATCTGGGAAAACGTTGGATTGAAAGAAAAAAATAAGAGGTTGAAAATACGAATATCTGATGACTCGATTTTGTATCGTCTAATTTGATTCAATTCGTGCATGTTTTATTGTATTTTTATCGAGTCATTGTCATTTCGTGTATTGTTTGCTTATGTTTTCGTTTCTTTTCCATTTACAGGTCCTATATCAGCTCCAGAGAAGAAAATACCAAGCTTTGAGCTCAAAGAGAAGAAAAGTGGAGAAAATTGCATGGTTCTGCCTCTTCCAGATGAAAGGCGTTCGCCATTCCCCCCAGTTCAACTGAATGGCGCTCGCCATGTTAGAAAGGAGGGAGATTCAAACATTTAAAGAAACGGTGACCGCCGTTTGCCATAAGGTGACCGCCATTGTGCACAGGAGCAGTTTCCTTTATGCAGTTCTGGCAGTTTGCAAAGGATGATTCAAAATTTGAACTTAAGTGTCTTGGAGCCTATTTTGCCTATAAATAGAGTACCAGAGGTCTGCATTTGGCATCCAAGAACCTTGCGGAAGCGCTGCCAAAATCCTAGCCACTTAGATCATTAGCCAAAGTATCAATCGATCACATCGAGAGATTGATACACCCGTTGTAATTTTCATTTCTTTTGTTGCTGATGTACGCTTGGATCGATTAGTTAATACAAAGTCTATTTCCCGTTATAATTACTCGCACTTCAGGTTATTTACTATTCATTTACTTTACTGCATTTTGTTTTCTTTTGATTGATTAATTGTATAATTCTGATTTCGCATATAAACCTAATTCTGAACTTAATTAAGAACAAGCCATTATGTATGTTTTAAAATCCAGAAATGTTAATGTATTAGTGTTTAATTTAATCATGTCTGAGTAGTTTGTTTCGAGTCTGTAGATTGAGGAGCGTCGTTTCGACGGGACTCTGTAGAATCCTTCGGTGTTTAGCTTTGTTTTAAAATTCTGGTTTTGGTGTCTAAACTGAATTTAGACAACCTTGTCGTGAGAGCGAGTGGCTGTTTAACAGTGTTTCGTCACGAGAGTGAGAAGCACACCAAGGCATGTCCAATAGAGCGAGAGTTTGAGGTAATCGCCGGATAGTAGACATCGGACATTGAGCCTAAATGCAGCGAGAGCGCTTTAGGGCCTCATTTAGTTTATGTTAGTTTTCAAACAGCACCTCTTAACTACCGAGCGAGCGAGAGAAAAATCTTGGGGTCATTAGGCGTGGCTTGGCCAAGACCGCGAGAGCGTGAGGTCGAGCCTTTAAACTGGCATATCCTTTAGACCAATCATCAAGACCCTTGTTAACACCTGGATCTTACGGAGTCCCAAAGAGCACGGAAATCATTCTCCGGCCCCATCTTTATTGTTGTTTTTCAAATCCCGTTAATAACCAAATTTCTTTTACCGCCAAATCTAAGCCTTAGCTTTACACCACAATAATCGATCACTCTAGGTTGATTATTGGTCCCTGTGGGTTTGACAACCTTTTTAAGACTATGCAATAAGCTGTATACTTGCAGCAGTAATCCGACCATTACACAAAGTCGCGACCAAGTTTTTGGCGCCGTTGTCGGGGACTCAATTAGTCATTATTGTGATACTTTCGTTGCACAGTATAGACTAAGGCAACTTTTTATTTATTTTCCTTTTCGATTCGTCAATTGTATGCCAAACACTCGCTCACAAGGCGAAGAGTTGGAGCAACCAGTCAATGAAATTGAATGTTACATACTTCTGAGACGCCGAATTAACGAATTCCTTCTTAGATATAACATCCCAGATCCTCTTATTCCCTACTCAGATTCGGAAGCCGAATCAGAACCAGAAAAAAAACATGGCAGATGGCCCACAAAACCGTCCTCTAAAGTACTTTGCTATTCCGTCGCAGGATGAACCACATAATAGCATCACTGCTCCAGCCATTAACCGTAATGATTTTGAGCTGAAACCTTCGCTGATATCCGCAGTTCAACAAAACCAATTCTCAGGTAATGCTACGGATGACCCAAACCTTCATTAATTAATATTCGTGCAATATGCAGACACCGTGAAAGCCAATAGGGTTAGTCAAGAAGCAATCAGACTGAGACTTTTTCCGTTCTCATTGAGAGATAGAGCAAGGGCTTGGCTCCAGTCTCTACCATCTTATTCAGTGACGACATGGGACGAGTTGAAGAAAGTCTTCTTAGCCTGATATTTTCCACCAAGCAAGACCGCTATGCTGAGAGCCCAAATTAAAGGATTCAAGCAAAAGGATAACGAATCTTTATTTGATGCTTGGGAGAGATACAAAGACATGTTGAGGTTATGCCCACACCATGGACTTGAAGAATGGATGATAATACACACCTTTTACGGCGGGCTGCTGTACAATACCAAGATGAATCTGTACGCTGCCGCAGGCGGTGCTCTAATGGATAAACCGTATGCAGAAGCCTATGAACTCATAGAGACTATGGCTCAAATCCATTTCCAATGGGGAGGTGAACGCGCTGGTACAGAGAAACCAACTCCGAAAGGAGGAATGCACGAAGTCAACGGTATAGACCGATTCAATCCTAAAGTGGACGCGCTTGCTCAAAAGATCGAAAGTTTAGCAATAGCACCTCCAGCAGCTACCGTAGCTGCACTTACACCAAATTGTGAAATATGCAGAAACCCTGGGCATACAAATGATGAATGTCAAGTGTTGGCTAGTTCTCCTACTGACCAAGTGAACTACGCTCAAGGGAACCCGTATTCAAACACTTACAACCCTGGCTGGAGAAATCACCCAAATTTTTCGTATAAGAATAACAATGCTTTGAATCCACCTAACCCAGCACCTGCTATTCCACCCAGATTTCAGAAAGGAGCGCAATCCACTCCGCCTCTACCAAAAAAAATCAAATCTGGAAATCATGATGGAAAACTTTATGAATGCTCAGGCTCAGCAAAACAGGGATTTCGCAAATCAAAACGCTCACACGAGCGAATTGATGAAGCAATTGTCAAGCAAGCTTGATGCTATGGATACCCATAACAAAATGTTAGAAACTCAAATTTCTCAGGTAGCCCAACAACAATCAACTAACGCAGCCCCCGCTGGAACATTTCCTGGCCAACCACAACCAAACCCAAAAGGTCATGCTAACGCTATAACTTTGCGAAGCGGAACAGAGTACGATGGACCTGTTGACCCGAGATTCCAAAATTCAGCCATGCACCAAAATTCGCCAAAGGGAACTGAGAAAATAAAAGAACCTACCACGGAGAAGGAAGATGAAAGTGGAAAGGCCGCAGAGAAAGAAACACCTTATGTGACTCTGCCACCATATAAACCACCTGTGCCTTATTCCCAAAGACTAGCTAAATCCAAAAATGAAGGACAGTTTAAGAAATTTGTAGAGCTTCTAAAGCAACTGAATATAACGATACCTTTCACAGAAGCTATTACGCAAATTCCCTCATATGCCAAGTTCCTTAAAGAGATCCTGTCAAACAAGAAAAAGTTAGAAGATAACGAAACTGTTATGCTCACTGCTGAGTGTAGTGCCATACTTCAAAACAACATGCCTCCAAAACTAAAAGATCCAGGTAGCTTTTCCATACCTTGTGTAATCGAAAAAATTGTCATAGACAAAGCGTTATGTGACTTAGGAGCCAGTGTTAGCCTGATGCCCCTATCCACATGTAAGAAACTTGAATTAGGAGACTTTAGGCCAACGAAGATGTCGCTACAACTAGCAGACCGCTCTATGAAATATCCAGTAGGTATGCTAGAAAACGTGTCAGTCCGCATAGGTCAGTTTTATATTCCAACAGATTTCGTGATAATGGACATTAAGGAAGATTCTAATATATCAATTATTTTAGGTAGACCGTTCTTAGCAACAGCTGGAGCTATAATAGATGTGAAGAAAGGGAAGTTAACTTTCGAAGTAGGGGAAGAACAAGTCGAATTTATTTTAGCCCAATTCCTAAAATCCCCTGCTTTAGACGATTCATGCTGTTTTCTAGACGTTATCGACGAATGCATCAGAGAAATGGAGAAGGAACCGACGAGGTACATGGAAGTACTAAAGATTCCAGCCCCTCCAATATTTGAAGACGATAATTGGCGTGAGCCGTATGAAGATGACAGTCTAAGAGAATGCCTAACACTCACACCCGATCCAATGCCTTGCCCAAAGAAACCATCTATAGAACTCAAAACATTACCCAAAGATCTAAGATATGAATTCCTAGATACTGAACTTGAAAGACCAGTGATGGTTAATGCCGATTTAGGACAAATAGAAATTGAGAAATTATTGGAAGTCTTGACGAAATATCCCACAGCTCTTGGGTATAACATCTCTGATCTAAAAGGGATAAGTCCCTCTATATGTATGCATCGCATCATGATGGAGGAAGACTGTAAGACATCCAGAGAGCATCAAAGACGGTTGAACCCTGTCCTAAGCGATGTAGTGAAGAGAGAAGTGCAAAAACTATTGGAAGCAGGAATCATATATCCAATATCTGACAGCAAATGGGTCAGCCCAGTGCATGTCGTACCAAAAAAGGGTGGTGTTACGGTTGTAACTAACGAAAAAGACGAGTTCGTAGCCAAACGAACTCAAACTGGATGGAGGATATGCATAGACTATAGAAAGCTGAATAGGGCTACTAGAAAAGACCATTTTCCTTTACCCTTCATAGACCAAATGCTTGAATGGCTAGCCAAACATTCATATTTTTGTTACTTAGACGGATACTCAGGATTTTTCCAAATACCTATTCACCCTGATGACCAAGAGAAGACAACATTCACCTGCCCCTATGGTACATTTGCCTATCGTCGAATGTCGTTTGGACTGTGTAATGCTCCCGCAACATTTCAGAGATGCATGATATCGATCTTTGCAGACTTCATAGATGACATAATGGAAGTCTTTATGGACGATTTCTCTGTATGTGGGGGAAGTTTCGAACACTGTCGGTCGAGCCTTGAGTTGGTACTCGAACGATGCGTCAAAGTGAACCTTGTGCTAAATTGGGAGAAGTGTCATTTCATGGTGCGACAAGGTATAGTTCTTGGACATGTAGTATCCGATAGAGGTATTGAAGTGGACAAAGCAAAGATAGAAGTCATAGAAAACCTTCAACCACCCAAAATAGTTAGAGAAGTACGAAGCTTTTTAGGTCATGTCAGTTTTTACCGACGGTTCATTAAAGACTTCTCTAAGATTACAAAACATTGACTGGACTACTAATGAAAGAAGCTGAATTTATATTCGATGAAGAATACTTGAAAGCATTTGAAGATCTGAAGAATGATTTTATTACCGCACCAATTATGCAACCACCTGATTGGAGTTTACCATTTGAAATAATGTGCGACGCTAGCGACTACGCTGTAGGCGCTGTCTTAGGACAAAGAAAGGATAAAAGGCTTCATGCTATTTACTACACAAGTAGAACCTTAGACAACGTGCAGATGAACTACGCGACCACAGAAAAGGAACTCCTAGCTGTTGTGTTCGCCTTAGACAAATTCTGTTCCTATCTGGTAGGAGCAAAAATTATTATCTATACCGATCATGCCACTATTAGGTACCTGTTGGCTAAAAAGGATGCCAAACCAAGACTCTTGAGATGGATTCTGCTTTTGCAAGAATTCAATTTAGAAATAAAGGATAAGAAAGGTACAGAGAACGTGGTAGCAGATCATCTCTCTAGGATTGAGGATCTAAAGCCCGAAGGAGTGCCTATAAACGATGATTTTCCTTACGACAGACTAGTAGCCCAGTTGGAAAGAGAAAGCAAAACCGTAGAATGTTCCTTTCTATTTAACGATGTAGAGACAAATGAAGTAGTTGAAGCAATCTATACAAAAACCACATTGCCATGGTATGTTGACTTTGTCAACTACCTAGCAGCCAAAGTGCTTCCACCAGATCTAACATACCAACAGAAAAAGAAATTTTTCCATGATCTTAAACAATATTACTGGGATGAACCCCTATTATTCAAGAGAGGCGCCGATGGAATATTTCGTCGATGTGTCCCTGAATCGGAAGTAGAGGATGTCATATCCCAATGCCATGCTGCACCGTATGGTGGACATGCCAGTACATCAAAAACATGGGCAAAGATATTACAATCTGGCCTTTTTTGGCCAAACCTTTGGAAGGACGTTCACATTGCCATTATGAACTGTGACCGGTGCCAACGCACTGGAAATGTTTCTAGACGCGATGAGATGCTGCAAAGGGGAATTTTGGAAGTCGAAGTCTTTGATGTATGGGGCATTGATTTCATGGGACCTTTTCCATCTTCTTTTGGAAACAAATACATACTCGTCGCAATAGATTATGTATCAAAATGGATTGAGGCAGTAGCTTCACCTACAAATGATGCACGAGTGGTGGTAAAGCTTTTCAAGAACATAATCTTTCCCAGGTTCGGTATACCAAGAATTGTCATTAGTGATTGCGGATCCCATTTCATTTCGAATGTCTTTGGGAGGCTATTGCTTAAATACGGAGTACGACACCGAGTAGCAACACCCTATCACCCTCAAACTAGTGGACAAGTAGAAGTGTCAAATAGGGAGATTAAGCAGATCTTAGAAAAAACCGTTGCAACCTCTAGAAAGGATTGGTCTACTAAACTTCATGAAGCTCTGTGGGCTTACAGAACAGCCTACAAAACTCCCATAGGAACCACACCGTATAAACTAGTTTATGGAAAGTCATGCCATCTGCCTGTGGAACTTGAGCATAAAGCTTATTGGGCCATTAAAACCCTGAATATGAATTACAAGGCAGCAGGCGAGAAAAGGATTCTCAATATCCATGAATTAGAAGAACTAAGACTAGATGCCTATGAAAATGCCCGAATATACAAAGAAAGAACCAAGAAGTGGCATGATAAAAGGATAACAAAGAAGGAGTTTAACGAAGGAGATATAGTTCTTCTCTTTAACTCTAGGCTTAAACTCTTTCCCGGAAAATTACGCTCTAGATGGTCTGGTCCCTTCGAAGTTACAAAAGTCCTACCAAGTGGAGCAGTTGAAATTAGAGGAAAGTCGAATGAGACGTTCTTTGTGAACGGCCAGAGACTCAAACACTACCACCTAGTAGAAAATAGGGAATTCATCAATTATTACAAGTTGGAAGAGCTTCCCGCTCTTCCCAACAAATGATGCCCTTTCCAATTCTAATGTCGAGCTTCCGACATTAAACAAAGCGCTCCGTGGGAGCTAAACCACGATCTTTAGTTTTTATTTTTCTTATTTTGCCCTCTATTTTACTTTGTTAGCTTTAGGACATTGCATGCATGTTTAGTATAAAGTCTATGCAATATAAATCACTATTTGTTGCATCTCACTATTTCTACTATCATTATTATTATTACGATTATTATTACTATTTTTATCTTACTAACGCGTAGCTAATAGTATTTTTCCCCTAATATTGTAATGTTTTTCAATTTTTCAGGAGACCCTTCTCTAGGAAACCTTAGACCAGCAACCATGCAGACATTTGAAACCCGTGCCATTGTTTTCAGGAACGATGTCCAGAGGCGTCTATTTAAGGCTTTGTCTCAAAGAGATTTTGGTCGGTCCATCTATCCTGACGACTCGGCCATGCAAACCCTTAGCATCCGAGACAGTGTTGTTTTCCTTCTGAGCCAGATATGATGGTCTCACTTTGCTTTAGAGAAGAGATTTAGCACTTACCGTACCCTGACCTTGGAGTTCCTAAGCTCCCTCTATTATGATGCCACCCGTGGTTTCGGATTTGGCCGTGGATTGGCCACCTTCAGGTTATTTGGAAACAAGTACAGATTCACCCACCATGAATTCGCTGAATTATTGGGTTTTCCTAATGAGCCCGATGCTGTAACCAAAACCCCTGCTGATGCCTTCACTAGCTATGATCTTGAACATTTCTGGGGTACCATAACAGGAAGCGGTAATGCCGACCCTAATGTTATGTTCTCCGAAAGTATTCACAATCCTGCATGGAGGCATTTCCATAAGGTTCTGGTCCACACCTTCTTTGGGAAAAAAGAGAACATGACATCTGTGTCGAGGGATGAGCTATATATCATGCTCTGCGCATCCCAGGGAAAGCCGGTCAATGCAGTCCCGTACCTACTTGCTAATCTCAGTCATATTGCCTGTGATTCCTTCGAACCAATTTTAATAGGTGGGCTGGTGACCATGATTGCTGATGCAATTGGGATGAGGTATCATCTGAACCGATCCTTTGCATTCGGTGGTTTCCGCCCGATGGACATTAGCTTCTGTTTCAACAGAGGCATTATTGCTAACCTTGGCCCGGTAGAATTCGATCTACTTATCAATAATTCTGTGGTCCATGCATTTACCTTGCCCAACCATGCTAAGACCAGTGTGCACAACAAAGACAATTGGCTCTATGATTTAGAGGTCGTCAACGAGTTTCTAACTCCGCCCGACTCTCCTCAAGCTTATGAAAATAGAGATACCATTATGTCCGCTGAGGCCACTCAAGGTTCTGAGGTCGATCCTGATATGCCCCCTTTGAATGTTGTCGCTGCTATTAATGCTCTCCAGGCTGAAGTAGATTCCTTCCGAGACGAGATTTCCTCTCTCCGAATCGACTTCATCGGCCTAATAGATGTTGTTCACGAAGAGTTGGACCATATGTTCCAAGTTGTCTACTCTCTTAGACGACACCATGGATGATCCGTAGCCGCACATTTCTTTTTCCTGTTTTTCTTATATTAGTTTGTTTACACGTATAGTGTTTCCCCTTTATTGTATTGTTTGAATTGTAATTTTCATTCCACTGTGTACTGTCGGGATGCCGACGTGTAAATGTAGTACATTTCACTTTCGTTTATTGCAATTTCCTTTTTCTTTAAGTTTCTATTTTAGTGTTTTAAATAATTACTTTACCTTCTATTAATGTTTAGCAAACCTATGCTTGTCAAGAAAAACCAAAAACACAAAAATTTAATAACCTATTTGCATTCTGCAAGCCAGAAAACCAAAAGGCGTGTTGAAAGCAAATGGCGGTCGCCATGTGCCTAACGGCGGTCGCCATGCATGCGAATTGGCAGAACACGCGTTTTTCTTTGTTAAACGCGCCCTTGCCTCCTCCCCTTCCCATTCAATGCACTCTTGCATGTTCCTAAACCCCTAAGTACCTATTAAACTCTTCATCGTTCCCACATTAACTTCATCTATCCATATTCATCCACTAAATCCTTATATAAACACCTCTAACCACACATTACCATTCACCTTTCTCATACCCACTACCCATTTCTCTACCCACTTCAGAAAATTCCCACAACCACCATATTCCTAAGAAGCAACCATGGCTGCTAACCAAGAAGTTAATTACATGGGCATTGAGTTCCCCGATGGAGAACTTGGAGCCACCATGCGTTCCAACTTCCACCGAGTGTCCAAAAGGCTAGTCTACGCCACGAGGTATCCAGAGCCCAAAACTCTTCGCACCTTGGGTCTCTATGATAGTGTCTCGTGGATGCTCCGGAATTTAGGAATGACCTGATTCTACTCTATGTTTAATCCTTCTTCAGTTAGGCTTACCTATGAGTTCCTTAGTTCAGTCCGATACGTCCATGTCCTTAGCCTCACTACCGGAACCATTCACTTCAGGATGTTTAACGTTGACTATTTGCTCACTCATGAGCAGATAGCTGAGTACTTTGGTTTTCCTACCGGTGAGGGTTTTGCGACTCAAGCCCCCTTAGACAGTGATTGGGAGGAAGGAGCCTTCCAATTTTGGCACCAAATAACAAACGCAAGAGCCACCGGATAGGAGGGCTTGAAAGCCATAACCATCCACAACCCTGCTATTCGCTATTTTCACCGCACCCTCGCCTCCACCATCTTTGGCCGTGAAAATCCGAGAAACGTAAACTCTAAGGATTTGTTCTTTATCCACTGTGCACTTTCCCAGACCCGTGTAAATCCAACACCGTTACTTCTTACCCACTTCATCAGTGTAGCAAACAGAGTCGGCGATTCCATCTGTATAGGCGGTATCATTACTGCCATTGCCCTCTGTTTAGACTTAGAGGCCGATTTAGAAAACGAAGAAAACATACCTTGTCTCTATACCGACATTGACTTTTGCCGTAATGCATGGCTTATCAAGAGTTTGCATAATAACAGGTATCACTTTATGGTCCGAACACACGAGTTTCGAGGTTTTCCTTTGCCTAATGCTGAGTGTATTAACGTGCGTCAAAGCACCAATTGGCTGTTTGATTTAGGAGCCCGTGATGTAGAGGCAGAGAACGACGAAAGGCACTACCGTGAGATTATGAGACAGCATCCTGAGCATCCCCGTGCTCATACCCATGCCACTGACATTCCTGGGTCTAGTACCTAAGCACACACGGCAGCTTTTGCTAATTTTGCAGGTATTCGCTCGTCATTGGATGAAGTTCTTTCGGAGCTCAGGCAGCAGAGAGAAAGAGATGCCGCGCGTGATGTGCAGATGCAGGAGTTAGAGAGGAGACAATACGAGTTTATGGCCAGGGCTGAGAAGGATTTGAGAGACGTTGTTTCGGAGATGGCAGGACTGCGCAGGGAGGTAAACCAAATTGCAGACTGTGTCCAGCATATCTCCCAGGACAACCCAGCCATCAGGCAGGACAGACACCATCGTGGAGGGCGTGCTCGCTATCACTGATTGTATCCAGGTTCTATCGCTCTTTCTTTCACCTTAGATTAAGACATTGAGGACGTTGTCTAATTTAAGTGTGGGGGAGGAGTCGTTTATTGCTTTTATTTATCTCTTGCTTTTTAGTCTAGTTTGTTTTTCATTATCGAGACATATGCACGTTTGAGTCGTTTTTACTTTACGTTTTCCCTATGTCTATCAAACCCTCTTTTATTTATCTCTTGCTTTTTAGTCTAGTTTGTTTTTCATTATCGAGTCATATGCACGTTTGAGTCGTTTTTACTTTACGTTTTCCCTATGTCTATCAAACCCCTTATTTGACCCCAAATTTCAAAAAAATTTGTTTAGACTCAAAGGCATGACGCGTATAGTATAGGTTGTTTCATTTTTTCAATTTAGGCTAAGTAGGCGGACTTGGGAAAGTTTTGAAAATATCGGTTCCGTTCCTACACCTTAGATTCCCCAAATATGTTATATTGATTTAAATAGACATTATGCCATGACCTTATGCCTAGTTTCTTAGAAGTAACCCCTTGATTAGTTTATTCTAGCAGTCAGCACCATCCTTATGTACGAACTAAGTGACGAGCCGATGCAAATATGTGTGATCTCAAAATGTGATTTATATGATTTTTATAGAAAAAAATGCAAATTAAAGACCTGTTCCCGCTAAGTTAGGTGGTCCTCACCCGACCATTTAGCCTAAAGGTTCGGACTCTTGAAATTCATAAGCAAAAGAATGCACAAATGCGAAAAAGAAAAAAAAATTGTTGAATAAGAGATCATAAACACTAACAGGTTCGCTTACCATGTAAGTACAAAGGATAACAGGCTTAATGTGATTGCGCTCGAATAAAAAAGAGGTGAAATAAGATGAAGGATATAGGTCTAGGTATAATTTCATGATTTGAATTGGTATTGCATAGGAAGAGAGTTTTCGTCCGATTTTGTGGAGTCGTGTCATTACGGTATCCTTGTTTTCACTATTCAGTACCTATCCATTTCACTGTAGCCTAGAAACCTTGTGTTTAGATTGTTTTTGTCGTGCCTAAGAGTCAAAACATAATGCTTACTGTTTTATTGCATTGGGAGTTTCCTTGAGGACAAGCAAAAGCCTTAGTGTGGAAGAGTTTGATGAATTGATTTCGTATCGTCTAATTCGATTCAATTCGTGCATGTTTTATTGTATTTTTATCGAGTCATTGTCATTTCGTGTATTGTTTGCTTATGTTTTCGTTTCTTTTCCATTTACATGTCCTATATCAGCTCCAGAGAAGAAAAGACCAAGATATGAGCTCAAAGAGAAGAAAAGTGGAGAAAATTGCATGGTTCTGCCTCTTCCGGATGAAAGGCGTTTGCCATTCCCCCCAGTTCAATTGAATGGCGCTCGCCATGTCAGAAAGGAGGGAGATTCAAACATTTAAAGAAACGGCGACCGCCGTTTGCCATAAGGTGACCGCCATTGTGCGCGGGAGCAGTTTCCTTTATGCAGTTCTGGCAGTTTGCAAAGGATAATTCAAAATTCGAACTTAACTGTCTTGGAGCCTATTTTGCCTATAAATAGAGTACCAGAGGTCTGTATTTGGCATCCAAGAACCTTGCGGAAGCGCTGCCGAAATTCCTAGCCACTTAGATCATTAGCCAAAGTATCAATCGATCACATCGAGAGATTGATACACCCGTTGTAATTTTCATTTCTTTTGTTGTTGATGTACGCTTGGATCGATTAGTTAATACAAAGTCTATTTCCCATTTTAATTACTCGCACTTCAGGTTATTTACGATTCATTTATTTTACTGCATTTTGTTTTCTTTTGATTGATTAATTCCATAATTCTGATTTCGCATATAAACCTAATTCTAAACTTAATTAAGAACAAGCCATTATGTATGTTTTAAAATCCAGAAATGTTAATGTATTAGTGTTTAATTTAATCATGTCTGAGTAGTTTGTTTCGAGTGCGTAGATTGAGGACCGTCGTTTCGACGGGACTCTGTAGAATCCTTCGGTGTTTAGCTTTGTTTTAAAATTCTGGTTTTGGTGTCTAAACTGAATTTAGACAACCTTGTCGTGAGAGCGAGAGGTTGTTTAACAGTGTTTCATCACGAGAGTGAGAAGCACACCAAGGCGTGTCCAATAGAGCGAGAGTTTGAGGTAATCGTCGGATAGTAGACATCGGACATTGAGCCTAAATGCAGCGAGAGCGCTTTAGGGCCTCATTTAGTTTATGTTAGTTTTCAAACAGCACCTCTTAACTACCGAGCGAACGAGAGTAAAATCTTGGGGTCATTAGGCGTGGCTTGGTCAAGACTGCGAGAGCGTGAGGTCGAGCCTTTAAATTGGCATATCCTTCAGACCAATCATCAAGACCCTTGTTAACACCTGGATCTTACGGAGTCCCAAAGAGCACGGAAATCATTCTCCGGCCTCATCTTTATTGTTGTTTTTCAAATCCCGTTAATAACCAAATTTCTTTTACCGCCAAATCTAAGCCTTAGCTTTACACCGCAATAATCGATCACTCTAGGTTAATTATTGATCCCTGTGGGTTCGACAACCTTTTTAAGACTAGGCGATAAGCTGTATACTTGCAGCAGTAATCCGACCATTACACAAAGTCGCGACCAATATCCGGGAAAACGTCGGATGTAAAGAGATGATAAAAAAAAGAAAAGGTTGCTCGCTAAGACTTTACAGTCTTATGCCTACGTATTCTCAACAGAATCTTGAGAAATCAGAGTGGTCGTAGTTCACCCCTAAGGGGCACGAACTACAAAAAATAAAGTTTAAATCGCACGGAGGCGAGGGGGGAAATATAACCTAATGTTATCATGCAAAGATTGAACATCCTAATGTCTGTCTTATTTCAAACCTAATCGAAAATTAAATTTGAACTAAGAGATCCTAAGGGAACATGCATACGGGGCAAAACATCACGGAATAATTGAATACACAGCAAAGCATCGTGACAGATAAAATATACACGGAAGAACATCGTGTCATAGATTAAGCAAACAAAAAGTTATAGAATACACATGGAAAATATCATGGTAGATAAAATCAGAGATATCCACACATCACTAAGTTCGAATCAAATAGTCATAGAAAAAATAAAATTAAAGAAAAATGTTAACTTATCCTAATATTTGGAAATAATATTAATATTACAAAAAAAATTAATAATTAATATTAATCACAATTTAGCCAAAAATCAAGAAATAATATTAAAACTAATTAAAATAAAAATGTCAAGTTTATTATTTAAAAATGATTCATGCTAAGAAAATAACATAAATATCGCATTTAACAATAAATAAATAAAATCATGATTAGTCAAGTTTAACAATTAATATTAAGATTAATTTAGTTAAAACTATAAGCATGTCATAACAAGTTGAAATCTAGACAAATAAAATACTTAGATAAGTTCATAAAGAAATTAATATGCAAAAACTAATCAATTAAAAAAAATTAAAAGAAATTTGTAACTAAAAGTAATTAACATATATTTAGTTATTTAATAATTTAAACAAAGATTAATTTAAACAAATTGTAGAATAAACTAAAAGAACTAAAATTAAACAAAATGGGTTATGGAGTAAATTAAAGGGTGTGATTAGTAATATGATATTGTCTGTTTATTAACCCAAACCCATAACCTAACATAACTTAACTTGAATTTTAATAAAAAAACAAATAATAATAGTTTGATATTTGTATCAGAAAAAAAAATAATAAATAAAAAAGAAGAAGATGTGTACCTACCTCTTTAATTCCATCTGATGAATGAAGAGAAAAACGGTTCTCTCATGGCTTTTCCTCCCTCTGTCCATCACGATCCTGGCGCGTGTGAAGTCCGGCCGTGCACGGTTTTTCCCATCGACGCAAACTTCCTCCGTTTGCGTTTCCGGCTGGTGACGCACAAACTCCCTCCGTCTGCGAATCTCTTCGGCACTGTCTCCTCCCTCCGTTCCGACTCGTTTCCGGCGCGGTAATTGAATAAGAAAGGTTTGTGAGTTGTATTGTTGTTGAGCTGCTGAGTTGATGACGAAAACGGTGGAGTATGGCGGAGTTGGCCATGGACATGTTTGTTTCGATTTTGTTGGTGAATTCTGAGCTTGTTTGCAGCAGGTTGAACTGATTTGTTCGTACAGGTAAATTGTGTCTGTAACTGCGGAAACGGTTTTGCTGCAGTTATGGTGTAATTGTTGTCGTCGAGGTTCGTAAGGGATGATGAAGTTGTTAGGATTGAATTTTGCAGGTGCTGCTATTGTGATGTTGTATGTGGAGGAATCATCTCATGTTAATGAAGGTGGGTTGTTCACGGTTTTTAGAGTGAAGGAGGGAGGAAGAATTATGTGTGTTGAGAATTGAGGTGTGTATGATATTGGAAGCATGAACAAGTGGTAGCAGAAAGAGAAAAAAACAAAAGGGTGGGGAGGCGTTGGTATTGAGAGAGGGAGCTATGCGATTGCTGTTGTGTTTTTGGTGTGAATTGAATGAACTTAGGGTGCCTCTATTTATAGTAGAAACATGCTTGGAGAAGAAGTAAAAGATATAAGCATGATGCATGGTGAATGATGTATGCTTATGAAAAAAAAGTGACGTATAACAAGCATCTTTGAATTCTTTGCAAGCATCTTTGAAGGAATATATTTGTTGCTTTTGTTCTACGCAGAGAGAGTACATGAAGTAATGTATATAAATACAATTATAATAGTGCTAGCTTACCTTGACAAAACTTAATAAACAAATTTTAGAAACACAAATACCTTTATATACTATAAAAATAAAATAAAAAGATATAAATAATTAGTTAAAATAAAAATAAAATTAAATAAACTCAAAATCTAAATTGAATTAAATGACTATAAAAATGAAATGACAACAAAATGGATATACAATCGAGTATCGAAGTACTTAAAAAAATGAAAATGAACGCACCAAAATGATCAGTATAAAATATACGTATTGAAAAAAAAACTGTTTTTGTCAAATTTTGAAATTGATTTTACTCGCTAAAAAAGCTCAGACAGATCAGAAACATGATGACCGGAAAGTCAAAAAATTAAAATAAGCACACCGGGTTAAAGTACGCGAAAAATAAATAAAAAATGATGTCTGAAAGTGCGATTTTAAAAATTGCCCGGATACCGACTTTTTGTATTGTTGACTTTTCAGTTTGACCAAAAATACCTGAAAATTTAACACGTTAATTCCGGCTAATAATTCAAAAAATATTCGTGAAGAAAATATATGATATGATATACAGACGACACATTATGAAAACATAGACAGATGAAAATGAGAAAAAATAAAAATGTCTGGTCAAAATTTAGGGTATGACACCTGGGAAAAAAATTAAATACCGCAAACTCCCATTGTATATAATATTTAAATAGTCATCAATCAAAATAAAAGAGACTCGTCATTTTGTCAACAAAGTATAGTTTAAAATAAAGAAGATGAAACATAACCTTACAATAATGTGTTAAATAAAATCAGGAGGCAGATGCCCTTTCTAAGACTTCTTTGCGGTGAATGTTCAAATAATATCAATGTCATCAAGTGACTTGAATATCTCCAGCTCGGTGTAACATATCATCAAGTCATTGAACCACACATCGTTGATCTTATTGTGCAATTTAGACTTGATAATCTTCATTGTTGAAAAATCTCTTTCAACGAATGTTGTCGACACCGGCAATATCAAAGCTAACTCAATAAGTTTGTAAACCAATGGAAATACCGAATGTTTCTCAGTTTGAACCATCTTCATAGCCAAACTTTGAACATCTTCATATGTGGAAAAGGAATCATGTATTTTCACTTGAAGAACATAAGTGTCAAGTTGATCTATTATTGTTCCACGGTCATCATCAGAAAAGTCTACATGATAAATATCAGCAAGATGAGCAAGCTTATCAACATCAAACCTGGAGAAAGAGTTCTTGGGGTTAATACATGAGAAGCAATCAAGGATATCTCACCACTCTCAAGTTTATTTAAAATATCTTGGTGTTGTGCCTGCGTCAAAGCATTCATCCTCTTACAAGATGCACTTGTTGTGGTCACAATCAAGGAGATGTACTCAAAGAAATCATGAATAGATGAGCAGCTACTAGCAACAGACACAACGACCAATTGTAAACGGCGAGCATAATAATGGAAATAGAAAGCATAAGGGTTTTCATCTAGAATATTTCTTTGCAAACCATTAAATTCACCTCTCATATTTGAAGTTTTATCATATCCTTGCCCTCGTATCCTTGATACAGTAAAAAGCATCTTTTAATGACTCAGATGTAGTATCTTTGACATGATGTAGAACAATAAATCGTTCCACAACATTCCCTTTGTCGTTCAAAAACCTAAAATAAATTCAACAAGTTTACTTGGCGGCATAGAGAATAATTGATAATGAATATTGGAAAATACAACTACTAACCTCAACATCACCGCCATTTTCTCTTTGACGGATATATCACGTGACTCATCAATAAGCACGGAGAATTATCTATCACCAAGTTTATCCATAATCACCTTGGTAACTTCATGTGCACAACACGTTGTAAGCTTCTTTTAATAATTTTCAGCGTTTTAGTTTCCCCATTTCAGAGATGCATCCCCGGAATTTCTTACAGTATTTTTTTATTATTTTCTTACTTGTGTGTTGTTTGCATGCACTAATGGTTTGCCTTACTTTAACTTACAGGCATGATGGCTGATAGACAAGCTAGACTGAGGCATGAGAGGGTTGCTCAGTGTATATCCATTCGGTGGGAGAAGAGTCAGCATGTTTCGGAGGCTCCTGGTCCCTCTGGTTAGGCAGAGCCATATACTTCCTAGGCTCGTGCTTCTCGGCAAACCACTTCATCTTCTTCTTCCTGTAGGAGACGGGATTCACCATCTGACGCATCACTTTCTCCATCCTCCCACATGTGTTAGGTTTCATCAGTGTAACCTCTTATTGTAGATGTTGCTAATCTAATCTCATCTCCTGTCCCACCTCCTACTGCTGATGCTCGTGATCCAGTTCCACCTCCAGAGGGTGAGGCTGCTACAGATGCTGAGCCAGAGGCATTTGGAGGAGATCCAGTTGATTTTCCCTTACTGCCTCTATATCCAGATCATACTGTCAGACATATCTGGGACGGAGATATAGCATTAGTTGGATTCATTATTATTTTTTACGTTAATTTTAATTGACAAATTTCTAACATTGATTATTTTTGACAAATTTCAGGAGCGTGATCCGCAAAAGTTTCTTAACCACTGGAGGAAGGTTAATGCCTTGCCTCAGGTGAATGAGGATTGGTTTCAGTCAATTTTGTCCTTATCTGGCCTGAAGGTCTTGTGCATGACCGGTTATATTAAGGTCAACCACGAGATGCTTAATTCATTTGTGGAGAGATGGCACTCAAAGACCTTGTCGTTTCATCTCCCGCATGGTGAGATATCTATCACACTCTATGATGTCTCGTGTTTGCTACATCTTCCAATCATGGGGAGATTCCTAGATCATGGGAGGATGACCAAAGAGGATGCACTCGAGATAATGGTAGAGTATCTTAGGGTTGATCCATGGGAGGCGATGAAGGAGTTGGATAAGACCAGGGGTGCTCATGCTAAATTTGAATTCCTGAAGAAGCTATATGAGACTGAGATCCTGAATGCACAACATGCTGATGGACATGGTGATGATGAGCAGGTGACGTTCTACATATCACATGCATTGAGAGCATACATACTTTATTTGGTTAGCACTGTGATTTTTGTGGACAATAGTGCCACCTATAAAGACGTCGTCTACCTACGATACTTCGTGGATTTCAAGCAGATCCATGAGTACAATTGGCGGTGGCTTGTTTGGTCTACCTGTATTCGAAGTTGAGAGAGAGTTGTATGTGGAAGACGAAATAGGTCACAAGCAGCATGACACTACTGACAATATTAATTATTGGTCTTGGATTTGTTTTCATGTTCATTTCATCTTTGCAAAGCCGTTACCGATGATTCGTGTGTTCTAAACTTTTCATTTCAGGCTTGGAACCCCCAACACTTTTCGCGCATCTCTATCTAGGTGAGTGTACCTGAGTACACTGAGGATATGTCGCGTGCTACTGCTTTTATCCCGCTCAGAGGGAACCATGCGACTGAGCCTTTCAGAGTCTATCTTAACTATTTGGTTGCTGAAGACAAGCACGTCAACAACTATTTTGATTGTTCGAACTGCGATATAGCGAGAAGAAGCAAAAGATTTGGAATAATTCCATCCAGGATTTATATCGTCTCCACAGGGATCGGTGTGAGGGAAAGAATGTCATTCGACTGTATCTACGTTTCTATGCTTGGTTTGAATTGTGTGAGAGTAAAATGCAAAAAGAAAAACATATGACAAGTAAATAAAATACGGGAAATAATTCTTCAGGAGTTGTATTTCATTTTACCCATAAAGTACTAAAAAATCTACCAATCAATTGCACGCAACCTAAATCACTCGTCAATACCCCCACGTATCGCTCACAACAAAGGTTATGTCTAACGCAAAGTTGAGAGAACAACTGTATCATCTCATCGGTGATGTCTCACGCAACTCGACAACACGAAACATTAAGATCTGATACCCACGCGGATGTTAAACCTAAATCTAACAGATATTCATCTTAGGTCGAGTTTGAAACGTATATGTCTATAGTGATCCAAACCCATTAAGATAGATAGTAAATCAAAGATGACACTGATAAAGATTTGTAAAAGAGATTTTAGACAAAGATCAATAAATACACATACAATCCAAGTAAACATGTATACAACAACCCCAACAAATGCAAAATACATAGAGAAGAAGGAAGAAGAACAAACAGCTCACAGTTTGTCAACACCGATTGAAGTAAATTCAACTCCGGATCGTCAAGATGCAACCTCCATTTGTTATTTCTGAGCTTATTTCCACAAAGAATGGGTTTGATGGAGTTGAGAGCAAAAAAATCCCCAAAACCATACCCTAAAAATTTGAATGAGGGGTATTTATAAAAAAACTAAGAAATTACAACTGCGTTAAGCGCGATCTCACTTAAAGAACCTATCAAAACGACATAAACCGCGCTAAGCATGGTCCTACTCGCTAAGCGCAACCAGGAAAACAAAAATACTCCCAGCCTCTGCCAGTGTAACTCCCAGCGCGCTAAAAGTCGCGCTAAGTGCGAATGCCAACATTTTGATTCCAAAATTCTGCATCTTGAAGCATCCCTCTTGGCTCAATTGGATCCATACTTCAACCATGCATTATTACCTACAACAACGGATGAAAAACTATCAAAACTCAATGAAATGTACACGAAAATGCAAAATATACAACGATATGTAAGTTATACAAAAAGTACACAAAAACGGGGGATTATTAACGAAAAACAAACAAATAAAGTCGTTGAGTGCTGATTATTCACACTCAAAATAACAACAATTTAGCACTTAACATTGATCACTGTCAGACGCGACCATTTGACGAGATAGTGTTATACTCTGGATGGTTGGCCTGCGGATCGCGTATCACTGCTCCTCATCTGCCCGAGTACGCCATGCGGCAGTTCGGCTACACTCATACCATTCCCAGACACCCTGATGCCTCTGCTCCTCCTGCCTTACCACATAGACAGATAGAGGACATGTTTGATGATTATGAGAGTCATTTGATACCGGAAGAGGCACGGGCTACCATAGTTGAGAGCGATTGAGCTACGTCGAAGGGTACATCAGATGATTCTTCAAGATGTCACATCCGTACATCGTGCATGCTTCCCCGGAACATCCACCGATACCAGCTCATCAAGAGATACTAGAGGAGGACCAGGCACAACTAGATCATGTTGAGATGTCTTGCCTAGGTGTCGTCGCATAATGGAGATTGCGTGGGCAGACATTGACACGGGTATTTTCCCTGATGGGTCTGATGTGAGGCAGGTCTTAGATTCCATCATGACGAAGGCACAAGGGACATTGTTGTACCAGAGACATCGTCGGAGAACAGGGAGAATTGATGTCCGAGGAGGTAGACAAGGAAAATGAGGTAGAAGATAGATAGTCAGACACACACACTAGTTTTTTAGTATATAGTAGTAGTACTATGGTTTGTATTTTACTTTGACGGTCTCGCTACCGTATTGATCTCCATTGTATGGCATTTTTTATATTTATTGGTATTTTATTTTTGTATGGCATTTTTGGACCATCCAGAATTATGTACATAGATTTTTTATTTTTAACTGTACAATATAGTTTAAATCTTCATCTTAACACAGATAAACAACATATAACATGAAAGACTTATTTTGATGCGTTACGGAGATGTATCTCTGGAATATTCACGGAGATGCATCTCTAGTACAATTCAAATGTATAATGACTTCTGAGTGGGCTACATTGAATGTTTTAAATTGTTTTGGAGATGCATCTCCGGAATATTTCAATGTTCATTTAATATTTGGTGCGTTTAGAGATACATCTCCGAAAACTAGAAACATTTGAATAATTTCGTGTGATGGCCAAGGTGCGTTAAAAAATCCTCAATGTTAATATTGGTAACATTTCCAGCAGTCCAACAATCCATAATACATGGTAAATATTAAATACCTCTCCACATGAAATTAGGTCTTTTTCCCAATTGAGCTTTTAGAAAGTGATAATTGGAAAAATATTTTGCTTTTGAGACATGGAATGATCCAAGCATCTAGATTAGTTAAAAGCTTATAACTTTAGGAGGATTTAACCTGACACCCCAAAGTATATGAAAAGACAATATTGATCCTGCAAAATTATTTCTAAAAATTTTGAAATTCACAGTGTTGGGGCGGAAATTTGAAATCTGTGGGGCGATACCGGAAATTTCGAACGAGTTATCGGAAATTTCAAAATCAGTGAATTTTTCACCGAAAATTTTAAAATTTCTGGTATTTACATTGTAATGTGTACTGAAAATTTCAAAATTTGCAGTATATACATTGAAATATGTATCAAAAATTTTAAATTTTCCGGTATTCACATTGAATTGTATACCAGAATTTTCAAAATTTCCGGTATAAATCTTATTCTTTATACCGAAAATTTCAAAATTTCCGGTAGTTATAAAAACCTGATTTTGTACCAAAAATCATGAAATTTCCGGTATATGCCATGGATTTGGTACCGGAAATTTTGAAATTTCTGGTATGTGCCATGGTTTTAGAGTATTTTTTCGTAGAGGCAGTTTTGGATAAGGAGTTCACGGGTTGGGTTGAGTCTAATTTGATTAAATCTAATATTCGACCCAATCAATATTCTTTGAGTTGGATTGAATATTCAACTCGTACTCTTAAGACTAAATTCGAACCAAACCAACCCGTTCATCAATGGGTTGGGTTGAGTTGGATTGGGTTAGTAGGTCATCCACTAATGACAATTTTCAAATTCTACATAAAATATATCAATTTAATTATCACATTTATATTACTAAAACAATAAAAAAGCATAAGCTTTTAGTATCAATTTGAATACAATTTATTGGTTAATACCTAAAAACTCTTTTATTATTCATATAAAGTTAAAAAAATATATATAAATGGTGTAAAGTATAATTTAAAAAGTAAGATATATTTCTCTTTGATTAAATAAAGTTAATCTCTCAAATTTGATTTAAACTTAGTCTTTTACAATTAATAAAAACTATAATATATTAAAAAAATATACATTGTAATAATTATGCTAGATAATTTATAAATAAAATAAAATAAAAATAGTGCGACATATCAATGGGTTAGATTTGTGGGTTCATGAATTTAAAACTTTAAATCTATTATTTGAACCAAATACTAATGAGTTTGAATGAATTGGTTCGGATTAGACTCGTACATGATTGAGTTGGATAAAAATAAGGGTTGGATTGGATTGAGTGCATGGGTTCGTGGGTTGGCTCGTACCCATAAACACCCCTAATTTTGAAAATATAAAAGTTTGAAGATGTCAGATATAATTTGGAGGGTGGCTGGTTAAATTCTCCTGTCTTAGCCAATTGAAAATTTTGACTAGCGCTCTTTATTTGTTAAAGAAAATTGCAATCACCTCTCCTCAAAGCTATTTAAATGACTTACACAACAAAATAGAGAGGAGGTAAGGTATTTGAAGTGAGGTCTATGTCATTAAAATATATCTAAAAAAATTAAGTAAACGCAATTTACTAATGTTTTTTACTCACTGAACTAATGCAAAATGAGCCTTCTGGTATTATCATGTTCTATTTATTAACTTAATTTTCTTCTACTTTTTCAGGTAAACAAATGCTATTGTGAATTTTTAATTCCGAGGAAGATACATTCAACAACTGAGGATGATACACTATAAACATATGCACACCATGCATTTTAGTTTTTCTCGGGAAGCTTCTCCAACAACTCTGGTATCACCTCAAATAAATCTCCTACCAGTCCATAATCGGCAACCTGCAATTCAGCATATCACATAAGGCAAAGCTGTTTAAGAATTGCTTGTGGCAAATAAAGTAGAAGCTAGACTTGAATAAATAGCTTTATTTTGTTTAACCAAAGAAACCATTACCTGAAATATAGGAGCATCAGCATCATTGTTCACAGCAACAATGACTTTAGAATCCCTCATCCCAGCCAGATGTTGAATAGCTCCAGATACACCAAAAGCCATATAGAGTTCAGGAGCAACAATCTTTCCCGTTTGTCCAATCTTCATATCCAATTTGAAAGTAGGAAACACAGACATGAGAATAAAACTAGGCCATGAACTAAAATGGAATAAGTGGTCATTGAGACTCAATGCAAACCCAATTAAAAATGCATATTCAAATCCCTCAAATGATATTGCCATTGCATGACCTTCCAGTATCAAGAGGAAAGCGGGAAAATATATTTTGTTTCAACTAAGATAGCAGCTTAAAATATCTTATCTAGAAGGGATGCCTGGTTTGGTACCCAAGTATAACCCAAAGGTCATAAATTCAAGTTGAGGAACCAAATCAACCGCTAGCAAAGGACTGCCCAATATAGATCTATACATAATATCATATCCACCCCTTCCTTGGACCCCATGCAATGCGATTGCACCAGGCCACCCTTTTAATTTTCTAAGCTACAAAATTTTGCTAAAAGAATGAAAGGAAACATTAATGATTTGCATAATACCCTGCTATACTTGACAAAAAATAAAACTATATCAGTATATGTTCAAAGTGATATTTGAACACTAATTATTCATTCTTCTTTTTCTACACTAAAGACGATTATTATCATAATCATGGGAGAAACAGACTACTCCAGTAGCCAAAGATGTAAAAAGTGTAGTCCAGAATGAGACCTCGTTGGCTTTTTCATTTTTATCTGTATGTTGTAATTTTGCATATGTTTGTGTGTGTAGTTTCATGGGGTGACTAATTTTGATTTGGAAGGAAGTAAAGTACCTGGAGATCATTAGCAACATATCCTGCATCAACAGCAGCACGAGTGGCGCCAACTGGACAAAGGAGAGAATGAAGTTAGCAGATTTTACTCAATTCACAAAACAAACAATATGATATGGAGAAATGAAGCACACTATCATTTGCCAAAGCATGCAAATATATATTAAAGATTCTCTGTAACATCAATGACCTGGAATTTAAATCAGGGAGCCTATTTTGAATCCAACAAAAAATGAAATAACAAATCTCTGCCTATATAAATAAGCATCATAATGGGATAAATTAACAGTTTTACCAGCAGCACCAAGTTTCTTGGCTAGATCTTCTATCAACTTAAATTTCTCAGCACTCTTTAGTGCACGACCACCAGTAACTACAACTCGTGCACTCCCAAGATCTGGTCCTTCATCATCCCGAGAAGTTTGAGATACAAACCTAGACTTGTCCAGATCTGCCAAAATAGTGAAGACTTTAAGTTTGTTTTGCCTTTTGCAACTTTTCAATTATCCAAGTCTAAAGGAAAGTCATTGATCAAATTGATGTAAATTACTAAGTATAATTCCCTGATACAAATGACCCATTGATCTTTGTAGCATCTAACCAAGATATATAGTTAACAGATAAATAAGGTCAAGCAGTTCCTACTTACCTTTTCAATTTTCCCAAAAATAAAATATTAAATGCATAAGAAAAAAGATAAACAGACCTTCATTAAAGGTTGAAAGATCAACCTGAGATATGGAAGCCTTATCAGATTTTGAGTCAACAGACTTCTGAGAAACAGGAAAAGATGTGGATCTAATTGTTAATATACAAGGACTGGCACCAGTATATCGCACCGTACTAAGTGCATTTCCAGCATATATTGGCCTGTATGAAATTAAAATATTATTCAGTCAGATAAAGAGCCCAACATTTATATTTCATAATCAGGTTCATAATGTATAACTCAAATACAAGAAGCAAAGCATGCTGCACCAGTCAGATGTAAGAGCCATAAAATCTAAAAACCAAACACGCATCCCTTGTAAGCCATCCTTGCAACTCTATAAATCTGTCTACGTGCAAACTTATTCTTTTAGTCCTATGCCATTATCTATGGAGGTGAATTTTGGCGGCAGCACAGATAAACTCATTTCAAGAATACCTGCTCCTTAAAGCTTAACTGCTTAAGCGGTTAAAAATGTACATTATATTTTCACTCTTTCTAAACTTTATTTATTGTGTCTTAAGTATGGACTGCAAAGATAGTTTGCTATATACATGAACCAAAATTTACAGTGTATCATTTTCAGTCCTCGTCTAAGAATCACGACTCAACATTAGTTCTAAACCTGTCCTGATGTCGTGTATCAATAATAACTAGAAGCTAGCTATGGTAAATACACCCCAATACAAACACCTACCCAAAGTTTGAAGGATAGGTTCTCAAATAGTCCAGGTTTACAGGTTTTACATTTGTCTACATCAGAATCCAGCTTACCACTGGAGCTAAGTATCACACTTTGTTTAAAATAGCTATTGTATATATTTAAAAACGTTACTAACATTATTGACTATTGAGCTAAACAAAAGCTTGTCATACTAAAACTGTGGGCGAGTAGAACATGCCTGGTTTTATAGCTGCGCTGCTGTATTTTTATTATTTTTATGCAACTAATCTTGTCAGGGATTCATGATACAAGGCAGCGATGAAGATTAAGAAAACAATGCATCTACTACATTTTTAGCACCAAGACTCTCAAAATGATATAGTTAGAATTTTGATTACATAGACTAACTGGAGTTCTAAATGATAAAATGGTTTCTTTTCTTGCCAAACATGATCCAAAGGGAGTGAGATCTCCCACGAATCTATAATATGAACATGATAGTTGCAAAGCAGGAGACGGATGGAATAGTAGTACCATGTCTCTTTCATAACAATAGCTTAATCACTAAAAAGTTACTAACTTGCTGTACAACAATACCAAACAGAGGATCTTGTCAAACAGGCTAACAAATCAGAGCACGGAATTTACACAGTAACGATTAGTCGATAACAATTCCATGTCCGAAGAAGGTCAACATTAGTTAGCTGTAAGCTGCAATCATGACTATCTAATAAGTGACCAGTGTGGAATTGTGCAATAAACAGCATTATCCTTTTTTTACTAAAACAAAAAGAGAACATGAAAATAAGTGTGAGTCACAAAAGTTAATGCACCTTACAAAAGTATGAGAATCAGAAATTCCGGTAACATCAGTAACTGGAGAAACATCTAAAAGGGCAGCAACACGAGGCATGACGTTTTTACCAAAGGAACTTGAAGCTGCAATTATATGAGAGTAACCATCTCTTTGTTGAACCAAATGGACTAGTTTAGCCCAAGGTTCTGCCAGTGGATTTTTGAACGCTTCTGAATCCGCCACCAGCACCTACACCACAAGCAGCATACCCTAAGTAACATATTAATTTCAAGCCAGAATTGATGAGTTAGAAATTACCTGAGAGATGGAAGGGTGAGAGGAAGCAGCATGTGAAGCAGCTTGATGAAGAGAAGGACCAGAGCCAGCCAAGAGAAGAGAAACGGAAGAGTCGTTGTCAGGGAGAGACGCGGAGGCGAGGAGTGCGGAGAGAGAAGCGGATTTGATGGCGCCGTTTTCGTGCTCCGCTACGACAAGAGTGCTACCCTACGCCACATCGATCGAATTCAACAAAAAACTGCGCAGTGGATATAAAGAAATGAATTTAAAAGGTTTGAGAGAGTGAGTGGATTATTACATTTCGAGAAGATGAAATGGAGGAACGGAGGAATGAAGGGAACAAAACGATGCGTTTGGTGATTGATCTTCGGAGGAAGATGCGAGTGGCCATTGTGTGTTGTGCTGAGAGTGGTGGTGCTGACGACGGGGATTCGGTGTAGGGGAGTATTATGAGAGTTTTTAAATGATGATAGGGACAGTGACGTGTTATTGACTATAATTAGGTAGCTGCCATGGCATTGCGATGTGACCCCGTGTGCATGAATGAATCTTGTTTATCCTCCGCCTCTCACTTTTACAACTTAATATGGACAATATCTATTTTTCCTACATAAATCTCAAATTTATTAAATATATAATTCTTTGTCTTAACTATAATATGTATATGTATTCGGCAGAATTGAAGCAACATTTATTTGACAGAGTTGACCTTAGTGAGTAGTAGATGAATCTAAATGTATTAGACACTAAGTCGAATACAATAAGTACTACTCGAAGTTGTGTATTTGATATGTAATTGAATATAGTTTGTATTAAGTCGATGATAGAAAGTCGAACGTATATTGTAATTGTTGAGAATGTAATTTTATGTGTCGAATCAGATGTTGCTCGACAGAAACAATTATGTGTCGAAATTAGTCTAGTCTAGTGTGTGTCGAGTTGTGTTAGATGTCGAAGTGTCAGGTTACTTGACACAGGATTTCGACATAGACCAAAATAGAAATTTTGGCATTTTGTAATTTTGGGTTTTACATTAGGGAGCAAGCTAGCTCAATTATAAATAGGGAGTAACTTTATTATGAATTGAAACACACAACAGAAAGTGTAGTTGCATAGTTAAGTAATATTTTCTCAGTTTTAGAGCAGAGAGTTACTCTGGAGAAATCTTTCTCCTCTTTCCCTATTTTGTCAAATCTTAATCTTTTTTCTTCTTCTTCCATTAACAATAGCTGCGCAGAATCATTCTTGCAATCAATGTGTGATTGATTCACTCAAGTGAAGAGTGAAGAACAAGGGATTTTGATCAGTTGATTGAATCTTATTCATCATGGTTTAGAATTACTCGAAGTTTTTGGTTAATTTCAACATCTGTTATCTAGAGCTCCAGTTGTGATTCGTGGAAGCAAAACGCGATGGCGATGAATCATCCGGGCGGGCATTTTCCGACGAGTCTCCCAATTCTGAAGGGTCGGAATTATGAGAATTGATGCAAGTAGATGAAGGTGGTTTTTTGTTATCAAGATCTTTGGGATCTTGTGAATGAATGAGTAACATCGCTTGCAGAAAACGTGTCGGATCAAGAAAAGGCTGCATACAAAGAATTGAAGAAGAAAGACTATAAAACTCTCTTTATAATTCATCAATGTGTTTATCTAGACAATTTTGAAAAGGTCAGTGATGTAGAATCAGCAAAAAAAACATTGGAAAACTTGGAGAAATCGTTTGGAGGCGTAGAGAAAGTGAAAGAGGTAAGGTTACAAACTCACAAAAGGACGTATGAATTGCTTTTCAGATGGAAGAAAGTGAAAACATAACTGATTTCCTCACTAGGGTTACTAAATTGGTGGATCAAATTAAAGTATGTGGAGAAGTGTTGACATCAAAATCAGTTGTTGCAAAGATCTTGAGGTCATTGGCTCCAAAATTCGACCACATGGTAGTAGCCATAGAAGAGTCGAAAGACTTGTAAACATTGACAAAGAAAGAGCTTCAAATGACGCTTGAGTCTCATGAACAAATGATGGCTGGAAGAGCTGCAGGAAAGTCGAAGAGTGATGTGGCTTTGCAGGCGCAATCCATAAAAGAAAAGAAAGGCAAAGGAAGTTGGAATGACAACAAAGGCAGAGGAGGCTACAATAATTCGACTGGTCGAAATCAGCAAGAAGGAAATTGGTCGAATCAGAGAAAACCCTGGAACCAAGGAAACTAAATCACTGCATTTTGTGATGCATTTTTGAATAGTGATTGCTGCCGTTTTGAGATTAAGTAGCTCGTTTTCATGTCGTTTTAGACTCGTCTTGCTCACGTGTTTGATTTGCAGCATTTAGAAGTTCTTTTGCAGCTGTTGCATGAAATTTGTTGTGTGACGCAACTTGGATTGGCAGCTTGGAAATGGCGTGAAGTAACGGCTTGCGGCTTGTGTGCTCAGGAGGTTAGAGGTTAGTAAACAGAAACAAATAATGAAGCAGGTAAGAATAATATGCAGATGCTCAGGAGAAACACAGATTGTGATCTTGTTTGTGGTATAAAATGCAAATGAAATGTGCGAAATCTTAGGGGTAAAAATTAGGGTTCAACAGCTGCCCATATTTAAGTTTCTTCTATCCGGAGATATGAAGGTTGAAAACTTCATCTCGACAAGATTGAAGACACTTAAATACAGAAAACCAAATTTTTAGCCATAAGATGTCACAAGATGATATGAATACAAAGGATGAAACACCCTGCGGGGAAACTTGAAACAAGGGATTTATGGTAAATTAAGAGAGATGACACAAAAAGACACGCCGGGGAACACAAGCTATTTCTGGAGATCCGTCAAGGTGACAAGAAGTATCCATCAATAGTTGGAAAGAGAGGGACAAGGCCCTGAGAAGACGAGTAGTGACATCCATTGGATGGAAACTACAAACGAGACAAAAGTAAGCCAATAAATGTCCAAGAATGGCATTGGACAACAACAAGGAAGTTTCTGGTAAAAACAACAACATCATCCAAGAATAGCATTGGATGGAGGTGAAAAAAATCTATTGGGGATAAGATATCCAAGAATGGCATTGGATGAAAGGACTACAACATTCAAGAATGGCATTGAATGGGGCAATAACAAGCATTTGAAAAAAACTTCACTGGGGACATCCAAGAATGGCATTGGATGGCAAGGTTAAACATCAGAGATATCCAAGAATGGCATTGGACTTGGCTGGGGAAAAGGTGTCCAGGAATGGAATTGGACAAAAGTAATCTCAACATCCAAGAATGGCATTGGATAAAGTGAGAAAAGTTCTGGAAAATACATCAGAAGTATCCAAGAATGGCATTGGATAAAAAGAGTTCACAATATCCAAGACTGGTATTGAATAAAGTGAGCAGAGACTTTCAGGAATGGCACTAAAAGGTAAAGGTAAATCACTACATTCAAGAATGGCATTGAATGATAGTGAGAAAGACATCCAGGAATGGCACTGAATGCAAAGGAGAAAACTCATTCAGGAATGACACTGAATAAACAGATAAGACTTTCAGGAATGGCACTGAAAGATATCCAAGAGAATATGATGGGGATCACAGAAGAGAGAAAAAGACTTCCAGGAATAGCACTGGGAGAAACAAGAGGAACAAGATATCCAAGAATGACACTAGAAATCAAAAGAAACAGACATCCAGGAATGACACTAGAGATCAAAAGAGACAGACATCCAGGAATGAAACTGGGTGAAAAGACAGACAATGTTTAGGTATGTGCCAAGTAAGTTGGACTTTGATTGCAAGGTAAGATGTTGAAAGCAACAGGACCTCAGGAAATGCATATGAGCGCGAGACACAATTCGAGCTATGAAAATCTTTCTATGTATGATATATGAATGATTTATGTATGCAATGCAGATAATAGGGATAGCCAAGATAGACTCTTTTGTGAGGTAAGAATGGAACTCTGATTCCTCAACATAGGGAACACTGCCCACCCTGCTTGGAGAGAAGATGTTGAACACATCTCTGTCACACTTATGAATTGTATCAGGATGATAGTCTTTTGAGGAAAAACATCTTGAGGATTCTTGAAGAAGACTGCCCTAGATTGATTGACTAATGAGAATAAACTGATCATGGCTTTAGTTTGACTATTGCAGGGGAAAAATGAACTGATCATGGCTTCAATTCTTGAAATGATTATTGAGGATGAACTGATCATGGCTTCAGTTCTTGTTGAGATGGCTAAACTCAGTATGGGTCTTGTAAGAGATCTTCTGGCTAACCAATTCTGATAATAACTTGTAATGAGCAACAAATCTTGAATTGATTCACAACAGGATCTAGAGGTAAAGTGCCCCTGATAGGATCACTGACCAAGTTTCTCAACTGTTTGAAAATTCTTGATGAGGAAAGTTTTCCTGCAAATAAAATTATTCAAATATGGTAATTTTAATGCAAAGCCTAATGCAATTTTGAAATCAAATATCATTTTTGGAATGATATTATTGATGCAAAGCAAAATGAATCAATTGTCAAAACACGGCGGTTTAAACACTCAAAAATGGAAGAGAAAGCAAAGGTAAGGCATCAAAGCAAATGATTGGAAACAAACTTGGGAGTCAATTTATGCAACCTTGTTGTAATACGCTTTCAAAAGAAACCTGGCTTCAATTAGGTCTTTTGAAGGTTGTAACATAGTCTGGTTCACGGTTTTCAAAACAAAGGATATAGGCTCAAAGTTAATTTGTACCCAACCCATTATTCATGATGATCTCCAGTCCTATGCTCAGTTAATTCAAACTATGCATTCAGGTTCCAAGTGATTTTGGAATTGCAACACTGTTATGATGACAGTTCAAGAGCCAAAGGATTTTTGAGATGGCAGTCACTTCTCCCTTACAACATTTTGTTGTTTTTGATGAGGACCTTAGTCAACTCATTTTGTCTTTGAGGATTTTGGTAACCTCTTGATTTTTCTTTTGTTATCCCTAACTTTTGCCTGAACTGTGTCATTTGACTTTACAGTCAGCGGGATGCCCCAATTTTTGCCTAAGTCTCCTTCATAGGTTTTGACTTAGCGGGCTTTTCTTTTGATTTTTTTTATTCATTTTTTTTGAAAGATAGTGACTTCCTGGCTTAATGATTACAACGAACCATCATTGGCTTTTGATTTGAAAGACATCTTCGACACATCTTTTGTGATTGCAATGATTCTCTTGTGTTTAAATACACAGTGAAATTCTGGTATCAAATATGTGATGTCAAGTGAGATGTCACAACATCAATATCTGTTATATGAACAAGGCAGTAAAACAACAGTAAATCAACGCAAAGAATTGTTCACCCAGTTCGGTCTAACAACCTACGTCTGGGGGCTACCAAGCCAGGGAGGAAATTCACTATTAGTAGTATTAATTCACAAACTCTACAATCAACATACCGGTTGATCGTCTACTCACTTAATCACTACCTAATGACACTTCTACCTAAGAACCTCTTAGATATGAGACACCTCTCACTCCTCCTCAATCACCACAGTGATATAATTCAACGATTACATAATATAGAAGTCTCACTTCAAAGACACACCTTGATCATGCTTAAAAGCTTTGATCGAGAACAATACACTCTTGCTTAAAAGCTTTAGAGTGAACAAATTACAACTTAAACAATCAGACCAATTCAAGCATCAAGGATGAATGAACGACTTACAAAATACAGACGAAAACACAAACCCTAACACTTGACACTCAATTCACAATATCTTGTCTTCGTACTCTTCAAGCAGGGTTGAGGCTGCTTTAAATAGAAACTTATTCTTGGGCTTAGACTCCTTGAAAATCTCAGATTTTGTTCACAATTAAAACAGATTTTTCCTTCAAAATCTTTTCGCCCTAAAACAGTAACAATATATACTCCACAAATGATTGCATCAGAACAAATCTTCTCCAAGATTTTCGCCTACAATCTTTCAAACAGAATCTCTCAAAACATCAAAACCGCGCAGCCCTAAAACATCACAAACTAAACCCAAAGTTCTGTTAACAGATGTTAAGACATCAGTCTTAACATCACGCACAAAACTGCAAAATACAACAATACTAATAAAACCACCATATGCAGAATATTTGAAGCACAAGTCAAGACATCAGACATGACATCTTGAGCAAACACATTATTTTACCAAAATTGCTGCCAATAACAGAGCTAACAATCTCCCCCTTTGGCTAATTTTGGCTAAAACAATATCAACACACACCAGAGACACCAACAGCAGAAACACACTTCAAACAAACCAATCTAACACATTCTGAAAAAAAAAATAACCAAGAAAACCAGCTGCACAACAAACAAAACTCCAAACTCCCCCTCAAGAACCAGCAACAACCAGAAATCCAAAAAAAATTCTATACTCTACTCTCCCCCTTTTTAGCCACAATTGGACAAACTCCGAACATAGCAGCAAGCATAATGTTCTGACACTTTGTTAAACATGGTCAAACTCCAAGTTCCAAAGAAAATGCTAAGAGGGAATGTTGAACCACAGCTGGGAAAAATTGACACATTACTCAACAAAGAGAAGTGCACAGACACCAAACAACTTTGACCAGGCGATATAAACAATGACTTTTATTTGAATTATAAAACCCACACCAAAATGCTTGAGGAGACATCCAAACAAGGAAGGAAACATGAGTCAGTCTTCCAGAATAGTTGAAACACACAAGGGTCAGTTGAAGCAAGACCAGAAAAACAAGACCACCAACCCAAAAGAGATGAAGTCCAAAGAATTGACAACAGCAGGGACTTCTACATGAGCAACAAGAACAGGCAGACAGACAGAAACAAGAATGAAGACCAACAAGAAACCTTCAGTGATACTACAAGCTTCTGATAATGAAGTAGATGAAGACAAGGTTAATTTCATTAACTCGGGTGGGTGGAAAGAGTAGCTGAATCCAAATAATAAATGTCTTTGCTTGTAGTTTCTGTTAAAAAAGATGTAATGTTGAGTGCTTCCAGCAATAAAAATGGTCTTGTTTGTTTCCAAATATTCTTATTTTGTCAATTTCACTAACTAGATCAGCTCACACACATAAGACACTTGCACCAGCAACACCATCCTCCTGCATACAAACGATCCACTAATCCTCATATATGCAAATCCCTAATTTGCTTCTTAAATTTTCAAACTGATTTACATCTAATGCCTTAGTAAAAACATCAGCTAACTGCATTTCAGTAGCAACATGTTCCAAAGCAACCACTTTATCTTCAACTAGATCTCTTATAAAGTGATGACGTATGTCAATATGCTTAGTCCTGCTATGTTGAATTGGGTTCTTGGAGATATTGATAGCACTCAGATTATCACAGTATAATGTCATGACATCTTGCTTGACATTGTATTCAGTTAACATTTGTTTCATCCAAACCAGTTGTGAACAACTACTTCCTGCTGCTATATAGTCAGCCTTAACAGTAGAGAAAGACACACAGTTCTGCTGCTATTGTTCCCTAAGAAGAAACATCCTCCTAAAGTACTTTTTCTATCATCTGCACTTCATGCCCAATCAGCATCACAATATCCACTAAGTTCAGTACCTGTTCCATGACTGTATAGAATACCATAGTCACTAGTACCATTCACATATTTCAGAATTCTCTTCACTTGATTCATGTGGCTCACTTTAGGTTCAGATTGATATCTGGCATAAACTCCTACAGCAAAGGAGATATCAGGTCTGCTAGCTGTGAGATACAACAAGCTTCCAATCATGCTTCTGTATAAGCTTTGATCCACACTCACTCCATGTTTATCCTTGGACAGCTTCAGGTGAGTAGGGGCAGGTGTCCTCTTGTGATTAGCATTCTCCAGACCAAACTTCTTGACAATGTTCTTTGCATAATTGCTCTGAGAGAAAAATATGGAGTCTTCCATTTGTCTAACTTGCAGACCCAGAAAATAGCTGAGCTCACCAACAAGACTCATCTCAAACTCAGACTGCATCTGCTTCACAAAATGTTTAACCATTGCATCTGACATCCCACCAAATACTATGTCATCAACATATATTTGAGCTATCATCAGTTTTCCTCCTTCCTCTTTGACAAACAAGGTCTTGTCAATTCCCCCTTTTCTGTAACCATTCACAGCCAAGAATTCAGTAAGCCTGTCATACCAAGCTCTTGGTGCTTGCTTTAATCCATAAAGAGCTTTCCTTAGTTTGTAGACATGGTTAGGAAATGTTGGATCAATAAACCCCTTGGGTTGATCTACATAAACTTCTTCATTTAAGTACCCATTCAAGAAAGCACTCTTTACATCCATCTAGAATAACTTGAATTTGAGATTACAAGCCACACCTAAGAGTAACCTGATAGATTCCAATCTGGCCACAGGAGCAAAAGTCTCATCAAAATCAATCCCTTCTACCTTAGTGTAACCTTGGGCAACCAGTCTAGCCTTATTTCTGGTGACCACTCCTTGTTCATCAGATTTATTCTTGTAAACCCACTTGGTGCCAATTACATTTATTCCATCAGGCCTTGGTACAAGATCCCACACTTCATTCCTTTTGAATTGTCCCAGCTCTTCTTGCATGACATTAATCCAAAATTCATCTTTAAAGGCTTCTTTAACATTTTTGGGCTCAATTTTGGATACAAAGCAAGAATTTGACACAACTTCTCTTGACCTAGTGGTAACTCCTGAGTTTGGATCACCTATGATAAGCTCTTTTGGATGGTCCTTATGTACTCTGACAGATGGTTCCTTATTAGGTTGTTTAGGTTTAGGATCAGGTTAAGAAGCAACAGGACTGGGAATTACACTTTTGTCTTCAGCTTCTGTTGATACATCATCACAACATGTTCCAACATCATCTATGACATCAGCATCTTCCTTCATTCCACTGTCATCAACAACCACATTTATAGATTTCATCATGACTTTGGTTCTGGAATTGAATACCCTATAAGCTCTGCTGTTTGTAGAGTATCCTAGAAAGATCCCCTCATCACTTTTTGGATCCATTTTTCTCCTTTGTTCACGATCTGACAGGATATAACACTTATTACCAAAAACATGAAAGTACTTCACACTTGGTTTTCTTCCCTTCCATAATTCATACAAGGTAGTTGAAGTACCTCTTCTCAAGGTCACTCTGTTGTGAATATAACAAGCAGTATTCATAGCTTCAGCCTAGAAATGGTAAGGAAGCTTTTTGGCATGTATCATTGCCCTAGCAGATTCTTGAATGGTTCTGTTCTTCCTTTCAACTACTCCATTTTGCTGAGGAGTAATGGGAGAAGAAAACTCATGACTGATGCCTTTAGCAGAACAAAACTCAGCAAACTTGCTAATTTCAAACTCTCTCCCATGATCACTCCTTATTCTGATGACATTGCTCTCCTTTTCCCTTTGGAGTTTCTGACAAAGATCTTTAAACACATCAAACACTTCTGTTTTGTCTTTAATGAAGTTCACCCAAGTGTACCTGGAATAGTCATCTACTACAACATAAGCATATTTCTTCCCACCTAAACTTTCCACCTGCATAGGCCCCATTAAGTCCATATGAAGAAGTTCCAAAACTTTAGAAGTAGTGAAATGTTAAAGCTTTGGATGTGACATCTTGGTCTATTTCCCTATCTGACAATCTCCACAGACTCTTCCCTCTTCAATTTTGAGCCTAGGGATTCCTTTTACTGCTTCTGTGGATATGATTCTCTTCATTCCCTTCAGATGTAAATGTCCCAACTTTTGATGCCAGACTTTGACTTCATCTTCTTTAGCAAGGACACATGTGGAGGGACTTGAGTCTTGTGACACCCATAAGTAACAGTTGTCCTTAGACCTAGCACCCTTCATGATGACTTCACCTTTCTCATTAGTGACAATGCACTCAGTTTTTGTAAAATTAACTATGAGTCCTTGATCACATAGTTGACTAATACTGATCAAATTTGCAGTCAACCCCTTGACTAGCAGTACATCATCAAGTCTAGGTGTACCTTCACAATCCAGCTTTCCCACACCCTTGATTTCTCCTTTGACACCATCACCAAAGGTCACATGGCCAGAAGATTGAAGTTTAACATCCACCAGCAAATTCTTTACTCCTGTCATGTATCTTGAATAGCCACTGTCAAAGTACCAGTCTTCTTTAGCAGAGACTCTAAGAGAAGTATGAGCTATCAAGCTGACAACATCAGTTTTGGAGACCCATTGCTTCTTTTGCTTGATGACTTGATTACCTTTATGAATGACCTATCTGGGTGCACAATTAGAAGTACTCTTAGGGTACCCATGCAACTTATAACAGAAAGCCTTTATGTGTCCAAACCTCCCACAATGATGACATCTCTAGCGCCTGAATTTCTTCCTAGAGGGAGTCCTGTCAGGATGTTTCAACATCTGCTTCATCATCACTGGTTTGGAACTAGGAATAACCTCATTTGAAGCAGATCCACTGTTGAACCCCAATCCACTTTTGTCTCCTGCAGTTCTTCCAACATCAAGAATCTTGTCTAGAACATTAGTCCCACTATTCAGCATTCTAATAGACTTGGACATAGATTCAAGTTTAGAGTTCAGCACAGATACTTCATCTTTCAGCTTGACAATGGTTTCCAGATGCTCTGTCTTTTCAGCCTTGAGTTGGGAAATAATCTTCTTTTGCCTCTCCCCTTCTTGACAGGCTTCTTCACTTTCAATGCATAGCTCTCTATAAGAATCAGTAAGCTCATCATATGTGCTCTCTTCATTCATAGAATCATCATTAGATAAATACCTTCTAGTCAAGGCCCTAACATGCTGGGCAGTTTCTTCATCTTCCTCACTCTCAGTATCAGACCAGGATACAGATAAGCCTTTTTTCTGTTTCTTGAGATATGTAGGATATTCTTTTCTGATATGATCATAACCTTCACACTCATGACATTGGATTCCTTTATCATGATTAGACTTCTCTCTAGCTGTTGTTCTCTTCATCTGATCACTTGACTTGTTAATGTCAGATGATATGTTCTTAACATTTGGTCTATATTTCCTGTCCATTCTTTTCAAAACCCTATTAAACCGTCTTCCTAGCAGAATAATAGCATTGGATAGCTCTTCTTGAGTTTCAGGATCATCTTCTGTACTAGACACCAAAGCTATGCTTTTGACCTTCTTTTCAGATATGTCATTCAATCCTAGTTCAAATGTCTGAAGTGACCCAATCAGTTCATCAACCCTCATCTGGCTGATGTCTTGAGCTTCCTCTATAGTAGTCACCTTCATATCAAATCTCTTGGGAAGAGATCTGAGAATTTTCCTCACAAGCTTCTCATCAGACATCCTTTCTCCCAAGGCACTAGAAGCATTTGACAGTTCAAGTATATTCATGTGAAAGTCATGAATGGTCTATTCATCTTTCATCTTCAAGCTTTCAAACTTTGTTGTTAGCAGGTGAAGTCTTGACATCTTGACCTTGGAGGTTCCCTCATGAGTTGTTTTTAGAATATCCCAAGCCTCCTTAGCCACTTCACATGTGTTGGCCAGCCTGAAAATGTTCTTGTCTATACCATTAAATAAGGCATTCAAGGCCTTAGAATTCCCAAGTGCAAGTTCATCTTCTTCCTTGGTCCACTCCTCTTCAGGTTTCAGCTTTGACACACCATTTTTTCCCACAATGACAGGGTGTTTCCATCCTGTCAAAACAGCCTTCCAAGCCCTGCTGTCTAAAGACTTCAAAAAGGCAACCATGTGAGGTTTCCAATAGTCATAATTTGATCCATCTAGAATAGGGGGTCTGTTCACAAATCCCCAACTCTCCTTGTCCATTGCACCAGAAAGTAACAGCCTTAGATCTCACCCAGATGCAGAGCAGGATGACCTGCTCTGATACCAATTGAAATTCTGGTATCAGATATGTGATGTCAAGTGAGATGTCACAACATCAATATCTGTTATATGAACAAGGCAGTAAAATAACAGTAAATCAACACAAAGAATTGTTCACCCAGTTCGGTCTAACAACCTATGTCTGGGGGCTACCAAGCCATGGAGGAAATTCACTATTAGTAGTATTAATTCACAGACTCTACAATTAACATACCAGTTGATCGTCTACTCACTTAATCACTACCTAATGACACTTCTACCTAAGAACCTCTTAGATATGAGACACCTCTCACTCCCCCTCAATCACCACGGTGATACAATTCAACGATTACACAGTATAGAAGTCTCACTTCAAAGACACACCTTGATCGTGCTTAAAAGCTCTGATCAAGAACAATACACTCTTACTTAAAAGCTTTAGAGTGAATAAATTACAACTCAAACAATTAGACCAATTCAAGCATCAAGGATGAACGAACGTCTTACAAAATACAGACGAAAACACAAACCCTAACACTTGACACTCAATTCACAGTATCTTGTCTTCGTACTCTTCAAGTAGGGTTGAGGCTGCTTTAAATAGAAACTTATTCTTGGGCTTGGACTCCTTAAATATCTCAGATTTTGTTCACAATTAAAACAGATTTTTCCTTCAAAATCTTTTCGCCCTAAAATAGTAACAATATATACTCCACTAATGATTGCATCAGAACAGATATTCTCCTAGATTTTCGCCTGCAATCTTTCAAACAGAATCTCTCAAAACATCAAAATCGCGCAGCCCTAAAACATCACAAACTAAACCCAAAGTTCTGTCAACAGATGTTAAGACATCAGTCTTGACATCACGCACAAAACTGCAAAATACAACAATACTAATAAAACCACCATATGCAGAATGTTTGAAGCACAAGTCAAGACATCAGACATGACATCTTGAGCAAACACATTGTTTTACCAAAATTGCTGCCAATAACAGAACTAACACACAATCAAATTAACTGAGAACTACCCATCCCCATGTTAAAATTGCGAGTTTTTCGTACAGAAAGAAACTCCAACTTCTAGGCTCAAAGGGGTTGACAAGGGATTAACTTCCTTATTTCTCCAGTGTCTGGGAGTTGAAACAATGCCCGTACATCCTCAGCCAAGTTTCAATTGAAAGTATACAATCCAGCAATTTCAGGTATTTCGTTTTCATCATCCTCCCTTCAATCTTTGCATAAACAAAAGCTTGATAAAGAAAGTGAACAGAAGATAAATTTTTGTTTTGTGAAAAAGAAAGCATAAAGATGCACACAGTGGATATAAATGAATTGAATCAAATATTGCAATGCTCATTTCATTGAAATTACCATGAAAGTACGAATAAAGTTCGAAAGCAAACAAACAATACAATCAAAGAAAAGTGCAAACAGAAAGAAACAAGGCCTAGTGACTAATCAGCAACAAGGATGAGTTGTCCTGTCTGAAACACTGGCTTTAGGAGATAATCCATCTGAACTGACTCAAACTTCACTTGGCATGCTCTGGCAAAGGATTGTTGACAACATTGGGATTATCATAAAGAAAAGTCAGAATCTTTGAGTTCACCAATTCTTGTACTCTAGCTATCAATGCATAGCAACCTTCCAAGTTATGGCCTGCCCCACCTCGATGGAACTTACAGTGAAGATCAATCCTATAGCCGACTGGGAGAGGATTTGGAGGAGGAGGTAGATCCCTCGCTGTAATCAGACCTTTTTGAACAAGACATGGATACAATTAAGTGTAGGACATCGGGATAGGATCAAAGTTAACCCTATTGTGATTCTGATTTTGTCTAACCGTCTGACGAGGATCTTGAACTGTTTGAGCATTGACAATAGGAGCAACTGCAGCTACATATTATTGTTGTCTGCGACGAGGTTTACCTTCAACTGAAACAACATGGGTATCACCATCCTTTTTCTTTTAAAAATTCCCAGCATACTTTTTAGCACCACTAAAGGCTTCAGCATTGGCAATCTTTCCTTTCTTTATACGCTCTTCTAGTCTTTCTCCGATAGTGACTAGGCCAGCAAAACCAGATGATACACTGCCTATCATCTTTTCCTAAAATAGTGGCTGAAGAGTGTCCATGAACAATCCAGTCAATTCTTTTTCAGCCAAGGGTGGCTCCACTTGAGCAGCTAGCTCTCTCTAGCGCTGAGCGTACTCCTTAAAGGATTTTTTTTCTTTCTAAGACATATTTTACAGTTGACGGCGATCAGGTGCCATGTCCAGATTGTACTTATATTGCTTTAAGAAAGCATCAGCCAAGTCTTTCCAGCTTTGGATACGGTTCTTCTCAAGTCCCATATACCATTTCATTGAAGCCCCACTCAAGTTGTCTTAGAAACAGTGAATGAGCAGTATGTCATTTTTGGCATGAGCAACCATCTTGCAGCAATACATCACCAAGTGGGTTCTGGGACAGGTATGCCCCTTGTATTTCTCAAAATCAGGAGTTTTGAATTTTGCAGGCATAACCAAATCTGAAACCAAGCACATGTCCATTGCGGCAACACTAAATACATCACTTCCTTCCATAGCTCTTATCCTTTTGTCTAGAGTTTACCATTGCTCCCTGACTTCTTCAATGTATCCAGGTTCTCCCTGACTTTCAGATTGTAGACCAGCAGCATGGTACACGAAAAGAGGATTCTCAGGGATATCTTGAGTAACAAAATGCACAACAGGCTGAGGTTCAGTGGACAATGGAGCTGAAGATACTGGCAGTACATACGCGACAAACACAGGAGTAGTTGCAAAGGGTGGCGAGTAATTCGGAGGTAACCCAAATTCTGGCCAAGTAGAAGCTGGTTGCTGAGTCAGTGGAGGGTCAACAGCAGCAGGTAAGATTTCAGAGATCACATCCCTCTAAGGCGGTTCTCCCCTGGCAATCAGAACTTGCAGGATTTCTATGAGTTTGGTCATGTCGGCCTTTAACTCATCAATTTCCATTCTAACTTCGGTATTGTGTTGTTCTGGATTTTCCATTCTCAATCTGACAGCAGCTCTAGTTCCCTAGTTGTGTTGAGGAAACAGCTTGACGGTGAACAAATAACTGAAGAATGAGACAGTTGAAATGAGTTTCTGAGACAACTTGGAAGAATGCATATGTATGCTCATGGATGCAACAACCACAAACAAGATCACTCAAAGCACATGAGTTCAAAGGTCCAAGTCACGAGCATGGAGTCGAGGTTAAGAACAAACCCACAAAGGTATGTACTAAGGGTATAACACTTGCCGAACAAGGTTCTAAAGAAGTTCCCAGAGTCTACAACCCATCTTTCGGATATTATCAATTTCCCAACTGCTTGGTAGTCAATAATATTCTCAAGAGAATCTCGTCTGAGTGTGGTATCGCATAACAACTGATTCAAGTTTGTACCTGAATAGCCACCGCACCACGTCCTAATAAGGCCAAGGTGGGTTAAGGGTTCTAAAGTTCTCAGCTTCGGGTCCTCGGATCAAGAAGCATAACGGGTTTGCCATTTCTGGTCTGCCATTATTGCCTCTTGGGAGGAGTGCCTCAACTGAGTCCTCGGGGATGGTCACCAGAATCGACAGCTCTCTGGATCAACACCCCAAAATGCGCAAGACGCGCACGTCAGAATATCCCCCAAGAAAACCTCGTCTGGATGTGAATTTCGTGAAAACCAAACGTACCAAGATGGCACGTAGGTCCCACTACTTTCCACCCTAGTCTTAGGTGTATACTCAAGCCTGGGTATTGGGCTTATCTCACCACACAGATCACCAAGCACCCTGACAGAACAATCAATAACAAACAAATCAGACAGAAAGTAATAAATAAATCAAAGTAGGCTAAACCCCTCAAGGGAAGGTCCCCAGCAGAGTCGCCACTTTTCTGTAGCGGCAAAATTGTGAGTGTAAGCTATTGATTAACTTAACTCGAAAAGCAAGAGTCGCCACAACATTTTTATTTTATCCAAAAAAGAAAGGAAAAAAAAGCGAACAAAACCTACACAAGCTCTACAACAAGAACAAGTGAAGAGAGTTCGGGTAAGGGGGTTGGTTACGCAATGGGAAGGTGTTAGCACCCAAAAGGTCTATAGTACTCTATAGGAGCCCTTTGAAATATATACCGCTTTTGGTCTGAAAAAATTTTCTTGAAAAAGTCATAAAAAATATATCATGAGTTTTCATTTTATTCTTGATTTTATTTTGAATTCTCATTTTGGATTCTCATTGTTGGTTGTTGATGGATCATAAATGTTAGATCCATCTTTCTCTTCATCTTATTCTTTTTCCTTTTGATCGATGAAAGTCTAATGGATTTTGGAATTCCTTTGTTGAATTTTGATCAAGACTAGATCGTTACCATTTTTCTTTTCGTGCGGTATTGCTTTCGGATGACGATTTACAAATTGTTCATCTAGCATGCATTAGCACAAAGATCTATTGACCAGCCTCATTGTAGGGTAATTACTCCATAAATTACTCGGTGATTGCTTAACATAGCACAACATTATGTCCCTTTATCGGAAACAATAAAAAATTATTGATTATTTGTCTTTTGGTTCAACACTTATGAGACTTGTTGTTAGGAGGCTTTGGTCTTATCAATCATCTAATGAGTTCTCATTAACCTTGACCTAAGTGCAATTATTCAATTATTATTGATCACTTACTCTAACAACTAATCACTAACTTACTAACAATACTATTGTACTAACTTTGTTTACAATTCCTTCTTGCTCCCTATCTCTCTTTTACTTTTATGCTCCATTATTATCATTTCATATCATGTTTATGCTTCCGCAATTTTTCCTTTGTCCGTTGGACATATGTTTATGCTTCCGCAATTTTTCCTTTGTCCGTTGGGCACATGTTTATGTTTATGCCTTTTTCTCTTTGTCCACTTGGACCAAAAATATTAATAAAGGCCAAAACCTCTAAAAAACTTGTGCTTCTAATCTTGGACTATGCTTACTATCCTTTGCAATGGACATGGAGTTTTGCCCCTAGACCTTGGACATCCAATGCAATTCTTGGAACCTTGGACTTAGACTTAGGCTCCCTTTGCTTTGGAATTATGGTTCGAAGACTATGGAGCTTACTTGTGTGGTTAGGTTATTCTTATCCTTAGCTTTTACTTTATGCTTTAGGATAGTCACTCATTCTCCACCCATTCTTCAATTTTCAAAACTCTCTATCTTTTTTCAAAACTTTCTTGATTTCAAACTATCACCTCTTTCATAATTAAACCTTGACTTTGTCAAGTGATTTTACTCTTTTCTTTTCATTTCTTAACAAATGCTAAACTACATAAGCATGTTGACACCTTTTTCAAAAGACTTTAAAAAACACCAAACTCATTCAAACTCCGTTTGTGCCCTCGTGCACTTTTTCCTTTAACTTTTTCATAAGTTTAGACATGATTCATTTCTTTAAGCAGAATTATTCGCTTGGAAATGATGACTTGTCTTTACATTTTAAAATCAACCAAAACAAACAAATTTCATTCTTTGTACCACGAACTACGGGGTTTTGATCCTACATTGCACATTGTGGGTACGTAGGCACGAGGCTACAAATCTCTCCAAATACAAAAATCATAAAAACAATTTCTCTTCTCATCTCCTCAATCACTTTTCAAGCAAACTTTTTCAGACCAAAAGCGGAAGATATTTCAAAGGGCTCCTATAGAGTACTATAGACGTTTTGGGTGTTAACACCTTCCCATTACGTAACCAACCCCTTACCCGATTTCTCTTCACTTGTTCTTGTTGTAGAGCTTGTGTAGGTTTTGTTCGCTCTTTTTCCTTTCCTTTTTGGATAAAATAAAAGTGCGGTGGCGACTCTTGCTTTTCGAGTTAAGTTAATCAATAGCTTACACTCACGATTTTGCCGCTACACAAAAGTTCACTTTTCTGTAACGACAAAATTATGAGTGTAAGCTATTGATTAACTTAACTCGAAAAGCAAGAGTCGCCACCGCACTTTTATTTTATCTAAAAAGGAATGGAAAAAGAGCGAACAAAACCTACACAAGCTCTACAACAAGAACAAGTGAAGAGAGTCTGGGTAAGGGGGTTGGTTATGCAATGGGAAGGTGTTAGCACCCAAAACGTCTATAGAACTCTATAGGAGCCCTTTGAAATATCTACCGCTTTTGGTCTGAAAAAGTTTGCTTGAAAAGTGATTGAGGAGATGAGAAGAGAAATTGTTTTTATGATTTTTGTGTTTGGAGAGACTTGTAGTCTCATGCCTACGTACCCGCAATGTGCAATGTAGGATCAAAACCCCGTAGTTCGTGGTATAAAGAATGAAATTTGTTTGTTTTGGTTGATTTTAAAATGTAAAGACAAGTCGTCATTTCCAAGCGAATAATTCCGCTTAAAGAAATGAATCATGTCTAAACTTATGAAAAAAGTTTTAAAAGAGAAAGTGCACGAGGGCACAAAAGAGGTTGATGAGTTTGGTGTTTCTTAAAGTCTTTTGAAAAGGGTGTCAATATGCTTATGTAGTTTAGCATTTGTTAAAAAATGAAAAGAAAAGAGTAAAAACACTTGACAAAGTCAAGGTTTGATTATGAAAGAGGTGATAGTTTGAAATCAATAAAGTTTTGAAAAAGGGAGAGAGTTTTGAAAATTGAAGAATGAGTGGAGAAGAAATGACTATCCTAAAGCATAAAGTAAAAGCTAAGGATAAGAAAGATCTAACCACAAATGTAGCTATCTTCACCATAAACCAAGCAAAAGCACAAGTCTTCAAAGTCTTCGAACCATAATTCTAAAGCAAAGGGAAAAGGTCTTAGTTCTAAGTCCAAGGTTCCAAGAATTGCATTGGATGCCCAAGGTCTAGGTGCAAAACTCCATGTCCATTGCAAAAGGTAGTAACCATAGTCCAAGATTAGAAACACAAGTTTTTTAGAAGTTTTGGCCTTTATTAATGTTTTTGGTCCAAGTGGACAAAGAGAAAAAGGCATAAGCATAAACATGTGTCCAACGGACAAAGGAAAAATTGTGAAAGCATAAACATGTGTCCAACGGACAAAGGAAAAATTGCGAAAGTATAAACATGATATGAAATGATAATAATGGAGCATAAAAGTAAAAGAGATAGGGAGCGAGAAGGAATTGTAAACAAGATTAGTACAATAGTATTGTTAGTAAGTTAGTGATTAGTTGTTAGAGTAAGTGATCAATAATGATTGAATAATTGCACTTAGGTCAAGGTAATGAAAACTCATTAGAGGATTGATAAGACCAAAGCCTCCTAACAATAAGTCTCATAAGTGTTGAACCAAAAGACAAATAATCAATAATTTTTTATTGTTTCCGATAAATGGACATATGTTGCGCTATGTTAAGCAATCGCCGAGTAATTTATGGAGTAATTACCCTACAATGAGGCCGGTCAATAGCTCTTTGTGCTAATGCATGCTAGATGAACAATATATAAATCGTCATCCGAAAGCAATACCGAACAAAAAGAAAAGAAGGTAACGATCTCGTCTTGATCAAAATTCAACAAAGGAATTCCAAGATCCATAAGACTTTCATCGATCAAAAAAAAAAGATTAAGAGAAAGATGGATCTAAAAAGTTATGATCCATCAACAACCAACAATAAGAAAATGAAAATCAAAATGAAAAGAAGAAAGAATTAAAATATCTTTTTAAATCATTTTTTCAAGAAATTTTTCTTTAAAAAAAAAACAATCTAGAAAAAGAAAAGAAATATTAATATACATATATAAAAAAAATAGAAAATAGGTTTAAAATAAAAGAATTAAAAGAAAATTTAAAAAGAAAAATTAAGAAAGAGAGGGAGGTTAAAGTTGAAAAAAAAGAGTGGTGATGTAGTTGATTAAACGGGCCAGGCCCAAGGTTTTATTTCAAAGTTAAAAAAAAAAAAAAAAAAGAATAAAAAGTAAAAACAAGAAAACAGAAATAGGATTTTCATCCTCTCATCTCTCGTGCATCTTCACTGGCGGCACTGTTCATGATGGCTCCAAATCCACGTTCCACCGCACCGGAGCAGCGGCGGAACCTAATCCTTGTGCGATTGTAGACAGAATCAAACGTTAAACGCGATGTTGTAATCAATTTCGCACCACAAACAACAATAGAGGCAAATTGAAATGCGAAAGCTCCTCGAACTACCTTCGAATCAAGGTGATTCTTCAATTTTTCTTCTATTCTTTGAGTTTAAATCGAGTGCAGAACTGTAATCAAACGCCGTACGAAAATACTGGTGAGCTTAAACGAAGCCTGCAATTAAAACAGAACCGTGGATTTGTGGATCGTTTGCATATGTGAAGCTTGGAATCATGGCGGAGGAGATGATGTTAACGGCGGGGCTTGTGGAGTGAGGGATGCGACGGAGGTTTGAAGGTTTTTTGAGTAGTGATTTGTGATTTGAAGGATTTGCAGGTTAGAATTGAGAGAAGTTTATGAGAGATTTTGAAGTTTGGTTGTGATGAAAGGTTAGAAGATGATGAAGCTTGAGGTACGAATTTGGCAGGATGTTTTTGGCTTTTCAAGCTTGGTAAAAGAGTGAGGAGAGTGCTTTATTTATAGTGAGAAAGGAGATGATGCGAGCTGATTTGAATTGTAAAGTTAGTTGTTGTTTCACTCCTCTTGTTTGCGCATTTTGAACGATGTATATCGCGCGACTTGCTGCTGCATTTAAAGTTGTTTTCGCTGTGTTTTGTGATGCATTTTTGAATAGTGATTGCTGCCGTTTTGAGATTGAGTAGCTCGTTTTCATGTCGTTTTGGACTCGGCTTGCTCACATGTTTGATTTGCAGCATTTAGAAGTTCTTTTGTAGCTACTGCGTGAAATTTGTTATGTGACACAACTTAGATTGCCAGCTTAGAAATGGCGTGAAGTAACGACTTGCGGCTTGTGGCTTGTGCGTATTGTGCAGCAGCTTGTGAACGTTGACTTCAAGTGGCATAAAGTAGCTTGTTTTTTCTGACGTCTTGATAGGTAGTACTGCAGCGTGTGGTTCATGTTTCTTTAATTTTCTTGGCAACTTGTTTTTATAAACAACACATGGGCTTGTAAAGTAGCACATGTTTGGTAATGGCTTGTGAAATGTATGTGTTGTATTAAGTGGCTAGGATGCTTCCAATATCAGCGTGACAGCTTCATCATGTGGACGAAAATTGTCTTGAGAGGGGCTTAAATTGTTTCAAATGGCTCGTTGGCTTGTGCACCCATGGGAAGTATGGAAGATGGTTTGAAATGTTGTAATTTACTGTTAGTTGTATCATGATTTTTGTGAATTTATAAATGGACTCTATTTTTTTTGTAATGAATTTGTAGTAAAAAAAAATGGGCTTAAATGTGTAAAAAATGAAATGTAATGGTCCTTTGGGAATTTTGAATTGGTTTTTTTTGGATATTTTATGAAATTGGTTATGAGAAAATGGAATTTAAGAATATATATGGATAATGGATTTTGGATATGGATATTTAAATATTGGTGAATTGATTTTTAAAATATGGATAATCAAAATATGGATAAGGAAAATGGTTTAGCAAATGGATATGGAAATATGGATAAAATGGGTTTAGAAATTGGTTTATTGAAATGGATATGAATACATGGACTTTCACTACTATTTTCCAACAACACGACCATGAAACCTTGATTTCAATCCAAAGCCAACTTGAAATTTTCCACAAAGCGTCTGATTGAAATGCACACAACCATTACTTGAACAATTAGCAACTGAAGCCACGACTGTCAACCTTGATTTTTTTCTGAATCTCTGGTCAATAAGTTCTAAATCATCTTGAATTTGTCCTGAATTAAATCTCTGGGAAAATAAATCCACAGATGAACCCAATCTGGACTGGTGAACTCATATGAACTTGATGGACATCACCACGTAACCATTTGACAGTCACTGCTTGAGAAATAGCCCACTGAAACAGATATCTTGCACTTGGAACAAATGCTTGATAGTTTGACCAAGATTAGGTCAAACATCCATCTGAACTGGATCAAAGCTGAACAACCACACTTAATTTGAAATCATGCTTCATTGTCTTTGACAAAACCTGCACAACACACAGAAAGAGAAACTGCAGCAAATTTTTTGGTATTTTGATTAAAGGTTAGTAAACAGAAACAAGTAATGAAGCAGGTAAGAATAATATACAGATCCTCAGGAGAAACACATATTGTTATCTTGTTTGTGGTATAAGATGCAAATGAAATGTGCGAAATCTTAGGGGTAAAAATTAGGGTTCAACACTGCTGAACAAGTTCTGAAGACCCAATGATCTATTCTTTTGATCATACTTCAACCATATCATTTCAGAAGCCTCTGATGAATAGAAGAAGATGAAACGTTTGCGAGGGAAAATAGTACATAGTACAAATCAAACACGTTCTTTTCCACTACCATTCCACTACCCTGATTTAGTGGTACAAAGGACAATTTCAGTGTACAATTTTCATCCCAGCATAACGACATTGTTTCAAGTCGCCAGCAATTTTACTAATATTCCTGAGCCCTTCAACGGATCTTTTTCTGACTATATAAAGACTTGATCACTCAAAGAATCATGTGACACGAAGTGTGAAAAAGATATATACTGAGACACTTATTCATACGAGAAAGAAACACATAAATACAAATAGAGAAATCCATGAGTGAACAGTAAAACACTACAATACAAAGAAGAAAGTTGTTCATACTGTAAAGATTTTCTCTAAGTTAGTTTGAGCTAGAAATTGTGTTTATATCAGCTTGTGTAGAAGCACTTCATTATAAATATCATATTTGATCAAACAGTTGTTTGTACTCCTTAAGGGACTAGTTGGGTCAGAAGCCTTAAGAAGAGACAGTTAGTCTGTGTATGTTAGTCACGAGCAGTTGCTAGTGCATTTGTAATCAGTTTGGTTATAGTGGATTAAGTTCTTGTGTATAAGGCGAAATCACCTTGGCGGGTGGACTGGATTTACTTGATAGTTTTCAAGTGAATCAGGATATATCGTATGTCTTTCTATATTGCTAGTTTATTTGTGATCTTTGTTTGAGTTTCACAAAAAGCTTTCATTTAGAAAACCTAATTCAAACCCCATTTCTTGTGTTTTTCTCACACCTTCAATTGGCATCAGAGCTCCGGTTCTGATTGTGATAAAATGATTTATCAACACTTCACCGTGTTTAGTACCGATCCAGTATTTGTGTGAGATATCATGGCTACACCCAATGTTAATTCTGTTGTAGAAGAGAAAGATCATTACAGCGCCAAACCACCATTATTTGATGGTGAAAAGTTTAACTACTGGAAAGATAGAATTGAAAGTTTCTTTCTTGGTTATGATGTAGATCTTTGGGATCTGGTAGTCGATGGCTACACTCACCCAGTTGATGCTACAGGTGTTAAAGTGTCTAGAAGTGATATGACCAACCAACAAAAGAAAGATTACAAGAATCATCACAAGGCAAGAACAATATTGCTAAATGATATCTCTTATACTGAGTATGAGAAGATAACAAATAGAGATACTGCCAAATCCATTTTTGATTCTCTGAGAATGACTCATGAAACAAATGCTCAAGTTAAGGAGACAAAGGCGCTAGCCTGGCCCTAATCCAGAAATACGAGGCATTCAGAATGGAGGATGATGAAACAGTTGAGACTATGTTTTCAAGGTTTCAAATGCTAGTCGCAGGAATTAAAGTTCTGGACAAAGGTTACTCAACTGCTGATCATGTTAAAAATATCATCAGAAGTCTTCCCAAGAAATGGAGACCTATGGTAACAAATCTAAAGCTATCCAAGGATCTTAACGACATAAGTCTTGAAGAACTTGTTAGTTCTTTAAGAAGTCATGAGATAGAGTTGGAAGAAGATGAACCTCAGAAGAAAAGTAAATCTATTGCTCTTAAGTCTAAACCTGAAAAGGCAAAGGCTTATCAAGCTGAGGAAGAATTAGAAGATTCTGATGAAGAATCAGAAGATGAGTTGTCGCTTATCTCCATAAGGATCAACAAACTCTGGAAGCATAGGCAAGGAAACTTCAGAGGATCAAGAAGAAACAAAGGCAGTTTTGAGTCATCATATAGATAAAAGAAGCAGAACTCTGGAAAAGAAGTCATCTTCTATGAGTGTAATGAGCCAGGTCATTACAAGAACGAGTGTCCAAAGCTTAAGAAAAACAAGAAGCCTAAGAATAACTTCTCTAAAGCGAAGAAATGACTAATGGAAACTTGGGACGACTCTGATTCTGAAGAAGAAGACTCTGATGAAGAACAAGCAAATGTTGCGCTAGTAGCAACAATTGACGATGAAGTTTCTGGAGAACCAGAAGACAAAATATCATCAGAACCAGAATCAAACTCAGACTCAGACTCAGAGATATTATCTAAACTCTCTCGTTGTGAATTAGAGTCATGTCTTTCAGAAATGTTGGAAAAGTATCAAAGTCTTCAGAGTAAATACAAAGATCTTAAAAGATCACATGTAATTGCTTTTGAAGAAAAAGATAAGCTTGAGCAAAATAATTCTTCTCTAAATGAAAACATTTTTCCTTAAAAAATAGTAATTGTGCCCTGAAAAGAAAAATTGCTAAATTAGAAGAAGAATTAATCTCCAATGTCTCTGACACAAGCTGTATCAACAAGTATGATAGAGCATTCCAGTGTTTTCTAGCTAAAAGCATAAATAAAAGCAGAATAACTTCCATGATCTATGGAGTTAGCAGAAATGGTAAGAAAGGTTTGGGATGCACATAAACATTTGAAATTGACGAAAGTCAACTTGTTAAACCAAAACCTCTCTAAGACCATTTTGTGCCTTCTGGCACTGAGATTGTTTGCTCTGAGTTTGCACAAGAACCCCCACCGACACATAAATCTATTTCTAAAGTCAAATATCATGCACAAATTCCACTTGGTTATCCTGTTGCACATAAGCCCAAAGTTGTTAAACACTCTGGAAAAACTAACAAGAGAGGACCCAGAAAGTGGGTACCTAAGGACAAAATAATCTATGTTGCAGATATCCTTAGCAGCTCAGTTGAAACACCAATCATGGTACCTGGACAGTGGTTGTTCGCGACACATGATGGGAAGAAGGCATATGTTCCAAAGTCTAGAACTTAAGCCTGAAGGCTTCGTTGGTTTTGGAGAAAACCAGAAAGGAAAAATCATTGGCATTGGAACTGTTGGTAATGGTAACCTTCCTTCTATTACTGATGTTCTTTTAGTCGATGGTTTGATGCATAACTTTTTGTCAATCAGTCAACTTAGTGACAATGGTTATGATATCATCTTTAATCAAAAGTCCTGTAAGGCTGTAAGTCAGAAATATGGCTCAATCCTTTTTGTCGGAAAGAGGAAAAACAACATTTATAAAATTAAACTTTCTGATCTTCGTGAACAGAATGTCAAATGCTTAATGTCTGTTAATGAAGAGCAATGGGTATGACATAGACTTTTAGGCCATAATAGCATGAGGAGGATTTCTCAGCTAAATAAGCTTGAAGTTGTCAGAGGCTTGCCAAATCTGAAGTATTTTTCAGATGCTCTTTGTGAAGCATGTCAGAAAGGAAAGTTTTTCTAAAACTTCCTTTAAAGCAAAAAATGTTATGTCCACCTCTGGACCGTTAGAACTTCTACACATTGATTTGTTTGGACCAGTGAAAACTGCTTCAATCAATGGAGAGAAGTATGGAATAATAATATGATTATAGTTGTTGGGCATCGGTAAAATTCTTGAAACACAAGGATGAGTCTCATTCTGTGTTCTCTACCTTTTGCTCTCAAGTGCAAACAGAGAAGGATTGCAAAATAGTCAGAGTCAGAAGTGATCATGGCGGAGAATTTGAGAACAAATACTTTGAGAATCTTTTTGATTCCCATGGTATTTCCCATGATTTCTCCTGTCCTATAACTCCACAACAAAATGGAGTAGTGGAAAGGAAAAATAGGACTTTGCAAGAAATGACTCGTACCGTGATCCAAGAAACTGACATGGCAAAGCACTTCTGGGCAGAGGCAGTAAATACAACATGTTACATTCAGAACAGGATATCAATTAGACCTATTCTGGGTAAGACTCCTTATGAATTGTGGAAGAATAGAAAACCCAACAGTTCATATTTTCATCCTTTTGGCTGTATTTGTTTTATGTTGAACACTAAAGAGAATCTTGGAAAGTTTGACTCTAAAGCTCAAAGTGTTTACTGTTAGGATACTCTGAACGCTCTAAAGGCTAAAGAATCTATAACACAGAAACATAAATTGTTGAGGAATCAATTCATGTCAGATTCAATGATAAGCATGACCCTGAAAAGTCAAAGCAAGTTAAAAAGTTTGCAGATCTGAATATCACCTTATCATAATCTAAAGAAGAAGAAGATTCAAAAGAAGGAAACAAAGATGCAAACTCTCCAGATTCAGATACAACCTTACCAGAAACTGAAAATAGTCAATCTCATCAGAAGAAGAATAGACTAAAGACTTCTCATTCTGAAGAATTAATTCTGGGAGACAAAGCTGATCTAGACAGAACCCATTCATCATTCAAACCTTCTGAAGAAACTCTTCTGGGTCTGGTGTCTCAGATAGAGCCAACATCAGTTGATGAAGCTCTTAGGGAAAATGAGCTGATTCTGGCCATGCAAGAAGAACTGAATCAATTCACCAGAAATGATGTCTGGGATCTTGTTTAGAAACCCAAAGGTGTCCACGTCATTGGAACAAAGTGGGTATTCAAAAACAAGTTAGACGAGAAATGTGAGGTCGTAAGAAACGAAGCACGACTGGTTGCACAAGGTTATAGTCACCAAGAAGGGATAGACTATACAAAAACCTTTGCACCAGTTGTCAGGTTAGAATATATTCGCATTTTAATTTCATTTGATGTGAATCATGACATTACTTTATATCAAATGGATGTAAAGAGTGCATTTTTAAATGGGTAATATTCTGAAGAAGTGTATGTGCACCAACCTCCTGGTTTTGAGAGTTCTGAAAACCCAAATTTTGTTTTCAAACTTAAAAAATCGTTATATGGTCTGAAACAGGCTCCCAGAGCTTGGTATGAAAGGCTAAGTAACTTTCTTTTAGAAAATGACTTTACCAGAGGAAAAGTGGATACAACACTCTTTTGTAAAACCTTTAAAAATGACATTCTGGTTGTTCAAATCTACGTTGATGATATTATATTTGGTTCTGCTAATATTTCCTTGTGCAATGAATTTTCTAAGTTAATGCAGGCTGAATTTGAAATGATTCTGATGGGAGAGCTCAGATTCTTTCTGGGAATTCAGATTGATCACCGTTCAGAAGGAACATACATTCATCAGAGCAAGTATGCAAAAGAATTTTTGAAGAAATTCAATATGTCAGAAAGTAAACCCGCTAAGACTCCTATGCATCCGACATGCATTCTGGAGAAAGAAAAAGTAAATAAAAAAGGTTTTTCAGAAGCTCTATCGTGGTATGATAGACTTTCTTCTGTATTTAACAACTTCACGTCTAGATATTCTATTCAGCATATGTCTTTGTGCTCGTTTCCAATCAGATCCAAGGGAAACTCACTTAACTGCTGTTAAGAGAATCCTAAGGTATCTAAAAGGAACAACTAACCATAGCTTGATGTATAAGAAAACATCAGAGTACAAGCTTTATGGTTACTGTGATGCAGATTATGCTGGAGACAAATTGGAAAGGATAATTCTCTGGTGTGATGTTTCTATCCTTCATCTCCTTTATTTCTGTCATTTATTATTCTATTACTTATATATCTCTCTCTCACGTCTTTCATTATTCTGTTGCTTATTTTTCTATCTTTTCTCTTCTATATCTTTTCACTGCTTCATCTATATTTTTCATTTCTTCTGAAATAAATCTTTTAATATCAAAAGTTTCTACAAATCAATTTTTTAAGGACATTTGATCAATTCAATTCACCATTCTCTAGTGTATAGAGTCACTTGGTCAACCAGTGACTTTAGAGTCTAACTCCTATTATAAGACTAATGATCTCAAGAGGTAGTATGATGATTTCAAATACTTCTTTTAACAAGAGGTTTTTTTATGAACGAATCTCCAACGTTTGATGGTGAAAGATTTACCAAATGGAATGTAAAAAATTAATTTTTTTTAATGTTGTTTGATTTTGATCTGTGCGATTATGTTCAAAATGATTCATTTGCTCCCACTCACTCTATTAATAAGAGTCCTCAAAGAAAATTTGAGGTTTCTAGAGATAAAGCATGGTCAAAATTGTGGATTGAAGCAAATTCCTTATTTGTGGTACAAGTTTTTCAAAGGATATCATGGTGCACTGGCAATTAAGAAAATGGTGGAATGTTTTTAAAAACGTCATTGCAAATATGTCTTTTTTTTAATCTCAAAGAAGAAAATAATTGTGCGGTTTATTTTTCTAGTTTAGGTCGCAATTCTACCTGTAACTTTTTATATTCTATTTTTTAGAGATTAAGAATGATTTTGTTAATAATAGGTAACATTTGCCTTTTTTTGGATTCATGTCCTTTTGAGAGGGTCTTGACCAAATTTTCCCTCTTTTTTTGCGCATCAACTTTTCTCTTCAAGATATACTCCTCTAGTTAAAAAATTGCGAAAGAGACAGTCTAATCAATAAAAAATTAGATTATCATCTTATGATTTGAAAAAATGTAATTAAATAATATTTTAAATATAAGATTTGAATATTTAATTATTTACTTATTTCATTTGAGAATAGTAAAAGAGGAAGATTTTTACCTCTATTGAAAATTAAAATGGAAATTCATAAGTTTGAATTAATGGAATGAGATAGAGTATCACAAATACAACAGAGTGAGCTGAGTTGAATAGAACAAATATTTTGTTTCTTTGTCAAAGTATATATCTATTATTTGCAAATTCAAACAATACAATTAAAAAATAGCCTTAATTTGCAATGAATAATTTTCAAATCTCCTATTGTTTTAAATAATTACTATGATTAAGAATATAGGATTGAAATCACTCATAATTTTGTTTCTTACGGTCTTTAGAAGATTGATGTGTACAACACTAATTTTCCAATATTTTAGAAGAAATTCAAATCAACCCATCACAAAATATAATACTAATAATCTTCACCACAAGGCCAATGGTGGTAGTATTGCTATGAAAGTTGACATCTCTAAAACTTTCGATACTTTGAGTTGGGATTTCATTGACATCACTCTCAAGAAATTTGGACTTTGTGATAAATTTTGTAGCTGGATTAATACCATTATTTCTTCTTCTAATCTCTCTGTTGTAATTAATGGTGACTTGAAGGGCTTTTTTAATTGTAAAAGAAGGGTGAGACAAGGAGACCCATTGTCCCCTCTATTGTTCTGCCTGGATGAGGATGTACTCAGTAGGACCATTACTAAGCTCGTGGATGATGGAAATATTCGGTTGATAAATGGCACTAGAAACATCAAGATTCCCTCACGTGCCTTCTATGACGGTATCTTCATATTTTGCTTAGGTAAATGCTCTAATATCCATGCCTTAACTAAGATATTCATTTCTTATTCCACAGCCTCGAGTCAGATTTTTAGCACTACAAAGTCCACTATATATAACAACTCTTAGTCTACTGGTAAAATGAATGGGTTGTCTAAAATGACAAGTTTCTCTATTGGTAGCTTCCTTTGTTCTTATCTGGATGCCCTTATCTTCAAAGGTAGAGCAAAGGCTTCTTACTTGCAGGCCATCAGTGACAAAATTATTTCTAAGTTCTCTGCTAGGAAAGGGTCTCTCTGCTCATCATGGAGGGTAGAGTTTTGTTGGTTAATCAATCATTCAAAACATGATTATACACTCAATCACAATATATACCTGGCCAGTTTCTCTTCTCAAAGATATAGAAAAAACTCTAGAAACTTTATATGGAGCGGTGATGTCAACTCTAGGAAAATGGTCATGGTTTATTGGAAAAAAAGTTTGCTTCTCTTATGCTGATGGGGGTTGTTCATGAAAGCTGATCAGATCATGTGATGGGCCAAGAAAAACGTCTGTGATGCTGGGTATGAGATGAGGAGGGGGTGTACCTGCAAGGCACTCCGATGCTAAAGTAAGAATCGGGAGAAAGAAGGGCAAATACAAAAGTATGAGTTTCTTAGGATGATTATTGGATACCTGACCCTCTTAAATGAGAGGGTTTATATAATGTCCCCAGCGCGTGGCCAACGGTCCCTATTTTCGGGGCGGAATAACTGTTCCCGAAAGAATATGTAACTGCCAAAAACTAGCCGTTATGACGGGAAGAGGTGTCAAAAACTAGCCGTTGCCACGGGCAAGGGCGTATTTTCGGGCACAGACGTCATGACCGTTCTTGGATGATGGAGCCGTGCGGAACGGGCAAAAATGTCGGGGAGGAGCAAATGACCTTGAGGTTCATCTGTCCACAGGACCACAGGTGCCCGGTAGAGGGGCAGAAAGGTAAATACTACCCTACCTCAGCTGGACTTAGGCAATTGGGCCGTTTTGGGAGCAGAAGTGGATTGGATCATGCCTAGCCATTGGTCCAGTCCGGAACAGGGGTCTTGGCATTAGATCCCTATTGTTTTTAAATGATGCAACTAGCTTGAAGCTTGGGTGAGACATGATGGTTAGTGAGGATTCTTGACCCAAACTCCTAAAAGTGAGAACTATAATGTCCTTGGGGAAAATTAAATATCTTATTTTTTCATCAATTTGGTCTGACATTAGATCTGAACCGAGCTTCTTGAATAGTTAGTGCAACTGGGTTATAGGCAAAGGAACTAACATTAGTTTTTGGTTAGATAAATGATGCAGGCAGCCTATTCATCTTGAAACAAGCTTGGAATTTCTTGAATCCCAAAACATGAACATTGATAGCAAAGTTGTTGACTTTTTTCTTAAATGGTCAATAGGTATTACCTCATAATTGGCAAAACTTGTTTCCTTTCCTGTTGGTTATAATTACCCAGGCTTGTTTTTTAAACAAAGATGTTGCATATCAGTTAATATGGCCTCATGATACTTCAAGTACCCTTTGTTTGAAAGAGGCTTACTTAATCATATCAATTCCTTCAAACTTGCTACATTGGACAAAACAGATTTAGAATAAGGACATCCCCCATCTAAAGCTATGAATGTTTGGAAATTAATGCTCGGGAAACTCCCTACTAATGATCAACTTACGTATATAGGGTATAACATAACCTCTATTTATTCTCTGTGTATATCCAGTTTTGAAACTCTGGAGCACATTTTCTTCTCTTGCAATTATGCAAGACGCCTTTGGTTATAGTTCTGCAGGAATCTAAAAGCTAATCACTCATCAGTAAACTTAGAGGATTTAAGGAAGATTGATATTCATTTTTCTTAATGCTCCTTAGTCATCAACTCTGGAATTGTACACATCATAAATGGTATTTGGAATGCTAGGAATGCTTCTAGATTTATGAACAAAACTCATACTATCATTAGTACTACTGCAAGCATTAAGGCTCAAATTTTTCGCACCAGAAACAACACTAATCTTTGTGCCACCTCTTCCATGGATGACTTCCTTCTGCTCAAATTATATATAAAAGTTATCTTCTTTTGATTGGGTCTTGGTATAATCCCCTCTTTTTATGTATTTTTTTTTTCGATATATCATTTTTATTAAAAAAAAAAGGTTACTGGAGTATTTTGCATTGTTACCGTAACTTAGTATATTGTCGCATGACATTCAAATTCAAATATTTATTAATTTTGTTTAATTTTTTTAATTTAAAAGCTATGAATATAAAGTTGTTAATGAAAAAAAAGAAAAAAAAACAACAAACACAAAAATCACAAACAGACACCATAAGATAATGTAAAAAATAAAGAAAATATTAATATAAAAACTAAGACAAAAACAAACTTATAACAAAAAAAAACTTCAACTTATATAAAAAAGAAGAGCAACAAAAAAACTTAAACTTTTAATAAATATTTAAAATTTTAATATAATAAAAATTTGAATAATTTTATCAATATAATAAATTATATTTTAATATGAGTCCTTTTATCTCCTCATACAAATTTCCTAATTTGAAAGAAAAAAAAAACTTTAGAAGATATCATAATCTCCTATCCCCCTTCACTCCCTTCATAAAAAATTAAATCAAGTAGATTTTAATCACTCCCTCTCTCCCCTTCCTAAAACCTCAATCAAAAAACCTAAAAAGAAAAAGCATGAAATAAGACCACTCTAAGAACAAAAATTAAATAAATATGACCACATTTATTAAATTGTAAACAACCAGCTTATAGAAAAAAAAATTGTAAACAACCACATTGACTTTTCTTTATGTAAGCCTAACAAGATTTTTTATAAATGTACTTTTTTTTCGGATAAAAAACTAATGAAAATTTTAAATAATATACTTTTAACAATTATAAATTAAAATTAACTAAAAACAAAATATACTTTTTTTACTATAAAGAAAAGATTTAATTTATAGTAGATATAAAAATCATATCCATCCATAAGTATTTTTTAAACAACACTTACAAAGAAAAAAATTATTTAAATTATTTTTCTGTAGAGAGGTAACAGTAATAAGCTACAGGTGAAGAAGAAGAGGTAGCTACTTGAGATCTATAATCTCAATCTTCGATAGTTCCCTCTTCTCCTTCATTTCCCCCCCTTTCCGCAGCCATGTTTTCCGCTAGCAAAATCAAAGCGGTTGATTTTTACAGGTCACAATTTTCATCCATAAGTATTTTTTAAACAACACTTACAAAGAAAAAAATTATTTAAATTATTTTTCTGTAGAGAGGTAACAGTAATAAGCTACAGGTGAAGAAGAAGAGGTAGCTACTTGAGATCTATAATCTCAATCTTCGATAGTTCCCTCTTCTCCTTCATTTCCCCCCCTTTCCGCAGCCATGTTTTCCGCTAGCAAAATCAAAGCGGTTGATTTTTACAGGTCACAATTTTCATCCCCGAATTCGCATATTCGTGTCTCGAATAGCTTTGAGTTTTCTGCATTTTACCTGTTTTATGATTCGATTTTGGTTTAATTTTATTGTTCTTTTTCTTCTTCTTTTGAGCTCTTTTGAAAGAGATTCGGATCCAAAATGCAGTGTTAGTGTTCAACCATTACTGGTGTTATAATTAGCGAATTATTATGAGATACTGAAAAAAATCGACTCTCGTATTTTGATTTGATTTGGAGTTTTGGAATGATTAGTTGTGGATTGTTAATAATTTTGTGAATTTTAACAACACCGATATTAGAATGCATGCATGTGTGCTTTCTTTTTTGATTTTCTTTTTTGTAATAGTACTGACATGTGCATGTTGTTGTTTTTGACTTTTGTCAACAGAAAAATCCCTAGAGATTTGACTGAGGCGTCGTTGTCAGGAGCGGGGTTATCGATTGTGGCAGCTCTCTCCATGATGTTTTTGTTTGGAATGGTTAGTTGCTGGGCTGTCATGTTTATCACTAGTAGAATTTTGGACACAATGTGTGTATTTTAGGTTGATATTGGATCGTTTAATGCTGATGCGTCTAATCCAATTATGAGTATCTTCTATTTTGTTTTGTTAAGGTTCGGTATGGTTTTTAACTTTGGTTTTGATATTTGTCTTGTAATTTTGTTTCAGGAACTTAATAATTATTTTGCTGTCAGCACCACTACATCTGTGATTGTTGATACAAGTTCTGATGGTGAATTTTTACGTATAGATTTCAATATGAGGTAATAACACAAATAGGTATTTTTTGTCTGCGTGTATTCACAAATTGTTGCTATTTTCTTAAGAATACGGAATTGTCCCTACAGGAATTGTGAAGACCAGTTTGTTTGGAGATCAATTAGTTGCTTGCTAGAGTATTGGCTAATTCGTTAAACAAAATGTTTTCTAGTTTGACGTTTTAGGGGCTTGAAATACACTTGTAGAAGGAAGAGTGGTTAAGAATTGTTACACTTTTCTAGGGCATTTTCAAACTGGGTATGGGTAGGCCTTTTGATGAAACTGTGCCAGTTTGTTATCGAATTATTGGTGAAATTAGGAGTGGGACGGGGATATAACAAGATAATCATTAAAAGGATGGGGGTTCAATTTTGATACTTGGCGTGTTGTGATGGTTTATCTCTTTATGAGCTTTATATTCCTCTATCTCTTTTTTTCTGGCTGATAGATTCCACTTATTTTGCAGTTTTCCTGCACTCTCGTGTGAGTTTGCATCGGTCGATGTGAATGACGTGCTGGGAACAGTAAGTTGCTACATTCTATTACTTTGTTTTCTTATTCATTTTTTACTCACGGTATGACATTTTATCTCTTGTCCAGTGACATTTTGGCATTAGTCCCTAATTTTTTACCTCTTATTTACAGAACAGGCTCAATATAACAAAAACAGTTCGTAAGTTTTCTATTGATTCAAATTTAAGACCCACTGGCTCAGAGTTTCATCCGGGAACAATTGCAAATGCTGTTAAGCATGATGATGAAGTAGATGAAGAATTTGTTGAAGGTGCTTTGCCACTCACGTCACATAGCTTTGATAAATTTATTCAGCAGTAAGTGGACCAGCATTGGTATTTTTGATTTTTTAGTTATGCAAGAGCTCATTTCTTAGATTTTTTTATGGATCATTTACACCATTTTTAATGATCCTTTTGCAGGTTTCCAATTACAGTTGTAAATTTTTATGCACCTTGGTGTTCCTGGTGCCAACGTTTGGTAATTATTTTATATTATTTCTTTAACTTTTCTTTAATTCAGGAAATAAGGGTGCTACCTGATGTATTTGTTGTTTCCTACACTGATATCTGTTTCTTCTTCAACAATGTCTGACTCTTCCTCAAAAGATATATCTCGTTTTACTAACGGCTCGGTAACAGTGGCAAAGTCTAATTTAATTGTTTAGTGCATCCTCATCATGAGATTCATTTCAGTCAGTAGTGACTGACTAATGCTAAGTCATGATGCAGAAGATTAACTGATATATTGATTGTCATGCAAATTGTGCTAATAGCTGCATATAATTGGTCCATATAAGATTATTGGAAGTTCCTTTCATACAATGAATTACTTATGCAAAAGTTTTTTCTTTAATGAATGATGGTGTGATGGATAGATTCTGAACTTGTTACATGGATTTATCATCTATTCTTTTGCTTCAGAAACCTTCATGGGAGAAGGCAGCTAAAATAATGAGAGAGAGGTATTTTATTATTCAGTCATTGTTTCTCACACTTCTTGAAAATACATTGTAGAAGGTCTACTCTCACTTTGCTAATTCAATGTCCCACATGCATATCTTTACACTTTCTTTAGATATGATCCAGAAATTGATGGGAGGATTCTTTTGGCAAAGGTAGATTGCACTACAGAAGGTGATTTGTGCAGGAGGTACTATTGCTGATTTATTTATTGTTTTTTTTACTTGTGGTTTACATAGTTTTCTACTTAATTTTTCTATTTTATTGTTCAATAAAATTTGTAGCCTTTCATTTTAAATTTTGAAATCATACATATAGAGACACTGTTGCAAAATTAAGCCTTGAAAATAAGCTGCTGATGAACTTGGAATGGAGAAAGAAAAGAGTGGATATAGACTTTAGTTATCTTAGTAGAAAAAGATGGGAGTATAAAGTTGTGGAAAGTTAAAAAGGGGGATAACTGCCATTTGAAAGAGAGAATATTGGCGAGAACTCAAAAATATGCGCAAGTGGGTCTCGTAACTCGTTCTGGTTCTTTCCAGGTTTAGCACGGGCAACAGAATGATGTGTCATACTCATATGTATTAAGTTGATTTGTCGGTTCGACCCTTATAATAACTTGAATTTTTTATCTATTTGTCCTGCTCATCACTTATTAGATATTACTAGATATTATGGTAAGAAATGTCAAAATGCATATAGATGCTAGTAACATGAGTAATCGAACACTCTGAAACCTGGATATAAGTTATACTTTGCATTTACCTCACCACATGTCATCAACAATAAGTTGACAATATGAATAAGTTGAATTAGAAGTAGGAATTTACAATTGGATACTATCAGTGTATATTGATTTTTATACTTTATCTCCACTTAAGACAATTTCGATTTTTGTGAAATTAAGGTTAGATGTTATTATTATTTTTTCTTATTTTCTCATTTGTTTCCTACGTAAAAGGGGGGGTTTGATTTTCACCTCAAATTATCATTCTGGAAAAAAATATTCTCTCCACTTCAGCCTCTTTCAAACAAAGTTTTTGCCTGTTTTTGTTTTCTGTTTGTGGTGCTTCAAAACCTCTGTTGTGTGCATGCAGAAGGAGAACAACACAAACTTCATGATATTCTCGCAATGATAAATGTTAGTATTTAGTAACACAATTTTTGTACACTCTTTGTAAATCGTTCTCTATTATTGGTTGACTTTGATTTGGGTTCTAGTGTCCTACTAAATAGTCAGAGCACTCTCAATTTAGGGGAACCCACGTGAAAGTATCCAATAATAGAGTTTGTTAATAAGTGTGTATCAAAGAGTGTGTTGCTAGTATTTCTCTTCACTCAAATGTAATGTCTTTCAAAAGAAATCCATCAATTGGAACAGTTGAGAATAACTCTGGTTTTTATACCAGAAATTGGATGTACTAGAAATGCATGTTGTTGATTCCTTTAGATTCAAGGTTTATTTATATTGTGTGTGCTATGTCTTCCGCCCTTCCAGACAGGAAACACAGAGGATCATGTAATCATGTTAAGTATCTGAAATGTTCTAAAAGATTTCAAATTGAGCCTGAAGCTCTTCATTATACTCCCTCAGTTATTTATTATAAGTTGCTTTGGGAAATATATCTTCCCTTGCCATTAATGAAGGGCAATTTTGTAAAACCCTTCATAATTTCTCTTTTTCATGCAACAATTATTACATTTCTTAATACGTGTGAAAAGTCCAAAACGACTTATGATAAAAAACAGATGGAATAATTTGTTACTACCTGCTTTGTGTCTTGTTTTGTTTGCATTTCCATGTTCTCTTGCTATTTTCCATCTATGCTTCTTTTGCCATTGTTTCACATTTTCAATGTCCAGGCATCACATACAAGGGTATCCGTCTATTCGCATCTTTCGGAAAGGAAGTGATGTCAGGTAATAATTTCATTAAGTAAAATCATTTTCATTTGTCCGATATTTGATAAAAATCCTATTTACGTTGAATATTTGAACTAACAATCACTTCTTAGTGTTTATATCATGTATGTTTAATAATTTATTGTTATTATACAATTTAAACTGCAATAACATCATCGAAGTTATCCTTGTGCAAACATCTTAATGAATAAGTGCTCGTCTGCCTATCTTTTTTCTGGATATTTGTATACATACAGTAATTTGATTGTATTACATTTTTTTAAATGTATAGCGCCATAGGTGTTTTTCCTTTTACAAAATATGGGAGTGGGCCTAAAACTCACATCTAGAATGTGTGTAATGTAGAGGCCAAACTGAAAATCTTGTTAGGATCAAGGAATCCAATTTACATATTTTATTATGTGGATTAGAATCGTAAGTTATGATTTGAATTAGTAAATCATATCAACTAGCATTTATTGTATTTATTCTACATGCTATTAAAAATAGAGGTGAGTGTGGTCTGCGTTTTAGATACAGAAATCACACATTCAACGTAGTATTAGAGCTATGTGACAATTGGGGTTCATAGTAGCTGTTGCCAGCAGCTAGCTCCCACCAGAAAAGTTTTCTGGCAAGATTTCATATTGTTCAGGTGCTCTGCAACTCTCTTCATTTAGCCTGCTAAACAACTTGTCATCTGTTTCTGTCTCTTACAGTCACTGTTGTCGCCACAACCACTTTGGCTGTTACGGGCCAATATGGAAACAATGCTCCGGTGAGATTTTCAACGAGAACCCCGCGATCAGGAGAAGATTCTTCTGATCTAAACTGTGAAGTTGAACGCGATGTGCTCAGATTAAAAAGAACTAAGAGAACAGTATAGTGTACTGTTGATGTATTTCAATCACTAAGGCAATATAAACTTCTGGTGAAAATTCTAGAAGGAATAGTACACGGAACAAGAATGGAATCAGAAGAAGGCGGGATTAGAAGTATCAGAGTGGAAAATCAGTTCATACATTTACATTCCCACTTACCTCTTTTTTCTCTACTCTTATACTTCGGCAATTACACAAATCCTTTGAGATTGGAGTTGGCTAGCCTGATCCTTGTGCCATGCCTCACTCGCGTGTTCTCCGGATCTTCAATGAAATTCGGTGCATTTATTGCTGCTCATTTCTTCTGCTTGTGACTCTGCTGCAATTACTGACCCAGCTTCTCTCTGGTTCATCACATTGAAATCATAATTGTGCACTCCCACATGCTTCTACTAATTCTGGCAATTTCATTTTCGGCTTCTGCCCTCATCCGTGTGCATGAGCTGGTCTGGTGAGGTTTCCAGCACTGTTTTCACTCGTGCATGTTGCCTTCACAGTCTGGTTCTAGATCCATCCTTAATTTCTTGTTTCAGAGTGCAGTACACATTTTCTTGTGTAAAAAGCCCTTTTTTGGCGCATTTTCTCTCTACTAGGACGTGCCCTCGTTTGGCTGTATTGTGACATCTTATTAGCTCTTCTCAGCCGGTTGATGTTTCCGTCCAGCTGCATGCATTCACTGTGCTTCATCTAGTGCTTCTCTTTCTCGTCGTTGTGTTTCTCTCTGCATCCAAATGTGATTCAACCAGCCCTGTCTTCTTCAGTGAAAACCAATTCTGAAAACCACTAGAGCCAGCTTCGTAGCCAAGGCTACAGCCCTGTTGTTTCTATTTTCTCTATAATAGATCTTCTCGTTGTAGTAAGCATAAACTTAGTAAGCTTTAGCTTGAGAGGGAGTGTTAGAATCAAAGAATCCAATCCACATTGTTTATTATAAAAATTAGAATCATAAATTAGGATTTTAAATTAGTAAAACATACCGATTAGTATTTATAGTTTTATTGTATTTGTTCTACATGCGATTATAAATTGATGTGGGTGTGAGAATTAAAGTATTGATTGAAATATGTGTGAAAAGGCAATGACAATTCTTCACTTGAGTTTTGTTTAAACACATTTCTTTTTCTGCTACTAGTTGAAAAAGAAGATAAAGTTGGTGTGTTCCTAGAGCCTTTTGGGCAAACCATTTTTGTATTATGGTACTGCTGTGTTTCCTGTTGATCAGCTGAATTAAAGGGAAATAATATTGATGACTAATGTACTGATAAGTAAAACTAAATTGGTGAAGTTATCAGAACTTCACTACCTATGAACTTCTCAATTACCACTTTGAGCGTCTCAATGAATCAATTACTAGTAGACAATGTCTATTCTTTTATAATGATTGGTTCTCTTCTATGTATTTAGAGCTTTTTCAATTCCTATTCAACCATATTTCATGTGAGTGAGTGAGTACTTCCTGAATACTGCGCCATGTTGGAGGTGACTGGATTTCTGAATTTTTGCATTTTCTAAATAACGCTAGTTTGTTGAATGCCTTTCTTATTTCAGAAGTGACCATGGACATCATGAACATGAGTCATATTATGGAGATCGTGATACAGAAAGCCTAGTCAAGGTTCGCAACATTTAACTTTGAGTTAAATTACTTTGAATTAAATTTAGTATGTGTTTGGATTCGTGTTAGAAAAGCAAATCACGGTGGAAAACCATATTCAAATGCAATAAAACGTGAAAATAATGGAGCAACTATTAGGAGCTTTTGAGTTGTTGTGGTTTTTCAATGCAATTTTGATCAAACTGATGGTCATCCAAACATACACTATACAGCAGACTGCTTAATGGGATTTCATGTAACTAAACCTCATTTCTCCGTATGCAGACAATGGAGGGTTTAGTGGCATCTCTTCCAACAGGATCTCAACATCTAGCTTTGGAGGATAAATCCAATGGAACAGATAATGTAAAAAGACCCGCACCATCAACTGGTGGATGTAGAATTGAGGGATATGTTCGTGTGAAAAAGGTAAACTCAGGATTAAAAGTTATAGTTCAGCCTTAAGTTTTAGAAAAAATCTTGTTTCTTAGTTTTCTAATTTGACCATGGATTAAGTGGTCTTACATTTCTCTGGAAATAACTGATATAGTTACTCCTTGATTGATTTTTTTACTTTTGCTTCTAACTTAAACTTTAGTTGTTCCATTAAAAAAATAGAAATTTCATCGATTAATACAAAAATCATTTGCTCATAAAAAAAAAAAATCACTGAAAAAGTAAGGAAAGTGACATTTATAGGTTTTCCCCCTAGATTTTCAATATAATGTTGAAAGAAATATAAAATGTTTAGGACATTGCAGGTTCCAGGAAGCTTGGTTGTCTCAGCTAGATCAGATGCACATTCATTTGATGCTTCTCAAATGAACATGTCACATGTCGTAGACCATCTGACTTTTGGAAAAAAAGTGATGCCTAGAGCCTTGAGTGACGTGAAGCATTGGATACCATACATAGGAAGAAACCATGACAGGCTTAATGGGCGGTCATTTATCAACTCTCGTGATTTGGAAGGAAATGTTACTGTAAGTATAATATTTTATATAAAAAATTCTTAAAACTCAGTGCAAGCTTTACTATTGGGAGTTGTATGGTTGATATAGAATGTTGAATTGTCTATTTTAATGGGACAACGTATGTCGATAACCATTTGCAAGATTAAGATGCTACCTATAGCATAGATGTCCAGGGCCTGAAGTTTTTTCTTCTCTTTTTTTTCTCCTTTCTTTTATTCTATAATGCCTTACTGTTTTTGTACCACTCAAACCATCATAAATAGGTTGGGCCTTTTCTGTCTTTCTCTTTAAGTTTGTCTAGCCAGAGAACAATATGAATCTGTTCGTATAAGATTATTAAAAATAATTTTTATCTTTTAATTATGTTTGTGTGTAAGCTTATTTTTGAAAATCATTTTGTTAAGAAAATGATTTTATGCTGAAAATTAAAAGTTATTTTGATTAGCTTTTGAATAAAATCATTTTTAATAGTAGAGAAAGAAATATAAACTCTCTTTTAATAATTTCAAACAAACCCCGAATAGCACACTTTTGTTAAAAATCTCTATAAATTATCTCTAGATTATTTATATCATTATTTTAATTCACAACAATATAACTAAAACATCAAAAACATATTTTTAATAAATCATTTGAGCACAGATTACAATGTGGAATGCTTATAGATTTTAACACTAAATCAGCACAGAAATTACTTATTCTGTGTGCTTGTTGAAGTTTTCCCAAGTCTTCAAGTTTCTCAACTGCAAAGTTCACTCTTTCACTTTGCAATGCTTAAATATGGAAGGTAGATACAATAATCTGGGAGGAATGTTTAAATGTCACATTAGAATTTTAAAAGCTTTGACTTGGACATATCTACTACTCCAGACTTAAATATAAGAAAAAAGTAGTACAGGTATAATGTATTTGATCCAAATGTGAACAGAGATATGTATTCTCTTGCTTACATAAGTCTAGAGTGAGTATTTTCTTGAAGTGTCACTGCTAATATTACTCTATAAGATGTCCAATGTTTTTTGTCCTTAACATTATCTGTATGCTCCCCTAATCTCTGTTTGAAGCACCCATCAAGGAGACAACTTAACTAAATAAATCAATATATGCAGTGGAGACGATAAAACTTGGTTCCCCCCTAATTTGTTACTAATTACTGTGTTAGTCGCCACTGAGGTGATATAATACAACTTCTCTTTGATACTCATTTGATGATTCCAATCATGCTTATTTCCATCTGTGTGGATTTTGCTAACTACAGAAACACGAGTCTCCCTGATATTTGAGATTTACTGTGACCACAATGTTATACATTAATCTGAAATTTGCGTCTGTCTGCAGATAGATCATTATATTCAGGTAGTTAAAACAGAGGTAATAACCAGAAAAGGTTATAAATTAATTGAGGAGTACGAGTACACAGCGCACAGCAACGTGGCACACAGCATAAACATCCCTGTTGCAAGGTTCCATCTTGAGCTCTCCCCCATGCAGGTCAGCACATAGAAGTTATGGTTCAAGTATAAATGGGCACTGCATTTTTTTTAGTAAAGTTATTTTAGTTTACAATGTTTGTTTTGTTTTCAGGTCTTAATAACAGAGAACCAGAAGTCTTTTTCACATTTTATTACAAATATCTGTGCTATTATTGGGGGTGTTTTCACGGTTTGTATTTTCTACTTATTTATTCTACATACTTCGGTTTTAAGCTGTATTGTTAATTATATTATTGTTGACAAGTCTTTTTTGTGGTTTCAGGTAGCTGGAATTCTTGACTCGATTCTGCACAACACTATGAGGGCAATGAAAAAGATTGAGCTTGGCAAGAATTTTTGATAGATAGGCAAAAGTTTTGTATAGGGCGATGCTTCTAATTTTGTTATAACTAGCTTCCTTAGCACTTTGTTTTATTTAGGTATGTTATAAATCGGACAAATGTAATGTTCTAGTTGTTACTTCAGTGAAATGATCCTATTACAATGTCCAATAAACATGAATACGGATTTCAAGGTGCATTATGCACCGGACTGGTTAAGGCATGAGAGCGGTTTCTCTCTCGTGAGAATTCCTCCAGGGCAATCCTATTCTTTGAAAAAGGTTGGTAAAATATATCAATATAAGATGGATTGGTTTTAACGACTGTCATTAAAACTGGATGGAAAACCAACTGGATGCAAAACCATGGAAAGGTATACTGGCAAAAAAATCTCTGTGCCAACTCATTTTCCCTTGCACAGTTGGATATAGAATATTGGGTGGTATTCACTACATCCAATTAAGTATTCACTACACCCATGTAGTGTTCACTAACTCTAGAAACTTAAATATACCCGGAAGCATTTAGATGTATCAATTATACAACAAATCTCCATCAGACAGACATCTTCATCCAAATAAAAAAAGTATTTTGATTTCAATCTTTGGACTATTTTCTAGAACAAAATATAGGTAAATTTGAATTTTAAAATTTGGACACCCTTTTACGTATTGCCTGAGTCTTTATTTCAAAACGATGGGGGGTGGATTCGGATTTCAGAATTCAGACAAACTCTAGCGTAATATTATGAACCCAAGTATCATATTATGAACCCATGATAGCACATAAATATTTATGCAATAAACCATACAAATGAGTAAATAAGTAAGTCATAACTAAGATTAAATTTTCTCATCTCATTTGTAAATCATGCACCAGTCAATCATAAAATAAAACTAACCATACAAAATTTTAAATTGTTCACAAAATACAAATAAAAGTTCAAATTGTTCACTAAATACAAATAAAAGTACAACTACTGTGTATATCTAATGCAATGTTCCTCCTCTATGCATGTACTACAATGTACGCCGTGTCTTTGCTAAGATTGCCTATAGAGTGACCCTCTCAGTAGTGTCTTCTTGACACTTTCCTCTAACTATTGCCTCTCTCCTGATAACAACAATACAATGACATATCGACAATAAATCTACAACATGGTCCACCATTGCCTGTTCCTCTTCTAATAACTTCTGATGAGCTGACCTGGGGGGGGGGGGATCTTCTTTTGCTTCTGGTGTCATGTAAGAATGAGACACTATAAAATCATCGAATATAACCGTATATCGCAGTCCACTGACAAGGAACTGATACACTACATACATCCTCTAATAACAAATGTTCATGGTATTCCGTAAATATCGCATTAACATCTTTGCAGAGGACAGTGGAAGAAACACTAATTATGGGGTCCTTAGGTATACCCTGCAAATACCCAAACTGTCGCAGTACTCGCTCAGGTAAATTCGAGTACATAAGCCGAGACCCACAATTCATCCATCCAGAGTACCACAATATCACATCCAACTGTCATGTCTAACGGTGCTCACCGTACGGTGTGAAACAGATATCATCTGTCAGGATGTGGTCAAAAGTAAGCCTATACGAGTTGGAATACCCCCAAAAGTAGGACAATCGAGCACACACGCAACAAATCCTCAAAGTAGTCTTCAACACACTCCCTTTAGGCAATACCTGGAAAATGATGGAGGATCCATGTTGTTGCGGTGAGAATCGGATATCAAGCTATTAATTAACTTGAATCACACATCTTTGAAATTCACCACCGAGCTTTGATTTATCCAAAGGAAAGGGTAAAGACCGAAGAAAACCTAATTGCGCTAAGTGAAGACAAAGCTAAGAGATCGGGGATCGGGGGTTGGTTATACTAAGGGAAGGTATTAACACCCTAAGTATCTGTAGTACTCTACAGGAACCTCTTGTTTGTACTTGTGTTATGTTATGTTTGCTTGCCAAAGGAACTAGGTGTTAAGGGTAAGGTAAAGACCTAAGGGTATGTACACTAAGTTTGCTCGCCAAGACGTCGCATCTTGTGCCTACGTATCTGACTAAAGAATCAGAGCAACTGTAGTTCACCTAACTAATGGCGAGGAACCATTGACTATGGCCAAAGTTCCAAGGGGGAATGAGTATGAGCTCATGTAGAGTCAAGCAATTCTCTAATTCTAAATTGTGATGGGGTGAAGTGAATACTCAAGGTGATGAGTCTCACGTAGAGTCCAAGAACTCTAACTTAATTCTAAGTTGTAATATTGAATGGCTATGAGGCCAAGGGTGAAGATGTCACCAATGACTATGAGGTCAAAGGTTACTTATGACTATGAGGTCAAAGGCTTAAAGAAGGGACCTTATGACTATGAGGTTAAGGGAAGATAATGAGCTATCTATGACTTTGAGGTCAATAGAGAGACTTTCCTTTGGAAGGAGGGAGAGATAACAACTTCTTATGAACAAGAAAGTTACAAGGGATTGAAATTTCATGAATAAAATGAGTGTAAGAACTTAAGGGGATGTACAACAATTAAGCATGATCAAACATCCATGTATGGCAATAGATAGTGAGATAATTCATAACAATCATAACATATGAGCACACATACATATGATAGAGATAACATTTTCAAGTTTGAAATCAAAGGCAAAAATACCCAAAGCAAGGGACTTAGCAACAAAGCTAGAAGGTATAAACAAAAACCCTAATGGTATAACGTTATTTAAAGTTAAGGAAACCTTTCAAAATAACCCTCTCAACCCAAAGGAAATTCTCACAAAAATCTCAAGAAACAAGTGATTTTTCAAAAGAAGTACAAAGCTAAATATAAGGTTATGCATATTTTTGGAATTTTTAGAAATGAATATGAGAATAAAATAAAAATGAAAGATAAATTTATAGAAAATTAAATTGAGCATAAAAAGGTTTTTATGAATTTTTTTGGAGTTTTTTGGGTAAAAGAAAATATTTTAATTAATTAAATTCAAGTGAAAAAGAAAAAATAAAATGTTTTAAAACTAAACAAGAGGGGGTGTACTAGAATTTGGGATGAACTAGGATCCCTTTGCCAGGTGCATGGGCCTGTGAGTGGGGGGAGGGGGGGTGCCAGAATCGATTTCGCTAGGCCCAAAATGTGAAAAGAGGAAGGATGGATAAAAAGAACACAAGCAAAAGGGTGTCTGGGGCGAGGGGGATTCAAACCCCAGACCCCTTGGTTACAACGCTGCACTCGTACCACTGGGGTGACTATTAGGGGTGGCAAACGGGCATGCCCGCCCCGTTTAGGCCCGCCCCGCAAAAGCCCGCAAAAAAACGGGGCGGGGCGGGGCGGTCAAAGGTGGAGATGCGGACTCATTTTCTAGGCCTGCCCCATTTAATGACGGGCCCGCGGGCATGCCCGCCATTCTCTTTAATTTTTTTTTAATAATAATATATTAATTAAAATAATTTATATTAATAATAATAGTATAATGATGAAAATAAATAAAAAGAAAATAGATGTAGATGTAATGTATATTTAAATTTAATTAATAATAATATCAATAATCTTAATTTAATTATTTTTATTTTATTGAAATTATTTTATGGATAATTGAATTTAATTATTGAAACTATATTAATTAATTATTCAATTATTGATTATGTATGTTAGAATAAGTTTTAGTGGGAAGCCTACAAGAAGTTAATTATAATTTTCAAACCAAAGCATTTTTCTAGTGGAGCTGAGGGAATAGTCAGTATGAATTTGCTAAGGTGCTAAACAGGAAGCAATTATTAGAAATGAGAAGTATTGTAGCGTAACAAAATAATTTCCCTTACGGTCACTGTAGCGAATAAATAAATAATTAATGAAAGTGAATAGATAATTTATGGTAGCAAATGAGTAGAATAATAATGAAATGAAACTAATAATTTCCTAGTACATGTGAATTGTAGCGCACAACATTTATGGTCCATACTGTTCAAGCTATAATAATAATATAAGATATAATAATAATATAAGATAGAATGGGTTGTTTTTACCCGTGGGCATACCCGCCCCGTTTAGGCCCGCCCCGCAAAAGCCCGCAAAAAAACGGGGCGGGGCGGGGCGGGCATACTTAAATATGCGGGTTCAAAATTCAGGTCCGCCCCGCAAAAAATGACGGGTAAAACGGGCTTTCCGCGCGGGCCGGACCCGTTTTGCCACCCCTAGTGGCTATACATCCAATGTATAAGCCACCCCTGAAAATGTTTAAACTCTCAGGTGAATAAAAATGCTATTTTGAAAATGAATCACATGAAATAATGCACGCTTAAGAAATAGTCTCAATCGGTCACACCCCTTTCTAAGTCACTACCAGACAATTGCTTCAATCCCACCATTCTCACATTTCCACGCATACACCTTCATGCACCATGCACTAAAACTCAAACAAAAAAAATGTGAAACAAAGAAACAAGAGAACCACGATGCACTCCTCTCTTGTTCAAACAATACTGTACTCATCTCTCAACTAAACCTCAAGAAATAAAAGCTTACAATACAATACTCACATCAAAGAATAACACTCAAACATGAACAAAACCTGTTGATGGCATAATCAGAGAGAAAACAACATAAAAGCAAGCTGGTTCAGAAATGCAACCACACCTTATTTCATGCCAAAACACCAACACAGATCCAAAGCAAAACTCATGTGTACATACAATATCAATGCATGTTTATGTCTATAACCATGGATAATGAGGGCAAGTGTGAGACCAAACACTCATCATATCAACACACATCTAAGAAAACTTTCAAGTTGTTTAACTGAGATTTGTACAATATGAGTAACACTAAAGTAAACCTCTGGTATTCAACTTGGCATGAACAACATGGTATCAGGAACTGGAAGTATCAAAAGCATTACATAAACTCAACAATATCATTCACATGGTCATTTGACTTAAATGCAAAAACAGACAATATGGTAGCAGCATGATCATGATATTTTAAACATAGAGTTATGAGTTAACAACGTGAGAAAATGAGAACAAAAATATGTCACGACAGTATGACCTCAACCAAAACCTTCATGTTATTCAACCTATCCTAGCATAATATGGACAACTTGAGCACCTCTGAACATTCAGACTATAACATAAGGACAAAAACATTATAACATCAGCACCAAAAGCATCATATATACTCAATATTTTCATTCACGACATCACATAGAACTGACTAAAATGCAAGATATTGAAATGATGACAACATTGAAAACAAAATGATCATGGTATTTGAACATGGAGTAAAAAAGAGAGGAGGTTACCTAGTGGAATAAGTCCACTGCACCTTCTTAAGTATGAACCAAGTTTCTTTCTCTTCAATCTAGCAACAGCTATAAAGTGTTCTTCTCCTTCCTCTTTCTTGCCAAGAGAATGCACAAAGTCACAAGCTCTCAATATTATAGTGTTATGTGTATTATTGGTGTCTAACAAGTGAGAAAGACTCTCCTTTTATAGGAGAGCAGGTTGGTTAATGGCGTGGAAGACTCAACAGACAATGGTTTTGTCTTATGGATTTTCTCTTTACTCACTCTTGGACCAAGTATCCTTTGTACATTGTTGATTCTAGTCAACCTTGGAGAAAACCATGCTTCGTGGCCGAGCAAGAGCAGTGGAAAGAGGATGCAGAACTGTCATATTCACAATCCCTTGTATATCCCTGAAACTCCTTTTGTTGTGTCATGAGAGAGAGTGTTAAAAGAAGTAAAGCTTGGGATTGAGAATCATAGGCTTATGCGCATCATAGGACAATCTTTATGCTGCACACTTTGTTTCATTAATCCAATATCATGTCCCCAAAACACCTTTTGGTAAGTCATAAGAATGAAAGCTTAAAGAGGTAATGTTTGAGATTGCACATGGAGGGGCAACACGCCAAGTATAAGAGACTTGTGGCAAAAGATATTGTGAACTGATAAAAAGAAACCAGTGTGATGGTACTTGGCATTTGATTAGGATCTTTGGTTCAGATTGTAATCTAAAAATGAAACAAAGTTTGGGCCATGAAATATAAGTTATGCTAGGCACTTCAACATATGAAAATTCCTTGTCCAATGAACCCAATGGAATGGTATTTGAAAATTGGCACGCAACAGAGGTTCTTTGATATGAGGGAAAGTTTGAATTTGAACTTGAAAACATGTAAGAGTTGGTGGTGAAATTTGATGTAGCAGCATATGAAAAATTAGCATTTCATGAGTGCATGGTAACAACTTCATCATGCTCTAACTCAACAATTAGACATGTCATGATGGATTAAGGACTTGAGTGTTTCATCTTGGATCAAAATCTCAAAAGTCAAAGCCTCAGTCAAAACCCTAATTCCTCAAGAATACAACATGGAGGATCTCTGATGATTTTGCTTCTTCAATCTCCTCTAAGGCACATAGATGGCCTCTCTGGATGTCTAGTGTCACATGGAATTATGTCCCAATGCTTGGGACCATAACTTGATCAAGATCAAGGGCAATGGTTGACTCTCTTGACCAAAACCTTAGTTTGAGGTACAGTGAACTTGGTGGTTGTATGGAACTTAAGGATGTCTTAGAAGACCTTGAAACATGTGGAAGTCTGGCTTATTGACTTTGCCCTCTTTCTTGTGCAAACCCTGGTTTTCACATAAAAGAACAAACTAGCTAGATATGAGGTGGTTAGTTAATAATGCACATATGATTGAATCTAAATGCAAATGCAAAATGATATGACATCTAAGGGGTAAAATTTGGGGTATAGCAGTTACCCCTATTTAAATAACTTTACCAGATGGCACTAGGAATAGAACTCCTCGGGACATCAAGGTGAAAGGTATTTAAATATAGCAAACTGGAAATTTTTCCCTTAGATGGAATACAGATGCTAAGGACAGGCGACGTACATGCAGATGTTGACATGCCATAAACTTCTAGTATGATGATATGATGCCCTGATAGTGCAAAAATGCAGACAAACAAGACACCGAAGGATAAAGAGCAACCAAACACATGTGAGCTTCACTTGGGGAAGGATGTAGGTTAGCACCCATGAGAAAGACTCACTGGGGATGCAAACTAACCAACAAAAGAGACTCACTGGGGAGACTCTAAGGAAATACTGGGGTATAAAAATAAAGGGGAAACCCTGCAGATCCTCACTGTAGATAGGAGCCAGAGAGGGGTTCTCCACTGGGGAAAGATCCAGGGAGATGGACGACAGGTTTATAGGTGACCGGACGACACTGAGGAAATAAAAACGCACTCCTTACTGGGCATGAAACCAAAAAGAAGACATGACTTCCCTTGGGGATCAATTTGAAACAAGAGGATAAACACCCAACCAAAGATTTTATAGGGATTTCTTATACTAAAGAGTTCAAACGAGATCTTCAAGAAAAGCCAGAGATGAATTTTGCGTGCGTCAAATGATGATCAATCACAAGGACTTTCAAAGAGATATTGATAATGACTAGAATCAGAAATAACACGCTAGTAAACACTGGGCTTATGGTATTAATAATGATAAAAAAAAGACGCCAGTAAACACTGGACTTGGGGAAAACAACAACGATTCAAGAAAGGTGTAGGTTCACATTTGATCCGTGTTTTAAGTAATGCCAGCAAATACTGGACTTTAGGTTCATATCTGACTTGGTTTAAAACAATTCCAGCAATTACTGGACTTTAGGTTCATATCTGACCTGGTTTTCAAACTTCGGGTTCACATTTGACCTAAGTTTAGGTTCACATTTGACCTGGATTAAAACAATGCCAGCAATCACTGGACTTTAGGTTCATATCTGACCTGGGTTTAGGTTCATATCTGACCTGGGTTTAGGTTCATATCTGACCTGGTTTTCAAACTTTAGGTTCACATTTGACCAGAGTTTAGCTTCACATTTGACCTGGATTCCAAACAATGCCAACAATTACTGGACTTTAGGTTCATATCTGACCTGGGTTTAGGTTCATATCTGACCTGGTTTTCAAACTTCGGGTTCACATTTGACTAGAGTTTAAACAATGCCAACAATTACTGGACTTTAGGTTCATATCTGACCTGGTTTCAAACTTTAGGTTCACATTTGACCAGAGTTTAAACAATGCTAGCAATCACTGGACTTTAGACACCAATATGAGTTGGTTTACCGGGGTTGCATAATGAAGATTAGACTTCCTGAGGAATAGGAATTATAAGCCAATTTGATGCACGCAGGTGAAGACCAAACGCAAGCAAGACACGGACACAAATCCATGCATCAACATGTTAAGGTAAAGGAGGTAAAGACCCACAAACAAAATACACCAAAATGCAAAAATGCACGATAATATGGTATGATGCGAATGTTCAATGATATGCAAGAGACGACTCTAACGAGAGACGACAGACTGGGAAATAGGGTAGATGGATGACACATCCACTGCAAGAGGTCACACTGAATCTGAAGGGAATCGGCAGCTTGGAATCAATCAGGGAATATATTTCCTTCTCTTGCGAAAGTGACATTTTTCACGTTCAACAAACATCTGTGAAGATATTGGGGAGAAGTCCTTTGTATCGTAGTAGTCAGTCATTACTGAAACGTCCGATCCGGGAAGTATTGTCAATTAAAAATTTACTTCAATGAGGAGCTTGTGCGCCAGATGATTTAATAGTGCTTTCGTCACAACCAGAGTTATTGGGGAAGCAAATGATTTCACTGAATCGTCCCTAATGCCAAAGAAAATTATATTTTCATTGTGTTTTCTCGGAAGATTTTTAAAACATTTTCCGCTTTCAAAATCGTTATTAATGAATAAGTGAAGTTTTGCATAACAAGAAAAATAATAGAGCAATGATAAATATCAAACAAAGAATGGTCCAAAATCTGATTTTATTAGAATGGTAACTTTCCAATGGCGAAGTTACATGGAACATTACAACTGGAAAATGGCAATTTGGGAAAAGGTTACATCGTATTCAATGACCACTACCATCCCTAATGACTAAAAGTCCTAAAAAAGAACTTTGCTGCTGATGAGGGCAAATGAACTTGAGCTTCTTCATGAATTCCTTGAAGTAGGTGACAACCCCGTCTGACACAGTGAAACTCCTTTGTCCCTAACTTTTGCCTGGATCGCCTTTTCAGGTTTTCAGTCCACCGGGACGCTCTTTTTTGCCTAGGCCGCCCTTCCGGGTTTTCAACCTAGCGAGCTCACTTTTTTTAATTTGATCCCTAACTTTTGCCTGAGTCTCCTTTATAGGTTATGACCCACCAGGATACCCTTTTCTTGCCTAAGTCGCCATTTCTGGTTTTTGACTTAGCGGGCTTTTTAGGCGTAATATTTTCGTACTGAGTCAGCGTTCACAGGGTATGCGAGTTGTTCACCATCCATCGTTGCAAGGAATAAGGAGCCTCTTGAGAACACAGTTTTCACCACAAATGGACCCTCATAGTTGGGTGCCCATTTTCCGCGAGCATCCCTTTAAGATGGCAAGATCTTCTTGATTACAAGTTCTCCTTCTCGGAATTCTCGAACACGGACCTTTTTGTCAAATGCTCTCTTCATTCTCTTCTGGTACAAGTGACCATGACACATGGCAGTCAGTCGCTTCTCATCAATGAGGTTCAGCTCGTCATATCTCTCTTGGACCCATTCTGCTTCATCAAGCTTGATTTCCATCAGAATTCTCAAAGATGGTATCTCCACCTTAATGGGAAGAACAACATCTATTCCATATACCAGAGAAAAGGGAGTTGCCCCTGTCGAAGTTCGAACCGAAGTTCTGTATCCATGCAAGGCAATGGTAACATTTCATGCCAATCCTTATAAGTCTTGACCATTTTTTACATGATCTTTTTGATGTTCTTGTTGGCAGCTTTGACAGATCCATTCATCTTGGGATGGTAAGGTGAAGAGTCATGATGCTCAATCTTAAAATTGTCACACAACTCCTTCATTGTATTATTGTTCAGGTTTGTCCCATTGTCAGTTATGATTCTGTTAGGGATTCCATAATGACAGATGATGTTATTCTTGATAAAACGGGCGACTACTTGCTTGATCACATTGGCATATGAGGCAGCTTCAACCCATTTGGTGAAATAGTCAATGGCCACTAGAATGAAACGATGACCATTAGAAGCTTTAGGCTCAATAGCCCCAATCATGTCAATGCCCCACATAGAGAAAGGCCAAAGGGATGACAAAACATTTAGCAATATTGGAGGCACATGCATCTTGTCAGCATAAATCTGGCATTTATGACACTTTCTGGCGTATTGGATACAGTCAGCTTCCATAGTCAACCAATAATACCCAGCCCTTAAGATCTTTTTAACCATGGCATGTCCATTGGCGTGAGTGCCAAAGGCTCCTTCATGAATGTCGTGAATCAACAAGTCTGCTTCTCGTTTATCAACACATCTTAGCAGGACCATGTCGTAATTCCTCTTGTAAAGTACATCATTGCTGAGGAAGAACTTGGATGATAGCCTTCACAAAGTTTTCTTGTCAAGACTAGAAGCATTGGCAGGATGCTCTTGAGTCTTCAGATAATTCACGATGTCGTGAAACCACGGTTTCCCATCTACCTCTTCTTCAATTGACTGGAAAAGGGTGGGCTCAGTTTTGTGCTCAATTCTGATCAATGGCGCCTCATTAACAAATTTGACTTGCCACATTGAAGCTAACATTGCTAGGGTGTCGGCTATGTGGTTCTCCGAGCGAGGAACATGACGAAAAGTAATCTCGTCAAAGTATTGGATCATCTCCACAATGTAATCATGGTACGGGATCAAATTCTTGTCTTTAGTCTCCCATTCACCCTTGGCCTGATAGATAACTAAAGCAGAATCACCAATGACTTCTAGAATCTTGATTCTGAGAACAATTGCAGCTTCAAACCCAAGATACACGCTTCATACTCAGCAATGTTGTTTGTACACTCAAAGTCTAACCTTGCTGTGAAAGGAGTATTACCACCATTAAGGTTCATCAGTACAACACCCACGCCATGTCTTTTATAGTTGGAAGAAGCATCAAACATCATTTTCCATCACGAACCAGGTTCAGGACCTTCATCAGGGCCTGGCTCTTCACAATCTCTCTTTATCAACATAATATCCTCATTGGGGAAATTAAATTTGAAAGACTCATAATCTTCAACAAACTGATCTTTAAGGTACTCTGATAAGACACTCCCCTTGATAGCCTTCTGAGTGACATATTGGATATCATATTCTGACAAGAGCATGTGCCAACGGGCAAGTCTTCCTGTTTGAGCAGGTTTCTCAAAGATATACTTTATCGGATCCATTTTGGAGATCAACAAAGTAGTGTGACATATCAAATACTGCCTCAAATGTCTGGTAGCCCATGCCAAAGCACAACAAGTGTTCACTAGCAATGAATAACGACTTTCGCAGTCGGTGAACTTTTTGCTCAAATAATATATAGCATGCTCCTTGCGACCAGTTTCATCATGTTGGCCCAAGACGCATCCCATGGATCCTTCCAACACAGTCATGTACATGAAGAGAGGTCTTCCAGGAATAGGGGGAACCAAGATCGGTGGTTCTTGCAGATAATTCTTGAGTTTATCAAAAGCTTGCTGATAATTAGAATTCCACTATACAGTCTGGTCTTTACGGAGCAACTTGAAGATTGGCTCACATATGGGAGTCATGTTAGAGATGAATCTGGAGATATAATTCAGACGGCCCAGAAAACCTCTTACTTGAGACTCGGTCTGCGGAGCTGGCATCTCTTGAATGACTCGTACCTTATCAGGGTCCACCTTAATTCCTCGTTGGCTGACGATAAAACCAAGCAGTTTTCCTGATCTGACACCGAAAGTACATTTGGCAGGGTTCAACTTCAGCTGATATTTCTAGAGTCTCTTGAATAATTTCAGAAGGTGATCCAAGTGCTCCTCCTCACTCTGAGATTTAGCAATCATATCATCCACATACACTTCAATTTCTTTATGGCATGTCATGGAACAAGGTTACCATAACTCTCTGATAAGTTGCCCCTGCGTTTTTCAAACCAAAGGGCATGGCTTTGTAGCAATAAGTTCCCCATGGAGTGATGAACATAGTCTTATCCATATTGGCCGGATCCATTCTGATCTGATTGTAGCCTGAGAAACCATCCATAAAGGAGAAAACTGTAAACCGAGCTGTATTATCCACAAGAGTGTCGATATGTGGCATAGGGAAATCGTCTTTAGGACTGGCTTTATTGAGATCCCTATAATCTACGCACATTCGCACTTTGCCATTCTTCTTCATTACCGGCACAATGTTGGCTACCCATTCAGGGTACTTTGAAACTGCCAAGAAACCTGCATCCAATTGTCGCTTGACCTCATCTCTGATCTTGAGAGCCATGTTGGGTCTACTTCTTCGAAGTTTTTGTTTCACAGGTGGACATTCAGGCTTGAACGGTAGCTTATGAACTACTATGTATGTATCCAAACCAGGCATGTCTTGATAAGACCATGCAAACACATCCACATATTCTTCAAGAAGTTGCACCAACCATTGTCTGACCTCTGTTCCAAGCATCACCCCAACCTTGACTTCTTTCTTGATCTTGTCTGTACCAAGATTGATGACGTCGACTTGTTCCTCATGTGGTTGAAGATCCGTGTACTGGTATTCACACATCTCTGCCAAATCATCAGGGACCTCATAATCCTCCTCATCCTCAGCTTGATAGATATGTGAATCAAAGTCGATAGTGAGAGTAGGGTCATTGAATACAATGGGTTTGGGATTTATTCTGCATGATGGAGGGATTTATTTTATTAAAATGTACAAAATCAAATGCAAGAAGAAAATGTTTTTGTAGTTTTGAAAAGATTGCCATTTTCCTTAAAAGTAAAAATAGTAAATAAAGACAAGAGAATTTAACAAAACATCAACTTCATTGATTAATAAGAATTAAAAGCGGTGGCCCATACAAAATAATCCGCTAGCCTTGGGCAGGGCTACGGGATTTGAAAACAACAAAAGCAAGCAAATTACTCTGGCATAGGGTATAAAACAGGGATCTCAATAGCCTCCCAATTACTCAATGCGGCGTCACACTGAAAAACCAAGTAGCTAATGTCCTCGTCTTCAGCGTCTTCAATGATAGCATGAACTTGATGTCCTCCACTGACAAACACTTCCTGAATCGTCTTCAGTCGCCTTGCTGTAGCATCAGCTTTTTCATCAAGAGTTGGTTTGTAACCCAACCCTTGGTACTTCTCTCTCTCTTGAATCTCGATGACTTTGCCCTAGCCTTCAGGTACACCTTCTTTTAGGGCAGATTGGATACTCTTGAAAGAAGCAAAAGATGGATAGTTCGAGGCCATTGGTTCTTCATTGTCAATCATAATAACATTAGATATCTCAAGAGTTTGGAAAGAGGTTTCCAAAGCGTTTTCATCAGCTTCAATGTATCGGAAAGAGGATAGGTTACTGACCATTAGATCTTCTTCACCATGGATAATGACCAATTTCTCATCAGCTACAAATTTCATCTTTTGATGCAAAGTCGATGTTATAGCACCGGCTCCATGGATCCAAGGTCTTCCCAACAGACAACTGTAAGCGGGATTGATATCTAGGACTTGGAAAAGGATGTTGAACACATGAGGACCAATCAGAATAGGTAACTCAATCTCTCCCATTACTGATCTTCTCGAGCCATCAAAGGCTTTGACAATGAATGAAGTAGGCTTTATCACAGCTCCTTGATAGGTCAACTTTTCCAGAGTTCTTTTCAGCAGCACATTTAGAGATGAACCAGTATCTACAAGTACTCTGGCTAAAGTATCCTCTTGGCACTTTATGGATACATGAAAGGCTAGATTATGGTTTCGGCCTCCTCGAGGTAATTCTTCGTCACTGAAACTGAGCGTATTGCAGGCTGTGATGTTAGCAATGATGTGGTCAAATTATCCAGCAGTAATGTCTTGGGCTACATATGCTTGGGTTAGAATTTTCTGCAAAGCTGCTCTGTGTGTAGGAGAATTCATTAGCAGAGACAAAATTGAGATCTTGGATGGAGTTTGGTGGAGCTGATCCACAACTCTATAGTCACTTCTCTTGATAATTCTCATAAATTCATCATTATCCTTCTTCGTAACCACTTCTTTTTCCTTGTCTTTGGAGGGTGTGGGAACAACAGTCTCTTTAGGCACAGTTCCTTTGAATAGTGGAGTGTAAACTCAACCACTGTGGGTCATCTTCCAAGTTCCAGCTATATTGATCACTTCTTCACTGGCGGTTCCCACCTTCTTCCTTGGAACCACCTCTTCATACTTTTTGTCAACCACAATATTCTCATAATTCCATGGCATAGCTTTCGAATTTCTGAAACAGAATGGAACGGGTTGTCGGATGTTGCTTGGCTTTGAGTGATTAGCAGTGGAGGCAACAACAACAGGTTCAGAATTGTTGAAGATAGGTACTGGCTTATTAAACACAAGAATCACAGAAACAGACTTTGGTATGTTGAACACAGACACTTTTTCTCTCGATTTTGGCAAGTTGAATACAGGCTCAATTACTGCAACCTCACCCTTCTTCTCTTTACTGAACACCTACAGAAATCCTTCATCAATCAAATTCTGAACATTGTCTTGGACCAGTTGGCAACCCTTGGCACTGATATTACATTCTTTACGATTACCATGACAGATTTTTACCAACCCAGCTTCAAATAGTTTAGCATGGAAAGTCTTGATAGGAGTTTTAATCTTTGACGCATTCATTATCAATACCTCATCGTTCTCTTCCTTAATGGCATTCGTATTTCTGTGCGTGGGCAATATATTGTTTTTCACATTCGGTTGTGAAGGTATGAGAAAGACATAAGAAATGGGAGTTTGAATTGTGTATTTAATCTTTTTAACAACTTTTGGGTTCTTGTCGTTAAAGCACTTAGGATAACATCAGAGTTTGTTGGGAGACTCTGACTAACGAAGTTACACTCAGACTTTGCAATGCATAAAGCATGAGAACCAACAAGAGTCTGAATATTATGCGTAACATTCAGAGCTTGCAGAGCGAAAGCTTATCAGAGTTGCAAGGTTCTGACTTGCTTATGTAAGGTTCTGATACTCAATATAGAAACATAAATAAGAACACTAAGCATAAGAGTAAAGGACACATGATATATCCTGGTTCACCACAAAGGCTAATCCAGTCCACCCTCCTCAGATGATTTCGCCTTGAACACAAGGTCTTAATTCACTATAATCAATCTCGATTACAGATGCACGGGCAACAGCCGGTGACTAACCACTTGCACAACCGCACTGTGATTAACATGCAATGAATCGTTCAGGGATTCAACTTAATGAATATAATGAACATTGACCTGCAGGTTCCAATCTCGCAAGATCTACTGCTAGGCTTTCACAGCTAGACGTTCAGGGATTCATCGCAATGAATATAACGCTACTGACCCTATTTCAGGCTTTTCCCACAATGACATCTCGCCATTGTCTTCTCAAGTCTCCGGTCACACTGACCACTCAAGGAATCCTAATTCACCAAGAATTAGTTATACGGGAGATTACAATAATGCTTCTTAACAAGAAGATTACCACTAAGTTTAAGTACATAGAACACACAAGTGTTCAAGCAAGATGTGAGCAACAACTCCTTGCTATCCTAAGAAACTACAAATATGTATAAGGATTTGACAGTTGTTGACATCTTGTAGATCTTCTTCTTCTTCGTCTTCTTGGGTGAGCAAGCTTTAAGCAACAACTCCTTGCTTCAGATCTTCAATGTAGCACTGACGAGAAAGTGGTTGATGACTTGACTGATTTGTAATGTTGTCTTCTTCATCAACAACTTCTGTACCAATTCATTGTTGTTGTGTTGAATGATGATCTTTGAGCTTCAACAACAATGGCCATGTGTAAATGGTGATAGCTTTGGATATTCCAAGTGTTACAACGAGAACTCATCGTTGTTGCTATCTTCACACAATGACTTTATCAATTCACCTTTGATGGAATGAATCGATGCATTCAGAAGCGATAACTCTTTCCTTTAAATAGCCCAGTAGAAATATAGCCATTTGAAATACTGTTGGCTGTTGGAAAAGCGACGTTGTGTAATAATTAGCTGTACTGACACATCTCCTTTTTGCTGTGGGAGAAGTGACGAGATATATCTTTCTTGGGTGCCGTGTACAATTAGTCACAACGGTAGCATGTGACTTCTGAACTTCAGAGGCTTCTGATGATTAACTGATGAAGCATGAGTAGAGTTTTCTTAACAGGATATCTGATACGTCAAGTCTTCATTTATTTGAAGAAGTCCATTAGGAATCAGTCTTCAGAACTTCAACACTTGTCTTTAAGCACGTTATCCTTTACTTCTTCAAGTCTTCCAAAACTTTCGAACTTGTCCATTAGGAATCTGTCTTTAGAGTCTTCAATACTTGATCTTCAGAACCTTAATCTTCAGAACACATAAGTCTTTAGAGTCTTTCTGCACTTGGTCTTCAGAGCCTTCCGCCTTCAGAACTTCAAGTCATGAGAGTCTTCAGCACTTCGGTTCTCTTCTTTAGAAACTTCGTAATCTTCAGAATCTCGACCACTTTCAGAGAGCATCCATAAGAGAATTGCATCAGCAATATTGGCATCCTTGGATCTAACTGATCACGATCAGATACAGAAGCGTTCTTGCTTCTTGCGACTTGTGTCACACATAGTAACTTTGCATATTATCAATTACGCTCATCTGGCTGGTGCTTGTTGGATATGATATTTTCTATAATTATGATCTGCACACAACACACGTTAGAACATAAAATGGTTCTTTCACAAATACGTGTTGTTATCATCAAAACATAGATTGACTTGTAGAGACAACTCTTGCTCTCACAATCTCCCCCTTTTTGATGATGACAAAACCAAGTATTTTGATTGAACATTTTATACAAGGTAATCACCAAAACAAACATATTCAGAGTCTGGAACAGCAGCTCCCCCTGAATGTGTTATCCTCAAAGTTTTATCTGTGACCATCTAGAATCTTATATGATCCAAAGATATACAGAATAACAACTTGAGTTGCTAGAACGAAGAGTAGAAAGGGACTACTTCTCTATCTTGTCTTTAAGAAAACACAGAATCTTTAGCACCTGGACTAGTTCATCAGAACTTCCATCTTCAGATCTTTAGAACTCAGTTTCCTTTTGTAGTTGTATCAGAGCTTGTAATCTTCAGAGACTTCTGAAACATTTCTACCTTTCAACTGATTCATTTAAGCACAAGCAGATCATTTCTTATCTGATAACAGAGCCTCGCTATTCATCAGAGACAGACACCGTCTTTTAAGAAACTCCCCCTGAGTTTCAGACTTTTGTGAAGATTTGAGATTTTGCAATAGGATCTTCAGGGCAGTCTCCCCCTAATTTCTATAAGTCAGATATTGGGATCTTCAGAATCATAATTCAGGATGGTAAGATTTTAATCACCAATGTAGATCATGACTTTTCAGAGTTTGACTTTTGAACACAGGTCTTCATCTCAGAACCTTGTTACTGTCATAACTCAGTGGTTCATCAAAGCTTGATTTTTGATTAGATACCAATTGAAGGTTAATATTTGTGATCAATCAACGCTTGATTCTGAAATTGTCACACATGTTTTAATCTTAGCCTGGTACTGAATTATACCAGAGTATATTGTGTCTGATACCAAGTGAAGGATTACTTTTCATACCACTTGAAGGGTATTTCCTTAGTGTGCTGAGATTGATACCAATGAAGGTATACAAAACATTTTATAGCTTAGCTCTGATTGATGAGTCTGATACTAATCTTTGTGTATACTGAGTCTGATTACCATTTGTTGACTTAGTCTGATACCAAATCATTTCTTCTTAATTGAGTTCTTGTTAGACATCAAAACTACTTCTTCTTGGATCTTCAATCCAGATCTTCAGACAATTCTTTACTTGATCTGATTCTGAACATATGTTCACGAAGTGTACTTCACTGTTCTTCTTGCTTAACCGGTCTTAGAATGCCTAGTGAACTTGTTTAGAGTTCCTCGGATAACATCAAATAAACAAATGTTAGAAGTAACACATTTTTATATTTTATGTGAGTACTTTGTTTGAGTTCTGCATTCTTTTTGCATTCTTTCAGATTTTGTTTTCTCAATCAAAATCATTATATTCCTCCCCCTTTTTGACATCATCAAAAAGTGTTAGAGCATATGAGCATTTAGGCATGTAATTCCTTCATCAGTCAAACATTTAAGCATTTAAGCATATCAACATCATTATATATATATATATATATATATATATATATATATATATATATTCTGGATATGTTAAACAACATAGAACATAGAGCCAGCATTTGAGCAGTTAAGAACAATCCAAGTCATTTAGTGATAACCATCTATAACCATAACATATTCATTTGAAGGACAATTAGATGGAATATTTCGATTACCAATTGAAGATTTTGGATCATCTGTAGAGATTAATTGTAGCATTTCATTTATGAGCAATCAGATAGAAGCATCAACACAAATTCGTTTTTAAGATGTAGAGCATAGGTTGAGCTTAATCTTGAAAAGTTCAGGATAATCAAAACATAGATATTTCAAACATATATTCCTAATGAGAAATGATTTAAGTAAACATAGGCTTAATAAAACTGGGTTTCAATGGGTCCTTATGAGTTAGACTAGAGCGAGCCTAAAGATGATGAAGAAGATGAGAAAAGGTTTTCAGAATCATCATTTCTTGAGACATGCAACTTTTCTTCTACTTGAGCAATTGCCAGCCTCTTGCTCTTCACAGTTTCTTCTGAGATCCATTCATGGAACTCAATCCAGATATTTCTTATTTTCATGGAGTCCACACAGGAACTGGAAGCTTCTACTAAGCTTTGGATTTTTGTGATTGCATTATCCTTAAAGGATTTTAATGCATCATTCACGGTTTTTGATCTTTTAGATGAGGGTTCCTCACCATCAACCATTTTTTGCTTCTTACTTCCTTCTTTCCAATTTGTGAGTTCTTGAAGTACATCAGTAATAATCTTTATGTTGATCCAAACACTGATACCTTCATCCTTAAATCTTCTCAGATAGTTTCTGACTTCTGCCTAATTGTAAGTGGTAAATTTTGGAAAACCTTTAACTGGAATCCTGGGTGTCAGAGTTAGTTCCCTAAAGAATGTATTGTCTAGAGTGGTGTCTTCCTTCATAAGATCCTCAAACTTGAGAATCTTCCCAGCGCTTTTAAGCAGCTTTCTTGATTCACCTTCATCGATTAAAATGTCATCAACTACTCCAGATTTAACTAAAATGTCAGAGATGAGTCTTCCGTACGGAATAAGTTTGATCTCCGGATTAGAACCACTTCTGGAGTTTCTTATGGCTTCCTTCAGAAGTTTGAAGAGAACGTAGGGGAGATTGATCTTAATTCCTTTAAGGAGAAGGAACAAGACACACTTCTGAGTGTCGTTGAGTTGATTTGCAGGAAGATGATGAAAAATACTTCCCTGCAAGATTCTGAACCAAACTTGTAGTGGTTCTTTCAGGTTTGAGAATACTTGGTTCTCAACTGCTATTCCTTCTTTGAAAATAAAGGCTATGACTTTGGCTTCTCTCTCCTCACTAAGTAGATCCTTGGTAATTCTGAATCCATTATTCTCGCGCTCCAAGAGATCTATAATAGTCTTTTCAGATATGTAGACTCTTCTTCCAAAGACCGAAGAACTAATGAGAGTCGAGCCTGCATTAGCATGAATCCAGAACTCTTTAACCAAACATCCATAGGTTGGTCCTTCCAACCTCTTGAAGTAGTTACTCCATCCTTGTGCTTTCATTGAGGGAGTAATATTACATCCGTTCGACTTTAGATTGTTGAAGTTTACAATCGTTTCTGACAAAACGACTAGATGATCAACTGGATTTTGTATGGTTGTGAGAGTTGAAGCATTTTGTGAGATGAAGGCCATTTTTAGGGATTGATGAGGAAAAAAGAAGCTAATTAGGCTGAGGATTCAGATGAGTAAGAGTGTGTTGCTGTCTTAGAGTTTGATGCTTTTATAGATTAAGAAGTAAGGTTATTTCCGTGGAGAGTTTGAAACCGCAACGTTTGATTTTCCTAGAAGCACTAAGTATCTTGGGAAGGTAGGTTAATGATTAATTCCTTTAATCAAGAATCGTGGCATAATCTTTATAATTGGTAATGGAACCGTTACTTAATCATGACCTATGGGGGATTTATGGTCTCTAGACAATCCTAGACCTTTTTCGTGAATTCTAAGCAGCGCTCATTGCTTTATTATTAATTAGATAATCGTGATCATAAGAACCATTCAATCGACAACACATAAATCATACTTAAGAAATATAGATATCAAGATTTAACATAAGTTTAGTCAAATAAAAAATTACTAACTTCCTATCTTAGACTAAGAACGTCATAGGTTGACAAAACTCAGGAAGAACCCTCTCAGTCATTCCATTTCTTTTACAATGACCAACTACTCCCTGGAGGTCAAGAATGTGGGAGATAACCCTGCAGTAGGGAACTTGGTAGATTGTGTCTTCCCTAGACAGATTAATTTCTTCCTTTAAATGGTTGTACATGGATTGAGGTAAGTTTATTTTGATCCTAGACACTAAAAAGAAAATGAATAATCTTTCTAGGTCAGACATCCAACCTCTTCCTCTTTCTCTTGGTCTTAGATTAGTCTCCATAAGCTTGTACCAATCTTTAGTAATTGGAGTGAGGGTGCAAGGTTGAGTGGGACGTCCCTCTATTTCAAAAATGACGTGCAAATGCCTGTCGAAACTATGGTTGTTGATGTTTCTTTCCACAGTCACACCATCTTCGACACACCTAATGGCTTTAGCTATGATGACAGGGTTGATCAAGACTGGACAACCAGCCACAACATATAGAATAACACTCTTGCTAAGATCATATTCTAGTGCTCGTGCATTTGCCCAAAACTCAGTCACCAGTTCAGGGAATACAGGTCCAACAAGCATGGAGAAATAATTCTCCCAGTTCTGAAATTTAATTCCAGAGAGAACACTTGTTTTGTTGAGCTGTGGCAGAAGGTTTAAATTCACCGTGAATTCCTTTAGGAGTTCTAGATCGGATGTTTCTCCTCTGATGTTGTGGGAAGACATTCTGAGCAAAGTTGAATTGTTTGAGAGATGAGGTTCTACCTAGTTAGATAATGGTTCTTCCTAGAGTGAGGATAATGGAGTGAAAAGGACTTTGAGATTTAATAGCTATTTATCAAGCTGGAGCACGCGGGGTTCATCATTTCTGAGACTAGCTATAAATAGCTATGGTAATCAGTGAAACAACGTGTGATGGACTCTAATCGTCGTATATCTATAGTAGTAGGTGGCTGACACAACGTAATTATAACTACTTATTTAATTCTTGAAAATTGTCTAATCATAAATGCGTGAGAATATTATTATAGTTTCAATAATCCTAATATGACTAAGTTCAAATTATTTCTACTATTTCAAATTTCGATAATGAGGATGAACGAAGACAAACATACCTTAGAGATTCTGAAATCTTTTTACGGCTATTCTGAGTGCTTTCCAGTATGACTCTGAGCTTCCGATCATCATCTTTTAGCTTCTGCTTCCTTCTGATGTTTGAAGGCGATATGCCTTCTGAACTTGGATTTAATGCTGATTTAACTTGTCTGAGGTTGGTCCAGCATATCTACTTCTGAAGAGAATGTTGACTGATTTCTCCATTCTGAACGACATCAGCCACTTAGATCCTTTTGACTTTAAGTAGAGGATTTTAAGTGTCTGGCTTGACATCTTCTGATTCCGGTGCTTGAGGGGTTCTTAACAACTTATCATATAGTGATCTGATCACTAACATTTGATTCACCTGAGAGATAGTTTCAAGTTATCAGAACTTAGTTATGCTGATTCAAGCAAAGCTTAAGATTTCATTCTTGATCAAGTATTTGATGAATCCTTGACATTCTTCTTCCTGAATATTCTTTCAGTTCTCCGCATTGCTTCCAAGAAAACAATATTCAGTTCTACATTGAATCTTTTATCTTCTAGATCATTCAAGATTCAAATGTTAAATTATTTCTAAGAGTTTGAATTCATCAGATTTTCTGACTTCAACAGACCTCACTCTGAAGTTTAAAATCATAGAACAACAATCTTTCTTCTTTACATGAAGAAGTTCTGAATGAGTTTTTTATACGAGAAAGTCAAGGGTGGACCTAATCCGTTTCTTGAAAACATCTCAAAAACTCATAAAGAATTAACCTTCAGCAAACAAGACTTCTTGTTTTCTGATGATTCAACTTTGAGCAAATATGTGGTTCATCCACACGCATCTTCCAAGATAGGCATTCAACAGATACTACTTCTTATCTGATGAGTCTATCTTATCAGCTGATTCTTCAATCTTCATTAAAACTTTAGTGAGGAAGATTTAGTCGTTTGACAGCTGCACAACTTCCAGAATCAATGATTTGCTCAAATACTTAGATTGATTACAATTTTGTACACATTCATCTTCTTAACTGTTACAGAAATTGCAAGTGGATTTCAATCTCACCCAGAGTATTTCTACGCACCGCATCCGGATTTTTTCTGACACTGTTAGGTGTTTGATATCCATCAATAACAGAACCGGAGCTCTGATACCAATTGAAGGTATGAGAAAGACACAAGAAATGGGGGTTTGAATTGTGTATTTACTCTTTTTAACAACTTTTGGGTTCTTGTCGCTAAAGCACTTAGGATAACATCAGAGTTCGTTGGGAGACTCTACTAACGAAGTTACACTCAGACTTTGCAATGCATGAAGCATGAGAACCAACAAGAGTCTGAATATTATGCGTAACATTCAGAGCTTGCAGAGCGGAAGCTTATCAGAGTTGCAAGGTTCTGACTTGCTTATGTAAGGTTCTGATACTCAATATAGAAACATAAATAAGAACACTAAGCATAAGAGTAAAGGACACACGATATATCCTGGTTCACCACAAAGGCTAATCCAGTCCACCATCCTCAGGTGATTTCGCCTAGAACACAAGGTCTTAATCCACTATAATCAATCTCGATTACAGATGCATGGGCAATAGCCGGTGACTAACCACTTGCACAGCCGCACTGTGACTAACATGCAATGAACCGTTCAGGGATTCAACTTAATGAATATAACGAACATTGACCTACAGGTTCCAATCTCGCAAGATCTACTACTACGCTTTCACAGCTAGACGTTCAGGGATTCACCGCAATGAATATAATGCTACTGACCCTATTTCAGGCTTTTCCGACAATGACATCTCGCCATTGTCTTCTCGAGTCTCCGGTCACACTGACCACTCAAGGAATCCTAATTCACCAAGAATTAGTTATACGGGAGATTACAATAATGCCTCTTAACAAGCAGATTACTCCTAAGTTTAAGTACATAGAACACACAAGTGTTCAAGCAAGATATGAGCAACAACTCCTTGCTATCCTAAGAAACTACAAAGATGTATAAGGATTTGACAGTTGTTGACATCTTGTAGATCTTCTTCTTCTTCGTCTTCTTGGGTGAGCAAGCTTTGAGCAACAACTCCTTGCTTCAGATCTTCAATGTAGCACTGACGATAAGGTGGTTGATGACTTGACTGATTTGCAATGTTGTCTTCTTCATCAACAACTTCTGTACCAATTCATTGTTGTTGTGTTGAATGATGATCTTTGAGCTTCAACAATAATGGCCATGTGTAAATGGCGATAGCTTTGGATATTCTAAGTGTTACAACGAGAACTCATCGTTTTTGCTATCTTCACACAATGACTTGATCAATTCACCTTTGATGGAATGAATCGATGCATTCAGAAGTGAGAATTCTTTCCTTTAAATAGCCCAGTAGAAATATAGCTGTTTGAAATACCGTTGGCTGTTGGAAAAGAGATGTTGTGTAATAATTAGCTGTACTGACACATCTCCTTTTTGCTGTGGGAGAAGTGGCGGGATATATCTTTCTTGGGTGCCGTGTACAGTTACTCACAACGGTAACATGTGACTTCTGGACTTCAGAGGCTTCTGATGATTAATTGATGAAGCATGAGTAGAGTCTTCTTAATAGGATATCTGATACGTCAAGTCTTCAGTTATTTGAAGAAGTCCATTAGGAACCAGTCTTCAGAACTTCAACACTTGTCTTTAAGCACGTTATCCTTTACTTCTTCAAGTCTTCCGAAACTTCAGAACTTATCCATTAGGAATCTGTCTTCAGAGTCTTCAATACTTGATCTTCAGAACCTTAATATTCAGAACACATAAGTCTTTAGAGTCTTTCTGCACTTGGTCTTCAGAGCCTTCCGCCTTCAGAACTTCAAGTCATGAGAGTCTTTAGCACTTCGGTTCTCTTCTTCAGATGCTTCGCAATCTTCAGAATCTTGACCAGTTTCAGAGAGCATCCACAAGAGCATTACATCAGCAATATCGGCATCCTTAGATCTGACTGATCACGATCAGATACAGAAGCGTTCTTGCTTCTTGCGACTTGTGTCACACATAGTAACTTCGCAGATTATCAATTACGCTCATCTGGCTGGTGCTTGTTGGATCTGATATTTTCTATAATTATGATCTGCACACAACACACGTTATAACATAAAATGGTTTTTTCATAAATACGTGTTGTTATCATCAAAACATAGATTGACTTGTAGAGACAACTCTTGCTCTCACAGGTTGATCATCGGGAAAAGACAGGATCTTCTTTTCCATCAAATTCTTTACCACATGTTTCAATGCAAGGCAACCTTCAAGGTCATGACCGGATCCCCCTTGGTGAAACGCACACTTAATATTCAGATTATAGAATGGCAAAGACTTCTCTGTGGGTGGACCCAGAGGTCTGGTAACAATCAGTCCTTGTTGCACTAATGAAGGGTAAAGCTCAGTATAGGACATGGGTATGGGCGGAAATATGGTGGTTCCCCCTTGTCTTCGGTGAGGAGCACCTGTCTGTGAAGCTTGTTGTATTTGTTGTCGTTGATAATTCTGAGCATTTGGGGCTGGCTGATAAGCCGACTGTTGTTGATAGGCTGGTGCCTGCTGCACTGCTTGATGATTAAAGGTAGGTGTCACAGCTGCTACATAGTGTTGGGGAGCTTACTGCATGGGGTAGATCGGCTGTTGAGCAAAGTTCAGAACCGACTGCTATTGATACATTGGTTGTTTCCACCTTGGGTTCCTTGTCTTCCCTGCTATGATGGCATTAGTCTCTCCTTCTTTCTTCTTGTGGAAGTGGCTAGGAGCTTTCTTGGTATTGGTATTGGTCGAACTGCTTGAGGAACTGACTACTTTTCCGCTTTTCAGCCCCGCTTCTACTTTTACGCCTACAGCAACAATATCAACGAAGTTGGCACTGACACTGCTTATCATCCTTTCATAGAACTTTGGCTTCATAGTATCCACAAACCAATCATCCAGTTCTTTTTCGGACAAAGGTGGTTCTACCTGAGATGCTGTCTCTCTCCAACGCTGCGCGTACTCTTTAAAAGACTCGGTATTGCTCTGAGACATGCTCAACAATTGTCTATGATCGGGCGCCAGGTCCATGTTATATTTGTAATGCTTTACAAAAGAATCTGTCAAATCTTGAAAACAACGGATTCTAGACTGGTCCAGACTTAAGCACCACTTGGCAGCAACCCCTTTCAGACTATCTTAGAAGTAGTGGATCATCAACTTATCATTATCCATATATGCAGCCATTCTTCGAAAATACATAATCAGATGTGACTTAGGATACGTTGCTCCTGAGTATAAGTCAAAATTGGATAGTTTAAACTTGGGTGGAATTACCAAGCCTGAGACTAAGCACATGTCTTTAGCATCAGTACTAAATACATTTCACCCTTCCATTGCTTTCATTTTCCTCTGAATTGTCTCTACAATTTCCTTCAGCCTTTCATGTCGATCATCTCCCTCTTCGAACATCTCAGGGTAATCATAGACCGGATATGGTTTGTGAAAAACAGGGTGCACCTGGGTTTGCACTGCTGCTGGAGTAAAGGTAGGGATGGCTTGAAGAGTTTCATTAACCAAGGGAACAGTTTGTTGGGTAGAAGTGGGAACCAGAGCACGTATGAAATCAAAAGGAATACCCAAAGTGGGGTTCACAGTAGTAGTAACAGGAGGTTCCACAGTTGGAGTGATAATCTCGGAGACCACAGTGGCCTGTGTGTCCATCTTTGCTTTCATAACTTGAATAGCTTCCAGAATCTGCCCCATTTCTCCTCGGAGCTCACTCAGCTCATTGTTAACTCTGTCCATTTCACAGTACTGCTCTGACATCTTTTGACGAGCTTGATCTCGTGTGTTGTAGATGTGTTGGGAACTCAGTGTGACGATTCTGAAAAGAATACGGTGACATGAGATAAAGACAGGGAAGAAAATGCACATGCTATGTCATGATGCAAATGAAAATGCAAATGCAAGCTAAACTATCAAGAAACCAAGACAATATACAAACATTGTAGATAACAGGATGTTCATCAAAATAAGCTCTTTCATTAGAAATTCTTGCAAATGTTACATCATAGATAGTACATCTTCATAACTTGAAATACATAAGTGGAAATGGAAAGTACAACATAAAGGAAACTAAGATTCTTATCCACTGGCAGACGGCCCCTCCCCTCCATTAATCTTCCTCATAAGCTTGTTGATTCGCTCCTTGATTTTTGCCTTTTCAAGGGTCAATTCTCCTAGCGCCTCCTTCAACTTCATTTCTTCCTTTGTAGGTGATTCGTGACGGGGATAAGGCACCCTCATCACGAGAGCTCTTTCGCGAGACCATTCTAAGAAATCCTCGGTAGCGGTACAATTAGAATTTCCCATGACTGTCTATCTCTGTCTGTTGATGCGGCGCCAAGCATGCTCAATTCTGATTTTGAACTCCAAATCTTCATCTTCCTCGAGGAAAAGCATCTCTAGATCATCAAAATCAGGAATTTCCTCCATCGGATGGCCTAATTGTTGGCGAGCAAGCACATGATTGTAGTTGATACAACCATTCCTTCCCATGAGAGGGATGTTGGGAAAGTCTCCGCAGTTGTGATTCATCAAGATCCCTCCATACACCGGATCATACCATTCGATGTCGGTGTGAGTCAGCTCCATCAGTTTCTTGGACCAAATCGTGCTATCTTCTACTTCCCAAAAAGTTGGAGTCTTCGGTAGATGTGAAATAAACCACCTATATAAGAGGGCAACACAACACACAACTGGTCCTTCATTCCACATGTATCTTGTATGAACATCATGGTATGTATCAGCTAGCACTGTAGGACCTGGGTTGTTAAGCTTGAAGATTCTAATAGCCTGAACGTCAACAAAGTACTTGGCATTAGGAAACAGGAACACACCATAGACAAGCAAAGCAAAGGTTGATTCAAAGAGTGCAGAGTTTCCCCTATCGGCAAAATAGAGAGCTTTCTCGAGTAAGAATTGAGCGGGTAATCCACGACGTCCTCCCTTGTTGGTCAAGTGGGCTTTGATGTCAGACAATCTCAGCGTCGTCCCTCTCGCAATGTCTTTGTCAGTGAGTTCCTCTTCTATTCCTGAGAACGGAGGAGAGTCTTTGACAGGGATGCCCATCAAAGCGGAATATTCTTCCAAAGTCAGCATTAGTTGATAGTCTGGAAACACAAAGCAACGATAAACAGGATGGTAGAGTTGGACTAAAGTCTCAAGCGGTCCCTCAGTTACTTGGAGTTTCAGCAATGGAAGGATTCTCCCATATTTCTCAGTGAAAGTCAACGGGTTTTCAATCATATCTCCCAGCCCCAACAACTGTTCCAACTCGGGAACCTCGATAGTATACGACCATATTCTTCTTCTTCCAGCATCCATCTCTACAAATTTTGCAAAACAAGATTAATTTCTTGATAGTTTAGCAAAAAAACGGGATGCTATGCAAAGTTTCATGGAATTCAGACACTCGTGAAATACCAAGGGATATCAAAAAGTCTCATTCTCATTAATAAAAGAGTGAATTACAAATGTAGTACATCTTTCAAAGTCCTAAACATAAAGCTAAATAAAAGTTAAAAAGACCTAAGGAGATTCTCATAGGAGCCTCATGTTGAGCTTTCTAATCTCCTTCTCCATCTGATCCTTTTCCATGACGAGCTTGTCGACGATAAACTTCCACGGAGCAGATTGAGTGTCAGAGGTACTTGGTCCTTCTTGGGTCTTCCTCTTCTTGCATGAAAGCAACTCTTCATTTTTAGCTTGTAATTGCTTCTGGAGTTCTAGGTTCTCCTCAACAACCACTTGATATTTGTGCTTCCAAGCTTCTCCTGTTTGCTGGGCTTGGTTCAATGAAATCTTCAGCTCTTCTTCTTTTGTCATGAAAAACAGAACGAGTTCTTCCTTCAAGGCAATTGGTTCTTGTCTAAAATAAGGCATCTTTAACTCAATAGCTCTTCTTCGGACCCATTGAAGATAAGGTTCCGAGGACACATAGTCAGGTTTCCCCATAACACTCCTTCCCTTCTTGTGCCTGCTACCCCAAGGATTCAAGATCAATCTTATCTGCTCTTCATATTTGTCATATCCTTCAAAAAAGATGTTTTCCAAATGAATACCAAAAGGTTTATCCTTCAAAGGGTACCCCAATTGTCGACGAGCCAACACTGGGTTGTAGCTGATTCCTCCTTTAGTACTAAGAAGAGGTACGTTGCCAAAATTCCCACAACTGTCTATGATCAATATCCCATCATACACACGATTGTACCAATCAATATCGGAGTGAGAAAGATCCATAATCTTCTTAGACCACCATCCTTTCTTAGGGTCCCAAAAAACGCTTGTTTTTGGCAGATGTGACACAAACCATCTATACAACACAAGGGTACAACAAGTAAGCTGACCTCCATCGTGGCCATTCCTCAAATGGACTGAATGGTAAGCATCGACTAACAAGGTTGGTACATGATTTTTCTTCAAAAAGATCTTGATAGCATTCAGATCCACAAAGTTATCAAAGTTTGGGAAAAGAAAGAGCCGTCCCTATTTGAGTGCTTAGCATAGTACTGAGCCTTTCCAATAAAAAACTTAGCAGTTAAACCAAATGTTCCTCCCTTGGCAGTCATGTTGTTTTGGATGTCAACTAATTCCAAGTAAGTAGCCTTAGCTATTTCTTGCTCTTTGGGGTTTCTTTCAAAGATAGGAAATGGAGACTAATCCTTAATAGGTAAACCAACTACCTGAGATTACTCTTCAAGAGTAGGCAAGAGTTGATAATCGGGGAAAGTAAAGCAATGGTACTTTGGGTCATAGAACTGAAGCAAAGTAGAGAGGAGTCCTTCATCAACCTTCTTCTTCAACAAGATCCACAGCTTCCCATACCTATCCTTGAATCCCTCAGGGTCTGTTAGCAAATATCCCAATCTCCTTAGATCGTCCAATTTAGGGCTCTTGAAAGTGTACTTTACGGTATTCCTTCTTGCACTGTCCATGATATCCCTATGATATTCACAAAAAGGAGGTATGAGTTCCATGAAACTGGCATGAAATGAATGCTTATGATGTATGAATGCAAAAGCAAGCACATAGAGGCACACATATTCACAAATACACAAACACACAGACAAAGGGCCTAGGTTTAGGTCATGAGCATGGAGCCATGGTCTACCCCTTCCAATTGGTATGCACTAAGGGTTATCAACTGTAGAACAGGGTTCTAAAAAGTTCCCAGAGTCAACGACCCATCTTTCGGATATTATCGATTTCCCGAATGACTCGGTAATCAGAAATATTCTCAAGAGAATCTCGTCTGAGTGTAGTATCGCGTAACAACCAATTCGGGAATAGACTCCCTCATAGTCCTGGCACTAACTCCTAAAAGGCCAATTGAGGTTTAGAGGTAACTATGGTTCTCAATATCAAGGGCTCCTAGGTCGAGAGTAGCAACGTTTTCATGAATAGACTCGTTCAACATTGACTAAACTCTCAAGAAGGCCTCAACTGAGTGATGGTGTCTCAAGTCAACTTTTTCGGGAATCGACTCCCTCAAAGCCTCCTTGAATATACCATCGTCCTACCATAAGTGCACTCAAGTCCGGGTTAGGACTTATCTCACCACTCAATAGTAGCAACCCTGCTAAATAGAAGAACCCAAGCAACACAGATATACATATATATATATATACATATATGTACAATCAAGCAAGCAAAGCGTAAATAACACAAACACAATAAGGTGGGCTTAACCCTAAAAACATTTCCCCAGTGAAGTCGCCATTTCTGTTGCGGTGAGAATCAGATATCAAGCTATTAATTAACTTGAATCACTTATCTTTGAAATTTACCACCGAGCTTTGATTTATCCAAAGGAAAGGGTAAAGATTTGAAGACAAAGCTAAGAGATCGGGGATCGGGGGTTGGTTATACTAAGGGAAGGTATTAGCACCCTAAGTATTTGTAGTACTCTACAGGAACCTCTTGTTTGTACTTGTGTTATGTTATGTTTGCTTGCTAAAGGAACTAGGTGTTAAGGGTAAGGTAAAGACCTAAGGGTATGTACACTAAGTTTGCTCGCCAAGACGTCGCATCTTGTGCCTACGTATTTGACTAAAGAATCAGAGCAACCGTAGTTCACCTAACTAATAGTGAGGAACCATTGATGGCCACATTTCCAAGGGGGAATGAGTATGAGCTCATGTAGAGTCAAGCAACTCTCTAATTCTAAATTGTGATGGGGTGAAGTGAATACTCAAGGTGATGAGTCTCACGTAGAATCCAAGAACTCTAACTTAATTCTAAGTTGTAATATTGAATGGCTATGAGGCCAAGGGTGAAGATGTCACCAATGACTATATGGTCAAAGGTTACCTATGACTATGAGGTCAAAGGCTTAAAGAAGGGACCCTATGACTATGAGGTCAAGGGAAGATAATGAGCTATCTATGACTTTGAGGTCAATAGAGAGACTTTCCTTTGGAAGAAGGGAGAGATAACAACTTCTTATGAACAAGAAAGTTACAAGGGATTAAAATTTCATGAATAAAATGAGTGTAAGAACTCAAGGGGATGTACAACAATTAAGCATGATCAAACATCCATGTATGGCAATAGATAGTGAGATAATTCACAACAATCATAACACATGAGTGCACATACATATGATAGAGATAGCATTTTCAAGTTTGAAATCAAAGGCAAAAATACCCAAAGCAAGGGACTTAGCAATAAAGCTAGAAGGTATAAACAAAAACCCTAATGGTATAACGTTATTTAAGGTTAAGGAAACCTTTCAAAATAACCCTTTAAACCCAAAGGAAATTCTCACAAAAATCTCAAGAAACAAGTGATTTTTCAAAAGAAGTACAAAGTTAAATATAAGGTTATGCATATTTTTGGAATTTTTAGAAATGAATATGAGAATAAAATAAAAATGGAAGATAAATTTATAGAAAATTAAATTGAGCATAAAAAGGTTTTTATGAGAGCAGGTTGATTAATGGCGTGGAAGACTCAACAGACAATGGTTTTATCTTATGGATTTTCTCTTTACTCACTCTTGGACCAAGTATCCTTTGTACATTTTTGATTCTAGTCAACCTTGGAGAAAATCACGCTTCATGGCCGAGCAAGAGCAGTGGAAAAGAGGATGCATATATGTCATATTCACAATCCCTTGTATATCCCTGAAACTCCTTTTGTTGTGTCATGAGAGAGAGTGTTAAAAGAAGTAAAGCTTGGGATTGAGAATCATAGGCTTATGCGCATCATAGGACAGTCTTTATGCTGCACACTTTGTTTCATTAATCTAATATCATGTCCCCAAAACACCTTTTGGTAAGTCATAAGAATGAAAGCTTAAAGAGGTAATGTTTGTGATTGCACATGGAGGGACAACACGCCAAGTATAAGAGACTTGTGGCAAAAGATATTGTGAACTGACAAAAAGAAACCAGCATGATGGTACTTGGCATTTGATTAGGATCTTTGGTTCAGATTGTAATCCAAAAATAAAACAAAGTCTGGGCCATGAAATATAAGTTATGCTAGGCACTTCAACATATGACAATTCCTTGTCCAATGAACCCAATGGAATGGTATTTGAAAATTGGCACGCAATAGAGGTTCTTTGATATGAGGGAAAGTTTGAATTTGAACTTGAAAACATGTAAGAGTTGGTGGTGAAATTTGATGTAGCAACATATGAAAAATTAGCATTTCATGAGTGCATGGTAACAACTTCATCGTGGCAATTTCATGGCACAATAACTTGACAACCATTCCACCAATTATTGAGATTTTTGATCATATGGGAAGTGGGCATTTGATAGCTCAATTTTCATGTGGAAAGTGGTTTTAGATAAGGCTTGAAACAATTAGAAAAAGATCTATAGAGTCATGCACATGGGCTGTCCAAAAGAACTTGGAAAAAATTCTAAGTTATGGAACTTTTCACAACTTGAAACACCTAACTTTAGAACATCATAACTTGAGATTGGTTCATCCAAGTGAGGAGTTCTACACATGCTTGGAAAGCTTGAAGAACAAGGAACAACTTTTATGTCCAAAGATTTTTGATTTGAAGCTTGGAACTAGGTGAAAATTTGAGTCAAAGTTGGATGAAAATTAGGGTGAAGATGATCAAAATTTCACCAAGTCCTAAAGGCAACTTATCTTCCAAGTCTCATAACTTAAGAATCATGCATTTTTTGTGAAAAGGTCCTCTAATACACTTTGAAGTTCATGGAAAGAGCTTCCATTTGAGCTTTGAGTCACTCAATTTGGATGTGTGGTTTGAAAGTTATAGTCTTCCCAATTTTGCACAAGAAGTGAACTTTCCACACTTAGAAAGTTTCAAGGACCAAACATTGCGCTCTTTGCAAGAAATCTCTCAAGACTTGATTTCTCATGCTCTAAATCAACAATTAGACATGTCATGATGGATTAAGGACTTGAGTGTTTCATCTTGGATCAAAATCTCAAAAGTCAAAGCCTCAGTCAAAACCCTAATTCCTCAAGAATACAACATGGAGGATCTCTGATGATTTTGCTTCTTCAATCTCCTCCAAGGCACATAGATGGCCTCTCTGGATGTCTAGTGTCACATGGGATCATGTCCCAATGCTTGGGATCATAACTTGATCAAGATCAAGGGCAATGGTTGACTCTCTTGACCAAAACCCTAGTTTGAGGTACAGTGAACTTGGTGGTTGTATGGAACTTGAGGATGTCTTAGAAGACGTTGAAACATGTGGAAGCCTGGCTTATTGACTTTGCTCTCTTTCTTGTGCAGACCCTGGTTTTCACATAAAAGAACAAACTAGCTAGATATGAGGTGGTTAGTTAATAATGCATAGATGATTGAATCTAAATGCTAATGCAAAATGATATGACATCTAAGGGGTAAAATTTGGGGTACAACACATGTCTGTAAATGGCTCATATGAAATATCATCAAGTGTGTAGCAAAAGTATTATGAAATTAATATTAATAAGGGTGTAAATAAATTAACTAAAATAGACAACTGGTTCCTGTCATCTTTATCATCTTTCATAAACTAACTTAAGCTAACTTGGAGTACATGTAAATCAAACAAGATACCCTTCAAATGTACCTGCGAATCTTCTTCAAGTTTGTGAAGCATTTAATGTAGAAATCTTCGATATAAGACACACTTTTTTCTAAGAATATGCTTGTACTCAATGCATATACTCTATGATAATTAACCTGTTCCTCATCATCCGCAACATCCACAATCGCATTCACATGGTTAATATAATTTTTACAATAAGAAAAAAAGTCTAGCAGGACATCCCCTGATGTCTTCTATCTTCCTTTGGGCTTTACCCGAATCAACCCCTAATTGTGTAACCATCATGCCAAGGGCCTCATGTCTACTAATTCTAGAGTGACCCAACAATCCTCCTGTAATCGAAAGATGTATAAGGCATGGTACATCATCAAAGGTGATAGTCGTCTCACCGATCGAAAGATGAAATGTTAACTTCTCTACATGCCATCTCTCAATAAATGCAGACAATAGACCATGGTCAATATAACCATATTCAGTCCTACTGAAGTCTTTCAGCCCAAATAACTCTAAGACTTCCTGATAGTTCATCAAGCACCAACATATTTAAATCTTTCTACCATGGTTTATACATTTCAATGTGTCATAGTACTACAGAAAATACATCAACATCAAACAATTCAATTAGTATAAACAAATGTTTTAAAAAGTAATTAAACATTTTTGCTACATCTCCACCCCACACAAAAATTGCATCACGATGTGCATATAAAGGAAATAATGAAGTGACTTCGGAGCCTCCCTAAAAACTAGCAGGCGTGACAACATTAGGTCCAACTGCAGCATGTGGATCATGTACATGTACATCAACATGAACCAGAGAAGCAGGTGAGTCATCATGAGCCGCAAATATATAACCCCTAGAAGATGTTCCTTCTGGAGCATGCAACGATTCTCCAAATATGGGTCACGAGTGTCTAGCTTTCTCCCTGTGCACTGAAGAAAGTTGATTCACTCAACTATGTCTATATCTATGTTGTTTGTCAGCCATTTTTTCTATAATTAAACAAGAAAAGGCATATCATAATCAAAGAAGAAAAAATAATTATTAGCAAACAAAATTTAAAATAGAGAAATCCAAATTTTGTTATCTGTACAAAGGGTCATAATTTCAAAATCCAAACTACATGCACTAGAGCAGAACCATTTCATGTAGGTATCCTAACCATCATATCTCCCAAATTCATATCAAATATTATTAGGACCAAACAAACCATGTATTTCTATCGAATGTATCATAATGTAACATAACTATAACTTAATAGGGATTCACTTGCATTACAAATCGAAAAAAGAAAGGAAAACTTACCGAATGTGAGAGACCAATGTGCTTAGCTTAAATGAAGAGAAGTAGAAGTTGATAAAGATCTTAGGTTTGAACATACAAGAGTAGAACTTGAGAGAAGATTAGAGCAATGTTGGAACAAGAGTAGACACCGGTGAGAGCTCTATTCTACACTGATTTTTTTTTTTGGTTTCAAATGGAAGGGAAAGACAAGGCGCGAATACTTAAATGAAAACGTTTGGATTTTATAATCCATAAGTGGAATATGTATTTTGAAATCCAGACATATTATTAACTTTGATTTGGCTGTGATTCCGAGGATGAGTTTGTCGGGGTGTGTTAGGGTGCATTTGAGTTCCAAAATCTGTACATTATTCTTACTTGTATTTGGCCCGTGTTTTGCGTCCGGATTCAAAAATCAGGGGTATTTCAGAAATTTTCTCTAGGCTAAGTGAGTAAGGAATCCGGTATAGTAAACAATCCTCTAGAATAATTTACTATTTTATTCACAATAAAAAGTTAGACATAAATAAATCAAAAGTAAGACATAAATAAAGAGACCTCGCACTGTGCAGTGTCTGGATTTTGATGCTTAAACATAAATAATTGTTTGGTCAACATACATCTTTCCCCCATATATAATCTACCCATCCCTCCACCATTATCTCCTTTAATCACCCCTTCTCCGTAACCCCTTAACTTTTTGTCATGATTGTCACAATTGTGTGTTAGAACATAAACTTTGGGTGATTTATTAGTGTTTAGATGTGAAATTCTTGTTAAATAGAATATAAAATTGTTATTGAGTAAAATTGGAGTTCAATACGATTTTGAATGAGTTAACATGTGAGATTGGTTAAACTCGAGTGAGTTAACTTATGGCAAGACAAGTTAAAATGAGGTGAATTTTCCTCTTTTTATTTGTGAGTTTACTTGGCCTAATTTTACTTTAGGTTCATGTGATAAATAATCTCTTTCTTCTTCTTTCTTTTAACTTATAACATGAGAGAGAGAGAGAGACTTATATTCATATTTAAGAATGAGCCTGATTTGTCTTATCTTCTTTTTTGTGGATGACATTCTTATGTTATAAAAGGAAAATGAGTCTAAAATAAGAGCTATTTCCACCCTCTTGAACAAGTTTAGCCGTGCATCGGATATGAAGATCAATCTTCTAAAGTCTCCTGCTTTCAACTCATCTAGAACCCCTCAAACTAAAGTCAATCAACTAACTACAATCTCAGGCATATGAATTACTACTTCGTTGGATAAATATATTGTTTTTTCTATTCTCAAAGTTAGTGACAAAAGATATGATTTTAACTTCATCATAAAAAATGAAAACCCATATGACTTCCTAGAAAAACAATCTTCTTGACAAGTCTGCTAAATTTTACTTGCTACTTTGATTCTCACTTCCATCTCCTCTTACTACATGCAAACCACTTGGCTCCAACAAAACATTTATCACGCAATTGATCATATGACCCGAAATTTTATTTGAAAAGGTACTACCACCACTTGTACTCATTTAGGCAGATGGAAAAAAGTTACACGCTTAAGGAAGTTGGGAGGCCTGGGGATTCTATCAACTAGAGTTACCAACACAGTTCTCCTCAACAAAATTGGTTGGGATGTGTTTAAAAATATCAATAAACTTTGGATACATCTTCTCTCTCATAAATATTTTTCTAATGCTCTTTACTCTTCCTTTTTTCCATTACATGTTCTTCCATTTAGAATTCTATTATTAGAGAGAAAAATGTGTAAAAAGGTGGATTTGATCCCGGAGGCCTGGATTATACTCCTATTCTTTCTGGTACATTCATTAGACTCCTCTTGGTCACATAGTTGCTCTTGTTGAGTATGTTCATATCCATGACCTTAATATAACATTTAAAAATCTCCACTCTACAACACTATCCCATATCCACCACTTGTATACTTAGAAAATATACTCTACAACACAATCTCGTGCCTTTTAGAAAAGATAAAGTTCCTCTTTTGCCTTGCTGTCACAACTCTTTTCCCACTCTTTCTCTGCTTCACCATCACAACATGATCCTATCAGCTATGTGCTCGAGATGTATCCTAGAAGAAGAAATATTCCTTCATTATGTTAATGACTCTAAGAATTCTAGAAACCTGTGGTTGTACCTTATGTTTAATCATTCAAATTTCTTCTTCACGATATTCATGGTACGTCATAACCACTTTGTTGGGAATTTGGCGGGCTTGGAGAAACTGTAACTCTACATGTATATATCATGAAACCATCTCAGAGTATAAACTTTCCTTGAATCTTCATTCCATGGCGCACTACGATTTGCTTTAGTAGTCCTCAAAAGGGTGCATAGATAATCATTTTATCAATTGGAATTTCCAAAATATAGATGGAAGTTGTAATAGCATACCAACATGTATTGGCACTACTACGAAAAACCCATTTAACAATGGTTGGGAATGACATATAATGACGCGGGCGAAGGCGTTGTTATGTAGATTGTCGTTGTAAGTTCACTGTTTCTACAACGGTCTGGAAACCGTTGTTGAAAGGCAGGACACGCGCCATAGATCACAACGGTTATGATAATAAACCGTTGCGATACATACACTTAGGTTCTGGGTTCGAAACCCATCAGTAGCGAATATATATAAAACATAAATTACTTATGATATCGGTTACAATGTATAACCGTTGTTGTAAGTACCCTAAGTTTATTATATTAAATGTAGATTGCTTGTTTTCCAAACACCTCACTAAATAAATATACATGGATTAAATTTGATGAAGATGTCTATAATCTGCAAATTAAACTGTTCTTGAAAACCAACTTAAACAAACCAATGTTGTTTTCTAATTGCATTCGTCTCATCGTGCATTTCACACTCTTTTACATATATTGTGGTTTATTGACCTGACTCCTTCGATATATCGCTATCTTCGATTATAGTTAAATTTCCATAACAAGACATTGGATAATTTGCCTCATCTTTGATTTAACTATATTGGAAGATGGTGATGCATCTAAGGAGCCAGATCATTATACCATAATCTATATATAAAAGAACGTGAGATAAATGATGAGAGGCATGCAATCAGAAAACAATATTGGTTTGTTTAAGTTGGTTTTCAAATACAACTTAATTTGCAGATTATAAGTATCTATGTCAAATTAACTGAATGTATTTTAAGTGAGGGTTAGTGAAACAAACAATCTACATAGAATATAATAAACTCAAACAAAATTCTATACCAGATCCAGATATTATAAACTCATATAATACGCTTGCTACCACCAGCAAACTTTAAGTGAGGGTTAGTTAAACAAACAATGTAAATAGAATATGATAAACTCAAACAACATTCTATACCAAATCCAGAAATTATAAACTGATATAATACGCTTGCTTCCACCAACATCATCACCCTGTATCATCCCCTTAACCTGAAAGGAAACAAAGCAAACTTCAAAAATAAGCATCCTCGGTTGAAAACAAACCCTAAAACTATAATCCAGTGATGAGTAAAGAGAGGAACAGGAATAACGCACCTTTTAATGAAACTAATCGCGGAACAGGAATCAATTATGATGTTCAACTAGTTTGGGAAGCCATGAAAAAGAAATATAAGGAGGAAGAAGCTTACACAAAAGCTTCATACTTCTTATACTTCTTTTCATTGCTTCTAAAACTAGATAAAGTTTGCTTACACTGTTGTTTTTTCATTTACTAACATCTTGTTCGTGATGCTATGAAAAAAAAGTACAAGGTGGATGAAGTTTCCATCATAGCTTCATGCTTCTTATATATTTTTCCATAGCAACACAAACTTTATGAAGTTTCCAAAGTATGGTCTTTGTTAAGGTAGCGAAAACGAATCTGAAAAAATGAGAACAATCAACAAAAACAACATGCAACAAACGAGATAATGGGAAATATCTAACAATAGATGGAAGAAGAAGAATACTTTAATGTATGAAGCACAAGATTCACGGCTAATGGTGAAAACGAAGAGAAAAAATGGGTTCTAGGGTTTCACTTTGAAGGCAACGGCGTTACTGTCAATTAAGTGAAAGTTATTTCGCTTATATATGGGTAAACTATTTCACAACGGTTAACAATAACAACCGTATAGATATGTATTTATTTATTATAAATATATCACTAAGGTTTACGAGAATAACCGTAGTGATAACCCTTTTATCTGTGAATTTTAAAATAAATAAAAATCGTATACATAGGTATTTATTTATTATAAATATATCACTACGGTTAACCAGAAGAACCGTAGTGATAACCCTTTTATTTATGAATTTTAAAATAAATAAAAAAGAAAAGGTGCGCCTTAACTTCTAACTTAATGCATCTGCAGTTTAAACATCAACAATGTAATTCACAATGCATCTGCAGTTTAAACATCAACAATGTAATTCGAACCCTAATTCAACTATTACATTTCATAACAAAGTAAATATTAAACATAAAGGAGACAAAAAAACATAACATCTTGATATTTCCAGAAAATATCTCTGATTTCAGTTTGTTCTTCAAATTCTTGTTCTTTTTCTTTAAATCCTCATACATAACCTTCAGATAGCCCACAGCTTCCAACTCTGACTTCATAATGCTCTCATCGTCATTTCCATCTCTTTCTCCCACGTCTTCATCCCATATGAACAAATTACATGTTTCATCGCTCCTCCAAAATGGACATCTCCAAAAAAGCCTTCCTTTATTTTGTCCCTTCTTGTATTGATACGAAACCATACGACCATCACAACCACAGAAATTTCTAGATCGAGATTTTACACTGAAACAAGATGTAGAAACACCTTTGGATGATTTTGTCTTCAAATGTGACATTGCAACACCTTAAAGTAGAACACTTTGTTGTTGTTGTTGTCTTCTTCCCGACATTGGTGACGACGTTGGTGTTAGGGTTGTTTCAATGGATAAATTGATATATATACTTGGTGTTTAAAATACATAAAAAGAAGCTTCAATTTGTAATAACGGTTTTAAGAAATATTCGTCGTGATATCCTTATTATTTTTTAGTTAAATATTAATAAAACTTAAAAAGGGAGCATTTACATCAAAGGGATAAACTATTTGAGGGCGATGAGGTTAGAACCCATGATAGCTAGATTGTATCACCACGGTTTTCATAAAAACCATTATTATACCCTTGAGATTTCTAATTAAAATAATGCGCGCGCATCCAGTACGCACTATAAAAACGGTGTATAGGATGTCGTTGTAAACCTGACGTTGTTGTTTGGCCGTTTTGTAGTAGTGTGGATTCCTTTCACACCTCACTTGGGACATGACAATGTAGTTTCTCTAGATTCATGCCTAACTTTTCAGATATCCTTTACGCATAACTTTGTGTCATTTACAAAGGGCTCTTGCTAGCCAAAAATATAGACATTAACATGCTACTCAGACTCATCCCTTTGTATCAGTCTCATTGAGATCCCCTTGAATAAGTACCATAACCATGATTTGTTGATTCAAAGTATACAAAATATCCTTCTTAAAAACACAATGGTTAGAGTTATTCACACCCTCCGCGAAGACAATAAAAATGCCGATTTCATGACAAAGTTTGGCGCATCCGCTAATGCTGATCTCTTGATTCACACCCTACCTCCTTCCGGATTGAGTAACATCCTCGCACTGTAGAGATTATAATTTTAAGAATTTGGTTTTCTTTTATTTTAGCTTTATAAATAAAAAAAGTTAAATATGTTTGTGGTCCTCCTAAATATCTAAAATTTCATTTTTAGTCCCTCAAAATATTTCTTTCAAAGAATGGTCCTCCTAAAATTTTCCATCCATATTTTTGGTCTCTCCTGCAACTTAGCGACGATTTTTATAACTTAGCAACGATTTTAGTTACCGTTTATTACTTAACGACTCAATTAGCGATAATTTTAGCCACAATTTTAGTATTATGGATCAAAAGTGTGACGAAATTTTTTAAAAGAACCATTCTTTAGAGAAAATATTTTGAATAACTAAAAATGAAATTTGATATATTTAGGAGGATCACAAATATATTTAACCTAAAAAAATCATCTCTTCTCTTAAATATGAAGGAATGATGATTTGAAGAACAATCAAGATAAAGATAAAGTCATAAGCCAAACAAAAAGGAAGTCATTTTCCATAAAAAAAAAAAGTTTAATTCATTTCATTTTAACATTACATCATTTTTACATCATTGAGCAAGAAGCACATAAAAGTGTATATAAACTATAGCCAACTTATTTTTCAATCTTCACAAACAAATATCAAACAGCATCTCAATGAACCAAAGACATAATTCACAATGAACTCAAAAAATGGGAAATCAAACAGAAAACAAAATAAAAAATAAATAAATCATTCAATCAATACTCAACCACCTAAACATGCTTAGATAAAATTAGTACTGAAGCCATGAATGTTCCCACAGAACCAGCAAAGCTGACAAAGACTGAAGAAGCGGCATTGCGAATAGGATGACAATGATCACTGGATGGTGATGGAGATTGACCTTCTGGCTTAGCAGGAGCTGGTGAAGGAGGCGATGACGATGATTGTGGCGAAGGTGGAGAAGCATTGTTTGTTTGATTAGTGTTTGATGAACCGCCACTGTTGCTTTTGCTTCTGTCAGACAGAACAATGATTTTTATTTTTTCATTTTTGACACAGTTGTCATTGTTTCCACTGATGAAGAAATGAGGGCCTGATTGGTTGAGTTTGAAAACTGTGTGACCATCAGAGAATTCTGCATAAGGTGAAGCAGTGTTGCAACTTTCATAGTCATCTCTCTTTACATAAAACACTGAGTCTTGGCCAGTTTGGTAGTTGAACACTGCAGTAAGCATGCACAAAAGTTGTAATCATAATCAGTTTTTTTCCTTTAAAATTTCTAGCAAATATTTCAATACTGTAACAAAAAAAAACTATATGTATATATACGAGACTGTACGCAAATTATTCTATCTCATTTGACACAAGCTGATATTGATAGGTTGGACGTCAATATCAGAATTTAAACTCTGACAGTTGTGTAGGTGAGTTTCTAGTAGTCATTACCATTTCGTTGACATATATAAAAAAAATAAAGGATTAGATTGAAGGAGAAGTCTCACCTAGGGAGTCTCCTACTTGAAACCGGCTCTTTTCAGCCCATTGATTGAAAGGATTGTAACTGGAGTCACCTTGAACACTCCAACCCTTTTGGCCACCAACTATGAACTCATAGGCAGCACCATTATGAATCATTAGCATGAGACAACACCAGGTCAAGGCATAGACCATTTTGTTAGAATTTAAAATGAAGGTGGCCATGGGAAGATGATCACAAATATATTGAGAAAAATACTGGAAATGTTGAAGGTAGAGGGATGATTAGAATAGAGTCATCATTGAAGTATATGTATGGAAACTTTGCAAAATGTGGCAAAGAAGCTGTTACAACTTTTTATTATTCTCCCTTGTGTACTGGTTTACTTTGATTCTATTGCAAAGTATAAGGTCACTTTCATTCACTTAGAGTATTTGTGATAAATAAAATTGCCGACTGCACAAAATAAATTTCCAACCAACTCTGAATACAAAGTTTTATTCCTAAATTTATGTTCCAGTACACTAATACTTTTACTAAAAGATGTTTGTATGTTATTGTGATACAGTACAATCATATTGTTTGCTTTTCAATTTGTATAAAAATCACCATTATTATCTTCTAACTATTTCATCAATTTAGAATGAGCAAATTCATATTAGTTTGTTGTTGTGGTGGCAAAATGCCTAACCTGATCCACCTAGTCTAATATTATAGTTTCAATATATTTCAAAAAGAAAAAATTGGATATTCGGGCACACATTTTTAAATCGTATGATAAAATCAACATATGATTCTCTGAAGAAGAATTGGATATAGCATTTCTAGCCTCTATTACGGATTCCAATAGTTTGTGTAGGTTTAACCATTTTTCTGTTTTCACCCTTCATTTGTTATTTTTTCAAGATTATTTTAATTTTATATCTTACTTTTTTAGTTATGTGATAACGAGACAGTAAAATATATGATGTAAAAAATATTTTTGCAATATAATTCATCAGTGAAGTGTTGTGACCAATGATAATCACATAAGATATATTTTTTTAGAGTATATGTCTTTTAACATATTGCGACACATTTCTAGAGTATAACATTATTTTCTTATTAACATTCCAAAAGAGCAAAACCATCTCAATATGTCATATCTATAGAAGTAATAATGATAATTTCAAACCGAGGTAACCTGTGCGTATTGGCCATACTATGCATTTGAGGCGGTCTGCCATTATATTAGTCTTGAAGAGATTTTCCCTTTACTAATCGACCTTTGGAATGATATGTCCCAGATGAACTTTTTTTGAAGCGTTTTCTTTTGATCAAGCCTTGCAGCGGTCTACTCTAGATTGATTGTGCTTCGGAGGATATTTCCCTTGATTGATTGAGTTTTGAAGGGTATGCCTGAAAAGGAACTTGGATCCCACCATGTTGAGGTACGATATTGATATGAACAACCCCTGTCTTTGAATCTTCGAAAAGTATGCCCCTGATTATTGAGGTCTGGAGGATTTGCATAAGAAGGAACTTGGGTCTCATAAATGTTGCGATATGACCTTTATATGGATTGTCTAGTGTTTTGAACTTTTAAAAAGTATACCCCTGATTAAACTGACTCTCGAAGTGGTTGGCTTCACTATGCTCTTGAGGTGGCTTGCCCTAGTATGAGCCTCTTGAAAGGCCTACCCCATATCATTAGAGTCATGGAGGTGTTTTGACATATGTGTGTCAAATCTTGGGATGCTTTGCCTATAGTTAGTAGGATCTATAAATGGTGTGCTCATGATTATAAGGATTTGACCCTGATCGACAAGATCCTAAGGTGACTTGCCCCTAGTCGAAAATTTCTTGAAGTGGTATGCCCCTGATCAGACCTTTGATGAAATTTCCCCAATGCTAAGAGTTGATTTGCAAGTAAAATGTTCCTTTTGAAAAACAATTTTAACGCAATGCATATGCAAGTTTTTGAAATCGAGAATTGTTATGGAAATCAGTATGGATACAAATGATATTCGACTATGAGGTTGGCATAAATGAAGATGCGAAAATGTGGTTAGTGATGATTTAACAAACATTCAGAGTCAGTTTAACAACAATTTTTCCGAGTATACTTTCATAGTGAACATAGCTTCAATTAGGACTTTTAAAGGTTATAACGTGGCTTGGTTCACGATTTATGAAACAAAAGGATTATAAGGCTCAAATTTTAATTAAGACCCACCCCTTTTTCTTGATGATCTCCGTTCCTAAATCCAATTAATTCAACAGTTGTATTCAGCTATAAGAGAATTTTTGTAGATGATGATGGAGGTAGATGTAATGGTTCAAGCACTGATGACATTTTTGAGGTGGTAGTCACCTACTTTCACTTACAAGCTTGTTTTCGATTTTTCTTTTTTGCATTTTAATCTCTATTTTTGCATGGACCAATTCTTTTAAATTTGTGGTCCATCGGGATGCCCTAACTTTTACCTAAGTCAACTTCTTTTTAGTTTTTGACTTAGCAATTTTTTTAAATGATGCCCTAACTTTTGCCTAAGTCAAAATTTTTCTGGTTGTTTTTTACTTCCTTTTTTTTACTTAACGATTTTGTTTTTGGAACAAATCTTGTGTGATTTTGCTTTTGATTTTGAAAGTTGTGACTGCCGTGTTAGCTATTGTGAGCTTTTGTATTTTCACTGCTTCCTCGATGTCGAATGTTGTGTTCAAGGTATGCTTGAACCTCTTATTGAAGTGATTATATGGAATGATTCTCTTGAGATCAGAATGTATCATTGACTTAATTGAAAAACTACTCTGCCCTTGGTTAAGATTAAGGGTTTTTTATGAATAGAAAAAGAAACACCGACTTCTAGCTCGATGGGATTGACTACGAATCATCTCCTTATTTCTCCAGTGTTTAGGGAGGCAAAACAATGCCTTACATCGTCAGCCAGATCTTACTATTAAAATCATAGTTAGCAAATTCAGTTATTTTATTTACGTCATTCTCCTCCTAAGTTTGTTAAGAGGTAAAAAGCGAGATGTAAAACTTTGTTTTTTGGCAGGCGATGGCATATAATAGAGTGTAAACGAATGGATTGATTCCAAAAATATGCATGCTCATTTTATTAAAATTATTTCTCAAAGAGTACAACTTTTAAATACAAACAACACTTAGCAAAAAAGGAATTACAGCTTGAAATGATAAAGTCTAATGATCCTAGGGGTGAGCTTCCTAGTTGATCCACCAAATTTAGGAAACACTTCTTGAAGTTCTTGAACTTGTAAAGATAAGGGGTGACTGTTCACCAATGAGACTCTTTCTTCTAAAGTCAACTGCTTGTCAATCATGTCTTTGAACTTTGTATTCACATCGGGCATTCTCGTCATGCCTGTGAGGATATGGACGATGAGGAAGATCAAAAGGTTGTAGCTTTAGTAGGGCATTTCTGAGTAAGTCATGAGACATTGGTATAAGATCTAGTTTCCTTCCAAACTTATTATGTTGTGATTGATGAAGTGCATGAGGCTACTATTGAAGTAGATACTATTGCAGACTTTGTTGCGGCGGCATCATCCAGGGTTGCTGCATTTGACGCATTGGGTACGCTTGAGGTTGTCATGGTGAAGGGTTGTCCTCTCTCTCTTCAATGGTACTTGTTGAAGCGATAAAGCAGCAAGCAAAAAAAGTTTTGGAAGTATTTTTCCGGGAATTTATCATGTCCACAGAGATCGGTGATATTGAAATGTCGTTTGACAAGTCTTGTGTTTACGAGTTTGGATTAAATTGGTTAAAGTAAAAGCAGAAAAGTAAATATGAATATAAAAAGAATTCATTAATCAGAGAGAAGAAACTTATCCGGTATACATATAATCCACTCCTCACAAACTTAAACTTACCGACCAGTTATACTAAACCTACAATACTCCTCAGTATCATCCAGCATTGCTCACAATAGTGTCCATCTCTGACACACTAAGCTGAGAGAACAACAGTGTTACCCTCGTCGACACTCTCAAACTCGACTCGAGATACGAAGGCATTAAGCTCCGACACCGATAAAGATTATTAGCTCTAAATCTATCTCTAGCATTCAGAAACTAACAGATAATCATCCCTAATCAAAGTTTGCGATGTTTATCTCTAACACAACCCAAACCCCGAGCATAAAGCAAAAATCAAGGACAATCACCGATAAAGATTTGTAAAGCAAATTAGATACAACGCCATGGGCGACAAATATACACGAGTTCAAAGTAAATACATATACAACAACCCAACAAAGAAGAAATACACAAAGAAGAAAAGAAATAAACCAAATATCTCGCGGTTTGTCAACGCCGGTCGATGAGAAATCCACCCCGGATCATCCGTGTGGAAGCTTCAATGTTGGTTTTCTAAGCTAATCCTAATGAAAAATGAGTTTGATGGAGTTGGGAGAAAAACTCCCCAAAACTATAACCTAAAAAATGAATGAAATGACTTATATATTATTTACAAAATCTGTCATGTTCGCAATGCGAACTTTTATTCGCAAAGCGAACATCAAATTAGGCACCTGATGTGCCTCAGGAACAGTTAAACCGCCTCTGCGATTCTGCATAAGTTCGCAATGCGAACTTTTATTCGCAAAGCGAACATTCGCTGGAAAGTTTGCAATGCGAACTTTGGTGCCTTTTTCTACTGCCTCAAGTCTGGGAGTATTCGCCGAAAAGTTCGCAAAGCGAACATGACAGTACACCAACCCTTGTTTTGACCATAACTTTTGAACCGTAACTCGGATTGACGCACGGTCGGAAGCGTTGGAAAGCTTATTCAATGCTCTATACAAAAATGGAAAAAATATATTTTCTTGAATACCTACAAAAATGAGAGAAAATCAATTAAACTCAATGATATTTACACGATACGCAATATATACACTATATAATGTAAACTATACAACATATACACGAAAAATGGGGGATTATTAACGAAAAACCAACGAATCAAGCCCATAAATGCTAATTATTCTCACTCAAAATCTATACATTTTAGCACTTATCAACTTTCCCCAACTTAAACTTGTTTGTCCTCAAACAAGAATCAAACAAACTAAAAAACACAAAAGCAATAACCAAAGAATGATGAATCAACAAGTTTTGAAAAACGGAAGCAAATGTATGGTTCAAATGAAAAACGGTACATACAAAGTAAATACTTACCACTAAACTACGACGATAACATAGTCACGAAAAAATGTAAAATACAAAAATCATGCCAAACATCCTAAAACAACACAAGTTAAAACATGAATCACACCTAGCAAAAACCATCATCGGTAGATGAAAAACACAAAATTTGGTACTTTTCACTCACACAACAATCTTGCAAACAAAAGACTAAATTATGCAATCATCCAAAAATCATATTGAAAACATCAAAGCAAGAATCATAAGGGCTATCAAGGTTGTAGTGTGGTCGGGTAAACAAACAATGAGAAATTTCTAAAGGTAATTGAGACAAAAAATTGTCTAAACCTAAGGGAGTGATCAACTCACAAAGACTCAAACACAAAATTTCAATCAACTTCTTCCAAAATCCCAAGTGTTACACAAAACACAATACTTTTTTAGCACAATTATATGAACTCTTTTTGTTTCCTTTCACAAGGATTTTCTTTTTCTTTCTTTTTCTTTTTCTTTTCTTTTCTTTTCTTTTTCATTTTTTCATTTTTTCTCTTTTCTTTTTCAACCTCATAGAAACCAACCAATGAGTAAACAATCATTCTCTCCCCAACTAGAATTCAACTACATCATCATGTGAATACTCCCTACTTTCGAAGGCAAGGTAAAAATTCATACAACAACACAAAGTTGAGGGTTCAAGAAAAAACAGTCAATCAAAATCCATACAAAAAGTGAATTCAATACTCATAGACAAGCATTAAGTTCAAACAACATGGATAATGATAGAAAGGCACAAAGGGGTTTAACAAATGCTCACACACTCACAGGGTGAATTGACTATTTGGCTAGGTAGTTGTGCTCAAAATGAAACAAAATGCCTTGATCCTTTTCATGCTTTCATATAATCAACACAAACAAAAGATTAAGCATAATAAAATCCAGTTAGAACAAGAATGTTGGTACTCCGCGAATATATGAACAATGGAAAGCTACCTCACAAAAAGGGTGGGAACTAAAGTGATTCCCATCAAGAACAAGTATACAAAAGAATGAATGGCATGGAAGTTTGTAAAAAGCCTAAGTATCATGTATATGCTAAAGTCTAGAAAGTGATAAACACATACCTTGTACGTGTACAAAACTTAACAATATCATTACCATACATCTGCAAGTTGAATCGATCAAACTTGAAACATCACCTTAAATTCCCTCAAGCTACTCAAACCAAGCTTTTAGACAAACACAAAAACTATTAATATAAACAAACTAAAAGACCGGCTGAAAATGGATTAAACAAGTTATAAAGTGAAGATTTTAGAATTTTACGAACAATTCGAGTACAACTTGTTTAATCCATGTTCACCACACTACCTAAGCTAGAATGAAAAAGTAATAACGAAATAGAAAAAAAACGATAAAACCTGCTTGTTTTACGTCGTAAGCTCGACGCCTTTATTGTGCTTAGCTAGTAACTTACTCCATTCATGCCATGGTGATGCCTCACCGCGCAAACCAAAAACAAGTATCCTAACCAAACACTTGAACAAATGTTAGGGGAACAAAATGTATACAACATTTGAACAAACATAATGGAAAATAAAAGCAAAACAAGTATCTATACAATCATATATACAATATAATCAATTATGTACAAAGCTCCAAAACATCGAAACGATCGCAATGCAATTCAATATAAAAACCAATCCCCGACAACGACGCCATTTTGTTGGACCGGTAAAGCGGCAAACAACAGAAGTTTTGGAAGTATTTTTCCGAGAATTTATCGTGTCCACAGAGATCGGTGATATTGAACTGCCGTTTGACAAGTCTCGCGTTTACGAGTTTGGATTAAATTGGTTAAAGTAAAAGCAGAAAAGTAAATATGAATATAAAAAGAATTCATTAATCAGAGAGAAGAAACTTATCTGGTATGCATATAATCCACTCCTCACAAACTTAAACTTACCGACCAGTTATACTCAACCTACAATACTCCTCAGTATCTTCCAGCATCGCTCACAATAGTGTCCATCTCTGACATACTGAGCTGAGAGAACAACCGTGTTAGCCTCGTCGACGCTCTCGAACTCGACTCGAGATACAGAGGCATTAAGCTCCGATACCCATAAAGATTGTTAGATCTAAATCTATCTTTAGCATTCAGAAACTAATAGATAATCATCCCTAATCAAAGTTTGTGATGCTTATCTCTAACACAACCCAAACCCCGAGCATAAAGCAAAAATCAAGGACAATCAACGATAAAGATTTGTAAAGCAAATTAGATACAACGCCATGGGCGACAAATATACACGAGTTCAAAGTAAATACATATACAACAACCCAACAAAGAAGAAATACACAAAGAAGAAAAGAAATAAACCAAACATCTCGCGGTTTGTCAACGCCGGTCGATGAGAAATCCACCCTGGATCATCCGTGTGCAAGCTTCAATGTTGTTTTCTAAGCTAATCCTACTGAAAAATGAGTTTGATGGAGTTGGGAGTAAAAATCCCCAAAACCATAGAAACCAACCAATGAGTAAACAATCATTCTCTCCCCAACTAGAATTCAACTACATCATCATGTGAATACTCCCTACTTTCGAAGGTAAGGTAAAAATTCATACAACAACACAAAGTTGAGGGTTCAAGAAAAAATAGTCAATCAAAATCCATACAAAAAGTGAATTCAATACTCATAGACAAACATTAAGTTCAAACAACATGGATAATAATAGAAAGGCACAAAGGGGATTAACAAATGCTCACACACTCACAGGGTGAATTGACTATTTGGCTAGGTAGTTGTGCTCAAAATGAAACAAAATGCCTTGATCCTTTTCATGCTTTCATATAATCAACACAAACAAAAGATTAAGCATAATAAAATCCAGTTAGAACAGGAATGTTGGTACTCCGCGCATATATGAACAATGGAAAGCTACCTCACAAAAAGGGTGGGAACTAAAGTGATTTCCATCAAGAACAAGTATACAAAAAGAATGAATGGCATGGAAGTTTGTAAAACGCCTAAGTATCATGAATATGCTAAAGTCTAGAAAGTGATAAACACATACCTTGGACATGTGCGAAACTTAACAATATCATTACCATACATCCGCAAGTTGAAACGATCAAACTTGAAACATCACCTTAAATTCCCTCAAGCTACTCAAAACAAGCTTTTAGACAAACACAAAAACTATCAATATAAACAAACTAAAAGACCTGCCGAAAATGGATTAAATAAGTTGTAAAGTGAAGATTTTAGAATTTTACGAATAATCCGAGTACAACTTGTTTAATCCATGTTCACCACACTACCTAAGCTAGAATGAAAAAGTAATAACAAAACAAAAAAAAACGATAAAACATGCTTGTTTTACGTCGTAAGCTCGACGCCTTTACTGTGCTTAGCTAGTAACTTACTCCCTTCATGTCATGGTGATGCCTCACCGCTCAAACCAAAAGCAAGTGTCCTAACCAAACACTTGAACAAACGTTACGGGAACAAAATGTATAGAACATTTGAAAAAACATAATGGAAAATAAAAGCAAAACAAGTATCTATACAAGCATATATACAATATAAACAATTATGTACAAAGCTCCAAAACATCGAAACTATCGCAATGCAATTCAATATCAAAACCAATCCCCCGCAACGACACCATTTTGTTGGAGCGGTAAAGCGGCAAGCAACAAAAGTTTTGGAAGTATTTTTCCAGGAATTTATCGTGTCCACAAAGATCGGTGATATTGAACTGCCATTTGACAAGTCTCGCGTTTACGAGTTTGGATTAAATTGGTTAAAGTAAAAGTAGAAAAGTAAATATGAATATAAAAATTACTCATTAATCAGAGAGAAGAAACTTATCCGGTATGCATATAATCCACTCCTCACAAACTTAAACTTACCGACCAGTTATACTCAACCTACAATACTCCTCAATATCATCCAGCATCGCTCACAACAGTGTCCATCTTTGATACACTGAGCTGAGAGAACAACCATGTTAGCCTCGTCGACGCTCTCGAACCCGACTCAAGATACGGAGGCATTAAGCTCCGACACCCATAAAGATTGTTAGCTCTAAATCTATCTCTAGCATTCAGAAACTAACAGATAATCATCCCTAATCAAAGTTTGCGATGTTTATCTCTAACACAAACCAAACCCCTGAAGGTGTGAGAAAGATACATGAAAAGGGGGGGTTTGAATTGTGGTTTAACTCTTACTAAATTCTCACTTCTTATTATTAACATGCAAGAGACTTATCAGAGTTGCTTGAGAGACTCTGACTTGCGAAACATTCATTCAGACTGTGCGATGTATGAAGCATAAGCAATAAGGAGAATCTGAATAAGCGATGCTTGAATCAGACTTGCAATATGGAAGCTCATCAGAGTTTGGTTACAAGGTTCTGACTTGTTGTGCAAGGTTCTGATAATTGATACTTAAACATAAACAATTAAACAAAGCATAAACAAGAGTAAAGAATACACGAAATATCATGGTTCACTTGAGCCATTCCCAAGCTAGTCCAGTCCACCCTTCTGAGGTGATTTCGCCTTGAACACAAGGACTTAATCCACTATAGCCAATCTCGATTACAGATGCATAGGCTAATGTCGGTGACTAACAACCTGCACAACCGCAACTGTGACTAACCCACAATGAACCGTTCAGGGATTCAACTTAATGAATATAACGAACATTGACCTAATAGGTTCCAATCTCTCAAGATCTACTATCAGGATTTCACAGCTAAACGTTCAGGGATTCAACTTAATGAATATAATGTTTACTGACCATTCTTCCAGGATTTTCCACAATGACACCAAACCATTGTCTTCTCAAGTCTCTGATCACACTGACCACTTGAGGAATCCTAATTCACATAGAATTAGTTAAACAGGAGATTACAATAATGCTTCTTAATAAGCAGATAACTCCTAAGTTTAAGTACATAAGAACACACAAGTGTTCAAGCAAGATGTGAGCAACAACTCCTTGTTTTCTTCAGATTCTACAAAGATGTATATTGATTTAACAGTTGATGACATCTTGTAGATCTTCTTCTTCTTCGTCTTCTTTATTGAGCAAGCTTTAAGCAACAATTCCTTGCTTCAGATCTTCAATGTAGCTCAGAGGAGAAGGTGGTTGATGACTTGACTGATTTACAATGTTGTCTTCTTCATCAACAGCTTCTGTTTCAATTGATTGTTGTTGTGTTGAATAGTGATCTTTGAGCTTTAACAACAATGGTCGTGTGTTAATGGTGATAGCTTTGAATGTTTAGTGTAACAACGATAACTGATCATTGAGACTATCATCACATCGATACCTTCAGAAGCGCATACTCCTTTCCTTTAAATAGCCAAGTAAAATATAGACGTTGGAGAGCCGTTGGCTGTTTGAAGAGAGTCGTTATGCAATGATTAAAGTTGTACAACCATATCTTCTTTTTACTGTAGAAGAAGTGATGGGATAGGTCTTTTAGTTCGGTGTACAGTCATTGCCAACGGTAACATTTGTCTTCAAATCTTCAGAGGCTTCTGATGGTAATTATTTGAAGCATGAGTAGAGACTTTATAACTGGGTCTTCAGAAACTTTCAAGTCTTCCGTCTTTAGAACTTATCCATTAGGAATCTATCTTCAGAGCATCAACACTTGTCTTGAAACCCGTTATCTTCACTGCTTCAAGTCTTCAGAATCTTCAGAACCTTGTTCACTCAGAACACTGTCTTCAGAGTCTTCAACACTTGACTTTTAGAACCATAATCTTCAGAACACTTCAGTCTTCAGAATCTTTCTGCACTTGGTCTTCAGAGCCTTCAGCCTTTAGAACTTCAAGTCATGAGAATCTTCAGCACTTCGGTTCTCCACAAGATTATCTCTTCAGAAGCTTCGCTCTCTTCAGAATCATAACCACTTTCAGAGTAGCATCCACAAGAGCATTGCAACAACAATATCGACATCCTTGGATCTATCTGATTATGATCAGATACAGAAGCATACTTGCTTCTTGCGACTTGTGCTGCGCATATTTGCATTCTGGAGTGTTCAGGTCGACTCATAGAGTGCTAAGGTCGACCTCTCGCTCACTTAAGCATATTTTTCTGATTCTTTGTGTTTCAAAAAGCTTTTAATTCAGTTATGTGGTCTTAGTCTCATATATATTCATATGCATCATCTTTTGTATGTGAACCAACAAGAAAATTGAAAATATACATTGAATTTACTCAGCATCTTCATTCTCACACTTGCATTCTTCAACAATTACACATAATTATTTTTGTTGAGCTGTGCATTATCGAGGTGATAACGTCCAAACGTAAGATTTGTATATCTAGTTTGGGTTGAGATTTAAGTGGGATTTTCTTGAATAAAACCGTTAGGGTTTTGTCCTCCAAGATCTTGAGGGATTTGGGGTTTTTTTTCACAAATATTTACTTCACAGATTCAGCCGAGTGAAAGGCTTGAAGAACGATGGGTTCGTTCAAGCAAGTAGCGGTAACCGGAGGATTATGTCGAAAGATTTGTGGTCGAACGTCTTGCAATCAAAATCAGCCGAGCGAAAGACTTGAAGATTCAAGTGAGTAGCGGTAACCGGAGGTTTGTTCGAAGCATTTGATGCACTTGATTCGGCTTGAATCAATGGGAGAGAAGTGGATAGAATCAACATCAATATTTAGGCTTGAGTGTGTGGTGACTATAACTTCTCTTGTACAAAACTTTGCAACTTGATAATACATATCTCAATTCTAGTTTTAGAATTGGGGGCAAACGTACCCGAAGCGAGGAAGAAAGGGGAACTGCCTAAACAAATTGGGTGTCGTTCTCTCTTTCTCTATCTCTTTACTTTGTGTTGTTAACGTTTGTGTGATATCAACTGTTCGATAAATTTCCACTGTTGTGTAGTGCTGAAATTCTGTTTTGAAAACTCATTACAATCACTTGGATTGTAATTGTGAAAAATTATGCTCTATCATTTCATAGGAAATTCACCTTGGGGTGTTGTGCACACCAAGTGTTCGACGTATTGATCGCACACAAACTGTTTGTGAAATTGTCAATTTAATTTTACATTCTATAATTCATTGGAAACCGGTTAATACAAAGTGGTAATTATTTGTATTGGTTAATTGGCAACGTATTGTTTCGTTTTCTCATTGATTTTATTCAATTCGGTTTCACATATCCGATCTTACCAATAACGGTTCGTTTAGACGATTTAAAATCCACGGCCACTTCCGCACATTTTTTAAAATAATTTTTAAGCGTCGATTTTTGTTAAAAATTAGTGATTTATTAAACCCCCTCCTTCTAGATCATTGCCATCGTTTAACAATAAATACATAAAAATATGAAATGAAATAAATTACATATTTATTAAAAAATAAAAATAAAAAATTAAATAGTATTTATTTATGTAATAATGTTTAATATGCATTTAAAAAATTAAAATTTAAAAATTAGAAATTAGTATTTATTTATGTACTATAACGTTAAATAATTAATATTAATTAAAATTTATCTTAATTAATATTTAATATTTATTATATTTTTTAATTTTAAATTATTAAATATAAATATAATAAATATATATTAACGTTTGTATAAAAAATAAACTAAATTATTTTAAACTAAATATTTATATTAACATTTAATATTTAAAAAATAAACTAAATTATTAAATATAAATATAATAAATATTAAACTGAAATTAAATAAAATAATGAATTGAAAGTAAAAAAAAATGAAAATAAAAATGCCAGCAAAACAGTGTCACGTCACAGATTCTGTTCACCAAATCCACTGAGGGCCAAAATAAAAGAATATGTGTTTTTTCTTACAGAATCCTTTTTCAAATTCGTCCCAAATGGCATGGGGCAAAATGTATATTAACTCTTGTTATTACTATTAATATTATTATTATTATTATTTCTTTGTTGGATTTTTATATGAGTAAATGTCTATTTTATTTAGAACATATTAAGGTATTTGATTACCATTCATGATTATAGGTTATGGGTAGTTTCGAAAAAAAAATCTGTACAAAGGTAGTTGAAATTGTTTTTAGATTATTTGAAATATATGAATATGGTTTGGGTTTAAACTGAAACAAATTATTATTAGGATTCGAAACAGATTATTAGTTTTGTGATTATACTCAGTTAAAAAAATTTGTCTCGCAATACTTGTTTTTTTAAATAAAATTTAGATCTATTATACTAAAAAATGATTTATGACATTAACTTAAATTCGATTAGAAAATGGCTATGTTTTTATTTTTATTTGAAACATTTTATGTTTTTTAATTGAAAACCTGCTATTACATAGAGATTTGAAAACTGATTTAGTTATATTTTTGTTTGTGAATTTTTATTGAAAGTATGAATAAAAAACAAACAACTAAGTGAAATTATATATGAAAAAAAATATCAAGACAATCAAACAAAGAGATCACAACAAACAAGAGCAAACCGAAATCCTAAATAGCAAGTATCAAATCGAAAACAAAAACCTCAAACAATTTTATAAGTGGGGCAGTGAGGGAAAACCAACCTACGGGGAGGAGATTGTCCCCGGTGAGCAAAGAGTGAAAGTCTTCCTTTTTAGCTCCTTCTTTTTTCATGTTTTTTACTTTGCAATTCTCCCCCCTTGCCTTTTCTTCGCTTACTCGTGCTTTTCTTGCAGAGATGGATGAAGGGGGCGTTTTAGGGGATTGGTGTTGTTGTTCTCCAGTATGAAGAGCAACAAATTTAAGATACTGGATTTAGTAAATTGTGGATGAAAAAAAGTATAAAAAACTTATGCTATTTATAGATAAAAATTAGGTCAAAAAATTGAATGAGATTTGTCTATTTTTGGAATGATTTCATTTGATCTGATTTCATCTATTTCTTCATGGCCAAGCCAATGAATCTGGATGGATTCATGGCTTGTAAAATGTAACAATAATTAAATAAAAATAATTTGATAAATAACGAAAATAATGAAAAATAAATGTAATAAGGGTAATAATCAAAAGACTATGATTTCTTTTGATTTTATATTGATTTTTCTTGATTTTTAGACTAAAATACATGAAAACTCAATATTATAATAATTATTAAAAATTAATTAATAAAAAATGCAAAAATAAAATAAATAAATAAAAAAGGTGTAATTTCAAATTATAAAATAATGTAAAGGAGGGTAAAAAACATAAAGAAGAGAGAAAACTCTAAAAGTGAGGAAAGTGAGATTCAAACTCAAGACCTTCCGCCCTTGTAACTCCTTATACATGCTCTTCTACCAATTGTGCCAATTCATTTATTCAAAATAAAGTAGAATTAGAAAGCATACGAAGGGTGAGCAAAATTTGGGGTACGACAATCATGACCTTATCATTGATTGGATTGAATAACATGTAAGCTCTAGTTTTGTGATATTCTACCAGAATCATAAGTTCACTTTTATCATCAAGCTTCCTTCTCCTTGCATCAGGAACATGTTTGTAGCAAATATAGCAAAACGCCTTCAGATAACTCACCGATGGTCATTTGCCACTCCAAACTTCTTATGGGACCTTGTTTTTCAGCTTCTTGGCAGGGCACCTGTTCAGAATATAAACAGTTGCGGTGCCAACTTCACCCCATAAGGACTTTGGCAAGTTCTTTTACTTCAGCATGCATCTCGCCATTTCCAATACGATTTTGTTTCTTCTTTCTGCTATTCCATTATGTTGAGGTGTGTAAAGAGCAGTTACCTCATGAACAATACCATGTTTTACACATAACTCCTCAAACATCCTAGATGTGTATTCACCACCTCCATCTGTTCGCAGAACCTTGATCTTCTTTTCACTTTGGTTTTTGACAAGCATCTTGAATCTCTTAAAGATTTCAAATACTTTATCATTTCGCTTGATCACATATATATAAACCTTTCAACTATACTCATCGACAAATGAGACAAAATACCCATTTGCACCAATGGTATAATCCTCGAACAACCATATACATATGAATGTACTACTTCTAGTATACAAGAGGACCTCATTGTCATAGTCGAAACAAACAAAAATTCTGGATTGCTTCTCTACTAAGAAACCTTCATAGAGCTTGTTAGGCATATCAAGACTTGGTATACCAGTTACCATATCTTGAGTAATCAGTTGATTGAGTGACCTAAAATTCAGATGGCCAAATCCTAAATGCCACAACCAACTATTCTTGTGGTCGACAACTATTTTTAGGCATTGTACCTCACTCAAATTGATCATGGTCTTAAATGTCCTATTCTTCAACAAAGGAGATTTTAAGACCAAATTATTCTGAGGGTTTAATAGTTCCAAGGCTCTATCTTTCATAACCAGTGAGAAACCTTTTTTGACTAGTTGTCTAATACTTAACAGATTGTACTTCATTCCAGGTACATAGAGCACATATTTGATCATATCTTTTGCTCAATTGCTTATTTGAATAACTATGTCGGCAGTACCTTCTGCTTGCAACGAGTTATTATTAGCAAGTTTAACCTTGCTCTTCTTTGAATTGTCGAAATCTGCTAACCACACTTTTCGACCAGTCATGTGATTTAAACAGTCTGTGTCAAGAAACCAGATCTCCGTGTCGACATGCTCATATGCAACTGTAGCCATAACCACCATATCTTCAGAATCATCTGAATCTTGGCGTGCAAGGTTTTTCCCTTCATTCTTGCATTTCTTGTACAAACAATTCTTGACCATGTGACTCCATTTTTCATAGTTATAACACTGCACATCTTTGTTATCTTCTTTGTATTTCTGATATGAGTTTCCTTCTCCTATTTTCAAGGTTTCAGAAGCCCTATCATCGACCTTATTCTTTTAAGGATTCGACCAAGACTTCTTGCTCTGAGTTTTGTCTCCTTTGCCCCTGAACTTGTTGGAACCACCATGTTTCTTCCATGTCTGAGCCTGTAGAGCTTGTATCGAATCTGGAACACCTTTCCTTTCGACAATCCTCATCTTATGTGCCTCCAACGAACCAACCAAATCTTCAGATTTCAATGCTTCAAGATTGTTAGATTGTTGAATAGAAACGATAACATGATCAAAGTGAGAGGTCAATGTACGCATTACCTTCTCAACTATCATCTTATCTCTTAGGGTTTTACCACAACCTTTCATGAGATGAAAAAACTTATGCACCTTCGAGACATAGCCTGCAATCTTTTTTCTTCTCCCATCTGCAGTAATTTATATTGCCTTTGCAATAGATGCAATTTGACGACTTTAACCTTCTCACCTCCTTCGTAATACTTGACAAGAATATCTCACGCCTCATTCATCGATTCAGCATGAGAAATCCGATCAAAGTTTATCGCGTCTACCGTCGATTGAATATAAACCGCAACCTTGTAGTCTTTCTTCTTGGCCTCATTGTTCACGACTCTTTGAGCATCAGTTGCGTTCTCAACAAGCTCAGGGACGCCATTAGTAACCACTTCTAGGATTTCATAAAAGCAAAATAGAGATTAGGGTAGCCATACAGACATAAGAATGTTCAGGATAAAAATTAGTACAATGGATGGTAAAGAAAAATTCAATGATCATGCCGGTCCCAGCGTATCAGACAAATTCTGAAGCATCTGTCCCTAATAGCCGGGGGGTGCCTCCAATGACGCTTTCGTAATCCAGCTGCATGCCCATGTTTTCGTAGTTTGTAAGGAGGGGTTGGTTTGGTTGCATACGGTATGGTTGGCCGAAATGTTGCATTGAAGGGTGTTGGTACCGATTCAGTGGTTGATGTGGGGTTTGGTAGTCGAATAGTGGGTGGGTTTGTTAGTTGTAGGACGATTGTGGTTATTGGTTGTAGGAAGATGAGGTGTTCATTTGCGGGGGGCTATGGTGGGCTGGGGTGGGTTGGAAAGACTCGTCAGGGCTATAGGCATTAATGGTGTCGGTGTAGGTGGGATGGGAGTAGGGGTAAGGCTCTTCTTGTTGTAAGTGAGTCGGTGGCATGATATGGTAGGGCTAAGGCTCTTCTTGTTGTTGGGTATAGGTAGGTGTATGTTGTTGGGCATGTGGCTGGGTATGTGGCTGCTCATGTGGCCGTGAGGAAGAGGCACGTTGGCGGGGGTCAATTAGATACGTCGGCTGAGAGAGGAATGGTTGGGGTGTTGTAACAGACCTAAACCAACTCATATATTATTGCGTTGATATAACATCTTCTACAACGGGGTCAGATAAGACGTGCTGGTGTCGATTCTCCTATTGTTGACACATCTCTGTTGCAAAGTTCGTCCACTCACCCACTACCCACTGTGTGTCCACTCTACGCAGATGCCACGATCCCAAACTTGTCAGAGCCACCGGAATATCCTGATGCATTCCGAACTGAAGTTTTACTAGATCGCTTTGATGCATCTCCACAGTGATGAACCGAATGATGAGTGTTTTTGAAGTCCACACAGCAGCATCATTCGCGTTGGGCTGGTGGGCGAGCCCCTCGTACGGCCTCCAGACAAACTACAAGAACAAAGGGTTTAATGAGAAACTGTACGGTGCTTTAATGTGTTAGAAATATTTATGGAATTTTAAGGAAAATTTACATCGTCGGGTCTAATGTGATCTATTAGGTCGCGGTAGACTGTTATGGCGCTCCTGAGATTTTGATGGTAGCACATTCCCGGAACTGATCACCTAAAAAAGTAGTTACAAATAAATTAGTTACAACTAAACATTTCATTAAAGGACATAGGCGTAGGGAAATGTACAAGCTTACTTGTTTGCGTATGGAAATGTGAAGGGGTTCCGGTTAACTGGAGCTAGTGTTGACATTCTCGACCAACTCCATGGCTGAAGGAGATAGGCGCAGCCATAAAATGTACAAGCGTATTTTTTTGAAGTTTTGCAGAGTGAACTATACAGATGGGCCATGACAGCTGAACCCCAACTATATTCGTGCACTCTATTAATGTTAGCCAACAAAGGTAAATACATAATATTTACACTGTTTCCAGTGCTTTTTGGGAATAAAAATTACCGAACAAGAGCATTAAATAGCACCTAGTTTTAAGTATCTTGTAATAGGGGGGAGGTATCGTCGTGTAATACAATAGAGTCATAGTAATCCCTAAGGTATTTTATGTTAATACCTTGGCCCCTAGGTCTACCTTCACGTGTTGGCTCAGGTGCTTCCATACTTAGGGGCGTGCCCAACAAATCGTTGCATAGTTGGTTGTTGACAAATATGGGGCTGTTGACGGCCGTGCCATCGATGCGGAGGCCGAGTAACATATACATGTCTTGGAGTGTGACCGTGCATTCACCGAAATGAAGGTGAAATGTGGAGGTCTCCGGCCTCCATCGTTCTAGCAAAGCCAGAATAAATTTTGGGGCAACATGGTATGACGTGATTTTTATCAAGTCACCAAATCCACATCTCGTTAGATATTCTTCGATGAAAGGGTCGTGGGGCATGTATTCGTGCCCACGACAACAGAACCTTGATACAAGCTGAACAAAAATATAAATAACATTAGTTAGATAAAAAAAATACATCTAGGTTTAGGAGGGTAAAACAAAAGAAGGCCGAAACACTTACAAAGTCTGCAACATTTTTGGGGGTTCCTCTATGATCGTTTCCCATGATGAGTAGAGACATTTTTTCGTAATTGGTTTTAAGAGGAACACTTTGTGAAGGATGCGAATATTTTGTGAGTTGAAGAGAAGAGAAGAGTTTGGGATGAGAAAATTTTGTAGAGTGGTGAGATGGTATTTATGTTGGTAAAGAATGGGATGAAGGGAGTCACATGATAATGCATGTATTCTTGGTCATTGTAGTCTGACAAGTGTAGTCATGCATGCTTTGGAATCTTTTATGTGTTCTCTTGCATGCATTCTTGGTCATTGTAGTCTGACAAGTGTAGTCATGCATGTTTTAGAATCTCTTATGTGTTCTCTTGCATGCATTCTTGGTCTTTGTAGTCTGACAAGTGTAGTCATGCATGCTTTGGAATCTCTTAGGTGTCCTCTTGCATGTATTCTTGGTCATTGTAGTCTAACAAGTGGAGTCTTGCATGCCTTGGAAACACTTATTTCGTGGAGTGTGAGAAGTGTGGTTAGAGAGTCACATGAGAAAGTGAAGGCATGGTTGTATTGTCATGTCAAGTAGAGAATCTTAAAGAAATATAGTATATGTGTAAGTGTAGTTGGTAAGGCATAGGCATAATATACAATAGTAATAGTAATTATTAAAAAATTACAATGATGATAGTACGAATTATTTGCAAAAATATAAATTCTTGGCGTGGGAGTGTGGTCTTGTCACGCAGATCACATCCTTTGTTTACATTTTCTTCCAAAGACTAAACTTTGCCAATAAAAATGATCTGTACTGATCAGACTGGATCGTCGTGACCTTCACATAGGACAATTGATGCTCGTAGGGGAGGAAAAAGGGGTGGAGGTACTTGCAAGGTACTCCGATGCCAAAGTAAGTGTTTGGTCAAAAAGAGAGAAGGTAAGTAAGAGATGTCAAGTATTGGATATTTGATACCTGCCCCTCTCAAGCGAGAGGGTATTTATAGGTGGATTTCTGGCGAGCAAAGCGTCTGGTCTACCAATGAGGGATTGCCAAATGGAGGGCAAGGCGCGTGGCCTTTTGACTTAGACTAACTATTTTTGTGATATCCGGTGAGGCAGTTGATCGCGTGAACTACTTTGCGAGTGGAGGGGACGTGTCCAACGGCTAGTTTCTGGCTATTGGGCCTGTCAAATGGCTGGATTGGGTTGGGCCTTGCCCCTGGGGGCACAACGCTTGCCCAATCCAGAACAGGAGCCCCCCAAGTCCTTACGCTGGTGGAGAGTGAGGACTTAAGGTAGTCGTGTAAAGTCCTTGATCCTCCCAACCATGTGTGGTTGCCCGAACGACATATTGGAAGATGTGGTATTTTCTGTCGGGCACGCTCTTATGTGAGTGCCTGTTGTATTGGCGTTTTTGTGTCGGGGACCCTTGGTGTCCTTGTCGTTGAGGAAATGTGTTCGCGGAATAGCAAAAGGTTTGGTGCATGTAACGTTCATGCTTGGGAATGACAAACGCAGGAACCTTTTGACACGTGTTGAACATGTAACCCCTCTGTCAGACCTAGAGCCGCCTAGGCAATGATGGCCTTTGCGATTCCCCACGAGCAAATACTTATAAAAAGGGGGGGGGGAGGGGTTCATTTGTCCATTTCTCACAAATTCCTTCTCTCCTCTCTTTTGCTCTGCAACTTGTCCTGTCGCCGGAGCCGCCGTAGATCTTCACCGTCTCCATTCACGCCTTCGTCTCCAACTCCTCGTATTCAAGTAAGTTCATCTTTTCTGCATCTTCCTTAAATGTTCTTCATTTTATGGGTGTTCTTCATAAATTTTCCGGCGACTTATGCGTTTTCCGGTTGAAGATTCATGTGTTCTTTGATGAACACATGAGTTTTTATGATTTTCATGAAGAACGTGATGAACATGGAACGAATGTTGTGTAGATTCTCCTATGTTTTGGTTAGGATTAGTTTTAGGTTTGTAGTCGGGCACTAGGCCTGTTCGACCCAAAGCTCTGGCTTTTCGTAATGAGTTTGCCTAATTTTGAGCTCGAAGCAACGTAGTTAAGTCGTGGAGACTCGTCCCCTTCGCGGGGGTACTGCCGTCGTCGTACTAGGTCGCGGTCAGAGTGGGCTCGGGGTTGTCCTCGGCTTCTTCCTCGCCCTTTCACTTGACTAGTGGTGGAAGGGTGGATTTGAACTTAGTCGTCGAATTCACTTTTCCTTCCTCTGCTTTTCAGGTGAACATGGCTGATCCTTGTGACGAAGTCGTACCTGACGCCCAGGCCGCGGAAGATGAGGTGGAGCAGGCCGTCGAGTATGCTAACGTGCAGGTCGCGAGGGGGACCTTCAATGGATCGCGCACGAGTCGCTGTCGACCAAGTCGACGTTTACTGAGGAGGAGGTTCAGGAGTTCCCTTATCTGGAAGATCGGGCCGAGGATGCGCCCATACAATGGAGGGCCATCCGTCCCACCGAAAATGACAGGATCTGTTCGATTTACCCGGGGATGCGGTTCCCCATGTACGAGTTTGCCTTTGTGGAGGCTAGGTTTCGGTTGCCTTTCACCGACTTCCAGGAGGCCCTTTTTCGTCACTTGGAATTATGGCCGGCCCAGCTTCATCCGAACGCGATGGCCTTCATACGTGCCTTTGAGCTGGTGTGTCGCTTTCTCCGTGTGTTCGCTGTTGATCTTGGCGAACAACCTCTGGTTTACCAGAATGGTGAAATCTGGGTTACTTGCAGGATTAACCAAACAAATCCTAGGACGTCGGGCGAAAACTTAGATCAACGTAATAATTTTAAGTTAAGGGTGATATCTTGGTTCTTGGTTTTATGTATTTAAGTCTTTTGGAATAAAAGATTTCAACTAACTCTAGATGAAAGTCTGAGATAAAAGAAAATGACTTTGAAAAGAACTTTTAAAGTAAAATGGCGAAGAAAGAACTTTAAAGTAAAATGACGAAGAAAACATAAAGATGCTGGTAAATGTAAAGGAATTGGTAAAAAGACTTTGATTGATAAAGAAATTAAAAGATGGTGTTTACACGTACATTTTTCCAAATAACTCTTTTCTCTCACACGGGTACTTTGAGTAATTGCAGGAAGTTTTGTACAAGTTTTTCACACTGAATTCTAATAACAACTATCCTATTTATAGATAAACAAAATAACTGCTATTAACGACTAAATCCTAAATCTTCGACATCTGGCCTTCTGCATGTCTCCCTTTCGCCAGGTGCTTCCACGCGTCTTCTGCCAAACGTTATAATTCTCCTGAATTTGAATCTTCAAGTTATGTCGAACCAACGTGTCCTTTCAGACTTGTCGAATTGTCGAACTATCACAACGTTCTTCATACTTGTCCAAACTTTTTCCATTTGCAGAAATCTTTACTTGACGAAATGTCGAAATGTTGCCCCGTCGAAATGTCGAAGAATGTTGAAGAATATCTCCCAAGTAGATATACTCTTTCAGTTGTACTTCTTTTGGCATGTTCCTCCATTTGTCGAAAACAACTTTTTACGTGTTGAACTCATGGCGTCGAAAATACGCATATACAAATTGCCCCCCCAGCAAAGGTATTTCGACTATCCTGGAGAAATAATCCTTTGGTGTTCAACCAATATTTTGACGCCATGTCATCCTAATTTTAAATTACATAATTTCAAGTTCCAACATATTTCATCATTTCACTTTCTCAAAACGTCAATTCTAGCCCTTTGAGGCTTTATTTGTAATGATTTAACGCCATCTGTTTGGCAGCACAATATTTACTTTCAATTTCCATTTTATTCGACTGCTATCTTTATTTCCTGCAATATTGGTTTATACCTTTTCAAATATTTGCCATTTATTTTTAATATCCTTTCGTCTTTCCCTATTTCTTCGACCTCATATGCGCCATTAGAAAATATTTTCAAAACTTTGAAAGGTCCTTCCCATTTGGGAGACCATTTTCCCATAACTCTGTTTTTTCGATCCATAGGAAGAATTACCTTCCACACATAATCACCAATTGAAAAAGTCTTAAATTTTACTTTTCTATTGTAGAACTTTTCGACTCTCTCTTTTTGTCTCTTTATGAGATCTAAGGCACGTAGCCTTTCTTCGTCTAAATCAACCAATTCATCCATCATCATATTCCAGTATGTTTCTGATGGGATCTGATGATGCCTTAGAACCCTAACTGATTGCAAATACAATTCGACTGGCAAAACTGCATCATGCCCATAAGTTAATTTAAATGGAGTCGAATTGGTTGCTTCTTTAGGAGATGTTCGACAAGCCCATAAAATTTGATCTAAGGTATTATGCCAATTTTTTGGCTTTCCACCTACATGCTTTTTGATCAAATTTATCACTACCTTGTTAGCTGCTTCGACTTGTCCATTAGCCTGAGCATAATAAGGTGTCGAAGTAAGGAGCTTAAAACCTGTATCTTGTGCAAACTTCTGCATCTTTCGACCAGTAAACACAGATCCTTGATCCGTTGTTATTGTTTCCGGTATCCCAAATCTGTAGATTATATGCTTTTGGATAAAATCCATAACTGCTTCTTGATCTACATTCACCAATGGTATGGCTTCAATCCACTTAGTAAAATAATCTACTCCAACTAAAATGTACCTTTGCCCTTTTGAAGAAGCTGGTCGAATTTCACCAATTAAATCTAACGCCCAACCTCTGAACGGCCAAGGTTTTACAATCGAATGTAACTCACTTGCAGGAACATGTGGTATGCCTGCATGTACTTGGCACTCTTGACACCCTTTTGCAAATTCGATACAATCCTTTAGCATTGTTGGCCAATACATTCCTTGTCGAAACAATAACCACTTCATTTTGTGGCCTGCTTGGTGTGCGCCACACGCTCCACTATGCACATTTGACAATGCTATGTATGCTTCATTTTCGCCAAAGCATTTCAACAAGACTCCTTCTGCAGTCTTCTTGAACAATTCATTGCCAAAAAGTACATAACTCAAAGCTCTATATTTCACCTTTCGTTCGACTTTTTGATTTGGATCTTGCAAATATTCTTTGATGGGTTTTCTCCAGTCTTCGACTCCTGCATCATCTACGTTGCAGATCTCATAATTCTCCTCGTCACCATATCCCAATTTTATTGTCTCTAAATCTGATGGGGACAAACCTACAGATATGATTCTTCCTATGACTTCAATGGCTTTTTCTGACTTCTCCTCCGACACTTTGTATCCTGATGCCAGCTGAGCAAGATCATTCGCCTCTTGATTCTCCATCCTGGGAATGTGCCTAAAAACCACATTGTCGAACTTCTTGAGAAGTCTATTTGCTATCACGAAGTACATTATTAGATTCTCTTTCACACATTTGTACTCCTTAGTCAACTGCTTTATTACCAACTCAGAGTCACCCATTATTTCGACTCTTGTTGCCCCCAATTCCAACAAGATTTCAAGTCCAGCAATCAAAGCTTCATATTCGACTTCATTGTTCGAACATAGCCCTTCGACTTTGTACTTGAACTTTGTTGGAATTTTGTCAGGAGAAATAATCACCATCCCAATACCAAGTCCATTCTTATGCCTGGAACCGTCGAAATACAGTTTCCATGGTGCTAATTCGACGTACTCCATAGTTTCGACTATAGAGTGGTCAGCTATAAAATCATCCACCACCTGTCCTTTCATAGCCTTTAAAGGCAAATATTTTAAGGAGTATTCTGTTAGAGCCAAAGCCCACTTTCCAATTCGACTATGCAAAATAGACTTAGACAACATATGTTTTATTACGTCAAAATGAGAAGATACATATACATCAACAGGCTTTATATAATGCTTCAATTTCATACAAGAGAAATATACACATAAACATAATTTTTCTATAGCACTATATCTAGTTTCAGCATCATTTAAGACTCTGCTGAGATAATAGATGGCCCTTTCGACGCCATTCTCATCCTCTTGACACAACATACTTCCTAATGTCTTGTCTGATGCAGAGATATACAACCTCATGCTTCTTTTCCTACAAGGGGACATCAAGATTGGAGGACTAGCCAAGTACTCTTTGATTTTGTCGAAAGCCACTTGTTGCTCTTGCCCCCATGTGAATTCTTCTTTCTTTAGTCGAAGTAGAGGAGAAAAGGGTTGTGTTTTTCCACTGAGGTTGGAGATGAATCTTCTTAGAAAATTGATCTTCCCTAGTAGAGATTGCAATCCCTTTTTCGTTGATGGCGCTTTCGCTTCCATTATAGCTTTGGCTTTGTTTTCATTTATTTCGATCCCTTTCTTGTGGACCACAAAACCTAAAAAATCACCCACCTGCACACCAAAAGAACATTTAAGGGGATTCATCTTTAGACCAAACTTTCTCATCCTCTCAAAGGATTGTCGAAGATGGTCAATATGATCTTTTCCTGAAACAGACTTGATTACAATATCATCAATGTAAATCTGCATAAACGTCTCAATAAAATCATGGAAAATTGAATTCATAGCCCTTTGGTAAGTGGCTCCAGCATTCTTTAAACCAAAAGGCATCACTACCCATTCATAAGTTCCAATTGCTCCAGGACAACGAAAAGCTGTCTTAGAAACATCTTCTTCAGCAATAAAAATTTGGTTATAGCCAGAGTATCCATCCAACATACTTAGATACTCGTGACCTGCTGCAGAATCTATAAGCATTTCTGCTACTGGCATAGGATATTCGTCCTTTGGGGTAGCAGAATTTAAATCTCTAAAATCAATGCATACCCTAAGTTTGCCATTTTTCTTAATAACCGGAACTATATTTGCAATCCAATCAACATACCTGGTAGTGCGGATGAAGTTGCATTTTAGAAGTCTTTCGACCTCTTCTTTTATTTTCGACAGAACTTCTGGTGCAAAGCGCCTTGGAGTTTGCTTGACTGGCTTCTTCCCTTCTATGATTGGCAGCTTCAATTCGACCAAACTTCTGTCCAAACCAGGCATTTCGTCATAATCCCATGCAAAGCAATCTTTGAACTCCTTCAACAACTGGATTATTTCGACTCTGAACTGAGGATCCATCCTTGCACTTATGTAGGTTGGTCTTTTTTCTGCCCCCAGTCCCAAGTTGATTTCTTCTAAAGGATCCTGCGCCACCATCTTCAAATTGTTCGACACTGGATCTTTTTCGAACCCCAAAGGTTCGTCGTCATAAATGGCGTCAAGTTTCTGGTGTTGCCATTCGTCTATTTGGTTGTTGTCATTATTTTCCTCAACGTATTTTTGAAGACATTGTTCATTTGAATCTTAATGATTGGCTTCGACAGCCATGTATTTTACTTCGGCCTCCAGAGCCGCTTTGAATTTGTTTTCGGCTATGTAAGCCGTAATTTTGTCGAGCACTGCTTGCTCACTCATCATCATTGTCGAACTCATTCCCCCATCCTGTTGGTGCTACGTTGGTAGTCCCCCACATGTAGTTGGAGTCACCAATGACTTCCTTATCCCACTGAAAACCATGTGTAGGATGGAGATACATGGAACAGTACGCGTTGTCCGTTGCCTTCAAGTTGAATTTCGCCGGACTGCAAGGAGGTATGTGGGCTAAGTTTTTGTCGAAACTTCGATCGCTTACATTGTTTACTTCGGACATGAAGTAACTTTGGTCTGCTTCTATGTTTTCGACGATTCCATCTGGCCTCCAAATAACTATTCTCTGGTGTATCAACGAGGGAACAGCACCTATACCATGGATCCATTCTCTTCCCAACAGCAAGTTGTAGTTTGCCCTAGAAGCAATAACTATAAACATTGTTGGCCTTGTTATAGTACCAACTGTCAGATCCACTTGAATAACTCCCATGGTTGTTCCTACCTTTCCTTCGTAATTCGACAGGACCATGTTGTGGGGCTTTGCATCCGAGTCATCTTTGCCAATTTTTTTCAGCATGAAATGGGGCATTAAATTCACAGCGGCACCACCATCCACTAGGATATTGTTCACACCAACACTCTCAATCTTTCCTTTGATAAACAAAGGCTTCAAGTGCTCCTTCATGGAATCGTCTGGTCTTTCGAAGAAAGCATTTTGCTCTTCGACACAACCATTATTCATTACGTAGTAACACACAGGTTTGTGCACCATCGTTTCCTCTTCCATCCCATCCTCTTCGTCTTCGACTTCCATGATCCTATCATAGTCTCTGGGAAGGACCGAGACCACGTTACAGACAACGTCGAAGGATGCCTCCGAATCTGACTTGAAATCATCTGTCATCTCGTCATCCTCCAACTTCTTCTCTTTGGGCACACTTTGCGCTGCCACGCTGTTTGGTTTGATTTGCTGGAGAGGCTTCTTCTTGTTTGCCATTTGAGCGTTGCTGCTACATTCTGCTTCGTCCTTGTTTTCAGCCACTTTTCTCATCATACCTTTTTCAGCAACTTCTTTCTCAATCCTCTTTTGCCTTTGGAACCTCCTCCACTGGGATCTCGACATGGGGTTCTTCCCTTTATAATTCTCTGAAGGATATGGCCTAGGTTTATATTTCTCCAACTCCTTCTTGTTTTCCATTGAAGTGCCTCTCTGCACATCGAAATTCTTCCATTTCTTCTGGCCTTGGGCATCTCTGATGGGTTGAACCCATTTGTCATCTATCACTTTGTTTGATGGCTTGTAAGTGCCATAGTGTCTGTCTCCGCGCCTCCATTGGTGGTGCTCACTCCTTCTTGGATCATATCTTGTCGCTCCCCCATTCGCCTTTCTTCTTGCTTGATCTATTGCCTCCAAGTTGGTGGTAGCCTTTCTGTCGAAAATGGAACTGCAACGAGGGCATAGCATCACGTCACTCTTCCTTCTCTGGCACCTCTTGATGAATTCGACTAAACTCTCATCTTCTTTGGGGTACGCCAGCTTTTGGTACTCCTCTCAACGTTGATCTTCATCTACTACTGCCTGAGTTTTCTGCGAAACTTCTACCATATTGATCCCCACATTTTGCTTGTCAGCAATGGTTAGTCTGTTCATCTTTTCAACGAGCTTTTCCTCTTCGACTCTGTCCTTCTTTTTCGTCAGGTCGAACTTCCCTTCTGGGCAGCAACACCAGGATATGTTCCTAGGAGCATGCTTGCAGCAACACTTGTTTGACTTTTCTTTAGGATCCTCCTTTATTCTTCGTAGGATCCCATAAGTCCCAGATTTCCCACGGCCATGTACAACTTTTTCTTTCATTTCTGTGACTTCCTTGTCGAAAGGTCCCATGATGTTGATGCAGTAATTTGCAACATCGGCCTCCTTCGTGTTGTCAAGATCAAGGCCTTCAGTAGCCTTGTTTTCAGCAACGAAGTCCTCAGTAACTTCTTCCTTGGCGATAGGGGAATCACCATCGTCATCAAAATCACTTCCCCAACCAGTTGGTTGGATTTCGCTGATGTCGGTGTGATAAGTTGCAGGAATAGTGTACTTCACCAGGTAGTCGAATTTTCCACTTGGCTGTCCCAAGCAATCCCAGATTTCTCCTGGTCGAACCACCACGTCTTCAGCAACACTGTCATCGTTCTTTTCGTCGGAACCCTCTGTAGTTTTCTTCAATTTCTGATTGTCAAAGCTTTCTGTAACTTCGACCTTACCTTCATCGTCGGAGTCCTCAGTGACTTCAACTGTGTTTTTGTTGTCAAGATCTTCAGTGACTTTGACTTCATTATCATTGTCGAACGCTTCAGTACCTTCGACTTCGTTCTGGCCTGCAAGATCTTCAGTAATCTCGACCATGTTGACACTGGTGTCGAAACCTTCCATAGCCTCCACCATCTCGAAACTGCCATCAGAAGCAACTTCAATCTCCACCATATTCACAGTGGATGGTTCAGCATAGTGTGCTTCGACAACCTGCATGGGATTCGAATCAATCCCCATTTGTTGTTTTGGCTTCTCGCCAAACTTTAGCCTTCCATCACGGATAGCATTTTGAACTAGATCCCTGAAAAGAAAACATTGAGATGTTTTATGACCCAAAAAGTTATGGTACTTACAAAAACCCCTCTTTTTCTGTTGTTCGACAGACGGTTCTTTAGCGCCTGGTGGCTTTATTAACTGACCATCTTTGACCAATAAATCAAAAATTTTGTCACACTTGGTGACGTCAAACGTATAAGTTCGTTTGGGAAACTTATCATTCTTTTCAGGTTTGACTGGATTTTTTCCATTCGACGGAGCTAGTACTTTACAGGCGTACGGTGGGTCTGACTTTAATTCTGCCAGATCAATTTCTTGTTCGTCGAACAAAATTAGTTCATTTTCGTCACCATCATCATCCTGGCATACTCCTACATAGGCCACTCTTTCCTTTTTATTTTTATTTGATCTGAATTTCTCAGCTTTTAGCCTTTCAATCTGTCTTACCCTATCTGCTAATTGTGCCATATCTCTTAAATATTGAGTATCTAATTTCTTCCTTATAGAATAATCTAGACCCCCTGCAGCCATTTCGACTAACTCTCGTTCTGGCACTTGTGTGAAACATCTTGCCTTAAGCAACCTGAACCTATTTAGGTAATCATCTATAGGCTCTAAAAATTTCCTCTTAACACTGGCTAATTCCTTTAGACTTATCTTAGTCTGACCCATATAGAATTATTCATGGAACAATCTTTCTAATTGGGTCCATGTGAATATAGAGTTCGCAGGCAAGGATGTAAACCAGGTGAATGCATTTTTTGTCAAGGAACTTGGGAAGTACTTCATTTTCAAATTTTCATTATTGACTATTTCTCCTGCTTCTATTAGATAACGCGCTACGTGCTCTATAGTAGATTCACTGGTATCTCCTGAAAACTTAGTAAACTTAGGGACTTTCCATCTTGGGGGCAGTTCCTCTTGCAGAATGTGTTCTGACAATGGGGAAGTATAAGTAGGCCTTTGCAAACCTATATTTACACCATTTTGGGCCATTATCCTTTCGACCATGGCTGTTATGTTATTTTCGACAGGCAAGTTATTATATCGTATTCGCTGTTGCAACACATCATCAGCATCTTGGCCTCTCTGGACTATTACCCTCCTAGGTTCTTGTTGAACGGGGATTTCGACACGAGGCTGTTCGACCACTGCCTCTTGGTTTCTAGGGTTTGCCTGAGGATTCTCTAAAGGCCTTTGATTTATCGTGGGTTCCTCTTCGACATTTACTACTTGGTTTTGAATCACTTGTTCTCTTTGTCGTGTTTGAGGAACGCCAAAAAAGTCAGCAATGCGCATCATTTGCGCAGCCAACAATTGGTTGGTTTGGGTAGTGTTTTGTATTAAAGGGTTAAACACTGCTCCCATTTGTTGAGTCAACATTTGGACCATATCATGATTACTTTCGTCCATTTGTTGTCGAATTACTTGCGCAGAATTATTGGTAATTGCTGGCATTTGGAAATTTGGTAGGGATTGGTTCAATCTACTCATATTTCCACCATATCCTGATCCTTGCAATGGCGAAGACATGTGGACCATGGCGTCAGAATACAAGGGTGGTGCACTTTGCAAGTTTGCCATCACTGACGTTGGCATTCCATATGGTTGTTCTCTTCCGAACATAGGCATGGAAAAATTTGTCTGGAATGGCCTAAAATTTTGTCCTCCCGGAGGAGGTGTCCCCAAAGGCCTTGAATGTCCCATTGTGGAAGAACTAGGCATACTTTGGGAGAGCGAAACCGCTGGTATAGATCCTGTTGACGAAGGCATAACCTCCTCCAGAACAGGGTTTGAATCCACATTTCCCCCTGTCGAAGGTATAGGGTTGGAAACTGGAATATTTTCATTTGAATTTGGATTGGGATTAGGATTATTTGACTGATTCGCCATTTTCCTTACTCTAGTTCTTTTGGGTCTCTCTACGTCAGATACGGCTAATTTACCGCTTCTTAGTATCATACAACGAAGAAAAAGCCTTAATTTTTTTTTTAATTTATTTTAGTTTTATATTGCACTGGTCCCACTGGGCGTGCCAATTTGTTCACTGTTGATCTTGGCGAACAACCTCTGGTTTACCAGAATGGTGAAATCTGGGTTACTTGCAGGATTAACCAAACAAATCCTAGGACGTCGGGCGAAAACTTAGATCAACGTAATAATTTTAAGTTAAGGGTGATATCTTGGTTCTTGGTTTTATGTATTTAAGTATTTTGGAATAAAAGATTTCAACTAACTCTAGATGAAAGTCTGAGATAAAAGAAAATGACTTTGAAAAGACCTTTTAAAGTAAAATGGCGAAGAAAGAACTTTAAAGTAAAATGACGAAGAAAACATAAAGATGCTGGTAAATGTAAAGGAATTGGTAAAAAGACTTTGATTGATAAAGAAATTAAAAGATGGTGTTTACACGTACATTTTTCCAAATAACTCTTTTCTCTCACACGGGTACTTTGAGTAATTGCAGGAAGTTTTGTACAAGTTTTTCACACTGAACTCTAATAATAACTATCCTATTTATAGATAAACAAAATAACTGCTATTAACGACTAAATCCTAAATCTTCGACATCTGGCCTTCTGCATGTCTCCCTTTCGCCAGGTGCTTCCACGCGTCTTCTGCCAAACGTTATAATTCTCCTGAATTTGAATCTTCAAGTTATGTCGAACCAACGCGTCCTTTCAGACTTGTCGAATTGTCGAACTATCACAACGTTCTTCATACTTGTCCAAACTTTTTCCATTTGCAGAAATCTTTACTTGACGAAATGTCGAAACGTTGCCCCGTCGAAATGTCGAAGAATGTTGAAGAATATCTCCCAAGTAGATATACTCTTTCAGTTGTACTTCTTTTGGCATGTTCCTCCATTTGTCGAAAACAACTTTTTACGTGTTGAACTCATGGTGTCGAAAATACGCATATACACCGTGTCAGGGCGACGATGGACCTCTTCTTCAGTATCTTCCAGCTACAGCGAAGTACAACGGGCACGAAGCAAAGCTGGGTGTCATTCAAATAGCAGCGCATGATCTTCTGGCCGTACTCTGAGTCTGTTCGCCATTTTAAGAATAGATTCCTGGTTGTGAAACCCGTTTCTGAGGCGGCCAAGAGATCTATCTCGACGATTGAAACGGTGATCGTCAATGGTCGGAAGGTTAAAAAACTTGTGTCTAAGTTCCCTTTGGAATGGGTGTTCGCCCACTTCAGATACAGGACCGACCAGTTCTTGGTGAAGCACGATCAAATCTGTGAGGCCGACAGGGAGGCCTATCATGTGCTCCATACTTATGTGGAGAGCTTTACGCCGACCTTCGTGGTGGACAGAGATGGTAGAGAACTGTTTGGGGATGATGGGGTGCCCCTCAGAGCAGGTCGTTATATTAATGTTAAGGCCCTCCTCGAGTGTGAAAACGACGACGTGGCCTTCCAGCTTCTTGGTATACCTTGCTCTTATGTCCGCACGTGTTAAGCGTTTTCTGCCCGCTAACTTCTGTCTTTTGTGTTTGCAGAGAAAATGGCTGATATGAGGGAGCGTTTAATGAGGTCGCAGGCAGCCAAGGTCCAGAAAAAGGTGCCTTCGGTGCCCAAGGCCGGAGCGGCCAAGCAGCAAGCGACGATAGAAAAGTTTGTGTCTGGCGCTGGTCCTACCCCGGGGATGACCTCTATACCGCCAACTCCTGACTCTTCCTATAAGAGGAAACAGGATGATATTGGGGCCTCTCCTGCAGGCTGTTCGGGTGGCTCTTCTGGTGGGAAGTTCGTGCTGCCCGCATGTTATCAACAGGGGAAGATGTTTGATGAGGGGAGCTCTGTCGTCGTTCCGGATCTGGACGTCTCGGCGATTCTGTCTGTTGATCCCCAAGTGAGGAGGAAACTTCTTTGCCAGGACACAGACGGACTGATCAGGATATTGGAAGCGGCGTTGGCTCTAGGAGATGCAGAAGTAGTTCGTCGCTCCGATCTTAAGGAGGCGAAGTCCAAGATCAATGCCTTGGAGTGTGAGAACGCCGACATCTATAACGAGCTGAAGAAGCTGCAAGGTCACCAGGAGGCCAAGATACTGCTCCAGAAGGAAGTAACCCAAATAAAGGAGGAGGTAAAGAATGTCAACGACGAGAATGCCCGCTTGAAGGCGAGGATTGCGGAGCTGGAAGGTTCGTCGGCGGGGGGTGAAGATGAGACTGAAGATGAGAAAGCTTTGTGGACGAGGAAGGACCAGATCGAGAGGATATATGTCCTTGGGGAGGACAATCTAGGGGCAGCCGAGTTCGGCTTTAATGCTGCTTTGGAGCAGGTGAAGGCCCTCAATTCTGGCATCTAGCTGGCGACTGAGGGAATGGGTCTACTCAATGTGGTCGTCAATGGCGAGGTGGTCCCCCCGGAAGGTGTCAGTGAGGTCGTCTAGTTTCACCAGGATATGTTTTATATTATTTTTTTGGATGGACTAGTATTTTGTGGGCCTGCGTACCCTTTTTGATGTAATGATTATCGGGCACAGCCCTTCATGTATACTTAACCTATTATGGCCTTGTAGCCGACGTTATTAAATTTTTGTTGTAAATTCTTATCGCATTTATTTATGTATGCTTGTTTGAATGGATGTTTGCTCGACTTGTTTTTATTATGCCCGACAGTTTGGAACTTGTTGGGGAGGGCAAAGTAGTTTTGTCGGTGATGAGTCTAGGACCTCGGTTGAAATACTAATCCCATAAGTTTGGACCGTTCCAATCGCGAGCTGGGTGTCCTGCCTTATTGGTGAGGCAACGACGGATCTCGATCGAGGTGTCCCCGTTGGGCGCAGGGTCTGCTCGTCCCATTAGCAGAGACTGGCCGGCATTGTAAAAGAAGGTCATGCTTCACCAGGGCATGGTTCTGTGGTCGTGTCGTCTCCCCGAATGGGGAGATCTCGCCGGCAGTTAGTCCGACTTTGTGGTTGGGCTTAACTGTAGTATTATTTGAGCTTTTCAGCATTCCATGGTCGAGCAAATGGTTATTCGTCCAGAGTTTCTACGTAGTAGGCTCCGGTGCTCGTTTTGGACTTGACCCTGTAGGGGCCTTCCCAGTTTGCGGCCAGCTTCCCCTCGCGCGAATCTTTTTGGTTTCTATGCAGGACCAGGCTACCAACGGGGAAGTCGCGCTTTATGACCTTAGCATCGTGGTGCAGGGTTATTTATTGTTTCAACGAGGCCTCGTGGAGAGCTGCTCCTGACTGTATTTCTTCGACCATATCGAGCTCTTCTCTTAAGACTTCGTCATTCATCTCCTCGTCGAGGGGAGCTTCTGTTCGTCTGGAGGGCTCTCTAATTTCTACCGGTATTACCGCCTCGATTCCGTAGGCTAGTCGGAAGGGGGTTTCCCCGGTGGTGGACTGCAGTGTTGTCTTGTAAGCCCAGAGCACGCTATGTAGCTCCTCGACCCATCTCTTCTTGGATTCACCCAGCCTTCGCTTCAGACCACGTAGGATCACCCTGTTCACCGCTTCTGCTTGCCCATTGGTCTGGGGGTGCTCGACGGAAGTAAAGCGCTGCTTCGTGCCTAATTTGGCGACGAAGTCTTGGAACTTTTGGTCCGTGAACTGGGTTCCGTTGTCGGTTACGAGGACCTGGGGCACCCCAAACAGTGCGAGGACATTTCTTTTGTAGAAACGAAGTATGTTGAAGGCTGTGATCTTGGCGAGGGCTTCGGCTTCGATCCACTTTGTAAAGTAGTCGACGGCCACGATTAGAAATTTGTTTTGATAAGACCCCATTGTAAAGGGGCCGAGTATGTCCATTCCCCACCAGGCGAAGGGCCATGGCGAGGATAAAGTCTTCAACTCATTTGGGGGTGCCAAGTGCATGTCCCCGTGTCGCTGACATCGGTCGCACTTTTGGACGTGTTCCTTGGCATCGTGCTGCATGGTTGGCCAGTAATATCTTGCTCGCAAGGATTTTCGTGCCAGGGATCTTCCCTCTAAGTGTTGCGCGTTGATGCCCTCATGGATTTCTTGTAAAATCTCAGGGACCTTACTCTCCTCGACACATTTCAAGAGGGGGATGGAGAATCCTCTTCGGTAGAGTTTGCCTTCAACCAGCACATACGAACAAGCTCCTCGTTTAGTTATGCTAGCTTCTTTAATGTCCTCGGGCAGCTCCCCTTTGGTGAGGTAGTCGTATACGGGAGTCATCCAGCCCTGGGTGTCCCCGATGGTGTTGACGTCGAGAAGCTCAGTTGGTTTCTCAATACTAGGTCGGGCCAATACTTCTTGTATGACAGACTTATTTCCGCCTTTTCTGCCAGTGCTGGCTAATTTTGACAGGATGTCTACTCGCGTTTTTCTTTCGCGGGGGATGTGTTGGACTTCCCATGCATCGAACTTTGCGATTCTTTCCTTCACTAGCGCCAGGTATTCGGCTAGCTGATCGTTCTTTGCTTGAAACTCTCCCCGTACTTGTGACGCTACGAGCTGGGAATCGGTGTAGATTTTTATTTCCTTGGCGCCCACGTCCTTGGCCAGGCGTAGTCCTGTGAGGAAGGCTTCGTATTCGGCTTGGTTGTTGGACGTAAGGAAGGACAGGACCAACGATACTTCTATCAATATTCCTTCCTCATTTTCGAGGATGATACCTGCTCCGCTCCCTGAGGGGCTGGATGCCCCATCTACATACATGGTCCATTTATGTTCCCCACATGATGGGGATGGTAGCGGGGTCATTTCTGCCACGAAGTCGGCCAACGTTTGTGCCTTGAGGGCCTTTCTACCCTCGTATTGAATGTCGAATTCTGATAACTCTAGGGACCATTTAAGCATCCTGCCCGCCATATCTGGTCGGCATAGCAATTATCTGATGGGTTGGTCCGTGCGAACAATTACAGTGTGGGCCAGGAAGTAGTGTCTAAGCCTCATCGCGGCGGTGATGAGAGCAAGGGCGACTTTCTCTATCTGCGCTTACCTGACTTCTGGCCCTTGTAGGGCCTTGCTGGTGAAATAGACGGGCTTTTGCCAGTCTGTTGCTTCGCGGACGAGGGCATCGCTAATGGCTTCACTGGCGACGGAGAGGTATAAGTATAAGGTTTCCCCGCATTCTGGTCGGGAAAGCACATGTGTCTCCGTTTCTGAGGGGGAGATCGAGGACGTGGAGATGGGCTGAGTTGTTTCTTGGAAGCAAGCCCCTCTTGGAGGACATGCTCGAGAGCGTTAATTTTCTCTCCTTGCTGGAAGATCAAAAGGTTTGATCTGTTGAGAGAGGCGATAGGGGCAGCTGTGCTTGAATCAGCGTCTGGTGGGACAGGAATGGGCTCGAAAACCCGTTCGACAGCTGGTGCCCTAGGTTTCACTTCCTCGGGAGTCGGGGACGCAGTCTTTCCGTCCTGGAGGTCGGTTTCTTGAAGCATGTGTCCGCCGAAGATGTGGTCGGCGTTGTCAGTCACGACGACAACACTAGAGTCTTGGCGGGCATCATTCTTGGTGGAGGCCATGCTGATCTTTAGAAGATGAAGCTTTGGTCTTTGAAGTGAAAAATAGAGGATTTTGAATCAAAAGACGGGGAATCTAGTTTCCCACAGACGGCGCCACTGATCTGTGCTGATTAGACTGGATCGTCGTGACCTTCACATAAGACAATTGATGCTCATAGGGGAGGAAAAAGGGGTGGAGGTACCTGCAAGGTACTCCGATGCCAAAGTAAGTGTTTGGTCAAAAAGAGAGAAGGCAAGTAAGAGATGTCAAGTATTGGATATTTGATACCTGCCCCTCTCAAGCAAGGGGGTATGTATAGGTGGATTTCTGGCGAGCAAAGCGCCTGGTTTACCATTGAGGGATTGCCAAATGGAGGGTAAGGCGCGTGGCCTTTTGACTTGGACTAACCGTTTCCGTGATATCCGGGGAGGCAGTTGGTCGCGTGAACTACTTTGCGCGTGGAGGGGACGTGTCCAACGGCTAGTTTCTGCCCAACGACTAGTTTCTGGCTATTGGGTCTGTCCAATGGCTGGATTGGGTTGGGCCTTGCCCCTGGGGGGAACAGCGCTTGCCCAGTCCAGAACAAAAAATAATACCAATAAAAATAATAACAATAATGATAAAGCATTCATAAGTGTGGTCTTGTCAAGGCTAGTCTAGCCATTCTGAAGCAATTAAACTCCCAAGACACTTTACTTGTAGCAGCCAAAAATAATAGTGCAGAGGCATGCTAAAGAATAGTGAAATGAAAGTGTAGGCATGCAGAGTTGTGTGGTCTTGTCAAGGCTAGTCTAGCCATGCAGAGTTGTGTGGTCTTGTCAAGGCTAGTGTAGCCATGCAGAGTTGTGGGCTCTTGTCACGTAGAGCAACACATGGTTCATGCAAGGCAATGGTAAACTATTCTGAAGCAATTAAACTACCAAGAGACGTAAGTTGTATCTACTATACGCCTATTAATACACATGAAACATACAGCTTATCATCACATCCTTGTGTTAACATTTTCTTCCAAACACTAAAGTTTGTAAACAATTTCTTCCAAACACAATTTAGTAACGTATTTTGTTATGGCTCAAAGACCACAATACCTGATAAGTGCACATCTCAATGGTGAAATATTTGAATGTCCCATCACAGGTTTCAATTTTATGGATACGGAAGTGACTAGGTTTTTAATTGATAGAATATTTTTTTTTTACATTTGAAAGTCAGGTTAGAAAAGAAAATGCAGTGCGATCCAGTTGGGCAAATCGTATACAAAAACCCTATCTTTTTTTACGGGCATGACCAATGCAAATTTTTCCAGATGAAGATTCGGGACGATGATGATGTGCGTCATATGTTTCTCAGTCATGAGTATTCTAGATTCAATGATGTTGAGTTATATATTACGTTACAACAGAAACCACTGTCTCAAAAACTTGAAGTTTCTCTGGTTTTTAACGATTCCGACAACGAACAAGCTGAGGTCGATGTCGTTGACGAGGAAGAAGAAGAAGCGGAGGACATTGTCGATGAAATGGTAAACAACAAGGAGGCAGACCAATTATCAGGGAGTCATGTTTATTGCCCACTTCAACACGTGACGACACTCAACTTAGGCGAGGACGAACCATCAACGAATATTTTTTACGACCCATACATGCAGACGGAGGGAGTATTAAAAGTTGGAGATAATTTTCGTATGAAAGAAGATTGTATCTGAGCAATAAAACAATACCACATGAACTTATCTGCAGATTATAGAGTCGATCGAACAAATCCGACTCTAAACAAGATCTACTGTCGTAATGAGGTGTGCCCGTTTAAATTAACAGCATATTTTCGGAAGCGAAGCGATTCCGGGAAGATAGGTTCAATGGGTCCAGAGCATACTTGCATAATCACAAATCCTAGTCAGGATCATCGCAAGCTCAACTCTCAGTTGATCTGCAACGAAATTCTATAAATCATTAGCGACAACCCTTCTTTGAAAGTGAGTACAATATAACACATATGGTTCAAAGATACAACTACACTTCTTCGTACAGGAAGACGTGGATTGCTAGGACTAAGGCGATCGAAACGGTTTTTGGAAATTAGGAGGACTCTTACAAAGAACTTCCAAGATACCTGGTGGCACTAAAACACTATGCTTCATGGACTGTTTTCATGTTGGAGACGTTGTCGGCATATACGCCAGACGAGATTCGTGTAAGTGGAAATGGCATTTTCCACAGACTCTTCTGGGCGTTTGAACCATGCATCAAAGGATTTGCGTACTGTAAACCTATAATTCAAATTGATGGAACATGGTTGTACGAAAAATATAAGGGCACGCTACTGATGGTCGTGGCACAGGATGGCAACAACAACATTTTTCCTATCGCCTTCACTTTAGTTGAAGGGGATACTGCTGGAGGTTGGAGTTTTTTCCTAAAAAATCTTCGACAATACATTGCTCCCTAACCTAACTTATGTTTGATCTCCAATAGACACCCCTCAATCGAAAGTGCTTACAACAATCTTGATAACGGTTGGTAGGAGCCTCCCTCAAGCCATGTGTATTGCATTAGACACATCGGTCAAAATTTCATGCGGGAGTTCAAGGAGAAGGGGCTAAAGAAGATGGTTACTAACGCGGGCTATGCAATAACAGAGCCTACCTTCAGATACTACTGTGAAGAAATCAGACTTACAAACGCAGATGCATTGAGATGGATTGATAATATTCAACGGGAGAAGTGGAAAAGGGCATACGACAATGGGCAGCGATGAGGCCACATGACAACAAACCTCGTTGAATCTATGAACTCTGTATTCAAGGGCATCCAAAACCTACCGATAACCGCTCTGGCAAGGTCAACATATTTTAGGCTCGCTGCACTCTTTGATACCAGAGTACCAAGTGGGGTTCGATCTTACAATCTGGGTAGTTGTTTAGTGATAGTTCAATGACATTCATGAAGAACGAAGCTGCAAAGGCCAACACACATGTCGTCACGGTCTTTGACCGTACTAAAGGTCACTTCAGTGTTGCAGAGTCTATTGATCGCAACGAAGGAAGACCTAGGGGATGCTACCGAGTCTATTGATCACTCTGTGGAAGATTTCAGGCATTTCGTATGCCTTGCTCCCATGTTATAGCAGCCTGTTCCAAGGTCCGACTGGACCCAACCAACTATCTCTCTGTTCTTCACCAAGTCATTACTCTATGCAATGTCTACGACACTAGATTGCAAGTGATAGCAAAGGAGGACTACTGACCTCCATACAGAGGCGAAATTGTGTGGCATAATGATTTGATGCGAAGAAATAAAAAGGGTCGCCCTAACAGCACCCGTATTCGAACGGAGATGGATGCAGCAGACAAAATGGTGAAGTTATGTGGTTTGTGCCGCCAGCCAGGCCACAATCGAACCAAGTGTCCAAATATGGGCTCTAGCACAACATCATAGTTTCAACTGTAAACTTGTTTATTTATAACAACAACAAATTTTATTTCATTGATGACATACCTAATTGTTTACAACGACATAACATAACAGAACATAACTTACTAACTTAACATCAACAAATAACCACGACATAACCTAATACCAAATCAGAAAATAACAACAACATACCGAAACTAAACATCCCAACGCATCAACTTATCTAGGAAATTACAACCATCAAGTTAATTTTCTTTGGACTCATCATCATCATAAGGACACCGGCATCATTTTGCACTTTTCTCCAACTGCGGGTGACTCCATTTGGACCAGACTCCTCAACCTGCCTCTCAATCTTCCTGGTCTTTTCACCTGCCTCAAATTCTCCTTCTAGCCAGCGATAAAGTTCCCTATGCAAATGCTCCAACGTCTGCGTGTTCTAGAGTATCATCTTCATCGGAGGCTTGACAGCTGAGAATACAACTAGGGCATTTCTTTTCATCAGTGGAAATTCTTGAAACGGTTCCTCCGGTGCTGATGATGATGACGATGGACGACGATTTAACCACTCAGACATGGTGGGAGATGAGAGATTAGGATATTGGTGAGGGAAGGGAGGAAATTAGGGTTTTGGTGAGAAGTGTTGTGGAGTAACAAATGAGGGTGCAGTCTCATTTATAGACACATGAAACACTGTAGCACCATTAATTTAATCAATTTCCAAATTAAAATAAATTTTTTAAAAAAATTAAACAATTTCCAAATTATAATAAATTAAAAAAAAAAAAAGATCAACTGAGGCGCCATCCCATATGGCGCCTCCCCTTCAGCACGAAAAAAAATTTAGGGCAACCCCACTTTTGTCTGAGGCGCCATATGGGATGGTTTTTGCCTTTTAACTGAGGCGCCATAGCATATGGTGCCACCCTCGTTTTTTTTTTCAAAACCATCCCATTTTGATAATTATTTTGAAATGTTATTTATTTTGGTATTTTTTTTGAAAAAACATGTTATATTAAAAAAAAAAAAATTCTATGAATGTTATCTTTCGGACAAATTAATTTCTTAATTTCTTATACCTTTTTCCATTTCAACGACAACAACACTAGTTAAATGATTATGGTGCTTTTGAAACATGTAGGTTAAAGAGAAACCTATATATTTTAAAGAAATATATAGTGTATGGAAATCTTTTTCTTTTAACGTGTTTTTTAAGAAGGAAGAGAGAGAAAGTAGAGCCTTATTGCTTCTTTCAACCTTGTTGTGTTTTTTTTTCCCCTCTTATTTCCTAGTATTAGTTTTATATGTTTTTTTTCCTTCTTTTCTATGGATAATACTTCCCTCATGTTTTACCTTGTCTATGATGTATGAACAAATGGTATGACCAGTGCCACATAAAGTCATAAGCCAATCGAAAAGTAAGACATTTTCCATAAAAAATGGGTTTAATTCATTTCATTTTTAACATCACAACATTTTTACATTATTGAACAAGAATCACACAAAAGTGTATATAAATTATTGTCACCTTATTTTTCAATCTTCACAAACAAATATCAAACTTCATCCCAACTTTGAACAAACACATCATTCACACTGAACTCAAAATATAGAAAATCAAATAGAAAACAAAATATAAAAAATCAATCAATCAATACTTAGATAAAATAAGAACAGAAGCCATGAGTGTTCCCACAGAACCAGCTAGGTTGACAAAGACTGAAGCAGCACCGTTGCGAGGAGGATGACCATGATCACTAGTAGATGGTGTTTGGTTTGTATCTGGAGAAGGAGATTGATCATCTGGCTTAGAAGGAGATGGTGAAGGAGGTGATGATGATGATTGTGGTGAAGGTGGAGAAGCATTGCTTGTTTGGTTAGTGTTAGATGAACCGCTGCTGTTGCTTCTGTCAGATAGAACAATGACTGTTATTTTCTCATTTTTGGCACAGTTGTCTTTGTTTCCACTGATGAAGAAATGAGGCCCTGATTGGTTGAGTTTGATGACTGTGTGACCATCAGAGTATTTTGCATAAGGTGAAGCAGTGTTGCAACTTGCATAGTCATCACTCTTTACATATAGCACCGAGTCCTTGCCAGATTGGTAGTTAAACACTGCGTAAGCATGCACAAAAATAGGCATTAGTATAAAAATAGGTATTAGTACAGAAAAACCGATCTTACTAGGTTGAACGGCAACACCAGAGTTCAAACCCTAGATCTCGGAGTTGTGTGTGTGAGTTTCTAATAGATATTAGTAATTCTTCGTCTACTTATAAAAAATTAATATAGGATTAGATTGAAGAGAGTGTCTCACCTAGGGTGTCTCCTACTTGAAAACGGCTCTTTTCAGCCCATTGATTGAAAGGATTGTAACTGGAATCACTTGGAACACTCCAACCCTTTTGGCCACCGACTATGAACTCATAAGCAGCACCCTTATGAATCATTAGCATGAGACAAAACCAGGTCAAGGCATGGGCCATTTTGTTAGACCTGTAAATGAAGGTGGCCATAGAAAGATGATGGATCACAAAGAAACTGAGAAAAATGCTGGAAATGATGAAGCTAGAGAGAGGGATGATTAGAATAGAGTCATCATTGGAGTATTTGTATGGAAAATTTTGCAAAATGTGGTAAAGAAGCTGCTACAACTTTTTATTATTCTCCCTTCTGATTTGGTTTACTTTGATTCTGTTGCAAAGTATAAGGTCACTTTCATAGGTTTGTAACTTGGTTTGTAGGTTTGTGTTTTGCTTCATGTTAACAAGAATATTCATGTCTTGTGATATGGGGCTAATTATAATTCCATACAGTCTGTTAATTTGAATTTTTTTTGTTTGGTTAGTGGTAGCCATGTTGATTAATGACGTGTGCTTTTGCTTTATATTATTTTGACTCATTTTTATCTCCTTTATGATGTAATCATCTTTACAGTAGTAAACTTTTTTCAGTGATGAATTTATCCAGATGCATTGTCATATATAGCAGAGAAAAAAAATTTCCCTCAAGAATTGAAGGCTTTTGCATGCTTTGGATGCTTCTAAAGTCTATAAAGATAATCATCTGTTCTTGATATTGTCAGAAAATAGAAGATTTGGAAAAAGAAGGATTAGTAACTAAAAGCAGAGTATGAATACCACACTGCAGGCTTCGTCAATTCATTCAGCAAGCTCTCATTAGTAATTAGTTAATGATCACAATCACAATGGCCAAACACTTTTTATCTTCATTTTCTCTTTGCTTTATGCTCTTCACGACTGCATGTTTAGCACATCACTCTGAATTAGACAGGTTCAACCAATGCCAGCTTGATAGTATCAATGGTTGACGGTACAAAAATATTTTAGACATGCTAAAATTGATTGAAAAGTGTGAATATTATCTATGTCTCACATTGTACAAAATTATTTATTTGGTCATTTTCTACTTCAATTAATATGAATATCATTACATTGGAGTGCATTTAGATTTTACTATCTAGACAAGACGAAAATAGATAATTTTAAAATTTCATAAGTTTTGTTTTTTGAAAGAGAAATAATATTTTTACATTCAGGAGGACACTTACATCGTACGGTTTTGTTTTCTAATAATCTTTAATAATTATTTTTTTTTCTTTTTCCTCACACCCACCAACGCTTGCCCATGCTGTATTTTATACGGTGTAAGTGTAACATGTTTAATTTTTGGTGTAGAAATAACACCTCTTTTTGAAAATAGGTTTGCTATTTTAACACCAAAGTCATACACCAAACCATTACAACGTATGAAATAGAGCATGACATATGTTTGTTTGTCAGAATACATAAAAAAAATATAGTAATTAAATATTAAAAAAAATCACAAAACCGTATAATAATAAGTGTTACGTGTCAAGTTTAGTGTAAGAGTAACATTACTCTTTTGAAAACACTAATAATGTAATGAATTGATTGTTTTAACTTTGTGTTCAATTATAAGCGCAAGTAATTTTTTACTTCCTGCTCCCACCACTATTTTACCCCTAAAATTTATCAGTCTTTTTACTATTATCCTAAATTTCTAATTTCATTTTAGTTTTTCTTTGCTCTGTTATAAGTTTTACAAAATAAACATTTCACTTTTTTTTTTTTCTTTTCATTTGTTCATAAAAATGTTTGAAATAATAAATGATACAGAATATTTGATTTTAAAAATGTTCGGAGTTTTGTACATTTTAAAATTGATTTTTTTCCAAATATTTTAAGAGCAAATGTTGAGTAGTCTAAATTTTTCTACAAACAATATGTTTGGATTAGATCGATGCCCACTCAATAAAAGTCCAACGCGGAGAAGTTCTAGGGACCCAAACCTTAGAACTCTAGTAGAAAAATTTAAGAAAGATTCATTTAGGTACACATTATTTTATCCTTAAATACTTCTCATTTTCGACCATTATTAATTAGGCCGTTAGAGTGTTTGAAGATACCTCTCTTCCCACTACTAGACTGGGAACATCAACTACAAGAGTTCTCTAACAAATCCCGGTTCAACATTTCACTTGTGAACTAGATATGTCATTCCCAAATCAATTGCCGATGTCTGTGGAAATTGTTTCTTAGAAGTTTCACTTTCTCCTACTTTATGGAGAATTCTAAGGAATCTTAAACCATAGGTTCACTATCAGGAAAGAGCAAAAATGGTTTCCTACAAAGCCCTTCAAGTAGGTCTACGACTCAAACGAGGCATGGTCCTGAACATAATGACCACACTGAAGAAGTGAAGTGGAAGAGAAGGACATCAACATATCTCCCTTCTAAACTTCCACTCTTTGATGGAGTTTTCAACCATTGAGATTATATATATATATATTGAGATTAATTACTATGCACTGACAGTGTAAAAAATTTTACACTGTCAATACATCACCATCATCCGTTTGGGTTACTTTACAGATTATTAAATTAAAAGTCAAACTTCTCTTTACATCCAACGATTATAATTAACTGACAGTGTAAAATTCTTTTACACTGTCAGTGCATTTCAATTAAATCCATATATATATATATATATATATATATATATATATATATATATATATATATATATATATATATATATATATATATATATATATATATATATATATATATATATATATATATATATATATATATATTATCATACAACACATGACAACTTCATACATCTTAAGAGGATCTACCCATAAATGCATTGACTAGATACATAATAGAGAGTTAGACCAAATTACTCGTCGTTTCAGGGGGTATTCCCCTATACAAAAGGGAAATATGTTATTCTCTCAAAGGCAAGCACAAATAAGACATAGTCAGAAACACAAAAGTGGTCGAGTTTAATGGGAGAGGGAAGCCCCTCTATCTTTTTACGATGAATAGCTAATCAACGAAGTATCAAACCACCATATACCGAGGATACTAATAAAGGCGTGGATGACCAATTTTGATGATTGTTTTGTGTTAGTCGACTAGAGAAGTTCATGTGACCTCATGTACACAAAAATTTACAATGAGTTAAGACTAGAGAAAATCTTAATAACTTATCTTGACGGTAATCTACAAGGCTTTGATGGTTCTGACACAAAACCATAGGGGTATGTAGAGCTACCATTAGCACTCAAGAAAAGCAAACAGAGAGGAGTCATCAGGGCCAGATTCTGGATCATTCGGTACAAATTCGTTTAAATTCAATTATGGGAAGACTGTAGCGAGCGATTTTGGACGTGGTTCTTAAGCACCGTCGCTCTGGGGTACTATAGGTCGATTCATTTTTTATCCTATTAAGCTGACTAAGGAAGGGAAATAGATGTCTCCAATTAACCCTGCTTGCATACTGAGTTTAAACAGCTGACTGTCAGTTTACAGATGTTATTGTGGTTGTGGGGCTCTCTCTGCTTATTTTGTTAAGAATGAAATGTCGGGACTATTCATGGGGATTTTGGATAGGTACTGGATTGATGTTTTTCGATGTAGGAAGATACGGGATTTTGGGTTTTTGATTAGTGTGCTCCCTAAGATTTTTCTTTCAATCTTATGCCTACGTATTCCCGTTTACCGAAACAGGGAAATCAGAGCGTTCGTAGTTCCTCCTATTCTATGGGAGAAAATGGTGTTTTGGTGTCTTGTTCAAAGCCCAAGACGTGAAGCTAAAGGTAGTTTGTATCTTGTTCAAAGCCCAAGATATGAAGTTGAAGGGTTTATTTGTATCTTGTTCGAAGCCCAAGATGTGAAGCTAAAAAGGTGTTGACTTTAGAGAGAACTTGTCATCTCTAAAGAGGGGGTTTTTGTCACAACTGTTTATAAAGGAGAATTACTTTAACCGGGATATGTGAATCCGACAATGCCATAATTTCCTTTATAGGGGAGTTCCAACCTGAAGGAGAAGACTTTAACTCAGTGTAGAGCAATGTCATCTTTCCTTAGGAATTTCTCATGCTAAAAGAGGGACAGTGGCATGGATGTAGATGATCCAGAGGCTTGCCGCTTACATCAGTTAGATGAAGGGGAAAGAGTTGTTGATGTTTGTGTACTGTGAACGAGGCATAGCTTTGATGTTAAAAGGTTGATTGGATCAACCAGTGGTTTTCTTATACAAAGCCTAAGAGGAGGCTATTGGCCCAATAAGAGTGTGTTTTTGTGTCTTGTACAAAGCCCAAGAGAGAGGCTAAAAGAGAAGTGACTCACCAAGAGAGTCCTTTATGGTATCTCGTACGAAACCCGAGATGGAGGCCAAGGGTTTTATACTCAACAAGAGAGTGATTTGTGTCTTGTACAAAGCCCAAGACGGAGGCTAAAAGGATTGTGACTCAACAAGAGAGTCTTTTTTGTATCTCGTATAAAGCCCGAGATGGAAGCCAAAGTGTTGATTCAATAAGAACCTTTTGTATCTCATACAAAGCCCGATATGGAGGCTAAAGGTTTTTTGACTCAACAAGAGAGTCTTGTGTATCTCGTACGAAGCCCGAGATGGAGGCTAAAGAGGGTACTGTTTCAGTTGAGTGACCAGTCTATGGTTTCAAAGAGAAAATCAGTTCTTATATGAGTAACATTGTACTCAAGAATTTTGATTCGAGGATCAGGGATATTTCCTTTTCTTTGAGGAAACGGGAAATCCAAAGGGTATTAAGATTATCCAAGTCTACAGGGTTCCTTCCTATTTGTGAAGGGTGCTTGAGAATATCTTTGAGACTCAAGGAAATTAGACTGTCCAAGTCTAGAGTTTAATCTTTTGTACTATGCTTAGAGAAACAGTAGTAGACTCTTGGAAAGACTGCTCTATTAAGATGACTAATTTCTGTTCCTATACCTCTAGGAGGTCGTCGGGACAATTTGTACGAAGCCCAAGAGGAGGCTGGAAACTTTTAAGAAGCCGAGGGACAATTTGTACTAAGCCCAAGTGAAGGCTATCATTCCCGGAGGAAGAAATCATTTATACGAAGCCTAAAAGGAGGTTGTAAGTACTTCTAAGAAGCCGACGGGTCCTTGTACTAAGCCCAAGAGGAGGCGGGGATGCTTTTAGGAAGCCGGTGGGTCCTTGTACAACGCCCAAGAGAAGGCTGATGCTTTTAAGAAGCCTGTGGGTCCTTGTACAACGCCCAAGAGAAGGCGGGTGAACAGTTCCAAAAGGGGTTTCACAGAGAAACGATGTCCTTTTGTATAATGAACTGTTCACGGGGAAGATTTCCTAGATCTAGTTGTCTAAAGCTGTTGTAAGGAGGCGAGATTTTGTCTAGTTCTAGACGTAGTTGCCGGGGAAACTCTAAATATCTATACTATTATTACACAGTTGATATGAGTTTATGAAAGGAGACTTACAGTGAGCAGCCCCACAATACAGTTATATATATAAGTTTGTGAAAGGAGACTTACAGTGAGCAGCCCCACAATACAGTTATATATATATATATATATATATATATGAAAGCGGTAAATGAAAGCAGATAAACACTTACTCGGTTGTAGAGCTTCCATGTTGTTTTGTTAGTTGTTCAACAAAGAAAGATTGAAAACAACAGTATATTTAAAAATCAAAGGAGAAAGTGCTTTGAAAAAAGAAAAATTTGGGGCTTACAGCTCAAGGAGAGGCCCAGGGTTTTATCAGTGATCGCACTGTTGAATTTGTACAGAGGGACTTATACAAGTGACTGAGGCCCGAAAATTGTTTTCTGTACAAATAGATGGGTCTTACACTCTCTCAAGAGGCCCAAAAAAGGTTTAAAGAAAAAGAGTGGGGCTTATAACACGAGGGTAGACCCAGATGATTTTTCGTTCGAAATGGCGATCGCGCCGAGATTTTCTTTTAACGAAAAGGGGCTTATACAATATCTGAGGCCCAAAGTTGTTTTGGTTAAAAGGGGATTGGGTCTTACACTCTAATAGAGGCCCAAAAGTTTTGAATGGGTCTTATAGCTCGAGGAGAGGCCCAGATGTTTAAACGGACGACGGCCGCGCCGTTTACTTGTACAATAAGCGAGACCCAAAAGGTTTTTGTACAAGGGGGGTTGGGTCTTACACTCTAATAGAGGACCAAAAAGGTTTTGAATGAGTCTTATAGTTCGAGGAGAAGCCCAGATATTTATTTTTAAAAAAGACGACGATCGCGCCGTTGTATTTGAAAACGCAGTGGGTCTTATACAATAAGTGAGGCCCAAAAAGATTTGGTTCTCAAAGGGGGTTGGGTCTTACACTCTAATAGAGGCCCAAAAGTTTTAAGAAAAGAAATGGGTCTTACTACTCGAGGGTAGGCCCAAGGTTATTTTGTTTTGAAAGGCGACGATCGCGCCGTTTGTTTTTGACGGTATCGGGACTTATACAATACACTGAGGCCCAAAAATGATTTGGTCAAAAAACGGACTGGGTCTTACACTCTATTAGAGGCCCATGAGTGTTTGAAAAAGTTTTATGATGGTGAAAATCGAAGAAATCCTAATTTTATCATTTAAAAAGTAAATTCTTAAAAGAAAATCAATACAAAATGATAAAAATACCAAATAAGCAACTTGTGATTTTTGGTTGGGGTTTGAAAAATTATGTTTTAATCACAAGATGAAATAAAATTCATTTGGTCTTGATTTTCAATATGAGAATTCACTTTTAAAATGTTTTAAAAACATTAAAAAGGAATTTATTCACAAAAATACTAATTATATTAAATAAATAATATAAAACTAATTTTTTTGTGGAATAAAATATTTTGGAGTATGAATAAGAAGTGTCTAAAACAGAATTGGAAAATGATGATTTTTGCTATGTAAAAGAATTGGTTGAGTTTTTTGAGAATAAACTAATGTCACAACATCACATTCGACATCACTCATGAGTTTTGAAGATAAGAGAAAAAGGGAAGATGTCACAACATCACATTTGACATCAGAACTGCACCTTGGTTTTTCAACATCTTTGCTATCAAACTTCAAACATTCATAACTCTCTCAATTTTTAACGAAATTAAAATCCGTAAGAACCTATCTTGACCAATTTTTTGCAAGGAATCCAATGGTATCACTCATATATACTGAAACTTAATGTACAGCACACACAAGGCAAAAAACCAGATATGCACCTTAAGTTTAAAACAACATAAACTCCACATATAAACATGTTAAAGTGCAAACAGTAGGAGGATCATAACATACACATTAAGGACTATATTTTTGCTTCAAGAATTGTTCAATATGATGCATGTATGTGGACAACAAAGGAAAGCATGATTCAAAGAATTCAAGTTGTGAATTTTACCTCTTTTTTGGAGATTTTGTGCAACCTACCAAGTGCTTTGTTCCAGAAATGATTTGATGCTTTGGACACCTTCAAATGACCTCTTGGATGCTTTTAGGATGATTGGAATCAGCTGGTACCTGCAAAAACACAAACTGTCCCTTTCTTGCAAAAGGGGTTAAAAGTGACTAAAATAGCAACTCTCTCAAATGATGTTCCAGATGGGGGGAACCATTTGGGAAAGTTCAAGGATGATATTTGGAGTGTGTTTGAGGTTTTATCTGGTTTGGAAAGTGACTGAATCAAGACATGGCTTGAAAAATGCAAAAAAAGTCCAATTTTGAGGTTTTGTGAGGTGACTTTGTGATGTTGTGATTACAGGTTGATAAGTGCAGATTGTACCTATTTTTGTATATAATTTTTGTTGCACTTATCAATACTTTTTGTCTATATCGGTTCAAATAAACCCCGCTTTGTTCGTAAATACGTTTACTTTACGTTTTCGGTGTATAGTGCGGTACCGTGTAAATATCATTGAGTTTAATTGATTTTCATTTATTTTTACAGGTGTTCCAGCAATGGTATTTTTCCATATTCATAAATACCATTGAATAAGCTTTCCAACGCTTCAAACCGTGCGTCAATCGGAGTTACGGTTCAAGAGTTATGATCAAAACAAGTTCTGCCATACTGTCATGTTCGCACTGCGAACCCCCGTGGCGAGCACTCGCTGGCACACTCGCACTGCGAACCCCGGGGCGAATGAATAGTGCCTGAATGCTTGAAAAACACAATTTTTGCAGCCCAAAAGGTGGTTTATGTTCGCAGTGCGAACGGGGGTTCGCAGTGCGAACCTGGGCAGTAACTTTTGCCTATAAACTTCATTTTTCAGCATTTTTTAGGTTATGGTTTTGGGGATTCTTGCTCCAACTCCATCAAACTTCATTTTTTCAGTAGATTAGCTTAGAAAACAACATGGAAGCTTGCATGTGGATGATCCGAGGTGGATTTCTCATCGATCGACTCCGACAATCCGTGAAGTGTTTGGTTCATTTCTTTTCATCTTTGTGTTTTTCTTCTATGTTGGGTTTTGTATATGTATTGACTACGATCTCATGTATATTTGTCGCCCATGGCGTTGTATAAAACTTGCTTTACAAATCTTTATTGGTAATTTTCTCTGATTTTTGCTTTATGCGCGGGGTTTGGGTTGCGTTAGAGATAACCGTCGTAAACTTCGATTAGGGGCGATTATCTGTTAGTTTCTGGATTCTAGAGATAGATTTAGAGCTGACAATCTTCAATAGGCGTCGAAGCTTAATGCCTTCCGTGTTTCGAGGCTTCGCTCGCGAGAGTGACGAAGAGAGTGACACGGTTGTTATCTCAACTGTGCGTTAGACATAACCTTTGTTGTAAGCGATGCTGGGTGATATTGAGGAGTATTGTAGGTCGAGTATAACTGGTCGGTAAGTTTAAGTTTGTGAGGAGTCGATTATGTGCATTGTCGGACGAGTTATTGTCTCTGAAGAATGAATTTCTTTTTATGTTTTAATGTTTACTTTTCTGTTTTATTGCCTTAAACGATTTAAACCCAAACTCATAAACGCGAGAGACTATCCAACGACATTCTTTCCCTCAAATCGATCTCTGTGGACACGACATAAATCCCGGAGGGAATTCTTCCGAAAATAAATATTTTTGCTTGCTTGCCCTATTCTGCATCCAACAAAATGGCGTCGTTGCCGGGGATTGGTTTTGATATTGAATCGCATTGCGATAGTTTCTTTGTTTTTGAGTTTTGTAAATATCGTACATTTTGTATATTTTCACTTGTTTATTATGATACTTGTACATTTTTTACGTTTGTTCAAGTGTTTGGTTAGGACGCTTGCTTTTGGTTGCGCGGTGAGACATCTCCATGGCATGAATGAAGGAAGTTTCTAATTAAGCACCGTAAAGGCGTCGAGCTTATGACGTAAAACAAGCATGTTTTATAGTTTTTCTTTTCGAATGTTTTTGGTTGTTGTTCACTCACAGATTTTGATTGACTTACTTGAGGATGCTTTTGTGATTTTCCAAGTTGGTTCGTTTCAACTTGCGAATGCGTGGTAATGATTTTGTTAAGTTTTGTACACGTCTGAGGTATGTATTTATCGCTTTCTATACTTTAGCATATTTGTGATACTTAGGCATTTTACAAACTTCCATGCCATCCTTTCTTTTGTATACTTGTTCTATTGTGAATCACTTTAGTTCCCAACCTTTTTGTGAGGTAGCCTTCTATTGTTCATATACGCACGGAGTACCAACATTCTTGTTCTAACTGGATTTTATTATGCTTAATCTTTTGTTTGTGTTGATTATACGAAAGCATGAAAAGGATCAAGGCAATTGTTTCATTTTGAGCACAACCACCCTAGCCAAATAGTCAATTCACCTTGTGAGTGTGTGAGAATTCGTAACCCCTTTGAGCTTTTTGATCCATGTTTCTATTTGAACTTAATGTTTGTCTATGAGTATTTAGTTCACTTATTTTTGACTGGATTTTGTTTTTTCTTGTATCTCGACTTTGTGTTGTTGTATGGATTTTTTCCTTGCCTTAGAAAGTAGGGAGTATTCACATGATGGTGCGGTTGAATTCAAGTTGGGGAGAGGATGATTGTATACTCATTGGTTGGATTCTATGAGGATTGAAAAAGAAAAGAAAAAAGAGAAAAATTTGTGAAAGAGAAAAAGAAAGAAAAAAGGAAGAAAAAGAAAAATCCTTGAAAAAGGAAACAAAAAGAGTGCAAATAATTGTGCTAAATAAGTATTGTGTGTTGTGTAGCACTTGGGATTTTGGAAGAAGTTGGTTGAAATTTTGTGTGTGAATCTTTGTGAGTTTTCACTCCCTTAGGTTTAGGCAAGTTTTTGTTTCAATTACCTTTAGAAGTTGCCCCTTGTTTGTTTACCCGACCACGCTACAACCTTGAAAAGCCCTTGTGATTATTGCCTTTGTATTTTCAATGTGAATTTGTGGATGTATGCATAATTTAGTCTTGTGTTTGCAAGATTGTTGTGTGAGTGAAAGAACCTCATTTTGTGTTTTTCATCTACCGATGATTGTTTTTGCTAAGTGTGATTCACATTTGAACTTGTGCTGTTTTAGAATTTTTGGCATGACTTTTGTACTTTGCTTTTGTTTCGTGACTATGTTGTCGTTGTAGTTTAGTGGTAAGTATTTGCTTTGTGTGTACCGTTTTCATTTGAACCATTCATTCGTTTCCGTTTTTCAAAACCTGTTGATTCGTCATTCTTTGGATATTGCTTGTGCATTTTCAAGTTTGTTTGATTCTTGTTTGTGGACAAACAATTAGGTAAGTTGGGGAGAGTTTGATAAGTGCAGATTGTACCTATTTTTGTATATAAGTTTTGTTGCACTTATCATTACTTGTTTTCTATATCGGTTCAAATAAACCCCGCTTTGTTCGTAAATACGTTTACTTTACGTTTTAGGTGTATAGTGCGGTACCGTGTAAATATCATTGAGTTTAATTGATTTTCATTTATTTTTACAGGTGTTCCAGCAATGGGATTTTTCCATATTCATAAAGACCATTGAATAAGCTTTCCAACGCTTTAAACCGTGCGTCAATCGGAGTTATGGTTCAAGAGTTATGATCAAAACAAGTCTTCCATACTGTTATGTTCGCACTGCGAACCCCCGTGGCGAGCACTCGCTGGCGCACTCGCACTGCGAACCCGGGGGCAAATGAATAGTGCCTGAATGCTTGAAAAACACAATTTTTGCAGCCCAAAAGGCGGTTTATGTTCGCAGTGCGAACCTGGGCAGTAACTTTTGCCTATAAACTTCATTTTTCAGCATTTTTTAGGTTATGGTTTTGGGGATTCTTGCTCCAACTCCATCAAACTTCATTTTTTCAGTAGATTAGCTTAGAAAACAACATGGAAGCTTGCGTGTGGATGATCTGAGGTGGATTTCTCATCGATCGGCTCTGACAATCCGTGAAGTGTTTGGTTCATTTCTTTTCATCTTTGTGTTTTACTTCTATGTTGGGTTTTGTATATGTATTGACTACGATCTCATGTATATTTGTCGCCCATGGCATTGTATAAAACTTGCTTTACAAATCTTTATTGGTAATTGTCTCTGATTTTTGCTTTATGCGCGGGGTTTGGGTTGCGTTAGAGATAACTGTCGCAAACTTCGATTAGGGGCGATTGCCTGTTAGTTTCTGGATTCTAGAGATAGATTTAGAGCTAAAAATCTTCAATAGGCATCGAAGCTTAATGCCTTCCGTGTTTCGAGGCTTCGCTCGCGAGAGTGACGAAGAGAGTGACACGGTTGTTATCTCAACTGTGCGTTAGACATAACCTTTGTTGTGAGCGATGCTGGGTGATATTGAGGAGTATTGTAGGTGGAGTATAACTGGTCGGTAAGTTTAAGTTTGTGAGGAGTCGATTATGTGCATTGTCGGACGAGTTCTTGTCTCTGAAGAATGAATTTCTTTTTATGTTTTAATGTTTACTTTTCTGTTTTATTGCCTTAAACGATTTAAACCCAAACTCATAAACGCGAGAGACTGTCGAACAACATTCTTTCCCTCGAACCGATCTCTGTGGACACGACATAAATCCCGGAGGGAATTCTTCCAAAAATAAATATTTTTGCTTGCTTTCCTGCCCTATTCTGCATCCAACACAGGTCACTTTTGATAGTTTGGACAGCTTACATATGATATATGTGAGGTGTGTATGTGATTAGTTTGAGTGGAATTGATCTCTAACTCAAAAACTCAGAATTACTTGCTTTGGAAGGAAAATTTGAGGTGAAAGAAGAGATTTTGAGGAAAGCATCTGTTTGATGGCTTTGGTGTACTCAAACTGAGCACAAATGAGCTCTATTTATAGTAGAGCAAGTTTGTTTTGGGATCCACAGTGAATGGCAATTGCAGCTGAGGTTTTACCAATGTTGTCCAATGAAAATCCAAGTCTCCTCTAGCCATTGACTAGAGGTTAGGGCATAGGCTGTTGGTTCCCTAGTTGTTGGAGGAATCTTGACTGAATTCAGTTGCAAATGTGTCAGTCCATGCCACCTCTAAGCATCCATTAAATGCTTCAATCCAAAATTGGAGTTTTGTCCCTCTTTTAGGCATTTCTAGGTTTGGCATGCTACTTCTTATTCCAAGGACTTTCGAGGCTTGGCTCAGTGATTGTCCCCTTTAGATTTGATCCTCAGATGTGTTCAAAATGATGACAAGGCTTAAAAATTCGTGTGGCACAAGAAATGTGCAAATCTGCCCCTGAAAAATTCAGCTGCAGCAAGCCTTTTTGTAAAATCCATAACTCCCTGCTCGAGTATGCTACATGGACGTTATAGGACTTTCTGGAAAGCTGAGATGACGTACTTCAACTTTGATGTTTGGCCCCAGATCTGGTTCAACTTGGATCATGGAGAAAAACAGTCTTGAAGTTGGGACATTCTTGCTGGAAAAATATTAGTGATGTCCTATGCAATGTTGGAACATCAGACAACTTTGAACATTAATAATTCTAAACTTTAATCACTTGTATCTTTTAATCCACTATGATATTTTGAGTTGAAGTGAATTGCATCTTTGATGCTTGTCTTGCATGGTGACAAAGCTTGAAAATTGGGTGGCACAAGAAAAGTTCACAAAATCTGTCCTAAAAAAATTAGCTCGAGCAAGGCCTGTTGTGAGGTTCATAACTCCTTGCTCAAGTTGAATTAATGGGAGTTCTTATACATTTAGGAAAGCCCTAATGACATACTTTAACTTTTATGTTTGACTTTGGTCTTGGTTCAGCTTGCAAAGTCATCAAAAAATGGTCTTGAACTTGTGTAGTCAAATCTGTCCTAAAAGCTGTCATGAAAATTCTGCTTTATCAATGCTTTTTACAAAAATCATATCTCCCTGCTCGAGTATGATACAAGGACGTTCTAGAACTTTCTGGAAAGTTGAGATAATGTACTTCAACTTTCATGTTTGACCCCAGACCTGGTTCAACTTGGATCATGGAGAAAAACATCCTTGAAGTTGGGACATTCTTGCTGAAAAAATATTAATGATGTCCTATGAGATGTTGAAACATTTGACATTAAGAATTCCCAACTTTGGTCACTTATATCTTTCAATCCTTATGATATTTTGAGTTGATTCCTTCTACAATGTTGAAGTATCAAATACCCTCTTTAAAAGTAGCTCTTACGCAAAATCAATGGATGCTTGGATCAATAGTTACAACCTTGAAAAAATATGCACTTGAACATGATTTTAACTTAGAAAAAATTTCTAAGTTTCTTTCAATTTGATCAATTTTGTAATTTTGCATGATTTCTTGATTTAAATTTGATCAAATTAAATCATCCATCATATTTTCTTGAGTAATGGCTTGTGAAGCTCATAGTTGACCAAAAAGTCAAACTTTGAGTTTTTGCGTCAGTTGACTTTGTATTAGATGAACATGAGGCTTGATCCACTTGAAATGTTGCACTCTTGTGCTTAATTCTTGATGTAGGAGTCCTCTTGATCCTTTGTGGATGTTTAAGAGGTTAGACAAGTTGAAGATCATGTCATTCCTTGATTGATCCTTTGTCTAAAGGCTCTGAGAGGGCTTGAAACCCTAAGCTTGATTGTAGTGAATGCTCAACAATTCCTTGAGGAGATTGATGAGGCACAAAGGTACATCCATATTGTGCTGATGATTTGCACCATGATGGGAAATCTTAGTGGTTAAAATTTGGGGTATGACAGATGCCCCTATTTAATCTTCTTGGACACGAAGGTGTGAATGGCGAAGGTATTAGGGCATTCGGGGTGCAAGAGGATTAAATATTGGAATATCCAAAATTTTGATGGCGTCTATGAATGGTAGTTCACACATTCATCTTCTTTTGCTAAGCGATGATGCTTAGAAAAGGTAAACTTCCCCTCGATCCTGGTCTTCAGCCAAGGAGTTGGTCTCGGTTTTTTGATGTAAACTTCCCCTCGATCCTGGTTTCCTACCGAGGAACTGGTCTTAGTTGAAATAAACCTCCACTCAATCCTGGTTTCCTACCAAGGAACTGGTCTTAGTTTCTGATTTAAACATCCCCTCGATCCTGGTTTCCTACCAAGGAACTGGTCTTAGTTTCTTTTGTCAATAAACTTTATTGACAAAGAACGCTATGTGTAGCGATTTTCCTTCAAAATTCTCGCCGAATTTTCCTGGAGAGATGCCATTTGATGGAAAAAGTTTTGACGTCAGACTTGCTGGGGAACCCAATCGTCTGAATTGTAGAATTGCACAAACTTCTCTGTTGGAGACGCCATTTGTTTCTACTGGGGAAAAGCGAGTTTCCTGAATGACTGCTTCTATTTGGGGTCTTACATCATACTTTTCTCGGGATCTTCCCGGAGAAACGCCATATGATGGGATCCAATTTTGAGGTGCTGGTGACCTTTTCATCAGCAAATTTTCTGGAGAAAACTGCCGTATTGCCGAATCTCGGCTTTAAAGGCTTTCTCTGGGGATTTTTCTTAATCCGGGAAAGCAAGGATATCATCTTCAATGGCGAAGAGTGACATTTGTCGAAAGTTCTCTGGTTCTTCAGTGGTTAAAGTTATCAAAGTGGTCAAGGGCCAATTCTAATCCAGAAATAAACTGGAGGAGAAATTGTCCAGACGCAACACTTCCTGACGAGGAAAGAATTGACAACTCGATTGACAAGAGGACTTCTATCACTAGGGGAGAAGACCGACTAGAGTGATAGTGATGCAATATGAATGCGAATGCAAATAAAATGCATGATGTATGTATGTTTATGCTGACAAAACAGACGCGACATACAGACTAGTAGATGAACAAGGCTGGATACTCGGCCATCGCGGGGCGAAGAAGTATCGTTGGTTCAGAATAGCAATTCTACCTTGCTTAGGAGACATGGTCCCTGCTGGGAGCTATGTTGGTCGGGCTTAGGAGGTAAGAACTCGGCCGATGATGTCGGATGGAACATTCGCATCTGACACTGCTAATCCTTCATTCAGGTGCACTGGTTTAGAAGGAGTACTTTGATTATGCACTTCGAAGCTCGATTACTTCTGGAGAAGCGATTGATGTTCTTTCGATGTTCAACAGTCAAAAGAAATTGCCAACTTTATTTTAAAAGCGGAAAAAGTTTTAACAAGTAAATTCGTTTTGTTTTATTTCAAGAATCGTTGATCATATTAAAATGTCGTTCTGTAAAGCTAAAACAAATGAGAATTACAAACAAAAGCACTAGGGCTCAAATTTTATTGATAGGATGGAAATCAGCCAAACGCGTGATTCCAAAGAGCATATACAAAGTTAGAAAATGGTAATTTACAGGGAAAAGGGCTACGTTGAAACATAATGACCACTATCCTTCTACCAACTTTGAATTCGGGACATCCTGAGCTTCTGTCGAAGATGACCTTGACGGGAGTTTTCCTCCGGTGGATGACATAACTGTTGCTGAGGGACTTGCCTCTGTTGAAAATAGTTACTTTCCATTATCCCTAACTTTTGTCTGGATTGTACTGTGATGTTTCCAATCCACCGGGATGATTTTTTATTTTGTCTCTAACTTTTGCCTGGACCGCCCTTTCGGGTTTTCAATCCACCGAGACGTTTTTTTTATGCGAAGTATTTCTTGACTACATCAACATTTATGGGGAAGGCAAATTCCTCTCCGTCCATGGTTGCAAGTCTCAAGGCGCCTCCTGAGAAAGCTTTCTTGACCACATAGGGGCCGTCATAATTTGGAGTCCGCTTGCCCTGAGAATCAGTGAGAAATGATTGTATCTTCTTGAGCAGTTTGAAGATCGGCGCGCATGTCGCGGTCATGAGGAATATGAATCTGGAGATGTAGTTCAAACGTCCCAGGAATCCCCTGACTTCTTTTTCAGTCCTTGGAGAAGGCATTTCTTGAATGGTCTTGACCTTGTCGAGATCAACCTCAATTCCTTTCTGGCTGACGATGAACCCTAGCAGTTTCCCTGAACGAACACCGAGGGTGCATTTGTTGGGATTCAAGCGGAGTTTGTACTTTCTCAACCGCTCGAATAGTTTTGACAGGTGGGTCACATGCTCCTCTTCTGTTCTAGATTTGGCAATCATGTCATCGACATATACCTCGATTTCTTTGTGTATCATGTCATGAAACAGAGTAGTCATGGCCCTTTAATAGGTTGCCCCGGCGTTCTTCAAACCGAACGACATTACTTTGTAACAAAAGGTACCCCATGGGGTAATGAACAAAGTTTTTTCCATGTCTTTCGGGGCCATTTTGATTTGATTATAGCCCGAGAATCCATCCATGAAGGAGAAAACTTTGAACTTTGCTGTACTGTCAACCAGCATGTCAATGTGTGGCAAAGGAAAGTCGTCCTTTGGACTAGCCTTGTTTAGATCTCTGTAATCGACACACATTCTGACATTTCTGTCCTTTTTCGGAATGGGTATGATATTGGCTAACCATTGAGGATATTCTGATGTGGCGAGGAAACATGCGTCAATCTGTTTCTGTACCTCCTCTTTGATTTTGATGGCTATGTCTGGATGAGTCTGTCTCAACCTTTGTTTTACTGCGGACATTCTGATCTTAATGGTAAATGATGTTCCACGATGCTGGTATCCAACCCTGGCATATCCTGATAGGACCAAGCAAACACATCGGGAAATCCTTTGAGAAGCTTTATCAAACTCTCTTTGGCAATTGGACTGAGCAGTGCCCCTATCCTGATTTCTTTTCTCCCTTTTTCTGAACCCAAGTTTACCGTTTCCAACGGATATTTGTGAGGTTCAATGGACCTTTCCTCTTGTCTGAGTAATCGGGAGATCTCTTCTGGAATTTCGTTGTCAACTTCTTCTTCTGCCCCGAATACCGGGAACTCAAATTCGGGTGAAGGCATCGGATTGTATGTTTCAACGGGGTTTAAAACAAGCAATCTGCATGACATGATGATTCGTGTTTAGAAGAGATAGAGAGAATGCAAGAGTGTGTGCAGTGTATTTTTATTACTGCTTGTTTTTATTATTGAGTTATTTTTTAGGATTACCATTTTCTGAGAAAAGCAAAAAGAGAAAACAACAATTAATGAGGAAATTACAGAACGACGTTATTTTATTAATGAACAAGTCGAATCTTGAAACTACAGCCTTATAAAACAAAACTCTGTCGCTTTGGGCGAAGCGAAGAGGGAAATTTACAGAAAGCGAGCCATATCAAAACATCCGTTTCACCTGGGCAGGGTGAAAGGTTAAAGTCGGCAATTACTTTGACTTATGAACAATCTTCGGAACATCGACAGCAATCCATTGGCGGCGAACTCCTCGGTGAATCACAAAGTCTGGCACCTTCCTTGATTTGTCTTCAGAAATGACGCTGATTTCTGGTGGAGCAGGATCATTGGAATCTGTCTCCCAGGCAGAGTTGTCGTAGGAGGATTCCTCTGTTGTATTTTGTAGAGTATTTATGCTCTCAGATGTATCTCCCCATCCAGTTGGCTGGATGTCTTCGAGCCTGATACGAGAGCTCTCAGGAGCAGTGTACTTGACCATATAGTCGTATTTTCCACTTGGTTGTCCCAAGGTGTCCCATACTTCTTTGGAACTGGAGGGGTCATCTCTCTCGATGACGTTGACCTCGGGGAAAGCATAGTTGATGAATTCTAGTCCTGCAAACATTGCAAATTCATCGTCATGTTGAGTAGTTTCTGAATGACCTAAGTGTTGATCCCATGACATGGTGGGGACACAGGTATTCTGTTCAATGAGACTCAGCTAATTTTCATTGTTCGGCTGACTTTCTTGCCCCAAGTTTCCTGGGTAAGGTTGCCACATCGGCAGACCATCCATCGGGCCATAGTAGGTGTAGTCAAAATTGTCCTTCATCGGGGTGTCTTCCTCTAATGAATTTGGTGGAGCACGGCATCCTTTCGGATCACAATCTCCGTACATCATTTCGACATCTGACCTGGATATAAATTTCGGACTCTGTGTGGGAAAGCAGAATGGGGTATGCGTTTTGTCCATATAGATTGGAAGCCACCAGTGATTTAACAAGTGCTGAAGTGTTTCCTGGACAAAGGCATAACCTTGATCGTTTTCGCAACCCGCTTTACAGCTTTGGTAATCGTGTGATACCAGGAACCCGAGCCGGACCTATTATATGTGTAACTCCACCAGGCTGGTATTCATCAAGCGAATATCGAAGATTTGAATCATGTTGATCTGATAGGGATTCCTATCATGGTAGTCCTGGATCCATCCAAGATCCATCTGACGCTGGAGGGCCTCTTGTATGAAAGAGCATCCCTATTTTTTTACCGAGCAAGTCAGACAGGAACTGTAATCGTGCTGCAGCATATTATGATACTGGCTTTGCCTTGAGTGCATCGCCCCCAATTTGACATTCATCGCACAGATGTTGTGGTTTTGAATGACGTTGGAATTCGTATAGACCATGTTAACTCCACGAACTCGGTGCTCTTGGATCCACCCTAGATCCAATTGTTCCTGCAGAGCTGATTGCACCACAGAACACCCTCGATTGCTTTTAGAGCAGACATCACATTGATGATAATTATGAGGTGGCACATGGCCATATCCACTCTGTCTACAATGCATCTTGACCAAATTGGTTTTCAACAAGAGTACATCGTGAATTTTATAAACGTTGCTAGACTCTCTCTCAATCAGGTTAACTGCAGCTTTCTCGTGTTGAGGCAGCGGGTTCGTGAGAACATTAGGATTCGTATCTTTGAAAGATAAGAGCCCGCTCCTAACAAGCTTTTGCATGTCGGATTTGAAATTAAGACAATTCTCTATGTTATACCCTGATCCTCCTTGATGATAAGGGCTTGTCTGATCCACCTTAAACCAAAAAGGAGGATTTTCCAGTACTGTAAGAGGAGACTTAGTCTGGATGTGCCCCTTGGCCAGTCATAACGGAAATAGTTCTGCGTACAACATGGGTATAGGATCAAACCCTGATGGTCGTGTTGTACGGTTGTTGTTATATGGAGGACGAGCCTGCTGAAGAGGCTGTTGTGTCCTTTGCTGATTAGGTTGGCTCTGCGCAACCTGGGGTTGATACGTAGGAACAGACGTAGGATTGATAGCAGGAGTCACAGTCGCTACTGGCTGATAACATCGTCTTTTCTTTCCCAGAGAGATATTCCCAATATCTTGCTCTTTTTTCTAAGGGAGAGCACTACCGTATTGTTTTGTACTACTTGATGATCCAGCGTCTTTTACCAAACGTCCTTCTCGGACGGCTTCCTTAAGACGAACTCCCATGCCGACCATTTCGGTGAAGTCACTGGGCACACTGGCAACCATTCGGTCGTAGTAAAATGAGCTTAAAGTCTTTAAGAAGATCTTTGTCATCTCTTTTTCCTCAAGAGGTGGACAAATCTGAGCGGCAATTTCACGCCATCTTTGAGCGTACTCCTTAAAGGTTTCCTTGTCCTTTTGTGACATCGATCTGAGTTGATCTCTGTCCGGTGCCATGTCCAGATTGTATTTGTATTGTTGGACAAAGGCAGTGCCAAGATCTCTGAAAGTGCTGATCGTAGCACGGTTTAAACCCATGTACCATTTTAAGGTGGCACCGGTTAAATTATCCTGAAAATAGTGAATCAGTAGGTCCTGATTTTCTGTCTGAGCTGACATTCGCCGAGCGTACATCACCAAGTGACTTTGAGGGCAAGAGTTACCCTTGTACTTTTCAAAGTCGGGCACTTAGAACTTGTGCGGAACTTTCACATTGGGTACCAAGCAGAGGTCTGCGGCGTCTTTTCCAAAAAGATCCTGACCGCGAATAGCTTGCAATTCCTTTTGCATTTCCAGGAACAGTTCCTGGAATTCATCCATTCTGTTAAACATGGTTTCCTTCTTACCTGAAGGTATTTGTGGAATTTGTCCTCCCGGGACAGTGTGCACCATAGGGGGTGGTACCGTGACTACGGCAGTGAATCTTGGCGTTTCTCGAAGTTTGTAACCTTCAGAAGTCTTCAGTATGCCCCTAACATCTTCGCTTTCCCGAAGTTTGTAACCTTCAGGCCCAGCGGCTTCCGCTGAAGTTTCCAGATCTCCAGTGATCGGCAGAACATATCCTTCCGGGGTATAGTTAACAGGCATGCCCCAGGGACGATCTTTCGGCATCTGATACCTAGGATCATACTTCTCCACTATGGGCGCTGAGGTGATATCTGAGATCACAGTTCTTTGTAGCTGAGCTTCTGCCATGGCTTGCATGTCGTTACGAAGCTTTCTCATATCCTCTCTTAGAGCGTCGATTTCTTCTTTCAACTCTCTGTTCTCTTCCTCAAGATCATCCATCTTTTTCTAACGATTAGCCCGAGTATTGTACGAATGAGACAGTTTGACTCTAGAACCGAGACACAAATGTGAGATTTGTAGGTAAGAAGAATACGTGACGTGGGAATGATGAATGCAATGATTATATTAATTGTTTTTTGGTTTAATCAAAATAAACTTCGACAATTAGATTGCAAATATCAAACAGTGGGGAAACCCCGTTTTATTGAATTCAAAGGATTACAGAAATGGAAATACAGTAGATTACAAGGTACGGAAACAGAAACCTAAGCTAATGGGTCCCGAGAGAACTCGGGTGCTGATTCTGGTACTTTTCTTTTCTTTGACCGGGGCTCTTGGGTCGTTGTCGGGTTGTCATTCCTTTGCCAGGTGAAAGGAGTGAGCAAATTCGTTTAGTCATCCTGATTTTTTACAGCATGTTGCTCCAAAATCTTAATCAGAGCATCCTTATCTTTCAGTAGTTGTTGTATTTTGATACATTCCACATTGAGAATGCGGTATTTGTTCTTCCAAGACCTTCTCTCCCGTTGAACTTTGTTGAGAGTAACTTGAAGTTTTTCCGTTTCAGTCATGAAGTACATGACAGATTCCCTTGATGGAAGAACTCCGTGATGAGGATACGATATCTTTAGCTTGAGAGCTCTAGTTTGTACCCAGTGGAGATAAGGATCCACTGAGACACAATCTGGTTTTCCTAGAGACTCTCGTCCTTTCTTATGAACATGTTTCCAAGCGTGCACTATTTCCGTCTTTAGTGCTCTGTCATTTTCTCCTTCCTTGAAGAAAAGACCCTCCAGATGAGCATTCCGGGGGACGTGCCTCATCGGGTATCCAAATTGACGACGAACAAGAACTGGATGATAGTTGATTCCTCCCTTAGTTCCTATAAGGGGTATGTTAGGGAAGTTTCCACAACGGTCAATGATCCTGATCCCATCATAAATCTTACTACACCAATCTATGTCAGAGTTGGTGAGAGACATGATTTTCTGCGACCAGCGTAAAGCACTCTTATGATCCCAAAAAGCAGCAGACTTAGGCAAATGGGAGATAAACCATTTGTAAAGCAGAGGTACACAGCATGTGATCTCCCCTCCACTGTACAAATTTCCTAAGTGTACAGAATGATACGCATCTGTGAGCAAAGTTGGCACAGGGTTTCTAATGAGAAAAACCTTAATGGCGTTGATATCGACGAAGTTATTAATGTTGGGCAACAAAAATAACCCGTAGGTGAGTAAAACAAAGATGCTTTCAAAAGCAGTCACGTTCCCAATACTGGCGAAGTACAGGGCTTTCTTTGTCAAGAACTGGGCTGGCAAACCTTGGATGCCACCCTTAGTGGTCATGTGAGTCCTGACCTCTGACTCATTCAAATGAATTGCTCTTGCAATGGTCTGATTCTTTGGAATTTTTTCCAGTCCAGAAAAAGGAGCTTGATCAGTAATGTGTAGATCAGTCAGATGAGAATACTCCTCCAGCGTTGGTGCAAGCTGGTAATCCGGGAATGTAAAGCAATGATAAACCGGATCGTAGAACTGAATGAGCGCATCCATGATTCCTTCAATCACATGGACTCTTAGCAGAGATAGCAAACCTTCGTACTTGGCTCTGAAAGCCTCTTGGTTTGTGATCATCTTCGCCAAACCTCTTAAATCCCCTAGTTTTGGAATCCTGAAGGTATACTTATGAGTTCTCCTTCTACCGAAATCCATTAGCGCAATCTTTTTCTCTGATATTTGCAATCACAGTCTTAGTTTAATTTGAAAAACAGAGAGACTAGAAGAGAATTTTTTTTGAATGTTTTAATGTTTTTTAGATGAATGCATGAATGCAGCACACAAAAACATAGAAAAAACATGGGGTCAAAGGGTCGTTGTCATAGAGTCAAGGCTCTACCCATCCCAAAGGTTTTCTACGGGTATTTTTTGTACCTGTCACTCAAAATCATTGATTCCTGAGAACACCAGCGGGCCGGGATCCGTGCTAGGTGATGTCCATCAAAGAAATCTCGGAAGAGGGTAGTTTATCGCGTAACAACTATCCCGATAGCTTCCGCACTACAAAAAAAGGTGATTTCCTATGTGTATACTCAAACTTTCCACACGCGGCATCACACGCATTCCCATTAGAAGAAAAATAAACACGTATAGCAATAAGGAAAAGCATATATATATTTGTCCTAAAGTCCTAGACTTTAAAGTGCTATGAATCCTATGTTCCTGACAGAAAATGGCTCCCCGGCGGAGGCGCCATTCTGTGGTATCTTCCCAAATTAAAGGTTTCGACCTAGTAGACGAGACGAGAACAAAATCTCGTAACGTCCCCAGCAGAGTCGCTATTTTCTGTGGAAAATGGGGACAATGATGACTAAGGTAAGACAAATCCTACTTAATGAGACTCCCCAGCAGAGTCGCCATTCTTCTGGCAGTTTTCAGACTTTAAGGTTTCACCCAGAGAGATAAGAGGGACAAGATGCCATGCGAATCCCCACGGTGGGCGCCATTTTTCTGTGGCGGCCACTGCCATGAAAATGACTTGTCCAAGGTTTTCACCTAGAATTGTAACAAAAGAGATTAAGCCCCATGGTGGGCGCCATTTTTCTGTAGCGAGCGATTTTGGACGTGGTTCTTAAGCACTGTCGCTCTAGGGTACTACAGGTCGATTCATTTTTTATCCTATTAACCTGACTAAGGAAGGGAAATAGATGTCTCCAATTAACTCTGCTTGCATACTGAGTTTAAACAGCTGACTGTCAGTTTACTGATGCTATTATGGTTGTGGGGCTCTCTCTGCTTATTTTGTTAAGAATGAAATGTCGGGACTATTCATGGGGATTTTGGATAGGTACTGGATTGATGTTTTTTGATGTAGGAAGATACGGGATTTTGGGTTTTTGATTAGTGTGCTCGCTAAGATTTTTCTTTCAATCTTATGCCTACGTATTCCCGTTTACCGAAACAGGGAAATCAGAGCGTTCGTAGTTTCTCCTATTCTATGGGAGGAAATGGTGTTTTGGTGTCTTGTTCAAAGCCCAAGACGTGAAGCTAAAGGTAGTTTGTATCTTGTTCAAAGCCCAAGATATGAAACTGAAGGGGCTATTTGTATCTTGTTCGAAGCCCAAGATGTGAAACTAAAAGGTTGTTGACTTTAGAGAGAACTTGTCATCTCTAGATAGGGGGTTTTGTCACAACTGTTTATAAAGGAGAATTACTTTAACCGGGATATGTGAATCCGGAAATTCCATAATTTCCTTTATAGGGGAGTTCCAACCTGAAGGAGAAGACTTTAACTCAGTGTAGACCAATTCCATCTTTCCTTAGGAATTTCTCATGCTAAAAGAGGGACAGTGGCATGGATATAGATGATCCAAAGGCTTGCCGCTTACAGCAGTTAGATGAAGGGGAAAGAGTTGTTGATGTTTGTGTACTCTGAAGGAGGCACAACTTTGATGTTAAAAGGTTGATTGGATCAACCAGTGGTTTTCTCATACAAAGCCTAAGAGGAGGCTATTGGCCCAACAAGAGGGTGTTTTTGTGTCTTGTACAAAGCCCAAGAGAGAGACTAAAAGGGAAGTGGCTCACCAAGAGAGTCCTTTATGGTATCTCATATAAAGCCCGGGATGGAGGCCAAGGGTTTTATTCTCAACAAGAGAGTGATTTGTGTCTTGTACAAAGCCCAAGATGGAGGCTAAAAGGATTGTGACTCAACAAGAGAGTCTTTTTTGTATCTCGTATAAAGCCCGAGATGGAGGCCAAAGTGTTGATTCAATAAGAACCTTTTGTATCCCGTACAAAGCCCGAGATGGAGGCTAAAGGTTTTTTGACTCAACAAGAGAGTCTTTTGTATCTCGTACGAAGCCCGAGATGGAGGCTAAAGAGGGTACTGTTTCAGTTGAGTGACCAGTCTATGGTTTCAAAGAGAAAACCAGTTCTTATATGAGTAACACTGTACTCAGGGATTTTGATTCGAGGATCAGGGATATTTCCTTTTCTTTGAGGAAACGGGAAATCCAAAGGGTATTAAGACTATCCAAGTCTACAGGGTTCCTTCCTATTGGTGAAGGGTGCTTGAGAATATCTTTGAGACTCAAGGAAATTAGACTATCCAAGTCTAGAGTTTTATCTTTTGTACTATGCTTTGAGAAACAGTAGTAGACTCTTGGAAAGACTGCTCTATTAAGATGACTAATTTTTGTTCCTATACCTCTAGGAGGTCGTCGGGACAATTTGTACGAAGCCCAAGAGGAGGCTGGAAACTTTTAAGAAACCGAGGGACAATTTGTACTAAGCCCAAGAGGAGGCTATCATTCCCGGAGGAAGAAATCATTTATATGAAGCCTAAGAGGAGGCTGTGAGTACTTCTAAGAAGCCGACAGGTCCTTGTACTAAGCCCAAGAGGAGGCAGAGATGCTTTTAGGAAGCCGGTGGGTCCTTGTACAACGCCCAAGAGAAGGCTGATGCTTTTAAGAAGCCTGTGGGTCCTTGTACAACACCCAAGAGAAGGCGGGTGAACAGTTCCAAAAGGGGTTTCACAGAGAAACGATGTCCTTTTGTATAATGAACTGTTCACGGGGAAGATTTCCTAGATCTAGTTGTCTAAAGTTGTTGTAAGGAGGTGAGATTTTGTTTAGTTCTAGACGTAGTTGTCGGGGAAACTCTAAATATCTATACTATTATTACACAGTTGATATGAGTTTATGAAAGGAGACTTACAGTGAGCAGCCCCACAATACAGTTATATATATAAGTTTGTGAAAGGAGACTTACAGTGAGTAGCCCCACAATACAGTTATATATATATATATATATATATATATGAAAGCGGTAAATGAAAGCGGATAAACACTTACTCGGTTGTAGAGCTTCCATGTTGTTTTGTTAGTTGTTCAACAAAGAAAGATTGAAAACAACAGTATATTTCAAAATCAAAGGAGAAAGTGCTTTGAAAAAAGAAAAATTTGGGGCTTACAGCTCAAGGAGAGGCCCGGGGTTTTATCAGTGATCGCACTGTTGAATTTGTACAGAGGGACTTATACAAGTGACTGAGGCCCGAAAATTATTTTATGTACAAAGGGATGGGTCTTACACTCTCTCAAGAGGCCCAAAAAAGGTTTAAAGAAAAAGAGTGGGGCTTATAACACGAGGGTAGGCCCAGGTGATTTTTCGTTCGAAATGGCGATCGCGTCGAGATTTTCTTTTAACGAAAAGTGGCTTATACAATATATGAGGCCCAAAGTTGTTTTGGTTAAAAAGGCCCAAAAGTTTTGAATGGGTCTTATAGCTCGAGGAGAGACCCAGATGTTTTAAACAGACGACGGTCGCGCCGTTTACTTGTATAATAAGTAAGGCCCAAAAGGTTTTTTTACAAGGGGGTTGGGTCTTACACTCTAATAGAGGCCCAAAAAGGTTTTGAATGGGTCTTATAGCTCGAGGAGAAGCCCAGATATTTATTTTTAAAAAAGGCGACGATCGCGCCGTTGTTTATGAAAACGCAGTGGGTCTTATACAATAAGTGAGGCCCAAAAAGGTTTGGTTCTCAAAGGGGGTTGAGACTTACACTCTAATAGAGGCCCAAAAGTTTTAAGAAAAGAAATGGGTCTTACTACTCGAGGGTAGGCCCAAGGTTATTTTGTTTTGAAAAGGCGGCGATCGCGCCGTTTGTTTTTGACGGTATCGGGACTTATACAATACACTGAGGCCCAAAAATGATTTGGTCAAAAAAAGGATTGGGTCTTACATTCTATTAGAGGCCCATGAGTGTTTGAAAAAGTTTTATGATGGTGAAAATCGAAGAAATCTTAATTTTATCATTTTAAAAGTAAATTCTTAAAAGAAAATCAATACAAAATGATAAAAAACCAAATAAGCAACTTGTGATTTTTGGTTGGGGTTTGAAAAATGATGTTTTAATCACAAGATGAAATAAAATTCATTTGGTCTTGATTTTCAATCTGAGAATTCACTTTTAAAATGTTTTAAAAACATTAAAAAGGAATTTATTCACAAAAATACTAATTATATTAAATAAATAATATAAAACTAATTTTTTTGTGGAATAAAATATTTTGGAGTATGAATAAGAAGTGTGTAAAACAGAATTGGAAAATGATTATTTTTGCTATGTAAAAGAATTGGTTGAGTTTTTGAGAATAAAATAATGTCACAACATCACATTCGACATCACTCATGAGTTTTGAAGATAAGAGAAAAAGGGAAGATGTCACAACATCACATTTGACATCAGAACTGCACCTTGGTTTTTCAACATCTTTGCTATCAAACTTTAAACATTCATAACTCTCTCAATTTTTAACGAAATTAAAATCCGTAAGGACCTATATTGACCAATTTTTCGCAAGGAATCTAATGGCATCACTCATACATACTGAAACTTAATGTACAGCACACACAAGGCAAAAAACCAGATCTACACCTTAAGTTTAAAACAACATAAACTCCACATATAAAAATGTTAAAGTGCAAACAGTAGGAGGATCATAACATACACATTAAGGACTACATTTTTGCTTCAAGAATTGTTCAATATGATGCATGTATGTGGACAACAAAGGAAAGCATGATTCAAAGAATTCAAGTTGTGAATTTTACCTCTTTTTTGGAGATTTTGTGCAACCTACCAAGTGCTTTGTTCCAGAAATGATTTGATGCTTTGGACACCCTCAAATGACCTCTTGGATGCTTTTAGGATGTTTGGAATCAGCTGGTACCTGCAAAAACACAAACTGTCCCTTTCTTGCAAAAGGGGTTAAATGTGACCAAAATAGCAACTCTCTCAAATGGTGTTCCAGATGGGGGGAACCATTTGGAATAGTTCAAGGATGATACTTGGAGTGTGTTTGAGGTTTTATCTGGTTTGGAAAGTGACTGAATCAAGACATGGCTTGAAAAATGCAAAAAAGTCCAATTTTGAGGTTTTGAGAGGTGACTTTGTGATGTTGTGATTACAGGTCACTTTTGATAGTTTGGACAGCTTACATATGATATATGTGAGGTGTGTGTGTGTGTGATTAGTTTGAGTGGAATTGCTCTCTAACTCAAAAACTCAGAATTACTTGCTTTGGAAGGCAAATTTGAGGTGAAAGAAGAGATTTTGAGGAAAGCATCTGTTTGATGGCTTTGGTGTACTCAAACTGGGCACAAATGAGCTCTATTTATAGTAGAGCAAGTTTGTTTTGGGATCCACAGTGAATGGCAACTGCAGCAGAGGTTTGGCCAATGTTGTCCAATGAAAATCCAAGTCTCCTCTAGGCATTGACTAGAGGTTAGGGCACAGGCTGATGGTTCCCTAGTTGTTGGAGGAATCTTGACTGAATTCAGTTGCAAATGTGTCAGTCCATGCCACCTCTAAGCATTCATTAAATGCTTCAATCCAAAATTGGAGTTTTGTCCCTCTTTTAGGCATTTCTAGGTTTGGCATGCTACTTCTTGTTCCAAGGACTTTGGAGGCTTGGCTCAGTGATTGTCCCCTTTAGATTTGATCCTCAGATGTGTTCAAAATGATGACAAGGCTTAAGAATTCGTGTGGCACAAGAAATGTGCAAATCTGCCCCTGAAAAATTCAGCTGCAACAAGCCTTTTTGTAAAATCCATAACTCCCTGCTCGAATATGCTACATGGATGTTATAGGACTTTCTGAAAGCTGAGATGACTTACTTCAACTTTGATGTTTGGCCCCAGACCTGGTTCAACTTGGATCATGGAGAAAAACAGCCTTGAAGTTGGGACATTCTTGCTGGAAAAATATTAGTGATGTCCTATGCAATGTTGGAACATCAGACAACTTTGAACATTAATAATTCCAAACTTTAATCACTTGTATCTTTTAATCCACTATGATATTTTGAGTTGAAGTGAATTGCATCTTTGATGCTTGTCTTGCATGGTGACAAAGCTTGAAAATTGGGTGGCACAAGAAAAGTGCACAAAATCTGTCCTAAAAAATCAGCTCGAGCAAGGCCTGTTATGAGGTTCATAACTCCTTGCTCAAGTTAAATTAATGGGAGTTCTTATACATTTTGGAAAGCCCTAATGACACACTTTAACTTTGATGTTTGACTTTGGTCTTGGTTCACCTTGCAAAGTCATCAAAAAATGGTCTTGAACTTGTGTAGTCAAATCTGTCCTAAAAGTTGTCATGAAAATTCTGCTTTATCAATGCTTTTCACAAAAATCATATCTCCCTGCTCGAGTATGCTACAAGGACGTTCTAGGACTTTCTGGAAAGCTGAGATGATGTACTGCAACTTTCATGTTTGACCCCAGACCTGGTTCAACTTGGATCATGGAGAAAAACATCCTTGAAGTTGGGACATTCTTGCTGAAAAAATATTAATGATGTCCTATGAGATGTTGAAACATTTGACATTAAGAATTCCCAACTTTGGTCACTTATATCTTTCAATCCTTATGATATTTTGAGTTGATTCCTTCTACAATGTTGAAGTATCAAATACCCTCTTTAAAAGTAGCTCTTACGCAAAATCAATGGATGCTTGGATCAATAGTTACAACCTTGAAAAGTTGTGCACTTGAACATGATTTTAACTTAGAAAAAATTTCTAAGTTTCTTTCAATTTGATCAATTTTGCAATTTTGCATGATTTCTTGATTTAAATTTGATCAAATTAAATCATCCATCATATTTTCTTGAGTAATGGCTTGTGAAGCTCATAGTTGACCAAAAAGTCAAACTTTGACTTTCTGCGTCAGTTGACTTTGTATTAGATGAACTTGAGGCTTGATCCACTTGAAATGTTGCACTCTTGTGCTTAATTCTTGATGTGGGAGTCCTCTTGATCCTTTGTGGATGTTTAAGAGGTTAGACAAGTTGAAGATCATGTCATTCCTTGATTGATCCTTTGTCTAAAGGCTTTGAGAGGGCTTGAAACCCTAACCTTGATTGTAGTGAATGCTCAACAATTCCTTGAGGAGATTGATGAGGCACAAAGGTACATCCATATTGTGCTGATGATTTGCACCATGATGGGAAATCTTAGTGGTCAAAATTTGGGGTATGACAAAGACCAACCCTGACATGATTGTGTGTAATATCCTTAACGCTCCATATGAAGGTAAATAATGTCATCGTCCCTGAGGTTGACTTGGAGGCATCTTGCCCATGTTTTTTTTGCCTTATAGGCAAAATACCAATCACCCAACAAGGTATAATGGGCTAGTAAAGTTGATGTTGGGTTTGAGAAGAAACCTTCCTAGAGGACGAATAGAATAATGAGTCTCTGCCTTTGGAAGCTAAAAGGGGTTTTCGTTATGAGTGATCCCATAAATATCACAAACTTCTATGTGCTTAAAAAGTATAACAAATTTTGATGTTGACAGATGGGATAAAAATAAAATATCATAAACATCATGAAACGAAGAGTAAAGTTTTAACCCATTCAAAAAGTGAGAAATTTAAGATGATTGACTTAAAAGAATCAAATGCTATAAAAACAACATCAAGAAACAAATGTATATCTTAAAAGCTCGCATTGCGATCATGTGCTCACTTGTCTTATCTTTTCTAGCATCAAAATTTTAATATTAAATGTGTTGTTGTCAAGTATTATGGTTATACACACACCCATTAAAACTTCTTTTTCAAACTTCACATGTTTTCACACTCTTTACAACCAAATTATAATCTATTATGATGTTTCTATAATCAATTATATACCAAAACATGGCATATGATCATTTATGACACTTGTGTCATCGATTATGAAACTTATGTAATCGATTATGAGGCAAAATCTCTTGGTAATCGATCATGGTAACTGATCTTACCGGACTAGAAAGTGATCAGCAGCCAGTAACACGTCGTGAGCTCCTAGTTCGTCGGTGGTGGAGAAGAGGAAGAGGGTGTACCTGCAAAATACTCCGATGCCTAAATGAGTTCAGAGTACAAGTAAGCAAGTACAGAAAAAACGTCAGAATATAATACATGGCCATCTAGTGAAAGAGGGTATTTATAATGTGCCCCCAGCGCTGAGCCAACGGTTATTTGCATTAGGTTGGATCATTAGGCCCAATACGAATAACTGTCAGGATCTACGTGGCATAGGGAAGACCAGCACATGGTCTTCGTCCTGGGTCAACTGCCCCGTGAACTTCGGAAGGTGGAGGACCTATTCTTTTGCTCATGGGTAGTTGGATGATGACGTGTCCCCGCGTGAGGAGCACGTGGAGCCCGCGGGGAAGACGCGTGAGTGCTCCCCGTGTGGGTTGATGAATTGGGCCTTCATTTGGCCCTCCCCGACGAGGAGATGGGTTGGGTCGTGCCTGACAGTGGGGTAGCCTTTGGCCCAGTCCAGAACACGAGCCCCCTATGTCGTTGCTCTGAAGCAGAGGAGTAATGACTTAAGAGTCAATTCTAGTGTCGAAGAGGGGTATAGGAACTTGCCCAGAGGAGTGTCGTGCTTTCACGAGGCACTGAGCTCGCGGGACAAAGCGCGTGACTGGGCGTGTGAGCTATTAGGTGCGCTCGACAGCAGGTTCGGCGTTGGGGTCGATCACATACAGTCATGGCTCTTTTCTACCTTCTCCCGAGGAAACGTTCCCGGCAGTGTAAGGGTCAGACATTGTGCTCGACGATGTGATGAAAGGGAAAGGGAACAGGCACGTCATTGCCCCGAGCAGGTGAGGTATTTGAAGGGACACACGTGGTGTCTTCTAGGGCCATGTGTTAGAAGCAATAAATGCATATGACGACTATGAGTAGGGGTATTTGAGTGCCTATGTGATACCTCGCTTCCCGTGCTAGTGCTTATAAATATGGGGATGTCCGATTCATTTGCACGCTCCCCTCATTCTAACTCAAGAATTTCCCTAAGTCTCTCAAAGCTCTCTCTGCTCTCCTAAAGTCCATCCGCCGCCGCAGGCGCCGTCAGCCATTTTCTCCGCCGTCCAGCTTCTTCTTCGTATAAGTAATTCTTTTGTCCTTCTTTAGATTCTGTGCGTTTTATGCATTTTCCGGGGAGTTTCTTGAGTCTCCGATGAGTTTTTCGGGAGACTCATGAAGTTTTAGGTGGCTTTCCTAGGGAGCCCTTGAATTTTGCGGCGACCTCATGAAGTTCCCGGCGGAATCATGAAGTTTCTGATGAAGATTTTGGGAACATCATGAAGCTTCTGGGAAAAAGGATGGGGTTTCTGATGAAGGTCGCGAGCACCTCACGAGGATTCAGTGTTCTCATTAGGTTCACTGTCAGGGAACCTTCTCCCCGTAGGTGCGTGTGTAACAAGAGAAAGTCTCTCGTCGAGGAGACTTTGCACGCTTGACCCTGGCGAAGAACTCGTGTCGAGGAATCTTTTCCCCGCAGAGGGGGTTCCACGTTCTGCACTAAGAAGAATTTCCTCACTACCATGCGCTTGTAGGCAAGGGCTTCGGTCGAGGACGTGTGTCGTGCATTTCCTCGCCCTTTCACTTGATTTGCGGTGGAATGATGGATTTGATCTTATCATCGAATTCACTGTTTCCTCCTGCTTTTCAGGTTAAATGGATCCCAAGCCCGAGGATGTCGTCATGGTCGATGACATGGAAGACGTTGGCTGAGATGTAGAGGATAACTCGGGGAATGCGAACGATGAATCTCCCTCTGCATGGGCCGGGTTGGAGCCTTTGTCCGCTGTTTCGCGGTTCATCCATGATGACTCAGAAGTTTTTACCACCGTCGAGAAGCGGGCTGAAGGGACACCGGTGAACTGGAAGGTTTACATGCCTAAGGAAACAGACCGGATTTCCTCGAGCTACTAGGGGAAGCGCTTCCCAATGTATGAGTTCGTCTTCTGGGGAGCGGGACTTCGCCTTCCCTTCACTGGTTTCCAAATGGCGGTGTTCCAGTGGCTGGACTTGGCGCCCTCGCAGCTTAACCCTAACGCCATCACGTTCATGCGGGCGTTTGAGCTCATCTGTCAATATCTCAGAGTCGGCACTACACTCCCGTTGTTCTTCCGCCTCTTCCACCTGCAGCGTCAAACTCAACATGGTCGACACAACTGGGTGTCCTTGAAAAAATTGAGAAGGCTGTTCAAAGTGTATTTAGACTCTGTCCGATTCTTTAAGGACATATATTTCGTTGTGAAGCCTGTGACTCACGCCGCCATCGACTCTCTGTTTGACCACGTGGAGACTCTTGTTGATGGGCAGAGGGAGGTGACCTTGGAGGCCAAGTCTCCCCTCGAATGGTAGAACACCCACTTTACAAAAGGAACGGAGAGCTACATCACGAAGCCCCGAGAAGTAAACAAAGATGATAGACTCGCCTATTATAGGATAGTGGGCTTCGTCGACAACTTTACCCTTGCCAAGTGCGTTACCAAAGATGGAAGCTTCGTCCGAGATGCCAACGGGGACATTTCCCTCGAGCCCCATTTAATCAACACCAAGACTCTCCACGAGTGCGGTTTCGATGAGGAGGCCTTGAGGCTCTTAGGTAGTGAAAGTTTTTATTTGTTTGTCTGCTCGTTTCTTCTTCCTATATTTACTCGCTCCTTTCTTTTGTTGTAGGTCAGATGTCGAATCTCCAAGAGCACGTGTTGAAGCCCGCGGTGACCAAAGGCGTGAAGAAGGCTCCCAAGGGTCGTGTTTCCCAAGTCCAGCAGATTACGAGGGGCGACCAGCAACCTGGGGGTTCTTCTTCTCCTTGGGGGAGTCAGTCTCCGGTCTCCCAGGATCCTCCAGCCAAGAAGCCACGTCTCAAGGAGTCTGGTCCCGTCGACCTCCTAGAGGGCGTTCTCGGGGAAAGGTTCGTGTTGCCTCCCTACAACCTCCATCGGGGGCTCCTCAACGGGGATAACTCTCTGATCGTACCCGCACCGAAGTCTAAAGCAATTATGGGTGTCGACAAAGCGAGTAGGAGAAAAGTTTTATGCAAGGACATGGTGGTCGTGCTGAGGGTTTTGAGACGACCTTGGTCTTGAACGATAAGACCAGCCCCTCCTCCGAGCTGAAGAAGTTGCAGGATGAGAATGTGATCCTCTGGGCGGAGAAGAACAAGGTGGACATTGACTTTCTCGACTATAAATTGAAGTACAAGGTCCAGATTGGTCTTCTCATTAAAATGAAGGAGATGCGGGGAAAGATGAGCTAGGCTATCGAAGAGAAGGACCGACTCAAAGCGAAGGTTGCTGAGTTGAAGGCTGTTGTCCGGCCCGCCGAGGATGAGACTGTTAAAGATAAGGCACTGGCAACTCGGGGTCACTTGGTTTCCCGAGTCAGGGAGCTTGAGCAGAATTGCTTGGGCACCCTTGAGTTGGGCTTCAACATGGTGGTGGAGCAGCTCCAGATAGTAAACCCTGGGCTCGTCACAGAGGGAACAAGCCCTTTCCACCGGGTGGTCGACGGCCAGGTGGTCACCCCTGAGGTGTCTGACAGTGGGGTTGATCATACCGACGAGGAGGAAGCAGCTTCTTAGTTCATTTAGTTATTTTGTCCTGCGCTCCATATTTTAAATTTTGACTTTGGTCGGCATGCAAGCTGTATTTTGTAATCTGGTTTTACCTAGCTTGCGTGCCATGGTTTGTAACATTTGAACAATGGGTTTTTCCTGCCCTTCGTAATGCATTGTTTCTTTTATTGTCAGTATTTCTCGTATTTTGTGTGTGCAATTTGTTGGGTATTTGTTTTGCTCGTTAACATGTATGCAATATTGTGTTTTCTTGTTTTTAGAAGTAATTGGGGCCTTTGCTCGACAAAGTTGGTCCGCGACAGTGCAGAGAACTGTTCGAGTGGTCGGAGTCGAGTTCCGACCGTCGACGAAGCTAAGAGCTCAATCGAGGTCTTTGCTCCGTGGCGTAAACTTTCCATCGTGAGCTGGGTGTTCTGCCTAACTGGTATGACAACGGTGGAGCTCGATTGAGGTGTCCCCGTCGGATCAAAGTCTGCTCGCACACACAAGAGCATGCTCTTGTCTTTTCGTTTAAAGTTAAGGAGTTGCGCTTGTACCCTAGCGCGTTCCTATGGCCGGGACGCACTTCGTCGTGGTCAAATCAAGTCCGCCGAGGGCAGTGTTTAAATATAATATTGTTTGAGCTTTTCAGCGTTCCATGGTCGAGCAAGTTCCTCCCCGTGCAGGTTTTCGAGGTAGTAGGCCCTGTTTCCCATTCTCGCACGGATGCGGTAGGGGCATTCCCAGTTCGCATCGAGTTTTCCCTTACGTGAGTCTTTTTGGTTCCTTTGTAGGACTAAGCTGCCCACTTGGAACTCGCGTTTAATAACTTTGCTGTCATGTCGTAAATTTATCTTTTGCTTGAGCGAGGCTTCGCAGAGGGATGCCCCCGATCGGATTTCTTCAACCAGGTCGAGCTCCTCCCTCAGGGCCTCGTCATTTGTTTCCTCGTCGAGGGGAGCTTCGGCCCTTCGAGAGGGTTCCCTTATTTCTACCGGAATTACTGCCTCGATTTTGTATGTTAGCCGAAATGTGGTCTCCCTGGTGGTCGAGTGTGGGGTTGTCCTGTAGACTCAGAGCATGCTGTGCAGCTCCTCGACCCACCTCTTCTTGGCTTCGCCTAGCCTTTGTTTCAGGCCTCGCATGATCACCATGTTCGCGACTTCAGCTTGCCCGTTTGTCTACGGTTGCTCAACAGACGTGAAATGCTGCTTTGTACCCAGCTTTGTAATGAAGTCCTGGAAGATTTTGTCGGTGAACTGCGTCCCATTGTCGGTGACAATTGCTTGGGGTACGCCGAACCGGGCAAGTATGTTCCTTTTATAGAAGCGGAGTATGTTATGTTCAGTGATTTTGGCGAGGGCCTTGACCTCTATCCACTTCGTGAAGTAGTCGACACTGATTATCAAGTATTTGTTCTAGTATGACCCTATAATTAAGGGTCCAAGGTTATCCATCCCCCGCCAAGCGAAAGGCGACGGGGGCAAGAGCATTTTGAGCTCGTTGGGGGGGGGTGCCAGGTGCATGTCCCTGTGGCGTTGGCACTTGTCTCACTTCTTGACGTGCTCCTTGGCGTCTTGTTGCATGGTGGGCCAATAGTATCCTGGTTGTAGAGCCTTACGGGCCAGGGATCGTCCGCCGAGGTGTTGTGCGTTGATTCCTTTGTGGATCTCCTGGAGTATGTGAGAGATCTTGGACTCCTCGACGCACTTGAGGAGGGGAATGGAGAATCCCCTCCTGTACATCATGTCCTCGATCAAGACGTAGGAGCAAGCTCGGCGTCTTACTACGTTAGCCTCCTTGGAGTCGTCGGGAAACTCCCCCGTGCTAAGGTACGTGTATACCGGGTTCATCCAGTAGTTGTTGTCGCCAATGGAATTTACGTCGATGATTGAGGTGAGTTTCTCGATGCTTGGTTGAGAAAGCACCTCTTGGATGAAGGACTCGTTTCTGCCCTTCTTCTTTGTGCTTGCGAGCTTTGATTGTATGTCTGCCTTGGTATTGTGTTTGCGGGAACATGCTTCACCTCTACGGAGTCGAACTTTTTCATTTTTTCTTTCACCAAGGCTAAGTATTCGACGAGGTTTTCGTTTTTGGCCTGGTACTCCCCCAGCACCTGAGAGGTGACAAGCTGGGAGTCAGTATATATCTACACCTCCTTCGTGCCAAGGTCCTCGGCTAGGCGCAGTCCGGCGAGGAAGGCCTCGTACTCGGCCTGGTTGTTCGAAGTTGAGAAGGATAGAGCGAGGGAGACCTCAATCAATATGTCGTCTTCATTCTCAAGAATAATACCTGTTCTACTTCCTGTCGAGCTGGACGCCTCGTCGACGTATATGGTCCACTTATGGGCCCCGTCGGCCGGGGAGATCGGGGAGGTCATTTCCACGACAAAGTCGGCTAGCACTTGAGCTTTGAGGGCATTCCTGCTTTCATACTAGACATCGAACTCAGAGATCTCGAGTGACCATTTGAGCATTCTGCTCGCCATGTCGGGGCGACCGAGTAGCTGCTTCACAGGAAGTAGCGTTGCAGTCTCCTGGCCACATTGATGAGGGTCAGGAAGACCTTATCGATTTCTGGTATCTGAGCTCGGGCCCTTGGAGGGTTTTGCTGGTGAAGTAAATTGGTTTTTATCCCTCGAGGGTTTTGTAAATGAGAGTCGCGCTGACGGCCTCAGTCGCCACGACGAGGTACAAGTATAAAGTCTCCCCGCTTTCCTGTCGTGATAGGACCGGGGGTTGCGAGAGGACTTCTTTGAGGTGGAGGAGGGCCTGCTCGCACTCCTCGGTCCACTCGAACACGGCCTCCTTGTGCAGAAGCTTGAAAAATGGGAGCGCGTGTTGGGAAGACTTGGCCACGAAGCGAGACAGCAAGGCGAGCATCCCGTTTAGGGATTGAATCGATTTCTTTGAGTTCGGCGTTGGGAACTCGGAGAACGCCCTGCACTTGTCGGGGTTTTCCTCGATTCCCCGCTTTGTCAGATAGAAGCCGAGGAATTTTCCTGCTCGGACGCCGAAGGTGCACTTCTCCGGGTTGAATCTCATCTTGCATTTCCTCGCCGTGCCAAAGACTCTTTTGAGATGAGCAGTGTGATCGATTTCTTCTCATAATTTCACGATCATGTTGTCCATGTAGACCTCGAGCATGTCTCTGATTTTTCCCCAGAAGACTTTATTCATCATCTGTTGGTAAGTCGCGCCGGTGTTTTTCAGGCCGAAGGGCATTACGTTGTAGTAATAATTACCCGACTTGGTCATGAAAGCCATGTGTCGCTTGTCGGCCTTCGCCATGGGGATTTGGTTGTATCCCGAGTATGCGTCCATGAATGACAATAATTTAAAACCTACAAAAAATTTTACCAGTTTGTCGATGTTAGGCAATGGATATGCATCTTTGGGGCAATGCCCTATTGAGATCGGTATATTCAACACACATTCTACATTTTCCATTAGATTTTTTAACTAATACAATGTTGGACAGCCAAGTTGTGTACTAGGCTTTCGAAATAAAATTTGCCTCTAAGAGGTCTTTTACAGCTTTTTCAGCAGCCTTCGCTTTCTCGGGAGACTGCCTACGCCTACATTGTACTATGGCCTTAGCGATCGAATCTATGGTGAGCTGGTGACATGCCACATCAGGATCAAGCCCAGACATCTCTGCAGCACTCCACGCGAACAGGTCAGCATTCTCCCTGAGGCATATTTTCAGCTGCTTCCTCGCCAAGTCGGGGAGTCCTGTGCTGATCTTCACGCTCCTGTCGGGGTCATCGCCGAGAGTGATGAGCTCGAAGTCGCCATCTGGAATGGGGCGCACGGGATGGATGATCTGACTGTCGCCACCATTTGCTGGAGGTGCGTCGGCCGCTGCTTCATTTTGCTTCTGCTTGCTGGGGAAGCAACTTTCGAGGTCGACCGAGTTGACGCGCGACAATGACTTCTGCTCCTCAGCCCGGGCAGTCTTGGGCTTGAGTTGATCGAGTGCAGTCCCTTGGTGGCTATCTCAAAGCAGTTTCTAGATGTCCTTGTGGAGGGTGACGACGCGACCCCTGACCTTCTAGTACTTCATCTTCAGGTGGACTGTGGATGGTACTACCGTCAGCTCGGCCGAGGTTGGTCTTAACATAATACATTGGTATAGAGAGGGGCACTCTATCACCAAGAAACGAACCTTGAACTGCCTGGCAGTCTCCTCGTTCCTAAATGTGACGAGTAGCTCAACGTAGCCCTATGGCCTTGTGGTGGTGTCGTTGAAGCCCTGCAAGTCGGAGCCGACGTACGGAGTCAGACGCGTCTCGTCAAGCTAGAGGGTGATGAACAGGTGAGCATACATTATGTCAACTGAGCTTCCCTGGTCGACGAGGATACGGCGGACGTCGAAGTTTTCCATTTGGGCTCTGATCAGTAGAGCGATGCTAGAGTTGGGGGCGCCCCCTGGTAGCTCCTTGAGGTAGAAATTGATGGGGTTTGACCTCCACTGGACTTTGTCGAAGGTGGCGTTCTGCGCGGAGCTTGCTTCGATCAGCTCGTCAAATTTTCGCTTCACTGACCCCACAGAGAGCTTGTTGAACCCTCCGCCGAATATGACCATGGCGGCGGGGAATCTCTCCCACAGGCTACGGGAGGACACGGGTATGTCGGCCTCGTAAGGGAAGTAGAAGTCCTCTGGCTGGGAGAAGCACAGGGCGACCTGCAGCCCAGTGTCGTCGGAGGACGGCGTTGCCTCCTCCACTTTCTTCGCCTCGCGGGCTTCCTGTTGAGGAGCTTCGTTCCTCCTAGTGTATTGCTTCAGGTTCCCTTCCTTGATTAGGATTTTGAGCACATCCTTGAGATGGATACAATCTTCCGTGACATGTTCGTGGCTCATGTGGAACCGGCAGTACTTGGACTTGTTGACGTTGGACTTGGGAGGTTTTGGCTTCGGAAAGCGAACACCACCTCTTTGGAACTCCGAGTTGATGCACGAGGCCAGGATGCGCTCGTGGGGATCCCTGAGTAGCGTGTACTCGGTGAAGCGGCCAGTTGGCCCCCTGTGCTCCCGGGAATCGCGGGGCCAATCCTCTCTTAATTTTTCCCCGCCGTGTCGGGGAGCAACGAGGTCTTCGTGCCTTTAGCTTTTGGAACTTTCCTGGTTTCGCGAGTCGCATGCACTGTTGGCGGCCTTCTTCTCCTCGTATTGGATGTAGGCTTGGGCCTTGAGGAGGAGTCTGTTCAGCGTGTTGGGCCTTTCAATGCCAACTGCCTTGGCGAAATCACTGCGAGGTTGATGTCCTCGCTCAATCAGGAATCTCTTAATGCTCTCCGTGGTAGATACTTGGACAATCTCTCGATTGAATCTCTCTATATAGTTCCAGAGAGATTCATCTATTCCCTAAATGATAGCTTTTAGGGACGCCTCTGTCTTCGGATGTCACCGAGAAGCAGTGAAGTGCCTGGAGAACTGTCTTTTCAGCTATTTCCAAGAGGTGATGGACTCGGACTCGAGGCTCTTGTGCCATGTCATCACGTCTTTCCTTAAGGTCATGGGGAAGGGCCTTCATTTTATGGCTCCCCGTACGTTTTGGTAGTCGAGCATTGCATCGATGCTCTCAATATGGTCGTCCGGGTCGGTCATGTCATCGTAGGTAGCCAGACTCGGGGTTTCTCCATCCCGACGGGCAGGCAAGTTTCCATGATGGCCTTAGACAACGGACCATGGGGGTCGTCCTCGTCACTTCTGATGGGTGATTGTGATGGGGAAAGGTCATACCGAGGGCTCCTGCCTTGGCGGGGAGAACTCCTTGGCCGACTCTTCGGTTTCTCCGCATACCCGTCAGCTTTGTTTCTCTTGGGAACCGGAGAGCGTCGCTCTTTTCGGGGAGGAGAATGGTCACGCTTCTGGGTAGCCAAGAGCTGTGGCCTTTCCAGTCGCACACGACGTCTAGGTTGTCACGGGGAGGGGCTCCGCGACTCATCATGTTGAATTCTCCACAGGGGAGAGGAATGTCAGGTTTCTCGTTGTCGCGTGGACGGGTTGTGAGAAACTGGGCGGCGATGTCTCCATGGGGGAGAGCGTGATTGTCGTTCTTTCTTCAGCATCCCGATCCGCTCATTCTGTTGAAAGATCATCAGGTTCATCTGGTTGATTGCCGTGAATAGGGCCACCATGGTCAGGTCGACGTTGGGCGGCACAGAGATTGGTGGAAAACAGTCGGGTTGTCAAAGTGTTGGGCGGTGTTGAAGGCCGCATCGTCGGGGGAGGGAGAGGCGGTGCGTCCGTCCCTGGCGTCACCCTCCTCGACGGGAACAGTCACGTTGGGATCGTGATTGCCGCCGTTGGTGAAGATGGTGAAAGCGGTTTCATAGACATTATCTTCAGTGCGTGGGCTGGCCATGATTGATGGAAGTTGATGTATGCTTTGGTTCTTTGATTTCTGAGGAAGAAAGAACGAGGAAGCAAGAGTTTCCCAGAGACGGCACCACTGATCTTACCGTACCAGAAAGTGATCAGCAGCCAGCAACATGTCGTGAGCTTCTAGTTCGCCGGTGGTGGAAAAGAGGAGGGGGTGTACCTGCAAGATATTCCGATGCCTAAATGAGTTCAGAATACAAGTAAGCAAGTACAGAAAAAGTGTGAGAATATAATACCTGGCCCTCTAGTGAAAGAGAGTATTTATAATGTGCCCTCAGCGCTGGGCCAGCGGTTATTTTCATTGGGTTGGATCATTAGGCCCAATACAAATAACTTCCAGGATCTACGTGGCGTAGGGAAGACCAGCACGTGGTCTTCGTCCTGGGTCAACTGCCTCGTGAACTTCGGAAGGTGGAGGACCTGTTCTTTCGCTCATGGGTACTTGGCCTATGACGTGTCCCCGCGTGAGGGGCACGTGGAGACCGCGGGGAAGACGCGTGAATGCTCCCCGTGTGGGTTGATGAATTGGGCCTTCATTTGGCCCTTCCCGACGAGGAGATGGGTTGAGTCGTGCCCGACAATGGGGCAGCCTCTGGCCCAGTCCAGAACAGTAACCTAAGTTATCGATTATGCTTATGATCCAACAACATTTTCCTAATTTTATAGGTCATAAACGATAATTAATGCATCATAATCGATTATGGTGCAGACCCGTGCTTTCCAAAGTTTCCGTTTTGGATCAATGTTTTACTATAAAAGAATGACTCTTGTTCATTTGAAAACACACAAGAATTATGAATATTAACCGGTCATGTATTATTTCCGTGATCCAAATTTTTATATACACTTAATTTTAGTGTTGACAAAGTAAACACTTAATAGAGTTTTTCTTGTGTAATCACTGCTTTATCATATTGATATGTAATTGTATACCAAGATAACATTGTTCTCTTGAACTCTAATAAGTTATAAAGGTTGCAAGCTGAACTTGATATAAAATATTGGTTTAAGAAGGTTAAGGGTTGAACTTGTGGTAAAAGCTCTATGGTAGTGGAAATCTCAAGGTGTACTCCTTGGGAATTAGAGTAGGCCTCGTGGTTTTTGGCCGAACTAGTATAAACTCTGGCGTGTTCTTTATTTTCCCTTATCTTTTACTTTAACTTTATTTAGTTTTCAGTTTTAATTCTTTTCTTCCACTTCTTTCTTAAAATAAATCAACTTTCTCTAAAATTTTTAAAATCTTTTTTTTTATCACAAGTTACCTTCATCTTGTGTTTTGAGAGAAAAATTTCCAAAATAATAATATATTGGATGATTGTATTATTTGAAATAATGAAATAAATATTATATTCAAATTTTGTATCTAAAAATTGGATGGTCAATTGAATAATTTTGTTATTTATTTAAATATAAATAATTTAAAATAAAAAGTGGCTAGTTACCTTTTATTTAGGAACAGGTGCAACTTACCAACAAAAAAATGCTAATTTTGTGTTGAAAAGGTGCAATACCTCTCTTTATACATTATAACCAAAATGGTGCAAAACCTCTAAGAGATGTTTTCTGTTTCTAAACAGATGTGAATTTCATTATAAATAAGAGGTTCTTGGCATCTGATTAAAGCATGCAAAATTATTCAGTCTCAAAATTATTTTCTCATTCTAAATCATCTTTCTCTTCTCTAATGCATGAGAGCAAGTAAAAGAAATATTCTTTTGTAAAATACTATCAAAAGATACGCTTAGAGAGATTGTGCAATTCTCTTTAAGGATTCCAAAATATCCTGCAAGAAATTTGCTGGTAAATCCTTTTGCATCCAACGTACAAAGATTGGTGGGGACAAATTGTTCCTTAAGCTTAGTGTGGAAACACACGTTTTGGAAATTTATCGAGAAAATTTATTTCTCAATTTTCATCTCCATTTATTCTTAGTTTTGCAGCAGCCCCAAAATAAAATATCTAACATGTTTGAGGTCACTTGGGTAACAAGGGTCATAATATGCTAACTTGTGTTTAAAAACTAATCATTTGGGGAGGTATGATTGTTAGGAAAAAACAAAGCAACATAGAGAAAAAAAAAGGAACACAATCACAACACAAGAACATAACGTGGAAACTCCAAAATCGGAGAAAAAACCACGGCCGTTGTCAATAGACAACTAGAGAATAACAAGCCCCCAGTACACCCACACCCTCCAAAACTAATATTTAACTACATCTCACAACACACTAAAACAAGAGTATAAGAGAATAAAGAAAGTCAAATACAAGCTTAAAGTGCTTTTGACTGGTGCATTTTGGAATGAATAACTTGAATCCTATATATAGCATTGGACTCCCACTTCCTTCACAAAACTAAGACTTCAAATAACTTGTATCATATATATAGCCTTGGACTCTCTCTTCATTCACAAAACTAAACAATGTGGGACTTCTTCAACATGTATATTTTCAACCAACCCCAACAATCTCCACCTTGATTGAAAATAATACATAAGCTTTCATTGTCTTCACCGACAATCATACTCCACCATAAAGAGTATCAACATGTATATTTTCAACCAACCCCAACAATCTCCACCTTGATTGAAAATAATACATAAATTTTCATTGTCTTCACCAACAATCATACTCTACCATAAAGAGTATCAACATGTATATTTTCAACCAACCCCAACAATCTCCATCTTGATTGAAAATAATACATAAACTTTCATTGTCTTCATCGACAATCATACTCCACCATAAAGAGTATAGTCACTTGAAGCTACACCACTCTAAAAATTTTCACATTGTCTTCACCGACAATCATAGTTTTAAAAACTATCATACTCTCACATGAAAAATATATTTCACTTGAAGATAAACCACTTCAAGAATTTCACATTGTCATCACCGACAATCAAATACTTTATCATGAAGAATAAATTTCACTTGAAGCTAAATCACTTCAAGAATTTTACATTGTCTTCACCGACAATCATAGTTTTAAAAACTATCATACTCCACCTAAAGAAGAGTATACTTCACTTGAAGTTAAACCACTTCAAGAATTTTCACATGTTAAAAACCAGGTTGAAACTTTATGGTGCAACTTCCTTGTTGGCAAGAAGCTCTTCAACCACCGACATAATCTTGCACCTTGTGTTCTCTTGATTGTATAAACACATCTCTAACTTGAACTTTCCACAAGTCAAAAAAATTCTTCCATTAATTTTCTCTAGCCCAAACTGCATAGCGGAATTTGTGACTGCAGCTCAACAACTCTTTCACAACACTACCCTTTTTTCCTAATGTGGAAGATCAGGCAAAACTGCAACCACAGAGCATACTAAGAAGACTTATCCTTGGATCGAACCAGAACCTCTGATACTAGTTATTAGGAAAAAACAAAGCAAGCATAGAGAAAAAAAAAAGGAACACAATCACAACACAAGAACATAACGTGGAAACTACAAAACCGGAGAAAAAACCATGGCCGTTGTCAATAGACAACTAGAGAATAACACTATGTGAAAATTGTTACAACACATAATATACCCTCAACTAACCCAGGCCCCCAGTACACCCACACCCTCCAAAACTAATATTTAACTACATCTTACAACACTCTAAAACAAGAATATAAGAGAATAAAGAAAGTCAAATACAAGCTTAAAGTGCTTTTGACTGGTGCATTTTGGAATGAAGAACTTGAATCCTATATATAGCATTGGACTCCCACTTCCTTCACAAAACTAAGCGAGGTGGGACTTTAAATAACTTGTATCATATATATATCCTTGGACTCTCTCTTCATTTACAAAACTAAACAATGTGTGACTTCTTCAACATGTATATTTTCAACAAACCCCAACAATCTCCCCCTTGATTGAAAATAATACATAAGCTTTCATTGTCTTCACCGACAATCATACTCAAACCATAAAGAGTATCAACATGTATATTTTCAACCAACCCCAACAATGATGACTTCAAATGATTAATTAAACAATTCTCCATCTTTTAATGGTGACTAATTTGCTTATTGGAAAGAGAAATTTTTTTTTTTATAAAGGAGATGAATTGTGATTTTGTCATCTGTTTTCGCCATTAGTTCCTGGTAAGAACAGGGAAAGCAAGAAAGTTACTACCAAAATAATTGGGGCCCTTACGTTCCGTTAGACTTATTTAGCAATGTTAAAAGAGCAGACACTCCTTAAAACGTTCCCAAAGTCAGAAAAGATACCATTGAGCAGACAATGTTTAAGGGAGGAAATTGAAGGGAAATTGTGATACAAAGCACAGCGGAAAATAAAATTTTCCCTTTAGTTGATCCTTACGAATGATGCATGATTAGTGATAGAATAATTACCTCTTGTGTGATTAACGCCTTTGATGCAAAATCGTAGAAATAATCATGAGCATTGAATGAAGGACAATGTGTCTACTCAGTCCACACTAGCAGAGTTCCTTCAATCTCAGTGCTAGCTGTTAAGAATGAAAACTTTGAGTGAGAGAGAGAGAGAGAGAGAGAGAGAGAGAGAAATTATAGCCAGGGTTTCATAAACCAAATTTCATCAAGTGTGAAAGCTTTTGCATAAGGGTTCTATTTATAGAGCCACTTGTATGGGCTATAAGATGAAAAAAGCCCACTTAAGTGGATTATACCTTATAGTGTACTATATTTCACTTAAGCCTACGATACCTTACTGTATTTTATATTCTACTTAAGTGCACCGTACCTTACAGTGTTCCACAATTTACTTAAGTGCACTGTACCTTAAGATGTTCCATAATTCCTTTACTACATTGTACCTTACGGTATTCCTTATTTATTTTAACTCTCATAAACCTATCCTTATGTGCGTGACCCTGTAGGTTCTCGTGACGTAGGTAATTATTTTAAATCACATATTTAATATAATGAACAGTGAGCGGTATCTAGCAACACATCGTTACTATCCAAGTCACGAAAATGTCATGTGATTTGTCAAAACCTTTCCTACATAATGCTTGTATGTACAATTATCTTTTTCCCTTATGTCACTCATGTCCCTCAGTATGATTTGTGGAGTAACCATCAACCGTCTTTATGGTCATCTAGTTATGGACAACGTTTGATCAACAATGAAGTACTCGACTCCACATCTAGGGTCCATAGTGGTTTCAGGTTGAAGGGTGGTATACACTACTATCACCATGAGAATAACTTATAACACTTTGCATAACATTCTACGTTGTATTGTCATAATGAGTAAATCTAGTATAAATAATAATCCTAATATTCATACCTATGTGAAGACTCAATAACTCTTTATCCATGATTCATGAGATGTGATCATCAGACTCTCCATTTAAAAATCTCAATGATTTAGTGTTATCCCACTTCACAATATAGCTCGGCTACGGTACTTTAAGAATAATTTCCTTATGTTTAATGGGATCTCATAATTAAGCCACGCTTAATATTTCATTAAACGAACTAGCTATTCTAGGGAATTTATTATTTTAGAAACATAATAAAGAAATGCCTTTTAATTATTAATAAATAACTTGATACAAATACCAAGTTCTAATAAAACTACTAGCCTCTAGGGCTTACAACAACCACCTCTCATAAGCACTAGAGCCAGACAGGCATAACCTTAATACCCATAGATCTAATATGGCCATCATACTTCTGCTGCATAAAAGGCTTTTTAGTGGGACAACGACATTGTCAAGTGTTGGTACTATGCATATCTTCACATCTCCTCTATATATTATCTCTCAAATGAGGTGACATCGCATAAGTACGTGTTTAAATCGTTGGTGAGATTTAGGCTCCCTAGCTTGTGCGATAACGCCATTTTTATCACAATAGAGATCAATGGGATCCACAATGCTAGGGAATATGCCAAGTTCACTAATGAACTTATTGATCCAGACATATTTCTTTGCTACATTTCAGGCATCAATATACTCATCCTCGGTTGTAGAATCAACAATTGAATCCTTCTTTGAACTTTTCCAGATCACCTCGGCACCATTTAAGCAAAACACATAACGAAATTGCAATCTAAAGTCATCCTTATCTGTCTGGAAGCTAACATTGATGTATCCAATTACAGCAAGCTCTTTCTGACCTCCATATATCAAGAATGAGTCATTAGTCATTCTCAAGTAATTAAGGATATTCTTGACGGCAACCTAATGGGCATCACTAGGATTAGATTAATACCTACCCATTTTGCTTAAAGCATACGAGATATTTGGTCAAGTACATAACATGACATACATGATAGATCCTATTGTAGATTCATATGAAATTTTTTTTATGGGATCCCTTTCTTCCTTAGTTGAAGGGGATTGTGTTTTTTTCATACACAAGCCATGTTGCATAGGTGTGAATCCTTTATTGGAATTATGCATATTAAAGCGTTTCAGCACTTTGTCTATGTATGTACTCATACTTAGGCCAAGCAGTTTTTTTGATTTATCTCTATAGAACCTAATTCCTAACATATAGTCTGCTTCACCCAGGTCCTTCATAGAAAAGCATTTCTCAAGCCAAGTATTCACTTGCTGCAAGGTAGGGACATTGTTTCTAATGAGTAATATGTCATCTACATATAGTATCAGAAAGATTATCATGATCCCACTAACCTTCTTGTAGACACAAGGCTCATCTTTGTCTTTAATGAATCCATATTGTTTTACCATTTCATCAAAACGAAGATTTGAGCTTTTGGAAGCTTGCTTCAATCCATAGATTGATCATCGTAACTTGAATATCTTTTGGGCTTCATTCTTCTAGTATGTTAAGTCCTTCAGGTTGTGTCATGTACACATCTTCAAGAAGATTCCTTTTAAGGAAAGCAGACTTGACATCCATCTGTCATATTTAATTATCATGATATGCAACAATAGCAAGTAAAATTTGAATAGATTTGAGCATTGCAACTAGTTAACAAATTTCATCATAATCTACACCATGAATTTTCTTATATCCTTTAGAAACCAATCTTGCCTTATAGGTATACCTTACCATCCATGTCAGACTTTTTTTTTGAAGACCCACTTGCATCCTAGAGGATTGACTTCTATAGGAGGCTCAACCAAGATCCAAACTTTGTTTGAGTACATGAAATCCATTTCAAATTTCATGGTTTCTAGCAACTTCTCGTACTCAGGACCAGTGATGGCATCTCGGTAGGTCACATGCTCATCTTGATCCATGAGCAATACATCACATTGATCAGTTATAAGATAACCATATCTCTTAGGTTGGTGACATATCCTGTTTGACCAACGTTGATCTTGTTCTACTTGAGCAAGTTGCTCTTCCATAACTGCTTGTGTTTCCTACTCTAGTTCCTCCATAGGTGTATCAATGCTTTGTGATTCTTGAATTTCTTCAAGCTCTACTTTCCTCCCACCATTTCCTTTGGAAATAAAGTCCTTTTCCAAGAATACTCCAGTTCGAGCGACAAACATTTTTCCCTCATAAGGATTGTAGAAGTAATAACGTCTTATTTCTTTAGGATACCCCACAAATAAGCATTTGTTTGATTTGGGTGCAAGCTTAGTTCGTTTCACATAAACGTCATGAAATTTTGTTCCTCAAGGGACAAATATTGGGCCAGATGTCTGGGACAACTTGTCCAACTTGTTAAACTAGGTTTAACACATTATGACAACAATAAAGAATCAAAATAAAAAACAGTAAAGAATACACAAGGATTATTAACCCAATTTGGTGAAACCACACCTACGTCTGGGGACACTCTACCCAAGAAAGGAAATCCACTCTTTAATAAAATTAGTATAAAGTGTGTTAGATGAACAAGCACCTTGTTTAATGCCTCTCTTCTTAATTCTACCCTTAGTGTATTTCTATTTAGGTTTCCCCCTAAATATGAGAACCCACTTTCACTTTCTCTCAATCACTAACCCTAGTGATCAACAACAATAATCATAATGATTCAATATTAAATTACAACTCAACTAAACAAATCAAATATTATGCCTTATGATATGAATGAAGAAATAGTGTGGTGTACAATTAACACAATCAAAGACTCAACCTAAAACACAAATTAACACTCAAGCTCGTTGTCTTCAAGGCATGAAAAAGTATTTATATATAACAATCTATAGTTGGGCTTTTCTCCTTGTATTTAGGCAGTGATCTCATCCAGATATGGCAGAGATTTAGTTAGGATTTGTTACTCCAAAACAACTCCACAAAAAATTTTGATTTGATTTGAATTCAAATTTAAATCTCCATAATTTAATTAAATAATCAAACAAATCAGATTGTTAAAAGATGGCAACAATCCATGTTGCACACATCAATAGAAGAATGCGTTACAATCAATTGGAAAACTCGTGCATATAACAACAACCTTGCCCTACAAACAAGGGCCGCATGTTGGGACATCTGTTCCCACATGTGTCCTTTATTCACCAAAGCAATTGGGGCCATATGCACTACACCAGCTAGAGCACCATGTCCAACATGTGCCCATGCCATGTTGTTTTACATAATGCAGCCAATCTAAAAAGAAACAACAATCCCCCTGGAAAAATTTGGCCAAACAACACTTCCAAAAACATACAAGATGTGCATCATAAGTTGAGCATTAAGCACACCACACACTAGTACATGAAGAAAACACTAGCAGCAACATATGAACAAAATAAAGTAACACATCAGCAGCAACAGAGATTAATAGCACAAGTCAGAAGTCAAGTGGTTGCTACATATAGCCAATGCTCCATAACAGTCAGTCATGCAGTCATTTATGATTAGTTAGTCATGTATGCACACACATAGTTAGTAGTCACAATCAGCTGATACTGTTAAAACACAAAGGTCAACTCACACAAGGGCCAAATGTCATGCCAGATGCTACAACATGTGAGCACACAACTTCAAATCTCATCTAGTACTAAGCTCATAGTCAGCAGCATATATCAGATCAGCATAAATCATACACCACAAAGTCACTAGTTAGTCAGTAGTCACACCACACACCACTCCACTACACACCATTACTCCCCCTTTTCGCCATAATTTGGCAAAGGCATTTAGCACAATAGTTAGAGCCCATGTCACAAATGTCAGTATGTTAGCACATACACTTAACAGATCAAGATTAGACAAACAACAACCAATATCACATATTTTGAACAAGATGCTTGAGCATCAGGACAATTATTAGCCACAAACCAAAAAGCTTTCAAGCCATTACAGATCCAAAACAAAGAAACAAAATCATACCCAAATATAAGGGCCACAAACTAAGAAAAAACACCTAGAATCTTCAAACAATATCTTTAAACCAACCACCTATGTAACCCAGTCTTCATCAGCATCTGAGTCAGAATCATGTGTTTGAACATGTCTCTTCCTCACGGACTTCATCTTTGTGACAATTTTTTCCCCGGTCACAGATGCTCAAATAGAGGGTCCATCATGTGTCTCCACCTTGGACACATTTTTCTCAAGATCAACCTTCTTTGACTCTAGAGCCTTAGCCTTCTTCCAAGACTTGTCTTGCCTTCTTCGAAGACTTGTCTTTTAGTACATTAGCCTCCCTAGCCTTAGTTTTTCCAGATGATTGACTCATTTTTGAAAAGAAATGGAAAATTTTGAGAGAAAGGAGAGAGAATAATAAATTGAGTCCAAATGAGATTGGATAAGAATAATAACCTCGCTTGTAATGATGTATCAAATAAAAGGAGAGTTTGAAACTCATAATCAGCCTTATTTCACGTGCACCATAGAGCATAGGAGAGAGATACTTGCTTGGTCTCCTTGCACGCCTCACTGCCTTTGGCTGCATGTCACATATGCAAACGCCAAGGGCACCCCTTAACTTCTTAAACTGGATTGCAGCTAATGCCTAAGTAAAAATTTCAGCTAATTCTTTTTCAGTAGTTATATGCTCAAGATTTACAAGTTTATCTTCCATAAGTTCTCTAATGAAATGATGTCTTATGTCAATGTGCTTGGTTCTACTCTGTTGAACATAATTCTTTGAAATATCAATAGGATTCAAGTTGTCACAGAACAATGGCATGACCTCTTGTCCCCCATTGTACTCCTTCAACATTTGTTCATCCAGAGTGTGCACAACTACTCCCTGCAACAATGTATTCAGCTTCAGCAAGCTTCAGCTGTAGACAATGAGACACAACTTGCTTCTTGCTTAACCAAGAGACTAAATTGTTTCCAAGTAAGAAACATCCACTAGATGTGATTTTTATATCATCTGCAATTCCAGCTCAATCAGCGTTACAATACCCTACTAGTATAGAATTAATGTCATGTGAATACAAAATACCATAGTTACTAGTTCCATTAATATACTTCAAATTTTTTTTAACTTGAGTAAGATGACTAGTCTTGGTTTTAGTTTGATATCTAGCACAAACACCTACAGAGAATATGATGTCAGGTCAACTTGATGTGAGGTAAAGTAGACTTCCAATCATGCTTCTGTATAAACTTTGATCTACATCAACTCCATTTTTCATCTTTGGTTACTTTCACATGTTATGCAGCTATATTTCTTTTGTGACTTGCATTATCAAGCCCAAACTTCTATACTATACTCTTAGCATACTTGCTTTGAGAAACAAAAATATTGTCTTCCATTTTCTTTACTTGAAGACCAAGAAAGTAAGTAAGTTCTCCCGCAAGGCTCGTCTCAAATTTAGACTTCATTTGTTGGACAAAATGTTCCACCATCTGGTCCGAAATCACACCAAAGACTATGTCATCAACATAAATTTGGGAAATCATGAGTTTTACTCCATCATTATTTACAAAAAGAGTTTTATATATTCCACCTCTTTTGTAACCTTTGTTGACTAGTAACTCTGTTAATCTTTCATACCAAGCCTTGGAGCTTATATTAATCCATAAAGAGCTTTCTTTAACTTGTACACATGATTTGGAAAACTGGGATCAATGAACCCCTTTGGTTGCTCTACATAGACTTCTTCATTAAGATAAACATTCAGAAAGGAACTTTTAACATTCATTTGATACAACATGAATTTCATTATGTCTGGAAGTCCTAATAACAATCTAATGGACTCAAGTCTAGCAATTGAAACAAATGTCTCATCAAAATCAACTCCTTATATTTGAGTGTACACTTGAGTAACTAGCTTTGTCTTGTTCCTTATTACATTATCACATTCATCATATTTGTTCTTGAATATCCACTTAGTACCAATGATATTGGAATCTTCAAGTCTCAGAACTAATTCCCATACATTATTCCTTATGAATTGACACGGTTCCTCTTGCATAGCATTTATCCATAAATCACCTGTCAATGCTTCTTTGACATTCTTAGGTGGAATCTTGGAAATGAAGCAAAAGTTGGAAATCATATCTCTAGATCTGGTGATGACTCCTTCATTTAGATTTCCTATGACATTTTCAATGGGATAATCCTTCTGAATTCTGATAGATGGTCCCTTTTGGGAATTGGGTGATTATAAGACTGAGGATATTCATACAATTTATAGCAAAAAGGTCTTATATGGCTATATCTTCCAGAGTGGTGACACCTCCAGATGATTTATTGTTGCCTTTGTTGTGAGAGGACACATGTTGAGCAGGATGCTAGGACATGTGGTCGTTCAACATAAAATCAATTTTCTTTTCAGGAGTAACAACCCTCTTAGTGGGAATTTTGACCTTTTTGTTCATGGTACTGTAGTCAAACCCTATAACCTTCTTCTGTCCAATTTCCAAGATCTGATTTTACATATCATACCCATTATTCAACATACGCACAAATTTTGTCATATGGTCAAGCTTGGAATTTAACACAGTAACTTCCTTTTTCATACTTGTGATGGTTGAGATAAGCTTTTCCTTTTTGTTATGAAGTGCACCTATAATTTTCTTCTGTTTCTCAACAGTTATGCATGCTTCCTCCCACTTGGTATAAAGAAGCCTATATGTTGCAACTAGTTCTTCATCAGTCATGTCTTCATCACTAGCCTCAATCTTAGCCCCGCAAGCATCTCGCTCCACGAAAATAGCATAGACCTTTTGCAAAGTGTCCATTTTGTCTGCAAGCACAAACACACACGTTAAAAAAACAGGGAGGACTCTATCCTCACCAAAGATCTCTTTCCTCTTAGGGAGATCGACCGCACTCACAATGTCACGAGTATAATTAGATCTCTTCCTCTATTGGGAAGATTTTACTTGGGTAGGGCCAAACCTCTCCTCATAGCTAAGCCCCCGGTAAATAGACTCTAAATCCTTCTTCATCGTAATTTCTTCAAAAGAAAGATAATTCAGCTCGGCACCATACGAGTGAGGTTCAGGGTGGAAGTGAGTCCAAACCCAAAATTTTTGAAACCTACCCTTATAGGGACGGGGAGATTCGATAGGGTCACAACAAAAATAAAAGTGAGCTTCCCGAGTGTGAGGCCTCACCAGCACGAAGCGCCCCAGGAAATCGCCTCAGTCTTTAGAAAATGGCTGAACAAGGGGACATATTGGCGTAAATCAATGAGTCAAGGATCCTCGATCCTTGAGGTATGCATTATAGTGAACAAAATGAAAAATAAATGGTAGGAAGACTTTCAAGACCTATGATATGCTCAAAACTGGAATACCTTTATGAACACCCAAGAACTAGGATGCAGCTAGGAATGGGAAACCTTCAGTTACTCTAACACTTCCATCTCAAATTCAGACAGGGGCAACCACATGTTTATCTTGATGAACAGACATTCGTAAAAAAGGAACATAACACCCTTCAAAGGCGTTACATATCCTTTTTCTCAAATCCATCTAAAATACCGACCAATTAGAGGGACGATCGGCCATGATTTTGGGCGCATTTATAGCCTCCTAGTCACTTAAAGCCGAGGGTCTCACTATCTCTAAATCTAACTAGTTGTATTTGTTTTCCTCGGTCGACTCCACTAATGTAGCTATTTTCAAAGATACCATGTCAGCCTTGAAGATCCCAAACGGATTAAGCCAGCTAACAAAATTCGGTTAGGCTCCAACTGTCAGATGTCGGTATCCTTTCGATATTGGTTATATGCTTTTTGATAAGTCTTAACGTAAAATGTAACATCCTCCGTATTCAGAAAGGAAACCTCTATCTCCGGAGTTAGTAAAGCATGTGAAGTCGAAATTACTTCAATTTGGAGGAGGCGAGCGCAGAAGTGTCTACGCGACCATCTTCTGTATTATCATAAAAAAAAGAGCGTCGAAAGAAGAATCGCTCGAAGAAGGCAAACAACAAACCAACAAACCAAATCAGTGGGATAGGAAGATACAAATCAACGGATGAATTTCACTTGAAAATTGTAACGATCTACAGTGCACTCGAATGCACTACTAGGAGGCGTCATACTCTAAGCCGATAACCTAAAGCCACGCGTTTGAAAAAACGGATGAAATATTTCAATGATGGGAAAGCATTTAATGCGATTGTTCCGCTCTACTGTTATAACCGATCCAGGACTTTTCCACTTCTCTCCAAAGTTAAACATCATAGCTAGAGGCCTGCCACAAATTTGAAAATTTTCCGACCAACTCATCCCCAACAAGCTTTGGGGGTAACTTTTTTTAGTCAGCCCAATGCCCAATGCATGTGTACAATCAAATGCAAGCCCAATCAAAATGATCCAACGTAGAAAGTCAACACACGTGAGATTCAAGATACATTTTTTTATCTCCATTTTTACTATGCTCGTCTTTGACTCTGAATTAAATTATGTGTTGGTGTGCTAACCTTGTAAATCTATCCCGCATCACCGTACATAAAATCTAAATTATCAATTTCAGAATCTTACCACATCAATCAACAACGATTCTAATTCCTAAACAGAATAATTTGAAAAGAAAAAAAATAACTTTTACAAAAATAAATGTTGTTAATTTTCACATGTTTAAAAAAAATAGTGTGTCAATAAAAATAACAACGTTTTTATAATTATAAAAAACACTCTTGATTTTAAGAGCACTCTTTGTAAAAAAGTGTTATTATTATAATTTTTTATTTGATATATTTTTAAATAGATTTATTATGTTCTTTTAAGCATAATTGATTTTAAGAGCGATATTTTCTTTTAATTGTTATATATATATATATATATATATATATATATATATCAGGCCGTCTTTGAAGGCGGGTTACCGCACAGGGTCTCAAATTTGTCACAGTTAACTTGTGGCTAAATAGGGCCTCATAAAATATTTATAATGGTTAAACAATGGTTAGATAGGGTCTCTATTTATTTTTTCATGATTAAACTATGAGTAATCTATATAGGGCCTCCGAAAAAAATGAGACGGCCCTGATATATATATATATATATATATATATATATATATATATATATATATATATATATATATATAAACACGATTACTAAATAACAATAGCATTTTTATTGAAAGTGTTTTTTTTTCTCCATGTATTTTAAAAGTCTTTTATTTTTCTTCATAAAACGCTCTTAATAAACGCTTTTAAAATTTTAGACTAAATTATAGTTTTTGTCTCTTTATTTTGTCTAATTCACAAAACTGACCTCTCTATTTTAAATTCAAACAACTTTTGTCTCTTTTTTATATTTTTGCACTTAAAAATAGCGATGTTTCGATTTTTAAATGACAAATTTCTTATGAAATATAGTAATCCTCCTATATAAATCTATTGTGAATCTTTATATATAAAATATGTAAGAACATACACAAAAATAACTTGGTGAATTAATGGAGAAAGGTGAATTAGAGAGGATGAAAATAAGAATTGAGAGAGATTAGAGAGAGAGAGAGAGATATCGAGAGTGAGTAAGAATTGGCATTAACAATAATATGAGCATTACAAGGCCTTATATATGGCAAGTCCAACTAATGTGGGATATTACAAAACAGCTTATTTCAATAAGCTGAAAATGAAGCACAACTAAAACAGAAAAAACTTTGTAATCTGCTGTATCAGACCAAGATGTCATGACATCTTCTTTCGACATCATGTATGACAGCAAAACATCAGTACAACTGAAATGCCAAAAACAGAATTTCAACACACCACCACATTTCAGTTGTTCCAAGTCCAGCATGCTCAAGCTTTTCCTCAATCTCTTGAACACTTCATTTGTCACCCCCTTGGTCAACAAATCCGCTACTTGGTCTTCACTCTGACAATATCCCAATCGCAACTTGCCTTCACTCACTAGCTCCCTCAAATAATGAAACTGCATCTCTATATGCTTGCTCCTTCCGTGTGCAATCAGATTCTTCGCAAGATTAATAGCAGAAACATTATCCACCAGAAGTGTAGTAGCCTCACCCTCATTGCTACCTAACTCCTTCAATAGATTCATAAGCCACATCGCTTGACACGCACACAACGAAGCCGCAATGTACTCGGCCTCACAAGACGAGAGTGCCACCACCGGTTCCTTCTTTGAACACCAAGAGATTGGTGTCCTACCAAACATAAAGATGTATCCAGTCGTTGACTTTCTATCATCTTTATCACCACACCAATTGGAATCGGTGAAACCAAGTAAATTACATTTTTGCCCCGTATCCTATGCGGGAAAGAGAATTCCGCAGCCAAGAGTCCCTTTAACATAACGAAGGATTCTCTTAACTGCTGCCAAGTGAGACGCCTTTGGTTTCTCCATGAATCTACTAGCAATACCGACACTAAATGCCAAGTCCGGTCGCGTATTGCACAAATACCGCAATGATCCAATTAACCCCCTGTATTGAGTTGGATCCACATCTTGCTCATCTTCACTTTTGGACAACTGTAGTCTTGCTTCACATGGTGTAATGGCAGCATTACAATGCTCCATTCTACACTTCTTCAAGATCTCAAGAGCATATTTCCTTTGATGCATGAGCAGTCCCGTTTTTGACTTTTGGAACTCTATGCCAAGGAAATATGTCAGCATGCCGATATCCGTCATCTCAAACTCACCCATAAGTTCACTCTTGAACTTTGATATGCTCTTCTCACAGCTGCCGGTAATCAACAAATCATCCACATATAAGCAAAGAATGATCATACCATCATTTGTATCCGATCTCACATAAACACCATGTTCGGACACACACCGCTTGAAACCAATGTCAACAAGAAAGCCATCAATGCGTTTGTTCCAAGCTCTTGGAGCTTGTTTCAAACCATATAATGCTTTATGCAATTTGTAGTACTTCATTTCTTGGTTCTGCACTACAAATCCGGGGGGATGCTCTACATAAACCTCTTCATCAAGTAGACCGTTCAAAAACGTAGATTTGACGTCCATTTGAAATATGTTCCAATCGTTGTTGTTTGCAATCGCAACAACCAATCGGATGGTTTCAAGCCTAGCCACAGGTGCAAACACTTCTTCAAAGTCTATTCCATCACATTGCAAAAATCCCTTCGCTGCCAATCAAGCCTTGTACTTGAATACCTCGCCTTTGGGATTTACCTTCACTTTATAGACCCATCGCACACCTATTGGCTTCTTTCCAAGCGGTAAATCGACCAACTCCCAAGTACCATTCTTTTCAATAGATTCCAGCTCCTCCTTCATTGCACAAATCCACTTTGGATTGCTTAGAGCCTTTTCCGTGTTAACCGGTTCGGATTCAGCCATAAGCGCAAAGTGAACAAAATCACCATCATCATTGATTTCGTTATCCCAGAATACTTCACAATCTTGAAGTCTTTGAGGCAAACCTCTTTGCCTTGTTGGCCGTCTACTACTTTCTCCGCTTTCGGTTCAAATCTGTTGCTGTACCGAACTTTCAGGAGGCTGGAAATTCAAATTTTCTCCCAGGAAATCGATTCCTGCCTCTGCATTTTGACTTCCAGCAGCTCCAGGAGGCAAAATCTCGTGTGGGAAATTAATTTCCTGAACTGATATGGCAGTTTTTCTGCTGTCAAACTGTCGTATCTCATCCATGATCACATCTCGACTTATCACGATCTTCTTGCTACTCATATCAAACAACTTGTAGCCTCCGGTAGGATGATAACCAACAAGCAACAACATTTCACTCTTATCATCTAGCTTCTTTCGAAGCTGTCCCGGAATGTGTCGAAACGCTATCGAACTGAAAACCTTTAAATGATTCAAGCTTGGTTTAATTCCAGACCATACCTCTTCTGGAGTTACTCTATCAAGCCTCTTTGTAGGACATCTATTCAATAAATATGCAGCTGTAGAAACAGCTTCTCCCCAAAGTTCTTTCAGCAAATTTTTCCCTTTCAACATGTTATGCACCATGTTCATAATCGTTCGATTTTTCCTCTCGGCAATACCATTTTGTTGTGGTGTATAGGGTGGTACAACCTCACGCACTATACCTTCATCATCACAATAATTCTCGAATTCACTCGAAGTAAATTCACCTCCACCATCGGTTTTGAGAATTTTGAGCTTGTGACCGCATTGCCTCTCCACCATGGATTTAAATCGTTTGAACACTTCAAACACCTCATCCTTCCTCTTAACAAGGTAAATCCATAGTTTCCTACTAAAATCATCAATAAAAGTCACAAAGTACCTATTGCCACCATACGAGTTGACTTGCATTGATCCGCACACATCTGAGTACACCACCTCAAGATGAACCTTGGTCCTATGACCCGCATCCTTGCTAAAACTCTTCTTGTGCATCTTTCCTTGCACACACTCTTCACATATCTCAGCTGGAATATTGATGTGTGGCAGCCTGATAACTATACCATTCCTTTACAATGCGTTGAGATCTCGAAAATTTAGGTGACCAAGACGGTAGTGCCACAACCATTCTTCACGAATTGTCGTTGTAGCTAAGCACCTATGCTCCATGACTTTCAACTCAATCTTGAAAGTCCTATTTGCAGCCATAGGAGCTTTAAGGATCAAAACACTGTTTCGGTCCAAAACGCGCAAAACCTTGTTTTCCATCTGAATCAAGTAATCCTTCTCAAGCAATTGGCCAATACTCAAGAGATTACACTTGATTCCTGGAATGTACAATACATCCTTGATAAAGGAATGACCACCATCCTTTCTCATGATCAAAACATCACTGACACTGTCGGCCGCTAAAGTAGTGTAGTCCGCGAATTTAACTCTACTTCGCGTGGCTTGATTGATCTTCACGAACCAATCCTTTCTACCCGTCATATGAGTTGAACAACCTGAATCCAAGTACCAATCATCACTCCCTTGGACTCCATCTCGAACGGTTACCATTGCGTTTTTCTCCGAATGCGTTTTGTCAACTTTTTCTGCACTGCAGTAGCTGCTGTCCAGCAACTTTCTGCTGTCATAGTTATTGTCCAACACCTCTCTAATGCCTTGATTCTCTTACGTAATCACTACAAGCAGCGTGTTATCATCATCCACGTCTTGCCTAGAAACCTTGGCCTCATCCGCATGATTTTCTCTTTGTTTCGCGTAGCAATCTTTTGTGAAATGCCCAAACTTTTGACAATTGTAACACTTCACGATACTTTTGTCGAACAGCTTGTTGTAGTTGCCTTGACTACCTTCTTTGGAGCTTCCCACACCTTTTTGCCCCCATTGAACTCTTTGAATTTTGTGGATCTTTTCCACCAAAATTCAGAAAATTCTTCTTTCCTCTAGAAGACCATTTCCCTTTCGATCTCTTATTTTTCTCATTGAAACACGCTTGTAAAACAACCTCCGCTTTAGCCTTATCGTTTCCTCTTTCGCCCATCCTTTGTTCATGAGCTTCTAAGGAGCTTTGAAGATCATCTTTCGTCATCGTCTTGAGATCCTTCGATTCTTCAATCACAACCACAATATTGTTGAATCTTGGCGTTAAAGAACGCAGTACTTTCGACACAATATTCTGCTCCGTAACAGTTTCACCACACGATTTCATTTGATTCACCAAGCGTGTCACACGCGTCACATAATCGCTAATCGTTTCTTTTTCTTCCATTTGAAGTAACTCGAACTGTCGCTTGTGAGTTTGTAACCTCACCACCTTCGCTTTGTCAGCCCCTCCATAAGCTTTCTCAAGAATCTCCCATGCCTTCTTCGCCGAATCACAATCGCCAACTTTCTCAAAATTGTCACCGTCGACGCAAGAATGTATCAAGAAGAGAGCTTTGTAGTCTTTCTTCTTCTCTTCCTTGAAGGTAGCTTGTTGTGCAGATGTAGCCTCTGCAACTAGTGGAGTAATGCCATCGGTAATCACATCAAGAACATCTTGATACCCAAACAAAACTTTCATTTGTTTGCACCACTTGTCATAGTTCTTCGAATCAAGAATCAGAAGGTTGGTAGGGATTTTATCATTGAAAACAGACATGTTTGCAGCGGAATTGGATCACAATCAAAGCTCTTGATGCCAAATGTAAGAACATACACAAAAATAACTTGGTGAATTAATGGAGAAAGGTGAATTAGAGAGGATGAAGATAAGAATTGAGAGAGATTAGAGAGAGAGATATTGAGGGTGAGTAAGAATTGACATTAACAATAATAAGAGCATTACAGGGCCTTATATATGGCAAGTCCAACTAATGTGGGATATTACAAAACAGCTTATTTCAATAAGCTGAAAATGAAGCACAACTAAAACAGAAAAACTTTGTAATCTGCTGTATCAAACCAAGATGTCATGACATCTTCTTTCGACATCATGTATGACAGCAAAACATCAGCACAACTGAAATGCCAAAAACAGAATTTCAACAAAATATAAGTTAAAAATAAACATTTTTGTGGTTTTCTATGAAAAATATATGAGGAAGATCACAACTATTTAAATTTAAAATAGATAGATTAAGTTTGTCAAATAAAATTGAAGGACCAAAATTTAATTTAACCAAAAATCTTGAAGTAGTGTAGAAAGCAACTAGGGGACACTAATTGTTGTAATAATTTAAAACTATTTTTAAGATTTATCTTCGGTATACCATATGAGACACATTCACCCTAGATGTCACCAATCAAGTATATTTCTACCAAAGATTTAGCATATACTAAGGATTCTTTCCACTTAGAAGGCTAGTCAAATCTCTCGGTTTTGTCCCCCCTTTGCTTTGTTGATCATTTCCATTTTTAATCATTCAAATCAAACCAATTATTATATATATGCATTCACCTATATACATGCATTGTTATCCACTCCCATTCTCCCAATTTACAACAAAGACCATTTCCTATAATAAGTAAACGAAAAAAACTCAGTCTTGTCCTAAGTCATGATACAAAAATACACAAACAAACAAATAATAGAAAAAGTGAGAGAGAAACAAACTAGATTGTGCAAGTTTACGCATTAAACGGCAACTATTTGAGGTTCACAATTATTTTTGACAGCACTTCCATTCCCTTAACACACAAAACCATAAACTATTTTTTGTGTCTTTTGTTTTGTTGCCTTTGGAGCTTAGCCAACCCTTGGTTGGATCCCCTTTGAATTCTTCATCAAAGATTTTAAGGAATTCATTTTTTTTCCTGAGTTTGTTTGATCATTTCAAAGGGGTCCAGCTATGGGTGCTATCCGATAATTACAGGATATTCATGCAACACAATCTTTCATTGTTTCTAGATTTGCATATAGATTTTTTTTTCTCTCAGAATTCTTTTGATTTTTTGGGATGTGGAGAGATCCCGGAACACCTGCTGACTCTTTCTATGAAACCCGACCCGAATGCACCGATGTTCCCAAGTCTCGATTTAGAATCAAGGTTGGTTTTTTAATCCACATATATACTATATGTTTGTATGTATGCATGCATGCATGCATGTGTATATATATTGACTTGTAATGATTTATCACGACTAGGACTGGAAATAAGTCGAGCTAGCTTTGTTTTTGTTACTTGTCGTGCAGGCTGGTAAAACTCTAAGTGCAAAAAAGTGGCAAGCTGCATTTTCTCCAGAAGGGTATCTGGATATAGGCAAGACTCTAAGCCGAATCCACCGCGGGGTAATCGCGTTTTCAATCATAAAATCATGCTTTAATATGTTCCAAGATAGGTTAGCCTAATGAATCCTCAGAATAATTTGTCTTGACATTATTGAAATTTTCAAACCAGGGAATCCATCCATCAATTAGAGGAGAAGTTTGGGAATTTCTACTCAGTTGCTATGATGCCAAGAGTACATATGAGGAAAGAGAGGAGATAAGGCAGCGTCGAAGGTAATCGTTTCCCTTCTATCAATCTAATTGATCGTTAATTAGTTCTATAACTTAATTCGTATTTTCAGGGAGAAATATGCTGAATGGAAGGAAGAATGTCGCCAATTATTTCCGCTTGTGGGAAGTGGTAAATTTATCACAGCCCCTGTAGTTACTGACGATGGTCAACCGATTCAAGATCCAATCGTTCTGTTAGAAAATAATCCAGAAAATGGAGTGATTGTACCGGTTCCGGAGATAGGTAGTACAAACACTATTAATGCAGCAAAGAAGGTGACAGACAAAAAAGTAATTCAATGGATGTTAACTCTACATCAGATAGGTTTGTGAATATATATCTCATATTGAATGTTTTTCACATGTAGAAAAGTAAAATCTTGTCATCATAAAATGATTCACATTTCAGGTCTTGACGTGATTCGAACTGATAGGACACTGGTTTTTTATGAGAAGAAAGAGAATTTGTCGAAATTATGGGATATTCTCGCTGTTTATGCTCGGATAGATACAGATGTTGGCTACGGTCAAGGTCTGTCATTAGATATGTGATCCATTTGAATCTATAATGTAACCATAGTTTCGAACTGATATAAACTTCTGGTTATCTTTATACAATCGACAGGAATGAGTGACCTATGCTCTCCTATGATAATACTTCTCGATGATGAAGCTGATGCCTTCTGGTGTTTCGAGCGTCTGATGCGTAGATTAGTAAGCTCTAATCTCTATATATGATTTATTTCAGCTTTAATCTGTTTTTAAACATGGTCAGTATGAAATGATTTCTTGAAAAGCAAGTAAAACAGAAGAAATTTTCTTGGTTGGTAATTGGTTATTGTTTGCACCAACTTGAAGAAATTTTCTAGTGTATTTGAATCCAATAATGTGTGTATCTGTATCTATAGTTTTTATTAATTTTAACTTTGATTTTGTTTCTTATGATCTGTGTTTTTTAATTTTTAAAGCGAGGAAATTTCAGATGCACCAATAACACTGTTGGGGTGGAAGCTCAACTAAGTAATTTGGCTTTGATTACTCAAGTAATTGATCCAAAACTTCATCAACATATAGGTATTTTCCTCCATATGTTATAAATACATTGATTTTTTGTAGTGTTGCCGCATTTTTCACAACTTGATGTTGAAATGGGAAGTAACTAGAAACTGTCTTTTAATGTTATGGTACAGAACATATTGGAGGAGGTGACTATCTGTTCGCTTTTCGGATGCTTATGGTTCTATTTCGTCGAGAATTCTCGTTTTGTGATTCATTGTATCTTTGGGAGGTTTGATTAGCTTATTTTTCAACCACTTTGCATCATTTTCTGTTAGAAATTGTTGGTTGAAATCAAGTTTTTGAATTGCAGTAGATTAGTTTTAAGTTGTATCCTTGTGTCAGTGACATATATATTTGTGCTGTGTTCTGTGAAGTGATTTTCCTCCTTAGAACAGCCTATAGAGATGAGATTGTAATATCAACTAATTACTTGAAATGTTTAACAGATGATGTGGGCTCTAGAATATGATCCCAACTTGTTCTGGTTGTATGAAGATTCGGAAGACACTTCTGAAAAATCGGATGAAGCGAAAGCAAGATTAAAGTCAATTCGTCATTATGGAAAGTTCGAGAGAGAAAATATGAGAAACGGAGCAAAGAATACAGAAGAACCTCCTCTTCCCATTTCAATTTTCCTTGTTGCTAGTGTGTTGAAAGAAAAAAGTGCAACACTACTTCAGCAAGCGCGAGGTCTAGACGATGTTGTCAAGGTTTGTTATACTGAATTCTTCATGTTCATATTTTTCTTAGATCACATATATTAACTTTGACCATTTGATTTGATTCCTCTTAGATATTGAATGACACAAATGGAAATCTAGATGCCAAAAAGGCCTGCATGGCAGCACTGAAACTTCACAAGAAATATCTGAAAAAGGTACAATAACCATTACTTGTTTTTACTTTCCATATCTTCATGTTTCCATTTAACATGAGGATAGCCAAACTTCAGCAAAGTAATTGTTCTGTGATAATGAATCCCCTCGTATAACACTGGAAGTTTGAATTTGTTGCAGGCCAAGAAACCCTAACCTCGAGTATAGCATGTTTGTTTTTTTCGCTGATCAAGAGATGTGTTCTTCCTGCATGGCACCTTTGTTTGAGGTTGGAGTTCCTCATAAAGTTTGGATTAGGTTTTACAGAATTCAAAAAGGAATCCAACCATCAAATCTTAGTTGAGCAACAAATGGTGTTGTATGTTAAATTAAATTCTTTTTCTTTTGTTTATCTAAAATAACAAAACTTGTGTTCAACCATTTGTTCATACATTGTAAAATATGTGATACGATCATATGAAAAAAAGGGTAAATAAAAAAGAGAATAGCCATCTGTGTCAACAAAAATTGATGTTGGCATTCATTTCTTGCCTCAAACATGTTATTCTTTTCCGCAGTAATATGATATATGTAGCTGTCATTGAGTGTTCGATAGAATAAAGCAATTCATTAAGAAAAACAAAATCCAGCAAGACAACATCAATGCAAAAACTAGAACTTAAATTCTTGCAAAGCAGTGATAAGCTGATATGCATTTCAAGGGTAATCAATATAATGCAAATTTCAATGTGTGAGGATTTGACTAATGTAATCAAGTGTCTAACAAAACTTATTTAATAAGCTCGAAGCAGAACTGTAACACAGCTCATCTGTTACTTGAGCAGCATTTATCTTGAACCCCCGTAAGTACGCATAGTCCTCCTAGTGCGGGAATTTGTATGAGTTCGCTGTCCACGACAGGGTAAACCATCAGCGTGCCTGATCCCTCTGTAGCATTGAATACCAACCAACCTTCCCACATCTCTCTCAACTAACTTTTTCTGAAGAAAAAACGTAACCAAAACAATCAGACGTTATGAAACAAAACACATAATGTGCAAAATCAAAAAGTAAAGAAGATTAGAGTACCAAATCATTTCCAATCAAGTACTTGGCAAGCAATTCACGAAGAGAATATAGTTCTCTTTTGCTTAGATCCTTCACATATTTGTTCTCAACTCCAAGCTCACACACAATGTGATGAGCTTTTGCACGGCCAATCCCGTGGATATGCTGAAGAGCATACTGAAGACGTTTGCTATCGGGAATCTCACCTCCAAGACCACCTCCAATGTTTATATTTCGTACTTGCACACTGCGAAACTGCACAAAACCAAAACGGTGTAACTAGTTTGATTCTTAACTGCAGTAGAAAACCCTAGATTGAAGCTAAGAAAGAAACAAAACCCTGCATTGAACAAAAGCATAAAAGCAGAGTTGAAGCATAATGATCTTCTAAAGTTAAAAAGAACAGTTTCAAACCCAAAACGATGAAAGGAGGAAACTCACCGATAAGTTTTCACGAAGAGAAACAGCAGCATTAGAAACAATTCTGCCAAAACCAAACATGTTGGAGTTTGAGGATCTAAAAACACACAAACCTAAGAATCAATCAAGTTTTCAAATGAAATAAGAATTGATTTAATCTCATGCCATACCATAAAATAAAAACTCTGATAATTTTGTTTGAAGGGATTGTTTTAACCTTAAAATTGGAGAGATAAAGTTTGTTTGGTAATTACATGTATATGATAATTTCAATTACATTTTAGAATGTGAAATTGACAATTAAGCAGATTGGAAATCTATGAAAGAAATTCCCAAAAGAAATGCTAATAAGATCATTATAAAGCAGACCAGATCAAACAACAGAGAGATGAAACCCTAACTACAGAGGAAAGGAGCGAGAGGTAAATACCGGTGAAAGTGACGGAAACTTGTAAGAGAAGAAGAGCAATCTATGTGAACTCAATCTGCGAATGTGACGAAGGTTGACGGCGACGAGTGAGCGTCCGTGCAGGTATGGCTGAGGTCGATTGGCCGACTCGCACTACTCCGAAAACAAAACTCAGGCCAGTGGTGGTTTAAGATGTACAATTGAATTTGGAATAATTTTAAAGTTTCTGATTTTATTTGAAATTAGAAATTTATAGTTTTTGAATTTAAAATATGATTTTGACTTAATTGTAATTTTTGTCTATTTATTTTTATTTTATTTTTTGTTTTCTAATTTTAAAATTCGAAATTTTTGTCTTTTTATTTTTATTTTATTTTTTATTTTTTATTTTCCTATTTTAAAATTTACAATTTTTTATTCTCTATTTAAAAATAAAGAGACTAAAATTCTGGTTTTTAAATGGAGGACCAAAAATAAAATAAAAAATTTAAAAACAGGGGACTGAAATTCTGAATTATAAAATAGGGGACCAAAAAAAAATTAAGGAAATCAAAATTGCAATTAAGCCTATGATTTAAAATTTACTATTCAAATTAATTTTGCATTTATCTAAACATAAATTACTTTATATTCAATTCACTTTTATTCATAATCAATTTTACATAGTCAACCCATTCAAAGTCAATTTTTCATCACAAAACCAAATCTATACTATAAATTTTATAAGAATAGAGAAAAAATTGAAAGAAAAAATAATATTAAGATTAATAATAGAGTAAAATGTTTAATTGAGGTAGAAAACAACAGAGGATTGACACAAGTTGAACTGAAAACTATAACAAATAAGTCGCACAATACAAATTGAGTAGGGAGAAAACTACAAAATAAAAAATATACAAGTCACCATAAGTTAACTTCAAAAAATCACCATCAAAGAATAATACCTTAAAAGATAATCAAAGTAGAGCTTAAATCAGTTGGACCACCAACACCAGATCAATACCACCAAGAAAAGGAGAATAGAGACACATGTGTTCCCTACTTGGTTGAAATATCGAAATGCTATTTATTAATCCAAAGGATATAGTTTTAAAGTCATTATTGTAAGATGCAAGAGTTCTCCACTAATCTACTCAAAAACCATTTTCAATCCAAAAAAACATTTTTCTCATCCATTTCTTTTACGTTTGTGTAAGAACTAGAAAATATACTCATTTCGAGTCCTTCAAATGTAGGGATGGAAATAGGCAAAATCGGCCTACAAAGACACATAGTCTGGCCTATTTAAGGTTTGGCATGACCTATTTTATAAAAAGGCTATGTCTATGATATTTTTAAAAACCTATTTAATTAAATATGTCAAACTAAAACTATTAAAAAAACTTATGAAACTTGATAGATCGACAAACACGCACGCGTGCGCGCGCACACACACACACACACGTGGGTGCGCACTCACGCGCACACACACGCGCGCGCGCGCACACTCATACACACACAGACACACACACACACACACACAAACACACACACAATCACACACACACAAACACACACACACACACACACACACAACATATATATATATATATATATATATATATATATATATATATATATATATATATATATATATATATATATATAAGAACTTGTTGTCTATGTAAAAAAATAAGTAAAATGGACTACTTGAAAGTCTTAAAGAGAAACATGATTTTAAATAGGCTTTCATACCAGACCATACCAAACAAAAAAAAGGCCTATAATTGGCCATAGGCGAAGCTTGTGCCTTAAAAATTTATCAATTCCCTAAGAAGAGTTGTCTGACACCCATACTAGTTGAAAATCATATTTCAGACACTACTAGTTAAGTCGAAATGGTCAATATAACCACACAGAGTTTCTTTCTTACCATGCGTGAATTGGCCGAGGACAACCATAGTGGTCTATTGCCTTTTCCTTGCGCTAAAATGGGTGATGAAAGCCTCTCACAGCCAGACCAAGAGTATATGCTTCTATCTGGAAGAGACATGTACAAGGTTATTGTTGATTTGGTAATGGTTAATGCAAAGAACTTGCACTTCACGGCTCAGTCGACATGATAGTAGTACAATCGGTCGTCTACATGTTCGACGCGTTCATTTAGATCTCTAGTTATCTTGTAGATTAAGAGTTTTAGAGGATTCTTTAATAACTTTGGGATTCTATTGTGAACGGTGCAAACGAAAAAGGGGTTCTTCTTCTACGTCTGGATGAGAGCATCTTATTCATACCTTTCACTACTTATAGGATGGATAATTTTAAAAGTGGTGTGGTTACCCTTCCTTCCTTATAGATTTGAGGAAGGAGTATGATGCATGTATCATCAGCATCTTAAATACTACTGGATCCATTTTTGGTTTGAGAATGGTGGTTTGTATGAGTCGTCTCTTGTACGGTGTTGTTCCTCGAATTAGCATCATGTAAGCTTTCTTCAATCTGAGTCAGTCTATCCACTAAGGCATGGGAGTTCTGCTACTGAACCATTTCGTAGACATTGTTCAAAAGTTCATTGGCTCTCTGCAATCCAATATTAGCCTACAAGAGTTGAAATTCAGGGAGAGCTTCTCGTACGAGATTTGTAGGCGGTAATATAGGTCTTAATGAAGGTTCGCTGAGGTGAAACTGCGGTGTAGATCCGATGAATATAGGTTATGATGCTCATTGAACTGACTTTGGTTGGACATAAATTTGTCGTGGGGTAATGGAATGAACAGTTGTTAAAACCTGATTGTTTGTATTGTGCAAACGAGCCGGAGGATTCCTGGCAGCTTCAACAGTTGTAGTGGCTTGCCATTGGATGGTGGAGCGAGTGGCTTTGAAAGACCATGTCGTTAACATATCTGATGGAGGAAAGTTTGAATCTCAACTTGACAAAATTAACCAAGAAATGGAGGTCTAAACTTAGATTTAAGGATATATATATTTCTATTAGAGGCGATTCGATTGAATTAAGAGAAGTTTGATCTTGGAGAATTGCAGGAATCAGAAGTGCATTCCCACATATGACACCAATGTTCTGCACTGGAAATAGATTTGATTAAAGAGGAGGAATTCAGAACCTACAATAGTGGTTCATAGCTTATGATGCAGTGAAGATGGGGACGAACTGCAAAGTTATCGCTTTAATACTCAAGTTAATAAGAGAGTGAAAAGTAAAGTTTGAATGGAAAAAGGATTTGAATACCTGAGAAATTTTATTCTTTAACCTTTTTATATATTTGTAGAAATTTTTTAAATAACTTCATTGTAATTTATCCTCTAAAAGGTGTAAAGAAGATCTATAGATGATCCTCCACACTTATCTTTTTGTTGAAGTAAAATTTAGGCGCACGTTATTTTGACTTTCTCTGGTACATGCTATTAACTCAATCTTCTGGACATAAGTACTAAAGCATCCCTCAGTTTCCTTCGGTCAAATCCAAACCTAATAGTTAATGCTTATGATCCTCTGGTAGAAGATCTATGAAACCTTATTTTGTAGGTGATATGCCTTTAACAAGGACAACAACTTTTGATGATGACACTAATGATGACAACAAGTCCTAAATGACAAGTCAAGCATAAGTATTTTGTTCTTGTAATTTGAATTATTGTACTTTGAATTCTAAGTATTTTATTTTTAATAAATATTTTTCCTTATGTTTATTTTCCTATGTTTGCATATTTAAACTTTTCGCAATGCATCTTTACCCATTTTTTTAATTTCGACAAAGGGGGAAATGTATACTCTTAAGGAGAGTATAGTATACTCTCTATTTAACTCATGGCGAGTTTAAATACTCCAAACACGTATGTGTTATTTCTTTTACCACCTCCCCTGACAGATGTGTTGTCATCATGAAAAAAAAGGGAATGTAAAACCTTGTTTTGCAGATGATATGCAGTTAACAAGGACAACAACTTTTGATGATGATAACTAGTCATAAATGACAAGTCAAACATAAGTGGTTAAATATGAAAACCTAAGAATTAGGGTTTTATGGACTTGACTATTTGATGATGGAAATCAAATGAAATATAACTCAAGTCTCATCTCAAGTGAACTCGAGCAAGTGTCTACAAGAAAGAAAGCATCTGACAAAGTCTTAAAGTACAAGATAACCCTACCCCAATTAGTCAGAGTGAATGCTATGTAAAACATAAGGGCATTCTTGTAAAAGTGAATGGCTAAATCACACACACAAAAACATTTTTTAAAAATGTCTTGAATTCATGCCAGATGAGTTGGAAGTTGTCTAAAAAAACTCTAGGAAAAGTTTTATCTTTGCATTGGAACCTTATCCTAATCGATTGGGAGAGGTAAAAAATGTGCCTTTATTGATTAATACAACATATTAATGATGGGTAACGACTAGATATATTTTATTACCTTTTATACCTTAATAATTTATTATTTCCAAAGCTACCAATCGGGTTGTGTACGTTGCCACTCAATTGGCAAATCATAAAATGCTTTAAAACAAATTTCCTTTTTGAGTCAACCTATATCCTATAAATAGAGGTCATTTCTATCATTTCAATCATCCATAAATGTGTTTCATTTCACACTTATCACTCTCCCTCTCTCTAAACTTTTCTTTTGTTTACTTTCTCACACTAAAAGTTTTGCCGAAGTGCTTTTTCGAGAAAGTTCTTTTGTGAGTGAGGAAAAGTGTAACTCTGGAAGGATATATTTGTAAGTTCATCAATGAACTTTTTTTATACCTTGGTTGACCATTTTATCGTATTAGGGATTGTTTGGGTTCGAATCTAAACCCGTTAAAAGTTTTGGTTTGGGGATTGTGTGGTCAAACCATTATGTAGGTTCAAAAGCTCAGCCTGTGATAAAAGCTTTTATAGATTCTTGGTTAGCCCGTGGTAAAACCAAGTTTAGGTTAAAGCTTAGTCCGGTATTAAAGCTTGTTTAGGTTCGAGATCAACCCGATATTAAATCTCACAGGTTATTGGTTATCCTGGTATAAAACCAAGGTTTAGGTTCATGAGCATCTCGGTGTTAAAATCACCCAGGGTTTGTTTAGAAGCTTGGAGACTAACCACTTAAAGATTCTTGTGGAAAGGAGACTAACCACTTTGATCTAGTGTTTGGAAGGAAGACTCACCGTTTCACTCCATATTTTGATGTTTGGTTGGAAGTTAGCCTTAAGCTTCATTTTTTCCTTGTATAAGGGGGTTCGTGAGTATGACCTACTAAAAGCGCTCAAGTTTATTGAATACTCTCAAGATCAATTCTTGGGGAGAAGAGTATGTCTTTTCCTTATTAGGAAGATCAATTCGTGAGTATGGCCCCCTCTGTGGCTAAGAAAGACCTTTCTAAAATCATTAGAATCTTAGGATCCTCATTGATTTCCATTATGATAAAGTCAACTTACACATAATACTTTCCCACTCTCACCGGAACATCCTCTAACACGCCTATGGGATAGTCGACCGATCTATCGGTAAGTTGCAAATACACGTTGGTAGGCTTCATGTCTCCCATATCTAACTTCTTAATATGGACAAAGGCATTAGGCTAATACTAGCCCCTAAATAGCATTAAGCTCTCTCAAAGTCCATGGTATTTATATGACAAGGGATAAAGAAACTTCCCAGATCTTTGAGCTTAGGGATGGCCATGTTTTAAATCACGACACTACTATCAAGAGTCATGGTCACGGTTTCATGGTCCTATAGATTTCTTTTATTAGAAAGGATCTCTTTTAAGAACTTGGCATAAGAGGGCATTTGGGTTAGCACCTCGGTGAAAAGCAAATTGAAGTGGGTTTTCTTGAAAAGTTCCACAAACTTTTTAAATTGGGCCTCCACCTTGGCGTTCACAAGCCTTTTTTTGGAAAGGAACGATGGGTTTGTAAGGAGGACGAACAACATAGGGTGCTTCCTTCTCAACCTCTCCAACAACCTTCTTTTTAGACGGTGTTGACACACTAACTTCAACCTCTATCTCTTTATAACGAGAAATACCCACTTCCTTACCACTACGTGTTGTCACGACATTCAAATGTCCCTTAGGATTTTGTTCGGGCTGTCCCAAAAATGATCTGTGAGGGACAGAAGAAACGACTGGTTGTTGTGCCACTTAGGATGTAAAATTGAATTTGGAATAATTTTAAAGTTTCTGATTTTATTTGAAATTAGAAATTTATAGTTTTTGAATTTAAAATAGGGTTAATACACATTTTAGACCCTGCCATATGGGGCGAATTCGAAAAAGGACCCTGTAAAAAAAAAACTTAGATTTCGTCCCTGCCATTTGAAGATTCTTTTATTTTGGCCCCTCAGTCCACACAGTCAGCATTTTTTTATTTTTTTTATTTTTTTAATGTGACGTGGCGCTTACTTGGATTTTTATGTTTATTTTCTTTATATTTTAATTACACGCGTGACATTTTACTATTATTTTAATATTTGAATGTTGAAATGTTTCAAGATCAAAAATCAAATTTTTGCCCTCACCAAGGTTTGAACCCATGTTCTCATGGTTTCAAGGAGATACTCTTCCACTAAGCCATTTAGTTCTTCTTGTCTATTTGTTAACTTCAAATGTATATATTACAACATTTCAATTAACAATTAAATTAACACTTAAATTAACATATTAAATACATAAATGACTTTAAATAAATACTATAACTTATTATTATTTTATTTTACGATCAATTTTTTATTTTATTTATTTATTTTTTAATTTCAGGTTAATATTTTATTTTATTTATTTATTTAATTTAATTTCAGTTTTATTTATTTTATTTAAAAATATACGTTAATATTTATTTTCAGTTTATTTTCAGTTAATTTATTATTTAATATTTATATTTATATTCAGTTTATTTATTACTAAATTTATTTTCAGTTTATTAATTATTTATTTTCAGTTTATATTTATATTCAGTTTATTTATTTAATATTTAGTTTATTTATTTATTTATTTATTTATTTATTTATATTCAGTTTATTTATTAATAAATTTATTTTCAGTTTATTTATTATTTATTTTCAGTTTATATTTATATTCAGTTTATTTATTTAATATTTAGTTTATTTATTTATTTATTTATTTATTTAGTTTATTTATTTATTTAGTTTATTTATTTATTTAAACTAAATATTATTTTTTTATTTAATATTTAATAAACAAAACGAAAATAAATAAACTAAATATAAATATAAAAATAAATAAAAAATTAAACTAAATATTAAATAAATAAACTGAATAAATAAATAATTAAATAAACTAAATAAATAAATAAATAAACTAAATATTAAATAAATAAAATAAATATTAAATAAATAAACTGAATAAATAAATAAATAAATAAACTAAATAAATAAATAAATAAACTAAATATTAAATAAATAAACTGAATATAAATATAAACTCAATATAAATATAAACTGAAAATAAATAATAAATAAACTGAAAATAAATTTAGTAATAAATAAACTGAATATAAATAAATAAACTAAATAAATAAACTAAATATTAAATAAATAAACTGAAAATAAATTTAGTAATAAATAAACTGAATATAAATAAATAAACTAAATAAATAAATAATTAAACTAAATATTAAATAAATAAACTGAATATAAATATAAACTGAAAATAAATAATAAATAAACTGAAAATAAATTTAGTAATAAATAAACTGAATATAAATATAAATATTAAATAATAAATTAACTGAAAATAAACTGAAAATAAATATTAACGTATATTTTAAAATAAAATAAATAAAACTGAAATTAAATAAAATAAATAAATAAAATAAAATATTAAACTGAAATTAAAAAAATAAATAAATAAAATAAAAAATTGATCGTAAAATAAAATAATAATAAGTTATAGTATTTATTTAAAGTCATTTATGTATTTAATATGTTAATTTAAGTGTTAATTTAATTGTTAATTGAAATGTTGTAATATATACATTTGAAGTTAACAAATAGACAAGAAGAACTAACTGGCCTAGTGGAAGAGTATCTCCTTGCAACCATGAGAATATGGGTTCAAACCTTGGTGAGCGCAAAAATTTTGATTTTTGATTTTTAAATATTTCAACATTCAAATAATAAAATAATAGTAAAATGTCACGCGTGTAATTAAAATATAAATAAAATAAACATAAAAATCCAAGTAAGTGCCACGTCACATTAAAAAAATAAAAAAATACTGATTGTGTGGACTGAGGGGCCAAAATAAAATAATCTTCAAATGGCAGAGACAGAATCTAAGTTTTTTTTTTACAGGTCCTTTTTCGAATTTGCCCCATATGGCAGGGTCTAAAATGTGTATTAACCCTTTAAAATATGATTTTGACTTAATTGTAATTTTTGTCTATTTATTTTTATTTTATTTTTTGTTTTCTAATTTTAAAATTCGAAATTTTTGTCTTTTTATTTTTATTTTATTTTTTATTTTTTATTTTCCTATTTTAAAATTTAGAATTTTTGATTCTCTATTTAAAAATAAAGAGACTAAAATTCTGGATTTTAAATGGAGGACCAAACATAAAATAAAAAATTTTAAAACAGGGGACCAAAATTCTGAATTATAAAATAGGGGACCAAAAAAAAAATTAAGGAAATCAAAATTGCAATTAAGCCTATGATTTAAAATTTACTATTCAAATTAATTTTGCATTTATCTAAACATAAATTACTTTATATTCAATTCACTTTTATTCATAATCAATTTTACATAGTCAACCCATTCAAAGTCAATTTTTCATCACAAAACCAAATCTATACTATAAATTTTATAAGAATAGAGAAAAAATTGAAAGAAAAAATAATATTAAGCTTACTAATAGAGTAAAATGTTTAATTGAGGTAGAAAACAACAGAGGATTGACACAAGTTGAACTGAAAACTATAACAAATAAGTCGCACAATACAAATTGAGTAGGGAAAAAACTACAAAATAAAAAATATACAAGTCACCATAAGTTAACTTCAAAAAATCACCATCAAAGAATAATACCTTAAAAGATAATCAAAGTAGAGCTTAAATCAGTTGGACCACCAACACCAGATCAATACCACCAAGAAAAGGAGAATAGAGACACATGTGTTCCCTACTTGGTTGAAATATCGAAATGCTATTTATTAATCCAAAGGATATAGTTTTAAAGTCATTATTGTAAGATGCAAGAGTTCTCCACTAATCTACTCAAAAACCATTTTCAATCCAAAAAAACATTTTTCTCATCCATTTCTTTTACATTTGTGTAAGAACTAGAAAATATACTCATTTCGAGTCCTTCAAATGTAGGGATGGAAATACGCAAAATCGGCCTACAAAGACACATAGTCTGGCCTATTTAAGGTTTGGCATGACCTATTTTATAAAAAGGCTAAGTCTATGATATTTTTAAAAACCTATTTAATTAAATATGTCAAACTAAAACTATTAAAAAAACTTATGAAACTTGATAGATCGACAAACACGCACGCGCGCGCGCGCACATACATGCGTGCGCACTCACGCGCACATACACACGCGCGCGCGCACACACACACACACACACACACACACACATATATATATATATAAGAACTTGTTGTCTATGTAAAAAAAAGTAAAATGGACTACTTGAAAGTCTTAAAGAGAAACATGATTTTAAATAGGCTTTCATACCAGACCATACCAAACAAAAAAAAGGCATATAATTGGCCATAGGAGAAGCTTGTGCCTTAAAAATTTATCAATTCCATAAGAAGAGTTGTCTGACACCCATACTAGCTGAAAATCATATGTCAGACACTACTAGTTAAGTCGAAATGGTCAATATAACCACACAGAGTTTCTTTCTTACCATGCGTGAATTGGCCGAGGACAACCATAGTGGTCTATTGCCTCTTCCTTGCGCTAAAATGGGAGATGAAAGCCTCTCACATGCTAGACCAAGAGTATATGCTTCTATCTGGAAGGGACATGTACAAGGTTATTGTTGATTTGGTAATGGTTAATGCAAAGAACTTGCACTTCACGACTCAGTCGACATGATAGTAGTACAATCGGTCGTCTACATGTTCGACGCGTTCATTTAGATCTCTAGTTATCTTGTAGATTAAGAGTTTTAGAGGATTCTTTAATAACTTTGGGATTCTGTTGTGAACGGTGCAAACGAAAAAGGGGTTCTTCTTCTACGTCTGGACGAGAGCATCTTATTCATACCTTTCACTACTTATAGGATGGATAATTTTAATAGGGGTGTGATTACCCTTCCTTCCTTATAGATTTGAGGAAGGAGTACGATGCATGTATCATCAGCATCTTAAATACTACTGGATCCGTTTTTGGTTTGAGAATGGTGGTTTGTATGAGTCGTCTCTTGTACGGTGTTGTTCCTCGAATTAGCATCATGTAAGCTTTCTTCAATCCGAGTCAGTCTATCCACTAAGGCATGGGAGTTCTGCTACTGAACCATTACGTAGTCATTGTTCAAAAGTTCATTGGCTCCCTGCAATCCAATATTAGGCTATAAGAGTTGAAATTCAGGGAGAGCTTCTCGTACGAGATTTGTAGGCGGTAATATAGGTCTTAATGGAGGTTCACTGAGGTGAAACTGCGGTGTAGATTCGATGAATATAGGTTATGATACTCATTGAACTGCCTTTGGTTGGACATAAATTTGTTGTGGGGTAATGGAATGAATAGTTGTTAAAACATGATTGTTTGTACTATGCAAACGAGGCAGAGGATTCCTGGCAGCTTCAACAGTTGTAGTGGCTTGCCATTGGATGGTGGAGCGAGTGGCTTTGAAAGACCATGTCGTTAACATATCTGATGGAGGAGTGTTTGAATCTCAACTTGACAAAATTGAACAAGAAATGGAGGTCTAAACTTAGATTTAAGGGTATATATATTTCTATTAGAGCGATTCGATCGAATTAAGAGAAGTTTGATCGTGGAGAATTGCAGGAATCAGAAGTACATTCCCATATATGACACCAGTGTTCTGCACTGGAAATAGATTCGATTAAAGAGGAGGAATTCAGAACCTACAATAGTGGTTCATAGCTTATGATGCAGTGAAGATGGGGACGAACTGCAAAGTTATCGCTTTAACACTCAAGTCATTAAGAGAGTGAAAAGTAAAGTTTGAATGGAAAAAGGATTTGAATACCTGAGAAATTTTATTCTTTAACCTTTTTATATATTTGTAGAAACTTTTTAAATAACTTCATTGTAATTTATCCTCTAAAAGGTGTAAAGAAGATCTATAGATGATCCTCCACACTTAGCTTTTTGTTGAAGTAAAATTTAGGCGCACGTTATTTTGACTTTCTCTGGTACATGCTATTAACTCAATCTTCTGGACATAAGTACTAAACATCCCTCAGTTTCCTTCGATCAAATCCAAACCTAATAGTTAATGCTTATGATCCTCTGGTAGAAAATCTATGAAACCTTATTTTGTAGGTGATATGCCTTTAACAAGGACAACAACTTTTGATGATGACAACAAGTCCTAAATGACAAGTCAAACATAAGTATTTTGTTCTTGTAATTTGAATTATTGTACTTTGAATTCTACGTATTTTATTTTTAATAAATATTTTTCCTTCTGTTTATTTTTCCTATGTTTGCATATTTAAACTTTTCGCAATGCATCTTTACCCATTTTTTTAATTTCGACAAAGCGGGAAATGTATACTCTTAAGGAGAGTATAGTATACTCTCTATTTAACTCATGGCGAGTTTAAATACTCCAAACACATATGTGTTATTTCTTTCACCACCTCCCCCGACAGATGTGTTGTCATCATGAAAAAAAGGGGACTGTAAAACCTTGTTTTGCATATGATATGCAATTAACAAGGACAACAACTTTTGATGATGACAACTAATGATGATAACTAATCATAAATGACAAGTCAAACATAAGTGGTTAAATATGAAAACCTAAGAATTAGGGTTTTATGGGCTTGACTAATTGATGATGGAAATCAAATTAAATATAACTCAAGTCTCATCACAAGTGAACTCAAGCAAGTGTCTACAAGAAAGAAAGCATCTGACAAAGTCTTAAAGTACAAGATAACCCTACCCCGATTAGTCTGAGTGAATGTTATGTAAAACATAATGGCATTCTTGTAAAAGTGAATGGCTAAATCACACACACAATTTTTTTTTTTAAAATGTCTTGAAGTCATGCCAGATGAGTTGGAATTTGTCTAAAAAACTCTGGGAAAAGTTTTATCTTTGCATTGGAACCTTATCCTAATCGATTGGGAGAAGTAAAAAATGTGCCCTAATTGATTAATACAACATATTAATGATAGGTAATGACTAGATATATTTTATTGCCTTTTATAACTTAATAATTTATTATTTCCAAAGCTACTAATTGGGTTTGAAATTCTGGTACATGTGCAGAATTCAGATGTCCTAGAACATGCCATTCGACATCTGGTCTGACATGAACACAAAGGGCAAGGTATATAACAATAATTAAGGTACTGAAAAGATAAAAGCAAGACACACAGAATTGTTAACCCAGTTCGGTTTAACATACCTACTCTGGGGGCTACCAAGCCAGGGATGAAGTCCACTATCAGTAGTATCAATTCAAAGCTAAACTCTCCGTTTACAGCTTATCACTCAATCACTACCTAATGACCCTTCTACCTAGATCCTCTCTAGCTATGAGAAACTCTTCTCACTCCCAATCATCGCAATGATGTCTAGCAGTCGACAATCTGCCACTGCATCAACGGCTCTTTACCTATACAACAATTCAACAAGGAAGACACCCTTCCAAGACACAACTTAGAGTTACTTAAAAGCTTCCTCCAAGAACAATACTCCTCATACTTAACATCTTCGAGGATCACACTAACAAACTGTCCAACTCACATGTCGAGTGGTACAGGAACAAACCCTAATACTAGAACTTTTACATCTTTGGTTTAGTTACAAAACTAGGTTACAAGGCATCTATATATAACCTATTCCCAACTGGATTTGGGCCTTAAAAAACACAGTAAATGAGCTGCTACAAATCAGCAGAGACTTCTGCTACATAATAGGACTTCAATCTTTAACTTCCTAAAATATCTCCATATTTAGAAAGTGTATATTTTCCAATATTCTTCTCAATTTCAGACTTGAATCTTCAGACTTTTTAATACAGCCCCACATAGAATTTGCATATTATTTCCTGAATCTTCTGCATCTGTTAAGACATAACAGAATTCTAAATTCTCTTCAGTTCTGGCGCGATGTCGAATGAACCTGCATGGGACATCTTGATACGACATGTTGTTCTTCAGCTCAACATGTTCCATTGCACACTAGGACTTCTTGCTCAACCTGTTTAGCAAGATAAACTATCTTATCTCACATATTGCTGCTGATTAATTGTTTTACAAAATTAATGCCAACCCTTAAAATTAAAGAACTAACATTCCCCCCCTTTGGCAAATTTTGGCTAAAACAAATACATAAACATTACAACTCAGATTACAGTAGCAATCACAATTCTACACTACTGTCAGTAGTCATCAGCAACTACTGAACCTAACAGTAGCCATCAGTAGCTACTGAGAACAGCAATCATGGAGAATCATCTTCTTGGGAATATTTGAATGATGTTAGGACATCATGTTTGACAACTCTTTTCAGCATATTCTATGAGCTCCATAACATCACCTTCGAGCACCACAGCACAATAACTTCAGACAGCACATTAGGACCTTAGAAGTAGAAAGTCCTGAAGTCATTTGGTGCACATGAGGAAGAAGATATCTGGTGTACATGAGGAAGAAGATATCTGACACCCCCCTTAATACAACACATTTCTTTTTCCTTCCAGCTCAGACCTGGAATAATTGTAGAAGACTCCTCCAGAAAAGAAACGTCTGTCTTGACACAAAGGACCAATGGTGGCATAAGAGGTTTCTGCACACCTTAATTGATCAGACGTCCCCAGTCAACCTGCGACATAAGATGAAACTTAAGAAGTATCAATCTATCAACCCAGGTAACTCAGAACACAAGTCACAACTGTGTTCATAACTCAGGACACAAGTCACAAAGAACTCAACACCAACTCAAGGAAAGGACACCCTCTTCGACAACTCTTCACACAATTGGAACTCCAGACTGCAGACAAGGCATCTGCACAACCCATTTCACACACCCTTTCTCCCCCTTTTTTGCCAAAAATTGGCAAAAAAGGCCCTCACAGAACCAGACCCAAGTGATGCTAACCCAAACACGAACAAACGCCATAAGACTTGTGAAACAAGAACACTCACTTGGCTAGAGGAGAAGAGAACAACCCTTATAAATAGTTGATCAGTTACTTTGGAATTAACGAGCTTTGAATATGTCAAGGTTCTTGGTCAAAGAAACACTATTTTAGGTAACAAAAACTCCATTCAAATTCAATGCCTGCCTTCCCAAAACAGCCTTGACTGCCTTTAATGTTTCTCAACTGAATCTTACCATAAATTAGGCCAATAACGCTCCATGCATAGGCAGAGACACGTGTTTCACCTTATCCTTGCACTACCGACCAGAATAATTCCTTGTTTGGCTTAAGAGAAACATGTCCTGTACCATGTTCTAACATCTTACCAACTAGTTGTTTGCTAGCTCATAAACTTATCAACCCAAGACTCCACAGAAACTTATACAAGCACATCTTCTTATCTAATGGATACTGAGACAACTTCTCACAATCCCTTCTAGATTCCTTCAAACCAGCAGAGAAAAATAAAGTCACCCAGATACAACAATTCTGCTTTTCAGACCTCTCCTGCAAAAGTACTAACTTCACACAGCTATGATATGTCCCATCGAGATGTTTGACATCACACTGCACAAATTTGAACAACACACAGGCTACACAGAAATTAGCACACTTGCAGCAATAGGCTATAGACAACAGCCTTAACAGTCAATGCTCTTTATTATATCACAAAAATATTGCCACATTCTGGTATATGTTAAGCAAGACCTCACCATGGTGATTTTAGATACATGGTATGGCAAGTCCAATAAACAACAGCCCATTTGATTTGAAATTTCTCACATATTCCATAACGAATGTCACAAAATAAGGACTGCAACCACCTTTTACTTGTATTAGAAGGAACCTCCTTATCTTCAGCCATTCTGATCAGATTGCACCACTCGCAACAGCCTTCTGTCCATACATTCGTAGCACCCTAATTGACATTTCAACATGAAAGTAGTCATGTATTTCCAGAACTACTTACCATCAAGATTAGAATATGCCCATTCTAATCCACATTATGTCAGAACTGCCACTTCGGACGATAATGCTGCTTCTTCCAACTCCATAAGCAAGGTACACAACAACCAGTGATGTTGTAACAAATTGTAGAACATCAGCATAAGACAAACGAACACATCTACTGTATTTTATCCAGGTAGTCACAACAACCTAATCACACCCAGCACCAGCGGCAAACTCAAGGAATCACATCAGACAACTAGATAAGACCTAGGCTCATCCTTTTAGTTACAAAAAGGACAACCTCTTCAAAGGCACCAAACACGAGGTTCTGGCATCCACTGTGACAGATTCCCAAGAAGGCAAGTTCCCAAGCCAAAGACCACTTTGACTGGTCGGGTGATACAAACAAGATCTCTTTATGCAGTATAAGAACCAAGCTTCCTAGCTTCTAACATTGCATCACAGATAGAGCCATGAGTCAGTCTAGCAAGGATGCAGTGAAGAGACACATGCAGGAAGTGTTGAAGCCAGATCCACAGAAGTTGAAGGACAAACCACTGTCCACAGCTGGGGCAGCTTCAGGAGCAACAAGAATAAGAAAGACATCAGAGACAAGGATGAAGACCATCAAGAAAAACCAAGTGCAACTTCAAGCTTCTGATGATGAATGGGATGAAGATTGGAAAACTTTTCTTGATTCGGGGGGTTGGGATAACCTATAGACTCTTTGTTTGTTTCTTTTACTCATCTTGTATGCTTTCAACAGTGCAATAAAGTTCAGTTTTAATTTTGTCCCATCTACACTAAACAAATACAATAAGGATCACAACTGTACAAAACACATCCCAACACTTTTAATGCAACTGCCTAAACACATCATAAAAATGCAGCAACAGAAAACCAAAAACAGACCATCTCTGTAGACATATATCAGACATGATAAGTACCAATAACAAACTTCCATCACAAGCTCAACTGCATAGAATTTTTGACACTCTCCCCTATAAAGAATAACATGTGCTTCTTCGTACCTTGAAGAAAGGAAAACATAAGACGCATCTTCATGTCTTCAAGAGCTCACTCTTTGTTCAACTCACAAGTTGACCACAATCATCCCTTGTACCAATATTCACAAGATCCCAACTATCCATTACCACCAATACTCCTTTGCACAAAGAATACCATGCACACTTAGTTCACCGCACCTGCTGAACACATTTACCTACAACTTGGCCTTTACAACCGGTAGAGGCTTGTGACCTTAAACAAATCACAACATTCTGAACAGAGTGTTCTGTCAACAGGTGTTTAAGACATTAGTCTTGACATCAAGAGCAGAGTCCAAAAAAAAATTCCAACCACGGACTAACCCAGCACATCACAAGAGCATGTGAGCAGCATTCTTTCATCCAACTCTCCAAAGGTAATCCCCCATCATTCTCAGCAGCACAGACTGTGATTGGATCACGCACAGTCACTACTAATCTAGCTCCACACGATCATTCAGACGATGCTTCCAGAGAGAAATCATGCCTCTTTGATCTTCATGTCCAAGAGATCTGCAAGCAATAATACTTCTTGAATCTCGGGTTCTCCACTCCTGCAGCAAGAACCAGAAATAAACTGACCTCAGGAGTAAATAACATGTTGATCACACCTTGACCAACTCACACATCTAAGATAAGTTCCAGAGCCAGAAACTTCTTAGACAAACCACCCAGATGCCTCCTCTTCCAGATCAGGAGTAGGTTCTAAACTCATGTGATCAAACCACATTAGTTCAGCACCCAGAGCATCTGATAAGCCATTCCTTTAGACCACAGAGTTCTTCACAATTCTGTCGTGATGTTCTAACACAAGATAGAACATCATTCCAAGGAACCCACCAAGAGATTAAAGACTGGAGATTAGTCCTTTTAGAAGCAAAAGTGAATTACTTCTCTCTTACCTCAGATCTCTTCCTTACAACTTCACTTATTTATGCCTTTATGAGTGGACTCGAACAAAAGTCTTTGAGTATCGTTGACACAGTAAGTTGAAGCAGTCTTGCACACATCTCATCACCATAGGATATACATTCAGAGAATAACAACCTTCTCAGTTACAACGCAGCGGATCAACACACAAACTCCTCAACCCTTCAGGTGTCACATATCAGCCCTAGCATCATAATCTAGGTGACAAATAAATCAAACCACACTACCAAGCACATGCCACTGCCTGTCACGAACAGTCCATCCTCCACTTCTAGGGACCATTCTCACACCTATATGAACTTCTCCGAGTTCAAACAACTTTTCAGTAGAAAGCTTCTACCTTGACCATGAACCAGAAAGTATTTTCCCTTGGATCTCATCCAGATACAGAACAGAATGACCTGCTTTGATACCAATTGAAATTCTGGTACATGTATAGAATTCAGATGTCCTAGAACATGCCATTTGACATCTGGTCTGACATGAACACAAAGGGCGAGGTATATAACAATAATTAAGGTACTGAAAAGATAAAAGCAAGACACACAGAATTGTTAACCCAGTTCAGTTTAACACACCTACTCTGGGGGCTACCAAGCCAGGGATGAAGTCCACTATCAGTAGTATCAATTCAAAGCTAAACTCTCCGTTTACAGCTTATCACTCAATCACTACCTAATGACCCTTCTACCTAGATCCTCTCTAGCTATGAGAAACTCTTCTCACTCCCAATCATCGCAATGATGTCTAGCAGTCGACAATCCGCCACTGCATCAACGGCTCTTTACCTATACAACAATTCAAAAAGGAAGACACCCTTCCAAGACACAACTTAGAGTTACTTAAAAGCCTCCTCCAAGAACAATACTCCTCATACTTAACAGCTTCGAGGATCACACTAACAAACTGTCCAACTCACATGTCGAGTGGTACAGGAACCAACCCTAATACTAGAACTTTTACATCTTTGGTTTAGTTACAAAACTAGGTTACAAGGCATCTATATATAACCTATTCCCAACTGGATTTGGGCCTTAAAAAACACAGCAAATGAGCTGCTACAAATCAGTAGAGACTTCTGCTACATAATAGGACTTCAATCTTTAACTTCCTAAAATATCTCCATATTTAGAAAGTGTATATTTTCCAATATTCTTCTCAATTTCAGACTTGAATCTTCAGACCTTTTAATACAGCCCCACATAGAATTTGCATATTATTTCCTGAATCTTCTGCATCTGTTAAGACATAACAGAATTCTAAATTCTCTTCAGTTCTGGCGTGATGTCGAATGAACCTGCATGGGACATCTTGATACGACATGTTGTTCTTCAGCTCAACATGTTCCATTGCATACTAGGACTTCTTGCTCAACCTGTTTAGCAAGATAAACTATCATATCTCACATATTGCTGCTGATTAATTGTTTTACAAAATTAATGTCAACCCTTAAAATTAAAGAACTAACAGGGTTGTGTATGTTGCCATTCAATTGGCAAATCATAAAATGCTTTAAAAAAAATTTCCTTTTTGAGTCAACCTATATCCTGTAAATAGAGGTCATTTCTATCATTTCAATCATCTATAAATGTGTTTTATTTCACACTTATCACTCTCCCTCTCTCTAAACTTTTCTTTTGTTTACTTTCTCACACTAAAAGTTTCGCCGAAGTGCTTTTTCGAGAAAGTTCTTTTTGTGAGTGAGGAAAAGTGTAACTCTGGAAGGATATATTTGTAAGTTCATCAATGAACTTTTTTTTATACCTTGGTTGACCATTTTATCGTACTAGGGATTGTTTGGGTTCGAATATAAACCCGTTAAAAGTTTTGGTTTGGGGATTGTGTGGTCAAACCATTATGTAGGTTCAAAAGCTCAGCCTGTGATAAAAGCTTTTATAGATTCTTGGTTAGCCCGTGGTAAAACCAAGTTTAGGTTAAAGCTTAGTCCGGTATTAAAGCTTGTTTAGGTTCGAGATCAACCCGATATTAAAATCTCACAGGTTATTGGTTATCCTGGTATAAAACCAAGGTTTAGGTTCATGAGCATCCCGGTGTTAATATCACCCAGGGTTTGTTTAGAAGCTTGGAGACTAACCACTTAAAGATTCTTGTGGAAAGGAGACTAACCACTTTGATCTAGTGTTTGGAAGGAAGACTCACCGCTTCACTCCATATTTTGATGTTTGGTTGGAAGTTAGCCTTAAGCTTCATTTTTTCCTTGTATAAGGGGGTTCGTGAGTATGACCTACTAAAAGCTCTCAAGTTTATTGAATACTCTCAAGATCAATTCTTGGGGAGAAGAGTACGTATTTTCCTTATTAGGAAGATCAATTCATGAGTATGGCCCCCTCCGTGGCTAAGAAAGACATTTCTAAAATCATTAGAATCTTAGGATCCTCATTGATTTCCACTATGATAAAGTCAACTTACACATAATACTTTCCCACTCTCACCGGAACATCCTTTAACACGCCCATGGGATAGTTGACCGATCTATCGATAAGTTGCAAATACACGTTGGTAGGCTTCATGTCTCCCATATCTAACTTCTTAATATGGACAAAGGCATTAGGCTAATACTAGCCCCTAAATCGCATAAAGCTCTCTCAAAGTCCATGGTATTTATATGACAAGGGATAAAGAAACTTCCCAGATCTTTGAGCTTAGGGATGGCCATGTTTTAAATCACGACACTACTATCAAGAGTCATGGCCACGGTTTCATGGTCCTATAGATTTCTTTTATTAGAAAGGATCTCTTTTAAGAACTTGGCATAGGAGGGCATTTGGGTTAGCACCTCGGTGAAAAGCAAATTGAAGTGGGTTTTCTTGAAAAGTTCCACAAACTTTTTAAATTGGGCCTCCACCTTGGCGTTCACAAGCCTTTTTTTTTTGGAAAGGAACGATGGGTTTGTAAGGAGGACGAACAACGTAGGGTGCTTCCTTCTCAACCTCTCCAACAACCTTCTTTTCAGACGGTGTTGACACACTAACTTCAACCTCTATCTCTTTATAACTAGAAATACCCACTTCCTTACCACTACGTGTTGTCACGACATTCAAATGTCCCTTAGGATTTTGTTCGGGCTGTCCCAAAAATGATCCGTAAGGGACAGAAGAAACGACTGGTTGTTGTGCCACTTAGGAGAGTTGAGTCTCCAACATCTTGGAGTGAGTGAAAACATTATCAACCTTCGTGTTCAATTTCCTAAGCGCATAATTGGCGAGGAGATTTTGGTTTTTAAACTCATCATTTTGACAAGTTTGTCTCAAAACCAAATTCTCCATTAAAAGTTTAAGTTTTGACTTCTTAGCCTCGGGTTGTGTAGCTTTTTAGAAACCCGAAGGTCCTATGGCTTGTTGGGGGTTGTTGTTCCTATAAGATAAGTCTGGGTGATCACACCACCCCAGATTGTAGGTGTTAGAGTAATGGTTTTTCTTTTAATTTTTGCTCACAAAGTTAACATTCTCTTGGTTAGATTCTCCCATGAGGATCATTTGGAAATCGCTATTGGTATGCCCATCAACTCCAGATATCTCATAGTAGAGTATTGTGGGGGTAACCAAAGCAATAAGAGCTGGAATAGTAGGTGTGGAAGGTGCGAAGCTTAAGCTATCTATCTTTTGGTAAAGAGCATCCACCTTAGCGTTCGTGTGATCAAACTGATTAACCTCATACATACCATCGGTTTTAGGAGTAGACTTAGCGGTGACTTGTTGCACACTTCCTCATGAGTAATGGCTTTTGGCCATATCTTCTATCAAATTGTAGGCTATATCTTGAGGACTATTCATTAGGGCTCCTACAGAAGCCGCATCTAAGGTCATCCTTGTGGAGTAAAGGAAACCATTGTAAAAGGTATGGATAATCATCCACTTCTAAAGCCCATGGAAAGGACAAAGTCTAGCAAATCTTTATAACACTCCCACGCGTCAAGCAAGGAATCTCTTTCTTTTTGCCTAAATTTGTTGATCTTATTCCTAACTTGGGCCATTTTACTTGACAGAAAATAACATGGTAGAAAGGCCGCTTTCAATTGGGTCCATGAAATAATAAAATTGGTGGGCAAAGATTGAAACCAAGCTCGTGCACAGTCTCTTAAAGAAAAGGGAAATAGACGAAGGAGGATGGCGTTTTGATCAACACCATTTTCCTTAACGGTACCATAATTATCAACAAAAATAGAAAGATGAAGATTATGATTTTCCAAAGGCAAACCGACAAATTGGTTTTGTTGCACCATACCGATCAAGGAAGGTTTTAGTTCAAAGTTATTAGCCGTAATTTGCGTGTGCACAATACTACAATGCAGTTCCTCTTTGATGGGAATATCGTAGTCCTTTAGGAGATTAGTATCAACCAGATCGGCCATATCTTCTAATTTAAGATTCCAGCATCTCTCTAGTAAGAAACGCTCAATTTCGTCAACGGGCTCAACTAAGCTATCAACAGAATGAGTTATACGCATACAAGAGCTACGAGAACCACAACAAACAAACATAATAAAATATGCAAAAAAACTTGATGCAGAAATTCAATATCAAACGCAATTGGTCCCTGACAACGACACTAAAAAATTGATGCAACCGCAAATGCAAGGTTGTCGTGAAGTAATAAATTAGATATTGAACCACAGAGACCAATGGTTTAAGTACCGAATTCTTATCCAATTGATGTATATCTAGAGAAATCAAAAAGATATGTTTTAGTAAACAACTTGAAAGAAAAAGCAATTAAATGAAAATAGCTTAACGAAAAAATCACTTAAGTATCAAATTGGGGCAAACTGGACCCGGAGTTATAGTTCATGTTTCTAACACCATCATACGATCCTTGTCACATCTATTGTGAGTCTTTTGCATAAATTCTAGAAAATAGATAAATTTGGGCAATACTTGTTTCCGTCAGTGCATAGCCCATATCATCGACGAATAATCTATCAACTTTCGCATTGTTTGGATTATTAATCGACGAGTCATAACTTTTGTCTAGCTATATGTTTTTCAAATTCTTCTGCCGGCTTTCGCATCTTTCGGATTAGGTTGTTTAAAAATATGCGCTTGACACATATCCTTTCAGACTACGGTTGATATATGAAAACCATTTACTTTTGTAACGAAGTTGGAATGCATGCACCCAAGTTAATTAAAATTCACGCAACCGATAGTAACAAATCATACCTTAGGTCATGAAATAATCCCTCTAACCCATAGTTCTTAGGAAACTACTCACTCATGGTGGGGCAAACACAATCACAGAGGTGTTCATCATCAGACTCATTACAATCAAACAAAACAAATGAATATTATAAAGAGAATGAATATAAAACCTGAATTGAATTATAAAACTTGTTCCACCAATTGCTCTCATGGAGACTTTAGTTACAAAGAAAAATTAGAAAAATAAAAACTTGGAAAAAGATACAAAAGTTGGGAACCATAAACTCATAACAAGCTATGAGTTTTATAAGGAATTAATAAAAGTGTCAAATATGACTGGTTCAATGCAAAATATTCAAATTTGATTCATATCCAATTATGCCTAAAAGCGACAATCAATAGAGGATCATTCTATTTGTGGAAGTAAAACAAAAATCATGACTTTTCTCTCGCCTCCCTGCTACGGTCCGTAGCAGCTGCTACGTGTGGCCGTAGCAAGTCATTGGAATCTTGCCTTACAAAGCTAAAAAAGTGCGGTCTTGGGCATTATGCTGCCACGGCCCGTAGTAACAACGGGTGGCCGTAGCAGCCCCTGACCTGTGTATTGGAGAAAATTTAAAAATGTCATTTTTGCTCTGTTTCGCTTGCCTTTGGTACCTCTTTGCTTGGATGATAATTAGACTCTGAAATTCACAATAAAACACAAACCAAAGCATAAAACATGACAGATGAAAGGGAGTCAAACAAAATGCAGTAATATACTAAAGGAAAACAACTACAAAGAACGATGCAAAGAGCACTTATCAATATAGTTTTGCTTTGAAAGTCGATGGAGGAATTAAATAAAAGGTTGGAGACGAGAATTAGAAGCACATGGCTTCCACCTAAAAAGAACTAAGATGGGGTATGTGGAATACAAGCATATCAAACGAATAAGCATTTCTAACTTAGTGTTGAAAGTTGAAGATTATATCATACCACAAGTTACTCTAAATATCTTAGGTTCATTGTACAAACGATGGAGAAATAAAAAGTGATGTAAGCCATATGATTCATGGTGAATTGTTGAAATTGAGGAAGACTTCATATGTTTTATGTGATACAAAAATATCACTCTAAACTAAGAAAAAAATTTATCATGTTATATGAGACAAAATGTTGGGTCGTAGAGAACCAACGCAAAAATAAACTAAGTGTAATAGAGATCTTGGTGTTGCATTGTATGAGTGACAAGGTTCTATGAAATAAGATTTAAAAAACAAATGATATTATTAAAGAGAGTGTTAGTATATAACTATAATAAAAAATGACAAATACTAAACATAATAGCTTTCGGAATGTAGAGAAAAAATCTCTACCGAGTAAAAAACAATTTTTTCAAAAAGCATAAATTCTAAATTCTCGTTCCAGAAAAACTAACTTTAAAATTAGTTTTTGTGAAAAACTAGTTATAGAAACAAAACCAGTTCGGAGTGGGTTTCGTATTGAATTATGAAAAATAAACTGATTCTAGAATTGGTATTTGATTTTAAAAACTTGTGTGTTTCGGGTTCATCAATGAACTACACCTCACACCCTAGTGTTTGACCAATTAATCGCAAATCAAATGCCGATTTTTGTACTATTGTGCCACCGTTTTGAAAAACATATACTAAACTGGCATAAGTTGAAAAATATTTCAAAAATGCTATGATTTTCGTTTGAGTTCGGTCAACCATTGAACGAACCAATAGAATGACCTACGACATGTATGAGCTCGGCCATCCATTGGTCGAACCATTGAAGAGGATTTTTTTTCCACCCTGTAACATTTGAGTTGTGTCATGCCATTCTGCAAATATTGCTTTTGTTTATATCAAACTCTAATCCAAATTTTTAAATGAAAAATATTGAGAAGTAATACAGTAATTAAAATGATTTATTTAAATAGTAAGCTCAGACTTTCTCTTTTTAGTTATTGTCACTTTTTCCTTTTTTCATACCATTAATTAGTTGATTAGCTAAATATATTTCAAAAGTTAACATGTGCATGTTAGTAAGGTACTATTTGTTGAAATATTAGATTAGATTTGATTTGATATGATTAGATTTGATTAGATTTAATATTTAGATATAATCCAAGTTGTGTTAGCCCAAACCCAATTAGGGTTGTATATAAATAGTCCTAGCTTGTATCATTATTTACACAATTTAATAATACAAATCCTTATTTCCTTATTCTCTTTCTTTCTCTCCTCACTAAAAGTGTCTCACACACTAACAAATTGGTATCCAGAGCTTCCGGTTATTGTTCTTGATCGAGTTTTCAAGAACTTCACGTCAGAGATTGTGTTTCCAGGGCAAGTGAATCAACCGCTGCGAAGATGACTGGTGATAAGAGCATTCCAAATTCCCTTCCAATGCTTGACGGCAAGAATTGGATCCGATGGAAAAAACAGATGCAATCCTTATTTGGCTTCCATGATACCCTAGAAGTGGTTACCGGCGGTGTTCCTGTGTTGGCTGAAAATGCAACCGAAGAACAGAAAAAAACCCACAACGAAGTCAAGAAGAAAGATTGCAAGGTTACTTATTGCATTCAGACGGTGGTCGATGCTGCTGACTTCGACAGAATCTCTCATGCTGAAACGGCGAATGAGGCATGGGATATTCTGTTAAAGTATTATGAAGGAGGTGAGAAAGTCAAGGTTGTCAAGTTGCAAATCTTGCGTTGACAATATGAGTTGTTGTCGATGGGAGAAGACGAAAAAGTTGCAGAATATGTGTCGAAGGTTCAGAAACTCGTTCATCTCATGAAGGGTTGTGGCAAAACCATAACTGATATGATGATAGTTGAGAAGGTAATGAGAACGTTGACCTCTCACTTTGATCACGTTATCGTAGCTATTCAAGAATCCAATAATCTTGAAACCCTAAAAATGGAAGATTTGGCTGGTTCGTTGGAGGCGCATGAGATGAAGATTGTCGAAAGAAAGGGAGTTCAGGATTCGATACAAGCACTGCAGGCTCAGTCATGGAAAAGGAATGGTGGTTCCAACAAATCCAAAGGCAAAGTTGACAAGACGCAAGGAAAGAAGTCTTGGTCGAACCCTCACAAGAATCAGGTCGAAGATAGAGCTTCTGAATCCTCGAAAAGAGGATGAGGAAACTATCAAAAGGGCAAAGAAGATAAGAAAAGTATGCAGTGTTATAACTGTGAAAAGTGGGATCATTTGGACAAACATTGTTGGTACAGGAAAGACAATGGATCGAAAAAAGGCAAGGACGAAGGAGCAAACCTTGCACGCCAAGATTGAGATGATTCTGAATGTGGTATGGTGGTTATGGCAGCAGTGGCAGATAACCATGTCGAATCCAAGATCTGGTTCCTCGACTCAGGCTGTTTAAATCACATGACTGGTCGAAAGGAGTGGTTGGCAGATTTTGATACGTCGAAGAAGAGCAAGATAAAACTTGCTGATAACAGTTCGTTGCAAGTAGAAGGTACTGGCAACATAGTCTTTCAACTGAGTAATGGAGCGAAAGCTATGATCAAAGATGTGTTCTGTGTACCTGGAATGAAGTGCAACCTGTTAAGTGTTGGACAACTGGTCGAAAAAGGCTTCTCAGTTGTCATGAAAGATGGAGTTTTGAAATTGTTCGACACCCAGAACAATTTGGTCTTGAAATCTCTGTTGTCGAAGAACATGACGTTTAAGACCATGATCAGTTTGACTGAAGTACAATGTCTAAAAACTATTGTCGACCACAAGGATAGTTGGTTGTGGCATTTGAGGTTTGGACATTTGAACTTTCGATCACTCAATCAGTTGATTACTCAAGATATGGTATCTGGTATTCCAAGTTTTGAGATGCCTGACAAACTCTGTGAAGGTTGTTTAGTAAAAAAACAATCCAGAAATTCTTTCGTTTTGACTATGGCAATGAGATCATCATGCATACTCGAAGTTGTACATTCAGATGTATGTGGTTTGTTCGAAGAACATACCATTGGTGGAAATAGATATTTTGTTTCATTTGTCGATGAGTTTAGTCAAAAGTTGTGGATCTATGTGATCAAGAGAAAGGATGAAGTATTTGAAATCTTTAAGAGATTCAAGATGCTTGTCGAAAACTAGAGTGAGAAGAGGATCAAAGTTCTGTGAACAGATGGAGGTGGCGAATACACTTCGAAGATGTTTGAAAAATTCTGTGTAGAACATGGTGTTGATCATGAGGTAACTGCTCTTTATACTCCTCAACATAATGGAATTGCTGAAAAAAGAAACAGAACCATATTGGATATGGCGAGATGTATGCTCAAGCAGAAGAATTTGCCAAAATCTTTATGGGGTGAAGCTGTTTCGACTGCAGTTTATATCCTGAACAGGTGCCCTACTAAGCAATTGAAGAACAAGGTTCCTGAAGAAGTGTGGAGTGGCAAACAACCATCAGTTAGTCATCTGAAGGTGTTTGGCTCTATGTGTTACAAGCATGTTCCTGATGCAAGAAGAAGGAAGCTTGATGACATGAATGAACCTATGATTCTGGTAGAATATCATAAGACTGGTGCATATAGGTTATTCAATCCAATTAATGAGAGGATTGTGTTGAGTCGAGATATTGTGATTGATGAAAATTCTGCCTGGGATTGGAATTCTAGTAATTCAATTAACAAGCCATTGATGAGCTCTGATTTCGACGAAGAAACTGTTGAAGTCGAAGTTGAAGAAATTGCTGAGAATCCAGTCGAAGTCGAAGTAGAAGCAATTGCTGACATTCCCGATACAAAGGATGTGGCTGAAACAAGTCAAAGACCTCGGCGAAATAGAGTTCCTCCAATAAGACTTCATGATTATGAAGTGACTGGTGATGATGAAGTCACACCAGATGGAGAATTAGTTCATTTTGCTTTACCTGCAGGTGCTGAACCAATCAACCATAACGAAGCTTTAAAAATTCAACAGTGGAAGTTAGCTATGGTCGAAGAGTTACAGGCAATAGAAAGAAACCACACATGGGAGTAAGTCGAATTTCCAGCACATACAAAAGCTATCGAAGTAAAGTGGGTGTTCAAGTTGAAACACAATGCTGATGGGTCGATAGCAAGACATAAAGCAAGATTAGTAGCTCGAGGGTTTGTTCAAAGAGAAGGACTTGACTACTCTGAAGTATTTTCTCCAGTAGCAAGACTGGAGACTGTTCGACTAGTGGTGGCATTGGCATGTAACCAAGGTTAGTCGACATTTCACTTAGATGTGAAGTCAACTTTTCTGAATGGTCCGTTAGACGAAGAGGTCTATGTCACATAACCTCCTGGGTTTGCAATTCAGACGGAAGCGAGTAAAGTATATAAGTTGCACAAAGCGCTCTATAGCCTCAAGCAGGCACTTAGGGCATGGAACAAGAAGATCGACTCATACTTAGTCGAATTGGGATTTGTCAAATGCAAGTCTGAGTATGGTGTCTATGTTCAGGTTGTAGCACAAGATATAACAATCATCTGCTTATATGTCGATGATTTGTTAGTAACTAGAAATAGCCTAAAGAACTTGTCGAAGTTCAAATAGCTGATAAGAAGGAATTTGAAATGTCGGATCTGGGAAAGTTGTCTTATTTCCTAGGCATGGAATTTCATAGGTCGAAGCAAGGTATGGTGCTACATCAAAGGAAGTATGTCAAAGAGATACTCAAGAGATTCAAAATGGATGATTCGAATCATGCATCCTCACCTGTCGAACCAAACGTGAAGTTGGAGAAGCATGGAGAGGAAGACAAAGTTGATGTAACTTTGTTCAAACAAATAGTTGGATCTCTGAGATATGTGTGCAATAGTCGACCTGATATAGGTTTCGCAGTCGGATTAGTGAGCAGATTCATGGGTGAATGTTGGTTGCGGAATAGGGCAAGCAGCAAAAATATTTATTTTCGGAAAGAATTCCCTCCGGGATTTATGTCGTGTCCACAGAGATCGGTTCGAGGGAAAGAATTTCGTTCGACAGTCTCTCGCGTTTATGAGTTTGGATTAGAATGGTTTAAAACAAGAAAACAGAAAAGTAAACATTAAAACAAGAAGAAATCATTCTTCAGAGAGAAAAACTCGTCCGACAATGCATATAAATCACTCCTCACAAACTTAAACTTACCGACCAGTTATACTCCACCTACAATACTCCTCAATATCACCCAGCATCGCTCACAATAAAGGTTATGTCTAACGCAAAGTTGAGATAACAACCGTGTCACTCTCTTCGTCACTCTCGCGAGCAAAGCCTCGAAACAAGGAAGGCATTAAGATTCGACGCCTATTGAAGATTGTTAGCTCATAAATCTATCTCTAGAGTCCATAAACTAACAAATAATCATCCCTAATCGAAGTCTGTGAAGGTTATGTCTAACGCAACCCAAACTCCGCGCATAAAGCAAAAATCATAGACAATCACCAATAAAGATTTGTAAAGCAAGTTTTATACAACACCATGGGCGACAAATATACATGAGATCATAGTCAATACATATACACAATCCAACCATAAAGAAAAACACAAAGAAAAAGAGAAATGAACCAAACATCTCGCGGATTGTCAAAGCCGATCGACGAGAGATCCACCCCGGTTCATCCGTATGCATGCTCCACAGTTGTTTTCTAAGCTCTCCAATGAAAAATGAAGTTTGATGGAATTAGGAACAAGAATCCCCAAAACCATCACATAAAAAGTGACTAAAATGAATTATATACATTTCAAATTCTGCACTGTTCGCTAGGCGAACAGATCATTCGTTAGGCGAATGCACGAAAATGGCACTTAAGTGACTCTGAATAGTTAAACCGCCCCTTACTTTCTTCAGAAGTTCGCTAAGCGAACGTTTTATTCGTCTAGCGAATGCTCGCTAGGAAGTTCGCGAAGCGAACTTAGGTCTCTTTCTCCTCTGCCTCTTTCTGGCCTCCTTCGCTGGGACCTTCGCTAGCCTTCGCTAGGCGAACATTCGCTGTCACACTCGCTAAGCGAACATGACAGAAAAACAGCCCCTTATTTGACCACAATTTCTGCACCGTAGCTCCGATTTACGCACGGTCGGAAGCGCTGGAAAGCTTATTCAATGCTCTTCAAAACAATGGCAAAATGTCCTTTATTAGTTACCTACAAAAATGAGACAAAATCACTTAAACTCAATGATATATACAAGAAAACGTAATATACACACGAAAACGTAAAGTAAACGTATTTATAAACAAATCGGGTATTATTCGCACGATATTTACCAAAAAGAATCGATAAGTGCAACAAAACATATATACAAAAATAGGTTCAATTTGCACTTATCAAACTCTTCCCAACTTACCTACCTGTTTGTCCACAAACAAAAATCAAGCAAACTTGAAAACACAAAAGCGATATCCAAAGAATGCCGAATCAACAGGTTTTGAAAAACGAAAACAAATGAATGGTTCAAATGAAAACGGCACACGCAAAAAGTAAATACTTACACTGGCTACGACGACAACATAGTCACGAAACAAAAGCAAAATACAAAAATCATGCCAAACGTTCTAAAACAACACAAGTTCCAAAGTGAATCACACCTAGTAAAAACAATCATCGGTAGATGAAAAACACAAAATAAGGTACTTTACACTCACACAACACTCATGCAAACAAAAGACTAAATTATGCATACATCCACAAATTCACATTGAAAATACAAAGGCAAGAATCACAAGGACTTTCAAGGTTGTAACGTGGTCGGGTAAACAAACAAGGGGCAATGTCTAAAGGTAAATGAAACAAAAACTTGCCTAAACCTAAGGGAGTGAAAACTCACAAAGATTCACACACAAAATTTCACCCAACTTCTTCCAAAATCCCAAGTGCTACACAACACACAATACTTATTTAGCACAATCATTAAAACTCTTTTTGTTTCCTTTTTCAAGGATTTTTCTTTTTCTTCCTTTTTCACTTTTTTTTTTCCTTTTCTTTTTCAATCCGCATAGAATCCAACCAATGAGTACACACAATCATCCTCTCCCCAACTTGAATTCAACCGCACCATCATGTGAATACTCCCTACTTTCTAAGGCAAGGAAAAAATCCATACAACAACACAAAGTTGAGGTCCAAGAAAAAACAAAATCCATTCAAAAATAAATGAACTAAATACTCATAGACAAACATTAAGTTCAAATAGAAACATGGATCAAAAAGCTCAAAGGGGTTACGAATTCTCACACACTCACAAGGTGAATTGACTATTTGGCTAAGGTAGTTGTGCTCAAAATGAAACAATTGCCTTGATCCTTTTCATGCATTCATATAATCAACACAAATAAAAGATTCAACATAATAAAATCCAGTTAGAACAAGAATGCTGGTTCTCCGCGCATATATGAACAAACGGAAAGCCACCTCACAAAAAGGTTGAGAACTAAAGTGATTCACAATAGAACAAGTATACAAAAGAATGGATGGCATGGAAGTTTGTAAAATTCCTAAGTATCATGAATATGCTAAAGTATAGAAAGTGACAAACACATACCTTGGACGTGTACAAAACTTAACAATATCATTACCATACATCCGCGAGTTGAAATGAACCAACTTGGAAAATCACAAAAGCATCCTCAAATAAGTCGACCAAGACTTGCAACCAAACAACAAACAAAACTTTAGAAAAGAAAAACTATAAACATGCTTGTTTTACGTCATAAGCTCGACGCCTTTACGGTGCTTAGCTAGCAACTTTCTTCATTCATGCCATGGTGACGTCTCACCGCGCAACCAAAAGCAAGCGTCCTAACCAAACACTTGAATAAACGTTAAAAGAAACAAAAATGTACAAGTATCAGTATAGACAAGTGAAAATATACAAAATATACGATATCTACAAAACTCAAAAACAAAGAAACTATCGCAATGCGATTCAATATCAAAACCAATCCCCGGCAACGGCGCCATTTTGTTGGTTGGGGAATAGGGCAAGCAGCAAAAATATTTATTTTCGGAAAGAATTCCCTCAGGGATTTATGTCGTGTCCACAGAGATCAGTTCGAGGGAAAGAATGTCGTTCGACAGTCTCTCGCGTTTATGAGTTTGGATTAGAATGGTTTAAAACAAGAAAATAGAAAAGTAAACATTAAAACAAGAAGAAATCATTCTTCAGAGAGAAAAACTCGTCCGACAATGCATATAAATCACTCCTCACAAACTTAAACTTACCACCAGTTATACTCCACCTACAATACTCCTCAATATCACCCAACATCGCTCACAACAAAGGTTATGTCTAACGCACAGTTGAGATAACAACCGTGACACTCTCTTCGTCACTCTCGCGAGCGAAGCCTCGAAACACGGAAGGCATTAAGATTTGACGCCTATTGAAGATTGTTAGCTCATAAATCTATCTCTAGAGTCCATAAACTAACAGATAATCATCCCTAATCGAAGTCCGCGAAGGTTATGTCTAACGCAACCCAAACCCCGCGCATAAAGCAAAAATCAGAGACAATCACCAATAAAGATTTGTAAAGCAAGTTTTATACAACGCCATGGGCGACAAATATACATGAGATCATAGTCAATACATATACACAACCCAACCATAAAGAAAAACACAAAGAAAAAGAGAAATGAACCAAACATCTCGCGGATTGTCAAAGCGGATCGACGAGAGATCCACCCCGGTTCATCCGTATGCATGTTCCACAGTTGTTTTCTAAGCTCTCCAATGAAAAATGAAGTTTGATGGAATTAGGAACAAGAATCCCCAAAACCATCACATAAAAAGTGACTAAAATGAATTATATACATTTCAAATTCTGCATTGTTCGCTAGGCGAATGCACGAAAATGGCACTTAAGTGCCTCTGAATAGTTAAACCGCCCCTTGCTTTCTTCAGAAGTTCGCTAAGCGAACGTTTTATTCGCCTAGCGAATGCTCGCTAGGAAGTTCGCGAAGCGAACTTAGGTCTCTTTCTCCTCTGCCTCTTTCTGGCCTCCTTCGCTGGGACCTTCGCCAGCCTTCGCTAGGCGAACATTCGCTGTCACACTCGCTAAGCGAACATGACAGAAAAACAACCCCTTATTTGACCACAACTTCTGCACCGTAGCTCCGATTTACGCACGGTCGGAAGCGCTGGAAAGCTTATTCAATGCTCTTCAAAACAATGGCAAAATGGCCTTTATTAGTTACCTACAAAAATGAGACAAAATCACTTAAACTCAATGATATATACAAGAAAATGCAATATACACACGAAAACGTAAAGTAAACGTATTTATAAACAAATCGGGTATTATTCGCACGATATTTACCAAAAAGAATCGATAAGTGCAACAAAACATATATACAAAAATAGGTTCAATTTGCACTTATCAGTGAACCAAAAGTGTCACACATGAAAACTGCAAGAAGAATTATGAGATACTTAAAAGGAACAACAGATTTTGGAATTCTATTTCGACGAAATTCTGAAGGCAAAGGAGCAATAGAAGGAGTAAGCATATCGACAACAAGTCAGCCATAAATCTGGCAAAGAATCCAGTTCTGCATGGAAGGAGTAAGCATATCGCATTGCTCATTATTTACACAATTTAATAATACAAATCTTTATTTCCTTATTCTCTCTCTTTCTCTCCTCACTAAAAGTGCCTCACGCATAGGTGTATGGGTTCTCCCACTTATAAATGTTCACGTCACTATATTCTTATCCAATGTGAAACTATTTCTTCACTTACTCATATTTATTTATATTATTCCAATACTATTAAGAGTCTAGGCAAACAAGTCAAGCATGCCAGCACATAGGTTGTCGTATTTGCAGTATGACATAACCTCTTTAATGGCTCGGTCAATGAATGGCCAAACTCATGCATTTTATAGGCTATTCCATTAGTTCGTCCAAATGGTTAGCTCAGCCCAAACAAAAGTCATGGCGAAATATTTTTTTCAATTTGTATCACTTTGGTTTTTTTTTTTCTTTTCAAAACAGTGGCACAACAGTACCCAAAAGCTCAAATGCCAAGGCATTGGCCTGTACTTTGCATAAAGGTGAGTGGTAGGACCTTAGGAAATCCTATCTATCTAGAATATGCATAAATATCCATTCGGATACTTCAAGATAAATCTTGATAGTTCTTATAGCACGGGAACTTGTACCCTTAGTACTAGTAGTGGTTATTTCTATTCCTTTTTCATAAAAAGAAAATATAAATATTATTGGAGGAAAAAGAAACACGAAGATTTGACAAAAGCATTCATTCATGTTATTAACAAAAAAAAAAAAAACTCATACAAGAGAGTCCCATGAACCAGCCCATCATCACTACTAACAAACAACAAAAATAGTAGGCTTAAATGCACTTTTGGTCCTTCTAGTTTAGATTTTTTACACTTTCGGTCTCCCTATTATAAAACCTGCGATTTTGGTCCCTACATTTTGATGGTCTTTGCAATTTTGTGGTCCCCTCCAATTTTGCTCCAAAACCGTACATGAACAGTGCGTTTTATAATAGGGAGACCGAAAGTGTAAAAAATCTAAACTAGGGGAACCAAAAGTGCATTTAAGCTAAAATAGTATTATTTCTGCCTACTAGCACTTGAATACTATTAACTAAAAATTAAGCGTCTGCAACTTGAGCATTATCAGCAGCAGCTAGGACAAGCTCAGGGTGGATTTTTCCTGCAGAATCCACAGCATTAGGAAGTCCAAGTGCTCTCAAAGCCAAATGAGCTGCCTTCTGTCCTGATATCATCATTGCTCCAAATGTTGGACCCTGCATTTTCAACCAACAAACTTGATTAGTACTAGTAGTAGTTCACTACATGGATATATAATATGAAACCAAAAAGTGAAAGTTTTTACCATTCTCGGAGCACTATCAATCTCAGCAACCTCCATTCCAGTAACAATCATACCAGGAACAACCTCCCTAGTATGCCTAACAATAGCATCCTCAGCTGTGTTCATGTCAAGAGCCTTCATTCCAGGAACAGTTTCAATCAAACCAATACTCTTGAGCCTCTTCACGCCAGTGGCTCCAAAAGGACCATCATGTCCACAAGAACTCACAACAATTTTAGACTCCATAACATTAGGGTCCATGCAAGATTGAGAGTCATGATTCTGTGCAACCAAAGCCCAGTTAGTGACAACACCGCCAACTCTCCCATTCTTCACAATCAAATCCTCAGCAGCAACAGCATTGAAAAGCTTCACGTTTGGCCTTGCTAGTAGCTTGCTCATGATGGTGGATGTGAAGAGAGCGGCGTGCTTGATCACAACATAGTCGTCTTGTTCATCATACTCAACTTCAAGCTCGTCCAAGAAATGATGTGCTGGTTTACGCACAACCTGCATCACACACATCAATTCAATTCATATATGTCAATATCAATTCATCTTCACTTACCACAAAAAGTTAAATACATAAGACCAAGGTTTTCAAAAACGGTGACAAAACCGTATCGGATGGTGCTGATCCATTTTTATGACAAAAAATCCATGGTGAATTTAAACCAAGACGACCGAAATTGCAAAAGTCTTTACACAATGTGATCTCGACTATTATTTAAAAACTTATCGTCACCATTAATGGATCTATGATAAAAACATTGCATAGAAGACAATAAAATAAGTATACAACAAAATATGATACAAAAATGGAAGGGGTGAGAAGAGAGAAGAGTTATACCATTGCTGAGAAGAGTTGGCCGCCAAGCCAAGCACCGCCACCAGGACTGACGGACTGTTCGATGATAGCGATCTTGACGTTAGGATTCTTGCTGAGCTCGTAAGCACATGAGAGACCGGCGGAACCAGCACCTACGATGACAACGTCTGTGTCGGCATGTGTGACCATGTCTGTCATGTACCTGCGAGTCATCTCGCGTGAGACAATAGACTCCTTGATCGGAGCGAATTTGAAAGCGTTAAGATCATAGGAGGGTGGAGATGAAGGTGCGGCTGATGCTGATACAGAAACGGAGTGTTTTGGTTTGGATCCAAGGGTAAGGGTTCGGTTGAGAGATGAGGATTTGTCGGTGAGAGAAGAGTTAGGGGATTGGGTGTAGAGGAAGGAAGAGGTAATGATGGAGGAAGCCATGTTTGATGTATTGTGAAGTTACAATGAAGTGTTTGAGTTTAGTGGTTAGTGGAGACGGGGTGGGTTATTTATTGAGGAAATATGGAGATAGAAAGTATAAGATGACATTTTTTGAGAAAATGCATGAAGACACGTGGCACACTCGTTGGAATTAATCAATCAAACAATAAAAAAAATTGAATATTCTTTTTTTATTTATTTTATTATCTGCGACATACTAATCTTAAAAGATTAATCAAACTTTTCATTAGTGTTAAAATATATCTTGTATGTACTCTCTCAACATAAAAATTTACAATATAGTAGAATTTAAATATGAGATTTTGAAAAAAAATACACTTTTAAAAAAAGGTGAATTCTTTTTTAATTGAAGAAACTAGAAAATTGAATACTTTAAAATATAAACTTATTTAAAATAGTTTTATATTCATAAAAAAAATACTTTTCTATGGTTATTTTTATCTTTATTTTTCCAATACTATGAATAATATTTATGATCTATATGCCACTAAAAAAGTAAATTCAATAAATTAATTATTTGATAAATCTAAAAAAAGTAAATAATATTGAACGGAGAAAATAAATTTATATATTCAATTAAATTATTTATTTTGACTTAAATTTATTTATACTAACTTATGTCACTTTGAATTTATGTATTTGTAATTCTAGGGAAACAAGATTTTTTTTATTGATATTCGTGTTTAGAATAATTCTTGTAAATTAATTTCAAAGTGAATGAATTTAATCGGTTAATGAGTTTTAATTAAATTCAAATTATTTTCCTGATATTTGATAGGGGTGGCAAAACGGGTTGCGCCCGCCGGATCCTTCCGTTTAATCCACAATTTTTGACGGGTCGAGGTGAGACTTTTGACTCGGTGTCTTAAGTTGGTCCGCCCCGCCTAACCCACTTTTAAAACGGACTGAGGATGGGACAGGGCGGGTTTCGTCCACGGGCTTTTTGTTTAAAGAATTTATTTTTTTACTTGGAATTAAAACAATATTAACATGGTATGTAGTAGACATACTTTTAAAACAACTCTCATTTATTCAAACCCTAATATTTATTTTTCATATAACCACAAACACCTCATTTTGAAGACACTAATTGGTCTCTGCTTTGTTCTTTATTTTCACTCATAGTAGGAAAAGTCTTTATTGCAAAACATAGAGAATACATTCTTTTCTATTTTCTATTACTCGTTGTCGTTGGAGTCGGGTTCTAAAGCTATAAGGTAAGTTTTACACAGAGGAGTTTGTTTCTCATTATGATAATAAAGTTTTGATTTTTGGGGTTTTAGTATGTTTATTTTAAGTTTTTGGCATTATAGTTACCATGTTTGTTTATGTTGAAGAATATGACATTTGCATTAAGACTTGTTAAAGTTTTACTATCCATTGTTAAAATTTGTCGGCCTCTTTTGTAATGATTAACAATTTTGTAGATTATATGATAAATTAAATTGTAAAAAAAAAATTGGTGGACCGACCCGCCAACTCGATAGTAAACGAGGCGAGTTTGACTTTTGATCTCGAACGCCTAACTAGACCCGCCCCACCCCGCCCCGTTTTTGGACGAGCTTAAATGGAGCGGACCACTCGCTTTGCCACCCCTAATACTTGAGTGTGATTTTTTTATTTGAAATGATAATTAAGTAAACTTTATTTATTAATCAAGGGATTTTATATTACTTAGAAGCATTGAATAAACAATTAAGAAAAAAATGTATGACTTTATATATATATATATATATATATATATATATATATATATATATATATATATATATATATATATATATAAATAAAAAAATGTCTTAATTTATATTTTTTTATACATATTTTGAATTGAATTCTTTATAGAGATAATTATAAATATATTTTTCTAAATTAATAACTAACATAATTATTGTTGCAAACTAGATCTAAAAACGGGTATAGATCAAATGGAATAAAATTCTTTTGCGGTGTAGTGAGTTTTTGGTGCGATAGAAGGAAGTAAATCTACAAGGTTAGGCTTCAACACTAAGGTAGTGGATGAGTGAGAAAGTAGTATGAGTGTATGAATAAGAGCATGTATGAAATGTGGCGTTTCAATGGATTGTTGTCTGAACAATTATAACAGTGGGGAATACACTTGAGGGAGAAATGACATATGTTCAGCTGAGGTGATGTCCCACCTGTTCCGCGTATCTTTCCATGTGATGTTTCACGGTCCTGGTAATAACTCATAAAATTTACCCCCTTAAGCCGTTGTTCTTACCTATATAACGAGGGTTTGTTACGCATGCATCCACTACAACTTCAAGGAGAAGAAAGTGGAATATCTTTGACAAGACATTAATAACATTGGGTATATGTATATTAATTATTCCCTCATGATTATCAAATATTTCACAAGGGAGTCTCGACGTATGGCCCTACGTCTGGTAGCAATGATGTCTTCATGTACTAGAGTATTCGAGTATTCTGAACAGTATGAGGCAAGATATTGATAGTCAGTGGTTTGTACTTCCCAATGTCTACCACTGTGGATCGTATGGCATCTTTATTGAAGTATATATGAGGTTATTATCTCATTTTTTCGTCATTTATTTGCAATTTCTTTGACCTTCGTCAATACCCTTTGATTGGCCATTATTCGGATACATTTGTGTCTCTTCCTCTAGAGGAGTAGACAACATGTGAGTTAGAAAGATCATCTTCTTCAAGGTAACACTTTAAAACGTTTCTCTTCTTCTATATTCATATGCGTTACTAGGGTTTGTGGAAAAGAGAGTTATGAAAGGTTTTAAAGGAGGAAATCACCATAAACTGTGGACGTTGGATGAAAATATCTACTCTGAAAAGTTGCTAGGTTTTGGTCCGTCATGTCATGTATTTTGGAGATATCCCTTATTATATATGACTTTTGAAATCACCATCAATGATGACATTGGGTGACAATATCTACTCTAAAAATGTGTTAGGATTTTGGTCCTTCCCGTCTTGTATTTTGGAGATATACCTTGTTATAAATGACTTTTGAAAAGGATGTGAATCTTAAATTTATGCTGACCTCGTGTTTCCATTGATAGTTATTTATTTTTATACGTTGGCAACCCTCTTTAAAATTGACAATTATTGCCTCGGATCCTAGAACACAATAGGAGATAACTAGTCGGCGTGGATATATCAAGAGATATTTGATATTGTTTTCACTTTTGCAGATAAGAGTGGTATGGATTATGCCTTGACCAAGGTGGGTCCTCCTTCAAATTGGAGGGGTGCTTTCCTATAAAGTGAATAAAAGGATATGCAAAAAGTAAGATGAATGTGTGATCCCACTTCATGAATGTGTGTTTTCCTTAATTGGTTTTTTCCTTCCTTTTAACGACTTCGAGGTGAGCGTTCTAAATACTAGAGGAGTTAGATTACAGGGTCTTATGTCGGCCTGTCCACACTCAGCCTTCCTTTACTTTTTCAAACGGAGGTTCTCATTACCAGCTCGAGGCAGAATGTGCTTTAAACTTGTGGTACATGTGATTAGAAGGATTCATTTCACGTTGTTAAAATGCCTCCTAGTTATGGACCATTTGAAGGAATGTCTCATGTAGCTATGCAGGACCAAGCAAGGTGTGTGTCTAGTGAAAGTTCAATGTTGACTCTGACTACCCTATTTCCTACACTTTTAGTCCATCGTAACCCTTAAATCGATGGAGAGTTTCGATCCTTAGCCTTTGAATAAATTTATACATACTTACCGAGCAAGGCCAAGGATATTCATTAGGAAGAGGTGGCGGATATGGCATAATAAGCATCCATGGAGTCAACTATTTTATCATTTGCTGTTGTTAGAAGAGGAGATATCTTTTTGCTTGATCATCTTCGAAGAGAGAAATAAGTGCTTTGCAAACTGTCAATGCCCTTAATATCAATGTTATAAGATGATTATGCTCTTGATTTATAATTATAATACAATTTGATTCAAACAACGGTTAGACAACTCTTACTTAAGTATTTTGCTATCTTAAAAATAAAATAATTCTATGAATGCAAATATTCTCAAGAAAAGAGTTAATAAGAGAGAAGAGTGAAAATATCATATTTATTGTGTTGCATAAAAGTAAACACAAGTCCTCCTTATATAGGAAAAATTTGTCCAAAAAAGGAAATGATTTTGGGATAGAGAGCCTTCTCAAATTGATTAGCATGCGACTCTAATCGATTATGACCTAGGTTTTAAGGGAAAAAATTTCCAGATTTGTAGGCTAATCAATCAAGGGTTTTCTAAATCTATTGTAGGCTAATCTTGATGATGCTTATGATTATTTATCTTTGCTTTTTTTGTCATCATTAAAACCATAGTTACCTTCATAACATAAAACAACAAGTATGGATCTCATCCTAGATATATAGCATTTACAAAAGGGCATCTTACACCTATCATATTGTTTGCATAACATTTTGTCAGTTGTATGGGAAGTATGACCCAATCTATAGATGGACATACATCTCGGTAAGAATTCTCCATTTTACACTCATTACTAAACATAGACTTCATTCCCAATATCTCACTGTCCACCTAAGAGTATTGAGTAGTATCACTAAGAAGTTTAAGATCCCCTGCCCCCATCGCACCATTTATGCATCTTTGTCAACAGATTAAAATTTCTCCATGAGTACAAGTACATGTTTGCGCTTTTATCAACCACATAATTATATTATTGGTGGGATCGAATATGAAGGAACGTCTACGTCATTTAATGTAGGTTTGGGTCATTCATTAATCTTCGAGGTTCTCTACAAATTATGGGCTCGACATTTCAAGTTATGGAAAAGAGAACCCTTGTTCAACCTCCCTAATGCCTACCCTGGTGGAAGCAATCACCATATCTTCACAATATTCGTTAATGCATTTCTCATTTTAGTTGGATCCTTAGCCTCAATGATGCTCATTGTTAGGTTTTTCGCTTCTAAAGACGACAACGTCTCTAAGTTTAATGTGTCTATTACTTTTCTCCCAGTCTAAAACGACACGTTATTGATTTCATCATCATCACCACTTATATCCATGAATGATGTGTTGTAAAATTTGATAGAATAATTAAAACCACTTCATAAGGAATTATTCAAAGTTTAATTCACACCAAGGAATTTGATGTGGGACAAAGAACCGTGGCAACCAAAATAAACAGCCTTTAGCAATAATACCTTTCAATGCAATAAGACAATGTATTAAACTGGCATAAAAAGATAAAAGAAGGCGAGAAGCACAAAAGGCTTGTTTACCAAGTTCAATCGAATGATCTACGTGTGGAGGAGAGAGCGACTCTCCAATTCACTATACTCCAAAAGTCGTTACAAGAGATTACAAAAGAGTTATAAGAAAATATCCTTCAACGTTCCCAAGAACAAACTCTATTTTCTACCCAAGTGTTTCCAAAACTCTCAAATTCTCCATATAGTAATCACACAAACTCATGATGTTAATAAGAATTGTTTGATCCTTCTAGATAACTCTAAAAGGTTTTCTTAAAGCCTAAACCCTTATTTTATCTTTTTCACTAAAGTTCTAAAATTTCCACTTTTACCATATCAGAAGAGATACATATTTATAATTGAAAAACCCAATAAATCCATAACAAATCATAAAACATATCTCATTACTTGTTAGAATAAAAGATATTATTAATATCTCTTATAATATTATAAATATCTTATAATATCTCTTAGAATATTATAAATATTTTATAATATATTTTTATATTAATTTATAGTATCTCTAAATTAATTTAAAGATATATATCCAATATTTTAACATTAATGGACGAATTCGCAAATCGAACCGACTAAACCCGATATCTGCGAACCATCTGAACTAGATATTCTTGTTGGTTTTTGGCTTCCTGATTTATGGTGATCTTGAAATATGTTTGTTACCTTTGTTTGTCAAATCTATTTGATTTGGAAATCCCTCTACGCCTACTTCCTCCTCTTGAGACACTCAATTCTTAACCATTATCATCATCAATATTCAAATCTATCGCCTTTTAAAATTCTTTGGATTTCACTGCTATTTGGACTTCATCCAAAGTAATAGTACCTTGCTTATCATAAAGAAGGGCGTCCTTAAAGTGCTTAAAGGATATTGGTAATGAGCTCAACAAGAGTACAACCTTGTCCTCATTATCAATCTTCACCTTAATATTCTCAAGATTATCAATAATCTTGTGAAATTTTGTCAACTACTCCACTATGGATTTAATTTCCACCATTCCGAATGAGTATAATTGTTATTTTAGAAACAAACTGTGAGCCAAAGACCTGGGCATATACAATGAATAAAGGTTTGTCCACATCGAAGCTGCAGTCTGCTCCCTGGCGACTTCCCTTAGAACATTATCCTCGAGGCACAAGATAATGGAACTCATAGCCTTATACACTATCTCATTCTTCTATGCTTTTTTTAGGCATGCAGACATCGATGTCTCACCTTTCAAATCTTTAATACACTTCTCTTGAGTTAAAATTTCTTGCAACGTCACTTTTCACAACCCAAAATTGTTATCTTCGAAAACTTTTGCGATATCCTATTTAGCCATGGTGCTCGCTTGTAAGCAATACCCCTTTACCCCGTGGTGGGCGTCACTTGTTGGGAAATTTGATAGGATAATTAAAACCACTTTAGTAGGAATTATTCAAGGTTCAATTCACACCAATGAATTTGATGTGTGGGACAAAAAACAACGACAGTCAAAGTAAGTGGCCTTCAGTAATAATAACTTTCAATGCAATAAGTTAGTGTATTAACTTGTCATAAAAAGTATAATATCCCATATGCCCTTAAATGCTCAATTAGTTGTCAGTTGGGAGCAATAGAGTAACCAGTGGACTCTAAAGAGATCAATCCTTATTAAAAGAGACTGGCCTTTATTAATAAGTACAAGAGGGAACATTTTGGTAACATTAATAATTAGTTAATTGGTACTAGATGATAAATTATCAATTGAGATATTTTGTATCACTACTTAATATTATATATTATAATTATATAATATATTATGTTGTCGTAGCGTGCGATTCTTGTCGGTGACGCGACCACCTTATCGCCATGGGTTTCTCCTCACCGCAATGGTAGGAGTAAGGTGCTACTTTCTGATTTCTTATTTATCCCGTGAAGCTGGAAGGGAAAAGGAAGTTATCTAAAACTAACCTTGCACGCAAATGTTTAACTGAACAAATGCTTAAGAGATTCGGGGAGTTCGGGGTCAGATATACAATGGGGAGTTGTCAATTACCCATCCTATATGTGGTTATCCACAGGTTGTTAGCAATTATCTTTACTGCTTTCTACTTACTGGTGTTTGTGTGTTGTGGGTTGGGAAAGTTTCTCCTTTGGGAGGTTTTTTGTAGAGAGAGAGTTTTTGATGATTTTGGTAAGGTACGGGACCTAAGTTTTGATTGGTGTGTGAAGGTACTGGACCTAGAGTTTTTGATTAGTGTGCTCGCTAAGATTTCGCAATCTTATGCCTACGTATTCCCGTTAAAGAAAACAAGGAAATCAGTGCAATCGTAGTTCCTCCTATTCTATGGGAGGAAATAGATGTTTGGTGTCTTGTTCAAATCCCAAGATTGAAGCTAAATTGAGTATTTGTGTCTTGTTCAAAGCCCAAGATTGAAGCTAAAAGGTTTGACTGAGAGATAATTTGTCATCTCTAAAGAGAGATATCTCGTCTGTTTATCACAACTGTTGGGTAACTGATTATAAAGGAGGATTAATTTAACTGGGATATACGAATCCAGCAATGCCATAATTTACTTTATAGGGGATTTGTCCTGAAGGAGAAAACTTTAACTCAGTGTAGAGCAATGTTATTTTTCCTTAGGAATCTTTCATGCTAAGAGAGGGACAGTGACGTGGATGTAAATAATCCAGAGGCTTGCCACTTACAGCAATTAGATGGAAGAGAAAGTTTACCAGGATAAGAGATGGACTACAGCTTGGATGTTTGAATCAACAAGTGTGCCACTTATAGCAGTTATCTGGGATTTAAGGTTTGTTTTGAATTTTCTGTTTTGATGTGTGATATATAGAGAAATGCCTTCCTACAGAGAGATTTTGATTTCCTCTGAGGGGATTTTGATTTTTGTATGCCTTGATTAAAGCCCAAGGTTGAAGCTAAGAGATTAATTGACTCCACTGGGGAAGTCCTTATACAAAGCCTAAGAGGAGGCTGACAGAGAGACTGACTCTATAAGAGAATGTTTATCTGTCTTGTACAAAGCCCAAGATTGAGGTTGACCGAGATTTTACTCTTTAGGGGGATATCATTATACAAAGCCTAAGAGGAGGCTAAAAGTTGACTTTTCCGAGGAAATAGTTTGTCTGTCTTGTACAAAGTCCAAGATTGAGGCTAAAAGGGGACTGACTCAACAAGAGAGTGTTTTAGGGAGATTTTATATGGTGTCTTGTACAAAGCCCAAGATTGAGGCTGAAAGAGAATGACTCTACTAGTGAGAGGTTTTATCTGTCTTGTACAAAGCCCAAGATTGAGGCTAAAATGAATTTTGACTGACTCAACTGAGGATATTTTAGGTGTCTTGTACAAAGCCCAAGATTGAGGCTGAAAGAAGATTGACTCTGCTGGAGAGTATGATTTATCTTATACAAAGCCCAAGATTGAGGCTAACTCTACTGAGGAAAATCATTATACAAAGCCTAAAAGGAGGCTGAAAAAGAGTATTAACTCTGCTTAGGGAGATTAACTCCCAAAGCCTAAAAGAAGGCTGAGAGGAAATGACTTCGCTGGGAAGATATTTATCCAGAGCTTAAGAGAAGGTTATGAAGATTTTGACTTTGCTAGAGAAAGTTTATTTATGTCTTGTACAAAGCCCAAGATTGAGGCTAAAAAGGGAATGACTCAACAAGAGAGTGTTTGTATGGTGTCTTGTATAAAGCCCAAGATTGAGGCTGAAAAGATGGTTGACTCAACAAGAGAGTGCTTTAAAAGGTGATTGACTCAACAAGATAGTGCTCTTGAAGGTGATTGACTCAACAAGAGAGTGCTTTTGAGATTAACTATGTTGAGGAAAATCATTATACAAAGACTAAGAGGAGGCTAGCTTCTGCTGAAGAATATTGAGATCCAGAGGCAGGTCCAAAATGGGGAATCAACTCTTGCTAAGGATTTACAGAAGAGTTGAGGTATCAGATGCCTTGAGGTTCTGATAAAGGTTTATTGGTAGTGATTTGACTCTAGCTGGGGAAATTTGGAAGAAAGTTTGAGTTTTTGAACCTACGGAGGTTTTAACTCTACTAGAGATTGATTAGATGACCAGGGTTTTTCCTGTGTTTGTAGGGAACTTGAGAATGTCTTTGAGATCCAAAAGGAGATTAGACTGTCCAAGTCTACTGGTATGAAAGAGTTTATCTTTGTATGATGCCCAAGAGGAGGCTGGTGTTTTAAGGGATGAGAATCAACCCTAAAATTGGTATGAGGTTTTGACTCTTTAGAAAGACTGCTCTAACAAAGGATGACTAAGTTCTGTCCTATACCTTTAAGAGGTCTTCAGGGTCCTTGTATTAAGCCCAAGAGAAGGCATGAGAACTTCTAGGAAGCCGGAGGGTCCTTGTACAAAGCCCAAGAGGAGGCGGGGATGCTTTTAGGAAGCCTGTGGGTCCAAACCTAAGAAGAGTTCAAGAAAAGTTTCACCGAGAATAATCTTTTCTTTAATAAACAGTTCTAGGGTTTGAAGAAATTCAAGAGAGGTTTCACCGGGAATTAATCCTTTCTGAGGGAAGTGAATTTCTTTGATAATTTTCTAATAGTGATAGTCTGAGAAAAGTTTCACCGGGAGTAATGCCTTTCTCTTTGTTCCATATTGTATAAGCCCAAGAGAAGGCAAGACTGTATCTGGAATTCCTAAGGGGAACTAGTTTTGACTGTTGAAAGAGTGAACACTGGCTTTATCTAGTTCTAGACCTAATTGTCGGGAAAAACTCTAAGCAGATAATATACAGGCATATATATATATATATATATATATATATATATATATATATATATATATATACAGATGAAATATATACTGTATGTAAAAAGAGGGTAGGAGGACTTACAGGTGAACAAGCTTCCAGCACAAACAAATATATATACGTGCGAGTATGTAAAAGAAAGCTGATAAAACTTACAGGCGAGCAAGCTTCCATTGTAACAGCTGTATGGTTAGTTGTTCAAGAAATTAAAGAAAGTTTTGATAACAACTATGAGTTTGAACCTAAATCAAAAGGGAAAGTTGTTTTTGAAAAGAAGATTGGGGCTTATACTCAAGGAGAGGCCCAGATGAAAAACAGTAATCGTACCGTTGATCTGAAAATTGTATCGGGACTTATACAATGACTGAGGCCCAAAAAGGTTTTCTATAAAAAGGGTTGGGACTTACACTCTATTAGAGGCCCAAAAGTTTGAAAAAGAAAAGAAACGGGACTTACAACACAAGGGTAAACCCAGAAGATTTTGTTTTGAAATGGGAATCGCGCCGAGATTTTAAAGATCGTATCAGGACTTATACAATGACTGAGGCCCAAAAAGGTTTACTGTACAAAGGGGTTGGGTCTTACCCTCTATTAGAGGCCTAAAAGTGTATTTTTAAAAGAAAGATGGGACTTACAACACAAGGGTAGACCCAAATGGTTTTTGTTTAAAAGGCGACGATTGAGCCGTGGTTTTAGAAAACACAGTGGGACTTATACAATGACTGAGGCCCAAATAGGTTTACTATAAAAAGGGGTTGGGTCTTACACTCTATTAGAGGCCCAAAAGTGTTTAAAAATTTAAAATCGAGAGGAAACCCTAATTTTAAATTAAAATGTCATTTTTCAAAGGAATCTAAATGAAAAAAATGATATAAAATACCAAATATATTCAAAAACAAGTTATAAACTTTGAAAAATATTTTGAAAAATCATGTTTAATCGCATGAAAGTTTGAAATTCAATTGGTTTTGAAAGATCAAAGTGGGAATTTCATTTAAAAATGTTTAAAAACAAATAAAATGAAATTAATTACAAAAATTCTAACTATATTAAAAAATAATATAAATTGAATTTTTTTTGTAAAATAAAATATTTAAACATTTTTGTGAATTTTGAGAAAAAGAATCAATTCAAAAACACAAATATTCAGAGAGAAATTAATTTTTGAATCAATTAACAAAAATATCAAAATATTCAAATATTTGAAAATTTGAAAAAGGGCGCCAAGAACACTAAGTTCTTGCCCGCATGCCCTGTTTCTGCAGATTTGCATTTTCTCACTTTTCTCCATGATTGCTCAATGGTTTTGCACGATTCAAGTACCAATCTTGTTCGTTTTTGAACAAGGATCACAACCATATAGATTAATTGCATTTATATTAAGTATAGAGGAAGAAATCAACAGAAAACCTCAAGAACCCTAGTTTCAGCATGAACACAATGAAATTGTATACACGATTGATTCATGGCAATTGATTGAGGGTTATCACTCTACATACATGCATAAACAAGATGGTAACTCAAAAATCCATTCATGATGCATGGATCATAGAGTTTGAAGGGTTCAGGCCTACCTCTTGCAGCTGGTGATCGAGTTTGGTGATGGAGGTGTTGCAGCTAGGTTCCAATGATCTGGACAGCTTCCTTAGGTGCCAAGGAGTGTGTTTGAATGCTTGGAGTGGATTGAATTGAGCTGGAACTGGTTGTGGTACCTCAACTGCAACTCTGTCAAGAACTTGAGCAATTGGCTAGTGATTTTGTGAATTTGATATTCCAGATGTGATTGTGTTATGGATCACTCATACATGATGTTTATGAGGGGTGTGTGTGTGTGATTGGTTTGGCTGGAATCACTCTTAATCTCAAAACCCGATAGTGGCTTAAGTTAGAAGGCAAAATTGGAGTGAAAAGGAGATTTTGAGGAAAGCATCAGTTTGGGTGCTTTGAGTACTCAAACTGATCACAAATGAGCTCTGTTTATAGTGTGCCAAGTTTGTTTTGGCAGCAATAGTGAATGGCAACTGCAGCAGGTCTGTTGTACATTGTGATCAAATGGAATCTCAAGTCTCCTATAGCCATTGACTTGAGGTTAGAGCACAGGCCTATGGCCTTTTGGTTCAGAGATAAGGCTTGACTCATTCAGTTAAATTGGCCTCAGTCCATGCCACCTTGATGCATCCATTGAATGCATTGAAACAAAATTGGAATCTTGGCATTTTTTAGTCTTTTTAGGTTTGTTATGGCTAGATGTGGATTCTTGGACTTGGGAGGCTTGGAGATCAGATCATTCCCTTTTGATTTCATCCTTTGATGTGTCCAAATGGATGACAAGGTTTGGAGTTGTCCATATTTGCCAAATCGAGCAAAATACCAAAATCTGCCTTGTACAAGACAATTGGAAATGGTGATTTTGAGGGGATCATATCTCCTTGCTCAGGTTGAGTTATGGGAGGCTCTTGTGCTTTTTAGAAAGCCCTCATATGATACAACACATGTGTGATCATAGTTTGTTTTTAAACTATTTGAATCCAAGTGAAAAATCCTCATGAACATTGATGTCCAAGGCTGGTAACTTAGGCAGATTTTCACTAAGTGTTGGAAAAGTGTCATTTTCTTCATTTTTGTCATTTTGATCACTCCATAACTTAAAATCCATAAAGAATTGGAGTTTGATGCAGTTGATGCTTTTGTAGAATATAGGAAAACCTACAAATCAGGCTTTGGATCACTCAAAATGGTTGCTTGGATCATAAGTTATGGTCCTTGGAAGTTGGCACCAAAACCATTAAAACTTAATAACTTAGAAAATTTTTCAAATTTTCAAGGTTACCCCTTTTACAAGTTATCATGATTTCTTGATCAATTCTTGTTCAAATGTCATCATAAGTCACATTTTATGAAAATATGAATCATAAGGATCATTTTTGTCAACAAAAAGTCATGTTTTGACTTTTGGCTCCAGAGCGGTTCGGCGCGTAAAACCCTAATTCTCGACTTTTGAGGAATGCATCCTCTGATGATCATTTAGCTTTGAAAATGGATCCCTAGGGTTATTTTGAGCATATTGAGTCACATGTTGAAGTCTTGGCTCATGCCCTTGTGAAAATCTCACTTTGGAGGTTTCGTCCGTCCAAAACCCTATTCCCGCGACATCGGGTGTTTCGAGGCTCAAAACACTTGGAATGTCACAACTGTGTGCTTGATTTTTGATGTGGGAGTCCACTTGATCCCTTGTGGATGTTTGAGAGGTTAAACAAGTTGAAGATCATATCATTTCTTGATTGATCTTTTGTCTAAGTATCTTGGGAGGGCTCGAAACCCTAATTCTGGATTGTAGTGAATACTCAATCGTCTTTAAGAAGATTGATGAGGCATAAAGATACATCCATATTGTGGTAACAATTTGCACAATGATGGGAAATCTTGGTGGTCAAAATTCGGGGTATGACAGATGCCCCTATTTAATCTTCTTGGACCTGAAGGTGTGAATAACGAAGATATTCGGACATTCAGGGTGCAAGAGGATTAAATATCGGAATACCAAAAATTTTTACTGTGGTTATGAATGCTAGCGGTTTGCTCATCCATCTTCTTTTGCTAAGCAATGTTACTTAGAAAAGGGTAAAACTTCCCCTCGATCCTGGTCTTCAGCCACAGAACTGGTCTCAGTTTCTTTTATAATAAACCTCCCTCGATCTTGGTTTTTCGCCACAGAACTGGTCTCAGTCTCTGATATAAACTTCCCCTCGATCATGGTCTTTAACCAAGGAACTGGTCTCAGTTTCAGAAATAAACTTCCCCTGGATCCTGGTTTTCAGCCACGGAACTGGTCTCAGTTTCTGAAATAAACTTCCCCTCGATCCTGGTTTTCAGCCACGGAACTGGTCTTAGTTTCTTCTTGTCGAGTTCCTTTCTTGACAAGGGACGCTATGTGTAGCGGTTTTCATCAAACTTCTCGCCGAGTTTTTACTGGGGAGATGCCATTTGATTGAAAAAGTTTTGATGTCAGACTTGCTGGGGAAACCCATTCGTCTGAGCTGTAGAGGTGGTTAAACTTCTCTGTTGGAGATGCTATTTGTTGACCCTACTGGGGAAAATGAGTCTCTTGATAGATTAATTTTCTACTTGGGGGATATTACATCATACTTTTCTTTGAGATCTTTTTCGGAGAAATGTCATGTGATGTAATCCAATTTTGTGGTGCTGATGACTTCATTAACATTGACTTTTTTGGGAGAAAAACCAATGTGTTGCTGAGAGTCTTTGGTTGAGAGGCTTTCTCTGGGGATTTTCCTTAATTCGGGAAAGCGAAAATATCATCTTCAATGGTGAAGAGTGATGTTCGTCGAATGTCTTTTTGCCTTATAGAGGTCCAAGTTATCAAAGTGGTCGAGGACCGTCTCCAATCCAGAAATAAACTGGGGGAGAGAGATTTTTCAGACAAAGCATTTCCTGACGAGGAAAGAACTGACACTCGATTGACAAGAGGACTTTTATCACTTGGGTACAAGACTGACCAGAGTGATGGTAATGCAATATGAATATGAATGTGAATCGATAATGCATGATGTATGTATATTTATGCTGGCAAAACTGACGCGACATACAGACCAGTGGATGAACACGAGTGGATACTCGGCCACTGCGGGGAATGAAAAATACCATTGGTTTAAGATAGCAATTCTTCCTTGCTTAGGAGAAGTAGACCCTGCGGGGGTGACAATACTGTTCAATCGGTCTTAAGAGGTAAGAACTCTGTCGGGGATATCAAATGGGACAATTGCATCTGACACATTTAATCATTCATTCAGGTGCACTGGTTTTAGAATGAGTACTTTGATTCTGCACTTTGAGGTTCAACCACCTTCGGAGAAGCGATCGATGTTCTTTCGATGTTCAACAGTCAAAAGAATTGCCATCTTTATTTTTTAAAAGCAGAAAAATTTTGACAAGTAAATTCATTTTTGTTTTATTTCAAGAATCGTTGATCATGTTAAAAATGTTATTCTGTAAAGCTAAAACAAATAAGAATTGCAAACAAAAACACTAGAGCTCAAATTTTATTGATAGAATGGTAATCAGCCAAGCGCGTGATTCCATAGAGCCTTTACAAAGTTTATAAGTAATATGTGCATTTGTAGAAAAAATGTAATGATTTGTAATTATAAATAGGTGTATATATAATTTTGGTTTGTAATTTTAAATATATATATTGGTTTGAATTGCCAATTGTTTTGCATATATAATTTTGGTGTAAATTGCCAATGGTTTGAATTGCCAATTTCTGAAAAAACTTGCTGGTTGAAAAATAGGTAAAATTCTGGTTGAAAAAACCTGGTAAAAATTGTGGTTTAAAAAAATTTATATAAAATTTTTCGTATACCTTAGACAGCGCTTCTGGAGAAAGCGCTGTCTAAGGTAGGGATTAGACAGCGCTTTTGACAAAAGCGCTGTCTAAGGTAGGGCTTAGAAAGCGCTTTTGACAAAAGCGCTGTCTAAGGTATACCTAGAAAAATTCAAAAAGGTTGACCTTAGACAGCGCTTTCACCAAAACCGCTGTCTAAGGTATACCAAAAAAATGTCAAAAAAGGTGAGGCTTAGAAAGCGTTTTTTCCAAAAGCGATGTCTAAGGTGTACCTTATAATGTCAAAAAGCGCTGTCTAAAGGTACCATAGACAGCGCTTTTCATTAAATAGACCCCCCTTTAGACAGCGCTTTTGGTATTACCCAAAGCGCTGTCTAAACCTATAGCAGCGCAGGTTTATACAGCGCTTAAAAGCGCTGTCTAAGGGCAAAAAAAGCGCTGTCTAAGGTCTTTTTTGTGGTAGTGATGGTATGTAGTAGACATACTTTTAAAACAACTCTCATTTATTCAAACCCTAATATTTATTTTTCATATAACCACAAACACCTCATTTTGAAGACACTAATTGGTCTCTGCTTCGTTCTTTATTTTCACTCATAGTAGGAAAAGTCTTTATTGCAAAACATAGAGAATACATTCTTTTCTATTTTCTATTACTCGTTGTCGTTGGAGTCGGGTTCTAAAGCTATAAGGTAAGTTTTACACAGAGGAGTTTGTTTCTCATTATGATAATAAAGTTTTGATTTTTGGGGTTTTAGTATGTTTATTTTAAGTTTTTGGCATTATAGTTACCATGTTTGTTTAAGTTGAAGAATATGACATTTGCATTAAGACTTGTTAAAGTTTTACTATCCATTGTTAAAATTTGTCGGCCTCTTTTGTAATGATTAACAATTTTGTAGATTATATGATAAATTAAATTGTAAAAAAAAATTGGTCTATAGTGCTTCTATCTAACAAAGTGGTTGATGATAGCGGTGTAGATCAATGTGATATTGATGTTGAGAATGAGTCATGCATTAGACGGAATGAGTTGAATACAAATGATCAAGATGAGGATCTTATAGCGGATGAGTCATATATCAGAAATGACCATAACGAGGGAATTTGGATCCATTCATCCGTCCGCATTGCTAAGACACAAGTAATTCATATTCCAACCAAGAAAAGAAAGAGATGTTAGTGAAAGAGGTAAAATTTGTTATATACTTGATTTCTTTATTATATTTGTTATATATTATGTCATATTTGTTATATATTAGTGAAAGAGCATTTTATTTTCATTTTTTACATGGTAATGTTATTTAGACTCCAACAAGATCCAAAACAAAGGATAAGCGGATTCCGGAGCATACCGAGTCCGTTGTTTCAAAAAAACAGGTACATCACAATTATATGATATTTATGCATAGAAAATGTTAAATTGGATATCTTATACTTCATCTAACAAATTATATGATATATAGCTGTTAATCTTACACTTGTTTAATCTTACAGTGGACATTGGTTGTTGGTCGCAATTAACCACAGCGGAGAGTCAACCCCATTATTACATGGAATTATGTGAAGGTATATTAATTATCACATGTTTTATTATATTAGTGACGCTACTTGATAAAACTTAGGATTTATCCATATTTTCTTTTAATTGAATTACAATCTTTGTGTTTTCAGGACCTATAATGTAGATTTGAAGCAATGCTTTGGTTGAATGCAAAAGTATTAGTATAAGTAATATGTGCATTTGTAGAAAAAATGTAATGATTTGTAATTATAAATAGGTGTATATATAATTTTGGTTTGTAATTTTAAATATATATATTGGTTTGAATTGGCAATTGTTTTGCATATATAATTTTGGTGTAAATTGCCAATGATTTGAATTGCCAATTTCTGAAAAAACTTGCTGGTTGAAAAACAGGTAAAATTCTGGTTGAAAAAACCTGGTAAAAATTGTGGTTTAAAAAAATTTATATAAAATTTTTCGTATACCTTAGACACCGCTTCTGGAGAAAGCGCTGTCTAAGGTAGGGATTAGACAGCGCTTTTGACAAAAGCGCTGTCTAAGGTAGGGCTTAGAAAGCGCTTTTGACAAAAGCGCTGTCTAAGGTATACCTAGAAAAATTCAAAAAGGTTGACCTTAGACAGCGCTTTCACCAAAACCGCTGTCTAAGGTATACCAAAAAAATGTCAAAAAAGGTGAGGCTTAGAAAGCGCTTTTTCCAAAAGCGATGTCTAAGGTGTACCTTATAATGTCAAAAAGCGCTGTCTAAAGGTACCATAGACAGCGGTTTTCATTAAATAGACCCCCCTTTAGACAGCGCTTTTGGTATTACCCAAAGCGCTGTCTAAACCTATAGCAGCGCAGGTTTATACAGCGCTTAAAAGCGCTGTCTAAGGGCAAAAAAAGCGCTGTCTAAGGTCTTTTTTGTGGTAGTGATGGTATGTAGTAGACATACTTTTAAAACAACTCTCATTTATTCAAACCCTAATATTTATTTTTCATATAACCACAAACACCTCATTTTGAAGACACTAATTAGTCTCTGCTTCGTTCTTTATTTTCACTCATAGTAGGAAAAGTCTTTATTGCAAAACATAGAGAATACATTCTTTTCTATTTTCTATTACTCGTTGTCGTTGGAGTCGGGTTCTAAAGCTATAAGGTAAGTTTTACACAGAGGAGTTTGTTTCTCATTATGATAATAAAGTTTTGATTTTTGGGGTTTTAGTATGTTTATTTTAAGTTTTTGGCATTATAGTTACCATGTTTGTTTATGTTGAAGAATATGACATTTGCATTAAGACTTGTTAAAGTTTTACTATCCATTGTTAAAATTTGTCGGCCTCTTTTGTAATGATTAACAATTTTGTAGATTATATGATAAATTAAATTGTAAAAAAAAATTGGTCTATAGTGCTTCTATCTAACAAAGTGGTTGATGATAGCGGTGTAGATCAATGTGATATTGATGTTGAGAATGAGTCATGCATTAGACGGAATGAGTTGAATACAAATGATCAAGATGAGGATCTTATAGCGGATGTGTCATATATCAGAAATGACCATAACGAGGGAATTTGGATCCATTCATCCGTCCGCATTTCTAAGACACAAGTAATTCAAATTCCAACCAAGAAAAGAAAGAGATGTTAGTGAAAGAGGTAAAATTTGTTATATACTTGATTTCTTTATTATATTTGTTATATATTATGTCATATTTGTTATATATTAGTGAAAGAGCATTTTATTTTCATTTTTTACATGGTAATGTTATTTAGACTCCAACAAGATCCAAAACAAAGGATAAGCGGATTCCGGAGCATACCGAGTCCGTTGTTTCAAAAAAACAGGTACATCACAATTATATGATATTTATGCATAGAAAATGTTAAATTGGATATCTTATACTTCATCTAACAAATTATATGATATATAGCTGTTAATCTTACACTTGTTTAATCTTACAGTGGACATTGGTTGTTGGTCGCAATTAACCACAGCGGAGAGTCAACCCCATTATTACATGGAATTATGTGAAGGTATATTAATTATCACATGTTTTATTATATTAGTGACGCTACTTGATAAAACTTAGGATTTATCCATATTTTCTTTTAATTGAATTACAATCTTTGTGTTTTCAGGACCTATAATGTAGATTTGAAGCAATGCTTTGGTTGAATGCAAAAGTATTAGTATAAGTAATATGTGCATTTGTAGAAAAAATGTAATGATTTGTAATTATAAATAGGTGTATATATAATTTTGGTTTGTAATTTTAAATATATATATTGGTTTGAATTGGCAATTGTTTTGCATATATAATTTTGGTGTAAATTGCCAATGATTTGAATTGCCAATTTCTGAAAAAACTTGCTGGTTGAAAAACAGGTAAAATTCTGGTTGAAAAAACCTGGTAAAAATTGTGGTTTAAAAAAATTTATATAAAATTTTTCGTATACCTTAGACACCGCTTCTGGAGAAAGCGCTGTCTAAGGTAGGGATTAGACAGCGCTTTTGACAAAAGCGCTGTCTAAGGTAGGGCTTAGAAAGCGCTTTTGACAAAAGCGCTGTCTAAGGTATACCTAGAAAAATTCAAAAAGGTTGACCTTAGACAGCGCTTTCACCAAAACCGCTGTCTAAGGTATACCAAAAAAATGTCAAAAAAGGTGAGGCTTAGAAAGCGCTTTTTCCAAAAGCGATGTCTAAGGTGTACCTTATAATGTCAAAAAGCGCTGTCTAAAGGTACCATAGACAGCGGTTTTCATTAAATAGACCCCCCTTTAGACAGCGCTTTTGGTATTACCCAAAGCGCTGTCTAAACCTATAGCAGCGCAGGTTTATACAGCGCTTAAAAGCGCTGTCTAAGGGCAAAAAAAGCGCTGTCTAAGGTCTTTTTTGTGGTAGTGATGGTATGTAGTAGACATACTTTTAAAACAACTCTCATTTATTCAAACCCTAATATTTATTTTTCATATAACCACAAACACCTCATTTTGAAGACACTAATTAGTCTCTGCTTCGTTCTTTATTTTCACTCATAGTAGGAAAAGTCTTTATTGCAAAACATAGAGAATACATTCTTTTCTATTTTCTATTACTCGTTGTCGTTGGAGTCGGGTTCTAAAGCTATAAGGTAAGTTTTACACAGAGGAGTTTGTTTCTCATTATGATAATAAAGTTTTGATTTTTGGGGTTTTAGTATGTTTATTTTAAGTTTTTGGCATTATAGTTACCATGTTTGTTTATGTTGAAGAATATGACATTTGCATTAAGACTTGTTAAAGTTTTACTATCCATTGTTAAAATTTGTCGGCCTCTTTTGTAATGATTAACAATTTTGTAGATTATATGATAAATTAAATTGTAAAAAAAAATTGGTCTATAGTGCTTCTATCTAACAAAGTGGTTGATGATAGCGGTGTAGATCAATGTGATATTGATGTTGAGAATGAGTCATGCATTAGACGGAATGAGTTGAATACAAATGATCAAGATGAGGATCTTATAGCGGATGAGTCATATATCAGAAATGACCATAACGAGGGAATTTGGATCCATTCATCCGTCCGCATTTCTAAGACACAAGTAATTCAAATTCCAACCAAGAAAAGAAAGAGATGTTAGTGAAAGAGGTAAAATTTGTTATATACTTGATTTCTTTATTATATTTGTTATATATTATGTCATATTTGTTATATATTAGTGAAAGAGCATTTTATTTTCATTTTTTACATGGTAATGTTATTTAGACTCCAACAAGATCCAAAACAAAGGATAAGCGGATTCCGGAGCATACCGAGTCCGTTGTTTCAAAAAAATAGGTACATCACAATTATATGATATTTATGCATAGAAAATGTTAAATTGGATATCTTATACTTCATCTAACAAATTATATGATATATAGCTGTTAATCTTACACTTGTTGAATCTTACAGTGGAAATTGGTTGTTGGTCGCAATTAACCACAGCGGAGAGTCAACCCCATTATTACATGGAATTATGTGAAGGTATATTAATTATCACATGTTTTATTATATTAGTGATGCTACTTGATAAAACTTAGGATTTATCCATATTTTCTTTTAATTGAATTACAATCTTTGTGTTTTCAGGACCTATAATGTAGATTTGAAGCAATGCTTTGGTTGAATGCAAAAGTATTAGTATAAGTAATATGGGCATTTGTAGAAAAAATGTAATGATTTGTAATTATAAATAGGTGTATATATAATTTTGGTTTGTAATTTTAAATATATATATTGGTTTGAATTGCCAATTGTTTTGCATATATAATTTTGGTGTAAATTGCCAATGGTTTGAATTGCCAATTTCTGAAAAAACTTGCTGGTTGAAAAACAGGTAAAATTCTGGTTGAAAAAACCTGGTAAAAATTGTGGTTTAAAAAAATTTATATAAAATTTTTCGTATACCTTAGACAGCGCTTCTGGAGAAAGCGCTGTCTAAGGTAGGGATTAGACAGCGCTTTTGACAAAAGCGCTGTCTAAGGTAGGGCTTAGAAAGCGCTTTTGACAAAAGCGCTGTCTAAGGTATACCTAGAAAAATTCAAAAAGGTTGACCTTAGACAGCGCTTTCACCAAAACCGCTGTCTAAGGTATACCAAAAAAATGTCAAAAAAGGTGAGGCTTAGAAAGCGTTTTTCCCAAAAGCGATGTCTAAGGTGTACCTTATAATGTCAAAAAGCGTTGTCTAAAGGTACCATAGACAACGCTTTTCATTAAATAGACCCCCTTTAGACAGCGCTTTTGGTATTACCCAAAGCGCTGTCTAAACCTATAGCAGCGCAGGTTTATACAGCGCTTAAAAGCGCTGTCTAAGGGCAAAAAAAGCGCTGTCTAAGGTCTTTTTTGTGGTAGTGATGGTATGTAGTAAACATACTTTTAAAACAACTCTCATTTATTCAAACCCTAATATTTATTTTTCATATAACCACAAACACCTCATTTTGAAGACACTAATTGGTCTCTGCTTCGTTCTTTATTTTCACTCATAGTAGGAAGAGTCTTTATTGCAAAACATAGAGAATACATTCTTTTCTATTTTCTATTACTCGTTGTCGTTGGAGTCGGGTTCTAAAGCTATAAGGTAAGTTTTACACAGAGGAGTTTGTTTCTCATTATGATAATAAAGTTTTGATTTTTGGGGTTTTAGTATGTTTATTTTAAGTTTTTGGCATTATAGTTACCATGTTTGTTTATGTTGAAGAATATGACATTTGCATTAAGACTTGTTAAAGTTTTACTATCCATTGTTAAAATTTGTCGGCCTCTTTTGTAATGATTAACAATTTTGTAGATTATATGATAAATTAAATTGTATAAAAAAAATTGGTCTATAGTGCTTCTATCTAACAAAGTGGTTGATGATAGCGGTGTAGATCAATGTGATATTGATGTTGAGAATGAGTCATGCATTAGACGGAATGAGTTGAATACAAATGATCAAGATGAGGATCTTATAGCGGATGAGTCATATATCAGAAATGACCATAACGAGGGAATTTGGATCCATTCATCCGTCCGCATTGCTAAGACACAAGTAATTCATATTCCAACCAAGAAAAGAAAGAGATGTTAGTGAAAGAGGTAAAATTTGTTATATACTTGATTTCTTTATTATATTTGTTATATATTATGTCATATTTGTTATATATTAGTGAAAGAGCATTTTATTTTCATTTTTTACATGGTAATGTTATTTAGACTCCAACAAGATCCAAAACAAAGGATAAGCGGATTCCGGAGCATACCGAATCCGTTGTTTCAAAAAAATAGGTACATCACAATTATATGATATTTATGCATAGAAAATGTTAAATTGGATATCTTATACTTCATCTAACAAATTATATGATATATAGCTGTTAATCTTACACTTGTTGAATCTTACAGTGGAAATTGGTTGTTGGTCGCAATTAACCACAGCGGAGAGTCAACCCCATTATTACATGGAATTATGTGAAGGTATATTAATTATCACATGTTTTATTATATTAGTGATGCTACTTGATAAAACTTAGGATTTATCCATATTTTCTTTTAATTGAATTACAATCTTTGTGTTTTCAGGACCTATAATGTAGATTTGAAGCAATGCTTTGGTTGAATGCAAAAGTATTAGTATAAGTAATATGTGCATTTGTAGAAAAAATGTAATGATTTGTAATTATAAATAGGTGTATATATAATTTTGGTTTGTAATTTTAAATATATATATTGGTTTGAATTGCCAATTGTTTTGCATATATAATTTTGGTGTAAATTGCCAATGGTTTGAATTGCCAATTTCTGAAAAAACTTGCTGGTTGAAAAACAGGTAAAATTCTGGTTGAAAAAACCTGGTAAAAATTGTGGTTTAAAAAAATTTATATAAAATTTTTCGTATACCTTAGACAGCGCTTCTGGAGAAAGCGCTGTCTAAGGTAGGGATTAGACAGCGCTTTTGACAAAAGCGCTGTCTAAGGTAGGGCTTAGAAAGCGCTTTTGACAAAAGCGCTGTCTAAGGTATACCTAGAAAAATTCAAAAAGGTTGACCTTAGACAGCGCTTTCACCAAAACCGCTGTCTAAGGTATACCAAAAAAATGTCAAAAAAGGTGAGGCTTAGAAAGCGTTTTTCCCAAAAGCGATGTCTAAGGTGTACCTTATAATGTCAAAAAGCGTTGTCTAAAGGTACCATAGACAACGCTTTTCATTAAATAGACCCCCTTTAGACAGCGCTTTTGGTATTACCCAAAGCGCTGTCTAAACCTATAGCAGCGCAGGTTTATACAGCGCTTAAAAGCGCTGTCTAAGGGCAAAAAAAAGCGCTGTCTAAGGTCTTTTTTGTGGTAGTGATGGTATGTAGTAAACATACTTTTAAAACAACTCTCATTTATTCAAACCCTAATATTTATTTTTCATATAACCACAAACACCTCATTTTGAAGACACTAATTGGTCTCTGCTTCGTTCTTTATTTTCACTCATAGTAGGAAGAGTCTTTATTGCAAAACATAGAGAATACATTCTTTTCTATTTTCTATTACTCGTTGTCGTTGGAGTCGGGTTCTAAAGCTATAAGGTAAGTTTTACACAGAGGAGTTTGTTTCTCATTATGATAATAAAGTTTTGATTTTTGGGGTTTTAGTATGTTTATTTTAAGTTTTTGGCATTATAGTTACCATGTTTGTTTATGTTGAAGAATATGACATTTGCATTAAGACTTGTTAAAGTTTTACTATCCATTGTTAAAATTTGTCGGCCTCTTTTGTAATGATTAACAATTTTGTAGATTATATGATAAATTAAATTGTATAAAAAAAATTGGTCTATAGTGCTTCTATCTAACAAAGTGGTTGATGATAGCGGTGTAGATCAATGTGATATTGATGTTGAGAATGAGTCATGCATTAGACGGAATGAGTTGAATACAAATGATCAAGATGAGGATCTTATATCGGATGAGTCATATATCAGAAATGACCATAACGAGGGAATTTGGATCCATTCATCCGTCCGCATTGCTAAGACACAAGTAATTCATATTCCAACCAAGAAAAGAAAGAGATGTTAGTGAAAGAGGTAAAATTTGTTATATACTTGATTTCTTTATTATATTTGTTATATATTATGTCATATTTGTTATATATTAGTGAAAGAGCATTTTATTTTCATTTTTTACATGGTAATGTTATTTAGACTCCAACAAGATCCAAAACAAAGGATAAGCGGATTCCGGAGCATACCGAGTCCGTTGTTTCAAAAAAATAGGTACATCACAATTATATGATATTTATGCATAGAAAATGTTAAATTGGATATCTTATACTTCATCTAACAAATTATATGATATATAGCTGTTAATCTTACACTTGTTTAATCTTACAGTGGACATTGGTTGTTGGTCGCAATTAACCACAGCGGAGAGTCAACCCCATTATTACATGGAATTATGTGAAGGTATATTAATTATCACATGTTTTATTATATTAGTGATGCTACTTGATAAAACTTAGGATTTATCCATATTTTCTTTTAATTGAATTACAATCTTTGTGTTTTCAGGACCTATAATGTAGATTTGAAGCAATGCTTTGGTTGAATGCAAAAGTATTAGTATAAGTAATATGTGCATTTGTAGAAAAAATGTAATGATTTGTAATTATAAATAGGTGTATATATAATTTTGGTTTGTAATTTTAAATATATATATTGGTTTGAATTGCCAATTGTTTTGCATATATAATTTTGGTGTAAATTGCCAATGGTTTGAATTGCCAATTTCTGAAAAAACTTGCTGGTTGAAAAACAGGTAAAATTCTGGTTGAAAAAACCTGGTAAAAATTGTGGTTTAAAAAAATTTATATAAAATTTTTCGTATACCTTAGACAGCGCTTCTGGAGAAAGCGCTGTCTAAGGTAGGGATTAGACAGCGCTTTTGACAAAAGCGCTGTCTAAGGTAGGGCTTAGAAAGCGCTTTTGACAAAAGCGCTGTCTAAGGTATACCTAGAAAAATTCAAAAAGGTTGACCTTAGACAGCGCTTTCACCAAAACCGCTGTCTAAGGTATACCAAAAAAATGTCAAAAAAGGTGAGGCTTAGAAAGCGTTTTTCCCAAAAGCGATGTCTAAGGTGTACCTTATAATGTCAAAAAGCGTTGTCTAAAGGTACCATAGACAACGCTTTTCATTAAATAGACCCCCTTTAGACAGCGCTTTTGGTATTACCCAAAGCGCTGTCTAAACCTATAGCAGCGCAGGTTTATACAGCGCTTAAAAGCGCTGTCTAAGGGCAAAAAAAGCGCTGTCTAAGGTCTTTTTTGTGGTAGTGATGGTATGTAGTAAACATACTTTTAAAACAACTCTCATTTATTCAAACCCTAATATTTATTTTTCATATAACCACAAACACCTCATTTTGAAGACACTAATTGGTCTCTGCTTCGTTCTTTATTTTCACTCATAGTAGGAAGAGTCTTTATTGCAAAACATAGAGAATACATTCTTTTCTATTTTCTATTACTCGTTGTCGTTGGAGTCGGGTTCTAAAGCTATAAGGTAAGTTTTACACAGAGGAGTTTGTTTCTCATTATGATAATAAAGTTTTGATTTTTGGGGTTTTAGTATGTTTATTTTAAGTTTTTGGCATTATAGTTACCATGTTTGTTTATGTTGAAGAATATGACATTTGCATTAAGACTTGTTAAAGTTTTACTATCCATTGTTAAAATTTGTCGGCCTCTTTTGTAATGATTAACAATTTTGTAGATTATATGATAAATTAAATTGTAAAAAAAAATTGGTCTATAGTGCTTCTATCTAACAAAGTGGTTGATGATAGCGGTGTAGATCAATGTGATATTGATGTTGAGAATGAGTCATGCATTAGACGGAATGAGTTGAATACAAATGATCAAGATGAGGATCTTATATCGGATGAGTCATATATCAGAAATGACCATAACGAGGGAATTTGGATCCATTCATCCGTCCGCATTGCTAAGACACAAGTAATTCATATTCCAACCAAGAAAAGAAAGAGATGTTAGTGAAAGAGGTAAAATTTGTTATATACTTGATTTCTTTATTATATTTGTTATATATTATGTCATATTTGTTATATATTAGTGAAAGAGCATTTTATTTTCATTTTTTACATGGTAATGTTATTTAGACTCCAACAAGATCCAAAACAAAGGATAAGCGGATTCCGGAGCATACCGAGTCCGTTGTTTCAAAAAAATAGGTACATCACAATTATATGATATTTATGCATAGAAAATGTTAAATTGGATATCTTATACTTCATCTAACAAATTATATGATATATAGCTGTTAATCTTACACTTGTTTAATCTTACAGTGGACATTGGTTGTTGGTCGCAATTAACCACAGCGGAGAGTCAACCCCATTATTACATGGAATTATGTGAAGGTATATTAATTATCACATGTTTTATTATATTAGTGATGCTACTTGATAAAACTTAGGATTTATCCATATTTTCTTTTAATTGAATTACAATCTTTGTGTTTTCAGGACCTATAATGTAGATTTGAAGCAATGCTTTGGTTGAATGCAAAAGTATTAGTATAAGTAATATGTGCATTTGTAGAAAAAATGTAATGATTTGTAATTATAAATAGGTGTATATATAATTTTGGTTTGTAATTTTAAATATATATATTGGTTTGAATTGCCAATTGTTTTGCATATATAATTTTGGTGTAAATTGCCAATGGTTTGAATTGCCAATTTCTGAAAGAACTTGCTGGTTGAAAAACAGGTAAAATTCTGGTTGAAAAAACCTGGTAAAAATTGTGGTTTAAAAAAATTTATATAAAATTTTTCTTATACCTTAGACAGCGCTTCTGGAGAAAGCGCTGTCTAAGGTAGGGATTAGATAGCGCTTTTGACAAAAGCGCTGTCTAAGGAAGGGCTTAGAAAGCGCTTTTGACAAAAGCCCTGTCTAAGGTATACCTAGAAAAATTCAAAAAGGTTGACCTTAGACAGCGCTTTCACCAAAACCGATGTCTAAGGTATACCAAAAAAATGTCAAAAAAGGTGAGGCTTAGAAAGCGCTTTTTCCAAAAGCGATGTCTAAGGTGTACCTTATAATGTCAAAAAGTGCTGTCTAAAGGTACCATAGACAGCGCTTTTCATTAAATAGACCCCCCTTTAGACAGCGCTTTTGGTATTACCCAAAGCGCTGTCTAAACCTATAGCAGCGCAGGTTTATACAGCGCTTAAAAGCGCTGTCTAAGGGCAAAAAAAGCGCTGTCTAAGGTCTTTTTTGTGGTAGTGATGGTATGTAGTAGACATACTTTTAAAACAACTCTCATTTATTCAAACCCTAATATTTATTTTTCATATAACCACAAACACCTCATTTTGAAGACACTAATTGGTCTCTGCTTCGTTCTTTATTTTCACTCATAGTAGGAAAAGTCTTTATTGCAAAACATAGAGAATACATTCTTTTCTATTTTCTATTACTCGTTGTCGTTGGAGTCGGGTTCTAAAGCTATAAGGTAAGTTTTACACAGAGTAGTTTGTTTCTCATTATGATAATAAAGTTTTGATTTTTGGGGTTTTAGTATGTTTATTTTAAGTTTTTGGCATTATAGTTACCATGTTTGTTTATGTTGAAGAATATGACATTTGCATTAAGACTTGTTAAAGTTTTACTATCCATTGTTAAAATTTGTCGGCCTCTTTTGTAATGATTAACAATTTTGTAGATTATATGATAAATTAAATTGTAAAAAAAAAATTGGTCTATAGTGCTTATATCTAACAAAGTGGTTGATGATAGCGGTGTAGATCAATGTGATATTGATGTTGAGAATGAGTCATGCATTAGACGGAATGAGTTGAATACAAATGATCAAGATGAGGATCTTATAGCGGATGAGTCATATATCAGAAATGACCATAACGAGGGAATTTGGATCCATTCATCCGTCCGCATTGCTAAGACACAAGTAATTCATATTCCAACCAAGAAAAGAAAGAGATGTTAGTGAAAGAGGTAAAATTTGTTATATACTTGATTTATTTATTATATTTGTTATATATTATGTCATATTTGTTATATATTAGTGAAAGAGCATTTTATTTTCATTTTTTACATGGTAATGTTATTTAGACTCCAACAAGATCCAAAACAAAGGATAAGCGGATTCCGGAGCATACCGAGTCCGTTGTTTCAAAAAAACAGGTACATCACAATTATATGATATTTATGCATAGAAAATGTTAAATTGGATATCTTATACTTCATCTAACAAATTATATGATATATAGCTGTTAATCTTACACTTGTTTAATCTTACAGTGGACATTGGTTGTTGGTCGCAATTAACCACAGCGGAGAGTCAACCCCATTATTACATGGAATTATGTGAAGGTATATTAATTATCACATGTTTTATTATATTAGTGATGCTACTTGATAAAACTTAGGATTTATCCATATTTTCTTTTAATTGAATTACAATCTTTGTGTTTTCAGGACCTATAATGTAGATTTGAAGCAATGCTTTGGTTGAATGCAAAAGTATTAGTATAAGTAATATGTGCATTTGTAGAAAAAATGTAATGATTTGTAATTATAAATAGGTGTATATATAATTTTGGTTTGTAATTTTAAATATATATATTGGTTTGAATTGCCAATTGTTTTGCATATATAATTTTGGTGTAAATTGCCAATGGTTTGAATTGCCAATTTCTGAAAAAACTTGCTGGTTGAAAAACAGGTAAAATTCTGGTTGAAAAAACCTGGTAAAAATTGTGGTTTATAAAAATTTATATAAAATTTTTCGTATACCATAGACAGCGCTTCTGGAGAAAGCGCTGTCTAAGGTAGGGATTAGACAGCGCTTTTGACAAAAGCGCTGTCTAAGGTAGGGCTTAGAAAGCGCTTTTGAGAAAAGCGCTGTCTAAGGTATACCTAGAAAAATTCAAAAAGGTTGACCTTAGACAGCGCTTTCACCAAAACCGCTGTCTAAGGTATACCAAAAAAATGTCAAAAAAGGTGAGGCTTAGAAAGCGTTTTTTCCAAAAGCGATGTCTAAGGTGTACCTTATAATGTCAAAAAGCGTTGTCTAAAGGTACCATAGACAACGCTTTTCATTAAATAGACCCCCTTTAGACAGCGCTTTTGGTATTACCCAAAGTGCTGTCTAAACCTATAGCAGCGCAGGTTTATACAGCGCTTAAAAGCGCTGTCTAAGGGCAAAAAAAGCGCTGTCTAAGGTCTTTTTTGTGGTAGTGATGGTATGTAGTAAACATACTTTTAAAGCAACTCTCATTTATTCAAACCCTAATATTTATTTTTCATATAACCACAAACACCTCATTTTGAAGACACTAATTGGTCTCTGCTTCGTTCTTTATTTTCACTCATAGTAGGAAGAGTCTTTATTGCAAAACATAGAGAATACATTCTTTTCTATTTTCTATTACTCGTTGTCGTTGGAGTCGGGTTCTAAAGCTATAAGGTAAGTTTTACACAGAGGAGTTTGTTTCTCATTATGATAATAAAGTTTTGATTTTTGGGGTTTTAGTATGTTTATTTTAAGTTTTTGGCATTATAGTTACCATGTTTGTTTATGTTGAAGAATATGACATTTGCATTAAGACTTGTTAAAGTTTTACTATCCATTGTTAAAATTTGTCGGCCTCTTTTGTAATGATTAACAATTTTGTAGATTATATGATAAATTAAATTGTAAAAAAAAATTGGTCTATAGTGCTTCTATCTAACAAAGTGGTTGATGATAGCGGTGTAGATCAATGTGATATTGATGTTGAGAATGAGTCATGCATTAGACGGAATGAGTTGAATACAAATGATCAAGATGAGGATCTTATAGCGGATGAGTCATATATCATAAATGACCATAACGAGGGAATTTGGATCCATTCATCCGTCCGCATTGCTAAGACACAAGTAATTCATATTCCAACCAAGAAAAGAAAGAGATGTTAGTGAAAGAGGTAAAATTTGTTATATACTTGATTTCTTTATTATATTTGTTATATATTATGTCATATTTGTTATATATTAGTGAAAGAGCATTTTATTTTCATTTTTTACATGGTAATGTTATTTAGACTCCAACAAGATCCAAAACAAAGGATAAGCGGATTCCGGAGCATACCGAGTCCGTTGTTTCAAAAAAACAGGTACATCACAATTATATGATATTTATGCATAGAAAATGTTAAATTGGATATCTTATACTTCATCTAACAAATTATATGATATATAGCTGTTAATCTTACACTTGTTTAATCTTACAGTGGACATTGGTTGTTGGTCGCAATTAACCACAGCGGAGAGTCAACCCCATTATTACATGGAATTATGTGAAGGTATATTAATTATCACATGTTTTATTATATTAGTGATGCTACTTGATAAAACTTAGGATTTATCCATATTTTCTTTTAATTGAATTACAATCTTTGTGTTTTCAGGACCTATAATGTAGATTTGAAGCAATGCTTTGGTTGAATGCAAAAGTATTAGTATAAGTAATATGTGCATTTGTAGAAAAAATGTAATGATTTGTAATTATAAATAGGTGTATATATAATTTTGGTTTGTAATTTTAAATATATATATTGGTTTGAATTGCCAATTGTTTTGCATATATAATTTTGGTGTAAATTGCCAATGGTTTGAATTGCCAATTTCTGAAAGAACTTGCTGGTTGAAAAACAGGTAAAATTCTGGTTGAAAAAACATGGTAAAAATTGTGGTTTAAAAAAATTTATATAAAATTTTTCTTATACCTTAGACAGCGCTTCTGGAGAAAGCGCTGTCTAAGGTAGGGATTAGACAGCGCTTTTGACAAAAGCGCTGTCTAAGGTAGGGCTTAGAAAGCGCTTTTGACAAAAGCCCTGTCTAAGGTATACCTAGAAAAATTCAAAAAGGTTGACCTTAGACAGCGCTTTCACCAAAACCGATGTCTAAGGTATACCAAAAAAATGTCAAAAAAGGTGAGGCTTAGAAAGCGCTTTTTCCAAAAGCGATGTCTAAGGTGTACCTTATAATGTCAAAAAGTGCTGTCTAAAGGTACCATAGACAGCGCTTTTCATTAAATAGACCCCCCTTTAGACAGCGCTTTTGGTATTACCCAAAGCGCTGTCTAAACCTATAGCAGCGCAGGTTTATACAGCGCTTAAAAGCGCTGTCTAAGGGCAAAAAAAGCGCTGTCTAAGGTCTTTTTTGTGGTAGTGATGGTATATAGTAGACATACTTTTAAAACAACTCTCATTTATTCAAACCCTAATATTTATTTTTCATATAACCACAAACACCTCATTTTGAAGACACTAATTGGTCTCTGCTTCGTTCTTTATTTTCACTCATAGTAGGAAAAGTCTTTATTGCAAAACATAGAGAATACATTCTTTTCTATTTTCTATTACTCGTTGTCGTTGGAGTCGGGTTCTAAAGCTATAAGGTAAGTTTTACACAGAGTAGTTTGTTTCTCATTATGATAATAAAGTTTTGATTTTTGGGGTATTAGTATGTTTATTTTAAGTTTTTGGCATTATAGTTACCATGTTTGTTTATGTTGAAGAATATGACATTTGCATTAAGACTTGTTAAAGTTTTACTATCCATTGTTAAAATTTGTCGGCCTCTTTTGTAATGATTAACAATTTTGTAGATTATATGATAAATTAAATTGTAAAAAAAAAATTGGTCTATAGTGCTTATATCTAACAAAGTGGTTGATGATAGCGGTGTAGATCAATGTGATATTGATGTTGAGAATGAGTCATGCATTAGACGGAATGAGTTGAATACAAATGATCAAGATGAGGATCTTATAGCGGATGAGTCATATATCAGAAATGACCATAACGAGGGAATTTGGATCCATTCATCCGTCCGCATTGCTAAGACACAAGTAATTCATATTCCAACCAAGAAAAGAAAGAGATGTTAGTGAAAGAGGTAAAATTTGTTATATACTTGATTTCTTTATTATATTTGTTATATATTATGTCATATTTGTTATATATTAGTGAAAGAGCATTTTATTTTCATTTTTTACATGGTAATGTTATTTAGACTCCAACAAGATCCAAAACAAAGGATAAGCGGATTCCGGAGCATACCGAGTCCGTTGTTTCAAAAAAACAGGTACATCACAATTATATGATATTTATGCATAGAAAATGTTAAATTGGATATCTTATACTTCATCTAACAAATTATATGATATATAGCTGTTAATCTTACACTTGTTTAATCTTACAGTGGACATTGGTTGTTGGTCGCAATTAACCACAGCGGAGAGTCAACCCCATTATTACATGGAATTATGTGAAGGTATATTAATTATCACATGTTTTATTATATTAGTGATGCTACTTGATAAAACTTAGGATTTATCCATATTTTCTTTTAATTGAATTACAATCTTTGTGTTTTCAGGACCTATAATGTAGATTTGAAGCAATGCTTTGGTTGAATGCAAAAGTATTAGTATAAGTAATATGTGCATTTGTAGAAAAAATGTAATGATTGGTAATTATAAATAGGTGTATATATAATTTTGGTTTGTAATTTTAAATATATATATTGGTTTGATTTGCCAATTGTTTTGCATATATAATTTTGGTGTAAATTGCCAATGGTTTGAATTACCAATTTCTGAAAAAACTTGCTGGTTGAAAAACAGGTAAAATTCTGGTTGAAAAAACCTGGTAAAAATTGTGGTTTAAAAAAATTTATATAAAATTTTTCGTATACCATAGACAGCGCTTCTGGAGAAAGCGCTGTCTAAGGTAGGGATTAGACAGCGCTTTTGACAAAAGCGCTGTCTAAGGTAGGGCTTAGAAAGCGCTTTTGACAAAAGCGCTGTCTAAGGTATACCTAGAAAAATTCAAAAAGGTTGACCTTAGACAGCGCTTTCACCAAAACCGCTGTCTAAGGTATACCAAAAAAATGTCAAAAAAGGTGAGGCTTAGAAAGCGTTTTTTCCAAAAGCGATGTCTAAGGTGTACCTTATAATGTCAAAAAGCGCTGTCTAAAGGTACCATAGACAGCGCTTTTCATTAAATAGACCCCCCTTTAGACAGCGCTTTTGGTATTACCCAAAGCGCTGTCTAAACCTATAGCAGCGCAGGTTTATACAGCGCTTAAAAGCACTGTCTAAGGGCAAAAAAAGCGCTTTCTAAGGTCTTTTTTGTGGTAGTGATGGTATGTAGTAGACATACTTTTAAAACAACTCTCATTTATTCAAACCCTAATATTTATTTTTCATATAACCACAAACACCTCATTTTGAAGACACTAATTGGTCTCTGCTTCGTTCTTTATTTTCACTCATAGTAGGAAAAGTCTTTATTGCAAAACATAGAGAATACATTCTTTTCTATTTTCTATTACTCGTTGTCGTTGGAGTCGGGTTCTAAAGCTATAAGGTAAGTTTTACACAGAGGAGTTTGTTTCTCATTGTGATAATAAAGTTTTGATTTTTGGGGTTTTAGTATGTTTATTTTAAGTTTTTGGCATTATAGTTACCATGTTTGTTTATGTTGAAGAATATGACATTTGCATTAAGACTTGTTAAAGTTTTACTATCCATTGTTAAAATTTGTCGGCCTCTTTTGTAATGATTAACAATTTTGTAGATTATATGATAAATTAAATTGTAAAAAAAAAATTGGTCTATAGTGCTTATATCTAACAAAGTGGTTGATGATAGCGGTGTAGATCAATGTGATATTGATGTTGAGAATGAGTCATGCATTAGACGGAATGAGTTGAATACAAATGATCAAGATGAGGATCTTATAGCGGATGAGTCATATATCAGAAATGACCATAACGAGGGAATTTGGATCCATTCATCCGTCCGCATTGCTAAGACACAAGTAATTCATATTCCAACCAAGAAAATTAAGAGATGTTAGTGAAAGAGGTAAAATTTGTTATATACTTGATTTCTTTATTATATTTGTTATATATTATGTCATATTTGTTATATATTAGTGAAAGAGCATTTTATTTTCATTTTTTACATGGTAATGTTATTTAGACTCCAACAAGATCCAAAACAAAGGATAAGCGGATTCCGGAGCATACCGAGTCCGTTGTTTCAAAAAAACAGGTACATCACAATTATATGATATTTATGCATAGAAAATGTTAAATTGGATATCTTATACTTCATCTAACAAATTATATGATATATAGCTGTTAATCTTACACTTGTTTAATCTTACAGTGGACATTGGTTGTTGGTCGCAATTAACCACAGCGGAGAGTCAACCCCATTATTACATGGAATTATGTGAAGGTATATTAATTATCACATGTTTTATTATATTAGTGATGCTACTTGATAAAACTTAGGATTTATCCATATTTTCTTTTAATTGAATTACAATCTTTGTGTTTTCAGGACCTATAATGTAGATTTGAAGCAATGCTTTGGTTGAATGCAAAAGTATTAGTATAAGTAATATGTGCATTTGTAGAAAAAATGTAATGATTTGTAATTATAAATAGGTGTATATATAATTTTGGTTTGTAATTTTAAATATATATATTGGTTTGAATTGCCAATTGTTTTGCATATATAATTTTGGTGTAAATTGCCAATGGTTTGAATTGCCAATTTCTGAAAAAACTTGCTGGTTGAAAAACAGGTAAAATTCTGGTTGAAAAAACCTGGTAAAAATTGTGGTTTATAAAAATTTATATAAAATTTTTCGTATACCATAGACAGCGCTTCTGGAGAAAGCGCTGTCTAAGGTAGGGATTAGACAGCGCTTTTGACAAAAGCGCTGTCTAAGGTAGGGCTTAGAAAGCGCTTTTGACAAAAGCGCTGTCTAAGGTATACCTAGAAAAATTCAAAAAGGTTGACCTTAGACAGCGCTTTCACCAAAACCGCTGTCTAAGGTATACCAAAAAAATGTCAAAAAAGGTGAGGCTTAGAAAGCGTTTTTTCCAAAAGCGATGTCTAAGGTGTACCTTATAATGTCAAAAAGCGCTGTCTAAAGGTACCATAGACAGCGCTTTTCATTAAATAGACCCCCCTTTAGACAGCGCTTTTGGTATTACCCAAAGCGCTGTCTAAACCTATAGCAGCGCAGGTTTATACAGCGCTTAAAAGCGCTGTCTAAGGGCAAAAAAAGCGCTGTCTAAGGTCTTTTTTGTGGTAGTGATGGTATGTAGTAGACATACTTTTAAAACAACTCTCATTTATTCAAACCCTAATATTTATTTTTCATATAACCACAAACACCTCATTTTGAAGACACTAATTGGTCTCTGCTTCGTTCTTTATTTTCACTCATAGTAGGAAAAGTCTTTATTGCAAAACATAGAGAATACATTCTTTTCTATTTTCTATTACTCGTTGTCGTTGGAGTCGGGTTCTAAAGCTATAAGGTAAGTTTTACACAGAGGAGTTTGTTTCTCATTATGATAATAAAGTTTTGATTTTTGGGGTTTTAGTATGTTTATTTTAAGTTTTTGGCATTATAGTTACCATGTTTGTTTATGTTGAAGAATATGACATTTGCATTAAGACTTGTTAAAGTTTTACTATCCATTGTTAAAATTTGTCGGCCTCTTTTGTAATGATTAACAATTTTGTAGATTATATGATAAATTAAATTGTAAAAAAAAATTGGTCTATAGTGCTTCTATCTAACAAAGTGGTTGATGATAGCGGTGTAGATCAATGTGATATTGATGTTGAGAATGAGTCATGCATTAGACGGAATGAGTTGAATACAAATGATCAAGATGAGGATCTTATAGCGGATGAGTCATATATCAGAAATGACCATAACGAGGGAATTTGGATCCATTCATCCGTCCGCATTGCTAAGACACAAGTAATTCATATTCCAACCAAGAAAAGAAAGAGATGTTAGTGAAAGAGGTAAAATTTGTTATATACTTGATTTCTTTATTATATTTGTTATATATTATGTCATATTTGTTATATATTAGTGAAAGAGCATTTTATTTTCATTTTTTACATGGTAATGTTATTTAGATTCCAACAAGATCCAAAACAAAGGAGAAGCGGATTCCGGAGCATACCGAGTCCGTTGTTTCAAAAAAATAGGTACATCACAATTATATGATATTTATGCATAGAAAATGTTAAATTGGATATCTTATACTTCATCTAACAAATTATATGATATATAGCTGTTAATCTTACACTTGTTTAATCTTACAGTGGACATTGGTTGTTGGTCGAAATTAACCACAGCGGAGAGTCAACCCCATTATTACATGGAATTATGTGAAGGTATATTAATTATCACATGTTTTATTATATTAGTGATGCTACTTGATAAAACTTAGGATTTATCCATATTTTCTTTTAATTGAATTACAATCTTTGTGTTTTCAGGACCTATAATGTAGATTTGAAGCAATGCTTTGGTTGAATGCAAAAGTATTAATATAAGTAATATGTGCATTTGTAGAAAAAATGTAATGATTTGTAATTATAAATAGGTGTATATATAATTTTGGTTTGTAATTTTAAATATATATATTGGTTTGAATTGCCAATTGTTTTGCATATATAATTTTGGTGTAAATTGCCAATGGTTTGAATTGCCAATTTCTGAAAAAACTTGCTGGTTGAAAAATAGGTAAAATTCTGGTTGAAAAAACCTGGTAAAAATTGTGGTTTAAAAAAATTTATATAAAATTTTTCGTATACCTTAGACAGCGCTTCTGGAGAAAGCGCTGTCTAAGGTAGGGATTAGACAGCGCTTTTGACAAAAGCGCTGTCTAAGGTAGGGCTTAGAAAGCGCTTTTGACAAAAGCGCTGTCTAAGGTATACCTAGAAAAATTCAAAAAGGTTGACCTTAGACAGCGCTTTCACCAAAACCGCTGTCTAAGGTATACCAAAAAAATGTCAAAAAAGGTGAGGCTTAGAAAGCGTTTTTTCCAAAAGCGATGTCTAAGGTGTACCTTATAATGTCAAAAAGCGCTGTCTAAAGGTACCATAGACAGCGCTTTTCATTAAATAGACCCCCCTTTAGACAGCGCTTTTGGTATTACCCAAAGCGCTGTCTAAACCTATAGCAGCGCAGGTTTATACAGCGCTTAAAAGCGCTGTCTAAGGGCAAAAAAAGCGCTGTCTAAGGTCTTTTTTGTGGTAGTGATGGTATGTAGTAGACATACTTTTAAAACAACTCTCATTTATTCAAACCCTAATATTTATTTTTCATATAACCACAAACACCTCATTTTGAAGACACTAATTGGTCTCTGCTTCGTTCTTTATTTTCACTCATAGTAGGAAAAGTCTTTATTGCAAAACATAGAGAATACATTCTTTTCTATTTTCTATTACTCGTTGTCGTTGGAGTCGGGTTCTAAAGCTATAAGGTAAGTTTTACACAGAGGAGTTTGTTTCTCATTATGATAATAAAGTTTTGATTTTTGGGGTTTTAGTATGTTTATTTTAAGTTTTTGGCATTATAGTTACCATGTTTGTTTATGTTGAAGAATATGACATTTGCATTAAGACTTGTTAAAGTTTTACTATCCATTGTTAAAATTTGTCGGCCTCTTTTGTAATGATTAACAATTTTGTAGATTATATGATAAATTAAATTGTAAAAAAAAATTGGTCTATAGTGCTTCTATCTAACAAAGTGGTTGATGATAGCGGTGTAGATCAATGTGATATTGATGTTGAGAATGAGTCATGCATTAGACGGAATGAGTTGAATACAAATGATCAAGATGAGGATCTTATAGCGGATGAGTCATATATCAGAAATGACCATAACGAGGGAATTTGGATCCATTCATCCGTCCGCATTGCTAAGACACAAGTAATTCATATTCCAACCAAGAAAAGAAAGAGATGTTAGTGAAAGAGGTAAAATTTGTTATATACTTGATTTCTTTATTATATTTGTTATATATTATGTCATATTTGTTATATATTAGTGAATGAGCATTTTATTTTCATTTTTTACATGGTAATGTTATTTAGATTCCAACAAGATCCAAAACAAAGGAGAAGCGGATTCCGGAGCATACCGAGTCCGTTGTTTCAAAAAAATAGGTACATCACAATTATATGATATTTATGCATAGAAAATGTTAAATTGGATATCTTATACTTCATCTAACAAATTATATGATATATAGCTGTTAATCTTACACTTGTTTAATCTTACAGTGGACATTGGTTGTTGGTCGAAATTAACCACAGCGGAGAGTCAACCCCATTATTACATGGAATTATGTGAAGGTATATTAATTATCACATGTTTTATTATATTAGTGATGCTACTTGATAAAACTTAGGATTTATCCATATTTTCTTTTAATTGAATTACAATCTTTGTGTTTTCAGGACCTATAATGTAGATTTGAAGCAATGCTTTGGTTGAATGCAAAAGTATTAATATAAGTAATATGTGCATTTGTAGAAAAAATGTAATGATTTGTAATTATAAATAGGTGTATATATAATTTTGGTTTGTAATTTTAAATATATATATTGGTTTGAATTGCCAATTGTTTTGCATATATAATTTTGGTGTAAATTGCCAATGGTTTGAATTGCCAATTTCTGAAAAAACTTGCTGGTTGAAAAATAGGTAAAATTCTGGTTGAAAAAACCTGGTAAAAATTGTGGTTTAAAAAAATTTATATAAAATTTTTCGTATACCTTAGACAGCGCTTCTGGAGAAAGAGCTGTCTAAGGTAGGGATTAGACAGCGCTTTTGACAAAAGCGCTGTCTAAGGTAGGGCTTAGAAAGCGCTTTTGACAAAAGCGCTGTCTAAGGTATACCTAGAAAAATTCAAAAAGGTTGACCTTAGACAGCGCTTTCACCAAAACCGCTGTCTAAGGTATACCAAAAAAATGTCAAAAAAGGTGAGGCTTAGAAAGCGTTTTTTCCAAAAGCGATGTCTAAGGTGTACCTTATAATGTCAAAAAGCGCTGTCTAAAGGTACCATAGACAGCGCTTTTCATTAAATAGACCCCCCTTTAGACAGCGCTTTTGGTATTACCCAAAGCGCTGTCTAAACCTATAGCAGCGCAGGTTTATACAGCGCTTAAAAGCGCTGTCTAAGGGCAAAAAAAAGCGCTGTCTAAGGTCTTTTTTGTGGTAGTGATGGTATGTAGTAGACATACTTTTAAAACAACTCTCATTTATTCAAACCCTAATATTTATTTTTCATATAACCACAAACACCTCATTTTGAAGACACTAATTGGTCTCTGCTTCGTTCTTTATTTTCACTCATAGTAGGAAAAGTCTTTATTGCAAAACATAGAGAATACATTCTTTTCTATTTTCTATTACTCGTTGTCGTTGGAGTCGGGTTCTAAAGCTATAAGGTAAGTTTTACACAGAGGAGTTTGTTTCTCATTATGATAATAAAGTTTTGATTTTTGGGGTTTTAGTATGTTTATTTTAAGTTTTTGGCATTATAGTTACCATGTTTGTTTATGTTGAAGAATATGACATTTGCATTAAGACTTGTTAAAGTTTTACTATCCATTGTTAAAATTTGTCGGCCTCTTTTGTAATGATTAACAATTTTGTAGATTATATGATAAATTAAATTGTAAAAAAAAATTGGTCTATAGTGCTTCTATCTAACAAAGTGGTTGATGATAGCGGTGTAGATCAATGTGATATTGATGTTGAGAATGAGTCATGCATTAGACGGAATGAGTTGAATACAAATGATCAAGATGAGGATCTTATAGCGGATGAGTCATATATCAGAAATGACCATAACGAGGGAATTTGGATCCATTCATCCGTCCGCATTGCTAAGACACAAGTAATTCATATTCCAACCAAGAAAAGAAAGAGATGTTAGTGAAAGAGGTAAAATTTGTTATATACTTGATTTCTTTATTATATTTGTTATATATTATGTCATATTTGTTATATATTAGTGAAAGAGCATTTTATTTTCATTTTTTACATGGTAATGTTATTTAGATTCCAACAAGATCCAAAACAAAGGAGAAGCGGATTCCGGAGCATACCGAGTTCGTTGTTTCAAAAAAATAGGTACATCACAATTATATGATATTTATGCATAGAAAATGTTAAATTGGATATCTTATACTTCATCTAACAAATTATATGATATATAGCTGTTAATCTTACACTTGTTTAATCTTACAGTGGACATTGGTTGTTGGTCGAAATTAACCACAGCGGAGAGTCAACCCCATTATTACATGGAATTATGTGAAGGTATATTAATTATCACATGTTTTATTATATTAGTGATGCTACTTGATAAAACTTAGGATTTATCCATATTTTCTTTTAATTGAATTACAATCTTTGTGTTTTCAGGACCTATAATGTAGATTTGAAGCAATGCTTTGGTTGAATGCAAAAGTATTAATATAAGTAATATGTGCATTTGTAGAAAAAATGTAATGATTTGTAATTATAAATAGGTGTATATATAATTTTGGTTTGTAATTTTAAATATATATATTGGTTTGAATTGCCAATTGTTTTGCATATATAATTTTGGTGTAAATTGCCAATGGTTTGAATTGCCAATTTCTGAAAAAACTTGCTGGTTGAAAAATAGGTAAAATTCTGGTTGAAAAAACCTGGTAAAAATTGTGGTTTAAAAAAATTTATATAAAATTTTTCGTATACCTTAGACAGCGCTTCTGGAGAAAGCGCTGTCTAAGGTAGGGATTAGACAGCGCTTTTGACAAAAGCGCTGTCTAAGGTAGGGCTTAGAAAGCGCTTTTGACAAAAGCGCTGTCTAAGGTATACCTAGAAAAATTCAAAAAGGTTGACCTTAGACAGCGCTTTCACCAAAACCGCTGTCTAAGGTATACCAAAAAAATGTCAAAAAAGGTGAGGCTTAGAAAGCGTTTTTTCCAAAAGCGATGTCTAAGGTGTACCTTATAATGTCAAAAAGCGCTGTCTAAAGGTACCATAGACAGCGCTTTTCATTAAATAGACCCCCCTTTAGACAGCGCTTTTGGTATTACCCAAAGCGCTGTCTAAACCTATAGCAGCGCAGGTTTATACAGCGCTTAAAAGCGCTGTCTAAGGGCAAAAAAAGCGCTGTCTAAGGTCTTTTTTGTGGTAGTGATGGTATGTAGTAGACATACTTTTAAAACAACTCTCATTTATTCAAACCCTAATATTTATTTTTCATATAACCACAAACACCTCATTTTGAAGACACTAATTGGTCTCTGCTTCGTTCTTTATTTTCACTCATAGTAGGAAAAGTCTTTATTGCAAAACATAGAGAATACATTCTTTTCTATTTTCTATTACTCGTTGTCGTTGGAGTCGGGTTCTAAAGCTATAAGGTAAGTTTTACACAGAGGAGTTTGTTTCTCATTATGATAATAAAGTTTTGATTTTTGGGGTTTTAGTATGTTTATTTTAAGTTTTTGGCATTATAGTTACCATGTTTGTTTATGTTGAAGAATATGACATTTGCATTAAGACTTGTTAAAGTTTTACTATCCATTGTTAAAATTTGTCGGCCTCTTTTGTAATGATTAACAATTTTGTAGATTATATGATAAATTAAATTGTAAAAAAAAATTGGTCTATAGTGCTTCTATCTAACAAAGTGGTTGATGATAGCGGTGTAGATCAATGTGATATTGATGTTGAGAATGAGTCATGCATTAGACGGAATGAGTTGAATACAAATGATCAAGATGAGGATCTTATAGCGGATGAGTCATATATCAGAAATGACCATAACGAGGGAATTTGGATCCATTCATCCGTCCGCATTGCTAAGACACAAGTAATTCATATTCCAACCAAGAAAAGAAAGAGATGTTAGTGAAAGAGGTAAAATTTGTTATATACTTGATTTCTTTATTATATTTGTTATATATTATGTCATATTTGTTATATATTAGTGAATGAGCATTTTATTTTCATTTTTTACATGGTAATGTTATTTAGATTCCAACAAGATCCAAAACAAAGGAGAAGCGGATTCCGGAGCATACCGAGTCCGTTGTTTCAAAAAAATAGGTACATCACAATTATATGATATTTATGCATAGAAAATGTTAAATTGGATATCTTATACTTCATCTAACAAATTATATGATATATAGCTGTTAATCTTACACTTGTTTAATCTTACAGTGGACATTGGTTGTTGGTCGAAATTAACCACAGCGGAGAGTCAACCCCATTATTACATGGAATTATGTGAAGGTATATTAATTATCACATGTTTTATTATATTAGTGATGCTACTTGATAAAACTTAGGATTTATCCATATTTTCTTTTAATTGAATTACAATCTTTGTGTTTTCAGGACCTATAATGTAGATTTGAAGCAATGCTTTGGTTGAATGCAAAAGTATTAATATAAGTAATATGTGCATTTGTAGAAAAAATGTAATGATTTGTAATTATAAATAGGTGTATATATAATTTTGGTTTGTAATTTTAAATATATATATTGGTTTGAATTGCCAATTGTTTTGCATATATAATTTTGGTGTAAATTGCCAATGGTTTGAATTGCCAATTTCTGAAAAAACTTGCTGGTTGAAAAATAGGTAAAATTCTGGTTGAAAAAACCTGGTAAAAATTGTGGTTTAAAAAAATTTATATAAAATTTTTCGTATACCTTAGACAGCGCTTCTGGAGAAAGCGCTGTCTAAGGTAGGGATTAGACAGCGCTTTTGACAAAAGCGCTGTCTAAGGTAGGGCTTAGAAAGCGCTTTTGACAAAAGCGCTGTCTAAGGTATACCTAGAAAAATTCAAAAAGGTTGACCTTAGACAGCGCTTTCACCAAAACCGCTGTCTAAGGTATACCAAAAAAATGTCAAAAAAGGTGAGGCTTAGAAAGCGTTTTTTTCCAAAAGCGATGTCTAAGGTGTACCTTATAATGTCAAAAAGCGCTGTCTAAAGGTACCATAGACAGCGCTTTTCATTAAATAGACCCCCCTTTAGACAGCGCTTTTGGTATTACCCAAAGCGCTGTCTAAACCTATAGCAGCGCAGGTTTATACAGCGCTTAAAAGCGCTGTCTAAGGGCAAAAAAAAGCGCTGTCTAAGGTCTTTTTTGTGGTAGTGATGGTATGTAGTAGACATACTTTTAAAACAACTCTCATTTATTCAAACCCTAATATTTATTTTTCATATAACCACAAACACCTCATTTTGAAGACACTAATTGGTCTCTGCTTCGTTCTTTATTTTCACTCATAGTAGGAAAAGTCTTTATTGCAAAACATAGAGAATACATTCTTTTCTATTTTCTATTACTCGTTGTCGTTGGAGTCGGGTTCTAAAGCTATAAGGTAAGTTTTACACAGAGGAGTTTGTTTCTCATTATGATAATAAAGTTTTGATTTTTGGGGTTTTAGTATGTTTATTTTAAGTTTTTGGCATTATAGTTACCATGTTTGTTTATGTTGAAGAATATGACATTTGCATTAAGACTTGTTAAAGTTTTACTATCCATTGTTAAAATTTGTCGGCCTCTTTTGTAATGATTAACAATTTTGTAGATTATATGATAAATTAAATTGTAAAAAAAAATTGGTCTATAGTGCTTCTATCTAACAAAGTGGTTGATGATAGCGGTGTAGATCAATGTGATATTGATGTTGAGAATGAGTCATGCATTAGACGGAATGAGTTGAATACAAATGATCAAGATGAGGATCTTATAGCGGATGAGTCATATATCAGAAATGACCATAACGAGGGAATTTGGATCCATTCATCCGTCCGCATTGCTAAGACACAAGTAATTCATATTCCAACCAAGAAAAGAAAGAGATGTTAGTGAAAGAGGTAAAATTTGTTATATACTTGATTTCTTTATTATATTTGTTATATATTATGTCATATTTGTTATATATTAGTGAAAGAGCATTTTATTTTCATTTTTTACATGGTAATGTTATTTAGATTCCAACAAGATCCAAAACAAAGGAGAAGCGGATTCCGGAGCATACCGAGTTCGTTGTTTCAAAAAAATAGGTACATCACAATTATATGATATTTATGCATAGAAAATGTTAAATTGGATATCTTATACTTCATCTAACAAATTATATGATATATAGCTGTTAATCTTACACTTGTTTAATCTTACAGTGGACATTGGTTGTTGGTCGAAATTAACCACAGCGGAGAGTCAACCCCATTATTACATGGAATTATGTGAAGGTATATTAATTATCACATGTTTTATTATATTAGTGATGCTACTTGATAAAACTTAGGATTTATCCATATTTTCTTTTAATTGAATTACAATCTTTGTGTTTTCAGGACCTATAATGTAGATTTGAAGCAATGCTTTGGTTGAATGCAAAAGTATTAATATAAGTAATATGTGCATTTGTAGAAAAAATGTAATGATTTGTAATTATAAATAGGTGTATATATAATTTTGGTTTGTAATTTTAAATATATATATTGGTTTGAATTGCCAATTGTTTTGCATATATAATTTTGGTGTAAATTGCCAATGGTTTGAATTGCCAATTTCTGAAAAAACTTGCTGGTTGAAAAATAGGTAAAATTCTGGTTGAAAAAACCTGGTAAAAATTGTGGTTTAAAAAAATTTATATAAAATTTTTCGTATACCTTAGACAGCGCTTCTGGAGAAAGAGCTGTCTAAGGTAGGGATTAGACAGCGCTTTTGACAAAAGCGCTGTCTAAGGTAGGGCTTAGAAAGCGCTTTTGACAAAAGCGCTGTCTAAGGTATACCTAGAAAAATTCAAAAAGGTTGACCTTAGACAGCGCTTTCACCAAAACCGCTGTCTAAGGTATACCAAAAAAATGTCAAAAAAGGTGAGGCTTAGAAAGCGTTTTTTCCAAAAGCGATGTCTAAGGTGTACCTTATAATGTCAAAAAGCGCTGTCTAAAGGTACCATAGACAGCGCTTTTCATTAAATAGACCCCCCTTTAGACAGCGCTTTTGGTATTACCCAAAGCGCTGTCTAAACCTATAGCAGCGCAGGTTTATACAGCGCTTAAAAGCGCTGTCTAAGGGCAAAAAAAGCGCTGTCTAAGGTCTTTTTTGTGGTAGTGATGGTATGTAGTAGACATACTTTTAAAACAACTCTCATTTATTCAAACCCTAATATTTATTTTTCATATAACCACAAACACCTCATTTTGAAGACACTAATTGGTCTCTGCTTCGTTCTTTATTTTCACTCATAGTAGGAAAAGTCTTTATTGCAAAACATAGAGAATACATTCTTTTCTATTTTCTATTACTCGTTGTCGTTGGAGTCGGGTTCTAAAGCTATAAGGTAAGTTTTACACAGAGGAGTTTGTTTCTCATTATGATAATAAAGTTTTGATTTTTGGGGTTTTAGTATGTTTATTTTAAGTTTTTGGCATTATAGTTACCATGTTTGTTTATGTTGAAGAATATGACATTTGCATTAAGACTTGTTAAAGTTTTACTATCCATTGTTAAAATTTGTCGGCCTCTTTTGTAATGATTAACAATTTTGTAGATTATATGATAAATTAAATTGTAAAAAAAAATTGGTCTATAGTGCTTCTATCTAACAAAGTGGTTGATGATAGCGGTGTAGATCAATGTGATATTGATGTTGAGAATGAGTCATGCATTAGACGGAATGAGTTGAATACAAATGATCAAGATGAGGATCTTATAGCGGATGAGTCATATATCAGAAATGACCATAACGAGGGAATTTGGATCCATTCATCCGTCCGCATTGCTAAGACACAAGTAATTCATATTCCAACCAAGAAAAGAAAGAGATGTTAGTGAAAGAGGTAAAATTTGTTATATACTTGATTTCTTTATTATATTTGTTATATATTATGTCATATTTGTTATATATTAGTGAAAGAGCATTTTATTTTCATTTTTTACATGGTAATGTTATTTAGATTCCAACAAGATCCAAAACAAAGGAGAAGCGGATTCCGGAGCATACCGAGTTCGTTGTTTCAAAAAAATAGGTACATCACAATTATATGATATTTATGCATAGAAAATGTTAAATTGGATATCTTATACTTCATCTAACAAATTATATGATATATAGCTGTTAATCTTACACTTGTTTAATCTTACAGTGGACATTGGTTGTTGGTCGAAATTAACCACAGCGGAGAGTCAACCCCATTATTACATGGAATTATGTGAAGGTATATTAATTATCACATGTTTTATTATATTAGTGATGCTACTTGATAAAACTTAGGATTTATCCATATTTTCTTTTAATTGAATTACAATCTTTGTGTTTTCAGGACCTATAATGTAGATTTGAAGCAATGCTTTGGTTGAATGCAAAAGTATTAATATAAGTAATATGTGCATTTGTAGAAAAAATGTAATGATTTGTAATTATAAATAGGTGTATATATAATTTTGGTTTGTAATTTTAAATATATATATTGGTTTGAATTGCCAATTGTTTTGCATATATAATTTTGGTGTAAATTGCCAATGGTTTGAATTGCCAATTTCTGAAAAAACTTGCTGGTTGAAAAATAGGTAAAATTCTGGTTGAAAAAACCTGGTAAAAATTGTGGTTTAAAAAAATTTATATAAAATTTTTCGTATACCTTAGACAGCGCTTCTGGAGAAAGCGCTGTCTAAGGTAGGGATTAGACAGCGCTTTTGACAAAAGCGCTGTCTAAGGTAGGGCTTAGAAAGCGCTTTTGACAAAAGCGCTGTCTAAGGTATACCTAGAAAAATTCAAAAAGGTTGACCTTAGACAGCGCTTTCACCAAAACCGCTGTCTAAGGTATACCAAAAAAATGTCAAAAAAGGTGAGGCTTAGAAAGCGTTTTTTTCCAAAAGCGATGTCTAAGGTGTACCTTATAATGTCAAAAAGCGCTGTCTAAAGGTACCATAGACAGCGCTTTTCATTAAATAGACCCCCCTTTAGACAGCGCTTTTGGTATTACCCAAAGCGCTGTCTAAACCTATAGCAGCGCAGGTTTATACAGCGCTTAAAAGCGCTGTCTAAGGGCAAAAAAAGCGCTGTCTAAGGTCTTTTTTGTGGTAGTGATGGTATGTAGTAGACATACTTTTAAAACAACTCTCATTTATTCAAACCCTAATATTTATTTTTCATATAACCACAAACACCTCATTTTGAAGACACTAATTGGTCTCTGCTTCGTTCTTTATTTTCACTCATAGTAGGAAAAGTCTTTATTGCAAAACATAGAGAATACATTCTTTTCTATTTTCTATTACTCGTTGTCGTTGGAGTCGGGTTCTAAAGCTATAAGGTAAGTTTTACACAGAGGAGTTTGTTTCTCATTATGATAATAAAGTTTTGATTTTTGGGGTTTTAGTATGTTTATTTTAAGTTTTTGGCATTATAGTTACCATGTTTGTTTATGTTGAAGAATATGACATTTGCATTAAGACTTGTTAAAGTTTTACTATCCATTGTTAAAATTTGTCGGCCTCTTTTGTAATGATTAACAATTTTGTAGATTATATGATAAATTAAATTGTAAAAAAAAATTGGTCTATAGTGCTTCTATCTAACAAAGTGGTTGATGATAGCGGTGTAGATCAATGTGATATTGATGTTGAGAATGAGTCATGCATTAGACGGAATGAGTTGAATACAAATGATCAAGATGAGGATCTTATAGCGGATGAGTCATATATCAGAAATGACCATAACGAGGGAATTTGGATCCATTCATCCGTCCGCATTGCTAAGACACAAGTAATTCATATTCCAACCAAGAAAAGAAAGAGATGTTAGTGAAAGAGGTAAAATTTGTTATATACTTGATTTCTTTATTATATTTGTTATATATTATGTCATATTTGTTATATATTAGTGAAAGAGCATTTTATTTTCATTTTTTACATGGTAATGTTATTTAGATTCCAACAAGATCCAAAACAAAGGAGAAGCGGATTCCGGAGCATACCGAGTTCGTTGTTTCAAAAAAATAGGTACATCACAATTATATGATATTTATGCATAGAAAATGTTAAATTGGATATCTTATACTTCATCTAACAAATTATATGATATATAGCTGTTAATCTTACACTTGTTTAATCTTACAGTGGACATTGGTTGTTGGTCGAAATTAACCACAGCGGAGAGTCAACCCCATTATTACATGGAATTATGTGAAGGTATATTAATTATCACATGTTTTATTATATTAGTGATGCTACTTGATAAAACTTAGGATTTATCCATATTTTCTTTTAATTGAATTACAATCTTTGTGTTTTCAGGACCTATAATGTAGATTTGAAGCAATGCTTTGGTTGAATGCAAAAGTATTAATATAAGTAATATGTGCATTTGTAGAAAAAATGTAATGATTTGTAATTATAAATAGGTGTATATATAATTTTGGTTTGTAATTTTAAATATATATATTGGTTTGAATTGCCAATTGTTTTGCATATATAATTTTGGTGTAAATTGCCAATGGTTTGAATTGCCAATTTCTGAAAAAACTTGCTGGTTGAAAAATAGGTAAAATTCTGGTTGAAAAAACCTGGTAAAAATTGTGGTTTAAAAAAATTTATATAAAATTTTTCGTATACCTTAGACAGCGCTTCTGGAGAAAGAGCTGTCTAAGGTAGGGATTAGACAGCGCTTTTGACAAAAGCGCTGTCTAAGGTAGGGCTTAGAAAGCGCTTTTGACAAAAGCGCTGTCTAAGGTATACCTAGAAAAATTCAAAAAGGTTGACCTTAGACAGCGCTTTCACCAAAACCGCTGTCTAAGGTATACCAAAAAAATGTCAAAAAAGGTGAGGCTTAGAAAGCGTTTTTTTCCAAAAGCGATGTCTAAGGTGTACCTTATAATGTCAAAAAGCGCTGTCTAAAGGTACCATAGACAGCGCTTTTCATTAAATAGACCCCCCTTTAGACAGCGCTTTTGGTATTACCCAAAGCGCTGTCTAAACCTATAGCAGCGCAGGTTTATACAGCGCTTAAAAGCGCTGTCTAAGGGCAAAAAAAGCGCTGTCTAAGGTCTTTTTTGTGGTAGTGATGGTATGTAGTAGACATACTTTTAAAACAACTCTCATTTATTCAAACCCTAATATTTATTTTTCATATAACCACAAACACCTCATTTTGAAGACACTAATTGGTCTCTGCTTCGTTCTTTATTTTCACTCATAGTAGGAAAAGTCTTTATTGCAAAACATAGAGAATACATTCTTTTCTATTTTCTATTACTCGTTGTCGTTGGAGTCGGGTTCTAAAGCTATAAGGTAAGTTTTACACAGAGGAGTTTGTTTCTCATTATGATAATAAAGTTTTGATTTTTGGGGTTTTAGTATGTTTATTTTAAGTTTTTGGCATTATAGTTACCATGTTTGTTTATGTTGAAGAATATGACATTTGCATTAAGACTTGTTAAAGTTTTACTATCCATTGTTAAAATTTGTCGGCCTCTTTTGTAATGATTAACAATTTTGTAGATTATATGATAAATTAAATTGTAAAAAAAAATTGGTCTATAGTGCTTCTATCTAACAAAGTGGTTGATGATAGCGGTGTAGATCAATGTGATATTGATGTTGAGAATGAGTCATGCATTAGACGGAATGAGTTGAATACAAATGATCAAGATGAGGATCTTATAGCGGATGAGTCATATATCAGAAATGACCATAACGAGGGAATTTGGATCCATTCATCCGTCCGCATTGCTAAGACACAAGTAATTCATATTCCAACCAAGAAAAGAAAGAGATGTTAGTGAAAGAGGTAAAATTTGTTATATACTTGATTTCTTTATTATATTTGTTATATATTATGTCATATTTGTTATATATTAGTGAAAGAGCATTTTATTTTCATTTTTTACATGGTAATGTTATTTAGATTCCAACAAGATCCAAAACAAAGGAGAAGCGGATTCCGGAGCATACCGAGTTCGTTGTTTCAAAAAAATAGGTACATCACAATTATATGATATTTATGCATAGAAAATGTTAAATTGGATATCTTATACTTCATCTAACAAATTATATGATATATAGCTGTTAATCTTACACTTGTTTAATCTTACAGTGGACATTGGTTGTTGGTCGAAATTAACCACAGCGGAGAGTCAACCCCATTATTACATGGAATTATGTGAAGGTATATTAATTATCACATGTTTTATTATATTAGTGATGCTACTTGATAAAACTTAGGATTTATCCATATTTTCTTTTAATTGAATTACAATCTTTGTGTTTTCAGGACCTATAATGTAGATTTGAAGCAATGCTTTGGTTGAATGCAAAAGTATTAATATAAGTAATATGTGCATTTGTAGAAAAAATGTAATGATTTGTAATTATAAATAGGTGTATATATAATTTTGGTTTGTAATTTTAAATATATATATTGGTTTGAATTGCCAATTGTTTTGCATATATAATTTTGGTGTAAATTGCCAATGGTTTGAATTGCCAATTTCTGAAAAAACTTGCTGGTTGAAAAATAGGTAAAATTCTGGTTGAAAAAACCTGGTAAAAATTGTGGTTTAAAAAAATTTATATAAAATTTTTCGTATACCTTAGACAGCGCTTCTGGAGAAAGCGCTGTCTAAGGTAGGGATTAGACAGCGCTTTTGACAAAAGCGCTGTCTAAGGTAGGGCTTAGAAAGCGCTTTTGACAAAAGCGCTGTCTAAGGTATACCTAGAAAAATTCAAAAAGGTTGACCTTAGACAGCGCTTTCACCAAAACCGCTGTCTAAGGTATACCAAAAAAATGTCAAAAAAGGTGAGGCTTAGAAAGCGTTTTTTCCAAAAGCGATGTCTAAGGTGTACCTTATAATGTCAAAAAGCGCTGTCTAAAGGTACCATAGACAGCGCTTTTCATTAAATAGACCCCCCTTTAGACAGCGCTTTTGGTATTACCCAAAGCGCTGTCTAAACCTATAGCAGCGCAGGTTTATACAGCGCTTAAAAGCGCTGTCTAAGGGCAAAAAAAGCGCTGTCTAAGGTCTTTTTTGTGGTAGTGATGGTATGTAGTAGACATACTTTTAAAACAACTCTCATTTATTCAAACCCTAATATTTATTTTTCATATAACCACAAACACCTCATTTTGAAGACACTAATTGGTCTCTGCTTCGTTCTTTATTTTCACTCATAGTAGGAAAAGTCTTTATTGCAAAACATAGAGAATACATTCTTTTCTATTTTCTATTACTCGTTGTCGTTGGAGTCGGGTTCTAAAGCTATAAGGTAAGTTTTACACAGAGGAGTTTGTTTCTCATTATGATAATAAAGTTTTGATTTTTGGGGTTTTAGTATGTTTATTTTAAGTTTTTGGCATTATAGTTACCATGTTTGTTTATGTTGAAGAATATGACATTTGCATTAAGACTTGTTAAAGTTTTACTATCCATTGTTAAAATTTGTCGGCCTCTTTTGTAATGATTAACAATTTTGTAGATTATATGATAAATTAAATTGTAAAAAAAAATTGGTCTATAGTGCTTCTATCTAACAAAGTGGTTGATGATAGCGGTGTAGATCAATGTGATATTGATGTTGAGAATGAGTCATGCATTAGACGGAATGAGTTGAATACAAATGATCAAGATGAGGATCTTATAGCGGATGAGTCATATATCAGAAATGACCATAACGAGGGAATTTGGATCCATTCATCCGTCCGCATTGCTAAGACACAAGTAATTCATATTCCAACCAAGAAAAGAAAGAGATGTTAGTGAAAGAGGTAAAATTTGTTATATACTTGATTTCTTTATTATATTTGTTATATATTATGTCATATTTGTTATATATTAGTGAAAGAGCATTTTATTTTCATTTTTTACATGGTAATGTTATTTAGACTCCAACAAGATCCAAAACAAAGGATAAGCGGATTCCGGAGCATACCGAGTCCGTTGTTTCAAAAAAACATGTACATCACAATTATATGATATTTATGCATAGAAAATGTTAAATTGGATATCTTATACTTCATCTAACAAATTATATGATATATAGCTGTTAATCTTACACTTGTTTAATCTTACAGTGGACATTGGTTGTTGGTCGCAATTAACCACAGCGGAGAGTCAACCCCATTATTACATGGAATTATGTGAAGGTATATTAATTATCACATGTTTTATTATATTAGTGACGCTACTTGATAAAACTTAGGATTTATCCATATTTTCTTTTAATTGAATTACAATCTTTGTGTTTTCAGGACCTATAATGTAGATTTGAAGCAATGCTTTGGTTGAATGCAAAAGTATTAGTATAAGTAATATGTGCATTTGTAGAAAAAATGTAATGATTTGTAATTATAAATAGGTGTATATATAATTTTGGTTTGTAATTTTAAATATATATATTGGTTTGAATTGCCAATTGTTTTGCATATATAATTTTGGTGTAAATTGCCAATGATTTGAATTGCCAATTTCTGAAAAAACTTGCTGGTTGAAAAACAGGTAAAATTCTGGTTGAAAAAACCTGGTAAAAATTGTGGTTTAAAAAAATTTATATAAAATTTTTCGTATACCTTAGACACCGCTTCTGGAGAAAGCGCTGTCTAAGGTAGGGATTAGACAGCGCTTTTGACAAAAGCGCTGTCTAAGGTAGGGCTTAGAAAGCGCTTTTGACAAAAGCGCTGTCTAAGGTATACCTAGAAAAATTCAAAAAGGTTGACCTTAGACAGCGCTTTCACCAAAACCGCTGTCTAAGGTATACCAAAAAAATGTCAAAAAAGGTGAGGCTTAGAAAGCGCTTTTTCCAAAAGCGATGTCTAAGGTGTACCTTATAATGTCAAAAAGCGCTGTCTAAAGGTACCATAGACAGCGGTTTTCATTAAATAGACCCCCCTTTAGACAGCGCTTTTGGTATTACCCAAAGCGCTGTCTAAACCTATAGCAGCGCAGGTTTATACAGCGCTTAAAAGCGCTGTCTAAGGGCAAAAAAAGCGCTGTCTAAGGTCTTTTTTGTGGTAGTGATGGTATGTAGTAGACATACTTTTAAAACAACTCTCATTTATTCAAACCCTAATATTTATTTTTCATATAACCACAAACACCTCATTTTGAAGACACTAATTAGTCTCTGCTTCGTTCTTTATTTTCACTCATAGTAGGAAAAGTCTTTATTGCAAAACATAGAGAATACATTCTTTTCTATTTTCTATTACTCGTTGTCGTTGGAGTCGGGTTCTAAAGCTATAAGGTAAGTTTTACACAGAGGAGTTTGTTTCTCATTATGATAATAAAGTTTTGATTTTTGGGGTTTTAGTATGTTTATTTTAAGTTTTTGGCATTATAGTTACCATGTTTGTTTATGTTGAAGAATATGACATTTGCATTAAGACTTGTTAAAGTTTTACTATCCATTGTTAAAATTTGTCGGCCTCTTTTGTAATGATTAACAATTTTGTAGATTATATGATAAATTAAATTGTAAAAAAAAATTGGTCTATAGTGCTTCTATCTAACAAAGTGGTTGATGATAGCGGTGTAGATCAATGTGATATTGATGTTGAGAATGAGTCATGCATTAGACGGAATGAGTTGAATACAAATGATCAAGATGAGGATCTTATAGCGGATGAGTCATATATCAGAAATGACCATAACGAGGGAATTTGGATCCATTCATCCGTCCGCATTTCTAAGACACAAGTAATTCAAATTCCAACCAAGAAAAGAAAGAGATGTTAGTGAAAGAGGTAAAATTTGTTATATACTTGATTTCTTTATTATATTTGTTATATATTATGTCATATTTGTTATATATTAGTGAAAGAGCATTTTATTTTCATTTTTTACATGGTAATGTTATTTAGACTCCAACAAGATCCAAAACAAAGGATAAGCGGATTCCGGAGCATACCGAGTCCGTTGTTTCAAAAAAATAGGTACATCACAATTATATGATATTTATGCATAGAAAATGTTAAATTGGATATCTTATACTTCATCTAACAAATTATATGATATATAGCTGTTAATCTTACACTTGTTGAATCTTACAGTGGAAATTGGTTGTTGGTCGCAATTAACCACAGCGGAGAGTCAACCCCATTATTACATGGAATTATGTGAAGGTATATTAATTATCACATGTTTTATTATATTAGTGATTCTACTTGATAAAACTTAGGATTTATCCATATTTTCTTTTAATTGAATTACAATCTTTGTGTTTTCAGGACCTATAATGTAGATTTGAAGCAATGCTTTGGTTGAATGCAAAAGTATTAGTATAAGTAATATGTGCATTTGTAGAAAAAATGTAATGATTTGTAATTATAAATAGGTGTATATATAATTTTGGTTTGTAATTTTAAATATATATATTGGTTTGAATTGCCAATTGTTTTGCATATATAATTTTGGTGTAAATTGCCAATGGTTTGAATTGCCAATTTCTGAAAAAACTTGCTGGTTGAAAAACAGGTAAAATTCTGGTTGAAAAAACCTGGTAAAAATTGTGGTTTAAAAAAATTTATATAAAATTTTTCGTATACCTTAGACAGCGCTTCTGGAGAAAGCGCTGTCTAAGGTAGGGATTAGACAGCGCTTTTGACAAAAGCGCTGTCTAAGGTAGGGCTTAGAAAGCGCTTTTGACAAAAGCGCTGTCTAAGGTATACCTAGAAAAATTCAAAAAGGTTGACCTTAGACAGCGCTTTCACCAAAACCGCTGTCTAAGGTATACCAAAAAAATGTCAAAAAAGGTGAGGCTTAGAAAGCGTTTTTCCCAAAAGCGATGTCTAAGGTGTACCTTATAATGTCAAAAAGCGTTGTCTAAAGGTACCATAGACAACGCTTTTCATTAAATAGACCCCCTTTAGACAGCGCTTTTGGTATTACCCAAAGCGCTGTCTAAACCTATAGCAGCGCAGGTTTATACAGCGCTTAAAAGCGCTGTCTAAGGGCAAAAAAAGCGCTGTCTAAGGTCTTTTTTGTGGTAGTGATGGTATGTAGTAAACATACTTTTAAAACAACTCTCATTTATTCAAACCCTAATATTTATTTTTCATATAACCACAAACACCTCATTTTGAAGACACTAATTGGTCTCTGCTTCGTTCTTTATTTTCACTCATAGTAGGAAGAGTCTTTATTGCAAAACATAGAGAATACATTCTTTTCTATTTTCTATTACTCGTTGTCGTTGGAGTCGGGTTCTAAAGCTATAAGGTAAGTTTTACACAGAGGAGTTTGTTTCTCATTATGATAATAAAGTTTTGATTTTTGGGGTTTTAGTATGTTTATTTTAAGTTTTTGGCATTATAGTTACCATGTTTGTTTATGTTGAAGAATATGACATTTGCATTAAGACTTGTTAAAGTTTTACTATCCATTGTTAAAATTTGTCGGCCTCTTTTGTAATGATTAACAATTTTGTAGATTATATGATAAATTAAATTGTAAAAAAAAATTGGTCTATAGTGCTTCTATCTAACAAAGTGGTTGATGATAGCGGTGTAGATCAATGTGATATTGATGTTGAGAATGAGTCATGCATTAGACGGAATGAGTTGAATACAAATGATCAAGATGAGGATCTTATAGCGGATGAGTCATATATCAGAAATGACCATAACGAGGGAATTTGGATCCATTCATCCGTCCGCATTGCTAAGACACAAGTAATTCATATTCCAACCAAGAAAAGAAAGAGATGTTAGTGAAAGAGGTAAAATTTGTTATATACTTGATTTCTTTATTATATTTGTTATATATTATGTCATATTTGTTATATATTAGTGAAAGAGCATTTTATTTTCATTTTTTACATGGTAATGTTATTTAGACTCCAACAAGATCCAAAACAAAGGATAAGCGGATTCCGGAGCATACCGAGTCCGTTGTTTCAAAAAAACAGGTACATCACAATTATATGATATTTATGCATAGAAAATGTTAAATTGGATATCTTATACTTCATCTAACAAATTATATGATATATAGCTGTTAATCTTACACTTGTTTAATCTTACAGTGGACATTGGTTGTTGGTCGCAATTAACCACAGCGGAGAGTCAACCCCATTATTACATGGAATTATGTGAAGGTATATTAATTATCACATGTTTTATTATATTAGTGACGCTACTTGATAAAACTTAGGATTTATCCATATTTTCTTTTAATTGAATTACAATCTTTGTGTTTTCAGGACCTATAATGTAGATTTGAAGCAATGCTTTGGTTGAATGCAAAAGTATTAGTATAAGTAATATGTGCATTTGTAGAAAAAATGTAATGATTTGTAATTATAAATAGGTGTATATATAATTTTGGTTTGTAATTTTAAATATATATATTGGTTTGAATTGCCAATTGTTTTGCATATATAATTTTGGTGTAAATTGCCAATGATTTGAATTGCCAATTTCTGAAAAAACTTGCTGGTTGAAAAACAGGTAAAATTCTGGTTGAAAAAACCTGGTAAAAATTGTGGTTTAAAAAAATTTATATAAAATTTTTCGTATACCTTAGACACCGCTTCTGGAGAAAGCGCTGTCTAAGGTAGGGATTAGACAGCGCTTTTGACAAAAGCGCTGTCTAAGGTAGGGCTTAGAAAGCGCTTTTGACAAAAGCGCTGTCTAAGGTATACCTAGAAAAATTCAAAAAGGTTGACCTTAGACAGCGCTTTCACCAAAACCGCTGTCTAAGGTATACCAAAAAAATGTCAAAAAAGGTGAGGCTTAGAAAGCGCTTTTTCCAAAAGCGATGTCTAAGGTGTACCTTATAATGTCAAAAAGCGCTGTCTAAAGGTACCATAGACAGCGGTTTTCATTAAATAGACCCCCCTTTAGACAGCGCTTTTGGTATTACCCAAAGCGCTGTCTAAACCTATAGCAGCGCAGGTTTATACAGCGCTTAAAAGCGCTGTCTAAGGGCAAAAAAAGCGCTGTCTAAGGTCTTTTTTGTGGTAGTGATGGTATGTAGTAGACATACTTTTAAAACAACTCTCATTTATTCAAACCCTAATATTTATTTTTCATATAACCACAAACACCTCATTTTGAAGACACTAATTAGTCTCTGCTTCGTTCTTTATTTTCACTCATAGTAGGAAAAGTCTTTATTGCAAAACATAGAGAATACATTCTTTTCTATTTTCTATTACTCGTTGTCGTTGGAGTCGGGTTCTAAAGCTATAAGGTAAGTTTTACACAGAGGAGTTTGTTTCTCATTATGATAATAAAGTTTTGATTTTTGGGGTTTTAGTATGTTTATTTTAAGTTTTTGGCATTATAGTTACCATGTTTGTTTATGTTGAAGAATATGACATTTGCATTAAGACTTGTTAAAGTTTTACTATCCATTGTTAAAATTTGTCGGCCTCATTTGTAATGATTAACAATTTTGTAGATTATATGATAAATTAAATTGTAAAAAAAAATTGGTCTATAGTGCTTCTATCTAACAAAGTGGTTGATGATAGCGGTGTAGATCAATGTGATATTGATGTTGAGAATGAGTCATGCATTAGACGGAATGAGTTGAATACAAATGATCAAGATGAGGATCTTATAGCGGATGAGTCATATATCAGAAATGACCATAACGAGGGAATTTGGATCCATTCATCCGTCCGCATTGCTAAGACACAAGTAATTCATATTCCAACCAAGAAAAGAAAGAGATGTTAGTGAAAGAGGTAAAATTTGTTATATACTTGATTTCTTTATTATATTTGTTATATATTATGTCATATTTGTTATATATTAGTGAAAGAGCATTTTATTTTCATTTTTTACATGGTAATGTTATTTAGACTCCAACAAGATCCAAAACAAAGGATAAGCGGATTCCGGAGCATACCGAGTCCGTTGTTTCAAAAAAATAGGTACATCACAATTATATGATATTTATGCATAGAAAATGTTAAATTGGATATCTTATACTTCATCTAACAAATTATATGATATATAGCTGTTAATCTTACACTTGTTTAATCTTACAGTGGACATTGGTTGTTGGTCGCAATTAACCACAGCGGAGAGTCAACCCCATTATTACATGGAATTATGTGAAGGTATATTAATTATCACATGTTTTATTATATTAGTGATGCTACTTGATAAAACTTAGGATTTATCCATATTTTCTTTTAATTGAATTACAATCTTTGTGTTTTCAGGACCTATAATGTAGATTTGAAGCAATGCTTTGGTTGAATGCAAAAGTATTAGTATAAGTAATATGTGCATTTGTAGAAAAAATGTAATGATTTGTAATTATAAATAGGTGTATATATAATTTTGGTTTGTAATTTTAAATATATATATTGGTTTGAATTGCCAATTGTTTTGCATATATAATTTTGGTGTAAATTGCCAATGGTTTGAATTGCCAATTTCTGAAAGAACTTGCTGGTTGAAAAACAGGTAAAATTCTGGTTGAAAAAACCTGGTAAAAATTGTGGTTTAAAAAAATTTATATAAAATTTTTCTTATACCTTAGACAGCGCTTCTGGAGAAAGCGCTGTCTAAGGTAGGGATTAGATAGCGCTTTTGACAAAAGCGCTGTCTAAGGAAGGGCTTAGAAAGCGCTTTTGACAAAAGCCCTGTCTAAGGTATACCTAGAAAAATTCAAAAAGGTTGACCTTAGACAGCGCTTTCACCAAAACCGATGTCTAAGGTATACCAAAAAAATGTCAAAAAACGTGAGGCTTAGAAAGCGCTTTTTCCAAAAGCGATGTCTAAGGTGTACCTTATAATGTCAAAAAGTGCTGTCTAAAGGTACCATAGACAGCGCTTTTCATTAAATAGACCCCCCTTTAGACAGCGCTTTTGGTATTACCCAAAGCGCTGTCTAAACCTATAGCAGCGCAGGTTTATACAGCGCTTAAAAGCGCTGTCTAAGGGCAAAAAAAGCGCTGTCTAAGGTCTTTTTTGTGGTAGTGATGGTATGTAGTAGACATACTTTTAAAACAACTCTCATTTATTCAAACCCTAATATTTATTTTTCATATAACCACAAACACCTCATTTTGAAGACACTAATTGGTCTCTGCTTCGTTCTTTATTTTCACTCATAGTAGGAAAAGTCTTTATTGCAAAACATAGAGAATACATTCTTTTCTATTTTCTATTACTCGTTGTCGTTGGAGTCGGGTTCTAAAGCTATAAGGTAAGTTTTACACAGAGTAGTTTGTTTCTCATTATGATAATAAAGTTTTGATTTTTGGGGTTTTAGTATGTTTATTTTAAGTTTTTGGCATTATAGTTACCATGTTTGTTTATGTTGAAGAATATGACATTTGCATTAAGACTTGTTAAAGTTTTACTATCCATTGTTAAAATTTGTCGGCCTCTTTTGTAATGATTAACAATTTTGTAGATTATATGATAAATTAAATTGTAAAAAAAAAATTGGTCTATAGTGCTTATATCTAACAAAGTGGTTGATGATAGCGGTGTAGATCAATGTGATATTGATGTTGAGAATGAGTCATGCATTAGACGGAATGAGTTGAATACAAATGATCAAGATGAGGATCTTATAGCGGATGAGTCATATATCAGAAATGACCATAACGAGGGAATTTGGATCCATTCATCCGTCCGCATTGCTAAGACACAAGTAATTCATATTCCAACCAAGAAAAGAAAGAGATGTTAGTGAAAGAGGTAAAATTTGTTATATACTTGATTTATTTATTATATTTGTTATATATTATGTCATATTTGTTATATATTAGTGAAAGAGCATTTTATTTTCATTTTTTACATGGTAATGTTATTTAGACTCCAACAAGATCCAAAACAAAGGATAAGCGGATTCCGGAGCATACCGAGTCCGTTGTTTCAAAAAAACAGGTACATCACAATTATATGATATTTATGCATAGAAAATGTTAAATTGGATATCTTATACTTCATCTAACAAATTATATGATATATAGCTGTTAATCTTACACTTGTTTAATCTTACAGTGGACATTGGTTGTTGGTCGCAATTAACCACAGCGGAGAGTCAACCCCATTATTACATGGAATTATGTGAAGGTATATTAATTATCACATGTTTTATTATATTAGTGATGCTACTTGATAAAACTTAGGATTTATCCATATTTTCTTTTAATTGAATTACAATCTTTGTGTTTTCAGGACCTATAATGTAGATTTGAAGCAATGCTTTGGTTGAATGCAAAAGTATTAGTATAAGTAATATGTGCATTTGTAGAAAAAATGTAATGATTTGTAATTATAAATAGGTGTATATATAATTTTGGTTTGTAATTTTAAATATATATATTGGTTTGAATTGCCAATTGTTTTGCATATATAATTTTGGTGTAAATTGCCAATGGTTTGAATTGCCAATTTCTGAAAAAACTTGCTGGTTGAAAAACAGGTAAAATTCTGGTTGAAAAAACCTGGTAAAAATTGTGGTTTATAAAAATTTATATAAAATTTTTCGTATACCATAGACAGCGCTTCTGGAGAAAGCGCTGTCTAAGGTAGGGATTAGACAGCGCTTTTGACAAAAGCGCTGTCTAAGGTAGGGCTTAGAAAGCGCTTTTGAGAAAAGCGCTGTCTAAGGTATACCTAGAAAAATTCAAAAAGGTTGACCTTAGACAGCGCTTTCACCAAAACCGCTGTCTAAGGTATACCAAAAAAATGTCAAAAAAGGTGAGGCTTAGAAAGCGTTTTTTCCAAAAGCGATGTCTAAGGTGTACCTTATAATGTCAAAAAGCGTTGTCTAAAGGTACCATAGACAACGCTTTTCATTAAATAGACCCCCTTTAGACAGCGCTTTTGGTATTACCCAAAGTGCTGTCTAAACCTATAGCAGCGCAGGTTTATACAGCGCTTAAAAGCGCTGTCTAAGGGCAAAAAAAGCGCTGTCTAAGGTCTTTTTTGTGGTAGTGATGGTATGTAGTAAACATACTTTTAAAACAACTCTCATTTATTGAAACCCTAATATTTATTTTTCATATAACCACAAACACCTCATTTTGAAGACACTAATTGGTCTCTGCTTCGTTCTTTATTTTCACTCATAGTAGGAAGAGTCTTTATTGCAAAACATAGAGAATACATTCTTTTCTATTTTCTATTACTCGTTGTCGTTGGAGTCGGGTTCTAAAGCTATAAGGTAAGTTTTACACAGAGGAGTTTGTTTCTCATTATGATAATAAAGTTTTGATTTTTGGGGTTTTAGTATGTTTATTTTAAGTTTTTGGCATTATAGTTACCATGTTTGTTTATGTTGAAGAATATGACATTTGCATTAAGACTTGTTAAAGTTTTACTATCCATTGTTAAAATTTGTCGGCCTCTTTTGTAATGATTAACAATTTTGTAGATTATATGATAAATTAAATTGTAAAAAAAAATTGGTCTATAGTGCTTCTATCTAACAAAGTGGTTGATGATAGCGGTGTAGATCAATGTGATATTGATGTTGAGAATGAGTCATGCATTAGACGGAATGAGTTGAATACAAATGATCAAGATGAGGATCTTATAGCGGATGAGTCATATATCAGAAATGACCATAACGAGGGAATTTGGATCCATTCATCCGTCCGCATTGCTAAGACACAAGTAATTCATATTCCAACCAAGAAAAGAAAGAGATGTTAGTGAAAGAGGTAAAATTTGTTATATACTTGATTTCTTTATTATATTTGTTATATATTATGTCATATTTGTTATATATTAGTGAAAGAGCATTTTATTTTCATTTTTTACATGGTAATGTTATTTAGACTCCAACAAGATCCAAAACAAAGGATAAGCGGATTCCGGAGCATACCGAGTCCGTTGTCTCAAAAAAACAGGTACATCACAATTATATGATATTTATGCATAGAAAATGTTAAATTGGATATCTTATACTTCATCTAACAAATTATATGATATATAGCTGTTAATCTTACACTTGTTTAATCTTACAGTGGACATTGGTTGTTGGTCGCAATTAACCACAGCGGAGAGTCAACCCCATTATTACATGGAATTATGTGAAGGTATATTAATTATCACATGTTTTATTATATTAGTGATGCTACTTGATAAAACTTAGGATTTATCCATATTTTCTTTTAATTGAATTACAATCTTTGTGTTTTCAGGACCTATAATGTAGATTTGAAGCAATGCTTTGGTTGAATGCAAAAGTATTAGTATAAGTAATATGTGCATTTGTAGAAAAAATGTAATGATTTGTAATTATAAATAGGTGTATATATAATTTTGGTTTGTAATTTTAAATATATATATTGGTTTGAATTGCCAATTGTTTTGCATATATAATTTTGGTGTAAATTGCCAATGGTTTGAATTGCCAATTTCTGAAAAAACTTGCTGGTTGAAAAACAGGTAAAATTCTGGTTGAAAAAACCTGGTAAAAATTGTGGTTTATAAAAATTTATATAAAATTTTTCGTATACCATAGACAGCGCTTCTGGAGAAAGCGCTGTCTAAGGTAGGGATTAGACAGCGCTTTTGACAAAAGCGCTGTCTAAGGTAGGGCTTAGAAAGCGCTTTTGAGAAAAGCGCTGTCTAAGGTATACCTAGAAAAATTCAAAAAGGTTGACCTTAGACAGCGCTTTCACCAAAACCGCTGTCTAAGGTATACCAAAAAAATGTCAAAAAAGGTGAGGCTTAGAAAGCGTTTTTTCCAAAAGCGATGTCTAAGGTGTACCTTATAATGTCAAAAAGCGTTGTCTAAAGGTACCATAGACAACGCTTTTCATTAAATAGACCCCCTTTAGACAGCGCTTTTGGTATTACCCAAAGTGCTGTCTAAACCTATAGCAGCGCAGGTTTATACAGCGCTTAAAAGCGCTGTCTAAGGGCAAAAAAAGCGCTGTCTAAGGTCTTTTTTGTGGTAGTGATGGTATGTAGTAAACATACTTTTAAAACAACTCTCATTTATTGAAACCCTAATATTTATTTTTCATATAACCACAAACACCTCATTTTGAAGACACTAATTGGTCTCTGCTTCGTTCTTTATTTTCACTCATAGTAGGAAGAGTCTTTATTGCAAAACATAGAGAATACATTCTTTTCTATTTTCTATTACTCGTTGTCGTTGGAGTCGGGTTCTAAAGCTATAAGGTAAGTTTTACACAGAGGAGTTTGTTTCTCATTATGATAATAAAGTTTTGATTTTTGGGGTTTTAGTATGTTTATTTTAAGTTTTTGGCATTATAGTTACCATGTTTGTTTATGTTGAAGAATATGACATTTGCATTAAGACTTGTTAAAGTTTTACTATCCATTGTTAAAATTTGTCGGCCTCTTTTGTAATGATTAACAATTTTGTAGATTATATGATAAATTAAATTGTAAAAAAAAATTGGTCTATAGTGCTTCTATCTAACAAAGTGGTTGATGATAGCGGTGTAGATCAATGTGATATTGATGTTGAGAATGAGTCATGCATTAGACGGAATGAGTTGAATACAAATGATCAAGATGAGGATCTTATAGCGGATGAGTCATATATCAGAAATGACCATAACGAGGGAATTTGGATCCATTCATCCGTCCGCATTGCTAAGACACAAGTAATTCATATTCCAACCAAGAAAAGAAAGAGATGTTAGTGAAAGAGGTAAAATTTGTTATATACTTGATTTCTTTATTATATTTGTTATATATTATGTCATATTTGTTATATATTAGTGAAAGAGCATTTTATTTTCATTTTTTACATGGTAATGTTATTTAGACTCCAACAAGATCCAAAACAAAGGATAAGCGGATTCCGGAGCATACCGAGTCCGTTGTTTCAAAAAAACAGGTACATCACAATTATATGATATTTATGCATAGAAAATGTTAAATTGGATATCTTATACTTCATCTAACAAATTATATGATATATAGCTGTTAATCTTACACTTGTTTAATCTTACAGTGGACATTGGTTGTTGGTCGCAATTAACCACAGCGGAGAGTCAACCCCATTATTACATGGAATTATGTGAAGGTATATTAATTATCACATGTTTTATTATATTAGTGATGCTACTTGATAAAACTTAGGATTTATCCATATTTTCTTTTAATTGAATTACAATCTTTGTGTTTTCAGGACCTATAATGTAGATTTGAAGCAATGCTTTGGTTGAATGCAAAAGTATTAGTATAAGTAATATGTGCATTTGTAGAAAAAATGTAATGATTTGTAATTATAAATAGGTGTATATATAATTTTGGTTTGTAATTTTAAATATATATATTGGTTTGAATTGCCAATTGTTTTGCATATATAATTTTGGTGTAAATTGCCAATGGTTTGAATTGCCAATTTCTGAAAGAACTTGCTGGTTGAAAAACAGGTAAAATTCTGGTTGAAAAAACATGGTAAAAATTGTGGTTTAAAAAAATTTATATAAAATTTTTCTTATACCTTAGACAGCGCTTCTGGAGAAAGCGCTGTCTAAGGTAGGGATTAGACAGCGCTTTTGACAAAAGCGCTGTCTAAGGTAGGGCTTAGAAAGCGCTTTTGACAAAAGCCCTGTCTAAGGTATACCTAGAAAAATTCAAAAAGGTTGACCTTAGACAGCGCTTTCACCAAAACCGATGTCTAAGGTATACCAAAAAAATGTCAAAAAAGGTGAGGCTTAGAAAGCGCTTTTTCCAAAAGCGATGTCTAAGGTGTACCTTATAATGTCAAAAAGTGCTGTCTAAAGGTACCATAGACAGCGCTTTTCATTAAATAGACCCCCCTTTAGACAGCGCTTTTGGTATTACCCAAAGCGCTGTCTAAACCTATAGCAGCGCAGGTTTATACAGCGCTTAAAAGCGCTGTCTAAGGGCAAAAAAAGCGCTGTCTAAGGTCTTTTTTGTGGTAGTGATGGTATATAGTAGACATACTTTTAAAACAACTCTCATTTATTCAAACCCTAATATTTATTTTTCATATAACCACAAACACCTCATTTTGAAGACACTAATTGGTCTCTGCTTCGTTCTTTATTTTCACTCATAGTAGGAAAAGTCTTTATTGCAAAACATAGAGAATACATTCTTTTCTATTTTCTATTACTCGTTGTCGTTGGAGTCGGGTTCTAAAGCTATAAGGTAAGTTTTACACAGAGGAGTTTGTTTCTCATTATGATAATAAAGTTTTGATTTTTGGGGTTTTAGTATGTTTATTTTAAGTTTTTGGCATTATAGTTACCATGTTTGTTTATGTTGAAGAATATGACATTTGCATTAAGACTTGTTAAAGTTTTACTATCCATTGTTAAAATTTGTCGGCCTCTTTTGTAATGATTAACAATTTTGTAGATTATATGATAAATTAAATTGTAAAAAAAAAATTGGTCTATAGTGCTTATATCTAACAAAGTGGTTGATGATAGCGGTGTAGATCAATGTGATATTGATGTTGAGAATGAGTCATGCATTAGACGGAATGAGTTGAATACAAATGATCAAGATGAGGATCTTATAGCGGATGAGTCATATATCAGAAATGACCATAACGAGGGAATTTGGATCCATTCATCCGTCCGCATTGCTAAGACACAAGTAATTCATATTCCAACCAAGAAAAGAAAGAGATGTTAGTGAAAGAGGTAAAATTTGTTATATACTTGATTTCTTTATTATATTTGTTATATATTATGTCATATTTGTTATATATTAGTGAAAGAGCATTTTATTTTCATTTTTTACATGGTAATGTTATTTAGACTCCAACAAGATCCAAAACAAAGGATAAGCGGATTCCGGAGCATACCGAGTCCGTTGTTTCAAAAAAACAGGTACATCACAATTATATGATATTTATGCATAGAAAATGTTAAATTGGATATCTTATACTTCATCTAACAAATTATATGATATATAGCTGTTAATCTTACACTTGTTTAATCTTACAGTGGACATTGGTTGTTGGTCGCAATTAACCACAGCGGAGAGTCAACCCCATTATTACATGGAATTATGTGAAGGTATATTAATTATCACATGTTTTATTATATTAGTGATGCTACTTGATAAAACTTAGGATTTATCCATATTTTCTTTTAATTGAATTACAATCTTTGTGTTTTCAGGACCTATAATGTAGATTTGAAGCAATGCTTTGGTTGAATGCAAAAGTATTAGTATAAGTAATATGTGCATTTGTAGAAAAAATGTAATGATTTGTAATTATAAATAGGTGTATATATAATTTTGGTTTGTAATTTTAAATATATATATTGGTTTGAATTGCCAATTGTTTTGCATATATAATTTTGGTGTAAATTGCCAATGGTTTGAATTGCCAATTTGTGAAAAAACTTGCTGGTTGAAAAACAGGTAAAATTCTGGTTGAAAAAACCTGGTAAAAATTGTGGTTTATAAAAATTTATATAAAATTTTTCGTATACCATAGACAGCGCTTCTGGAGAAAGCGCTGTCTAAGGTAGGGATTAGACAGCGCTTTTGACAAAAGCGCTGTCTAAGGTAGGGCTTAGAAAGCGCTTTTGAGAAAAGCGCTGTCTAAGGTATACCTAGAAAAATTCAAAAAGGTTGACCTTAGACAGCGCTTTCACCAAAACCGCTGTCTAAGGTATACAAAAAAAATGTCAAAAAAGGTGAGGCTTAGAAAGCGTTTTTTCCAAAAGCGATGTCTAAGGTGTACCTTATAATGTCAAAAAGCGTTGTCTAAAGGTACCATAGACAACGCTTTTCATTAAATAGACCCCCTTTAGACAGCGCTTTTGGTATTACCCAAAGTGCTGTCTAAACCTATAGCAGCGCAGGTTTATACAGTGCTTAAAAGCGCTGTCTAAGGGCAAAAAAAAGCGCTGTCTAAGGTCTTTTTTGTGGTAGTGATGGTATGTAGTAAACATACTTTTAAAACAACTCTCATTTATTCAAACCCTAATATTTATTTTTCATATAACCACAAACACCTCATTTTGAAGACACTAATTGGTCTCTGCTTCGTTCTTTATTTTCACTCATAGTAGGAAGAGTCTTTATTGCAAAACATAGAGAATACATTCTTTTCTATTTTCTATTACTCGTTGTCGTTGGAGTCGGGTTCTAAAGCTATAAGGTAAGTTTTACACAGAGGAGTTTGTTTCTCATTATGATAATAAAGTTTTGATTTTTGGGGTTTTAGTATGTTTATTTTAAGTTTTTGGCATTATAGTTACCATGTTTGTTTATGTTGAAGAATATGACATTTGCATTAAGACTTGTTAAAGTTTTACTATCCATTGTTAAAATTTGTCGGCCTCTTTTGTAATGATTAACAATTTTGTAGATTATATGATAAATTAAATTGTAAAAAAAAATTGGTCTATAGTGCTTCTATCTAACAAAGTGGTTGATGATAGCGGTGTAGATCAATGTGATATTGATGTTGAGAATGAGTCATGCATTAGACGGAATGAGTTGAATACAAATGATCAAGATGAGGATCTTATAGCGGATGAGTCATATATCAGAAATGACCATAACGAGGGAATTTGGATCCATTCATCCGTCCGCATTGCTAAGACACAAGTAATTCATATTCCAACCAAGAAAAGAAAGAGATGTTAGTGAAAGAGGTAAAATTTGTTATATACTTGATTTCTTTATTATATTTGTTATATATTATGTCATATTTGTTATATATTAGTGAAAGAGCATTTTATTTTCATTTTTTACATGGTAATGTTATTTAGACTCCAACAAGATCCAAAACAAAGGATAAGCGGATTCCGGAGCATACCGAGTCCGTTGTTTCAAAAAAACAGGTACATCACAATTATATGATATTTATGCATAGAAAATGTTAAATTGGATATCTTATACTTCATCTAACAAATTATATGATATATAGCTGTTAATCTTACACTTGTTTAATCTTACAGTGGACATTGGTTGTTGGTCGCAATTAACCACAGCGGAGAGTCAACCCCATTATTACATGGAATTATGTGAAGGTATATTAATTATCACATGTTTTATTATATTAGTGACGCTACTTGATAAAACTTAGGATTTATCCATATTTTCTTTTAATTGAATTACAATCTTTGTGTTTTCAGGACCTATAATGTAGATTTGAAGCAATGCTTTGGTTGAATGCAAAAGTATTAGTATAAGTAATATGTGCATTTGTAGAAAAAATGTAATGATTTGTAATTATAAATAGGTGTATATATAATTTTGGTTTGTAATTTTAAATATATATATTGGTTTGAATTGCCAATTGTTTTGCATATATAATTTTGGTGTAAATTGCCAATGGTTTGAATTGCCAATTTCTGAAAAAACTTGCTGGTTGAAAAACAGGTAAAATTCTGGTTGAAAAAACCTGGTAAAAATTGTGGTTTAAAAAAATTTATATAAAATTTTTCGTATACCTTAGACAGCGCTTCTGGAGAAAGCGCTGTCTAAGGTAGGGATTAGACAGCGCTTTTGACAAAAGCGCTGTCTAAGGTAGGGCTTAGAAAGCGCTTTTGACAAAAGCGCTGTCTAAGGTATACCTAGAAAAATTCAAAAAGGTTGACCTTAGACAGCGCTTTCACCAAAACCGCTGTCTAAGGTATACCAAAAAAATGTCAAAAAAGGCGAGGCTTAGAAAGCGCTTTTTCCAAAAGCGATGTCTAAGGTGTACCTTATAATGTCAAAAAGCACTGTCTAAAGGTACCATAGACAGCACTTTTCATTAAATAGACCCCCCTTTAGTCAGCGCTTTTGGTATTACCCAAAGCGCTGTCTAAACCTATAGCAGCGCAGGTTTATACAGCGCTTAAAAGCGCTGTCTAAGGGCAAAAAAAGCGCTGTCTAAGGTCTTTTTTGTGGCAGTGATGGTATGTAGTAGACATACTTTTAAAACAACTCTCATTTATTCAAACCCTAATATTTATTTTTCATATAACCACAAACACCTCATTTTGAAGACACTAATTGGTCTCTGCTTCGTTCTTTATTTTCACTCATAGTAGGAAAAGTCTTTATTGCAAAACATAGAGAATACATTCTTTTCTATTTTCTATTACTCGTTGTCGTTGGAGTCGGGTTCTAAAGCTATAAGGTAAGTTTTACACAGAGGAGTTTGTTTCTCATTATGATAATAAAGTTTTGATTTTTGGGGTTTTAGTATGTTTATTTTAAGTTTTTGGCATTATAGTTACCATGTTTGTTTATGTTGAAGAATATGACATTTGCATTAAGACTTGTTAAAGTTTTACTATCCATTGTTAAAATTTGTCGGTCTCTTTTGTAATGATTAACAATTTTGTAGATTATATGATAAATTAAATTGTAAAAAAAAATTGGTCTATAGTGCTTCTATCTAACAAAGTGGTTGATGATAGCGGTGTAGATCAATGTGATATTGATGTTGAGAATGAGTCATGCATTAGACGGAATGAGTTGAATACAAATGATCAAGATGAGGATCTTATAGCGGATGAGTCATATATCAGAAATGACCATAACGAGGGAATTTGGATCCATTCATCCGTCCGCATTGCTAAGACACAAGTAATTCATATTCCAACCAAGAAAAGAAAGAGATGTTAGTGAAAGAGGTAAAATTTGTTATATACTTGATTTCTTTATTATATTTGTTATATATTATGTCATATTTGTTATATATTAGTGAAAGAGCATTTTATTTTCATTTTTTACATGGTAATGTTATTTAGACTCCAACAAGATCCAAAACAAAGGATAAGCGGATTCCGGAGCATACCGAGTCCGTTGTTTCAAAAAAACAGGTACATCACAATTATATGATATTTATGCATAGAAAATGTTAAATTGGATATCTTATACTTCATCTAACAAATTATATGATATATAGCTGTTAATCTTACACTTGTTTAATCTTACAGTGGACATTGGTTGTTGGTCGCAATTAACCACAGCGGAGAGTCAACCCCATTATTACATGGAATTATGTGAAGGTATATTAATTATCACATGTTTTATTATATTAGTGACGCTACTTGATAAAACTTAGGATTTATCCATATTTTCTTTTAATTGAATTACAATCTTTGTGTTTTCAGGACCTATAATGTAGATTTGAAGCAATGCTTTGGTTGAATGCAAAAGTATTAGTATAAGTAATATGTGCATTTGTAGAAAAAATGTAATGATTTGTAATTATAAATAGGTGTATATATAATTTTGGTTTGTAATTTTAAATATATATATTGGTTTGAATTGCCAATTGTTTTGCATATATAATTTTGGTGTAAATTGCCAATGGTTTGAATTGCCAATTTCTGAAAAAACTTGCTGGTTGAAAAACAGGTAAAATTCTGGTTGAAAAAAACCTGGTAAAAATTGTGGTTTAAAAAAATTTATATAAAATTTTTCGTATACCTTAGACAGCGCTTCTGGAGAAAGCGCTGTCTAAGGTAGGGATTAGACAGCGCTTTTGACAAAAGCGCTGTCTAAGGTAGGGCTTAGAAAGCGCTTTTGACAAAAGCGCTGTCTAAGGTATACCTAGAAAAATTCAAAAAGGTTGACCTTAGACAGCGCTTTCACCAAAACCGCTGTCTAAGGTATACCAAAAAAATGTCAAAAAAGGCGAGGCTTAGAAAGCGCTTTTTCCAAAAGCGATGTCTAAGGTGTACCTTATAATGTCAAAAAGCACTGTCTAAAGGTACCATAGACAGCGCTTTTCATTAAATAGACCCCCCTTTAGTCAGCGCTTTTGGTATTACCCAAAGCGCTGTCTAAACCTATAGCAGCGCAGGTTTATACAGCGCTTAAAAGCGCTGTCTAAGGGCAAAAAAAGCGCTGTCTAAGGTCTTTTTTGTGGCAGTGATGGTATGTAGTAGACATACTTTTAAAACAACTCTCATTTATTCAAACCCTAATATTTATTTTTCATATAACCACAAACACCTCATTTTGAAGACACTAATTGGTCTCTGCTTCGTTCTTTATTTTCACTCATAGTAGGAAAAGTCTTTATTGCAAAACATAGAGAATACATTCTTTTCTATTTTCTATTACTCGTTGTCGTTGGAGTCGGGTTCTAAAGCTATAAGGTAAGTTTTACACAGAGGAGTTTGTTTCTCATTATGATAATAAAGTTTTGATTTTTGGGGTTTTAGTATGTTTATTTTAAGTTTTTGGCATTATAGTTACCATGTTTGTTTATGTTGAAGAATATGACATTTGCATTAAGACTTGTTAAAGTTTTACTATCCATTGTTAAAATTTGTCGGCCTCTTTTGTAATGATTAACAATTTTGTAGATTATATGATAAATTAAATTGTAAAAAAAAATTGGTCTATAGTGCTTCTATCTAACAAAGTGGTTGATGATAGCGGTGTAGATCAATGTGATATTGATGTTGAGAATGAGTCATGCATTAGACGGAATGAGTTGAATACAAATGATCAAGATGAGGATCTTATAGCGGATGAGTCATATATCAGAAATGACCATAACGAGGGAATTTGGATCCATTCATCCGTCCGCATTGCTAAGACACAAGTAATTCATATTCCAACCAAGAAAAGAAAGAGATGTTAGTGAAAGAGGTAAAATTTGTTATATACTTGATTTCTTTATTATATTTGTTATATATTATGTCATATTTGTTATATATTAGTGAAAGAGCATTTTATTTTCATTTTTTACATGGTAATGTTATTTAGACTCCAACAAGATCCAAAACAAAGGATAAGCGGATTCCGGAGCATACCGAGTCCGTTGTTTCAAAAAAACAGGTACATCACAATTATATGATATTTATGCATAGAAAATGTTAAATTGGATATCTTATACTTCATCTAACAAATTATATGATATATAGCTGTTAATCTTACACTTGTTTAATCTTACAGTGGACATTGGTTGTTGGTCGCAATTAACCACAGCGGAGAGTCAACCCCATTATTACATGGAATTATGTAAAGGTATATTAATTATCACATGTTTTATTATATTAGTGACGCTACTTGATAAAACTTAGGATTTATCCATATTTTCTTTTAATTGAATTACAATCTTTGTGTTTTCAGGACCTATAATGTAGATTTGAAGCAATGCTTTGGTTGAATGCAAAAGTATTAGTATAAGTAATATGTGCATTTGTAGAAAAAATGTAATGATTTGTAATTATAAATAGGTGTATATATAATTTTGGTTTGTAATTTTAAATATATATATTGGTTTGAATTGCCAATTGTTTTGCATATATAATTTTGGTGTAAATTGCCAATGGTTTGAATTGCCAATTTCTGAAAAAACTTGCTGGTTGAAAAACAGGTAAAATTCTGGTTGAAAAAACCTGGTAAAAATTGTGGTTTAAAAAAATTTATATAAAATTTTTCGTATACCTTAGACAGCGCTTCTGGAGAAAGCGCTGTCTAAGGTAGGGATTAGACAGCGCTTTTGACAAAAGCGCTGTCTAAGGTAGGGCTTAGAAAGCGCTTTTGACAAAAGCGCTGTCTAAGGTATACCTAGAAAAATTCAAAAAGGGTGACCTTAGACAGCGCTTTCACCAAAACCGCTGTCTAAGGTATACCAAAAAAATGTCAAAAAAGGTGAGGCTTAGAAAGCGCTTTTTCCAAAAGCGATGTCTAAGGTGTACCTTATAATGTCAAAAAGCGCTGTCTAAAGGTACCATAGACAGCGCTTTTCATTAAATAGACCCCCCTTTAGACAGCGCTTTTGGTATTACCCAAAGCGCTGTCTAAACCTATAGCAGCGCAGGTTTATACAGCGCTTAAAAGCGCTGTCTAAGGGCAAAAAAAGCGCTGTCTAAGGTCTTTTTTGTGGTAGTGATGGTATGTAGTAGACATACTTTTAAAACAACTCTCATTTATTCAAACCCTAATATTTATTTTTCATATAACCACAAACACCTCATTTTGAAGACACTAATTGGTCTCTGCTTCGTTCTTTATTTTCCCTCATAGTAGGAAAAGTCTTTATTGCAAAACATAGAGAATACATTCTTTTCTATTTTCTATTACTCGTTGTCGTTGGAGTCGGGTTCTAAAGCTATAAGGTAAGTTTTACACAGAGGAGTTTGTTTCTCATTATGATAATAAAGTTTTGATTTTTGGGGTTTTAGTAAGTTTATTTTAAGTTTTTGGCATTATAGTTACCATGTTTGTTTATGTTGAAGAATATGACATTTGCATTAAGACTTGTTAAAGTTTTACTATCCATTGTTAAAATTTGTCGGCCTCTTTTGTAATGATTAACAATTTTGTAGATTATATGATAAATTAAATTGTAAAAAAAAATTGGTCTATAGTGCTTCTATCTAACAAAGTGGTTGATGATAGCGGTGTAGATCAATGTGATATTGATGTTGAGAATGAGTCATGCATTAGACGGAATGAGTTGAATACAAATGATCAAGATGAGGATCTTATAGCGGATGAGTCATATATCAGAAATGACCATAACGAGGGAATTTGGATCCATTCATCCGTCCGCATTGCTAAGACACAAGTAATTCATATTCCAACCAAGAAAAGAAAGAGATGTTAGTGAAAGAGGTAAAATTTGTTATATACTTGATTTCTTTATTATATTTGTTATATATTATGTCATATTTGTTATATATTAGTGAAAGAGCATTTTATTTTCATTTTTTACATGGTAATGTTATTTAGACTCCAACAAGATCCAAAACAAAGGTTAAGCGGATTCCGGAGCATACCGAGTCCGTTGTTTCAAAAAAACAGGTACATCACAATTATATGATATTTATGCATAGAAAATGTTAAATTGGATATCTTATACTTCATCTAACAAATTATATGATATATAGCTGTTAATCTTACACTTGTTTAATCTTACAGTGGACATTGGTTGTTGGTCGCAATTAACCACAGCGGAGAGTCAACCCCATTATTACATGGAATTATGTGAAGGTATATTAATTATCACATGTTTTATTATATTAGTGATGCTACTTGATACAACTTAGGATTTATCCATATTTTCTTTTAATTGAATTACAATCTTTGTGTTTTCAGGACCTATAATGTAGATTTGAAGCAATGCTTTGGTTGAATGCAAAAGTATTAGTATAAGTAATATGTGCATTTGTAGAAAAAATGTAATGATTTGTAATTATAAATAGGTGTATATATAATTTTGGTTTGTAATTTTAAATATATATATTGGTTTGAATTGCCAATTGTTTTGCATATATAATTTTGGTGTAAATTGCCAATGGTTTGAATTGCCAATTTCTGAAAAAACTTGCTGGTTGAAAAACAGGTAAAATTCTGGTTGAAAAAACCTGGTAAAAATTGTGGTTTAAAAAAATTTATATAAAATTTTTCGTATACCTTAGACAGCGCTTCTGGAGAAAGCGCTGTCTAAGGTAGGGATTAGACAGCGCTTTTGACAAAAGCGCTGTCTAAGGTAGGGCTTAGAAAGCGCTTTTGACAAAAGCGCTGTCTAAGGTATACCTAGAAAAATTAAAAAAGGTTGACCTTAGACAGCGCTTTCACCAAAACCGCTGTCTAAGGTATACCAAAAAAATGTCAAAAAAGGTGAGGCTTAGAAAGCGTTTTTTCCAAAAGCGATGTCTAAGGTGTACCTTATAATGTCAAAAAGCGCTGTCTAAAGGTACCATAGACAGCGCTTTTCATTAAATAGACCCCCCTTTAGACAGCGCTTTTGGTATTACCCAAAGCGCTGTCTAAACCTATAGCAGCGCAGGTTTATACAGCGCTTAAAAGCGCTGTCTAAGGGCAAAAAAAGCGTTGTCTAAGGTCTTTTTTGTGGTAGTGATGGTATGTAGTAGACATACTTTTAAAACAACTCTCATTTATTCAAACCCTAATATTTATTTTTCATATAACCACAAACACCTCATTTTGAAGACACTAATTGGTCTCTGCTTCGTTCTTTATTTTCACTCATAGTAGGAAAAGTCTTTATTGCAAAACATAGAGAATTCATTCTTTTCTATTTTCTATTACTCGTTGTCGTTGGAGTCGGGTTCTAAAGCTATAAGGTAAGTTTTACACAGAGGAGTTTGTTTCTCATTATGATAATAAAGTTTTGATTTTTGGGGTTTTAGTATGTTTATTTTAAGTTTTTGGCATTATAGTTACCATGTTTGTTTATGTTGAAGAATATGACATTTGCATTAAGACTTGTTAAAGTTTTACTATCCATTGTTAAAATTTGTCGGCCTCTTTTGTAATGATTAACAATTTTGTAGATTATATGATAAATTAAATTGTAAAAAAAAATTGGTCTATAGTGCTTCTATCTAACAAAGTGGTTGATGATAGCGGTGTAGATCAATGTGATATTGATGTTGAGAATGAGTCATGCATTAGACGGAATGAGTTGAATACAAATGATCAAGATGAGGATCTTATAACGGATGAGTCATATATCAGAAATGACCATAACGAGGGAATTTGGATCCATTCATCCGTCCGCATTGCTAAGACACAAGTAATTCATATTCCAACCAAGAAAAGAAAGAGATGTTAGTGAAAGAGGTAAAATTTGTTATATACTTGATTTCTTTATTATATTTGTTATATATTATGTCATATTTGTTATATATTAGTGAAAGAGCATTTTATTTTCATTTTTTACATGGTAATGTTAGTTAGACTCCAACAAGATCCAAAACAAAGGATAAGCGGATTCCGGAGCATACCGAGTCCGTTGTTTCAAAAAAACAGGTACATCACAATTATATGATATTTATGCATAGAAAATGTTAAATTGGATATCTTATCTTCATCTAACAAATTATATGATATATAGCTGTTAATCTTACACTTGTTTAATCTTACAGTGGACATTGGTTGTTGGTCGCAATTAACCACAACGGAGAGTCAACCCCATTATTACATGGAATTATGTGAAGGTATATTAATTATCACATGTTTTATTATATTAGTGATGCTACTTGATAAAACTTAGGATTTATCCATATTTTCTTTTAATTGAATTACAATCTTTGTGTTTTCAGGACCTATAATGTAGATTTGAAGCAATGCTTTGGTTGAATGCAAAAGTATTAGTATAAGTAATATGTGCATTTGTAGAAAAAATGTAATGATTTGTAATTATAAATAGGTGTATATATAATTTTGGTTTGTAATTTTAAATATATATATTGGTTTGAATTGCCAATTGTTTTGCATATATAATTTTGGTGTAAATTGCCAATGGTTTGAATTGCCAATTTCTGAAAAAACTTGCTGGTTGAAAAACAGGTAAAATTCTGGTTGAAAAAACCTGGTAAAAATTGTGGTTTAAAAAAATTTATATAAAATTTTTCGTATACCTTAGACAGCGCTTCTGGAGAAAGCGCTGTCTAAGGTAGGGATTAGACAGCGCTTTTGACAAAAGCGCTGTCTAAGGTAGGGCTTAGAAAGCGCTTTTGACAAAAGCGCTGTCTAAGGTATACCTAGAAAAATTCAAAAAGGTTGACCTTAGACAGCGCTTTCACCAAAACCGCTGTCTAAGGTATACCAAAAAAATGTCAAAAAAGGCGAGGCTTAGAAAGCGCTTTTTCCAAAAGCGATGTCTAAGGTGTACCTTATAATGTCAAAAAGCACTGTCTAAAGGTACCATAGACAGCGCTTTTCATTAAATAGACCCCCCTTTAGTCAGCGCTTTTGGTATTACCCAAAGCGCTGTCTAAACCTATAGCAGCGCAGGTTTATACAGCGCTTAAAAGCGCTGTCTAAGGGCAAAAAAAGCGCTGTCTAAGGTCTTTTTTGTGGTAGTGATGGTATGTAGTAGACATACTTTTAAAACAACTCTCATTTATTCAAACCCTAATATTTATTTTTCATATAACCACAAACACCTCATTTTGAAGACACTAATTGGTCTCTGCTTCGTTCTTTATTTTCACTCATAGTAGGAAAAGTCTTTATTGTAAAACATAGAGAATACATTCTTTTCTATTTTCTATTACTCGTTGTCGTTGGAGTCGGGTTCTAAAGCTATAAGGTAAGTTTTACACAGAGGAGTTTGTTTCTCATTATGATAATAAAGTTTTGATTTTTGGGGTTTTAGTATGTTTATTTTAAGTTTTTGGCATTATAGTTACCATGTTTGTTTATGTTGAAGAATATGACATTTGCATTAAGACTTGTTAAAGTTTTACTATCCATTGTTAAAATTTGTCGGCCTCTTTTGTAATGATTAACAATTTTGTAGATTATATGATAAATTAAATTGTAAAAAAAAATTGGTCTATAGTGCTTCTATCTAACAAAGTGGTTGATGATAGCGGTGTAGATCAATGTGATATTGATGTTGAGAATGAGTCATGCATTAGACGGAATGAGTTGAATACAAATGATCAAGATGAGGATCTTATAGCGGATGATTCATATATCAGAAATGACCATAACGAGGGAATTTGGATCCATTCATCCGTCCGCATTGCTAAGACACAAGTAATTCATATTCCAACCAAGAAAAGAAAGAGATGTTAGTGAAAGAGGTAAAATTTGTTATATACTTGATTTCTTTATTATATTTGTTATATATTATGTCATATTTGTTATATATTAGTGAAAGAGTATTTTATTTTCATTTTTTACATGGTAATGTTATTTAGACTCCAACAAGATCCAAAACAAAGGATAAGCGGATTCCGGAGCATACCGAGTCCGTTGTTTCAAAAAAACAGGTACATCACAATTATATGATATTTATGCATAGAAAATGTTAAATTGGATATCTTATACTTCATCTAACAAATTATATGATATATAGCTGTTAATCTTACACTTGTTTAATCTTACAGTGGACATTGGTTGTTGGTCGCAATTAACCACAGCGGAGAGTCAACCCCATTATTACATGGAATTATGTGAAGGTATATTAATTATCACATGTTTTATTATATTAGTGATGCTACTTGATAAAACTTAGGATTTATCCATATTTTCTTTTAATTGAATTACAATCTTTGTGTTTTCAGGACCTATAATGTAGATTTGAAGCAATGCTTTGGTTGAATGCAAAAGTATTAGTATAAGTAATATGTGCATTTGTAGAAAAAATGTAATGATTTGTAATTATAAATAGGTGTATATATAATTTTGGTTTGTAATTTTAAATATATATATTGGTTTGAATTGCCAATTGTTTTGCATATATAATTTTGGTGTAAATTGCCAATGGTTTGAATTGCCAATTTCTGAAAAAACTTGCTGGTTGAAAAACAGGTAAAATTCTGGTTGAAAAAACCTGGTAAAAATTGTGGTTTAAAAAAATTTATATAAAATTTTTCGTATACCTTAGACAGCGCTTCTGGAGAAAGCGCTGTCTAAGGTAGGGATTAGACAGCGCTTTTGACAAAAGCGCTGTCTAAGGTAGGGCTTAGAAAGCGCTTTTGACAAAAGCACTGTCTAAGGTATACCTAGAAAAATTCAAAAAGGGTGACCTTAGACAGCGCTTTCACCAAAACCGCTGTCTAAGGTATACCAAAAAAATGTCAAAAAAGGTGAGGCTTAGAAAGCGCTTTTTCCAAAAGCGATGTCTAAGGTGTACCTTATAATGTCAAAAAGCGCTGTCTAAAGGTACCATAGACAGCGCTTTTCATTAAATAGACCCCCCTTTAGACAGCGCTTTTGGTAATACCCAAAGCGCTGTCTAAACCTATAGCAGCGCAGGTTTATACAGCGCTTAAAAGCGCTGTCTAAGGGCAAAAAAAGCGCTGTCTAAGGTCTTTTTTGTGGTAGTGATGGTATGTAGTAGACATACTTTTAAAACAACTCTCATTTATTCAAACCCTAATATTTATTTTTCATATAACCACAAACACCTCATTTTGAAGACACTAATTGGTCTCTGCTTCGTTCTTTATTTTCCCTCATAGTAGGAAAAGTCTTTATTGCAAAACATAGAGAATACATTGTTTTCTATTTTCTATTACTCGTTGTCGTTGGAGTCGGGTTCTAAAGCTATAAGGTAAGTTTTACACAGAGGAGTTTGTTTCTCATTATGATAATAAAGTTTTGATTTTTGGGGTTTTAGTAAGTTTATTTTAAGTTTTTGGCATTATAGTTACCATGTTTGTTTATGTTGAAGAATATGACATTTGCATTAAGACTTGTTAAAGTTTTACTATCCATTGTTAAAATTTGTCGGCCTCTTTTGTAATGATTAACAATTTTGTAGATTATATGATAAATTAAATTGTAAAAAAAAATTGGTCTATAGTGCTTCTATCTAACAAAGTGGTTGATGATAGCGGTGTAGATCAATGTGATATTGATGTTGAGAATGAGTCATGCATTAGACGGAATGAGTTGAATACAAATGATCAAGATGAGGATCTTATAGCGGATGAGTCATATATCAGAAATGACCATAACGAGGGAATTTGGATCCATTCATCCGTCCGCATTGCTAAGACACAAGTAATTCATATTCCAACCAAGAAAAGAAAGAGATGTTAGTGAAAGAGGTAAAATTTGTTATATACTTGATTTCTTTATTATATTTGTTATATATTATGTCATATTTGTTATATATTAGTGAAAGAGCATTTTATTTTCATTTTTTACATGGTAATGTTATTTAGACTCCAACAAGATCCAAAACAAAGGATAAGCGGATTCCGGAGCATACCGAGTCCGTTGTTTCAAAAAAACAGGTACATCACAATTATATGATATTTATGCATAGAAAATGTTAAATTGGATATCTTATACTTCATCTAACAAATTATATGATATATAGCTGTTAATCTTACACTTGTTTAATCTTACAGTGGACATTGGTTGTTGGTCGCAATTAACCACAGCGGAGAGTCAACCCCATTATTACATGGAATTATGTGAAGGTATATTAATTATCACATGTTTTATTATATTAGTGATGCTACTTGATAAAACTTAGGATTTATCCATATTTTCTTTTAATTGAATTACAATCTTTGTGTTTTCAGGACCTATAATGTAGATTTGAAGCAATGCTTTGGTTGAATGCAAAAGTATTAGTATAAGTAATATGTGCATTTGTAGAAAAAATGTAATGATTTGTAATTATAAATAGGTGTATATATAATTTTGGTTTGTAATTTTAAATATATATATTGGTTTGAATTGCCAATTGTTTTGCATATATAATTTTGGTGTAAATTGCCAATGGTTTGAATTGCCAATTTCTGAAAAAACTTGCTGGTTGAAAAACAGGTAAAATTCTGGTTGAAAAAACCTGGTAAAAATTGTGGTTTAAAAAAATTTATATAAAATTTTTCGTATACCTTAGACAGCGCTTCTGGAGAAAGCGCTGTCTAAGGTAGGGATTAGACAGCGCTTTTGACAAAAGCGCTGTCTAAGGTAGGGCTTAGAAAGCGCTTTTGACAAAAGCGCTGTCTAAGGTATACCTAGAAAAATTCAAAAAGGTTGACCTTAGACAGCGCTTTCACCAAAACCGCTGTCTAAGGTATACCAAAAAAATGTCAAAAAAGGTGAGGCTTAGAAAGCGCTTTTTCCAAAAGCGATGTCTAAGGTGTACCTTATAATGTCAAAAAGCGCTGTCTAAAGGTACCATAGACAGCGCTTTTCATTAAATAGACCCCCCTTTAGACAGCGCTTTTGGTATTACCCAAAGCGCTGTCTAAACCTATAGCAGCGCAGGTTTATACAGCGCTTAAAAGCGCTGTCTAAGGGCAAAAAAAGCGCTGTCTAAGGTCTTTTTTGTGGTAGTGATGGTATGTAGTAGACATACTTTTAAAACAACTCTCATTTATTCAAACCCTAATATTTATTTTTCATATAACCACAAACACCTCATTTTGAAGACACTAATTGGTCTCTGCTTCGTTCTTTATTTTCACTCATAGTAGGAAAAGTCTTTATTGCAAAACATAGAGAATACATTCTTTTCTATTTTCTATTACTCGTTGTCGTTGGAGTCGGGTTCTAAAGCTATAAGGTAAGTTTTACACAGAGGAGTTTGTTTCTCATTATGATAATAAAGTTTTGATTTTTGGGGTTTTAGTAAGTTTATTTTAAGTTTTTGGCATTATAGTTACCATGTTTGTTTATGTTGAAGAATATGACATTTGCATTAAGACTTGTTAAAGTTTTACTATCCATTGTTAAAATTTGTCGGCCTCTTTTGTAATGATTAACAATTTTGTAGATTATATGATAAATTAAATTGTAAAAAAAAATTGGTCTATAGTGCTTCTATCTAACAAAGTGGTTGATGATAGCGGTGTAGATCAATGTGATATTGATGTTGAGAATGAGTCATGCATTAGACGGAATGAGTTGAATACAAATGATCAAGATGAGGATCTTATAGCGGATGAGTCATATATCAGAAATGACCATAACGAGGGAATTTGGATCCATTCATCCGTCCGCATTGCTAAGACACAAGTAATTCATATTCCAACCAAGAAAAGAAAGAGATGTTAGTGAAAGAGGTAAAATTTGTTATATACTTGATTTCTTTATTATATTTGTTATATATTATGTCATATTTGTTATATATTAGTGAAAGAGCATTTTATTTTCATTTTTTACATGGTAATGTTATTTAGACTCCAACAAGATCCAAAACAAAGGTTAAGCGGATTCCGGAGCATACCGAGTCCGTTGTTTCAAAAAAACAGGTACATCACAATTATATGATATTTATGCATAGAAAATGTTAAATTGGATATCTTATACTTCATCTAACAAATTATATGATATATAGCTGTTAATCTTACACTTGTTTAATCTTACAGTGGACATTGGTTATTGGTCGCAATTAACCACAGCGGAGAGTCAACCCCATTATTACATGGAATTATGTGAAGGTATATTAATTATCACATGTTTTATTATATTAGTGATGCTACTTGATAAAACTTAGGATTTATCCATATTTTCTTTTAATTGAATTACAATCTTTGTGTTTTCAGGACCTATAATGTAGATTTGAAGCAATGCTTTGGTTGAATGCAAAAGTATTAGTATAAGTAATATGTGAATTTGTAGAAAAAATGTAATGATTTGTAATTATAAATAGGTGTATATATAATTTTGGTTTGTAATTTTAAATATATATATTGGTTTGAATTGCCAATTGTTTTGCATATATAATTTTGGTGTAAATTGCCAATGGTTTGAATTGCCAATTTCTGAAAAAACTTGCTGGTTGAAAAACAGGTAAAATTCTGGTTGAAAAAACCTGGTAAAAATTGTGGTTTAAAAAAATTTATATAAAATTTTTCGTATACCTTAGACAGCGCTTCTGGAGAAAGCGCTGTCTAAGGTAGGGATTAGACAGCGCTTTTGACAAAAGCGCTGTCTAAGGTAGGGCTTAGAAAGCGCTTTTGACAAAAGAGCTGTCTAAGGTATACCTAGAAAAATTCAAAAAGGTTGACCTTAGACAGCGCTTTCACCAAAACCGCTGTCTAAGGTATACCAAAAAAATGTCAAAAAAGGTGAGGCTTAGAAAGCGCTTTTTCCAAAAGCGATGTCTAAGGTGTACCTTATAATGTCAAAAAGCGCTGTCTAAAGGTACCATAGACAGCGCTTTTCATTAAATAGACCCCCCTTTAGACAGCGCTTTTGGTATTACCCAAAGCGCTGTCTAAACCTATAGCAGCGCAGGTTTATACAGCGCTTAAAAGCGCTGTCTAAGGGCAAAAAAAGCGCTGTCTAAGGTCTTTTTTGTGGTAGTGATGGTATGTAGTAGACATACTTTTAAAACAACTCTCATTTATTCAAACCCTAATATTTATTTTTCATATAACCACAAACACCTCATTTTGAAGACACTAATTGGTCTCTGCTTCGTTCTTTATTTTCACTCATAGTAGGAAAAGTCTTTATTGCAAAACATAGAGAATACATTCTTTTCTATTTTCTATTACTCGTTGTCGTTGGAGTCGGGTTCTAAAGCTATAAGGTAAGTTTTACACAGAGGAGTTTGTTTCTCATTATGATAATAAAGTTTTGATTTTTGGGGTTTTAGTAAGTTTATTTTAAGTTTTTGGCATTATAGTTACCATGTTTGTTTATGTTGAAGAATATGACATTTGCATTAAGACTTGTTAAAGTTTTACTATCCATTGTTAAAATTTGTCGGCCTCTTTTGTAATGATTAACAATTTTGTAGATTATATGATAAATTAAATTGTAAAAAAAAATTGGTCTATAGTGCTTCTATCTAACAAAGTGGTTGATGATAGCGGTGTAGATCAATGTGATATTGATGTTGAGAATGAGTCATGCATTAGACGGAATGAGTTGAATACAAATGATCAAGATGAGGATCTTATAGCGGATGAGTCATATATCAGAAATGACCATAACGAGGGAATTTGGATCCATTCATCCGTCCGCATTGCTAAGACACAAGTAATTCATATTCCAACCAAGAAAAGAAAGAGATGTTAGTGAAAGAGGTAAAATTTGTTATATACTTGATTTCATTATTATATTTGTTATATATTATGTCATATTTGTTATATATTAGTGAAAGAGCATTTTATTTTCATTTTTTACATGGTAATGTTATTTAGACTCCAACAAGATCCAAAACAAAGGTTAAGCGGATTCCGGAGCATACCGAGTCCGTTGTTTCAAAAAAACAGGTACATCACAATTATATGATATTTATGCATAGAAAATGTTAAATTGGATATCTTATACTTCATCTAACAAATTATATGATATATAGCTGTTAATCTTACACTTGTTTAATCTTACAGTGGACATTGGTTATTGGTCGCAATTAACCACAGCGGAGAGTCAACCCCATTATTACATGGAATTATGTGAAGGTATATTAATTATCACATGTTTTATTATATTAGTGATGCTACTTGATAAAACTTAGGATTTATCCATATTTTCTTTTAATTGAATTACAATCTTTGTGTTTTCAGGACCTATAATGTAGATTTGAAGCAATGCTTTGGTTGAATGCAAAAGTATTAGTATAAGTAATATGTGAATTTGTAGAAAAAATGTAATGATTTGTAATTATAAATAGGTGTATATATAATTTTGGTTTGTAATTTTAAATATATATATTGGTTTGAATTGCCAATTGTTTTGCATATATAATTTTGGTGTAAATTGCCAATGGTTTGAATTGCCAATTTCTGAAAAAACTTGCTGGTTGAAAAACAGGTAAAATTCTGGTTGAAAAAACCTGGTAAAAATTGTGGTTTAAAAAAATTTATATAAAATTTTTCGTATACCTTAGACAGCGCTTCTGGAGAAAGCGCTGTCTAAGGTAGGGATTAGACAGCGCTTTTGACAAAAGCGCTGTCTAAAGTAGGGCTTAGAAAGCGCTTTTGACAAAAGAGCTGTCTAAGGTATACCTAGAAAAATTCAAAAAGGTTGACCTTAGACAGCGCTTTCACCAAAACCGCTGTCTAAGGTATACCAAAAAAATGTCAAAAAAGGTGAGGCTTAGAAAGCGCTTTTTCCAAAAGCGATGTCTAAGGTGTACCTTATAATGTCAAAAAGCGCTGTCTAAAGGTACCATAGACAGCGCTTTTCATTAAATAGACCCCCCTTTAGACAGCGCTTTTGGTATTACCCAAAGCGCTGTCTAAACCTATAGCAGCGCAGGTTTATACAGCGCTTAAAAGCGCTGTCTAAGGGCAAAAAAAGCGCTGTCTAAGGTCTTTTTTGTGGTAGTGATGGTATGTAGTAGACATACTTTTAAAACAACTCTCATTTATTCAAACCCTAATATTTATTTTTCATATAACCACAAACACCTCATTTTGAAGACACTAATTGGTCTCTGCTTCGTTCTTTATTTTCACTCATAGTAGGAAGAGTCTTTATTGCAAAACATAGAGAATACATTCTTTTCTATTTTCTATTACTCGTTGTCGTTGGAGTCGGGTTCTAAAGCTATAAGGTAAGTTTTACACAGAGGAGTTTGTTTCTCATTATGATAATAAAGTTTTGATTTTTGGGGTTTTAGTATGTTTATTTTAAGTTTTTGGCATTATAGTTACCATGTTTGTTTATGTTGAAGAATATGACATTTGCATTAAGACTTGTTAAAGTTTTACTATCCATTGTTAAAATTTGTCGGCCTCTTTTGTAATGATTAACAATTTTGTAGATTATATGATAAATTAAATTGTAAAAAAAAATTGGTCTATAGTGCTTCTATCTAACAAAGTGGTTGATGATAGCGGTGTAGATCAATGTGATATTGATGTTGAGAATGAGTCATGCATTAGACGGAATGAGTTGAATACAAATGATCAAGATGAGGATCTTATAGCGGATGAGTCATATATCAGAAATGACCATAACGAGGGAATTTGGATCCATTCATCCGTCCGCATTGCTAAGACACAAGTAATTCATATTCCAACCAAGAAAAGAAAGAGATGTTAGTGAAAGAGGTAAAATTTGTTATATACTTGATTTCTTTATTATATTTGTTATATATTATGTCATATTTGTTATATATTAGTGAAAGAGCATTTTATTTTCATTTTTTACATGGTAATGTTATTTAGACTCCAACAAGATCCAAAACAAAGGATAAGCGGATTCCGGAGCATACCGAGTCCGTTGTTTCAAAAAAACAGGTACATCACAATTATATGATATTTATGCATAGAAAATGTTAAATTGGATATCTTATACTTCATCTAACAAATTATATGATATATAGCTGTTAATCTTACACTTGTTTAATCTTACAGTGGACATTGGTTGTTGGTCGCAATTAACCACAGCGGAGAGTCAACCCCATTATTACATGGAATTATGTGAAGGTATATTAATTATCACATGTTTTATTATATTAGTGATGCTACTTGATAAAACTTAGGATTTATCCATATTTTCTTTTAATTGAATTACAATCTTTGTGTTTTCAGGACCTATAATGTAGATTTGAAGCAATGCTTTGGTTGAATGCAAAAGTATTAGTATAAGTAATATGTGCATTTGTAGAAAAAATGTAATGATTTGTAATTATAAATAGGTGTATATATAATTTTGGTTTGTAATTTTAAATATATATATTGGTTTGAATTGCCAATTGTTTTGCATATATAATTTTGGTGTAAATTGCCAATGGTTTGAATTGCCAATTTCTGAAAAAACTTGCTGGTTGAAAAACAGGTAAAATTCTGGTTGAAAAAACCTGGTAAAAATTGTGGTTTAAAAAAATTTATATAAAATTTTTCTTATACCTTAGACAGCGCTTCTGGAGAAAGCGCTGTCTAAGGTAGGGATTAGACAGCGCTTTTGACAAAAGCGCTGTCTAAGGTAGGGCTTAGAAAGCGCTTTTGACAAAAGCCCTGTCTAAGGTATACCTAGAAAAATTCAAAAAGGTTGACCTTAGACAGCGCTTTCACCAAAACCGATGTCTAAGGTATACCAAAAAAATGTCAAAAAAGGTGAGGCTTAGAAAGCGCTTTTTCCAAAAGCGATGTCTAAGGTGTACCTTATAATGTCAAAAAGTGCTGTCTAAAGGTACCATAGACAGCGCTTTTCATTAAATAGACCCCCCTTTAGACAGCGCTTTTGGTATTACCCAAAGCGCTGTCTAAACCTATAGCAGCGCAGGTTTATACAGCGCTTAAAAGCGCTGTCTAAGGGCAAAAAAAGCGCTGTCTAAGGTCTTTTTTGTGGTAGTGATGGTATGTAGTAGACATACTTTTAAAACAACTCTCATTTATTCAAGCCCTAATATTTATTTTTCATATAACCACAAACACCTCATTTTGAAGACACTAATTGGTCTCTGCTTCGTTCTTTATTTTCACTCATAGTAGGAAAAGTCTATATTGCAAAACATAGAGAATACATTCTTTTCTATTTTCTATTACTCGTTGTCGTTGGAGTCGGGTTCTAAAGCTATAAGGTAAGTTTTACACAGAGGAGTTTGTTTCTCATTATGATAATAAAGTTTTGATTTTTGGGGTTTTAGTATGTTTATTTTAAGTTTTTGGCATTATAGTTACCATGTTTGTTTATGTTGAAGAATATGACATTTGCATTAAGACTTGTTAAAGTTTTACTATCCATTGTTAAAATTTGTCGGCCTCTTTTGTAATGATTAACAATTTTGTAGATTATATGATAAATTAAATTGTAAAAAAAAATTGGTCTATAGTGCTTCTATCTAACAAAGTGGTTGATGATAGCGGTGTAGATCAATGTGATATTGATGTTGAGAATGAGTCATGCATTAGACGGAATGAGTTGAATACAAATGATCAAGATGAGGATCTTATAGCGGATGAGTCATATATCAGAAATGACCATAACGAGGGAATTTGGATCCATTCATCCGTCCGCATTGCTAAGACACAAGTAATTCATATTCCAACCAAGAAAAGAAAGAGATGTTAGTGAAAGAGGTAAAATTTGTTATATACTTGATTTCATTATTATATTTGTTATATATTATGTCATATTTGTTATATATTAGTGAAAGAGCATTTTATTTTCATTTTTTACATGGTAATGTTATTTAGACTCCAACAAGATCCAAAACAAAGGTTAAGCGGATTCCGGAGCATACCGAGTCCGTTGTTTCAAAAAAACAGGTACATCACAATTATATGATATTTATGCATAGAAAATGTTAAATTGGATATCTTATACTTCATCTAACAAATTATATGATATATAGCTGTTAATCTTACACTTGTTTAATCTTACAGTGGACATTGGTTATTGGTCGCAATTAACCACAGCGGAGAGTCAACCCCATTATTACATGGAATTATGTGAAGGTATATTAATTATCACATGTTTTATTATATTAGTGATGCTACTTGATAAAACTTAGGATTTATCCATATTTTCTTTTAATTGAATTACAATCTTTGTGTTTTCAGGACCTATAATGTAGATTTGAAGCAATGCTTTGGTTGAATGCAAAAGTATTAGTATAAGTAATATGTGAATTTGTAGAAAAAATGTAATGATTTGTAATTATAAATAGGTGTATATATAATTTTGGTTTGTAATTTTAAATATATATATTGGTTTGAATTGCCAATTGTTTTGCATATATAATTTTGGTGTAAATTGCCAATGGTTTGAATTGCCAATTTCTGAAAAAACTTGCTGGTTGAAAAACAGGTAAAATTCTGGTTGAAAAAACCTGGTAAAAATTGTGGTTTAAAAAAATTTATATAAAATTTTTCGTATACCTTAGACAGCGCTTCTGGAGAAAGCGCTGTCTAAGGTAGGGATTAGACAGCGCTTTTGACAAAAGCGCTGTCTAAAGTAGGGCTTAGAAAGCGCTTTTGACAAAAGAGCTGTCTAAGGTATACCTAGAAAAATTCAAAAAGGTTGACCTTAGACAGCGCTTTCACCAAAACCGCTGTCTAAGGTATACCAAAAAAATGTCAAAAAAGGTGAGGCTTAGAAAGCGCTTTTTCCAAAAGCGATGTCTAAGGTGTACCTTATAATGTCAAAAAGCGCTGTCTAAAGGTACCATAGACAGCGCTTTTCATTAAATAGACCCCCCTTTAGACAGCGCTTTTGGTATTACCCAAAGCGCTGTCTAAACCTATAGCAGCGCAGGTTTATACAGCGCTTAAAAGCGCTGTCTAAGGGCAAAAAAAAGCGCTGTCTAAGGTCTTTTTTGTGGTAGTGATGGTATGTAGTAGACATACTTTTAAAACAACTCTCATTTATTCAAACCCTAATATTTATTTTTCATATAACCACAAACACCTCATTTTGAAGACACTAATTGGTCTCTGCTTCGTTCTTTATTTTCACTCATAGTAGGAAGAGTCTTTATTGCAAAACATAGAGAATACATTCTTTTCTATTTTCTATTACTCGTTGTCGTTGGAGTCGGGTTCTAAAGCTATAAGGTAAGTTTTACACAGAGGAGTTTGTTTCTCATTATGATAATAAAGTTTTGATTTTTGGGGTTTTAGTATGTTTATTTTAAGTTTTTGGCATTATAGTTACCATGTTTGTTTATGTTGAAGAATATGACATTTGCATTAAGACTTGTTAAAGTTTTACTATCCATTGTTAAAATTTGTCGGCCTCTTTTGTAATGATTAACAATTTTGTAGATTATATGATAAATTAAATTGTAAAAAAAAATTGGTCTATAGTGCTTCTATCTAACAAAGTGGTTGATGATAGCGGTGTAGATCAATGTGATATTGATGTTGAGAATGAGTCATGCATTAGACGGAATGAGTTGAATACAAATGATCAAGATGAGGATCTTATAGCGGATGAGTCATATATCAGAAATGACCATAACGAGGGAATTTGGATCCATTCATCCGTCCGCATTGCTAAGACACAAGTAATTCATATTCCAACCAAGAAAAGAAAGAGATGTTAGTGAAAGAGGTAAAATTTGTTATATACTTGATTTCTTTATTATATTTGTTATATATTATGTCATATTTGTTATATATTAGTGAAAGAGCATTTTATTTTCATTTTTTACATGGTAATGTTATTTAGACTCCAACAAGATCCAAAACAAAGGATAAGCGGATTCCGGAGCATACCGAGTCCGTTGTTTCAAAAAAACAGGTACATCACAATTATATGATATTTATGCATAGAAAATGTTAAATTGGATATCTTATACTTCATCTAACAAATTATATGATATATAGCTGTTAATCTTACACTTGTTTAATCTTACAGTGGACATTGGTTGTTGGTCGCAATTAACCACAGCGGAGAGTCAACCCCATTATTACATGGAATTATGTGAAGGTATATTAATTATCACATGTTTTATTATATTAGTGATGCTACTTGATAAAACTTAGGATTTATCCATATTTTCTTTTAATTGAATTACAATCTTTGTGTTTTCAGGACCTATAATGTAGATTTGAAGCAATGCTTTGGTTGAATGCAAAAGTATTAGTATAAGTAATATGTGCATTTGTAGAAAAAATGTAATGATTTGTAATTATAAATAGGTGTATATATAATTTTGGTTTGTAATTTTAAATATATATATTGGTTTGAATTGCCAATTGTTTTGCATATATAATTTTGGTGTAAATTGCCAATGGTTTGAATTGCCAATTTCTGAAAAAACTTGCTGGTTGAAAAACAGGTAAAATTCTGGTTGAAAAAACCTGGTAAAAATTGTGGTTTAAAAAAATTTATATAAAATTTTTCTTATACCTTAGACAGCGCTTCTGGAGAAAGCGCTGTCTAAGGTAGGGATTAGACAGCGCTTTTGACAAAAGCGCTGTCTAAGGTAGGGCTTAGAAAGCGCTTTTGACAAAAGCCCTGTCTAAGGTATACCTAGAAAAATTCAAAAAGGTTGACCTTAGACAGCGCTTTCACCAAAACCGATGTCTAAGGTATACCAAAAAAATGTCAAAAAAGGTGAGGCTTAGAAAGCGCTTTTTCCAAAAGCGATGTCTAAGGTGTACCTTATAATGTCAAAAAGTGCTGTCTAAAGGTACCATAGACAGCGCTTTTCATTAAATAGACCCCCCTTTAGACAGCGCTTTTGGTATTACCCAAAGCGCTGTCTAAACCTATAGCAGCGCAGGTTTATACAGCGCTTAAAAGCGCTGTCTAAGGGCAAAAAAAGCGCTGTCTAAGGTCTTTTTTGTGGTAGTGATGGTATGTAGTAGACATACTTTTAAAACAACTCTCATTTATTCAAGCCCTAATATTTATTTTTCATATAACCACAAACACCTCATTTTGAAGACACTAATTGGTCTCTGCTTCGTTCTTTATTTTCACTCATAGTAGGAAAAGTCTATATTGCAAAACATAGAGAATACATTCTTTTCTATTTTCTATTACTCGTTGTCGTTGGAGTCGGGTTCTAAAGCTATAAGGTAAGTTTTACACAGAGTAGTTTGTTTCTCATTATGATAATAAAGTTTTGATTTTTGGGGTTTTAGTATGTTTATTTTAAGTTTTTGGCATTATAGTTACCATGTTTGTTTATGTTGAAGAATATGACATTTGCATTAAGACTTGTTAAAGTTTTACTATCCATTGTTAAAATTTGTCGGCCTCTTTTGTAATGATTAACAATTTTGTAGATTATATGATAAATTAAATTGTAAAAAAAAAATTGGTCTATAGTGCTTATATCTAACAAAGTGGTTGATGATAGCGGTGTAGATCAATGTGATATTGATGTTGAGAATGAGTCATGCATTAGACGGAATGAGTTGAATACAAATGATCAAGATGAGGATCTTATAGCAGATGAGTCATATATCAGAAATGACCATAATGAGGGAATTTGGATCCATTCATCCGTCCGCATTGCTAAGACACAAGTAATTCATATTCCAACCAAGAAAAGAAAGAGATGTTAGTGAAAGAGGTAAAATTTGTTATATACTTGATTTCTTTATTATATTTGTTATATATTATGTCATATTTGTTATATATTAGTGAAAGAGCATTTTATTTTCATTTTTTACATGGTAATGTTATTTAGACTCCAACAAGATCCAAAACAAAGGATAAGCGGATTCCGGAGCATACCGAGTCCGTTGTTTCAAAAAAACAGGTACATCACAATTATATGATATTTATGCATAGAAAATGTTAAATTGGATATCTTATACTTCATCTAACAAATTATATGATATATAGCTGTTAATCTTACACTTGTTTAATCTTACAGTGGACATTGGTTGTTGGTCGCAGTTAACCACAGCGGAGAGTCAACCCCATTATTACATGGAATTATGTGAAGGTATATTAATTATCACATGTTTTATTATATTAGTGATGCTACTTGATAAAACTTAGGATTTATCCATATTTTCTTTTAATTGAATTACAATCTTTGTGTTTTCAGGACCTATAATGTAGATTTGAAGCAATGCTTTGGTTGAATGCAAAAGTATTAGTATAAGTAATATGTGCATTTGTAGAAAAAATGTAATGATTTGTAATTATAAATAGGTGTATATATAATTTTGGTTTGTAATTTTAAATATATATATTGGTTTGACTTGCCAATTGTTTTGCATATATAATTTTGGTGTAAATTGCCAATGGTTTGAATTGCCAATTTCTGAAAAAACTTGCTGGTTGAAAAACAGGTAAAATTCTGGTTGAAAAAACCTGGTAAAAATTGTGGTTTAAAAAAATTTATATAAAATTTTTCTTATACCTTAGACAGCGCTTCTGGAGAAAGCGCTGTCTAAGGTAGGGATTAGACAGCGCTTTTGACAAAAGCGCTGTCTAAGGTAGGGCTTAGAAAGCGCTTTTGACAAAAGCCCTGTCTAAGGTATACCTAGAAAAATTCAAAAAGGTTGACCTTAGACAGCGCTTTCACCAAAACCGATGTCTAAGGTATACCAAAAAAATGTCAAAAAAGGTGAGGCTTAGAAAGCGCTTTTTCCAAAAGCGATGTCTAAGGTGTACCTTATAATGTCAAAAAGTGCTGTCTAAAGGTACCATAGACAGCGCTTTTCATTAAATAGACCCCCCTTTAGACAGCGCTTTTGGTATTACCCAAAGCGCTGTCTAAACCTATAGCAGCGCAGGTTTATACAGCGCTTAAAAGCGCTGTCTAAGGGCAAAAAAAGCGCTGTCTAAGGTCTTTTTTGTGGTAGTGATGGTATGTAGTAGACATACTTTTAAAACAACTCTCATTTATTCAAGCCCTAATATTTATTTTTCATATAACCACAAACACCTCATTTTGAAGACACTAATTGGTCTCTGCTTCGTTCTTTATTTTCACTCATAGTAGGAAAAGTCTATATTGCAAAACATAGAGAATACATTCTTTTCTATTTTCTATTACTCGTTGTCGTTGGAGTCGGGTTCTAAAGCTATAAGGTAAGTTTTACACAGAGTAGTTTGTTTCTCATTATGATAATAAAGTTTTGATTTTTGGGGTTTTAGTATGTTTATTTTAAGTTTTTGGCATTATAGTTACCATGTTTGTTTATGTTGAAGAATATGACATTTGCATTAAGACTTGTTAAAGTTTTACTATCCATTGTTAAAATTTGTCGGCCTCTTTTGTAATGATTAACAATTTTTTAGATTATATGATAAATTAAATTGTAAAAAAAAAATTGGTCTATAGTGCTTATATCTAACAAAGTGGTTGATGATAGCGGTGTAGATCAATGTGATATTGATGTTGAGAATGAGTCATGCATTAGACGGAATGAGTTGAATACAAATGATCAAGATGAGGATCTTATAGCAGATGAGTCATATATCAGAAATGACCATAACGAGGGAATTTGGATCCATTCATCCGTCCGCATTGCTAAGACACAAGTAATTCATATTCCAACCAAGAAAAGAAAGAGATGTTAGTGAAAGAGGTAAAATTTGTTATATACTTGATTTCTTTATTATATTTGTTATATATTATGTCATATTTGTTATATATTAGTGAAAGAGCATTTTATTTTCATTTTTTACATGGTAATGTTATTTAGACTCCAACAAGATCCAAAACAAAGGATAAGCGGATTCCGGAGCATACCGAGTCCGTTGTTTCAAAAAAACAGGTACATCACAATTATACGATATTTATGCATAGAAAATGTTAAATTGGATATCTTATACTTCATCTAACAAATTATATGATATATAGCTGTTAATCTTACACTTGTTTAATCTTACAGTGGACATTGGTTGTTGGTCGCAATTAACCACAGCGGAGAGTCAACCCCATTATTACATGGAATTATGTGAAGGTATATTAATTATCACATGTTTTATTATATTAGTGATGCTACTTGATAAAACTTAGGATTTATCCATATTTTCTTTTAATTGAATTACAATCTTTGTGTTTTCAGGACCTATAATGTAGATTTGAAGCAATGCTTTGGTTGAATGCAAAAGTATTAGTATAAGTAATATGTGCATTTGTAGAAAAAATGTAATGATTTGTAATTATAAATAGGTGTATATATAATTTTGGTTTGTAATTTTAAATATATATATTGGTTTGACTTGCCAATTGTTTTGCATATATAATTTTGGTGTAAATTGCCAATGGTTTGAATTGCCAATTTCTGAAAAAACTTGCTGGTTGAAAAACAGGTAAAATTCTGGTTGAAAAAACCTGGTAAAAATTGTGGTTTAAAAAAATTTATATAAAATTTTTCTTATACCTTAGACAGCGCTTCTGGAGAAAGCGCTGTCTAAGGTAGGGATTAGACAGCGCTTTTGACAAAAGCGCTGTCTAAGGTAGGGCTTAGAAAGCGCTTTTGACAAAAGCCCTGTCTAAGGTATACCTAGAAAAATTCAAAAAGGTTGACCTTAGACAGCGCTTTCACCAAAACCGATGTCTAAGGTATACCAAAAAAATGTCAAAAAAGGTGAGGCTTAGAAAGCGCTTTTTCCAAAAGCGATGTCTAAGGTGTACCTTATAATGTCAAAAAGTGTTGTCTAAAGGTACCATAGACAGCGCTTTTCATTAAATAGACCCCCCTTTAGACAGCGCTTTTGGTATTACCCAAAGCGCTGTCTAAACCTATAGCAGCGCAGGTTTATACAGCGCTTAAAAGCGCTGTCTAAGGGCAAAAAAAGCGCTGTCTAAGGTCTTTTTTGTGGTAGTGATGGTATGTAGTAGACATACTTTTAAAACAACTCTCATTTATTCAAGCCCTAATATTTATTTTTCATATAACCACAAACACCTCATTTTGAAGACACTAATTGGTCTCTGCTTCGTTCTTTATTTTCACTCATAGTAGGAAAAGTCTATATTGCAAAACATAGAGAATACATTCTTTTCTATTTTCTATTACTCGTTGTCGTTGGAGTCGAGTTCTAAAGCTATAAGGTAAGTTTTACACAGAGTAGTTTGTTTCTCATTATGATAATAAAGTTTTGATTTTTGGGGTTTTAGTATGTTTATTTTAAGTTTTTGGCATTATAGTTACCATGTTTGTTTATGTTGAAGAATATGACATTTGCATTAAGACTTGTTAAAGTTTTACTATCCATTGTTAAAATTTGTCGGCCTCTTTTGTAATGATTAACAATTTTGTAGATTATATGATAAATTAAATTGTAAAAAAAAAATTGGTCTATAGTGCTTATATCTAACAAAGTGGTTGATGATAGCGGTGTAGATCAATGTGATATTGATGTTGAGAATGAGTCATGCATTAGACGGAATGAGTTGAATACAAATGATCAAGATGAGGATCTTATAGCAGATGAGTCATATATCAGAAATGACCATAACGAGGGAATTTGGATCCATTCATCCGTCCGCATTGCTAAGACACAAGTAATTCATATTCCAACCAAAAAAAGAAAGAGATGTTAGTGAAAGAGGTAAAATTTGTTATATACTTGATTTCTTTATTATATTTGTTATATATTATGTCATATTTGTTATATATTAGTGAAAGAGCATTTTATTTTCATTTTTTACATGGTAATGTTATTTAGACTCCAACAAGATCCAAAACAAAGGATAAGCGGATTCCGGAGCATACCGAGTCCGTTGTTTCAAAAAAACAGGTACATCACAATTATATGATATTTATGCATAGAAAATGTTAAATTGGATATCTTATACTTCATCTAACAAATTATATGATATATAGCTGTTAATCTTACACTTGTTTAATCTTACAGTGGACATTGGTTGTTGGTCGCAGTTAACCACAGCGGAGAGTCAACCCCATTATTACATGGAATTATGTGAAGGTATATTAATTATCACATGTTTTATTATATTAGTGATGCTACTTGATAAAACTTAGGATTTATCCATATTTTCTTTTAATTGAATTACAATCTTTGTGTTTTCAGGACCTATAATGTAGATTTGAAGCAATGCTTTGGTTGAATGCAAAAGTATTAGTATAAGTAATATGTGCATTTGTAGAAAAAATGTAATGATTTGTAATTATAAATAGGTGTATATATAATTTTGGTTTGTAATTTTAAATATATATATTGGTTTGATTTGCCAATTGTTTTGCATATATAATTTTGGTGTAAATTGCCAATGGTTTGAATTGCCAATTTCTGAAAAAACTTGCTGGTTGAAAAACAGGTAAAATTCTGGTTGAAAAAACCTGGTAAAAATTGTGGTTTAAAAAAATTTATATAAAATTTTTCGTATACCATAGACAGCGCTTCTGGAGAAAGCGCTGTCTAAGGTAGGGATTAGACAGCGCTTTTGACAAAAGCGCTGTCTAAGGTAGGGCTTAGAAAGCGCTTTTGACAAAAGCGCTGTCTAAGGTATACCTAGAAAAATTCAAAAAGGTTGACCTTAGACAGCGCTTTCACCAAAACCGCTGTCTAAGGTATACCAAAAAAATGTCAAAAAAGGTGAGGCTTAGAAAGCGTTTTTTCCAAAAGCGATGTCTAAGGTGTACCTTATAATGTCAAAAAGCGCTGTCTAAAGGTACCATAGACAGCGCTTTTCATTAAATAGACCCCCCTTTAGACAGCGCTTTTGGTATTACCCAAAGCGCTGTCTAAACCTATAGCAGCGCAGGTTTATACAGCGCTTAAAAGCGCTGTCTAAGGGCAAAAAAAGCGCTGTCTAAGGTCTTTTTTGTGGTAGTGATGGTATGTAGTAGACATACTTTTAAAACAACTCTCATTTATTCAAACCCTAATATTTATTTTTCATATAACCACAAACACCTCATTTTGAAGACACTAATTGGTCTCTGCTTCGTTCTTTATTTTCACTCATAGTAGGAAAAGTCTTTATTGCAAAACATAGAGAATACATTCTTTTCTATTTTCTATTACTCGTTGTCGTTGGAGTCGGGTTCTAAAGCTATAAGGTAAGTTTTACACAGAGGAGTTTGTTTCTCATTATGATAATAAAGTTTTGATTTTTGGGGTTTTAGTATGTTTATTTTAAGTTTTTGGCATTATAGTTACCATGTTTGTTTATGTTGAAGAATATGACATTTGCATTAAGACTTGTTAAAGTTTTACTATCCATTGTTAAAATTTGTCGGCCTCTTTTGTAATGATTAACAATTTTGTAGATTATATGATAAATTAAATTGTAAAAAAAAATTGGTCTATAGTGCTTCTATCTAACAAAGTGGTTGATGATAGCGGTGTAGATCAATGTGATATTGATGTTGAGAATGAGTCATGCATTAGACGGAATGAGTTGAATACAAATGATCAAGATGAGGATCTTATAGCGGATGAGTCATATATCAGAAATGACCATAACGAGGGAATTTGGATCCATTCATCCGTCCGCATTGCTAAGACACAAGTAATTCATATTCCAACCAAGAAAAGAAAGAGATGATAGTGAAAGAGGTAAAATTTGTTATATACTTGATTTCTTTATTATATTTGTTATATATTATGTCATATTTGTTATATATTAGTGAAAGAGCATTTTATTTTCATTTTTTACATGGTAATGTTATTTAGACTCCAACAAGATCCAAAACAAAGGATAAGCGGATTCCGGAGCATACCGAGTCCGTTGTTTCAAAAAAACAGGTACATCACAATTATATGATATTTATGGATAGAAAATGTTAAATTGGATATCTTATACTTCATCTAACAAATTATATGATATATAGCTGTTAATCTTACACTTGTTTAATCTTACAGTGGACATTGGTTGTTGGTCGCAATTAACCACAGCGGAGAGTCAACCCCATTATTACATGGAATTATGTGAAGGTATATTAATTATCACATGTTTTATTATATTAGTGATGCTACTTGATAAAACTTAGGATTTATCCATATTTTCTTTTAATTGAATTACAATCTTTGTGTTTTCAGGACCTATAATGTAGATTTGAAGCAATGCTTTGGTTGAATGCAAAAGTATTAGTATAAGTAATATGTGCATTTGTAGAAAAAATGTAATGATTTGTAATTATAAATAGGTGTATATATAATTTTGGTTTGTAATTTTAAATATATATATTGGTTTGAATTGCCAATTGTTTTGCATATATAATTTTGGTGTAAATTGCCAATGGTTTGAATTGCCAATTTCTGAAAAAACTTGCTGGTTGAAAAACAGGTAAAATTCTAGTTGAAAAAACCTGGTAAAAATAGTGGTTTAAAAAAATTTATATAAAATTTTTCGTATACCTTAGACAGCGCTTCTGGACAAAGCGCTGTCTAAGGTAGGGATTAGACAGCGCTTTTGACAAAAGCGCTGTCTAAGGTAGGGCTTAGAAAGCGCTTTTGACAAAAGCGCTGTCTAAGGTATACCTAGAAAAATTCAAAAAGGTTGACCTTAGACAGCACTTTCACCAAAACCGCTGTCTAAGGTATACCAAAAAAATGTCAAAAAAGGTGAGGCTTAGAAAGCGCTTTTTCCAAAAGCGATGTCTAAGGTGTACCTTATAATGTCAAAAAGCGCTGTCTAAAGGTACCATAGACAACGCTTTTCATTAAATAGACCCCCCTTTAGACAGCGCTTTTGGTATTACCCAAAGCGCTGTCTAAACCTATAGCAGCGCAGGTTTATACAGCGCTTAAAAGCGCTGTCTAAGGGCAAAAAAAGCGCTGTCTAAGGTCTTTTTTGTGGTAGTGATGGTATGTAGTAGACATACTTTTAAAACAACTCTCATTTATTCAAACCCTAATATTTATTTTTCATATAACCACAAACACCTCATTTTGAAGACACTAATTGGTATCTGCTTCGTTCTTTATTTTCACTCATAGTAGGAAAAGTCTTTATTGCAAAACATAGAGAATACATTCTTTTCTATTTTCTATTACTCGTTGTCGTTGGAGTCGGGTTCTAAAGCTATAAGGTAAGTTTTACACAGAGGAGTTTGTTTCTCATTATGATAATAAAGTTTTGATTTTTGGGGTTTTAGTATGTTTATTTTAAGTTTTTGGCATTATAGTTACCATGTTTGTTTATGTTGAAGAATATGACATTTGCATTAAGACTTGTTAAAGTTTTACTATCCATTGTTAAAATTTGTCGGCCTCTTTTGTAATGATTAACAATTTTGTAGATTATATGATAAATTAAATTGTAAAAAAAAATTGGTCTATAGTGCTTCTATCTAACAAAGTGGTTGATGATAGCGGTGTAGATCAATGTGATATTGATGTTGAGAATGAGTCATGCATTAGACGGAATTAGTTGAATACAAATGATCAAGATGAGGATCTTATAGCGGATGAGTCATATATCAGAAATGACCATAACGAGGGAATTTGGATCCATTCATCCGTCCGCATTGCTAAGACACAAGTAATTCATATTCCAACCAAGAAAAGAAAGAGATGTTAGTGAAAGAGGTAAAATTTGTTATATACTTGATTTCTTTATTATATTTGTTATATATTATGTCATATTTGTTATATATTAGTGAAAGAGCATTTTATTTTCATTTTTTACATGGTAATGTTATTTAGACTCCAACAAGATCCAAAACAAAGGATAAGCGGATTCCGGAGCATACCGAGTCCGTTGTTTCAAAAAAACAGGTACATCACAATTATATGATATTTATGCATAGAAAATGTTAAATTGGATATCTTATACTTCATCTAACAAATTATATGATATATAGCTGTTAATCTTACACTTGTTTAATCTTACAGTGGACATTGGTTGTTGGTCGCAATTAACCACAGCGGAGAGTCAACCCCATTATTACATGGAATTATGTGAAGGTATATTAATTATCACATGTTTTATTATATTAGTGATGCTACTTGATAAAACTTAGGATTTATCCATATTTTCTTTTAATTGAATTACAATCTTTGTGTTTTCAGGACCTATAATGTAGATTTGAAGCAATGCTTTGGTTGAATGCAAAAGTATTAGTATAAGTAATATGTGCATTTGTAGAAAAAATGTAATGATTTGTAATTATAAATAGGTGTATATATAATTTTGGTTTGTAATTTTAAATATATATATTGGTTTGAATTGCCAATTGTTTTGCATATATAATTTTGGTGTAAATTGCCAATGGTTTGAATTGCCAATTTCTGAAAAAACTTGCTGGTTGAAAAACAGGTAAAATTCTGGTTGAAAAAACCTGGTAAAAATTGTGGTTTAAAAAAATTTATATAAAATTTTTCGTATACCTTAGACAGCGCTTCTGGAGAAAGCGCTGTCTAAGGTAGGGATTAGACAGCGCTTTTGACAAAAGCGCTGTCTAAGGTAGGGCTTAGAAAGCGCTTTTGACAAAAGCGCTGTCTAAGGTATACCTAGAAAAATTCAAAAAGGGTGACCTTAGACAGCGCTTTCACCAAAACCGCTGTCTAAGGTATACCAAAAAAATGTCACAAAAGGTGAGGCTTAGAAAGCGCTTTTTCCAAAAGCGATGTCTAAGGTGTACCTTATAATGTCAAAAAGTGTTGTCTAAAGGTACCATAGACAGCGCTTTTCATTAAATAGACCCCCCTTTAGACAGCGCTTTTGGTATTACCCAAAGCGCTGTCTAAACCTATAGCAGCGCAGGTTTATACAGCGCTTAAAAGCGCTGTCTAAGGGCAAAAAAAAGCGCTGTCTAAGGTCTTTTTTGTGGTAGTGATGGTATGTAGTAGACATACTTTTAAAACAACTCTCATTTATTCAAACCCTCATATTTATTTTTCATATAACCACAAACACCTCATTTTGAAGACACTAATTGGTCTCTGCTTCGTTCTTTATTTTCACTCATAGTAGGAAAAGTCTTTATTGCAAAACATAGAGAATACATTCTTTTCTATTTTCTATTACTCGTTGTCATTGGAGTCGGGTTCTAAAGCTATAAGGTAAGTTTTACAAAGAGGAGTTTGTTTCTCATTATGATAATAAAGTTTTGATTTTTGGGGTTTTAGTATGTTTATTTTAAGTATTTGGCATTATAGTTACCATGTTTGTTTATGTTGAAGAATATGACATTTGCATTAAGACTTGTTAAAGTTTTACTATCCATTGTTAAAATTTGTCGGCCTCTTTTGTAATGATTAACAATTTTGTAGATTATATGATAAATTAAATTGTAAAAAAAAATTGGTCTATAGTGCTTCTATCTAACAAAGTGGTTGATGATAGCGGTGTAGATCAATGTGATATTGATGTTGAGAATGAGTCATGCATTAGACGGAATGAGTTGAATACAAATGATCAAGATGAGGATCTTATAGCGGATGAGTCATATATCAGAAATGACCATAACGAGGGAATTTGGATCCATTCATCCGTCCGCATTGCTAAGACACAAGTAATTCATATTCCAACCAAGAAAAGAAAGAGATGTTAGTGAAAGAGGTAAAATTTGTTATATACTTGATTTCTTTATTATATTTGTTATATATTAGTGAAAGAGCATTTTATTTTCATTTTTTACATGGTAATGTTATTTAGACTCCAACAAGATCCAAAACAAAGGATAAGCGGATTCCGGAGCATACCGAGTCCGTTGTTTCAAAAAAACAGGTACATCACAATTATATGATATTTATGCATAGAAAATGTTAAATTGGATATCTTATACTTCATCTAACAAATTATATGATATATAGCTGTTAATCTTACACTTGTTTAATCTTACAGTGGACATTGGTTGTTGGTCGCAATTAACCACAGCGGAGAGTCAACCCCATTATTACATGGAATTATGTGAAGGTATATTAATTATCACATGTTTTATTATATTAGTGATGCTACTTGATAAAACTTAGGATTTATCCATATTTTCTTTTAATTGAATTACAATCTTTGTGTTTTCAGGACCTATAATGTAGATTTGAAGCAATGCTTTGGTTGAATGCAAAAGTATTAGTATAAGTAATATGTGCATTTGTAGAAAAAATGTAATGATTTGTAATTATAAATAGGTGTATATATAATTTTGGTTTGTAATTTTAAATATATATATTGGTTTGAATTGCCAATTGTTTTGCATATATAATTTTGGGGTAAATTGCCAATGGTTTGAATTGCCAATTTCTGAAAAAACTTGCTGGTTGAAAAACAGGTAAAATTCTGGTTGAAAAAACCTGGTAAAAATTGTGGTTTAAAAAAATTTATATAAAATTTTTCGTATACCTTAGACAGCGCTTCTGGAGAAAGCGCTGTCTAAGGTAGGGATTAGACAGCGCTTTTGACAAAAGCGCTGTCTAAGGTAGGGCTTAGAAAGCGCTTTTGACAAAAGCGCTGTCTAAGGTATACCTAGAAAAATTCAAAAAGGTTGACCTTAGACAGCGCTTTCACCAAAACCGCTGTCTAAGGTATACCAAAAAAATGTCAAAAAAGGTGAGGCTTAGAAAGCGTTTTTTCCAAAAGCGATGTCTAAGGTGTACCTTATAATGTCAAAAAGCGCTGTCTAAAGGTACCATAGACAGCGCTTTTCATTAAATAGACCCCCCTTTAGACAGCGCTTTTGGTATTACCCAAAGCGCTGTCTAAACCTATAGCAGCGCAGGTTTATACAGCGCTTAAAAGCGCTGTCTAAGGGCAAAAAAAGCGCTGTCTAAGGTCTTTTTTGTGGTAGTGATGGTATGTAGTAGACATACTTTTAAAACAACTCTCATTTATTCAAACCCTAATATTTATTTTTCATATAACCACAAACACCTCATTTTGAAGACACTAATTGGTCTCTGCTTCGTTCTTTATTTTCACTCATAGTAGGAAAAGTCTTTATTGCAAAACATAGAGAATACATTCTTTTCTATTTTCTATTACTCGTTGTCGTTGGAGTCGGGTTCTAAAGCTATAAGGTAAGTTTTACACAGAGGAGTTTGTTTCTCATTATGATAATAAAGTTTTGATTTTTGGGGTTTTAGTATGTTTATTTTAAGTTTTTGGCATTATAGTTACCATGTTTGTTTATGTTGAAGAATATGACATTTGCATTAAGACTTGTTAAAGTTTTACTATCCATTGTTAAAATTTGTCGGCCTCTTTTGTAATGATTAACAATTTTGTAGATTATATGATAAATTAAATTGTAAAAAAAAATTGGTCTATAGTGCTTCTATCTAACAAAGTGGTTAATGATAGCGGTGTAGATCAATGTGATATTGATGTTGAGAATGAGTCATGCATTAGACGGAATGAGTTGAATACAAATGATCAAGATGAGGATCTTATAGCGGATGAGTCATATATCAGAAATGACCATAACGAGGGAATTTGGATCCATTCATCCGTCCGCATTGCTAAGACACAAGTAATTCATATTCCAACCAAGAAAAGAAAGAGATGTTAGTGAAAGAGGTAAAATTTGTTATATACTTGATTTCTTTATTATATTTGTTATATATTATGTCATATTTGTTATATATTAGTGAAAGAGCATTTTATTTTCATTTTTTACATGGTAATGTTATTTAGACTCCAACAAGATCCAAAACAAAGGATAAGCGGATTCCGGAGCATACCGAGTCCGTTGTTTCAAAAAAACAGGTACATCACAATTATATGATATTTATGCATAGAAAATGTTAAATTGGATATCTTATACATCATCTAATAAATTATATGATATATAGCTGTTAATCTTACACTTGTTTAATCTTACAGTGGACATTGGTTGTTGGTCGCAATTAACCACAGCGGAGAGTCAACCCCATTATTACATGGAATTATGTGAAGGTATATTAATTATCACATGTTTTATTATATTAGTGATGCTACTTGATAAAACTTAGGATTTATCCATATTTTCTTTTAATTGAATTACAATCTTTGTGTTTTCAGGACCTATAATGTAGATTTGAAGCAATGCTTTGGTTGAATGCAAAAGTATTAGTATAAGTAATATGTGCATTTGTAGAAAAAATGTAATGATTTGTAATTATAAATAGGTGTATATATAATTTTGGTTTGTAATTTTAAATATATATATTGGTTTGAATTGCCAATTGTTTTGCATATATAATTTTGGTGTAAATTGCCAATGGTTTGAATTGCCAATTTCTGAAAAAACTTGCTGGTTGAAAAACAGGTAAAATTCTAGTTGAAAAAACCTGGTAAAAATTGTGGTTTAAAAAAATTTATATAAAATTTTTCGTATACCTTAGACAGCGCTTCTGGAGAAAGCGCTGTCTAAGGTAGGGATTAGACAGCGCTTTTGACAAAAGCGCTGTCTAAGGTAGGGCTTAGAAAGCGCTTTTGACAAAAGCACTGTCTAAGGTATACCTAGAAAAATTCAAAAAGGTTGACCTTAGACAGCGCTTTCACCAAAACCGCTGTCTAAGGTATACCAAAAAAATGTCAAAAAAGGTGAGGCTTAGAAAGCGCTTTTTCCAAAAGCGATGTCTAAGGTGTACCTTATAATGTCAAAAAGCGCTGTCTAAAGGTACCATAGACAACGCTTTTCATTAAATAGACCCCCCTTTAGACAGCGCTTTTGGTATTACCCAAAGCGCTGTCTAAACCTATAGCAGCGCAGGTTTATACAGCGCTTAAAAGCGCTGTCTAAGGGCAAAAAAAGCGCTGTCTAAGGTCTTTTTTGTGGTAGTGATGGTATGTAGTAGACATACTTTTAAAACAACTCTCATTTATTCAAACCCTAATATTTATTTTTCATATAACCACAAACACCTCATTTTGAAGACACTAATTAGTATCTGCTTCGTTCTTTATTTTCACTCATAGTAGGAAAAGTCTTTATTGCAAAACATAGAGAATACATTCTTTTCTATTTTCTATTACTCGTTGTCGTTGGAGTCGGGTTCTAAAGCTATAAGGTAAGTTTTACACAGAGGAGTTTGTTTCTCATTATGATAATAAAGTTTTGATTTTTGGGGTTTTAGTATGTTTATTTTAAGTTTTTGGCATTATAGTTACCATGTTTGTTTATGTTGAAGAATATGACATTTGCATTAAGACTTGTTAAAGTTTTACTATCCATTGTTAAAATTTGTCGGCCTCTTTTGTAATGATTAACAATTTTGTAGATTATATGATAAATTAAATTGTAAAAAAAAATTGGTCTATAGTGCTTCTATCTAACAAAGTGGTTAATGATAGCGGTGTAGATCAATGTGATATTGATGTTGAGAATGAGTCATGCATTAGACGGAATGAGTTGAATACAAATGATCAAGATGAGGATCTTATAGCGGATGAGTCATATATCAGAAATGACCATAACGAGGGAATTTGGATCCATTCATCCGTCCGCATTGCTAAGACACAAGTAATTCATATTCCAACCAAGAAAAGAAAGAGATGTTAGTGAAAGAGGTAAAATTTGTTATATACTTGATTTCTTTATTATATTTGTTATATATTATGTCATATTTGTTATATATTAGTGAAAGAGCATTTTATTTTCATTTTTTACATGGTAATGTTATTTAGACTCCAACAAGATCCAAAACAAAGGATAAGCGGATTCCGGAGCATACCGAGTCCGTTGTTTCAAAAAAACAGGTACATCACAATTATATGATATTTATGCATAGAAAATGTTAAATTGGATATCTTATACTTCATCTAACAAATTATATGATATATAGCTGTTAATCTTACACTTGTTTAATCTTACAATGGACATTGGTTGTTGGTCGCAATTAACCACAGCGGAGAGTCAACCCCATTATTACATGGAATTATGTGAAGGTATATTAATTATCACATGTTTTATTATATTAGTGATGCTACTTGATAAAACTTAGGATTTATCCATATTTTCTTTTAATTGAATTACAATCTTTGTGTTTTCAGGACCTATAATGTAGATTTGAAGCAATGCTTTGGTTGAATGCAAAAGTATTAGTATAAGTAATATGTGCATTTGTAGAAAAAATGTAATGATTTGTAATTATAAATAGGTGTATATATAATTTTGGTTTATAATTTTAAATATATATATTGGTTTGAATTGCCAATTGTTTTGCATATATAATTTTGGTGTAAATTGCCAATGGTTTGAATTGCCAATTTCTGAAAAAACTTGCTGGTTGAAAAACAGGTAAAATTCTGGTTGAAAAAACCTGGTAAAAATTGTGGTTTAAAAAAATTTATATAAAATTTTTCGTATACCTTAGACAGCGCTTCTGGAGAAAGCGCTGTCTAAGGTAGGGATTAGACAGCGCTTTTGACAAAAGCGCTGTCTAAGGTAGGGCTTAGAAAGCGCTTTTGACAAAAGCGCTGTCTAAGGTATACCTAGAAAAATTCAAAAAGGGTGACCTTAGACAGCGCTTTCACCAAAACCGCTGTCTAAGGTATACCAAAAAAATGTCAAAAAAGGTGAGGCTTAGAAAGCGCTTTTTCCAAAAGCGATGTCTAAGGTGTACCTTATAATGTCAAAAAGTGCTGTCTAAAGGTACCATAGACAGCGCTTTTCATTAAATAGACCCCCCTTTAGACAGCGCTTTTGGTATTACCCAAAGCGCTGTCTAAACCTATAGCAGCGCAGGTTTATACAGCGCTTAAAAGCGCTGTCTAAGGGCAAAAAAAGCGCTGTCTAAGGTCTTTTTTGTGGTAGTGATGGTATGTAGTAGACATACTTTTAAAACAACTCTCATTTATTCAAACCCTCATATTTATTTTTCATATAACCACAAACACCTCATTTTGAAGACACTAATTGGTCTCTGCTTCGTTCTTTATTTTCACTCATAGTAGGAAAAGTCTTTATTGCAAAACATAGAGAATACATTCTTTTCTATTTTCTATTACTCGTTGTCATTGGAGTCGGGTTCTAAAGCTATAAGGTAAGTTTTACAAAGAGGAGTTTGTTTCTCATTATGATAATAAAGTTTTGATTTTTGGGGTTTTAGTATGTTTATTTTAAGTATTTGGCATTATAGTTACCATGTTTGTTTATGTTGAAGAATATGACATTTGCATTAAGACTTGTTAAAGTTTTACTATCCATTGTTAAAATTTGTCGGCCTCTTTTGTAATGATTAACAATTTTGTAGATTATATGATAAATTAAATTGTAAAAAAAAATTGGTCTATAGTGCTTCTATCTAACAAAGTGGTTGATGATAGCGGTGTAGATCAATGTGATATTGATGTTGAGAATGAGTCATGCATTAGACGGAATGAGTTGAATACAAATGATCAAGATGAGGATCTTATAGCGGATGAGTCATATATCAGAAATGACCATAACGAGGGAATTTGGATCCATTCATCCGTCCGCATTGCTAAGACACAAGTAATTCATATTCCAACCAAGAAAAGAAAGAGATGTTAGTGAAAGAGGTAAAATTTGTTATATACTTGATTTCTTTATTATATTTGTTATATATTAGTGAAAGAGCATTTTATTTTCATTTTTTACATGGTAATGTTATTTAGACTCCAACAAGATCCAAAACAAAGGATAAGCGGATTCCGGAGCATACCGAGTCCGTTGTTTCAAAAAAACAGGTACATCACAATTATATGATATTTATGCATAGAAAATGTTAAATTGGATATCTTATACTTCATCTAACAAATTATATGATATATAGCTGTTAATCTTACACTTGTTTAATCTTACAGTGGACATTGGTTGTTGGTCGCAATTAACCACAGCGGAGAGTCAACCCCATTATTACATGGAATTATGTGAAGGTATATTAATTATCACATGTTTTATTATATTAGTGATGCTACTTGATAAAACTTAGGATTTATCCATATTTTCTTTTAATTGAATTACAATCTTTGTGTTTTCAGGACCTATAATGTAGATTTGAAGCAATGCTTTGGTTGAATGCAAAAGTATTAGTATAAGTAATATGTGCATTTGTAGAAAAAATGTAATGATTTGTAATTATAAATAGGTGTATATATAATTTTGGTTTGTAATTTTAAATATATATATTGGTTTGAATTGCCAATTGTTTTGCATATATAATTTTGGGGTAAATTGCCAATGGTTTGAATTGCCAATTTCTGAAAAAACTTGCTGGTTGAAAAACAGGTAAAATTCTGGTTGAAAAAACCTGGTAAAAATTGTGGTTTAAAAAAATTTATATAAAATTTTTCGTATACCTTAGACAGCGCTTCTGGAGAAAGCGCTGTCTAAGGTAGGGATTAGACAGCGCTTTTGACAAAAGCGCTGTCTAAGGTAGGGCTTAGAAAGCGCTTTTGACAAAAGCGCTGTCTAAGGTATACCTAGAAAAATTCAAAAAGGTTGACCTTAGACAGCGCTTTCACCAAAACCGCTGTCTAAGGTATACCAAAAAAATGTCAAAAAAGGTGAGGCTTAGAAAGCGTTTTTTCCAAAAGCGATGTCTAAGGTGTACCTTATAATGTCAAAAAGCGCTGTCTAAAGGTACCATAGACAGCGCTTTTCATTAAATAGACCCCCCTTTAGACAGCGCTTTTGGTATTACCCAAAGCGCTGTCTAAACCTATAGCAGCGCAGGTTTATACAGCGCTTAAAAGCGCTGTCTAAGGGCAAAAAAAGCGCTGTCTAAGGTCTTTTTTGTGGTAGTGATGGTATGTAGTAGACATACTTTTAAAACAACTCTCATTTATTCAAACCCTAATATTTATTTTTCATATAACCACAAACACCTCATTTTGAAGACACTAATTGGTCTCTGCTTCGTTCTTTATTTTCACTCATAGTAGGAAAAGTCTTTATTGCAAAACATAGAGAATACATTCTTTTCTATTTTCTATTACTCGTTGTCGTTGGAGTCGGGTTCTAAAGCTATAAGGTAAGTTTTACACAGAGGAGTTTGTTTCTCATTATGATAATAAAGTTTTGATTTTTGGGGTTTTAGTATGTTTATTTTAAGTTTTTGGCATTATAGTTACCATGTTTGTTTATGTTGAAGAATATGACATTTGCATTAAGACTTGTTAAAGTTTTACTATCCATTGTTAAAATTTGTCGGCCTCTTTTGTAATGATTAACAATTTTGTAGATTATATGATAAATTAAATTGTAAAAAAAAATTGGTCTATAGTGCTTCTATCTAACAAAGTGGTTGATGATAGCGGTGTAGATCAATGTGATATTGATGTTGAGAATGAGTCATGCATTAGACGGAATGAGTTGAATACAAATGATCAAGATGAGGATCTTATAGCGGATGAGTCATATATCAGAAATGACCATAACGAGGGAATTTGGATCCATTCATCCGTCCGCATTGCTAAGACACAAGTAATTCATATTCCAACCAAGAAAAGAAAGAGATGTTAGTGAAAGAGGTAAAATTTGTTATATACTTGATTTCTTTATTATATTTGTTATATATTATGTCATATTTGTTATATATTAGTGAAAGAGCATTTTATTTTCATTTTTTACATGGTAATGTTATTTAGACTCCAACAAGATCCAAAACAAAGGATAAGCGGATTCCGGAGCATACCGAGTCCGTTGTTTCAAAAAAACAGGTACATCACAATTATATGATATTTATGCATAGAAAATGTTAAATTGGATATCTTATACATCATCTAACAAATTATATGATATATAGCTGTTAATCTTACACTTGTTTAATCTTACAGTGGACATTGGTTGTTGGTCGCAATTAACCACAGCGGAGAGTCAACCCCATTATTACATGGAATTATGTGAAGGTATATTAATTATCACATGTTTTATTATATTAGTGATGCTACTTGATAAAACTTAGGATTTATCCATATTTTCTTTTAATTGAATTACAATCTTTGTGTTTTCAGGACCTATAATGTAGATTTGAAGCAATGCTTTGGTTGAATGCAAAAGTATTAGTATAAGTAATATGTGCATTTGTAGAAAAAATGTAATGATTTGTAATTATAAATAGGTGTATATATAATTTTGGTTTGTAATTTTAAATATATATATTGGTTTGAATTGCCAATTGTTTTGCATATATAATTTTGGTGTAAATTGCCAATGGTTTGAATTGCCAATTTCTGAAAAAACTTGCTGGTTGAAAAACAGGTAAAATTCTAGTTGAAAAAACCTGGTAAAAATTGTGGTTTAAAAAAATTTATATAAAATTTTTCGTATACCTTAGACAGCGCTTCTGGAGAAAGCGCTGTCTAAGGTAGGGATTAGACAGCGCTTTTGACAAAAGCGCTGTCTAAGGTAGGGCTTAGAAAGCGCTTTTGACAAAAGCACTGTCTAAGGTATACCTAGAAAAATTCAAAAAGGTTGACCTTAGACAGCGCTTTCACCAAAACCGCTGTCTAAGGTATACCAAAAAAATGTCAAAAAAGGTGAGGCTTAGAAAGCGCTTTTTCCAAAAGCGATGTCTAAGGTGTACCTTATAATGTCAAAAAGCGCTGTCTAAAGGTACCATAGACAACGCTTTTCATTAAATAGACCCCCCTTTAGACAGCGCTTTTGGTATTACCCAAAGCGCTGTCTAAACCTATAGCAGCGCAGGTTTATACAGCGCTTAAAAGCGCTGTCTAAGGGCAAAAAAAGCGCTGTCTAAGGTCTTTTTTGTGGTAGTGATGGTATGTAGTAGACATACTTTTAAAACAACTCTCATTTATTCAAACCCTAATATTTATTTTTCATATAACCACAAACACCTCATTTTGAAGACACTAATTAGTATCTGCTTCGTTCTTTATTTTCACTCATAGTAGGAAAAGTCTTTATTGCAAAACATAGAGAATACATTCTTTTCTATTTTCTATTACTCGTTGTCGTTGGAGTCGGGTTCTAAAGCTATAAGGTAAGTTTTACACAGAGGAGTTTGTTTCTCATTATGATAATAAAGTTTTGATTTTTGGGGTTTTAGTATGTTTATTTTAAGTTTTTGGCATTATAGTTACCATGTTTGTTTATGTTGAAGAATATGACATTTGCATTAAGACTTGTTAAAGTTTTACTATCCATTGTTAAAATTTGTCGGCCTCTTTTGTAATGATTAACAATTTTGTAGATTATATGATAAATTAAATTGTAAAAAAAAATTGGTCTATAGTGCTTCTATCTAACAAAGTGGTTGATGATAGCGGTGTAGATCAATGTGATATTGATGTTGAGAATGAGTCATGCATTAGACGGAATGAGTTGAATACAAATGATCAAGATGAGGATCTTATAGCGGATGAGTCATATATCAGAAATGACCATAACGAGGGAATTTGGATCCATTCATCCGTCCGCATTGCTAAGACACAAGTAATTCATATTCCAACCAAGAAAAGAAAGAGATGTTAGTGAAAGAGGTAAAATTTGTTATATACTTGATTTCTTTATTATATTTGTTATATATTATGTCATATTTGTTATATATTAGTGAAAGAGCATTTTATTTTCATTTTTTACATGGTAATGTTATTTAGACTCCAACAAGATCCAAAACAAAGGATAAGCGGATTCCGGAGCATACCGAGTCCGTTGTTTCAAAAAAACAGGTACATCACAATTATATGATATTTATGCATAGAAAATGTTAAATTGGATATCTTATACTTCATCTAACAAATTATATGATATATAGCTGTTAATCTTACACTTGTTTAATCTTACAGTGGACATTGGTTGTTGGTCGCAATTAACCACAGCGGAGAGTCAACCCCATTATTACATGGAATTATGTGAAGGTATATTAATTATCACATGTTTTATTATATTAGTGATGCTACTTGATAAAACTTAGGATTTATCCATATTTTCTTTTAATTGAATTACAATCTTTGTGTTTTCAGGACCTATAATGTAGATTTGAAGCAATGCTTTGGTTGAATGCAAAAGTATTAGTATAAGTAATATGTGCATTTGTAGAAAAAATGTAATGATTTGTAATTATAAATAGGTGTATATATAATTTTGGTTTGTAATTTTAAATATATATATTGGTTTGAATTGCCAATTGTTTTGCATATATAATTTTGGGGTAAATTGCCAATGGTTTGAATTGCCAATTTCTGAAAAAACTTGCTGGTTGAAAAACAGGTAAAATTCTGGTTGAAAAAACTTGGTAAAAATTGTGGTTTAAAAAAATTTATATAAAATTTTTCGTATACCTTAGACAGCGCTTCTGGAGAAAGCGCTGTCTAAGGTAGGGATTAGACAGCGCTTTTGACAAAAGCGCTGTCTAAGGTAGGGCTTAGAAAGCGCTTTTGACAAAAGCGCTGTCTAAGGTATACCTAGAAAAATTCAAAAAGGTTGACCTTAGACAGCGCTTTCACCAAAACCGCTGTCTAAGGTATACCAAAAAAATGTCAAAAAAGGTGAGGCTTAGAAAGCGTTTTTTCCAAAAGCGATGTCTAAGGTGTACCTTATAATGTCAAAAAGCGCTGTCTAAAGGTACCATAGACAGCGCTTTTCATTAAATAGACCCCCCTTTAGACAGCGCTTTTGGTATTACCCAAAGCGCTGTCTAAACCTATAGCAGCGCAGGTTTATACAGCGCTTAAAAGCGCTGTCTAAGGGCAAAAAAAGCGCTGTCTAAGGTCTTTTTTGTGGTAGTGATGGTATGTAGTAGACATACTTTTAAAACAACTCTCATTTATTCAAACCCTAATATTTATTTTTCATATAACCACAAACACCTCATTTTGAAGACACTAATTGGTCTCTGCTTCGTTCTTTATTTTCACTCATAGTAGGAAAAGTCTTTATTGCAAAACATAGAGAATACATTCTTTTCTATTTTCTATTACTCGTTGTCGTTGGAGTCGGGTTCTAAAGCTATAAGGTAAGTTTTACACAGAGGAGTTTGTTTCTCATTATGATAATAAAGTTTTGATTTTTGGGGTTTTAGTATGTTTATTTTAAGTTTTTGGCATTATAGTTACCATGTTTGTTTATGTTGAAGAATATGACATTTGCATTAAGACTTGTTAAAGTTTTACTATCCATTGTTAAAATTTGTCGGCCTCTTTTGTAATGATTAACAATTTTGTAGATTATATGATAAATTAAATTGTAAAAAAAAATTGGTCTATAGTGCTTCTATCTAACAAAGTGGTTGATGATAGCGGTGTAGATCAATGTGATATTGATGTTGAGAATGAGTCATGCATTAGACGGAATGAGTTGAATACAAATGATCAAGATGAGGATCTTATAGCGGATGAGTCATATATCAGAAATGACCATAACGAGGGAATTTGGATCCATTCATCCGTCCGCATTGCTAAGACACAAGTAATTCATATTCCAACCAAGAAAAGAAAGAGATGTTAGTGAAAGAGGTAAAATTTGTTATATACTTGATTTCTTTATTATATTTGTTATATATTATGTCATATTTGTTATATATTAGTGAAAGAGCATTTTATTTTCATTTTTTACATGGTAATGTTATTTAGACTCCAACAAGATCCAAAACAAAGGATAAGCGGATTCCGGAGCATACCGAGTCCGTTGTTTCAAAAAAACAGGTACATCACAATTATATGATATTTATGCATAGAAAATGTTAAATTGGATATCTTATACATCATCTAACAAATTATATGATATATAGCTGTTAATCTTACACTTGTTTAATCTTACAGTGGACATTGGTTGTTGGTCGCAATTAACCACAGCGGAGAGTCAACCCCATTATTACATGGAATTATGTGAAGGTATATTAATTATCACATGTTTTATTATATTAGTGATGCTACTTGATAAAACTTAGGATTTATCCATATTTTCTTTTAATTGAATTACAATCTTTGTGTTTTCAGGACCTATAATGTAGATTTGAAGCAATGCTTTGGTTGAATGCAAAAGTATTAGTATAAGTAATATGTGCATTTGTAGAAAAAATGTAATGATTTGTAATTATAAATAGGTGTATATATAATTTTGGTTTGTAATTTTAAATATATATATTGGTTTGAATTGCCAATTGTTTTGCATATATAATTTTGGTGTAAATTGCCAATGGTTTGAATTGCCAATTTCTGAAAAAACTTGCTGGTTGAAAAACAGGTAAAATTCTAGTTGAAAAAACCTGGTAAAAATTGTGGTTTAAAAAAATTTATATAAAATTTTTCGTATACCTTAGACAGCGCTTCTGGAGAAAGCGCTGTCTAAGGTAGGGATTAGACAGCGCTTTTGACAAAAGCGCTGTCTAAGGTAGGGCTTAGAAAGCGCTTTTGACAAAAGCACTGTCTAAGGTATACCTAGAAAAATTCAAAAAGGTTGACCTTAGACAGCGCTTTCACCAAAACCGCTGTCTAAGGTATACCAAAAAAATGTCAAAAAAGGTGAGGCTTAGAAAGCGCTTTTTCCAAAAGCGATGTCTAAGGTGTACCTTATAATGTCAAAAAGCGCTGTCTAAAGGTACCATAGACAACGCTTTTCATTAAATAGACCCCCCTTTAGACAGCGCTTTTGGTATTACCCAAAGCGCTGTCTAAACCTATAGCAGCGCAGGTTTATACAGCGCTTAAAAGCGCTGTCTAAGGGCAAAAAAAGCGCTGTCTAAGGTCTTTTTTGTGGTAGTGATGGTATGTAGTAGACATACTTTTAAAACAACTCTCATTTATTCAAACCCTAATATTTATTTTTCATATAACCACAAACACCTCATTTTGAAGACACTAATTAGTATCTGCTTCGTTCTTTATTTTCACTCATAGTAGGAAAAGTCTTTATTGCAAAACATAGAGAATACATTCTTTTCTATTTTCTATTACTCGTTGTCGTTGGAGTCGGGTTCTAAAGCTATAAGGTAAGTTTTACACAGAGGAGTTTGTTTCTCATTATGATAATAAAGTTTTGATTTTTGGGGTTTTAGTATGTTTATTTTAAGTTTTTGGCATTATAGTTACCATGTTTGTTTATGTTGAAGAATATGACATTTGCATTAAGACTTGTTAAAGTTTTACTATCCATTGTTAAAATTTGTCGGCCTCTTTTGTAATGATTAACAATTTTGTAGATTATATGATAAATTAAATTGTAAAAAAAAATTGGTCTATAGTGCTTCTATCTAACAAAGTGGTTGATGATAGCGGTGTAGATCAATGTGATATTGATGTTGAGAATGAGTCATGCATTAGACGGAATGAGTTGAATACAAATGATCAAGATGAGGATCTTATAGCGGATGAGTCATATATCAGAAATGACCATAACGAGGGAATTTGGATCCATTCATCCGTCCGCATTGCTAAGACACAAGTAATTCATATTCCAACCAAGAAAAGAAAGAGATGTTAGTGAAAGAGGTAAAATTTGTTATATACTTGATTTCTTTATTATATTTGTTATATATTATGTCATATTTGTTATATATTAGTGAAAGAGCATTTTATTTTCATTTTTTACATGGTAATGTTATTTAGACTCCAACAAGATCCAAAACAAAGGATAAGCGGATTCCGGAGCATACCGAGTCCGTTGTTTCAAAAAAACAGGTACATCACAATTATATGATATTTATGCATAGAAAATGTTAAATTGGATATCTTATACTTCATCTAACAAATTATATGATATATAGCTGTTAATCTTACACTTGTTTAATCTTACAGTGGACATTGGTTGTTGGTCGCAATTAACCACAGCGGAGAGTCAACCCCATTATTACATGGAATTATGTGAAGGTATATTAATTATCACATGTTTTATTATATTAGTGATGCTACTTGATAAAACTTAGGATTTATCCATATTTTCTTTTAATTGAATTACAATCTTTGTGTTTTCAGGACCTATAATGTAGATTTGAAGCAATGCTTTGGTTGAATGCAAAAGTATTAGTATAAGTAATATGTGCATTTGTAGAAAAAATGTAATGATTTGTAATTATAAATAGGTGTATATATAATTTTGGTTTGTAATTTTAAATATATATATTGGTTTGAATTGCCAATTGTTTTGCATATATAATTTTGGGGTAAATTGCCAATGGTTTGAATTGCCAATTTCTGAAAAAACTTGCTGGTTGAAAAACAGGTAAAATTCTGGTTGAAAAAACTTGGTAAAAATTGTGGTTTTAAAAAAATTTATATAAAATTTTTCGTATACCTTAGACAGCGCTTCTGGAGAAAGCGCTGTCTAAGGTAGGGATTAGACAGCGCTTTTGACAAAAGCGCTGTCTAAGGTAGGGCTTAGAAAGCGCTTTTGACAAAAGCGCTGTCTAAGGTATACCTAGAAAAATTCAAAAAGGTTGACCTTAGACAGCGCTTTCACCAAAACCGCTGTCTAAGGTATACCAAAAAAATGTCAAAAAAGGTGAGGCTTAGAAAGCGTTTTTTCCAAAAGCGATGTCTAAGGTGTACCTTATAATGTCAAAAAGCGCTGTCTAAAGGTACCATAGACAGCGCTTTTCATTAAATAGACCCCCCTTTAGACAGCGCTTTTGGTATTACCCAAAGCGCTGTCTAAACCTATAGCAGCGCAGGTTTATACAGCGCTTAAAAGCGCTGTCTAAGGGCAAAAAAAGCGCTGTCTAAGGTCTTTTTTGTGGTAGTGATGGTATGTAGTAGACATACTTTTAAAACAACTCTCATTTATTCAAACCCTAATATTTATTTTTCATATAACCACAAACACCTCATTTTGAAGACACTAATTGGTCTCTGCTTCGTTCTTTATTTTCACTCATAGTAGGAAAAGTCTTTATTGCAAAACATAGAGAATACATTCTTTTCTATTTTCTATTACTCGTTGTCGTTGGAGTCGGGTTCTAAAGCTATAAGGTAAGTTTTACACAGAGGAGTTTGTTTCTCATTATGATAATAAAGTTTTGATTTTTGGGGTTTTAGTATGTTTATTTTAAGTTTTTGGCATTATAGTTACCATGTTTGTTTATGTTGAAGAATATGACATTTGCATTAAGACTTGTTAAAGTTTTACTATCCATTGTTAAAATTTGTCGGCCTCTTTTGTAATGATTAACAATTTTGTAGATTATATGATAAATTAAATTGTAAAAAAAAATTGGTCTATAGTGCTTCTATCTAACAAAGTGGTTGATGATAGCGGTGTAGATCAATGTGATATTGATGTTGAGAATGAGTCATGCATTAGACGGAATGAGTTGAATACAAATGATCAAGATGAGGATCTTATAGCGGATGAGTCATATATCAGAAATGACCATAACGAGGGAATTTGGATCCATTCATCCGTCCGCATTGCTAAGACACAAGTAATTCATATTCCAACCAAGAAAAGAAAGAGATGTTAGTGAAAGAGGTAAAATTTGTTATATACTTGATTTCTTTATTATATTTGTTATATATTATGTCATATTTGTTATATATTAGTGAAAGAGCATTTTATTTTCATTTTTTACATGGTAATGTTATTTAGACTCCAACAAGATCCAAAACAAAGGATAAGCGGATTCCGGAGCATACCGAGTCCGTTGTTTCAAAAAAACAGGTACATCACAATTATATGATATTTATGCATAGAAAATGTTAAATTGGATATCTTATACATCATCTAACAAATTATATGATATATAGCTGTTAATCTTACACTTGTTTAATCTTACAGTGGACATTGGTTGTTGGTCGCAATTAACCACAGCGGAGAGTCAACCCCATTATTACATGGAATTATGTGAAGGTATATTAATTATCACATGTTTTATTATATTAGTGATGCTACTTGATAAAACTTAGGATTTATCCATATTTTCTTTTAATTGAATTACAATCTTTGTGTTTTCAGGACCTATAATGTAGATTTGAAGCAATGCTTTGGTTGAATGCAAAAGTATTAGTATAAGTAATATGTGCATTTGTAGAAAAAATGTAATGATTTGTAATTATAAATAGGTGTATATATAATTTTGGTTTGTAATTTTAAATATATATATTGGTTTGAATTGCCAATTGTTTTGCATATATAATTTTGGTGTAAATTGCCAATGGTTTGAATTGCCAATTTCTGAAAAAACTTGCTGGTTGAAAAACAGGTAAAATTCTAGTTGAAAAAACCTGGTAAAAATTGTGGTTTAAAAAAATTTATATAAAATTTTTCGTATACCTTAGACAGCGCTTCTGGAGAAAGCGCTGTCTAAGGTAGGGATTAGACAGCGCTTTTGACAAAAGCGCTGTCTAAGGTAGGGCTTAGAAAGCGCTTTTGACAAAAGCACTGTCTAAGGTATACCTAGAAAAATTCAAAAAGGTTGACCTTAGACAGCGCTTTCACCAAAACCGCTGTCTAAGGTATACCAAAAAAATGTCAAAAAAGGTGAGGCTTAGAAAGCGCTTTTTCCAAAAGCGATGTCTAAGGTGTACCTTATAATGTCAAAAAGCGCTGTCTAAAGGTACCATAGACAACGCTTTTCATTAAATAGACCCCCCTTTAGACAGCGCTTTTGGTATTACCCAAAGCGCTGTCTAAACCTATAGCAGCGCAGGTTTATACAGCGCTTAAAAGCGCTGTCTAAGGGCAAAAAAAGCGCTGTCTAAGGTCTTTTTTGTGGTAGTGATGGTATGTAGTAGACATACTTTTAAAACAACTCTCATTTATTCAAACCCTAATATTTATTTTTCATATAACCACAAACACCTCATTTTGAAGACACTAATTAGTATCTGCTTCGTTCTTTATTTTCACTCATAGTAGGAAAAGTCTTTATTGCAAAACATAGAGAATACATTCTTTTCTATTTTCTATTACTCGTTGTCGTTGGAGTCGGGTTCTAAAGCTATAAGGTAAGTTTTACACAGAGGAGTTTGTTTCTCATTATGATAATAAAGTTTTGATTTTTGGGGTTTTAGTATGTTTATTTTAAGTTTTTGGCATTATAGTTACCATGTTTGTTTATGTTGAAGAATATGACATTTGCATTAAGACTTGTTAAAGTTTTACTATCCATTGTTAAAATTTGTCGGCCTCTTTTGTAATGATTAACAATTTTGTAGATTATATGATAAATTAAATTGTAAAAAAAAATTGGTCTATAGTGCTTCTATCTAACAAAGTGGTTGATGATAGCGGTGTAGATCAATGTGATATTGATGTTGAGAATGAGTCATGCATTAGACGGAATGAGTTGAATACAAATGATCAAGATGAGGATCTTATAGCGGATGAGTCATATATCAGAAATGACCATAACGAGGGAATTTGGATCCATTCATCCGTCCGCATTGCTAAGACACAAGTAATTCATATTCCAACCAAGAAAAGAAAGAGATGTTAGTGAAAGAGGTAAAATTTGTTATATACTTGATTTCTTTATTATATTTGTTATATATTATGTCATATTTGTTATATATTAGTGAAAGAGCATTTTATTTTCATTTTTTACATGGTAATGTTATTTAGACTCCAACAAGATCCAAAATAAAGGATAAGCGGATTCCGGAGCATACCGAGTCCGTTGTTTCAAAAAAACAGGTACATCACAATTATATGATATTTATGCATAGAAAATGTTAAATTGGATATCTTATACTTCATCTAACAAATTATATGATATATAGCTGTTAATCTTACACTTGTTTAATCTTACAGTGGACATTGGTTGTTGGTCGCAATTAACCACAGCGGAGAGTCAACCCCATTATTACATGGAATTATGTGAAGGTATATTAATTATCACATGTTTTATTATATTAGTGATGCTACTTGATAAAACTTAGGATTTATCCATATTTTCTTTTAATTGAATTACAATCTTTGTGTTTTCAGGACCTATAATGTAGATTTGAAGCAATGCTTTGGTTGAATGCAAAAGTATTAGTATAAGTAATATGTGCATTTGTAGAAAAAATGTAATGATTTGTAATTATAAATAGGTGTATATATAATTTTGGTTTGTAATTTTAAATATATATATTGGTTTGAATTGCCAATTGTTTTGCATATATAATTTTGGTGTAAATTGCCAATGGTTTGAATTGCCAATTTCTGAAAAAACTTGCTGGTTGAAAAACAGGTAAAATTCTGGTTGAAAAAACCTGGTAAAAATTGTGGTTTAAAAAAATTTATATAAAATTTTTCGTATACCTTAGACAGCGCTTCTGGAGAAAGCGCTGTCTAAGGTAGGGATTAGACAGCGCTTTTGACAAAAGCGCTGTCTAAGGTAGGGCTTAGAAAGCGCTTTTGACAAAAGCGCTGTCTAAGGTATACCTAGAAAAATTCAAAAAGGGTGACCTTAGACAGCGCTTTCACCAAAACCGCTGTCTAAGGTATACCAAAAAAATGTCAAAAAAGGTGAGGCTTAGAAAGCGCTTTTTCCAAAAGCGATGTCTAAGGTGTACCTTATAATGTCAAAAAGCGCTGTCTAAAGGTACCATAGACAACGCTTTTCATTAAATAGACCCCCCTTTAGACAGCGCTTTTGGTATTACCCAAAGCGCTGTCTAAACCTATAGCAGCGCAGGTTTATACAGCGCTTAAAAGCGCTGTCTAAGGGCAAAAAAAGCGCTGTCTAAGGTCTTTTTTGTGGTAGTGATGGTATGTAGTAGACATACTTTTAAAACAACTCTCATTTATTCAAACCCTAATATTTATTTTTCATATAACCACAAACACCTCATTTTGAAGACACTAATTAGTATCTGCTTCGTTCTTTATTTTCACTCATAGTAGGAAAAGTCTTTATTGCAAAACATAGAGAATACATTCTTTTCTATTTTCTATTACTCGTTGTCGTTGGAGTCGGGTTCTAAAGCTATAAGGTAAGTTTTACACAGAGGAGTTTGTTTCTCATTATGATAATAAAGTTTTGATTTTTGGGGTTTTAGTATGTTTATTTTAAGTTTTTGGCATTATAGTTACCATGTTTGTTTATGTTGAAGAATATGACATTTGCATTAAGACTTGTTAAAGTTTTACTATCCATTGTTAAAATTTGTCGGCCTCTTTTGTAATGATTAACAATTTTGTAGATTATATGATAAATTAAATTGTAAAAAAAAATTGGTCTATAGTGCTTCTATCTAACAAAGTGGTTGATGATAGCGGTGTAGATCAATGTGATATTGATGTTGAGAATGAGTCATGCATTAGACGGAATGAGTTGAATACAAATGATCAAGATGAGGCTCTTATAGCGGATGAGTCATATATCAGAAATGACCATAACGAGGGAATTTGGATCCATTCATCCGTCCGCATTGCTAAGACACAAGTAATTCATATTCCAACCAAGAAAAGAAAGAGATGTTAGTGAAAGAGGTAAAATTTGTTATATACTTGATTTCTTTATTATATTTGTTATATATTATGTCATATTTGTTATATATTAGTGAAAGAGCATTTTATTTTCATTTTTTACATGGTAATGTTATTTAGACTCCAACAAGATCCAAAACAAAGGATAAGCGGATTCCGGAGCATACCGAGTCCGTTGTTTCAAAAAAACAGGTACATCACAATTATATGATATTTATGCATAGAAAATGTTAAATTGGATATCTTATACTTCATCTAACAAATTATATGATATATAGCTGTTAATCTTACACTTGTTTAATCTTACAGTGGACATTGGTTGTTGGTCGCAATTAACCACAGCGGAGAGTCAACCCCATTATTACATGGAATTATGTGAAGGTATATTAATTATCACATGTTTTATTATATTAGTGATGCTACTTGATAAAACTTAGGATTTATCCATATTTTCTTTTAATTGAATTACAATCTTTGTGTTTTCAGGACCTATAATGTAGATTTGAAGCAATGCTTTGGTTGAATGCAAAAGTATTAGTATAAGTAATATGTGCATTTGTAGAAAAAATGTAATGATTTGTAATTATAAATAGGTGTATATATAATTTTGGTTTGTAATTTTAAATATATATATTGGTTTGAATTGCCAATTGTTTTGCATATATAATTTTGGTGTAAATTGCCAATGGTTTGAATTGCCAATTTCTGAAAAAACTTGCTGGTTGAAAAACAGGTAAAATTCTGGTTGAAAAAACCTGGTAAAAATTGTGGTTTAAAAAAATTTATATAAAATTTTTCGTATACCTTAGACAGCGCTTCTGGAGAAAGCGCTGTCTAAGGTAGGGATTAGACAGCGCTTTTGACAAAAGCGCTGTCTAAGGTAGGGCTTAGAAAGCGCTTTTGACAAAAGCGCTGTCTAAGGTATACCTAGAAAAATTCAAAAAGGGTGACCTTAGACAGCGCTTTCACCAAAACCGCTGTCTAAGGTATACGAAAAAAATGTCAAAAAAGGTGAGGCTTAGAAAGCGCTTTTTCCAAAAGCGATGTCTAAGGTGTACCTTATAATGTCAAAAAGCGCTGTCTAAAGGTACCATAGACAACGCTTTTCATTAAATAGACCCCCCTTTAGACAGCGCTTTTGGTATTACCCAAAGCGCTGTCTAAACCTATAGCAGCGCAGGTTTATACAGCGCTTAAAAGCGCTGTCTAAGGGCAAAAAAAAGCGCTGTCTAAGGTCTTTTTTGTGGTAGTGATGGTATGTAGTAGACATACTTTTAAAACAACTCTCATTTATTCAAACCCTAATATTTATTTTTCATATAACCACAAACACCTCATTTTGAAGACACTAATTAGTATCTGCTTCGTTCTTTATTTTCACTCATAGTAGGAAAAGTCTTTATTGCAAAACATAGAGAATACATTCTTTTCTATTTTCTATTACTCGTTGTCGTTGGAGTCGGGTTCTAAAGCTATAAGGTAAGTTTTACACAGAGGAGTTTGTTTCTCATTATGATAATAAAGTTTTGATTTTTGGGGTTTTAGTATGTTTATTTTAAGTTTTTGGCATTATAGTTACCATGTTTGTTTATGTTGAAGAATATGACATTTGCATTAAGACTTGTTAAAGTTTTACTATCCATTGTTAAAATTTGTCGGCCTCTTTTGTAATGATTAACAATTTTGTAGATTATATGATAAATTAAATTGTAAAAAAAAATTGGTCTATAGTGCTTCTATCTAACAAAGTGGTTGATGATAGCGGTGTAGATCAATGTGATATTGATGTTGAGAATGAGTCATGCATTAGACGGAATGAGTTGAATACAAATGATCAAGATGAGGCTCTTATAGCGGATGAGTCATATATCAGAAATGACCATAACGAGGGAATTTGGATCCATTCATCCGTCCGCATTGCTAAGACACAAGTAATTCATATTCCAACCAAGAAAAGAAAGAGATGTTAGTGAAAGAGGTAAAATTTGTTATATACTTGATTTCTTTATTATATTTGTTATATATTATGTCATATTTGTTATATATTAGTGAAAGAGCATTTTATTTTCATTTTTTACATGGTAATGTTATTTAGACTCCAACAAGATCCAAAACAAAGGATAAGCGGATTCCGGAGCATACCGAGTCCGTTGTTTCAAAAAAACAGGTACATCACAATTATATGATATTTATGCATAGAAAATGTTAAATTGGATATCTTATACTTCATCTAACAAATTATATGATATATAGCTGTTAATCTTACACTTGTTTAATCTTACAGTGGACATTGGTTGTTGGTCGCAATTAACCACAGCGGAGAGTCAACCCCATTATTACATGGAATTATGTGAAGGTATATTAATTATCACATGTTTTATTATATTAGTGATGCTACTTGATAAAACTTAGGATTTATCCATATTTTCTTTTAATTGAATTACAATCTTTGTGTTTTCAGGACCTATAATGTAGATTTGAAGCAATGCTTTGGTTGAATGCAAAAGTATTAGTATAAGTAATATGTGCATTTGTAGAAAAAATGTAATGATTTGTAATTATAAATAGGTGTATATATAATTTTGGTTTGTAATTTTAAATATATATATTGGTTTGAATTGCCAATTGTTTTGCATATATAATTTTGGTGTAAATTGCCAATGGTTTGAATTGCCAATTTCTGAAAAAACTTGCTGGTTGAAAAACAGGTAAAATTCTGGTTGAAAAAACCTGGTAAAAATTGTGGTTTAAAAAAATTTATATAAAATTTTTCGTATACCTTAGACAGCGCTTCTGGAGAAAGCGCTGTCTAAGGTAGGGATTAGACAGCGCTTTTGACAAAAGCGCTGTCTAAGGTAGGGCTTAGAAAGCGCTTTTGACAAAAGCGCTGTCTAAGGTATACCTAGAAAAATTCAAAAAGGGTGACCTTAGACAGCGCTTTCACCAAAACCGCTGTCTAAGGTATACCAAAAAAATGTCAAAAAAGGTGAGGCTTAGAAAGCGCTTTTTCCAAAAGCGATGTCTAAGGTGTACCTTATAATGTCAAAAAGCGCTGTCTAAAGGTACCATAGACAACGCTTTTCATTAAATAGACCCCCCTTTAGACAGCGCTTTTGGTATTACCCAAAGCGCTGTCTAAACCTATAGCAGCGCAGGTTTATACAGCGCTTAAAAGCGCTGTCTAAGGGCAAAAAAAGCGTTGTCTAAGGTCTTTTTTGTGGTAGTGATGGTATGTAGTAGACATACTTTTAAAACAACTCTCATTTATTCAAACCCTAATATTTATTTTTCATATAACCACAAACACCTCATTTTGAAGACACTAATTAGTATCTGCTTCGTTCTTTATTTTCACTCATAGTAGGAAAAGTCTTTATTGCAAAACATAGAGAATACATTCTTTTCTATTTTCTATTACTCGTTGTCGTTGGAGTCGGGTTCTAAAGCTATAAGGTAAGTTTTACACAGAGGAGTTTGTTTCTCATTATGATAATAAAGTTTTGATTTTTGGGGTTTTAGTATGTTTATTTTAAGTTTTTGGCATTATAGTTACCATGTTTGTTTATGTTGAAGAATATGACATTTGCATTAAGACTTGTTAAAGTTTTACTATCCATTGTTAAAATTTGTCGGCCTCTTTTGTAATGATTAACAATTTTGTAGATTATATGATAAATTAAATTGTAAAAAAAAATTGGTCTATAGTGCTTCTATCTAACAAAGTGGTTGATGATAGCGGTGTAGATCAATGTGATATTGATGTTGAGAATGAGTCATGCATTAGACGGAATGAGTTGAATACAAATGATCAAGATGAGGATCTTATAGCGGATGAGTCATATATCAGAAATGACCATAACGAGGGAATTTGGATCCATTCATCCGTCCGCATTGCTAAGACACAAGTAATTCATATTCCAACCAAGAAAAGAAAGAGATGTTAGTGAAAGAGGTAAAATTTGTTATATACTTGATTTCTTTATTATATTTGTTATATATTATGTCATATTTGTTATATATTAGTGAAAGAGCATTTTATTTTCATTTTTTACATGGTAATGTTATTTAGACTCCAACAAGATCCAAAACAAAGGATAAGCGGATTCCGGAGCATACCGAGTCCGTTGTTTCAAAAAAACAGGTACATCACAATTATATGATATTTATGCATAGAAAATGTTAAATTGGATATCTTATACTTCATCTAACAAATTATATGATATATAGCTGTTAATCTTACACTTGTTTAATCTTACAGTGGACATTGGTTGTTGGTCGCAATTAACCACAGCGGAGAGTCAACCCCATTATTACATGGAATTATGTGAAGGTATATTAATTATCACATGTTTTATTATATTAGTGATGCTACTTGATAAAACTTAGGATTTATCCATATTTTCTTTTAATTGAATTACAATCTTTGTGTTTTCAGGACCTATAATGTAGATTTGAAGCAATGCTTTGGTTGAATGCAAAAGTATTAGTATAAGTAATATGTGCATTTGTAGAAAAAATGTAATGATTTGTAATTATAAATAGGTGTATATATAATTTTGGTTTGTAATTTTAAATATATATATTGGTTTGAATTGCCAATTGTTTTGCATATATAATTTTGGTGTAAATTGCCAATGGTTTGAATTGCCAATTTCTGAAAAAACTTGCTGGTTGAAAAACAGGTAAAATTCTGGTTGAAAAAACCTGGTAAAAATTGTGGTTTAAAAAAATTTATATAAAATTTTTCGTATACCTTAGACAGCGCTTCTGGAGAAAGCGCTGTCTAAGGTAGGGATTAGACAGCGCTTTTGACAAAAGCGCTGTCTAAGGTAGGGCTTAGAAAGCGCTTTTGACAAAAGCGCTGTCTAAGGTATACCTAGAAAAATTCAAAAAGGGTGACCTTAGACAGCGCTTTCACCAAAACCGCTGTCTAAGGTATACCAAAAAAAATGTCAAAAAAGGTGAGGCTTAGAAAGCGCTTTTTCCAAAAGCGATGTCTAAGGTGTACCTTGTAATGTCAAAAAGTGCTGTCTAAAGGTACCATAGACAGCGCTTTTCATTAAATAGACCCCCCTTTAGACAGCGCTTTTGGTATTACCCAAAGCGCTGTCTAAACCTATAGCAGCGCAGGTTTATACAGCGCTTAAAAGCGCTGTCTAAGGTCTTTTTTGTGGTAGTGATGGTATGTAGTAGACATACTTTTAAAACAACTCTCATTTATTCAAACCCTCATATTTATTTTTCATATAACCACAAACACCTCATTTTGAAGACACTAATTGGTCTCTGCTTCGTTCTTTATTTTCACTCATAGTAGGAAAAGTCTTTATTGCAAAACATAGAGAATACATTCTTTTCTATTTTCTATTACTCGTTGTCATTGGAGTCGGGTTCTAAAGCTATAAGGTAAGTTTTACAAAGAGGAGTTTGTTTCTCATTATGATAATAAAGTTTTGATTTTTGGGGTTTTAGTATGTTTATTTTAAGTATTTGGCATTATAGTTACCATGTTTGTTTATGTTGAAGAATATGACATTTGCATTAAGACTTGTTAAAGTTTTACTATCCATTGTTAAAATTTGTCGGCCTCTTTTGTAATGATTAACAATTTTGTAGATTATATGATAAATTAAATTGTAAAAAAAAATTGGTCTATAGTGCTTCTATCTAACAAAGTGGTTGATGATAGCGGTGTAGATCAATGTGATATTGATGTTGAGAATGAGTCATGCATTAGACGGAATGAGTTGAATACAAATGATCAAGATGAGGATCTTATAGCGGATGAGTCATATATCAGAAATGACCATAACGAGGGAATTTGGATCCATTCATCCGTCCGCATTGCTAAGACACAAGTAATTCATATTCCAACCAAGAAAAGAAAGAGATGTTAGTGAAAGAGGTAAAATTTGTTATATACTTGATTTCTTTATTATATTTGTTATATATTAGTGAAAGAGCATTTTATTTTCATTTTTTACATGGTAATGTTATTTAGACTCCAACAAGATCCAAAACAAAGGATAAGCGGATTCCGGAGCATACCGAGTCCGTTGTTTCAAAAAAACAGGTACATCACAATTATATGATATTTATGCATAGAAAATGTTAAATTGGATATCTTATACTTCATCTAACAAATTATATGATATATAGCTGTTAATCTTACACTTGTTTAATCTTACAGTGGACATTGGTTGTTGGTCGCAATTAACCACAGCGGAGAGTCAACCCCATTATTACATGGAATTATGTGAAGGTATATTAATTATCACATGTTTTATTATATTAGTGATGCTACTTGATAAAACTTAGGATTTATCCATATTTTCTTTTAATTGAATTACAATCTTTGTGTTTTCAGGACCTATAATGTAGATTTGAAGCAATGCTTTGGTTGAATGCAAAAGTATTAGTATAAGTAATATGTGCATTTGTAGAAAAAATGTAATGATTTGTAATTATAAATAGGTGTATATATAATTTTGGTTTGTAATTTTAAATATATATATTGGTTTGAATTGCCAATTGTTTTGCATATATAATTTTGGGGTAAATTGCCAATGGTTTGAATTGCCAATTTCTGAAAAAACTTGCTGGTTGAAAAACAGGTAAAATTCTGGTTGAAAAAACCTGGTAAAAATTGTGGTTTAAAAAAATTTATATAAAATTTTTCGTATACCTTAGACAGCGCTTCTGGAGAAAGCGCTGTCTAAGGTAGGGATTAGACAGCGCTTTTGACAAAAGCGCTGTCTAAGGTAGGGCTTAGAAAGCGCTTTTGACAAAAGCGCTGTCTAAGGTATACCTAGAAAAATTCAAAAAGGTTGACCTTAGACAGCGCTTTCACCAAAACCACTGTCTAAGGTATACCAAAAAAATGTCAAAAAAGGTGAGGCTTAGAAAGCGTTTTTTTCCAAAAGCGATGTCTAAGGTGTACCTTATAATGTCAAAAAGCGCTGTCTAAAGGTACCATAGACAGCGCTTTTCATTAAATAGACCCCCCTTTAGACAGCGCTTTTGGTATTACCCAAAGCGCTGTCTAAACCTATAGCAGCGCAGGTTTATACAGCGCTTAAAAGCGCTGTCTAAGGGCAAAAAAAGCGCTGTCTAAGGTCTTTTTTGTGGTAGTGATGGTATGTAGTAGACATACTTTTAAAACAACTCTCATTTATTCAAACCCTAATATTTATTTTTCATATAACCACAAACACCTCATTTTGAAGACACTAATTAGTATCTGCTTCGTTCTTTATTTTCACTCATAGTAGGAAAAGTCTTTATTGCAAAACATAGAGAATACATTCTTTTCTATTTTCTATTACTCGTTGTCGTTGGAGTCGGGTTCTAAAGCTATAAGGTAAGTTTTACACAGAGGAGTTTGTTTCTCATTATGATAATAAAGTTTTGATTTTTGGGGTTTTAGTATGTTTATTTTAAGTTTTTGGCATTATAGTTACCATGTTTGTTTATGTTGAAGAATATGACATTTGCATTAAGACTTGTTAAAGTTTTACTATCCATTGTTAAAATTTGTCGGCCTCTTTTGTAATGATTAACAATTTTGTAGATTATATGATAAATTAAATTGTAAAAAAAAATTGGTCTATAGTGCTTCTATCTAACAAAGTGGTTGATGATAGCGGTGTAGATCAATGTGATATTGATGTTGAGAATGAGTCATGCATTAGACGGAATGAGTTGAATACAAATGATCAAGATGAGGATCTTATAGCGGATGAGTCATATATCAGAAATGACCATAACGAGGGAATTTGGATCCATTCATCCGTCCGCATTGCTAAGACACAAGTAATTCATATTCCAACCAAGAAAAGAAAGAGATGTTAGTGAAAGAGGTAAAATTTGTTATATACTTGATTTCTTTATTATATTTGTTATATATTATGTCATATTTGTTATATATTAGTGAAAGAGCATTTTATTTTCATTTTTTACATGGTAATGTTATTTAGACTCCAACAAGATCCAAAACAAAGGATAAGCGGATTCCGGAGCATACCGAGTCCGTTGTTTCAAAAAAACAGGTACATCACAATTATATGATATTTATGCATAGAAAATGTTAAATTGGATATCTTATACATCATCTAACAAATTATATGATATATAGCTGTTAATCTTACACTTGTTTAATCTTACAGTGGACATTGGTTGTTGGTCGCAATTAACCACAGCGGAGAGTCAACCCCATTATTACATGGAATTATGTGAAGGTATATTAATTATCACATGTTTTATTATATTAGTGATGCTACTTGATAAAACTTAGGATTTATCCATATTTTCTTTTAATTGAATTACAATCTTTGTGTTTTCAGGACCTATAATGTAGATTTGAAGCAATGCTTTGGTTGAATGCAAAAGTATTAGTATAAGTAATATGTGCATTTGTAGAAAAAATGTAATGATTTGTAATTATAAATAGGTGTATATATAATTTTGGTTTGTAATTTTAAATATATATATTGGTTTGAATTGCCAATTGTTTTGCATATATAATTTTGGTGTAAATTGCCAATGGTTTGAATTGCCAATTTCTGAAAAAACTTGCTGGTTGAAAAACAGGTAAAATTCTAGTTGAAAAAACCTGGTAAAAATTGTGGTTTAAAAAAATTTATATAAAATTTTTCGTATACCTTAGACAGCGCTTCTGGAGAAAGCGCTGTCTAAGGTAGGGATTAGACAGCGCTTTTGACAAAAGCGCTGTCTAAGGTAGGGCTTAGAAAGCGCTTTTGACAAAAGCACTGTCTAAGGTATACCTAGAAAAATTCAAAAAGGTTGACCTTAGACAGCGCTTTCACCAAAACCGCTGTCTAAGGTATACCAAAAAAATGTCAAAAAAGGTGAGGCTTAGAAAGCGCTTTTTCCAAAAGCGATGTCTAAGGTGTACCTTATAATGTCAAAAAGCGCTGTCTAAAGGTACCATAGACAACGCTTTTCATTAAATAGACCCCCCTTTAGACAGCGCTTTTGGTATTACCCAAAGCGCTGTCTAAACCTATAGCAGCGCAGGTTTATACAGCGCTTAAAAGCGCTGTCTAAGGGCAAAAAAAAGCGTTGTCTAAGGTCTTTTTTGTGGTAGTGATGGTATGTAGTAGACATACTTTTAAAACAACTCTCATTTATTCAAACCCTAATATTTATTTTTCATATAACCACAAACACCTCATTTTGAAGACACTAATTAGTATCTGCTTCGTTCTTTATTTTCACTCATAGTAGGAAAAGTCTTTATTGCAAAACATAGAGAATACATTCTTTTCTATTTTCTATTACTCGTTGTCGTTGGAGTCGGGTTCTAAAGCTATAAGGTAAGTTTTACACAGAGGAGTTTGTTTCTCATTATGATAATAAAGTTTTGATTTTTGGGGTTTTAGTATGTTTATTTTAAGTTTTTGGCATTATAGTTACCATGTTTGTTTATGTTGAAGAATATGACATTTGCATTAAGACTTGTTAAAGTTTTACTATCCATTGTTAAAATTTGTCGGCCTCTTTTGTAATGATTAACAATTTTGTAGATTATATGATAAATTAAATTGTAAAAAAAAATTGGTCTATAGTGCTTCTATCTAACAAAGTGGTTGATGATAGCGGTGTAGATCAATGTGATATTGATGTTGAGAATGAGTCATGCATTAGACGGAATGAGTTGAATACAAATGATCAAGATGAGGATCTTATAGCGGATGAGTCATATATCAGAAATGACCATAACGAGGGAATTTGGATCCATTCATCCGTCCGCATTGCTAAGACACAAGTAATTCATATTCCAACCAAGAAAAGAAAGAGATGTTAGTGAAAGAGGTAAAATTTGTTATATACTTGATTTCTTTATTATATTTGTTATATATTATGTCATATTTGTTATATATTAGTGAAAGAGCATTTTATTTTCATTTTTTACATGGTAATGTTATTTAGACTCCAACAAGATCCAAAACAAAGGTTAAGCGGATTCCGGAGCATACCGAGTCCGTTGTTTCAAAAAAACAGGTACATCACAATTATATGATATTTATGCATAGAAAATGTTAAATTGGATATCTTATACTTCATCTAACAAATTATATGATATATAGCTGTTAATCTTACACTTGTTTAATCTTACAGTGGACATTGGTTGTTGGTCGCAATTAACCACAGCGGAGAGTCAACCCCATTATTACATGGAATTATGTGAAGGTATATTAATTATCACATGTTTTATTATATTAGTGATGCTACTTGATAAAACTTAGGATTTATCCATATTTTCTTTTAATTGAATTACAATCTTTGTGTTTTCAGGACCTATAATGTAGATTTGAAGCAATGCTTTGGTTGAATGCAAAAGTATTAGTATAAGTAATATGTGAATTTGTAGAAAAAATGTAATGATTTGTAATTATAAATAGGTGTATATATAATTTTGGTTTGTAATTTTAAATATATATATTGGTTTGAATTGCCAATTGTTTTGCATATATAATTTTGGTGTAAATTGCCAATGGTTTGAATTGCCAATTTCTGAAAAAACTTGCTGGTTGAAAAACAGGTAAAATTCTGGTTGAAAAAACCTGGTAAAAATTGTGGTTTAAAAAAATTTATATAAAATTTTTCGTATACCTTAGACAGCGCTTCTGGAGAAAGCGCTGTCTAAGGTAGGGATTAGACAGCGCTTTTGACAAAAGCGCTGTCTAAGGTAGGGCTTAGAAAGCGCTTTTGACAAAAGAGCTGTCTAAGGTATACCTAGAAAAATTCAAAAAGGTTGACCTTAGACAGCGCTTTCACCAAAACCGCTGTCTAAGGTATACCAAAAAAATGTCAAAAAAGGTGAGGCTTAGAAAGCGCTTTATCCAAAAGCGATGTCTAAGGTGTACCTTATAATGTCAAAAAGCGCTGTCTAAAGGTACCATAGACAGCGCTTTTCATTAAATAGACCCCCCTTTAGACAGCGCTTTTGGTATTACCCAAAGCGCTGTCTAAACCTATAGCAGCGCAGGTTTATACAGCGCTTAAAAGCGCTGTCTAAGGGCAAAAAAAAGCGCTGTCTAAGGTCTTTTTTGTGGTAGTGATGGTATGTAGTAGACATACTTTTAAAACAACTCTCATTTATTCAAACCCTAATATTTATTTTTCATATAACCACAAACACCTCATTTTGAAGACACTAATTGGTCTCTGCTTCGTTCTTTATTTTCACTCATAGTAGGAAAAGTCTTTATTGCAAAACATAGAGAATACATTCTTTTCTATTTTCTATTACTCGTTGTCGTTGGAGTCGGGTTCTAAAGCTATAAGGTAAGTTTTACACAGAGGAGTTTGTTTCTCATTATGATAATAAAGTTTTGATTTTTGGGGTTTTAGTATGTTTATTTTAAGTTTTTGGCATTATAGTTACCATGTTTGTTTATGTTGAAGAATATGACATTTGCATTAAGACTTGTTAAAGTTTTACTATCCATTGTTAAAATTTGTCGGCCTCTTTTGTAATGATTAACAATTTTGTAGATTATATGATAAATTAAATTGTAAAAAAAAATTGGTCTATAGTGCTTCTATCTAACAAGTGGTTGATGATAGCGGTGTAGATCAATGTGATATTGATGTTGAGAATGAGTCATGCATTAGACGGAATGAGTTGAATACAAATGATCAAGATGAGGATCTTATAGCGGATGAGTCATATATCAGAAATGACCATAACGAGGGAATTTGGATCCATTCATCCGTCCGCATTGCTAAGACACAAGTAATTCATATTCCAACCAAGAAAAGAAAGAGATGTTAGTGAAAGAGGTAAAATTTGTTATATACTTGATTTCTTTATTATATTTGTTATATATTATGTCATATTTGTTATATATTAGTGAAAGAGCATTTTATTTTCATTTTTTACATGGTAATGTTATTTAGACTCCAACAAGATCCAAAAACAAAGGATAAGCGGATTCCGGAGCATACCGAGTCCGTTGTTTCAAAAAAACAGGTACATCACAATTATATGATATTTATGCATAGAAAATGTTAAATTGGATATCTTATACTTCATCTAACAAATTATATGATATATAGCTGTTAATCTTACACTTGTTTAATCTTACAGTGGACATTGGTTGTTGGTCGCAATTAACCACAGCGGAGAGTCAACCCCATTATTACATGGAATTATGTGAAGGTATATTAATTATCACAAGTTTTATTATATTAGTGATGCTACTTGATAAAACTTAGGATTTATCCATATTTTCTTTTAATTGAATTACAATCTTTGTGTTTTCAGGACCTATAATGTAGATTTGAAGCAATGCTTTGGTTGAATGCAAAAGTATTAGTATAAGTAATATGTGCATTTGTAGAAAAAATGTAATGATTTGTAATTATAAATAGGTGTATATATAATTTTGGTTTGTAATTTTAAATATATATATTGGTTTGAATTGCCAATTGTTTTGCATATATAATTTTGGTGTAAATTGCCAATGGTTTGAATTGCCAATTTCTGAAAAAACTTGCTGGTTGAAAAACAGGTAAAATTCTGGTTGAAAAAACCTGGTAAAAATTGTGGTTTAAAAAAATTTATATAAAATTTTTCGTATACCTTAGACAGCGCTTCTGGAGAAAGCGCTGTCTAAGGTAGGGATTAGACAGCGCTTTTGACAAAATCGCTGTCTAAGGTAGGGCTTAGAAAGCGCTTTTGACAAAAGCGCTGTCTAAGGTATACCTAGAAAAATTTAAAAAAGGGTGACCTTAGACAGCGCTTTCACCAAAACTGCTGTCTAAGGTATACCAAAAAAATGTCAAAAAAGGTGAGGCTTAGAAAGCGCTTTTTCCAAAAGCGATGTCTAAGGTGTACCTTATAATGTCAAAAAGCGCTGTCTAAAGGTACCATAGACAGCGCTTTTCATTAAATAGACCCCCCTTTAGACAGCGCTTTTGGTATTACCCAAAGCGCTGTCTAAACCTATAGCAGCGCAGGGTTTATACAGCGCTTAAAAGCGCTGTCTAAGGGCAAAAAAAGCGCTGTCTAAGGTCTTTTTTGTGGTAGTGATGGTATGTAGTAGACATACTTTTAAAACAACTCTCATTTATTCAAACCCTAATATTTATTTTTCATATAACCACAAACACCTCATTTTTGAAGACACTAATTGGTCTCTGCTTCGTTCTTTATTTTCACTCATAGTAGGAAAAGTCTTTATTGCAAAACATAGAGAATACATTCTTTTCTATTTTCTATTACTCGTTGTCGTTGGAGTCGGGTTCTAAAGCTATAAGGTAAGTTTTACACAGAGGAGTTTGTTTCTCATTATGATAATAAAGTTTTGATTTTTGGGGTTTTAGTATGTTTATTTTAAGTTTTTGGCATTATAGTTACCATGTTTGTTTATGTTGAGGAATATGACATTTGCATTAAGACTTGTTAAAGTTTTACTATCCATTGTTAAAATTTGTCGGCCTCTTTTGTAATGATTAACAATTTTGTAGATTATATGATAAATTAAATTGTAAAAAAAAATTGGTCTATAGTGCTTCTATCTAACAAAGTGGTTGATGATAGCGGTGTAGATCAATGTGATATTGATGTTGAGAATGAGTCATGCATTAGACGGAATGAGTTGAATACAAATGATCAAGATGAGGATCTTATAGCGGATGAGTCATATATCAGAAATGACCATAACGAGGGGAATTTGGATCCATTCATCCGTCCGCATTGCTAAGACACAAGTAATTCATATTCCAACCAAGAAAAGAAAGAGATGTTAGTGAAAGAGGTAAAATTTGTTATATACTTGATTTCTTTATTATATTTGTTATATATTATGTCATATTTGTTATATATTAGTGAAAGAGCATTTTATTTTCATTTTTTACATGGTAATGTTATTTAGACTCCAACAAGATCCAAAACAAAGGATAAGCGGATTCCGGAGCATACCGAGTCCGTTGTTTCAAAAAAACAGGTACATCACAATTATATGATATTTATGCATAGAAAATGTTAAATTGGATATCTTATACTTCATCTAACAAATTATATGATATATAGCTGTTAATCTTACACTTGTTTAATCTTACAGTGGACATTGGTTGTTGGTCGCAATTAACCACAGCGGAGAGTCAACCCCATTATTACATGGAATTATGTGAAGGTATATTAATTATCACATGTTTTATTATATTAGTGATGCTACTTGATAAAACTTAGGATTTATCCATATTTTCTTTTAATTGAATTACAATCTTTGTGTTTTCAGGACCTATAATGTAGATTTGAAGCAATGCTTTGGTTGAATGCAAAAGTATTAGTATAAGTAATATGTGCATTTGTAGAAAAAAATGTAATGATTTGTAATTATAAATAGGTGTATATATAATTTTGGTTTGTAATTTTAAATATATATATTGGTTTGAATTGCCAATTGTTTTGCATATATAATTTTGGTGTAAATTGCCAATGGTTTGAATTGCCAATTTCTGAAAAAACTTGCTGGTTGAAAAACAGGTAAAATTCTAGTTGAAAAAACCTGGTAAAAATTGTGGTTTAAAAAAATTTATATAAAATTTTTCGTATACCTTAGACAGCGCTTCTGGAGAAAGCGCTGTCTAAGGTAGGGATTAGACAGCGCTTTTGACAAAAGCGCTGTCTAAGGTAGGGCTTAGAAAGCGCTTTTGACAAAAGCACTGTCTAAGGTATACCTAGAAAAATTCAAAAAGGTTGACCTTAGACAGCGCTTTCACCAAAACCGCTGTCTAAGGTATACCAAAAAAATGTCAAAAAAGGTGAGGCTTAGAAAGCGCTTTTTCCAAAAGCGATGTCTAAGGTGTACCTTATAATGTCAAAAAAGCGCTGTCTAAAGGTACCATAGACAACGCTTTTCATTAAATAGACCCCCCTTTAGACAGCGCTTTTGGTATTACCCAAAGCGCTGTCTAAACCTATAGCAGCGCAGGTTTATACAGCGCTTAAAAGCGCTGTCTAAGGGCAAAAAAAGCGCTGTCTAAGGTCTTTTTTGTGGTAGTGATGGTATGTAGTAGACATACTTTTAAAACAACTCTCATTTATTCAAACCCTAATATTTATTTTTTCATATAACCACAAACACCTCATTTTGAAGACACTAATTAGTATCTGCTTCGTTCTTTATTTTCACTCATAGTAGGAAAAGTCTTATTGCAAAACATAGAGAATACATTCTTTTCTATTTTCTATTACTCGTTGTCGTTGGAGTCGGGTTCTAAAGCTATAAGGTAAGTTTTACACAGAGGAGTTTGTTTCTCATTATGATAATAAAGTTTTGATTTTTGGGGTTTTAGTATGTTTATTTTAAGTTTTTGGCATTATAGTTACCATGTTTGTTTATGTTGAAGAATATGACATTTGCATTAAGACTTGTTAAAGTTTTACTATCCATTGTTAAAATTTGTCGGCCTCTTTTGTAATGATTAACAATTTTGTAGATTATATGATAAATTAAATTGTAAAAAAAAATTGGTCTATAGTGCTTCTATCTAACAAAGTGGTTGATGATAGCGGTGTAGATCAATGTGATATGATGTTGAGAATGAGTCATGCATTAGACGGAATGAGTTGAATACAAATGATCAAGATGAGGATCTTATAGCGGATGAGTCATATATCAGAAATGACCATAACGAGGGAATTTGGATCCATTCATCCGTCCGCATTGCTAAGACACAAGTAATTCATATTCCAACCAAGAAAAGAAAGAGATGTTAGTGAAAGAGGTAAAATTTGTTATATACTTGATTTCTTTATTATATTTGTTATATATTATGTCATATTTGTTATATATTAGTGAAAGAGCATTTTATTTTCATTTTTTACATGGTAATGTTATTTAGACTCCAACAAGATCCAAAACAAAGGTTAAGCGGATTCCGGAGCATACCGAGTCCGTTGTTTCAAAAAAACAGGTACATCACAATTATATGATATTTATGCATAGAAAATGTTAAATTGGATATCTTATACTTCATCTAACAAATTATATGATATATAGCTGTTAATCTTACACTTGTTTAATCTTACAGTGGACATTGGTTGTTGGTCGCAATTAACCACAGCGGAGAGTCAACCCCATTATTACATGGAATTATGTGAAGGTATATTAATTATCACATGTTTTATTATATTAGTGATGCTACTTGATAAAACTTAGGATTTATCCATATTTTCTTTTAATTGAATTACAATCTTTGTGTTTTCAGGACCTATAATGTAGATTTGAAGCAATGCTTTGGTTGAATGCAAAAGTATTAGTATAAGTAATATGTGAATTTGTAGAAAAAATGTAATGATTTGTAATTATAAATAGGTGTATATATAATTTTGGTTTGTAATTTTAAATATATATATTGGTTTGAATTGCCAATTGTTTTGCATATATAATTTTGGTGTAAATTGCCAATGGTTTGAATTGCCAATTTCTGAAAAAACTTGCTGGTTGAAAAACAGGTAAAATTCTGGTTGAAAAAACCTGGTAAAAATTGTGGTTTAAAAAAATTTATATAAAATTTTTCGTATACCTTAGACAGCGCTTCTGGAGAAAGCGCTGTCTAAGGTAGGGATTAGACAGCGCTTTTGACAAAAGCGCTGTCTAAGGTAGGGCTTAGAAAGCGCTTTTGACAAAAGAGCTGTCTAAGGTATACCTAGAAAAATTCAAAAAGGTTGACCTTAGACAGCGCTTTCACCAAAACCGCTGTCTAAGGTATACCAAAAAAATGTCAAAAAAGGTGAGGCTTAGAAAGCGCTTTATCCAAAAGCGATGTCTAAGGTGTACCTTATAATGTCAAAAAGCGCTGTCTAAAGGTACCATAGACAGCGCTTTTCATTAAATAGACCCCCCTTTAGACAGCGCTTTTGGTATTACCCAAAGCGCTGTCTAAACCTATAGCAGCGCAGGTTTATACAGCGCTTAAAAGCGCTGTCTAAGGGCAAAAAAAGCGCTGTCTAAGGTCTTTTTTGTGGTAGTGATGGTATGTAGTAGACATACTTTTAAAACAACTCTCATTTATTCAAACCCTAATATTTATTTTTCATATAACCACAAACACCTCATTTTGAAGACACTAATTGGTCTCTGCTTCGTTCTTTATTTTCACTCATAGTAGGAAAAGTCTTTATTGCAAAACATAGAGAATACATTCTTTTCTATTTTCTATTACTCGTTGTCGTTGGAGTCGGGTTCTAAAGCTATAAGGTAAGTTTTACACAGAGGAGTTTGTTTCTCATTATGATAATAAAGTTTTGATTTTTGGGGTTTTAGTATGTTTATTTTAAGTTTTTGGCATTATAGTTACCATGTTTGTTTATGTTGAAGAATATGACATTTGCATTAAGACTTGTTAAAGTTTTACTATCCATTGTTAAAATTTGTCGGCCTCTTTTGTAATGATTAACAATTTTGTAGATTATATGATAAATTAAATTGTAAAAAAAAATTGGTCTATAGTGCTTCTATCTAACAAAGTGGTTGATGATAGCGGTGTAGATCAATGTGATATTGATGTTGAGAATGAGTCATGCATTAGACGGAATGAGTTGAATACAAATGATCAAGATGAGGATCTTATAGCGGATGAGTCATATATCAGAAATGACCATAACGAGGGAATTTGGATCCATTCATCCGTCCGCATTGCTAAGACACAAGTAATTCATATTCCAACCAAGAAAAGAAAGAGATGTTAGTGAAAGAGGTAAAATTTGTTATATACTTGATTTCTTTATTATATTTGTTATATATTATGTCATATTTGTTATATATTAGTGAAAGAGCATTTTATTTTCATTTTTTACATGGTAATGTTATTTAGACTCCAACAAGATCCAAAACAAAGGTTAAGCGGATTCCGGAGCATACCGAGTCCGTTGTTTCAAAAAAACAGGTACATCACAATTATATGATATTTATGCATAGAAAATGTTAAATTGGATATCTTATACTTCATCTAACAAATTATATGATATATAGCTGTTAATCTTACACTTGTTTAATCTTACAGTGGACATTGGTTGTTGGTCGCAATTAACCACAGCGGAGAGTCAACCCCATTATTACATGGAATTATGTGAAGGTATATTAATTATCACATGTTTTATTATATTAGTGATGCTACTTGATAAAACTTAGGATTTATCCATATTTTCTTTTAATTGAATTACAATCTTTGTGTTTTCAGGACCTATAATGTAGATTTGAAGCAATGCTTTGGTTGAATGCAAAAGTATTAGTATAAGTAATATGTGAATTTGTAGAAAAAATGTAATGATTTGTAATTATAAATAGGTGTATATATAATTTTGGTTTGTAATTTTAAATATATATATTGGTTTGAATTGCCAATTGTTTTGCATATATAATTTTGGTGTAAATTGCCAATGGTTTGAATTGCCAATTTCTGAAAAAACTTGCTGGTTGAAAAACAGGTAAAATTCTGGTTGAAAAAACCTGGTAAAAATTGTGGTTTAAAAAAATTTATATAAAATTTTTCGTATACCTTAGACAGCGCTTCTGGAGAAAGCGCTGTCTAAGGTAGGGATTAGACAGCGCTTTTGACAAAAGCGCTGTCTAAGGTAGGGCTTAGAAAGCGCTTTTGACAAAAGAGCTGTCTAAGGTATACCTAGAAAAATTCAAAAAGGTTGACCTTAGACAGCGCTTTCACCAAAACCGCTGTCTAAGGTATACCAAAAAAATGTCAAAAAAGGTGAGGCTTAGAAAGCGCTTTATCCAAAAGCGATGTCTAAGGTGTACCTTATAATGTCAAAAAGCGCTGTCTAAAGGTACCATAGACAGCGCTTTTCATTAAATAGACCCCCCCTTTAGACAGCGCTTTTGGTATTACCCAAAGCGCTGTCTAAACCTATAGCAGCGCAGGTTTATACAGCGCTTAAAAGCGCTGTCTAAGGGCAAAAAAAGCGCTGTCTAAGGTCTTTTTTGTGGTAGTGATGGTATGTAGTAGACATACTTTTAAAACAACTCTCATTTATTCAAACCCTAATATTTATTTTTCATATAACCACAAACACCTCATTTTGAAGACACTAATTGGTCTCTGCTTCGTTCTTTATTTTCACTCATAGTAGGAAAAGTCTTTATTGCAAAACATAGAGAATACATTCTTTTCTATTTTCTATTACTCGTTGTCGTTGGAGTCGGGTTCTAAAGCTATAAGGTAAGTTTTACACAGAGGAGTTTGTTTCTCATTATGATAATAAAGTTTTGATTTTTGGGGTTTTAGTATGTTTATTTTAAGTTTTTGGCATTATAGTTACCATGTTTGTTTATGTTGAAGAATATGACATTTGCATTAAGACTTGTTAAAGTTTTACTATCCATTGTTAAAATTTGTCGGCCTCTTTTGTAATGATTAACAATTTTGTAGATTATATGATAAATTAAATTGTAAAAAAAAATTGGTCTATAGTGCTTCTATCTAACAAAGTGGTTGATGATAGCGGTGTAGATCAATGTGATATTGATGTTGAGAATGAGTCATGCATTAGACGGAATGAGTTGAATACAAATGATCAAGATGAGGATCTTATAGCGGATGAGTCATATATCAGAAATGACCATAACGAGGGAATTTGGATCCATTCATCCGTCCGCATTGCTAAGACACAAGTAATTCATATTCCAACCAAGAAAAGAAAGAGATGTTAGTGAAAGAGGTAAAATTTGTTATATACTTGATTTCTTTATTATATTTGTTATATATTATGTCATATTTGTTATATATTAGTGAAAGAGCATTTTATTTTCATTTTTTACATGGTAATGTTATTTAGACTCCAACAAGATCCAAAACAAAGGATAAGCGGATTCCGGAGCATACCGAGTCCGTTGTTTCAAAAAAACAGGTACATCACAATTATATGATATTTATGCATAGAAAATGTTAAATTGGATATCTTATACTTCATCTAACAAATTATATGATATATAGCTGTTAATCTTACACTTGTTTAATCTTACAGTGGACATTGGTTGTTGGTCGCAATTAACCACAGCGGAGAGTCAACCCCATTATTACATGGAATTATGTGAAGGTATATTAATTATCACAAGTTTTATTATATTAGTGATGCTACTTGATAAAACTTAGGATTTATCCATATTTTCTTTTAATTGAATTACAATCTTTGTGTTTTCAGGACCTATAATGTAGATTTGAAGCAATGCTTTGGTTGAATGCAAAAGTATTAGTATAAGTAATATGTGCATTTGTAGAAAAAATGTAATGATTTGTAATTATAAATAGGTGTATATATAATTTTGGTTTGTAATTTTAAATATATATATTGGTTTGAATTGCCAATTGTTTTGCATATATAATTTTGGTGTAAATTGCCAATGGTTTGAATTGCCAATTTCTGAAAAAACTTGCTGGTTGAAAAACAGGTAAAATTCTGGTTGAAAAAACCTGGTAAAAATTGTGGTTTAAAAAAATTTATATAAAATTTTTCGTATACCTTAGACAGCGCTTCTGGAGAAAGCGCTGTCTAAGGTAGGGATTAGACAGCGCTTTTGACAAAATCGCTGTCTAAGGTAGGGCTTAGAAAGCGCTTTTGACAAAAGCGCTGTATAAGGTATACCTAGAAAAATTTAAAAAGGGTGACCTTAGACAGCGCTTTCACCAAAACTGCTGTCTAAGGTATACCAAAAAAATGTCAAAAAAGGTGAGGCTTAGAAAGCGCTTTTTCCAAAAGCGATGTCTAAGGTGTACCTTATAATGTCAAAAAGCGCTGTCTAAAGGTACCATAGACAGCGCTTTTCATTAAATAGACCCCCCTTTAGACAGCGCTTTTGGTATTACCCAAAGCGCTGTCTAAACCTATAGCAGCGCAGGTTTATACAGCGCTTAAAAGCGCTGTCTAAGGGCAAAAAAAGCGCTGTCTAAGGTCTTTTTTGTGGTAGTGATGGTATGTAGTAGACATACTTTTAAAACAACTCTCATTTATTCAAACCCTAATATTTATTTTTCATATAACCACAAACACCTCATTTTGAAGACACTAATTGGTCTCTGCTTCGTTCTTTATTTTCACTCATAGTAGGAAAAGTCTTTATTGCAAAACATAGAGAATACATTCTTTTCTATTTTCTATTACTCGTTGTCGTTGGAGTCGGGTTCTAAAGCTATAAGGTAAGTTTTACACAGAGGAGTTTGTTTCTCATTATGATAATAAAGTTTTGATTTTTGGGGTTTTAGTATGTTTATTTTAAGTTTTTGGCATTATAGTTACCATGTTTGTTTATGTTGAGGAATATGACATTTGCATTAAGACTTGTTAAAGTTTTACTATCCATTGTTAAAATTTGTCGGCCTCTTTTGTAATGATTAACAATTTTGTAGATTATATGATAAATTAAATTGTAAAAAAAAATTGGTCTATAGTGCTTCTATCTAACAAAGTGGTTGATGATAGCGGTGTAGATCAATGTGATATTGATGTTGAGAATGAGTCATGCATTAGACGGAATGAGTTGAATACAAATGATCAAGATGAGGATCTTATAGCGGATGAGTCATATATCAGAAATGACCATAACGAGGGAATTTGGATCCATTCATCCGTCCGCATTGCTAAGACACAAGTAATTCATATTCCAACCAAGAAAAGAAAGAGATGTTAGTGAAAGAGGTAAAATTTGTTATATACTTGATTTCTTTATTATATTTGTTATATATTATGTCATATTTGTTATATATTAGTGAAAGAGCATTTTATTTTCATTTTTTACATGGTAATGTTATTTAGACTCCAACAAGATCCAAAACAAAGGATAAGCGGATTCCGGAGCATACCGAGTCCGTTGTTTCAAAAAAACAGGTACATCACAATTATATGATATTTATGCATAGAAAATGTTAAATTGGATATCTTATACTTCATCTAACAAATTATATGATATATAGCTGTTAATCTTACACTTGTTTAATCTTACAGTGGACATTGGTTGTTGGTCGCAATTAACCACAGCGGAGAGTCAACCCCATTATTACATGGAATTATGTGAAGGTATATTAATTATCACATGTTTTATTATATTAGTGATGCTACTTGATAAAACTTAGGATTTATCCATATTTTCTTTTAATTGAATTACAATCTTTGTGTTTTCAGGACCTATAATGTAGATTTGAAGCAATGCTTTGGTTGAATGCAAAAGTATTAGTATAAGTAATATGTGCATTTGTAGAAAAAATGTAATGATTTGTAATTATAAATAGGTGTATATATAATTTTGGTTTGTAATTTTAAATATATATATTGGTTTGAATTGCCAATTGTTTTGCATATATAATTTTGGTGTAAATTGCCAATGGTTTGAATTGCCAATTTCTGAAAAAACTTGCTGGTTGAAAAACAGGTAAAATTCTAGTTGAAAAAACCTGGTAAAAATTGTGGTTTAAAAAAATTTATATAAAATTTTTCGTATACCTTAGACAGCGCTTCTGGAGAAAGCGCTGTCTAAGGTAGGGATTAGACAGCGCTTTTGACAAAAGCGCTGTCTAAGGTAGGGCTTAGAAAGCGCTTTTGACAAAAGCACTGTCTAAGGTATACCTAGAAAAATTCAAAAAGGTTGACCTTAGACAGCGCTTTCACCAAAACCGCTGTCTAAGGTATACCAAAAAAATGTCAAAAAAGGTGAGGCTTAGAAAGCGCTTTTTCCAAAAGCGATGTCTAAGGTGTACCTTATAATGTCAAAAAGCGCTGTCTAAAGGTACCATAGACAACGCTTTTCATTAAATAGACCCCCCTTTAGACAGCGCTTTTGGTATTACCCAAAGCGCTGTCTAAACCTATAGCAGCGCAGGTTTATACAGCGCTTAAAAGCGCTGTCTAAGGGCAAAAAAAGCGCTGTCTAAGGTCTTTTTTGTGGTAGTGATGGTATGTAGTAGACATACTTTTAAAACAACTCTCATTTATTCAAACCCTAATATTTATTTTTCATATAACCACAAACACCTCATTTTGAAGACACTAATTAGTATCTGCTTCGTTCTTTATTTTCACTCATAGTAGGAAAAGTCTTTATTGCAAAACATAGAGAATACATTCTTTTCTATTTTCTATTACTCGTTGTCGTTGGAGTCGGGTTCTAAAGCTATAAGGTAAGTTTTACACAGAGGAGTTTGTTTCTCATTATGATAATAAAGTTTTGATTTTTGGGGTTTTAGTATGTTTATTTTAAGTTTTTGGCATTATAGTTACCATGTTTGTTTATGTTGAAGAATATGACATTTGCATTAAGACTTGTTAAAGTTTTACTATCCATTGTTAAAATTTGTCGGCCTCTTTTGTAATGATTAACAATTTTGTAGATTATATGATAAATTAAATTGTAAAAAAAAATTGGTCTATAGTGCTTCTATCTAACAAAGTGGTTGATGATAGCGGTGTAGATCAATGTGATATTGATGTTGAGAATGAGTCATGCATTAGACGGAATGAGTTGAATACAAATGATCAAGATGAGGATCTTATAGCGGATGAGTCATATATCAGAAATGACCATAACGAGGGAATTTGGATCCATTCATCCGTCCGCATTGCTAAGACACAAGTAATTCATATTCCAACCAAGAAAAGAAAGAGATGTTAGTGAAAGAGGTAAAATTTGTTATATACTTGATTTCTTTATTATATTTGTTATATATTATGTCATATTTGTTATATATTAGTGAAAGAGCATTTTATTTTCATTTTTTACATGGTAATGTTATTTAGACTCCAACAAGATCCAAAACAAAGGTTAAGCGGATTCCGGAGCATACCGAGTCCGTTGTTTCAAAAAAACAGGTACATCACAATTATATGATATTTATGCATAGAAAATGTTAAATTGGATATCTTATACTTCATCTAACAAATTATATGATATATAGCTGTTAATCTTACACTTGTTTAATCTTACAGTGGACATTGGTTGTTGGTCGCAATTAACCACAGCGGAGAGTCAACCCCATTATTACATGGAATTATGTGAAGGTATATTAATTATCACATGTTTTATTATATTAGTGATGCTACTTGATAAAACTTAGGATTTATCCATATTTTCTTTTAATTGAATTACAATCTTTGTGTTTTCAGGACCTATAATGTAGATTTGAAGCAATGCTTTGGTTGAATGCAAAAGTATTAGTATAAGTAATATGTGCATTTGTAGAAAAAATGTAATGATTTGTAATTATAAATAGGTGTATATATAATTTTGGTTTGTAATTTTAAATATATATATTGGTTTGAATTGCCAATTGTTTTGCATATATAATTTTGGTGTAAATTGCCAATGGTTTGAATTGCCAATTTCTGAAAAAACTTGCTGGTTGAAAAACAGGTAAAATTCTGGTTGAAAAAACCTGGTAAAAATTGTGGTTTAAAAAAATTTATATAAAATTTTTCGTATACCTTAGACAGCGCTTCTGGAGAAAGCGCTGTCTAAGGTAGGGATTAGACAGCGCTTTTGACAAAAGCGCTGTCTAAGGTAGGGCTTAGAAAGCGCTTTTGACAAAAGCGCTGTCTAAGGTATACCTAGAAAAATTCAAAAAGGTCGACCTTAGACAGCGCTTTCACCAAAACCGATGTCTAAGGTATACCAAAAAAATGTCAAAAAAGGTGAGGCTTAGAAAGCGTTTTTTCCAAAAGCGATGTCTAAGGTGTACCTTATAATGTCAAAAAGCGCTGTCTAAAGGTACCATAGACAGCGCTTTTCATTAAATAGACCCCCCTTTAGACAGCGCTTTTGGTATTACCCAAAGCGCTGTCTAAACCTATAGCAGCGCAGGTTTATACAGCGCTTAAAAGCGCTGTCTAAGGGCAAAAAAAGCGCTGTCTAAGGTCTTTTTTGTGGTAGTGATGGTATGTAGTAGACATACTTTTAAAACAACTCTCATTTATTCAAACCCTAATATTTATTTTTCATATAACCACAAACACCTCATTTTGAAGACACTAATTGGTCTCTGCTTCGTTCTTTATTTTCACTCATAGTAGGAAAAGTCTTTATTGCAAAACATAGAGAATACATTCTTTTCTATTTTCTATTACTCGTTGTCGTTGGAGTCGGGTTCTAAAGCTATAAGGTAAGTTTTACACAGAGGAGTTTGTTTCTCATTATGATAATAAAGTTTTGATTTTTGGGGTTTTAGTATGTTTATTTTAAGTTTTTGGCATTATAGTTACCATGTTTGTTTATGTTGAAGAATATGACATTTGCATTAAGACTTGTTAAAGTTTTACTATCCATTGTTAAAATTTGTCGGCCTCTTTTGTAATGATTAACAATTTTGTAGATTATATGATAAATTAAATTGTAAAAAAAAATTGGTCTATAGTGCTTCTATCTAACAAAGTGGTTGATGATAGCGGTGTAGATCAATGTGATATTGATGTTGAGAATGAGTCATGCATTAGACGGAATGAGTTGAATACAAATGATCAAGATGAGGATCTTATAGCGGATGAGTCATATATCAGAAATGACCATAACGAGGGAATTTGGATCCATTCATCCGTCCGCATTGCTAAGACACAAGTAATTCATATTCCAACCAAGAAAAGAAAGAGATGTTAGTGAAAGAGGTAAAATTTGTTATATACTTGATTTCTTTATTATATTTGTTATATATTATGTCATATTTGTTATATATTAGTGAAAGAGCATTTTATTTTCATTTTTTACATGGTAATGTTATTTAGACTCCAACAAGATCCAAAACAAAGGATAAGCGGATTCCGGAGCATACCGAGTCCGTTGTTTCAAAAAAACAGGTACATCACAATTATATGATATTTATGCATATAAAATGTTAAATTGGATATCTTATACTTCATCTAACAAATTATATGATATATAGCTGTTAATCTTACACTTGTTTAATCTTACAGTGGACATTGGTTGTTGGTCGCAATTAACCACAGCGGAGAGTCAACCCCATTATTACATGGAATTATGTGAAGGTATATTAATTATCACATGTTTTATTATATTAGTGATGCTACTTGATAAAACTTAGGATTTATCCATATTTTCTTTTAATTGAATTACAATCTTTGTGTTTTCAGGACCTATAATGTAGATTTGAAGCAATGCTTTGGTTGAATGCAAAAGTATTAGTATAAGTAATATGTGCATTTGTAGAAAAAATGTAATGATTTGTAATTATAAATAGGTGTATATATAATTTTGGTTTGTAATTTTAAATATATATATTGGTTTGAATTGCCAATTGTTTTGCATATATAATTTTGGTGTAAATTGCCAATGGTTTGAATTGGCAATTTCTGAAAAAACTTGCTGGTTGAAAAACAGGTAAAATTCTAGTTGAAAAAACCTGGTAAAAATTGTGGTTTAAAAAAATTTATATAAAATTTTTCGTATACCTTAGACAGCGCTTCTGGAGAAAGCGCTGTCTAAGGTAGGGATTAGACAGCGCTTTTGACAAAAGCGCTGTCTAAGGTAGGGCTTAGAAAGCGCTTTTGACAAAAGCACTGTCTAAGGTATACCTAGAAAAATTCAAAAAGGTTGACCTTAGACAGCGCTTTCACCAAAACCGCTGTCTAAGGTATACCAAAAAAATGTCAAAAAAGGTGAGGCTTAGAAAGCGCTTTTTCCAAAAGCGATGTCTAAGGTGTACCTTATAATGTCAAAAAGCGCTGTCTAAAGGTACCATAGACAACGCTTTTCATTAAATAGACCCCCCTTTAGACAGCGCTTTTGGTATTACCCAAAGCGCTGTCTAAACCTATAGCAGCGCAGGTTTATACAGCGCTTAAAAGCGCTGTCTAAGGGCAAAAAAAGCGCTGTCTAAGGTCTTTTTTGTGGTAGTGATGGTATGTAGTAGACATACTTTTAAAACAACTCTCATTTATTCAAACCCTAATATTTATTTTTCATATAACCACAAACACCTCATTTTGAAGACACTAATTAGTATCTGCTTCGTTCTTTATTTTCACTCATAGTAGGAAAAGTCTTTATTGCAAAACATAGAGAATACATTCTTTTCTATTTTCTATTACTCGTTGTCGTTGGAGTCGGGTTCTAAAGCTATAAGGTAAGTTTTACACAGAGGAGTTTGTTTCTCATTATGATAATAAAGTTTTGATTTTTGGGGTTTTAGTATGTTTATTTTAAGTTTTTGGCATTATAGTTACCATGTTTGTTTATGTTGAAGAATATGACATTTGCATTAAGACTTGTTAAAGTTTTACTATCCATTGTTAAAATTTGTCGGCCTCTTTTGTAATGATTAACAATTTTGTAGATTATATGATAAATTAAATTGTAAAAAAAAATTGGTCTATAGTGCTTCTATCTAACAAAGTGGTTGATGATAGCGGTGTAGATCAATGTGATATTGATGTTGAGAATGAGTCATGCATTAGACGGAATGAGTTGAATACAAATGATCAAGATGAGGATCTTATAGCGGATGAGTCATATATCAGAAATGACCATAACGAGGGAATTTGGATCCATTCATCCGTCCGCATTGCTAAGACACAAGTAATTCATATTCCAACCAAGAAAAGAAAGAGATGTTAGTGAAAGAGGTAAAATTTGTTATATACTTGATTTCTTTATTATATTTGTTATATATTATGTCATATTTGTTATATATTAGTGAAAGAGCATTTTATTTTCATTTTTTACATGGTAATGTTATTTAGACTCCAACAAGATCCAAAACAAAGGTTAAGCGGATTCCGGAGCATACCGAGTCCGTTGTTTCAAAAAAACAGGTACATCACAATTATATGATATTTATGCATAGAAAATGTTAAATTGGATATCTTATACTTCATCTAACAAATTATATGATATATAGCTGTTAATCTTACACTTGTTTAATCTTACAGTGGACATTGGTTGTTGGTCGCAATTAACCACAGCGGAGAGTCAACCCCATTATTACATGGAATTATGTGAAGGTATATTAATTATCACATGTTTTATTATATTAGTGATGCTACTTGATAAAACTTAGGATTTATCCATATTTTCTTTTAATTGAATTACAATCTTTGTGTTTTCAGGACCTATAATGTAGATTTGAAGCAATGCTTTGGTTGAATGCAAAAGTATTAGTATAAGAAATATGTGAATTTGTAGAAAAAATGTAATGATTTGTAATTATAAATAGGTGTATATATAATTTTGGTTTGTAATTTTAAATATATATATTGGTTTGAATTGCCAATTGTTTTGCATATATAATTTTGGTGTAAATTGCCAATGGTTTGAATTGCCAATTTCTGAAAAAACTTGCTGGTTGAAAAACAGGTAAAATTCTGGTTGAAAAAACCTGGTAAAAATTGTGGTTTAAAAAAATTTATATAAAATTTTTCGTATACCTTAGACAGCGCTTCTGGAGAAAGCGCTGTCTAAGGTAGGGATTAGACAGCGCTTTTGACAAAAGCGCTGTCTAAGGTAGGGCTTAGAAAGCGCTTTTGACAAAAGAGCTGTCTAAGGTATACCTAGAAAAATTCAAAAAGGTTGACCTTAGACAGCGCTTTCACCAAAACCGTTGTCTAAGGTATACCAAAAAAATGTCAAAAAAGGTGAGGCTTAGAAAGCGCTTTTTCCAAAAGCGATGTCTAAGGTGTACCTTATAATGTCAAAAAGCGCTGTCTAAAGGTACCATAGACAGCGCTTTTCATTAAATAGACCCCCCTTTAGACAGCGCTTTTTGTATTACCCAAAGCGCTGTCTAAACCTATAGCAGCGCAGGTTTATACAACGCTTAAAAGCGCTGTCTAAGGGCAAAAAAAGCGCTGTCTAAGGTCTTTTTTGTGGTAGTGATGGTATGTAGTAGACATACTTTTAAAACAACTCTCATTTATTCAAACCCTAATATTTATTTTTCATATAACCACAAACACCTCATTTTGAAGACACTAATTGGTCTCTGCTTCGTTCTTTATTTTCACTCATAGTAGGAAAAGTCTTTATTGCAAAACATAGAGAATACATTCTTTTCTATTTTCTATTACTCGTTGTCGTTGGAGTCGGGTTCTAAAGCTATAAGGTAAGTTTTACACAGAGGAGTTTGTTTCTCATTATGATAATAAAGTTTTGATTTTTGGGGTTTTAGTATGTTTATTTTAAGTTTTTGGCATTATAGTTACCATGTTTGTTTATGTTGAAGAATATGACATTTGCATTAAGACTTGTTAAAGTTTTACTATCCATTGTTAAAATTTGTCGGCCTCTTTTGTAATGATTAACAATTTTGTAGATTATATGATAAATTAAATTGTAAAAAAAAATTGGTCTATAGTGCTTCTATCTAACAAAGTGGTTGATGATAGCGGTGTAGATCAATGTGATATTGATGTTGAGAATGAGTCATGCATTAGACGGAATGAGTTGAATACAAATGATCAAGATGAGGATCTTATAGCGGATGAGTCATATATCAGAAATGACCATAACGAGGGAATTTGGATCCATTCATCCGTCCGCATTGCTAAGACACAAGTAATTCATATTCCAACCAAGAAAAGAAAGAGATGTTAGTGAAAGAGGTAAAATTTGTTATATACTTGATTTCTTTATTATATTTGTTATATATTATGTCATATTTGTTATATATTAGTGAAAGAGCATTTTATTTTCATTTTTTACATGGTAATGTTATTTAGACTCCAACAAGATCCAAAACAAAGGTTAAGCGGATTCCGGAGCATACCGAGTCCGTTGTTTCAAAAAAACAGGTACATCACAATTATATGATATTTATGCATAGAAAATGTTAAATTGGATATCTTATACTTCATCTAACAAATTATATGATATATAGCTGTTAATCTTACACTTGTTTAATCTTACAGTGGACATTGGTTGTTGGTCGCAATTAACCACAGCGGAGAGTCAACCCCATTATTACATGGAATTATGTGAAGGTATATTAATTATCACATGTTTTATTATATTAGTGATGCTACTTGATAAAACTTAGGATTTATCCATATTTTCTTTTAATTGAATTACAATCTTTGTGTTTTCAGGACCTATAATGTAGATTTGAAGCAATGCTTTGGTTGAATGCAAAAGTATTAGTATAAGTAATATGTGAATTTGTAGAAAAAATGTAATGATTTGTAATTATAAATAGGTGTATATATAATTTTGGTTTGTAATTTTAAATATATATATTGGTTTGAATTGCCAATTGTTTTGCATATATAATTTTGGTGTAAATTGCCAATGGTTTGAATTGCCAATTTCTGAAAAAACTTGCTGGTTGAAAAACAGGTAAAATTCTGGTTGAAAAAACCTGGTAAAAATTGTGGTTTAAAAAAATTTATATAAAATTTTTCGTATACCTTAGACAGCGCTTCTGGAGAAAGCGCTGTCTAAGGTAGGGATTAGACAGCGCTTTTGACAAAAGCGCTGTCTAAGGTAGGGCTTAGAAAGCGCTTTTGACAAAAGAGCTGTCTAAGGTATACCTAGAAAAATTCAAAAAGGTTGACCTTAGACAGCGCTTTCACCAAAACCGCTGTCTAAGGTATACCAAAAAAATGTCAAAAAAGGTGAGGCTTAGAAAGCGCTTTTTCCAAAAGCGATGTCTAAGGTGTACCTTATAATGTCAAAAAGCGCTGTCTAAAGGTACCATAGACAGCGCTTTTCATTAAATAGACCCCCCTTTAGACAGCGCTTTTGGTATTACCCAAAGCGCTGTCTAAACCTATAGCAGCGCAGGTTTATACAACGCTTAAAAGCGCTGTCTAAGGGCAAAAAAAGCGCTGTCTAAGGTCTTTTTTGTGGTAGTGATGGTATGTAGTAGACATACTTTTAAAACAACTCTCATTTATTCAAACCCTAATATTTATTTTTCATATAACCACAAACACCTCATTTTGAAGACACTAATTGGTCTCTGCTTCGTTCTTTATTTTCACTCATAGTAGGAAAAGTCTTTATTGCAAAACATAGAGAATACATTCTTTTCTATTTTCTATTACTCGTTGTCGTTGGAGTCGGGTTCTAAAGCTATAAGGTAAGTTTTACACAGAGGAGTTTGTTTCTCATTATGATAATAAAGTTTTGATTTTTGGGGTTTTAGTATGTTTATTTTAAGTTTTTGGCATTATAGTTACCATGTTTGTTTATGTTGAAGAATATGACATTTGCATTAAGACTTGTTAAAGTTTTACTATCCATTGTTAAAATTTGTCGGCCTCTTTTGTAATGATTAACAATTTTGTAGATTATATGATAAATTAAATTGTAAAAAAAAATTGGTCTATAGTGCTTCTATCTAACAAAGTGGTTGATGATAGCGGTGTAGATCAATGTGATATTGATGTTGAGAATGAGTCATGCATTAGACGGAATGAGTTGAATACAAATGATCAAGATGAGGATCTTATAGCGGATGAGTCATATATCAGAAATGACCATAACGAGGGAATTTGGATCCATTCATCCGTCCGCATTGCTAAGACACAAGTAATTCATATTCCAACCAAGAAAAGAAAGAGATGTTAGTGAAAGAGGTAAAATTTGTTATATACTTGATTTCTTTATTATATTTGTTATATATTATGTCATATTTGTTATATATTAGTGAAAGAGCATTTTATTTTCATTTTTTACATGGTAATGTTATTTAGACTCCAACAAGATCCAAAACAAAGGATAAGCGGATTCCGGAGCATACCGAGTCCGTTGTTTCAAAAAAACAGGTACATCACAATTATATGATATTTATGCATAGAAAATGTTAAATTGGATATCTTATACTTCATCTAACAAATTATATGATATATAGCTGTTAATCTTACACTTGTTTAATCTTACAGTGGACATTGGTTGTTGGTCGCAATTAACCACAGCGGAGAGTCAACCCCATTATTACATGGAATTATGTGAAGGTATATTAATTATCACAAGTTTTATTATATTAGTGATGCTACTTGATAAAACTTAGGATTTATCCATATTTTCTTTTAATTGAATTACAATCTTTGTGTTTTCAGGACCTATAATGTAGATTTGAAGCAATGCTTTGGTTGAATGCAAAAGTATTAGTATAAGTAATATGTGCATTTGTAGAAAAAATGTAATGATTTGTAATTATAAATAGGTGTATATATAATTTTGGTTTGTAATTTTAAATATATATATTGGTTTGAATTGCCAATTGTTTTGCATATATAATTTTGGTGTAAATTGCCAATGGTTTGAATTGCCAATTTCTGAAAAAACTTGCTGGTTGAAAAACAGGTAAAATTCTGGTTGAAAAAACCTGGTAAAAATTGTGGTTTAAAAAAATTTATATAAAATTTTTCGTATACCTTAGACAGCGCTTCTGGAGAAAGCGCTGTCTAAGGTAGGGATTAGACAGCGCTTTTGACGAAATCGCTGTCTAAGGTAGGGCTTAGAAAGCGCTTTTGACAAAAGCGCTGTCTAAGGTATACCTAGAAAAATTTAAAAAGGGTGACCTTAGACAGCGCTTTCACCAAAACTGCTGTCTAAGGTATACCAAAAAAATGTCAAAAAAGGTGAGGCTTAGAAAGCGCTTTTTCCAAAAGCGATGTCTAAGGTGTACCTTATAATGTCAAAAAGCGCTGTCTAAAGGTACCATAGACAGCGCTTTTCATTAAATAGACCCCCCTTTAGACAGCGCTTTTGGTATTACCCAAAGCGCTGTCTAAACCTATAGCAGCGCAGGTTTATACAGCGCTTAAAAGCGCTGTCTAAGGGCAAAAAAAGCGCTGTCTAAGGTCTTTTTTGTGGTAGTGATGGTATGTAGTAGACATACTTTTAAAACAACTCTCATTTATTCAAACCCTAATATTTATTTTTCATATAACCACAAACACCTCATTTTGAAGACACTAATTGGTCTCTGCTTCGTTCTTTATTTTCACTCATAGTAGGAAAAGTCTTTATTGCAAAACATAGAGAATACATTCTTTTCTATTTTCTATTACTCGTTGTCGTTGGAGTCGGGTTCTAAAGCTATAAGGTAAGTTTTACACAGAGGAGTTTGTTTCTCATTATGATAATAAAGTTTTGATTTTTGGGGTTTTAGTATGTTTATTTTAAGTTTTTGGCATTATAGTTACCATGTTTGTTTATGTTGAAGAATATGACATTTGCATTAAGACTTGTTAAAGTTTTACTATCCATTGTTAAAATTTGTCGGCCTCTTTTGTAATGATTAACAATTTTGTAGATTATATGATAAATTAAATTGTAAAAAAAAATTGGTCTATAGTGCTTCTATCTAACAAAGTGGTTGATGATAGCGGTGTAGATCAATGTGATATTGATGTTGAGAATGAGTCATGCATTAGACGGAATGAGTTGAATACAAATGATCAAGATGAGGATCTTATAGCGGATGAGTCATATATCAGAAATGACCATAACGAGGGAATTTGGATCCATTCATCCGTCCGCATTGCTAAGATACAAGTAATTCATATTCCAACCAAGAAAAGAAAGAGATGTTAGTGAAAGAGGTAAAATTTGTTATATACTTGATTTCTTTATTATATTTGTTATATATTATGTCATATTTGTTATATATTAGTGAAAGAGCATTTTATTTTCATTTTTTACATGGTAATGTTATTTAGACTCCAACAAGATCCAAAACAAAGGATAAGCGGATTCCGGAGCATACCGAGTCCGTTGTTTCAAAAAAACAGGTACATCACAATTATATGATATTTATGCATAGAAAATGTTAAATTGGATATCTTATACTTCATCTAACAAATTATATGATATATAGCTGTTAATCTTACACTTGTTTAATCTTACAGTGGACATTGGTTGTTGGTCGCAATTAACCACAGCGGAGAGTTAACCCCATTATTACATGGAATTATGTGAAGGTATATTAATTATCACATGTTTTATTATATTAGTGATGCTACTTGATAAAACTTAGGATTTATCCATATTTTCTTTTAATTGAATTACAATCTTTGTGTTTTCAGGACCTATAATGTAGATTTGAAGCAATGCTTTGGTTGAATGCAAAAGTATTAGTATAAGTAATATGTGCATTTGTAGAAAAAATGTAATGATTTGTAATTATAAATAGGTGTATATATAATTTTGGTTTGTAATTTTAAATATATATATTGGTTTGAATTGCCAATTGTTTTGCATATATAATTTTGGTGTAAATTGCCAATGGTTTGAATTGCCAATTTCTGAAAAAACTTGCTGGTTGAAAAACAGGTAAAATTCTGGTTGAAAAAACCTGGTAAAAATTGTGGTTTAAAAAAATTTATATAAAATTTTTTGTATTCCATAGACAGCGCTTCTAGAGAAAGCGCTGTCTAAGGTAGGGATTAGACAGCGCTTTTGACAAAAGCGCTGTCTAAGGTAGGGCTTAGAAAGCGCTTTTGACAAAAGCGCTGTCTAAGGTATACCTAGAAAAATTCAAAAAGGTTGACCTTAGACAGCGCTTTCACCAAAACCGCTGTCTAAGGTATACCAAAAAAATGTCAAAAAAGGTGAGGCTTAGAAAGCGTTTTTTCCAAAAGCGATGTCTAAGGTGTACCTTATAATGTCAAAAAGCGCTGTCTAAAGGTACCATAGATAGCGCTTTTCATTAAATAGACCCCCCTTTAGACAGCGCTTTTGGTATTACCCAAAGCGCTGTCTAAACCTATAGCAGCGCAGGTTTATACAGCGCTTAAAAGCGTTGTCTAAGGGCAAAAAAAGCGCTGTCTAAGGTCTTTTTTGTGGTAGTGATGGTATGTAGTAGACATACTTTTAAAACAACTCTCATTTATTCAAACCCTAATATTTATTTTTCATATAACCACAAACACCTCATTTTGAAGACACTAATTGGTCTCTGCTTCGTTCTTTATTTTCACTCATAGTAGGAAAAGTCTTTATTGCAAAACATAGAGAATACATTCTTTTCTATTTTCTATTACTCGTTGTCGTTGGAGTCGGGTTCTAAAGCTATAAGGTAAGTTTTACACAGAGGAGTTTGTTTCTCATTATGATAATAAAGTTTTGATTTTTGGGGTTTTAGTATGTTTATTTTAAGTTTTTGGCATTATAGTTACCATGTTTGTTTATGTTGAAGAATATGACATTTGCATTAAGACTTGTTAAAGTTTTACTATCCATTGTTAAAATTTGTCGGCCTCTTTTGTAATGATTAACAATTTTGTAGATTATATGATAAATTAAATTGTAAAAAAAAATTGGTCTATAGTGCTTCTATCTAACAAAGTGGTTGATGATAGCGGTGTAGATCAATGTGATATTGATGTTGAGAATGAGTCATGCATTAGACGGAATGAGTTGAATACAAATGATCAAGATGAGGATCTTATAGCGGATGAGTCATATATCAGAAATGACCATAACGAGGGAATTTGGATCCATTCATCCGTCCGCATTGCTAAGACACAAGTAATTCATATTCCAACCAAGAAAAGAAAGAGATGTTAGTGAAAGAGGTAAAATTTGTTATATACTTGATTTCTTTATTATATTTGTTATATATTATGTCATATTTGTTATATATTAGTGAAAGAGCATTTTATTTTCATTTTTTACATGGTAATGTTATTTAGACTCCAACAAGATCCAAAACAAAGGATAAGCGGATTCCGGAGCATACCGAGTCCGTTGTTTCAAAAAAACAGGTACATCACAATTATATGATATTTATGCATAGAAAATGTTAAATTGGATATCTTATACTTCATCTAACAAATTATATGATATATAGCTGTTAATCTTACACTTGTTTAATCTTACAGTGGACATTGGTTGTTGGTCGCAATTAACCACAGCGGAGAGTCAACCCCATTATTACATGGAATTATGTGAAGGTATATTAATTATCACATGTTTTATTATATTAGTGATGCTACTTGATAAAACTTAGGATTTATCCATATTTTCTTTTAATTGAATTACAATCTTTGTGTTTTCAGGACCTATAATGTAGATTTGAAGCAATGCTTTGGTTGAATGCAAAAGTATTAGTATAAGTAATATGTGCATTTGTAGAAAAAATGTAATGATTTGTAATTATAAATAGGTGTATATATAATTTTGGTTTGTAATTTTAAATATATATATTGGTTTGAATTGCCAATTGTTTTGCATATATAATTTTGGTGTAAATTGCCAATGGTTTGAATTGCCAATTTCTGAAAAAACTTGCTGGTTGAAAAACAGGTAAAATTCTGGTTGAAAAAACCTGGTAAAAATTGTGGTTTAAAAAAATTTTTATAAAATTTTTTGTATTCCATAGACAACGCTTCTGGAGAAAGCGCTGTCTAAGGTAGGGATTAGACAGCGCTTTTGACAAAAGCGCTGTCTAAGGTAGGGCTTAGAAAGCGCTTTTGACAAAAGCGCTGTCTAAGGTATACCTAGAAAAATTCAAAAAGGTTGACCTTAGACAGCGCTTTCACCAAAACCGCTGTCTAAGGTATACCAAAAAAATGTCAAAAAAGGTGAGGCTTAGAAAGCGTTTTTTCCAAAAGCGATGTCTAAGGTGTACCTTATAATGTCAAAAAGCGCTGTCTAAAGGTACCATAGACAGCGCTTTTCATTAAATAGACCCCCCTTTAGACAGCGCTTTTGGTATTACCCAAAGCGCTGTCTAAACCTATAGCAGCGCAGGTTTATACAGCGCTTAAAAGCGCTGTCTAAGGGCAAAAAAAGCGCTGTCTAAGGTCTTTTTTGTGGTAGTGATGGTATGTAGTAGACATACTTTTAAAACAACTCTCATTTATTCAAACCCTAATATTTATTTTTCATATAACCACAAACACCTCATTTTGAAGACACTAATTGGTCTCTGCTTCGTTCTTTATTTTCACTCATAGTAGGAAAAGTCTTTATTGCAAAACATAGAGAATACATTCTTTTCTATTTTCTATTACTCGTTGTCGTTGGAGTCGGGTTCTAAAGCTATAAGGTAAGTTTTACACAGAGGAGTTTGTTTCTCATTATGATAATAAAGTTTTGATTTTTGGGGTTTTAGTATGTTTATTTTAAGTTTTTGGCATTATAGTTACCATGTTTGTTTATGTTGAAGAATATGACATTTGCATTAAGACTTGTTAAAGTTTTACTATCCATTGTTAAAATTTGTCGGCCTCTTTTGTAATGATTAACAATTTTGTAGATTATATGATAAATTAAATTGTAAAAAAAAATTGGTCTATAGTGCTTCTATCTAACAAAGTGGTTGATGATAGCGGTGTAGATCAATGTGATATTGATGTTGAGAATGAGTCATGCATTAGACGGAATGAGTTGAATACAAATGATCAAGATGAGGATCTTATAGCGGATGAGTCATATATCAGAAATGACCATAACGAGGGAATTTGGATCCATTCATCCGTCCGCATTGCTAAGACACAAGTAATTCATATTCCAACCAAGAAAAGAAAGAGATGTTAGTGAAAGAGGTAAAATTTGTTATATACTTGGATTTCTTTATTATATTTGTTATATATTATGTCATATTTGTTATATATTAGTGAAAGAGCATTTTATTTTCATTTTTTACATGGTAATGTTATTTAGACTCCAACAAGATCCAAAACAAAGGATAAGCGGATTCCGGAGCATACCGAGTCCGTTGTTTCAAAAAAACAGGTACATCACAATTATATGATATTTATGCATAGAAAATGTTAAATTGGATATCTTATACTTCATCTAACAAATTATATGATATATAGCTGTTAATCTTACACTTGTTTAATCTTACAGTGGACATTGGTTGTTGGTCGCAATTAACCACAGCGGAGAGTCAACCCCATTATTACATGGAATTATGTGAAGGTATATTAATTATCACATGTTTTATTATATTAGTGATGCTACTTGATAAAACTTAGGATTTATCCATATTTTCTTTTAATTGAATTACAATCTTTGTGTTTTCAGGACCTATAATGTAGATTTGAAGCAATGCTTTGGTTGAATGCAAAAGTATTAGTATAAGTAATATGTGCATTTGTAGAAAAAATGTAATGATTTGTAATTATAAATAGGTGTATATATAATTTTGGTTTGTAATTTTAAATATATATATTGGTTTGAATTGCCAATTGTTTTGCATATATAATTTTGGTGTAAATTGCCAATGGTTTGAATTGCCAATTTCTGAAAAAACTTGCTGGTTGAAAAACAGGTAAAATTCTGGTTGAAAAAACCTGGTAAAAATTGTGGTTTAAAAAAATTTTTATAAAATTTTTTGTATTCCATAGACAACGCTTCTGGAGAAAGCGCTGTCTAAGGTAGGGATTAGACAGCGCTTTTGACAAAAGCGCTGTCTAAGGTAGGACTTAGAAAGCGCTTTTGACAAAAGCGCTGTCTAAGGTATACCTAGAAAAATTCAAAAAGGTTGACCTTAGACAGCGCTTTCACCAAAACCGCTGTCTAAGGTATACCAAAAAAATGTCAAAAAAGGTGAGGCTTAGAAAGCGTTTTTTCCAAAAGCGATGTCTAAGGTGTACCTTATAATGTCAAAAAGCGCTGTCTAAAGGTACCATAGACAGCGCTTTTCATTAAATAGACCCCCCTTTAGACAGCGCTTTTGGTATTACCCAAAGCGCTGTCTAAACCTATAGCAGCGCAGGTTTATACAGCGCTTAAAAGCGCTGTCTAAGGGCAAAAAAAGCGCTGTCTAAGGTCTTTTTTGTGGTAGTGATGGTATGTAGTAGACATACTTTTAAAACAACTCTCATTTATTCAAACCCTAATATTTATTTTTCATATAACCACAAACACCTCATTTTGAAGACACTAATTGGTCTCTGCTTCGTTCTTTATTTTCACTCATAGTAGGAAAAGTCTTTATTGCAAAACATAGAGAATACATTCTTTTCTATTTTCTATTACTCGTTGTCGTTGGAGTCGGGTTCTAAAGCTATAAGGTAAGTTTTACACAGAGGAGTTTGTTTCTCATTATGATAATAAAGTTTTGATTTTTGGGGTTTTAGTATGTTTATTTTAAGTTTTTGGCATTATAGTTACCATGTTTGTTTATGTTGAAGAATATGACATTTGCATTAAGACTTGTTAAAGTTTTACTATCCATTGTTAAAATTTGTCGGCCTCTTTTGTAATGATTAACAATTTTGTAGATTATATGATAAATTAAATTGTAAAAAAAAATTGGTCTATAGTGCTTCTATCTAACAAAGTGGTTGATGATAGCGGTGTAGATCAATGTGATATTGATGTTGAGAATGAGTCATGCATTAGACGGAATGAGTTGAATACAAATGATCAAGATGAGGATCTTATAGCGGATGAGTCATATATCAGAAATGACCATAACGAGGGAATTTGGATCCATTCATCCGTCCGCATTGCTAAGACACAAGTAATTCATATTCCAACCAAGAAAAGAAAGAGATGTTAGTGAAAGAGGTAAAATTTGTTATATACTTGATTTCTTTATTATATTTGTTATATATTATGTCATATTTGTTATATATTAGTGAAAGAGCATTTTATTTTCATTTTTTACATGGTAATGTTATTTAGACTCCAACAAGATCCAAAACAAAGGATAAGCGGATTCCGGAGCATACCGAGTCCGTTGTTTCAAAAAAATAGGTACATCACAATTATATGATATTTATGCATAGAAAATGTTAAATTGGATATCTTATACTTCATCTAACAAATTATATGATATATAGCTGTTAATCTTACACTTGTTTAATCTTACAGTGGACATTGGTTGTTGGTCGCAATTAACCACAGCGGAGAGTCAACCCCATTATTACATGGAATTATGTGAAGGTATATTAATTATCACATGTTTTATTATATTAGTGATGCTACTTGATAAAACTTAGGATTTATCCATATTTTCTTTTAATTGAATTACAATCTTTGTGTTTTCAGGACCTATAATGTAGATTTGAAGCAATGCTTTGGTTGAATGCAAAAGTATTAGTATAAGTAATATGTGAATTTGTAGAAAAAATGTAATGATTTGTAATTATAAATAGGTGTATATATAATTTTGGTTTGTAATTTTAAATATATATATTGGTTTGAATTGCCAATTGTTTTGCATATATAATTTTGGTGTAAATTGCCAATGGTTTGAATTGCCAATTTCTGAAAAAACTTGCTGGTTGAAAAACAGGTAAAATTCTGGTTGAAAAAACCTGGTAAAAATTGTGGTTTAAAAAAATTTATATAAAATTTTTTGTATTCCATAGACAGCGCTTCTAGAGAAAGCGCTGTCTAAGGTAGGGATTAGACAGCGCTTTTGACAAAAGCGCTGTCTAAGGTAGGGCTTAGAAAGCGCTTTTGACAAAAGCGCTGTCTAAGGTATACCTAGAAAAATTCAAAAAGGTTGACCTTAGACAGCGCTTTCACCAAAACCGCTGTCTAAGGTATACCAAAAAAATGTCAAAAAAGGTGAGGCTTAGAAAGCGTTTTTTCCAAAAGCGATGTCTAAGGTGTACCTTATAATGTCAAAAAGCGCTGTCTAAAGGTACCATAGATAGCGCTTTTCATTAAATAGACCCCCCTTTAGACAGCGCTTTTGGTATTACCCAAAGCGCTGTCTAAACCTATAGCAGCGCAGGTTTATACAGCGCTTAAAAGCGCTGTCTAAGGGCAAAAAAAGCGCTGTCTAAGGTCTTTTTTGTGGTAGTGATGGTATGTAGTAGACATACTTTTAAAACAACTCTCATTTATTCAAACCCTAATATTTATTTTTCATATAACCACAAACACCTCATTTTGAAGACACTAATTGGTCTCTGCTTCGTTCTTTATTTTCACTCATAGTAGGAAAAGTCTTTATTGCAAAACATAGAGAATACATTCTTTTCTATTTTCTATTACTCGTTGTCGTTGGAGTCGGGTTCTAAAGCTATAAGGTAAGTTTTACACAGAGGAGTTTGTTTCTCATTATGATAATAAAGTTTTGATTTTTGGGGTTTTAGTATGTTTATTTTAAGTTTTTGGCATTATAGTTACCATGTTTGTTTATGTTGAAGAATATGACATTTGCATTAAGACTTGTTAAAGTTTTACTATCCATTGTTAAAATTTGTCGGCCTCTTTTGTAATGATTAACAATTTTGTAGATTATATGATAAATTAAATTGTAAAAAAAAATTGGTCTATAGTGCTTCTATCTAACAAAGTGGTTGATGATAGCGGTGTAGATCAATGTGATATTGATGTTGAGAATGAGTCATGCATTAGACGGAATGAGTTGAATACAAATGATCAAGATGAGGATCTTATAGCGGATGAGTCATATATCAGAAATGACCATAACGAGGGAATTTGGATCCATTCATCCGTCCGCATTGCTAAGACACAAGTAATTCATATTCCAACCAAGAAAAGAAAGAGATGTTAGTGAAAGAGGTAAAATTTGTTATATACTTGATTTCTTTATTATATTTGTTATATATTATGTCATATTTGTTATATATTAGTGAAAGAGCATTTTATTTTCATTTTTTACATGGTAATGTTATTTAGACTCCAACAAGATCCAAAACAAAGGATAAGCGGATTCCGGAGCATACCGAGTCCGTTGTTTCAAAAAAACTGGTACATCACAATTATATGATATTTATGCATAGAAAATGTTAAATTGGATATCTTATACTTCATCTAACAAATTATATGATATATAGCTGTTAATCTTACACTTGTTTAATCTTACAGTGGACATTGGTTGTTGGTCGCAATTAACCACAGCGGAGAGTCAACCCCATTATTACATGGAATTATGTGAAGGTATATTAATTATCACATGTTTTATTATATTAGTGATGCTACTTGATAAAACTTAGGATTTATCCATATTTTCTTTTAATTGAATTACAATCTTTGTGTTTTCAGGACCTATAATGTAGATTTGAAGCAATGCTTTGGTTGAATGCAAAAGTATTAGTATAAGTAATATGTGCATTTGTAGAAAAAATGTAATGATTTGTAATTATAAATAGGTGTATATATAATTTTGGTTTGTAATTTTAAATATATATATTGGTTTGAATTGCCAATTGTTTTGCATATATAATTTTGGTGTAAATTGCCAATGGTTTGAATTGCCAATTTCTGAAAAAACTTGCTGGTTGAAAAACAGGTAAAATTCTGGTTGAAAAAACCTGGTAAAAATTGTGGTTTAAAAAAATTTTTATAAAATTTTTTGTATTCCATAGACAACGCTTCTGGAGAAAGCGCTGTCTAAGGTAGGGATTAGACAGCGCTTTTGACAAAAGCGCTGTCTAAGGTAGGGCTTAGAAAGCGCTTTTGACAAAAGCGCTGTCTAAGGTATACCTAGAAAAATTCAAAAAGGTTGACCTTAGACAGCGCTTTCACCAAAACCGCTGTCTAAGGTATACCAAAAAAATGTCAAAAAAGGTGAGGCTTAGAAAGCGTTTTTTCCAAAAGCGATGTCTAAGGTGTACCTTATAATGTCAAAAAGCGCTGTCTAAAGGTACCATAGACAGCGCTTTTCATTAAATAGACCCCCCTTTAGACAGCGCTTTTGGTATTACCCAAAGCGCTGTCTAAACCTATAGCAGCGCAGGTTTATACAGCGCTTAAAAGCGCTGTCTAAGGGCAAAAAAAGCGCTGTCTAAGGTCTTTTTTGTGGTAGTGATGGTATGTAGTAGACATACTTTTAAAACAACTCTCATTTATTCAAACCCTAATATTTATTTTTCATATAACCACAAACACCTCATTTTGAAGACACTAATTGGTCTCTGCTTCGTTCTTTATTTTCACTCATAGTAGGAAAAGTCTTTATTGCAAAACATAGAGAATACATTCTTTTCTATTTTCTATTACTCGTTGTCGTTGGAGTCGGGTTCTAAAGCTATAAGGTAAGTTTTACACAGAGGAGTTTGTTTCTCATTATGATAATAAAGTTTTGATTTTTGGGGTTTTAGTATGTTTATTTTAAGTTTTTGGCATTATAGTTACCATGTTTGTTTATGTTGAAGAATATGACATTTGCATTAAGACTTGTTAAAGTTTTACTATCCATTGTTAAAATTTGTCGGCCTCTTTTGTAATGATTAACAATTTTGTAGATTATATGATAAATTAAATTGTAAAAAAAAATTGGTCTATAGTGCTTCTATCTAACAAAGTGGTTGATGATAGCGGTGTAGATCAATGTGATATTGATGTTGAGAATGAGTCATGCATTAGACGGAATGAGTTGAATACAAATGATCAAGATGAGGATCTTATAGCGGATGAGTCATATATCAGAAATGACCATAACGAGGGAATTTGGATCCATTCATCCGTCCGCATTGCTAAGACACAAGTAATTCATATTCCAACCAAGAAAAGAAAGAGATGTTAGTGAAAGAGGTAAAATTTGTTATATACTTGATTTCTTTATTATATTTGTTATATATTATGTCATATTTGTTATATATTAGTGAAAGAGCATTTTATTTTCATTTTTTACATGGTAATGTTATTTAGACTCCAACAAGATCCAAAACAAAGGATAAGCGGATTCCGGAGCATACCGAGTCCGTTGTTTCAAAAAAATAGGTACATCACAATTATATGATATTTATGCATAGAAAATGTTAAATTGGATATCTTATACTTCATCTAACAAATTATATGATATATAGCTGTTAATCTTACACTTGTTTAATCTTACAGTGGACATTGGTTGTTGGTCGCAATTAACCACAGCGGAGAGTCAACCCCATTATTACATGGAATTATGTGAAGGTATATTAATTATCACATGTTTTATTATATTAGTGATGCTACTTGATAAAACTTAGGATTTATCCATATTTTCTTTTAATTGAATTACAATCTTTGTGTTTTCAGGACCTATAATGTAGATTTGAAGCAATGCTTTGGTTGAATGCAAAAGTATTAGTATAAGTAATATGTGCATTTGTAGAAAAAATGTAATGATTTGTAATTATAAATAGGTGTATATATAATTTTGGTTTGTAATTTTAAATATATATATTGGTTTGAATTGCCAATTGTTTTGCATATATAATTTTGGTGTAAATTGCCAATGGTTTGAATTGCGATTTCTGAAAAAACTTGCTGGTTGAAAAACAGGTAAAATTCTAGTTGAAAAAACCTGGTAAAAATTGTGGTTTAAAAAAATTTATATAAAATTTTTCGTATACCTTAGACAGCGCTTCTGGAGAAAGCGCTGTCTAAGGTAGGGATTAGACAGCGCTTTTGACAAAAGCGCTGTCTAAGGTAGGGCTTAGAAAGCGCTTTTGACAAAAGCGCTGCCTAAGGTATACCTAGAAAAATTCAAAAAGGTTGACCTTAGACAGCGCTTTCACCAAAACCGCTGTCTAAGGTATACCAAAAAAATGTAAAAAAAGGTGAGGCTTAGAAAGCGCTTTTTCCAAAAGCGATGTCTAAGGTGTACCTTATAATGTCAAAAAGCGCTGTCTAAAGGTACCATAGACAACGCTTTTCATTAAATAGACCCCCCTTTAGACAACGCTTTTGGTATTACCCAAAGCGCTGTCTAAACCTATAGCAGCGCAGGTTTATACAGCGCTTAAAAGCGCTGTCTAAGGGCAAAAAAAAGCGCTGTCTAAGGTCTTTTTTGTGGTAGTGATGGTATGTAGTAGACATACTTTTAAAACAACTCTCATTTATTCAAACCCTAATATTTATTTTTCATATAACCACAAACACCTCATTTTGAAGACACTAATTGGTATCTGCTTCGTTCTTTATTTTCACTCATAGTAGGAAAAGTCTTTATTGCAAAACATAGAGAATACATTCTTTTCTATTTTCTATTACTCGTTGTCGTTGGAGTCGGGTTCTAAAGCTATAAGGTAAGTTTTACACAGAGGAGTTTGTTTCTCATTATAATAATAAAGTTTTGATTTTTGGGGTTTTAGTATGTTTATTTTAGGTTTTTGGCATTATAGTTACCATGTTTGTTTATGTTGAAGAATATGACATTTGCATTAAGACTTGTTAAAGTTTTACTATCCATTGTTAAAATTTGTCGGCCTCTTTTGTAATGATTAACAATTTTGTAGATTATATGATAAATTAAATTGTAAAAAAAAATTGGTCTATAGTGCTTCTATCTAACAAAGTGGTTGATGATAGCGGTGTAGATCAATGTGATATTGATGTTGAGAATGAGTCATGCATTAGACGGAATGAGTTGAATACAAATGATCAAGATGAGGATCTTATAGCGGATGAGTCATATATCAGAAATGACCATAACGAGGGAATTTGGATCCATTCATCCGTCCGCATTGCTAAGACACAAGTAATTCATATTCCAACCAAGAAAAGAAAGAGATGTTAGTGAAAGAGGTAAAATTTGTTATATACTTGATTTCTTTATTATATTTGTTATATATTATGTCATATTTGTTATATATTAGTGAAAGAGCATTTTATTTTCATTTTTTACATGGTAATGTTATTTAGACTCCAACAAGATCCAAAACAAAGGATAAGCGGATTCCGGAGCATACCGAGTCCGTTGTTTCAAAAAAATAGGTACATCACAATTATATGATATTTATGCATAGAAAATGTTAAATTGGATATCTTATACTTCATCTAACAAATTATATGATATATAGCTGTTAATCTTACACTTGTTTAATCTTACAGTGGACATTGGTTGTTGGTCGCAATTAACCACAGCGGAGAGTCAACCCCATTATTACATGGAATTATGTGAAGGTATATTAATTATCACATGTTTTATTATATTAGTGATGCTACTTGATAAAACTTAGGATTTATCCATATTTTCTTTTAATTGAATTACAATCTTTGTGTTTTCAGGACCTATAATGTAGATTTGAAGCAATGCTTTGGTTGAATGCAAAAGTATTAGTATAAGTAATATGTGCATTTGTAGAAAAAATGTAATGATTTGTAATTATAAATAGGTGTATATATAATTTTGGTTTGTAATTTTAAATATATATATTGGTTTGAATTGCCAATTGTTTTGCATATATAATTTTGGTGTAAATTGCCAATGGTTTGAATTGCGATTTCTGAAAAAAACTTGCTGGTTGAAAAACAGGTAAAATTCTAGTTGAAAAAACCTGGTAAAAATTGTGGTTTAAAAAAATTTATATAAAATTTTTCGTATACCTTAGACAGCGCTTCTGGAGAAAGCGCTGTCTAAGGTAGGGATTAGACAGCGCTTTTGACAAAAGCGCTGTCTAAGGTAGGGCTTAGAAAGCGCTTTTGACAAAAGCGCTGCCTAAGGTATACCTAGAAAAATTCAAAAAGGTTGACCTTAGACAGCGCTTTCACCAAAACCGCTGTCTAAGGTATACCAAAAAAAATGTAAAAAAAGGTGAGGCTTAGAAAGCGCTTTTTCCAAAAGCGATGTCTAAGGTGTACCTTATAATGTCAAAAAGCGCTGTCTAAAGGTACCATAGACAACGCTTTTCATTAAATAGACCCCCCTTTAGACAACGCTTTTGGTATTACCCAAAGCGCTGTCTAAACCTATAGCAGCGCAGGTTTATACAGCGCTTAAAAGCGCTGTCTAAGGGCAAAAAAAGCGCTGTCTAAGGTCTTTTTTGTGGGTAGTGATGGTATGTAGTAGACATACTTTAAAACAACTCTCATTTATTCAAACCCTAATATTTATTTTTCATATAACCACAAACACCTCATTTTGAAGACACTAATTGGTATCTGCTTCGTTCTTTATTTTCACTCATAGTAGGAAAAGTCTTTATTGCAAAACATAGAGAATACATTCTTTTCTATTTTCTATTACTCGTTGTCGTTGGAGTCGGGTTCTAAAGCTATAAGGTAAGTTTTACACAGAGGAGTTTGTTTCTCATTATAATAATAAAGTTTTGATTTTTGGGGTTTTAGTATGTTTATTTTAGGTTTTTGGCATTATAGTTACCATGTTTGTTTATGTTGAAGAATATGACATTTGCATTAAGACTTGTTAAAGTTTTACTATCCATTGTTAAAATTTGTCGGCCTCTTTTGTAATGATTAACAATTTTGTAGATTATATGATAAATTAAATTGTAAAAAAAAATTGGTCTATAGTGCTTCTATCTAACAAAGTGGTTGATGATAGCGGTGTAGATCAATGTGATATTGATGTTGAGAATGAGTCATGCATTAGACGGAATGAGTTGAATACAAATGATCAAGATGAGGATCTTATAGCGGATGAGTCATATATCAGAAATGACCATAACGAGGGAATTTGGATCCATTCATCCGTCCACATTGCTAAGACACAAGTAATTCATATTCCAACCAAGAAAAGAAAGAGATGTTAGTGAAAGAGGTAAAATTTGTTATATACTTGATTTATTTATTATATTTGTTATATATTATGTCATATTTGTTATATATTAGTGAAAGAGCATTTTATTTTCATTTTTTACATGGTAATGTTATTTAGACTCCAACAAGATCCAAAACAAAGGATAAGCGGATTCCGGAGCATACCGAGTCCGTTGTTTCAAAAAAACAGGTACATCACAATTATATGATATTTATGCATAGAAAATGTTAAATTGGATATCTTATACTTCATCTAACAAATTATATGATATATAGCTGTTAATCTTACACTTGTTTAATCTTACAGTGGACATTGGTTGTTGGTCGCAATTAACCACAGCGGAGAGTCAACCCCATTATTACATGGAATTATGTGAAGGTATATTAATTATCACATGTTTTATTATATTAGTGATGCTACTTGATAAAACTTAGGATTTATCCATATTTTCTTTTAATTGAATTACAATCTTTGTGTTTTCAGGACCTATAATGTAGATTTGAAGCAATGCTTTGGTTGAATGCAAAAGTATTAGTATAAGTAATATGTGCATTTGTAGAAAAAATGTAATGATTTGTAATTATAAATAGGTGTATATATAATTTTGGTTTGTAATTTTAAATATATATATTGGTTTGAATTGCCAATTGTTTTGCATATATAATTTTGGTGTAAATTGCCAATGGTTTGAATTGCCAATTTCTGAAAAAACTTGCTGGTTGAAAAACAGGTAAAATTCTAGTTGAAAAAACCTGGTAAAAATTGTGGTTTAAAAAAATTTATATAAAATTTTTCGTATACCTTAGACAGCGCTTCTGGAGAAAGCGCTGTCTAAGGTAGGGATTAGACAGCGCTTTTGACAAAAGCGCTGTCTAAGGTAGGGCTTAGAAAGCGCTTTTGACAAAAGCGCTGCCTAAGGTATACCTAGAAAAATTCAAAAAGGTTGACCTTAGACAGCGCTTTCACCAAAACCGCTGTCTAAGGTATACCAAAAAAATGTAAAAAAAGGTGAGGCTTAGAAAGCGCTTTTTCCAAAAGCGATGTCTAAGGTGTACCTTATAATGTCAAAAAGCGCTGTCTAAAGGTACCATAGACAACGCTTTTCATTAAATAGACCCCCCTTTAGACAGCGCTTTTGGTATTACCCAAAGCGCTGTCTAAACCTATAGCAGCGCAGGTTTATACAGCGCTTAAAAGCGCTGTCTAAGGGCAAAAAAAGCGTTGTCTAAGGTCTTTTTTGTGGTAGTGATGGTATGTAGTAGACATACTTTTAAAACAACTCTCATTTATTCAAACCCTAATATTTATTTTTCATATAACCACAAACACCTCATTTTGAAGACACTAATTGGTATCTGCTTCGTTCTTTATTTTCACTCATAGTAGGAAAAGTCTTTATTGCAAAACATAGAGAATACATTCTTTTCTATTTTCTATTACTCGTTGTCGTTGGAGTCGGGTTCTAAAGCTATAAGGTAAGTTTTACACAGAGGAGTTTGTTTCTCATTATAATAATAAAGTTTTGATTTTTGGGGTTTTAGTATGTTTATTTTAGGTTTTTGGCATTATAGTTACCATGTTTGTTTATGTTGAAGAATATGACATTTGCATTAAGACTTGTTAAAGTTTTACTATCCATTGTTAAAATTTGTCGGCCTCTTTTGTAATGATTAACAATTTTGTAGATTATATGATAAATTAAATTGTAAAAAAAAATTGGTCTATAGTGCTTCTATCTAACAAAGTGGTTGATGATAGCGGTGTAGATCAATGTGATATTTATGTTGAGAATGAGTCATGCATTAGACGGAATGAGTTGAATACAAATGATCAAGATGAGGATCTTATAGCGGATGAGTCATATATCAGAAATGACCATAACGAGGGAATTTGGATCCATTCATCCGTCCGCATTGCTAAGACACAAGTAATTCATATTCCAACCAAGAAAAGAAAGAGATGTTAGTGAAAGAGGTAAAATTTGTTATATACTTGATTTCTTTATTATATTTGTTATATATTATGTCATATTTGTTATATATTAGTGAAAGAGCATTTTATTTTCATTTTTTACATGGTAATGTTATTTAGACTCCAACAAGATCCAAAACAAAGGTTAAGCGGATTCCGGAGCATACCGAGTCCGTTGTTTCAAAAAAACTGGTACATCACAATTATATGATATTTATGCATAGAAAATGTTAAATTGGATATCTTATACTTCATCTAACAAATTATATGATATATAGCTGTTAATCTTACACTTGTTTAATCTTACAGTGGACATTGGTTGTTGGTCGCAATTAACCACAGCGGAGAGTCAACCCCATTATTACATGGAATTATGTGAAGGTATATTAATTATCACATGTTTTATTATATTAGTGATGCTACTTGATAAAACTTAGGATTTATCCATATTTTCTTTTAATTGAATTACAATCTTTGTGTTTTCAGGACCTATAATGTAGATTTGAAGCAATGCTTTGGTTGAATGCAAAAGTATTAGTATAAGTAATATGTGAATTTGTAGAAAAAATGTAATGATTTGTAATTATAAATAGGTGTATATATAATTTTGGTTTGTAATTTTAAATATATATATTGGTTTGAATTGCCAATTGTTTTGCATATATAATTTTGGTGTAAATTGCCAATGGTTTGAATTGCCAATTTCTGAAAAAACTTGCTGGTTGAAAAACAGGTAAAATTCTGGTTGAAAAAACCTGGTAAAAATTGTGGTTTAAAAAAATTTATATAAAATTTTTCGTATACCTTAGACAGCGCTTCTGGAGAAAGCGCTGTCTAAGGTAGGGATTAGACAGCGCTTTTGACAAAAGCGCTGTCTAAGGTAGGGCTTAGAAAGCGCTTTTGACAAAAGAGCTGTCTAAGGTATACCTAGAAAAATTCAAAAAGGTTGACCTTAGACAGCGCTTTCACCAAAACCGCTGTCTAAGGTATACCAAAAAAATGTCAAAAAAGGTGAGGCTTAGAAAGCGCTTTTTCCAAAAGCGATGTCTAAGGTGTACCTTATAATGTCAAAAAGCGCTGTCTAAAGGTACCATAGACAGCGCTTTTCATTAAATAGACCCCCCTTTAGACAACGCTTTTGGTATTACCCAAAGCGCTGTCTAAACCTATAGCAGCGCAGGTTTATACAGCGCTTAAAAGCGCTGTCTAAGGGCAAAAAAAGCGCTGTCTAAGGTCTTTTTTGTGGTAGTGATGGTATGTAGTAGACATACTTTTAAAACAACTCTCATTTATTCAAACCCTAATATTTATTTTTCATATAACCACAAACACCTCATTTTGAAGACACTAATTGGTCTCTGCTTCGTTCTTTATTTTCACTCATAGTAGGAAAAGTCTTTATTGCAAAACATAGAGAATACATTCTTTTCTATTTTCTATTACTCGTTGTCGTTGGAGTCGGGTTCTAAAGCTATAAGGTAAGTTTTACACAGAGGAGTTTGTTTCTCATTATGATAATAAAGTTTTGATTTTTGGGGTTTTAGTATGTTTATTTTAAGTTTTTGGCATTATAGTTACCATGTTTGTTTATGTTGAAGAATATGACATTTGCATTAAGACTTGTTAAAGTTTTACTATCCATTGTTAAAATTTGTTGGCCTATTTTGTAATGATTAACAATTTTGTAGATTATATGATAAATTAAATTGTAAAATAAAATTGGTCTATAGTGCTTCTATCTAACAAAGTGGTTGATGATAGCGGTGTAGATCAATGTGATATTGATGTTGAGAATGAGTCATGCGTTAGACGGAATGAGTTGAATACAAATGATAAAGATGAGGATCTTATAGCGGATGAGTCATATATCAGAAATGACCATAACGAGGGAATTTGGATCCATTCATCCGTCCGCATTGCTAAGACACAAGTAATTCATATTCCAACCAAGAAAAGAAAGAGATGTTAGTGAAAGAGGTAAAATTTGTTATATACTTGATTTCTTTATTATATTTGTTATATATTATGTCATATTTGTTATATATTAGTGAAAGAGCATTTTATTTTCATTTTTTACATGGTAATGTTATTTAGACTCCAACAAGATCCAAAACAAAGGATAAGCGGATTCCGGAGCATACCGAGTCCGTTGTTTCAAAAAAACAGGTACATCACAATTATATGATATTTATGCATAGAAAATGTTAAATTGGATATCTTATACTTCATCTAACAAATTATATGATATATAGCTGTTAATCTTACACTTGTTTAATCTTACAGTGGACATTGGTTGTTGGTCGCAATTAACCACAGCGGAGAGTCAACCCCATTATTACATGGAATTATGTGAAGGTATATTAATTATCACATGTTTTATTATATTAGTGATGCTACTTGATAAAACTTAGGATTTATCCATATTTTCTTTTAATTGAATTACAATCTTTGTGTTTTCAGGACCTATAATGTAGATTTGAAGCAATGCTTTGGTTGAATGCAAAAGTATTAGTATAAGTAATATGTGCATTTGTAGAAAAAATGTAATGATTTGTAATTATAAATAGGTGTATATATAATTTTGGTTTGTAATTTTAAATATATATATTGGTTTGAATTGCCAATTGTTTTGCATATATAATTTTGGTGTAAATTGCCAATGGTTTGAATTGCCAATTTCTGAAAAAACTTGCTGGTTGAAAAACAGGTAAAATTCTGGTTGAAAAAACCTGGTAAAAATTGTGGTTTAAAAAAATTTATATAAAATTTTTCGTATACCTTAGACAGCGCTTCTGGAGAAAGCGCGGTCTAAGGTAGGGATTAGACAGCGCTTTTGACAAAAGCGCTGTCTAAGGTAGGGCTTAGAAAGCGCTTTTGACAAAAGCGCTGTCTAAGGTATACCTAGAAAAATTCAAAAAGGGTGACCTTAGACAGCGCTTTCACCAAAACCGCTGTCTAAGGTATACCAAAAAAATGTCAAAAAAGGTGAGGCTTAGAAAGCGCTTTTTCCAAAAGCGATGTCTAAGGTGTACCTTATAATGTCAAAAAGCGCTGTCTAAAGGTACCATAGACAGCGCTTTTCATTAAATAGACCCCCCTTTAGACAGCGCTTTTGGTATTACCCAAAGCGCTGTCTAAACCTATAGCAGCGCAGGTTTATACAGCGCTTAAAAGCGCTGTTTAAGGGCAAAAAAAGCGATGTCTAAGGTCTTTTTTGTGGTAGTGATGGTATGTAGTAGACATACTTTTAAAACAACTCTCATTTATTCAAACCCTAATATTTATTTTTCATATAACCACAAACACCTCATTTTGAAGACACTAATTGGTCTCTGCTTCGTTCTTTATTTTCACTCATAGTAGGAAAAGTCTTTATTGCAAAACATAGAGAATACATTCTTTTCTATTTTCTATTACTCGTTGTCGTTGGAGTCGGGTTCTAAAGCTATAAGGTAAGTTTTACACAGAGGAGTTTGTTTCTCATTATGATAATAAAGTTTTGATTTTTGGGGTTTTAGTATGTTTATTTTAAGTTTTTGGCATTATAGTTACCATGTTTGTTTATGTTGAAGAATATGACATTTGCATTAAGACTTGTTAAAGTTTTACTATCCATTGTTAAAATTTGTCGGCCTCTTTTGTAATGATTAACAATTTTGTAGATTATATGATAAATTAAATTGTAAAAAAAAAATTGGTCTATAGTGCTTCTATCTAACTAAGTGGTCGATGATAGCGGTGTAGATCAATGTGATATTGATGTTGAGAATGAGTCATGCAATAGACGGAATGAGTTGAATACAAATGATCAAGATGAGGATCTTATAGCGGATGAGTCATATATCAGAAATGACCATAACGAGGGAATTTGGATCCATTCATCCGTCCGCATTGCTAAGACACAAGTAATTCATATTCCAACCAAGAAAAGAAAGAGATGTTAGTGAAAGAGGTAAAATTTGTTATATACTTGATTTCTTTATTATATTTGTTATATATTATGTCATATTTGTTATATATTAGTGAAAGAGCATTTTATTTTCATTTTTTACATGGTAATGTTATTTAGACTCCAACAAGATCCAAAACAAAGGATAAGCGGATTCCGGAGCATACCGAGTCCGTTGTTTCAAAAAAACAGGTACATCACAATTATATGATATTTATGCATAGAAAATGTTAAATTGGATATCTTATACTTCATCTAACAAATTATATGATATATAGCTGTTAATCTTACACTTGTTTAATCTTACAGTGGACATTGGTTGTTGGTCGCAATTAACCACAGCGGAGAGTCAACCCCATTATTACATGGAATTATGTGAAGGTATATTAATTATCACATGTTTTATTATATTAGTGATGCTACTTGATAAAACTTAGGATTTATCCATATTTTCTTTTAATTGAATTACAATCTTTGTGTTTTCAGGACCTATAATGTAGATTTGAAGCAATGCTTTGGTTGAATGCAAAAGTATTAGTATAAGTAATATGTGCATTTGTAGAAAAAATGTAATGATTTGTAATTATAAATAGGTGTATATATAATTTTGGTTTGTAATTTTAAATATATATATTGGTTTGAATTGCCAATTGTTTTGCATATATAATTTTGGTGTAAATTGCCAATGGTTTGAATTGCCAATTTCTGAAAAAACTTGCTGGTTGAAAAATAGGTAAAATTCTGGTTGAAAAAACCTGGTAAAAATTGTGGTTTAAAAAAATTTATATAAAATTTTTTGTATACCTTAGACAGCGCTTCTGGAGAAAGCGCTGTCTAAGGTAGGGATTAGACAGCGCTTTTGACAAAAGCGCTGTCTAAGGTAGGGCTTAGAAAGCGCTTTTGACAAAAGCGCTGTCTAAGGTATACCTAGAAAAATTCAAAAAGGTTGACCTTAGACAGCGCTTTCACCAAAACCGCTGTCTAAGGTATACCAAAAAAATGTCAAAAAAGGCGAGGCTTAGAAAGCGCTTTTTCCAAAAGCGATGTCTAAGGTGTACCTTATAATGTCAAAAAGCGCTGTCTAAAGGTACCATAGACAGCGCTTTTCATTAAATAGACCCCCCTTTAGTCAGCGCTTTTGGTATTACCCAAAGCGCTGTCTAAACCTATAGCAGCGCAGGTTTATACAGCGCTTAAAAGCGCTGTCTAAGGGCAAAAAAAGCGCTGTCTAAGGTCTTTTTTGTGGTAGTGATGGTATGTAGTAGACATACTTTTAAAACAACTCTCATTTATTCAAACCCTAATATTTATTTTTCATATAACCACAAACACCTCATTTTGAAGACACTAATTGGTCTCTGCTTCGTTCTTTATTTTCACTCATAGTAGGAAAAGTCTTTATTGCAAAACATAGAGAATACATTCTTTTCTATTTTCTATTACTCGTTGTCGTTGGAGTCGGGTTCTAAAGCTATAAGGTAAGTTTTACACAGAGGAGTTTGTTTCTCATTATGATAATAAAGTTTTGATTTTTGGGGTTTTAGTAAGTTTATTTTAAGTTTTTGGCATTATAGTTACCATGTTTGTTTATGTTGAAGAATATGACATTTGCATTAAGACTTGTTAAAGTTTTACTATCCATTGTTAAAATTTGTCGGCCTCTTTTGTAATGATTAAAAATTTTGTAGATTATATGATAAATTAAATTGTAAAAAAAAAATTGGTCTATAGTGCTTCTATCTAACAAAGTGGTTGATGATAGCGGTGTAGATCAATGTGATAATGATGTTGAGAATGAGTCACGCATTAGACGGAATGAGTTGAATACAAATGATCAAGATGAGGATCTTATAGCGGATGAGTCATATATCAGAAATGACCATAACGAGGGAATTTGGATCCAATCATCCGTCTGCATTGCTAAGACACAAGTAATTCATATTCCAACCAAGAAAAGAAAGAGATGTTAGTGAAAGAGGTAAAATTTGTTATATACTTGATTTCTTTATTATATTTGTTATATATTATGTCATATTTGTTATATATTAGTGAAAGAGCATTTTATTTTCATTTTTTACATGGTAATGTTATTTAGACTCCAACAAGATCCAAAACAAAGGATAAGCAGATTCCGGAGCATACCGAGTCCGTTGTTTCAAAAAAACAGGTACATCACAATTATATGATATTTATGCATAGAAAATGTTAAATTGGATATCTTATACTTCATCTAACAAATTATATGATATATAGCTGTTAATCTTACACTTGTTTAATCTTACAGTGGACATTGGTTGTTGGTCGCAATTAACCACAGCGGAGAGTCAACCCCATTATTACATGGAATTATGTGAAGGTATATTAATTATCACATGTTTTATTATATTAGTGATGCTACTTGATAAAACTTAGGATTTATCCATATTTTCTTTTAATTGAATTACAATCTTTGTGTTTTCAGGACCTATAATGTAGATTTGAAGCAATGCTTTGGTTGAATGCAAAAGTATTAGTATAAGTAATATGTGCATTTGTAGAAAAAATGTAATGATTTGTAATTATAAATAGGTGTATATATAATTTTGGTTTGTAATTTTAAATATATATATTGGTTTGAATTGCCAATTGTTTTGCATATATAATTTTGGTGTAAATTGACAATGGTTTGAATTGCCAATTTCTGAAAAAACTTGCTGGTTGAAAAACAGGTAAAATTCTGGTTGAAAAAACCTGGTAAAAATTGTGGTTTAAAAAAATTTATACTCGTATACCTTAGACAGCGCTTCTGGAGAAAGCGCTGTCTAAGGTAGGGATTAGACAGCGCTTTTGACAAAAGCGCTGTCTAAGGTAGGGCTTAGAAAGCGCTTTTGACAAAAGCGCTGTCTAAGGTATACCTAGAAAAATTCAAAAAGGTTGACCTTAGACAGCGCTTTCACCAAAACCGCTGTCTAAGGTATACCAAAAAAATGTCAAAAAAGGTGAGGCTTAGAAAGCGCTTTTTCCAAAAGCGATGTCTAAGGTGTACCTTATAATGTCAAAAAGCGCTGTCTAAAGGTACCATAGACAGCGCTTTTCATTAAATAGACCCCCCTTTAGACAGCGCTTTTGGTATTACCCAAAGCGCTGTCTAAACCTATAGCAGCGCAGGTTTATACAGCGCTTAAAAGCGCTGTCTAAGGGCAAAAAAAAGCGCTGTCTAAGATCTTTTTTGTGGTAGTGATGGTATGTAGTAGACATACTTTTAAAACAACTCTCATTTATTCAAACCCTAATATTTATTTTTCATATAACCACAAACACCTCATTTTGAAGACACTAATTGGTCTCTGCTTCGTTCTTTATTTTCACTCATAGTAGGAAAAGTCTTTATTGCAAAACATAGAGAATACATTCTTTTCTATTTTCTATTACTCGTTGTCGTTGTAGTCGGGTTCTAAAGCTATAAGGTAAGTTTTACACAGAGGAGTTTGTTTCTCATTATGATAATAAAGTTTTGATTTTTGGGGTTTTAGTAAGTTTATTTTAAGTTTTTGGCATTATAGTTACCATGTTTGTTTATGTTGAAGAATATGACATTTGCATTAGGACTTGTTAAAGTTTTACTATCCATTGTTAAAATTTGTCGGCCTCTTTTGTAATGATTAAAAATTTTGTAGATTATATGATAAATTAAATTGTAAAAAAAAATTGGTCTATAGTGCTTCTATCTAACAAAGTGGTTGATGATAGCGGTGTAGATCAATGTGATATTGATGTTGAGAATGAGTCACGCATTAGACGGAATGAGTTGAATACAAATGATCAAGATGAGGATCTTATAGCGGATGAGTCATATATCAGAAATGACCATAACGAGGGAATTTGGATCCAATCATCCGTCTGCATTGCTAAGACACAAGTAATTCATATTCCAACCAAGAAAAGAAAGAGATGTTAGTGAAAGAGGTAAAATTTGTTATATACTTGATTTCTTTATTATATTTGTTATATATTATGTCATATTTGTTATATATTAGTGAAAGAGCATTTTATTTTCATTTTTTACATGGTAATGTTATTTAGACTCCAACAAGATCCAAAACAAAGGATAAGCGGATTCCGGAGCATACCGAGTCCGTTGTTTCAAAAAAACAGGTACATCACAATTATATGATATTTATGCATAGAAAATGTTAAATTGGATATCTTATACTTCATCTAACAAATTATATGATATATAGCTGTTAATCTTACACTTGTTTAATCTTACAGTGGACATTGGTTGTTGGTCGCAATTAACCACAGCGGAGAGTCAACCCCATTATTACATGGAATTATGTGAAGGTATATTAATTATCACATGTTTTATTATATTAGTGATGCTACTTGATAAAACTTAGGATTTATCCATATTTTCTTTTAATTGAATTACAATCTTTGTGTTTTCAGGACCTATAATGTAGATTTGAAGCAATGCTTTGGTTGAATGCAAAAGTATTAGTATAAGTAATATGTGCATTTGTAGAAAAAATGTAATGATTTGTAATTATAAATAGGTGTATATATAATTTTGGTTTGTAATTTTAAATATATATATTGGTTTGAATTGCCAATTGTTTTGCATATATAATTTTGGTGTAAATTGCCAATGGTTTGAATTGCCAATTTCTGAAAAAACTTGCTGGTTGAAAAACAGGTAAAATTCTGGTTGAAAAAACCTGGTAAAAATTGTGGTTTAAAAAAATTTATATAAAATTTTTCGTATACCTTAGACAGCGCTTCTGGAGAAAGCGCTGTCTAAGGTAGGGATTAGACAGCGCTTTTGACAAAAGCGCTGTCTAAGGTAGGGCTTAGAAAGCGCTTTTGACAAAAGCGCTGTCTAAGGTATACCTAGAAAAATTCAAAAAGGTTGACCTTAGACAGCGCTTTCACCAAAACCGCTGTCTAAGGTATACCAAAAAAATGTCAAAAAAGGTGAGGCTTAGAAAGCGCTTTTTCCAAAAGCGATGTCTAAGGTGTACCTTATAATGTCAAAAAGCGCTGTCTAAAGGTACCATAGACAGCGCTTTTCATTAAATAGACCCCCCTTTAGACAGCGCTTTTGGTATTACCCAAAGCGCTGTCTAAACCTATAGCAGCGCAGGTTTATACAGCGCTTAAAAGCACTGTCTAAGGGCAAAAAAAGCGCTGTCTAAGGTCTTTTTTGTGGTAGTGATGGTATGTAGTAGACATACTTTTAAAACAACTCTCATTTATTCAAACCCTAATATTTATTTTTCATATAACCACAAACACCTCATTTTGAAGACACTAATTGGTCTCTGCTTCGTTCTTTATTTTCACTCATAGTAGGAAAAGTCTTTATTGCAAAACATAGAGAATACATTCTTTTCTATTTTCTATTACTCGTTGTCGTTGGAGTCGGGTTCTAAAGCTATAAGGTAAGTTTTACACAGAGGAGTTTGTTTCTCATTATGATAATAAAGTTTTGATTTTTGGGGTTTTAGTAAGTTTATTTTAAGTTTTTGGCATTATAGTTACCATGTTTGTTTATGTTGAAGAATATGACATTTGCATTAAGACTTGTTAAAGTTTTACTATCCATTGTTAAAATTTGTCGGCCTCTTTTGTAATGATTAACAATTTTGTAGATTATATGATAAATTAAATTGTAAAAAAAAAATTGGTCTATAGTGCTTCTATCTAACAAAGTGGTTGATGATAGCGGTGTAGATCAATGTGATATTGATGTTGAGAATGAGTCATGCATTGGACGGAATGAGTTGAATACAAATGATCAAGATGAGGATCTTATAGCGGATGAGTCATATATCAGAAATGACCATAACGAGGGAATTTGGATCCATTCATCCGTCTGCATTGCTAAGACACAAGTAATTCATATTCCAACCAAGAAAAGAAAGAGATGTTAGTGAAAGAGGTAAAATTTGTTATATACTTGATTTCTTTATTATATTTGTTATATATTATGTCATATTTGTTATATATTAGTGAAAGAGCATTTTATTTTCATTTTTTACATGGTAATGTTATTTAGACTCCAACAAGATCCAAAACAAAGGATAAGCGGATTCCGGAGCATACCGAGTCCGTTGTTTCAAAAAAACAGGTACATCACAATTATATGATATTTATGCATAGAAAATGTTAAATTGGATATCTTATACTTCATCTAACAAATTATATGATATATAGCTGTTAATCTTACACTTGTTTAATCTTACAGTGGACATTGGTTGTTGGTCGCAATTAACCACAGCGGAGAGTCAACCCCATTATTACATGGAATTATGTGAAGGTATATTAATTATCACATGTTTTATTATATTAGTGATGCTACTTGATAAAACTTAGGATTTATCCATATTTTCTTTTAATTGAATTACAATCTTTGTGTTTTCAGGACCTATAATGTAGATTTGAAGCAATGCTTTGGTTGAATGCAAAAGTATTAGTATAAGTAATAAGTGCATTTGTAGAAAAAATGTAATGATTTGTAATTATAAATAGGTGTATATATAATTTTGGTTTGTAATTTTAAATATATATATTGGTTTGAATTGCCAATTGTTTTGCATATATAATTTTGGTGTAAATTGCCAATGGTTTGAATTGCCAATTTCTGAAAAAACTTGCTGGTTGAAAAACAGGTAAAATTCTGGTTGAAAAAACCTGGTAAAAATTGTGGTTTAAAAAAATTTATATAAAATTTTTCGTATACCTTAGACAGCGCTTCTGGAGAAAGCGCTGTCTAAGGTAGGGATTAGACAGCGCTTTTGACAAAAGCGCTGTCTAAGGTAGGGCTTAGAAAGCGCTTTTGACAAAAGCGCTGTCTAAGGTATACCTAGAAAAATTCAAAAAGGTTGACCTTAGACAGCGCTTTCACCAAAAACGCTGTCTAAGGTATACCAAAAAAATGTCAAAAAAGGTGAGGCTTAGAAAGCGCTTTTTCCAAAAGCGATGTCTAAGGTGTACCTTATAATGTCAAAAAGCGCTGTCTAAAGGTACCATAGACAGCGCTTTTCATTAAATAGACCCCCCTTTAGACAGCGCTTTTGGTATTACCCAAAGCGCTGTCTAAACCTATAGCAGCGCAGGTTTATACAGCGCTTAAAAGCGCTGTCTAAGGGCAAAAAAAGCGCTGTCTAAGGTCTTTTTTGTGGTAGTGTATAAAGCATAACATCCCTGAAGGATAACAAACTAACATTGTATAGTTCCTGAAGAACTTGTAAAGCTCTATTTGCTATTTTTCGTTTAAGATGGAGCAAGCAATTTTTTTTTTCTCATTAGGAGTTGTTATTTTAAAATACCGAAATTTATTAATTCTTATATTTCATTGTGTCAAGAGATTGAAATTTGTTTGAAATATTATTATTTCATGTTTTTGATCGAGTTAGCAATTTAGATGTTAGATTATATAGCAATTAAAAAAATGCAAGATGTATTTTGTCACTAATTTGGTGTTTTTTAAGTAGATAATTTTAAGACTAATTTAACAATCCAGTTTACTATGTTATTTTAAATATTGGAATTTACAAAAATGTTATTATTTAATATTACCTTTGTGATAATTATCTCACTATATTATTTAATACTTAATATTTTATCTAATTTTTATTTTTTATGATAGAACTAAGTATGTCAAATCTTACGAAATTGGATTTTGGGGCTCTTGATATTTTGGGAAAGAACTATTTGACATGGGCTCTAGATGCTAAAATTTATTTACGCGCAGAAGGTTACGACGACACTATTAAAGAAGGAAATAACTCATCTGATCAACAAAAGGCAAAAGCCATGATATTCCTTCGTCGTCACCTTCATGAGGATCTTAAAAATGAATATCTTACTGTAACTGACCCACATGTCCTGTGGAAAAATTAGAAAGATATATATGATCATCAAAAAACTGTTATCCTACCAAAAGCTCGATATAATTGGATGCATTTACGTTTGCAGGATTTTAAAAGGGTAAGTGATTATAATTCTGCAATGTTTAGAATAACTTCTAAGCTGGCACTATGTGGAGAAAAAGTAACTGATGAAGATATGTTAGAAAAAACATTTTCTACTTTTCATGCATCCAATGTGCTCCTGCAGCAGCAATATCGATAAAAAGGATTTAATAAATATTCCGACCTAATATCTTGTCTTCTTGTGGCTGAGCAAAATAATGAACTATTGATGAAAAATCACGAGGCTCGTTCCACTGGTACAGCTCCATTCCCAGAAGTGAATGTGGCAAGGCACGGTCACTATGGGAAGACCGTGGTCGCGGTCGTACATGCGCACGTGGCCGTGGCCGTGGTCGTAATTATGCTCATGGTCCTGGTTTTAACCGTGGTCACAATGGTAATCATAAGAACACATATTTCCACCAGAAGTGGAAAAATGTTGAAAAGAATGAAAAAGAGGGTCAGATTAGCATAACCAATGAAAATACTTGCTATCGTTGTGGAGGAAGAGGTCATTGGAGTCGCACTTATCGTACTCCAAAACACCTTATTGATCTTTATCAAAAATCACTGAAAAATAAAAAGGTAAGGATTGAGACTCACTTTGCTAATGAAGATGATGATCCAGATTACGGTAATATGGATGTTACCCATTTAGATATTGGTGACTTCTTTACTGATCCAGATGGAAAAATTGATCACCTTATTGGAGATGGAAGTGTCAAGAAATAAAATATATGGAAATCTCCTTTTTAGGTATTAATAAGTGTTTATGGATGTTTTGAATTTTATTTTCTAATAATAATAAAGTGTGTTTTCTACTTGTTTATTTACATAATTTATTGTTTAAATGACTTGTGTTTTTAAAGCGCGCTTATAACTTATTGTTAAAAATTATTATTGCTCTTAGAATGAACATGGACACTAGCACCAGTTATGAAGATATGTGCCTTGCTGACAATGCAACAACCCTCACAATTCTCAAGAATAAAAGATATTTCTATAATTTAGTGAATCGAAAGACTGATGTCAGTACTATATCTGGCACCTCGAAAATAATCGAAGGCTCCGAAAGAGCCAATATGTTGTTACGTGGAGGAACAATATTGCACATTGATAATGCATTATATTCCCCCAAGTCTCATAGAGACTTATTAAGTTTCAAAGATATCCGCCTAAATGGATACCATATTGAAACAGGAGATAATGGAGGGATTGAATATCTTTGTATTACAAAACACAATCCGAACACAAAATGTGTAATGGAAAAGCTACCGGCTTTATCCTCTAGTTTGTACTACACTTATATTAGTACAACTGAAGCACATACAACTGTAAACCAGAAGTTTACAAATAATGATAAATTTCTAATTTGGCATGACCGGTTGGGTCATCCCAGTTATATAATGATGCGAAAAATAATTGAAAATTCATGTGGTCATCAATTAATGAGTAGCGAAATTATTCAATCAAATAAGTTCTCATGCAGCTCTTGCTCGCAAGGGAAGTTGATAATTCGGCCATCACCAACAAAAATTGGAAATGAATCTATCAGTTTTTTAGAGCGTATACATGGTGATATCTGTGGGCCAATACACCTATCATGTGGACCATTTAGATATTTTATGCTTTTAATTGATGCATCAACTAGATGGTCACATGTATGTTTGTTATCAACTCGCAATCAGGAGTTTGCGAGATTGCTAGCTCAACTATTTCGAATAAGAGCTCATTTCCCCGATTATCCAGTAAAGAAAATATGTCTTGATAATGCTGCAGAATTTTCATCTCAAGCATTTAATGAGCATTGTATGTCTATTGGAAGTGACATTAAACACCCAGTAGCACATGTTCATACACAAAATGGACTTGCAGAATCATTTATTAAACGAATAAAATTAATTGCAAGACCACTTATTATGAGATGCAAACTCCCAGTTTTTGCTTGGGGACATGCAATCTTGCATGCTACAACATTGATTCACATAAGGCCAACGAGTTACCACACATCTTCACCTTTACAATTAGTCTTTGGTAAAGAACCTAATATTTCCCATCTAAGAATTTTTGGATGTGCGGTGTATGTTCCAATTTCTCTACCACAGCGTAATAAGATGGGTCCTCAAAGGAGAATGAGAATATATGTTGGATATGAATCTCCATCTATTGTAAAGTACCTTGAACCAACAACATGTGATTTATTCACTGCTCGTTTTCTTGATTGTCATTTTGATGAGTCAAATTTTCCAGCATTAGGGGGAGAGAATAAGAAGATGGAAAAAGAGATCAGTTGGAATGAATTATCATTATCTCATCTTGATCCTCGAACAAAACAATGTGAACTAGAAGTTCAAAAGATAATTCAGCTGCAAAACTTAGCAAATCAATTACCAAATGCATTAAATGATCCAAAAGGTGTGACTAAATCATATATACCAGCTGCAAATGCTCCAATAAAAATTGATATCCCTGTTGGACAATCCAATGAGTCTCAACCATGCCTGAAGCGTGGCAGACCAATCGGTTCCAAGGATAAAAATCCTCGAACAAGAAAGGGAGCTAAGAATAAAGATGGCCCAAGTGAGGATATAGAAATTCTAAAAGAACCTTCAGACATAATAAATATTTCATCTCTAGAAGAGATTGATCAGGTACTTGAAACTCATGAAAATAAAGAGATCTCGATAAATTATGTCCAAAATAGAATACAATGGAACCGGAATCAAGTCGACATTGATGATGTTTTTGCATACAATATAGCACTAAATGAGATAAATGGCAAAGAGGATCAGGAATCAACGTCTATAAAAATTTGTAGACAAAGTGAGGACTGAACAAAATGGAAAGATGCAATTAAAGCAGAATTAAACTCACTCTACAAAAGACAAGTTTTTGGACCTGTAGTCCGAACACCTAAAGGTCTGAAGCCAGTTGGATACAAATGGTTTTTCGTACGAAAACAAAATGCAAAAAAATGAAATTGTGAGATACAAAGCTAGACTTCTCGCTCAAGGATTTTCGCAAAGACCTGGAATTGATTTTTATGAGACATATTCACCTGTAATGGATGCAAGCACTTTTCGATATCTAATAAGCCTTGTAGAACATGAAGGGCTTAATTTGCACATGATGGATGTTGTAACAGCTTATCTGTATGGTTCACTTGATAGTGAAATTTACATGAAACTCCCTGAAGGGTTCAATATACCAGATGCACACAACTCCGAATCTCGAGAAAGCTACTCCATAATATTGAACAAGTCTCTCTATGGGTTGAAACAATCTGGACGAATGTGGTATAATCGTCTCAGTGAATATTTGCTTAGAGAGGGATATACAAATAACGCCATTTGTCCTTGTATTTTTATAAAAAGGTCAGGAAAGGAATTTGCAATAATAGCTGTCTATGTGGATGACATAAATATTATTGGAACTCCTGAAGATCTTCCAAAAGCTATGAATTGTTTAAAGAAAGAGTTTGAGATGAAGGACTTAGCAAAGACAAAATTACGTCTAGGTTTGCAAATTGAACATTTGGACAAAAGAATATTTGTACATCAAGAAGGCTATATAGAAAAGGTGTTAAAACGCTTCTATATGGGCAAATGTCACCCGTTGTCTACTCCAATGGTTGTTAGATCATTAGATGTGGAGAAAGATTCTTTCAGACCTCGAGAAAAGGATGAAGAATTTCTTGGTCCTAAAGTACCATATCTCTGTGCAATTGGAGCACTAATGTACCTTGCTAATTATACACGTCCTGATATATCATTTGCTGTCAATCTATTAGCAAGATATAGTTCTTCACCTACACGAAGACATTGGAACGGAGTCAAACATATACACCGTTACCTTAGAGGTACAATAGACATGGGTTTGTTTTATAGCAAAGTATCCAGATTTGAATTAACAGGTTATATAGATGCAAGTTACTTGTCTGATCCTCATAATGGTAGATCACAAACAGGTTATTTGTTTACATGTGGGGGTACAACTATTTCATGGAGATTAGTTAAACAAACCATAGCAACAACATCATCTAATCATGCAGAACTTTTAGCATTACATGAGGCAAGTCGAGAATGCGTTTGGTTGAGATCCTTAATTCAGCATATCCAAAATACTTGTGGTTTATCTTCTGAGATATTAAATACAACGACCTTATATGAAGATAATACTACATGCATCGCTCAATTGAAAGATGGTTACATTAAAGGAGACCGGACAAAACACATTTCTCTAAAGTTCTTTTTTACTCATGATCTTCAAAAGAGTGGTGATATAAGCATCCAACAAGTTTGTTCATGTGATAATCTTGCAGACCTTTTCACAAAGTCACTCACAAGTAGAATTTTTAACCAACTAGTACAAAAGATTGGTCTTCATCGAAGAAATGATCGTTCAGCTGAGGGGGAGAAATGAAAGGATATTGTACTCTTTTTCCTTCACTAGATTTTTTCCCACTGGGTTTTTTTTCTAGTAAGGTTTTAACGAGGCATATCCTCAATGTACATCCTAGGGGGAGTGTTATGAATAAAGATAAAAGTGGATGTCCATTCTTATTCTTCTTTTCATCATCCTATTCCCTATTAATAGTTGTGACTTTCCATCTCCCGTAGGTCCTATAAATAAGGTCCATATTGTAATATAAAGTGTATATTTGAATAAGATAATATATGATTACTTTCTCCCCTCCCTTCCTCTCTTTAATCTCTATATTATTTTGTTTAGTTTCATAACATGTATAATTTTTTCTTTTATTTTTGTTTTTAATATGTAACAAAACAACTGATTAATAATTTATAGGTTAATTCTTATCTACCCACCTCAAAAAGTTGGGTAGAGTTATCCATAGAGTAAATTGCATTGAAAATCTACAAAATTTAAAGTATTACATAAATAATTAAATATAATAAAATGATATGACATTAGTTGATTGGTTGAAGGTATACTACCTAATTTTTTGTAGTGGATATAGAAGTTGTCCCCTAATTTATATATATTTAGTTTTTCAAATATACAAATATTATTTTTTTTAGTAGCAAATTTTCTAAATAATTTATAGTAACATAAACAATCTGGTGGGGGCAATTGCCCCCAATGACATACATGTAAATCCGAGTCTGACTCTGAATCACACCCAAATAATTATTCACACTTATGTTTGCAAATTCTACATCTCTTATTTACATTCATCCTTATATATATGTGTGACTTTGAGTCACACTAAGATAGTTAGTTATTCATATACATGCTTGCAAATTCTACATATTTAATGACTTGAATGTTTGGATGCTAATCTTATTGATCCTCTCTTAAATTATTGGAGGCCATTTAAAATTTTGTTGCCATGGAGATAGAATGAATAAATTTTCTATGAATTAAAAAAAACCGTTGCTTAATTAAAAACACACTCTTCTATTCAACCAAAATAAAATAAAGAGAAACATGCCCTTTAGTGACATTTAACAGTCGAGATTTATATATAAATTTCTGTGATCTAAACCCCACAGATGGCGTTCACTCACCAATAAGAGAAAGCAAGAGCAATGGTTCCTAGTGTCCATAATTTTCTTATTTCACTAACAGCAATGATGTGTATGTACTCTACTTTTTATGAGGCAGGTGATTGTTCAATGGTTTGCCTTCTTTCATGCTCTTTACGTGATATTTAGGTAGCAAAAACAAAAAAAAGTTTAATTTGTTTGTCACCATATCCAAATGAAATGAAATCATGAAAGTGACTTTCAAAAGTAATATGTTACTGTTTGTTAAGTATATTTCATTTTAATGTTTCTTGGTATCATAATCACTGACTCAATATAAACCGAATTCGTTTGGATTATATTTTACTTACACGTACGAAGATCAAGTGTCAGTATAGTATATATTGTGTATGGTTTTTTATCACACCACCCAAGTTTTTTATATACTACATAAAATTTTATTTTTGCCTCTGGATTTCGGATGTGCACATCCGGACGCACAGTTTTTTTAAAAAACGCTGATGTGTTTCAGGTGTGCACATCCGAAACTTAGTATAACTTTATTTTTTTAAATTCTTGATCTGCAGATCCAGAAAATAGCATAACTTTATTTTTTTTTAAATCGGTTTTGTCGGTTGGTCGCATACGTTCATATATCATCGCAAGTTAATATACATTCGAATGAGGGGAGGGAGAAGGTCTTGACAGCGTGATGAAGATCTTAAGTCAAGGGATTAGATTTCTCGCCAATAAAAAACTTTGTTCTTCGTATCTCTTCAATGTGTTGTTTCGGTGTAGCCACTAATCTTCAGTCAATGTCAATAAAGTAAACATGCATTACAGACGTTGATGAATAAAAAAAAGTTTGTATGCATAAAAAAACGCATTATTATTTACCTGTAAGGGTACAGAGCACCGAAAAGACTGAGCTTTGTGGAGAAGAAAGGTTAAGAATGAGAGTAGTTACTAACTTACATGAAACAAGAAAAGTGTTTGAATGCATAAATAATTCATTATTATTTACCATTTTGGTTTTCAGGGAGTGGCGTGTGGCTTTCTATAAATTAACTGGGTTTAAGCCTAAAAGAATTATATTTTATAGGTTTGAAGATTGTAGGACAAATGAAGATCAACAGTAAAACATTACTTCATTGACGTTATCCAAGATAAATGGCAGCAGAGTCGACACAAAGTTGGTGGAACTCCTATTACCACTTGCAGAACCAGAATCAGAATTTTTTACTTCAATTATGTAGTATCGAGCGCGGAAAACTATCAAGTGTTCCCCGGTTTTAAAGCAAAACCTAACTTAACTGACCCTCACTTACTCCATATACATAAATATACATCAACATGTATCAATTAGGCACCACGCTCGATACTACATAAGTGAAGTCGAAAATTCTGATTCTAGTTCTGCAAGTGGTAATAGAAGTACCAACTTTGTGTCAACTCTGCTGCCATTTATCTTGGATAACGTCAATGAAGTAATGTTTTACTGTTGATCTTCATTTGTCCTACAATCTTCGAGGATAGATTTGGGAGTTCGGATATTCACAATGTCTTTTTTGGATATATAACTTATGGTTACAGAGGTCATGTTTGTCACCATAGGTGGATGACCGTTATTTTGTTTAAATATGGGTTATGACTACTAGACAACTTTTGTATACGGAACAAGTGGCCATCATGCGTTTTGATAAATATTTTGAAGTTATCATTAAAGGATGCCTGCCATATTCGTTCCTCTAACCTTGTTAAATCTAGCTCCCCTAGGCTCATGATGAAAGAGAAAAAAAGAAATACAAGAGATAGAAAAAACAGATATTATTATTATTATCTCAGATAATTCTCTTTGGTACATGGCAAGGCTTAATATATATATACAACAATGGTAACAGAAAAGTAACGGTAAAAAATAAATAACCTAATCTATTTTAACACCCCCCCCCCTCAAACTAGAGTGTATATTTAGCAATCATAGTTTGAAAACAAGTGTAGAGAAAGGTCCAAGGTGAAGAGGTTTGGTAAATATGTCTGCAACTTGTTGGTTGGAAGAGATGGACATAAGATGAATAATATTATCTTGAATCTTGTCCCCGAGTGATGTGGCAATCCATCTCGATGTGTTTTGTCCGTTCTTGAAACACCGGGTTGTTGGCAATATGGATCGCCGAATTGTTATCACAGAAGATTGTAACTGGTTTGGGATGAGGGATGTGCAAGTCGTGGAGCAGGAATAAAAGCCATTGAGCTTCACATGTTGCATTAGCGAGTGCACGATACTCAGCTTCGGATGATGATCTAGAAACCACAGTTTGCTTTTTGCTTTTCCAGCTTATGAGTGAACTGCCAATGTAGAAGCAGAATCCAGTTGTAGATTTGCGAGTATCTGGACAGGAGCCCCAATCCGAGTCAGAAAAACCAGAAATATGTAGAGAGGAATCAGAGGTGAAGAACAATCCTTGGCCTGGTGCATTTTTGAGATAGCGAAGGATGCGCATAGCAGCTTGGTGATGAGAGATGGTTGGTTTTGATAAAAATTGACTTAGCCTGCAAACAGAAAAACAAATATCAGGCCTAGTGTGAGTTAAATATAGCAGCTTACCAATTAAACTTCTGAACGTGGTTGGATCAGGGAGTAAGGAGTCTGAATCGTGATTAAGATGATGTGTAGGATCCATGGGGGTGGAGGCTGGTTTTGCTCCCAAGAGTCCGGCTGTTTGAAGCAGATCAAGACAGTATTTCCGCTGACAGACAAAAATTCCAGTTTTGGACCTGGATATTTCAAAACCCAGAAAATATTTAATATTCCCTAAATCTTTGATGCTGAAAGTGTCATCCAAGATGGCTTTGATGTGATTAATTTCCTCAATGTGATTTCCTGCAATTAAGAGATCATCTACATATACGAGAATAACAGTGAAGCTGTTAGGCAAAGATTTAGTAAATAATGAGTAATCAGCCTTGGATTGATAATATCCTAAGTTGGTAAGTGTGTTAGTGAGTTTATAGTTCCATTGCCGGCTAGCCTGTTTGAGGCCATAAAGAGATTTATTCAATTTGCAAACCAGAGATTTATTAGAGGTTGGAAGGCCTGGAGGAATTTTCATGTAAACATCCTCATCTAAATCACCATGGAGAAAGGCAGTATTTATGTCAAGCTGATGAACAAACCAATTTTGAGAAGCAGCAAGAGCTAAAATAAGTCTAATGGTTGTCATTTTAACAACAGGACTAAAAGTGTCAAGATAGTCAATTCCCTCAGTTTGTGTGAAGCCTTTTGCCACTAATCGTGCTTTGTATCTCTCAACAGTACCATTAGCATGAAATTTGATTTTAAAATCCATTTACAGCCTATGGGTTTCTTATTAGGTGGTAAGGGAACCAAGTCCCATGTGTGTGTATTAGTGAGAGAATCTAGTTCTTGATTGATGGCTTTAACCCAGTTTGGATTAGTGATAGCTTGAGCATAGCTAGAGGGCTCTTCTAAAGAGGTTAATTTAATATTGAATAATTGATGTGAAGGAGATAATTTAGAGTAAGAGATAAAATTGTGCAAAGAGTAAGGAGTAGTACCTGGAGTATTAGTAGACTGATGAATATTTTACCTATTAGGAGAGAACAGTGGTAATCAACTAGATAGTTAGGTTTTTTGGTAATTCTGGTAGATTTTCTTATTGTCACAGGTGATGTATCTTGAGGAGGAGGTGTTTCATGGATTATAAGAGACTGTTGGGTGGGAGTATTCTGTGATGAATGGTAGGTGGGAGGAGTAGTAAGAAGAGGGGAAGAAGAATCAGTTGTTGAAGTAGGAGTAGTGGTTATGTAATCATAATCAGAGAATATGGTGGGATTAGGAGGGGGAGAGGGTAGGGCAGGGTGGCTGGCAGTGGTAGTAGGGGTGGTTTGGTAAGGAAAAATGTGTTCAAAAAAGACAGTATCACGGGATATGAAGAGTTGTTTAGTATGCAAGTCAAATAGGATGTCTCCTTTTGTGGTATCTTTGTGTCCTAAAAAAATGCATTTTCTGCTGTGGTTGTCAAGTTTGGTTGTTTTGTGTTTAGAAATGGTATAATAGACTAAGCAACCAAAGACTTTTATGTTAGTGTAGATGGGTGGTGTGTTATGGAGCACATGAAAAGGAGAGTTGAATTTAAGAAATTTTGAAGGGAGTCTATTGATTAGGTAAGTAGCATGAGCAAGAGCATGGGCCCAAAAAAGTTTGGGAAGGTTAGCATGAAATAAAATGGACCTAGTAACACAAAGCAAATGTTGATGTTTTCGTTCAACAACCCTATTCTGTTGGGGAGTATCAATGCAGGAGGTTTGATGTATAATACCTTGTTCTTTGTAGAATTATTTTAATAAAAATTCTTGACCATTATCACTTCTAATGATTTTGGGAGTAGTTTTGAATTGGGTTTGTGTGAAATAAACAAAAGATTTGACTAAAGAGCTAGTTTTGGTTTTGGGTGGTGATGGTGGTGGAGTTTCGTTGTCAGCCATGGCGAGGAAGGAAAAGGAAGAAAGGTGAAAGAAGAACAGAGGAAGAAGATGACGGAATCAAGAAAGAGAGAAAGAAGAGATAAGGTGAAAGAGAAAGCAGAGAAAGAAGAGATAAGGTGGAACACGTGTTAGAATGTAAACGGAAGCAAAAAAGAATCTACTGATACCATGTTAAATCTAGCTCCCCTAGGCTCTTGATGAAAGAGAAAAAAAGAAATACAAGAGATAGAAAAAACAGATATTATTATTATTATCTCAGATAATTCTCTTTGGTACATGGCAAGGCTTAATATATATATACAACAATGGTAACAGAAAAGTAACGGTCAAAAATAAATAACCTAATCTATTTTAACAAACCTTCTGTTAAAATACATATTATTATTATTATTTCTTAAAATAAATATATCTTTTAAGTTTCAGCCATTTTTCCGGATGTGCACACCCGGATTACGCGTAACTTGGCATTACGAATTTGCACATCCAGAACAAAGCAAAGTTTTAAAAAAAAAAATAGTGCGTCCGGATGTGCACATCCGAAACTGAGAGGCAAAAACGAAATTTCACGTGATGTATAAGAAACATGGATGGTGTGTTAAGAAATGGTCTATATTATCTATAACATATATAAAGGCAAAACTTAGTTTTGGTGTAGCCTTTTTTGTCTTCCAATTATACCCTTTTCAATTTTTATTTTAAATTTTAACTTCTATTTTAGTAACTGTTATATGGCAGTTTGCATATTTGTTTATTCAATTTTTTTATTCTAAAAATAATTTAAACTAAAATAAAAAATAAACATAAAAAAAAATACCGTTTATATTTTTACCTGTTTGCGCATTATAAAAAGCGGACAGACGGGCACTTAGACGCTAGTATGGTTATAAAAAGGATAATTTCACACGATTTTAATCTTTCAATAAATTTTCTTTAAAAGAAATACACAAAAATACATAGGACCAAAACAATTAACATTACAAAATCATTAACGACAAATATTATAACGAATGCATGAATGAGGATTTGTCCACCAATAACACACACTTATATAACTTCATCCGTAACAACAATTCATTAATAAAAGTCAATATTTCATATTTATTAAAAAATTAATTTTTGCGTCCTTTTTAAAATATGTTTTAAGATGTAAAAATAATTTTAATTTGTTGTTTTTTTATGTAAAAAAATGAGAGAGAAAACAGATTAAATATAATGTGTTAATTTTACCTTAAAAAATGCATTGTTAAAATAAAATAAGATTGATGTTTTTTTCTTATAACTTGTAACAAGAAAGATGTACGTTTCCCTTATAAATCGTTAGGGAGAGAGTATCCTTGTTAACAAGTTTTTATCATAATTTATTTAGAGCAAAAATATTGGTGGTTCTTTAAGTATTTTTTTCACCAATTTCAAAAATACTTGTCAGAAGCTAATGAATAATTGCACATCTGTAGCATTACTTTTTTTGAAAGCGTCTTTCTACAAACCAACGCTCTTTTATATATATATATATATATATATATATATATATATATATATATATATATATATATATATAATTAAATTTTAAGTATTGTGTAGTATTTAGTAGGACCCATTTTAAAGTTTTTTCTGAGTTATATGAATATTGCAAAATGTAATTAGGTTATTTAAAAAATGTAAAAGTGTAATATAATATAAAAAATTATGTGGATTTCATTTAAAGAACTAAAATGTAATTGGTGAGTGTGGATGCTTAGTTTACCGACTAACATTACAAGAAACACAACATTACTCGGATTGAATTTGAGCTAAAATTCCGCAGGAAGTACCGTAGATAAATCTGCAGGGAATTATTTGCCGCAGCTAATTTACCTTTCCGTAGGTAAATCCGCAACTAATTTCTTTTTAAAATTAGAAATAATGAAAAAAAAAAATTTACGAAACGTTATTGATGTTTCATGTCAATGTGTCAAGGGTCTGAATCTCTTCATCTTTATGATGTGCTTTTGAATGATTTCTAGATTCAATCTAAATTTGTTTTCATCTACACAATTTGACACATAATAATGCATACTAAATCCAAAATAGCATAAGAGAAGCAAAATATTTTGCTGTGATAGGTGAAATGATTGGTCAATGTATCAGTTTTGTATAAAATAACTTGCCACTTTCATTACATGTTTCACATTTAAGTAATCCACGAGATCCACAAGTTGCACAAGGAAGCTTCAGCATTATATTTCACACATCTGCAAAAATATATAAATTGAATAAATCAAGTATGAGTATAAACTGATATTTGACCCTGGCTTGAACTTCTATGGAAATATTGAAAATATTACAACTCCAAACTCAATCTGATCTGTTATAAATGTGACTCTGAAGGTGCTTTTGACATCCAAGTTATAGATTGAAAATATACCTTGTTACTTAATAGAATGATCCCTATTTAAAACTTAAATTTGTTAACAATAGCATAACATTTAAAAACAACATTGGCGATAAAGTAAATACCTAACCGAATAAGATCTCATTTGTGGATGATTAATCATGAATAATTTAATTAAGTTAGGCCATGTGAAAACATACTCGGAGCAGCATATATGACCCAAAATGATAGCTACCAACTGAAAATTCATATATAAAATTTTAAAAACAGTATTTCAGGAACACATTCTCAAATAGATCAACTTTAGCTCGCATTGCAACCTAAGGTGTTCGTGTTAATAAATGATAAGGATACATAAAGAAACCATTACTCATCACAAAACTTGTAACATTAAAGATCAGGTAAATGTCTTATTGATTAAACACGCCTCATATAATTTATCGATTACTCATGTCGGAGAAGGAATATTGGTTCAAGTGCTGAAATTGGTGAAGTATTTTTAGAACAAGAGTGGTATCATATTAAACAATTGGTCTTTTTTTATAAGCATAAGTATATTCAATAAGAGGTAGTAGGGGTACCACAACCCAACCAACAACTTACAACAACAAAGCAAACTACATCAACAAATCAAACAAATCAAAGACACCAACACATCAGACAATAAACCTACAAAAAGTCAATTGGACATTTAAACCAATCATAAAAATTGCACCTAATTCTAGGATAAGAACTTAAAGACAACCACCCCCAAGAATAACTAATAATTCTATGGTAAATTTCAACAGGATTACTAACACCATCATTAAACATGATTTGGTTCCTTATCCACCATATGCTCCAACAAGAGGCAAACTAAATCAGACCTGCAGATGAATTAGATGTCTTCCTAATGATTTTTAAAAACTAGTCCAACAAGTGATCGGAGCAATTACCTGATATGGGGGGATCGAACCCAATCAAATCCCCTACTGCCTTCCAAACCAGACGAATGCACAGGCATGTCATCCTCAGCATTAAAACAAAACACGCATACCTTCTCATGTATATTAGATATAACACCTCTCGTCGTAAGGTTTGCTCGAGTAGGTAGTCTATCCAAAAATAATCTCCACCCAAAAATTTTGATTTTCAAAGGAATTCTGGATTGCCACACAATGTGCAAAGTCGTTTTTATATTACAATCCAACATCACTTCACCACCTATTTGTAACACAAAAGAATAACAAAACTTTACAGTAAAGCAATTAAATTTTCCTCTAGGGCACACAAAACCATCTGGATGTCCATCCCGCGGCCGAACCTCAGACAACAGCAACATCAAATCATGAAATTCAGCCTCCAATCAACCAACAAGCTCCAATGTACAAAGCCTATATCGCACTGCCATGTTTTACCCTGCCACTCCCAATCTCTTTAACTGTTCCATTTTGTTTTGATGAGGCTGCATAAAGACCCGGAAATAGATTGCAGAACATTTCCTGACCTATACAACAGAAAGTCCAAAACGCTACAACCCCTCCATCTCCCAATTTGCACAATAAAAGACTTGTGAATCCATCTTCAACCAAAGAATCCCCCAATCCCATTAGATCCATCCACCACAAAGATTCTTTTTTTTTTAAGTAAGCCATGATATTAAAACAAGCACAAGGGGTGCTTGAACCCATGTTACAAAAGATTAGGATAGTTACATCCTCTTGATACACTCAGTAGGGGCAACGAACCAATCGTAAAAATTACAAATAGGGAATTTACAATGCCCTCCCCACCATCTCCAAGAAAAGAAAATGATAGAATTAATGATATCATCGACTGTCAACAAAATGTTTCTAAATATACGACTGTTTCTACTATGCCAAATAAGCCAAACCGTAAAGAACCAAATTGAACTTCCCACCATGTTTCCTCTATTCTTAGTCGACTCCACAGCACAAAAAGTAAAACACTCTAAACAATTACTTCCTACCAAAAACTCAGCACCAAACCAATTAGCCACACCTTTCCACACATAACCTGCATAATTACACTCCAAGAAAAGGTGGTTAACAGATTCAGCCTCCAAATTACACAAACAACACACAGCCGAGTCTCCGCCGAGACCGATATTCCTCCTCAACAACTAATCTTTGGTGGCTAATCTGTCCCTCAATAATCTCCAGCCAAACACCTGAATATTGGACGGTAAATAGGACTTCAAAAGGAGATTCATACCATTTAACAGCTTCGCATCCTCCTCGGTACCAGACCCGACGTTCTGCAAAACATCGTAATAAGACGAGACAGAGAAAGACAGTGTATCCTCAGCACTCCAACTGAACTGATCGCTCCTCCCTTCGACAGGCTCAAGATTAGCAAGAAGATCCATCATCCCATCCCTTTCGACCTGCAAAATGAGATCAGGATCTAAATGACTAACCTCCACATTCCACTTCCACTTAGACTCTCTCCACAATCCGAACTCTGCAACTGCTCCTTTTGGGTTACTGCTAGCCAGAAAAAGGTTGGGAAAAAGCACCTTCAGAGGCATGTTCCTAGTCCAATTAACTAACCAGAAAGCAGTATCATTGCCGTCGCCTATGACGCTGGCCAAATTCTCCACGAAAAGATCCGTCGAAGAGGCATGGTCGAAAGAAATGGTCACCAAATCTCTCCACCAAATAGAGTCAGAAGACTTACCTTTTTTCCCGTCGCAACTAGAAATAGCTAAACCGAGGCTATTAGTCGCGTATCTGTGCTCCAGAATATCCCTCCACAACGCTTTCTTCTCAGACATGCATCTCCATTTCCACTTAATAAGGAGAGACTTGTTAAACACATCGAGATCTTTAACTCCGAGGCCCCCCTTGTCTTTTGGCGTACAAACCGATTTCCAACTTACCCAATGAATTCTCTTTTCCAAAGAGGTTCCACCCCATAGAAAGTTACTCTGAATCCTTTGAATCGCTTTGATTACCGCTTTAGGAGCCTTATAGAAAGACAATGAGTATAACGGTAAAGCATTAAGAACCGAGTTAATCAATACGACTCTACCACCCACAGATAAATGATTTCCTTTCCATCCTGCTAGTTTCCTTCTCACATGCTCAATAACCTCCACCCACATAGACGCTTTCCTAGGACTGTCTCCAACCTTAACACCGAGGAACTTCATTGGAAATTTCAGGATGTCACAGTGTAAGAAAACCGAAGCAGCCCCCAGAAAATCAGGCCTAAGATTAACACCCCCAATACGACTTTTATTAAAATTCACTTTTAAACCTGAAACTAATTCAAATCCACGCAAGATCGCTTTGATACTCCACAGGTTGTCCCAACTCGCTTCACCTAAGAGAAGTGTATCATCTGCGAACTGAACTATACTATACTCGGCTTTGTCGTTAACCTTGAACCCTGCATAAAGACCCTTTGAAACAGCTCCCTGAAGCAACTTAGTAAGCCCTTCCATTACCAATATAAATAGGAAAGGTGACAACGGATCCCCCTGGCGGAGGCCTTTACCAACTCCAAAATCTGTAGTTGCACTTCCGTTAACCAATACCGACATCGTACCGTTGAAAACCAACTTCTCCATCCAACTCCTCCAGCCCCTTCCAAAGTTCATCCGCTCGAATAAAAATCTGAGGAAATTCCAAGAAACACAGTCATAAGCCCTTTCAAAATCAATCTTCATTATCATACAACTCCATTTCGATCTTTTCGCCAAATCCAACACTTCATTAGTTGCAACAACACCGTCCAAAATGAACCTACCAGGAACAAATGCAGACTACTCGATAGAAATGATACTACCTACAACCTTCTTCAATCTACCTGCAAGAACCTTAGACAAAATTTTCTGAAAGCAGTTGACAAGGCATATAGGCCTATAATGACTAAGCTTTTGAGGGTTCTTGTTTTTAGCAACCAAGGTCAAGAAAGATGCAGACGCAGCCTTTGTGAGAGAAGGATAACTGAAAAACTCTTTGACAAAATGCACCACGTCCTGTTTAACAATTTCCCAACACGATTTAAAGAAACAGAAACTGTAATCGTCTGGTCCCGGACTTTTGCTCCCATCACAATCCCACACCGCTTCTCTAATTTCCTCTTCTGAGACCATCTTATCCAAAGACATTTTATCAGAATCTGATAAAGACATCAGACCAACGTCGCCAAGAGAAGGCCTAACATACATCTTCTCCTTAAAGTTATCAGCAAAGAAATTACTGACAAAGCTTTTAACTTCCTCCACCTGCTCAGTAATACCTCTGTAAGTTTCAACAAAAGAGAGGTTAGTGCTCCTACGTCTACCATTAATAACCTTATGGAAATACCTAGTATTCCTATCACCATCTTTAATCCACGCTGCTTTAGCTTTCTGTTTCAGCATAGCATCTTTAAGATTAAGATTCTTCCAAATCCTAGACGAAGCTTGCTGTCTCGACTTCACCAACTCATCAAAACTGTCGAAACCAAGGCCACTTAACTCAGCATCAAGGTCGTTTAAATCCGATACAGCAGCCTCCACGCTCAATTCAATCACACCAAAAACTTCACGGTTCCAGATTTTGAGCTTAGCCTTAAGAATATTCAACTTCGACTTCAGAACGAAATCTCCTCTACCTTCCGTCTTGGCAGAATCCCAAACACCCTTCACAAAATCCATAAAACCTTCATGATTAACCCAACTGTTGTTAAACTTAAAAGGTTTGGGGCCCCAATCCTTAGCATTACCTTTGACAAAAATCGGGCAATGATCGGAAGTGTCTCTCCTGCCTATGACTTGGTTGTTCAACTTCCACTCAACTATCAAATTTTGCGATATCAGAAACCTATCCAGCCTGCTCATAGAGTTCCCCAAATTGTTGAACCAAGTAAACTGTCCACCACAGTAGGGTAAATCGATACAATCCAGTTTCCCAATGAAATCGTAGAATTCAGCCATTTCCTTACTTCTACCTCCTTCACTGATCCCTTTCCTTTCTCTAGCATGAGACACAGCGTTGAAATCCCCTCCAAATAACCACTCTCCATGACCTTTGGACGCCTTCACTTTCAAAAGATCCTCCCACAACTTCCTTTTGAGGACAGCTCTGCAAGGAGAGTAGACATTGATCATGTGAATGATTTTTCCCTTCCGTTCAAAAGTTGTTCCAAGGAACCCTTCCCCACGAAAACTACTGACAGAATTCACCATATCCTTCCTCCAAAGAGTAACCAAACCTCATGCCGCGCCATTCGCCCCAGAAAAAGACCACTCCACATCTCTACAACCCCACATAGAGTAAGCAATACGATCATCGATTAACCCCATTTTGGATTCTTGCACAAAACACACGTCGACATTCTCCTTCTGTATCAGGTTAGCAAGACGTTTTCTCTTTACCTTACTACCGCATCCTCTTATGTTGAAAGATAAAAGATTCATGGGACACCGTTTATAGAAGACACCCTCAATGCGTTACCCTCCTTATCTCTATCCTCCAGCTCACCTAACGCCTTCAACATCTCTTCCTTCCTCCCTCCCCATTTGATTCCAATTGAATCAATTATCTCCCAGACCTTGTTTGTCACCTTAGATTCCATCTCCTTCCAAAACCTCTTGTTACCTTGAAGAACTTCAGAGTCAGTTACTGACAAACATCTCGACCCCGAACCTTCCCTCTCCGCCTTCTTCTGTGACGACGACGAAGCTTTGTTGAAAGAGTTCTTAGACAAACTCTCACTGATAGAAGACGAACGAATAACGTCTTTAACAGTTGTAGTATGATTCTTCTTAGATAAAATTTTTGGCTGAGAGTAAGGTTTAACACGACGATGATTAGTTTCCGGAATTCCCAATTTCAAATCCCTAACCACAGAATCACCAGGATCACTAAACCGGTCTCCTTTAATTACCCATTTTCTCGCCCCATGACCCGCTCCATCATCTGGGAAATGGGCCTGTTGGGCTTTAAGTAATCCGTCAAAAGAGATATTCTTCCCTCTCTGGCCCAACGTACAATCTACCTCAGAAAGATTCTCACAAACAGGTCCCACAAAGGCACCTTTATCAAAACCTAGTACAACCCTATTTTTAGAACCTGACACGTAACTCTGAACCTCTTCCCCAGACGAAAGAGACTTTTCCAAATTCTCGAGCCCCTCATGAAACTTAAGAATAGCTTCTGCTCTAGCCACAGGCCAACCTTTGGAAGTAGCACAGGTACTCTTTACGTTAATATCCTCCTGGGGAAGATCGCCATGGAGGAAATCACGACCCCCTTCGCCTTCGCCTTCGTCTTCGTCGTCTATTCACCGTTCATCATCATCCTCTACCCAGTCAGCGCTATCCTTCACAAAAGAGACTTCAGACTCCGACACCGACAACGATGGTTTAGTTTGACTCACCACTTTAGCTAACGGTCCCATGGTTTCTTCAACTATTCTGATTCTGTATGAAACACCATTGATGGAAACCGATAAAACCTCGTCAATAAGTTTACCACATGACGTCCGAACCAATAAGCTAGCCACGTCCATCTTTGTAAAATCAGAGGAGCTCTCCTCGCAGTTAACATACTTACCGATCGTCGAAGATAAGAATTGAAAAAACGAAACTGACCAAGCAAAACATGGGATTCCGTAACATCTTATCCACGTTAACCTTTCCGTATCCACCATCTCCTTCTTCCATCTGCTTACATCCGAAAACCACTGCCCAAGCCAATCCTTCGCCCCTTCCACAAGATCCTCTAACTCTCCTTCATCATTCTCCTCTAGGAGACAAAGGTAGGCTCCTAGAGGGGTAACCTTAACCCCAAAGTAACCTTCCAAGTGGAAATTGTTCTGCATATTGTAAGAGGATCTAGGAATACGAACCTTCCCCACAAAAGCTCTCTCGAATCTAGACACAGTTTCCTTTCCAACATTAAACGTGAGACCTCCTGGGTAATCCTGTTCGTTCCGTTTCGCCGCCTCCGCATAAGAACCTCTCTTGAACGAGGATACCGGAAATCCCTTGTCTCGAAAGAGATGGTCTCCTTCAAACTGCTTGACACCTTCATTTCTACGAGAAGATTTTGACTTAAAACTCCTCCCCCTAACCTTCGCTTCCTTGGGAAACCTCGGAATGTTGGCGTAGAGTTTTCTTCCCTCAATGAAGAAGTTATCCAGTTTCAGGGCCAAATCCCTTTCGTCTTCCACGTCAAAGAATCGGGCAAAGCCGTATTTCTTCCCTCTTTTGTCTCTCTTCCTCGGAATGAACACCTCGTCTACCTCTCCAAAATCCGACAACAATGAGTAGAGTTCCTTTGCCCTCATTTCCTCTGGAAATTCTGTGATGAAGATGGTAGTAGAATCTCTGAACCCCCTTCCCTTCGTTCTCCCCTCTGCGTCCCATTTGAATTTGTTCCTGTAAGATACCTTAGTCCACTTTCCCTGCTCCATTCAAACGTAAGAGAAGAAAACACAAACAGCTAGATGGGAACTAAACCGGTACCAAGGCCCCTAGCCCTAAGGCTAGGAGTTTAAGCCGAAAATACCAGAAAGCCTCAACTAAAACAACCTAGACACACAACATAACCACAAAGATTCATGATTAGCCCCTCTACGAATAACTTTGGAAACAAATCTATTAATAAGGTTCCCATACCTGAGCAAAATGGTGGACAAGTAAGTTTGTAATGACATAGTTAATAAGAATGACCCTACCCCTAATTGAGAGCATTCTTCCCTTCCAAGTAGATAGACGGGCCTGAAAACAAATCAATCACCGGTTTCCAAAATGAGACCCTCATATGATTTCCATCAATAGTTATTACAAGAAATTTAAATAGTGGAACATCAATTTTATACGCCAGTAATTGTGCTTCTGCTTTCAAAAAATATTCATCAACTCCCACTCCAAACAAGCAACTTTTCCAAAAATTGATTTTCATCTCAAAAATCAATTCAAACCCTCTTAGTATAGATTTCAATCCCCAGAAAATATTCTTGCTAGTGTCATACCCTAATTTTTAACCCTGAGATTCTGTTTTTTGTGTCGCATCGTCTGCATAGCATATCACGCATTTTATCATGCATAATACCCAATTTATCAGCTGGAATAAACGTGTTTAAATTACAGCCGAATTGGTCAAATAAAAGTCAACTGTGTGTAAAATCAGTGGACGAAAAATTTCAAAATTGATCTTGCAAACTACAGTGATATTAATCTATGTTTCGTGTAGTTTAACATTGCGTGCTCATTTAAATTTTTTGACCACCTTTTGGACTTTTTTTATCAGCTTAAGCCTTTTTAGAGGGTAAAATTTATTTCAAAATCTGACCAAATGCTGTATTTTTCCGAGTCGTTTATTTCGCGCTGATTATTTTGGTGCATTTATTTTATTTTTTTCGAGCATTTTTCTGCCTGACTTTTTATTTTGTTTTTTAATCATTTTTATTTAAAAGCTTGCGCCCAAACCAAGTGGATAACCGAGCTCTAAAACAACTCAGAATTGGCTGCCAAGAATTCAATCTTCTTTGGTTGCCACCAATAACCAGCCCAAGAAATTTATTTATTAAAAAATTAATTTTTGCGTCATTTTTAAAATATGTTTTAAGATGTAAAAATAATTTTAATTTGTTGTTTTTTATGTAAAAAAAATGAGAGACAAAACAAATTAAATATAATGTGTATTTAATTTTACCTTAAAAAATGCATTGTTAAAATAAAATAAGATTCATGTTTTTTTTCTTATAACTTGTAACAAGAAAGATGTATGTTTTCCTTATAAATCGTTCCTTTTTATGAAAGAGTCTTTCTGCAAACCAACGCTCTTATACTTGAATTGCACTAAAAATATATATATTTAATTAAATTTTAGGTATAGTGTAGTTTTTAATGTGAACCATTTTAGAGTTTTTACGGAGTTATATGAATAGTTGGAAAATGTAGTTAGGTTGTTTAAAAAATGTAGAAGTGTAATATAATATTAAAAATTGTGTGTCCTATTTAAAGAACCAAAATGTAGTTGGTGAGTGTGGATGCTTAGTTTACCGACTAACATTACACGAATCATAAGAGCATAAATATCGGTGTGCTCATAATGTTTTTACACAATATTTAAAAGTTACATGTCAGAGTTGTCACTACAAGAAATATTGTATCCAGTCACATGATTTAGTGAAGTGAAAATCACGTGGCAAAAAAAAAGAGTTTGCGAAGTGATAATCACGTCACTAACATATCTATAACTATTTATAAAGGGGATGGGGTGTTTTGGGCTGGCCTATTTTCATACCAATAATACCCTTTACAGTTACATGAATTAAAAAAACTTCTCCATCTATTTAGCCAAATAGGAGTAACATTTGTACCATTTCACTTGGAATTTTGTATACAGGTTATAAACACTCTGAATCTTATGAAATCCTGCCACGTAGATGATATCATAACTTCCATGCAGTTTTCTTTTTTTAAAAGATTGTAGTTTCATAACACTAACGTCTCTACAACTTCCATGCAGTTTTTCTTCTTTAACAATGCAATTTCATAACAGTAACATTGACACAAAGTGAGGCATGCACAATGATGAAATTATTTTGAGTGAGGAAAGGAATAGAAAATATATTTAAAATTGTGGTGGTTTGTCTTCTTTGATCATCATTAACATTCTTGAAATCCACTCTATCATTTTGTGTGTCTTGAAATCAAAATGCTGAAGTCATTTATTTTCATAAATTCAATTATAATTTTCACAATTATTGGAATGAGACTGGTGTAGCAAGGTTTATGAAATGCATTTATGGGGTTATTGTTTTTCTATCTACGAATATTGAGTTTTGGTTCATTTCAAAATGTTTCAAACTTTTCTTTTGTAATGTTTTTTTAATCGTTTTAAACTTTTCTTTTACAATATTATGTTATTTAATGTTTCTGTCTCTAGACTACTTCGTATCATGCACATGGAAATTATGAAACTTTTTCCAGACAATGAAATGACAATGCAATTGTTATCTATACCTATAAATATTGGCAAGTTCATTTATACCAGCAAAGTCCTTTGTCTTCTATGACTTTAGAAATCCATATTTTTTATTGCTCATTCGATACAGGTTTTAGTTATCACTCATTGTGTACAATAGTCACTCCTAGGCAGTATAGATCAATCCACCTTAGACAGAGGAATTGCTATCTTTGGTCTTTGACTCCCACATGTAAGAATCTTTCTCAAATTTTATTTGCAAAATATTGGTTTGCAACTTGCTATCTTCAACATTTACACTTCTTATCTCTAATGTTTATTAATCTTAATTAATTTTATATTTTATATTTTATATTTTATCAATCATGAGTCATGACATTAAATTTTATATTTAATTTATCAAGTTAAGACAATAATTCTAATTTTTAATATTTTTGGGTATGTTTTACTTTTCAAATTTTGATTGCTATTTGGATCAAATGGTCGAGTGATGCTTTTATTCTATTTTGGGTTAATTCAATTTTTTACGCTTTATCTATTGTATACATAAATATCAGATGATGTATTTATCTTTTAAAAATTATGTTGCTATATTAGATAAAGGGATGGGTCGAATAAATTATTTATTAAAGTATAGTGTACTGGATTAATGAACCATCTTCACATTAGTGAATTAGTAATCAATGTAAAAAGGTGTTTTTTTTTTTTTCTTTCTGTTCCATTGTGGGAGATAGTGAGATAAATCATTGTATTTAAATTTTAATGGTCTCCTTTTGTATTTCTATTGTCTAATGATATACACGAATGTATTGCAAAATCATTTTCATTCTCATCCCAACCTCAATCCAACAAGGATCAGCCCCAAAGTCCAAACCAAATCTAGCTTGGCATGAGTCTTACAATCATCTAAGTGTACTAATTCCCTACTTCTTCTAAAAAAGAGTTTCATTTGCAATTTATTTTTTTATCATAAAATAATTGTTTCTTTTACTCAAGATTATCCAGAGGTTTTAAGTTTGAATCTAATTTTAGATATGCAGTGTTATTAAATTTTTAGAAGAAGAATTTTATTGTTTATTATGATCTTATGTGGTTTAAGAGAATAGTATTTATAATTGTGTGTAAATGAGTATATAATTTATATAAAAATTAATAATGATCTCTTTTACAATATTAACGAAACATTTAATATATTTTTTATTATTACTAGCATCCAAACGGGCACTCCCGTGTCCGTTTGTCCGCTTTTTTAAGGTCTACCGCGTGAAAATATTAACCGTATCAATTTTTATAAGTTTGATTTTATAATAAATAATTTGTATAATGAGGTCTAGAATATTTATTCAGATACTTACAAAACAATTTGTATGAAGAGAAGAATACTTACAATTTTTTTTTTGTAAGTATCTGAATAAATATTCTAGACCTCATCATACAAATTGTTTATTATAAAATCAAACTTATAAAAACTTGACACTATTAATATTTTCACGCGGTGCACCTTAAAAAAGCGGACAAACGGGCACGGGAGCCCGTTTGGACGCTAGTTTACTATTATAATAAGATGTATAATGATAGCATGTGGGTTATGGAATTTTTTTTTTTTTTTAAATGTTGTGACGTGAAATTCACTTCACAACATTTATAATTAAATAAAAAAAATTAAAAGGGCAATGGCGTAAACAAGAGGGAAAGTTGAAAAATTCAAAATTTGACTTGTGAAGTATTATTCACGTCGCAAGATTTAGGGGGGAAAAATTTATGACACTTAATTGATAGGTTACAGAATGTGCAGGTTGAGATCTGCAAAAGATTTGACTGTTGAAATTTAGTGAAGTATTTTTCACTTCGCAAATTAGCGACGTGAAATTCACGTCACTAGCTGGGGCATTTAAAGCAACACGCAATTGTGTTTCCCAGGCAGTCGGTTCCCACGATTCAAGATTTTCTATCCTCTCCAACCTTATCCTTTCCTATCCTTACCCATTTAAATCTCTTTTCATTAATATTTCATCTCCTTCTCCAACCTTTTCCTTCTTCTCATTTTCTATCTTCTCACCATTTTTCAGTTTTCATTCTTCTTCATCTTCAATGTTCAGGTAAGTTTTTTAATTTTATTTCTTCTACTATTTTTTAATTATTTCTATTTAAACATAATATATTCTAATGTACCTTATTTTTTATTTTTTTTATGTCAAAATATTAAAGTTTAGAAGATTGAAAGAGATATTTGAAGAACAAATTGAAGAAATAATTTTGGAACAAGAAGAGTGAAGGAGATTGAAGAAGAGGTAATTTTGTCATTAATTTTTTTTTTCTGAATTTATTATTTAGTTGTTGTTTTTTTAAATATTATGGTTTTTTGGTTAAATATTTGTGTTGTAATATATATGTAAAATGAAAATGTATTATTCAAAATTTTTTAATATATTTATTTAACACGAAAAATGTATATTTTTTTATTAGAAAAGAATTATATTTATTTATATATAAATATTTATTTATTAAAACAGATTATTTTATTAAGTAAAACAGATTATATAATATATTTATTTAAAACAGATTATATTTATTTAAAACAGATTATATTTATTTATTAAATAAAACTGATTTTATTTTTAAAATCAGATTATAATAAAAAATCATATCTAAAACTGATTATGTTATATATTTATTTAAGACATATTACATTTATTTATTAAAACAGACTATATTTATTTTATAAAATAGATTATATAATATTTTTTTATTAAAACTGAAATATATTAAAACGAAAATATTTATTTTGTTATTTTTTATATTCAAAACAGATTATATTTGTAAATATATAAATATTTATTAAATTTTAATTTTTAATTATTAATTTTATGTAAATGTATTTTTTAAAGTTAATTATTTTTATATTATTATTTATTATATATTTTTAATTAAAGTTAATTTTATTATTTAGGAAAAGAGATTGGGGAGACCTCCACTCATGCCGGAGCTAGTTGTACAGACCAGAACAAAAAAATCGAGGGACTTTGTTGACGAACGCACCAAAAAAGCTTTGGTAAGTACGTCGTTTTATTTTATTTAAATTGTTATTATTTTTTTAATTTAATGACAATTTTGAGACGTAATTATCACGTGGCAATTGAGATATTGTGGCGTGAAAATCACGTGGCAATTGAGATATTGTGGCGTGAAAATCACGTGGCAAAATTTATTATTTAATTTAACTTAAATTGTTTAATCTATATTTAACTTAATTTTTTATTTTATTTTATGTGTAGGAGGATTACCAGGTATTGCTCACACAATTTTTGATAGAGAATCCTCAGTATACTCCAAGAGGTTCTGAGCCGCTTAATCCACGTGTGGATTTTTATATTTGGGATTTAGTAACCGGCAAAAAAGGACCGAATGAATGTTTATTTGGTGCTGGAGCTTTGGCCGGTGGTATGCGAAAAGGGGACAAAACTCTATTTCAAAGAGTTAGAGATGGTGAGGGAACGTCAAATCCGCCACAATTGACCCCCGAGATGATAGAAACGGTAAGACAACTGGCGCTAACTGAAGCGAGACGCGAAACGACGCAACGTGAGGCGACATTACAGGCCCAATTGGAGGCGCAACAAAGTCAGATAGAGGCAATGAAGAATAGGCAAGCTGAAATGGAGGCGATGATGCCCCAATTTATGCAATCGCAAGGTGGCAGTAATCCAGTTGTTGGAAATGAAGAAGTTGGTGGTCAACAACAGATGGATAACGATGATATTGGCTCGGATGACGATGATATTAACATTGAATCCTATCCCGATCCGGATTAATCCAAAGCATTTATTGTAATTTTAAATTTTTATTTTTGTAAAATATTTATTACATTTTGGCATATTGTACACTTTTTATTTAAAAATTTTATTCTAAATTTTGGTATTTATTTATAATTATTAATTTTTGTTATTTAAATTTATTAAATTTTCAAATTAAATTATTATTAAAAAAAATTTAATATTCATTTTGTTTTGTAAAATAATTAAAAAAACAAACTATAATTAAAATTTTTAATTATAATTTTAAATTATAAATAAAAATACAAAACGTACCACATAATTAATCAATTTTTTTTTATAAAATAAATCATGTAGCCACGTGATATTCACTTCGTAACTTGCGACATGAATTCCACTTCGCAACTTGCCACGTGAAGTTCACTTCACAACTTGCCACATGAAATTCACTTCACAACTTGCCACATGAATTTCACGTGGCAAACTTCTTACACACACTGCAACTCTGTTTTATTTGTTGCGACGTGAAAATCACGTGGCAAAGTTGTGAAGTGATTTTCACGTGGCAACATAGTTGCCACATGTGCTCCTGCGACGTGAATAGTCACGTCGCTAATACCAATTTGTGAAGTGATTTTGCATGTTGTGAAGTGATTTTCATGTGGCAAATACCAGTTTTTTTTGTAGTGTGTTGGATAATTGAAAATAATAGCGTCACTTGGTTTGTGAATGTCCTCAAGCAAGAGAAGTTTTTTTTACCAGCTGGATGAAATAATTAATATAATATAAAAATTGTGGATATATTGTGAGATATGGTGGGACCCATGTTAGAGTTTTTGATGAGTTGTATAGATATTTGAAAAATGTAGAAGTATAATATTATATAAAAAATTGTGTGGATCTCAGTTAAGAAAGTGGAGCGAAGGATACTTTAACTGTTCCTGCGGATTTATTTGCAGATTTAAGCTAAAATTCCGCAGGAAATACTGTAGATAAATCCGCATGAAATGTATTTGCCGCAGGTGAATCCGCAGCTAATTTACCTTTCCGTAGGTAAATCCGCAACTAACTTGTTTTTAAAATTAAAAATAGTGAAAATAATAAATTTTACGAAACGTTATTATTGATGTTTCATGTCAATGTGTCAAGGGTCTGAATCTCTTCATCTTTATGATGTGCTTTTGAATGATTTCTAGATTCAATCTAAATTTGTTTTCATCTACACAATTTGACACATAATAATGCATACTAAATCCAAAATAGCATAAGAGAAGCAAAATATTTTGCTGTGATAGGTGAAATGATTGGTCAATGTATCAGTTTTGTATAAAATAACTTGCCACTTTCATTACATGTTTCACATTTAAGTAATCCACGAGATCCACAAGTTGCACAAGGAAGCTTCAGCATTATATTTCACACATCTGCAAAAATATATAAATTGAATAAATCAAGTATGAGTATAAACTGATATTTGACCCTGGCTTGAACTTCTATGGAAATATTGAAAATATTACAACTCCAAACTCAATCTGATCTGTTATAAATGTGACTCTGAAGGTGCTTTTGACATCCAAGTTATAGATTGAAAATATACCTTGTTACTTAATAGAATGATCCCTATTTAAAACTTAAATTTGTTAACAATAGAATAACATTTAAAAACAACATTGGCGATAAAGTAAATACCTAACCGAATAAGATCTCATTTGTGGATGATTAATCATGAATAATTTAATTAAGTTAGGCCATGTGAAAACATACTCGGAGCAGCATATATGACCCAAAATGATAGCTACCAACTGAAAATTCATATATAAAATTTTAAAAACAGTATTTCAGGAACACATTCTCAAATAGATCAACTTTAGCTCGCATTGCAACCTAAGGTGTTCGTGTTAATAAATGATAAGGATACATAAAGAAACCATTACTCATCACAAAACTTGTAACATTAAAGATCAGGTAAATGTCTTATTGATTAAACACGCCTCATATAATTTATCGATTACTCATGTCGGAGAAGGAATATTGGTTCAAGTGCTGAAATTGGTGAAGTATTTTTAGAACAAGAGTGGTATCATATTAAACAATTGGTCTTTTTTTATAAGCATAAGTATATTCAATAAGAGGTAGTAGGGGTACCACAACCCAACCAACAACTTACAACAACAAAGCAAACTACATCAACAAATCAAACAAAATATAGGAAAACCTACAAATCAGGCTTTGGATCACTCAAAATGGTTGCTTGGATCATAAGTTATGGTCCTTGGAAGTTGGCACCAAAACCATTAAAACTTAATAACTTAGAAAATTTTTCAAATTTTCAAGGTTACCCCTTTTACAAGTTATCATGATTTCTTGATCAATTCTTGTTCAAATGTCATCATAAGTCACATTTTATGAAAATATGAATCATAAGGATCATTTTTGTCAACAAAAAGTCATGTTTTGACTTTTGGCTCCAGAGCGGTTCGGCGCGTAAAACCCTAATTCTCGACTTTTGAGGAATGCATCCTCTGAGGATCATTTAGCTTTGAAAATGGATCCCTAGGGTTATTTTGAGCATATTGAGTCACATGTTGAAGTCTTGGCTCATGCCCTTGTGAAAATCTCACTCTGGAGGTTTCGTCCGTCCAAAACCCTATTCCCGCGACATCGGGTGTTTCGAGGCTCAAAACACTTGGAATGTCACAACTGTGTGCTTGATTTTTGATGTGGGAGTCCACTTGATCCCTTGTGGATGTTTGAGAGGTTAAACAAGTTGAAGATCATATCATTTCTTGATTGATCTTTTGTCTAAGTATCTTGGGAGGGCTCGAAACCCTAATTCTGGATTGTAGTGAATACTCAATCGTCTTTAAGAAGATTGATGAGGCATAAAGATACATCCATATTGTGGTAACAATTTGCACAATGATGGGAAATCTTGGTGGTCAAAATTCGGGGTATGACAGATGCCCCTATTTAATCTTCTTGGACCTGAAGGTGTGAATAACGAAGATATTCGGACATTCAGGGTGCAAGAGGATTAAATATCGGAATACCAGAAATTTTGACTGTGGTTATGAATGTTAGCGGTTTGCTCATCCATCTTCTTTTGCTAAGCAATGTTACTTAGAAAAGGGTAAAACTTCCCCTCGATCCTGGTCTTCAGCCACAGAACTGGTCTCAGTTTCTTTTATAATAAACCTCCCCTCGATCTTGGTTTTTCGCCACAGAACTGGTCTCAGTCTCTGATATAAACTTCCCCTCGATCATGGTCTTTAACCAAGGAACTGGTCTCAGTTTCAGAAATAAACTTCCCCTGGATCCTGGTTTTCAGCCACGGAACTGGTCTCAGTTTCTGAAATAAACTTCCCCTCGATCCTGGTTTTCAGCCACGGAACTGGTCTTAGTTTCTTCTTGTCGAGTTCCTTTCTTGACAAGGGACGCTATGTGTAGCGGTTTTCATCAAACTTCTCGCCGAGTTTTTACTGGGGAGATGCCATTTGATTGAAAAAGTTTTGATGTCAGATTTGCTGGGGAAACCCATTCGTCTGAGCTGTAGAGGTGTTTAAACTTCTCTGTTGGAGATGCTATTTGTTGACCCTACTGCGGAAAATGAGTCTCTTGATAGATTAATTTTCTACTTGGGGGATATTACATCATACTTTTCTTTGAGATCTTTTTCGGAGAAATGTCATGTGATGTAATCCAATTTTGTGGTGCTGATGACTTCATTAACATTGACTTTTTTGGGAGAAAAACCAATGTGTTGCTGAGAGTCTTTGGTTGAGAGGCTTTCTCTGGGGATTTTCCTTAATTCGGGAAAGCGAAAATATCATCTTCAATGGTGAAGAGTGATGTTCGTCGAATGTCTTTTTGCCTTATAGAGGTCCAAGTTATCAAAGTGGTCGAGGACCGTCTCCAATCCAGAAATAAACTGGGGGAGAGAGATTTTTCAGACAAAGCATTTCCTGACGAGGAAAGAACTGACACTCGATTGACAAGAGGACTTTTATCACTTGGGTACAAGACTGACCAGAGTGATGGTAATACAATATGAATATGAATGTGAATCGATAATGCATGATGTATGTATATTTATGCTGGCAAAACTGACGCGACATACAGACCAGTGGATGAACACGAGTGGATACTCGGCCACTGCGGGGAATGAAAAGTACCATTGGTTTAAGATAGCAATTCTTCCTTGCTTAGGAGAAGTAGACCCTGCGGGGGTGACAATACTGTTCAATCGGTCTTAAGAGGTAAGAACTCTGTCGGGGATATCAAATGGGACATTTGCATCTGACACATTTAATCATTCATTCAGGTGAACTGGTTTTAGAATGAGTACTTTGATTATGCACTTTGAGGTTCAACCACCTTCGGAGAAGCGATCGATGTTCTTTCGATGTTCAACAGTCAAAAGAATTGCCATCTTTATTTTTTAAAAGCAGAAAAATTTTGACAAGTAAATTCATTTTTGTTTTATTTCAAGAATCGTTAATCATGTTAAAAATGTTATTCTGTAAAGCTAAAACAAATAAGAATTGCAAACAAAAACACTAGGGCTCAAATTTTATTGATAGAATGGTAATCAGCCAAGCGCGTGATTCCATAGAGCCTTTACAAAGTTTAGAAAATGGTAATTTAAGGGAAAAGGGGCTACATTGAAACATAACGACCGTTATCCTTCTACCAACTTTGAATTCTGGACATTCTGAGCTTCTGTCAAGGTGACCTTGACTGGAAGTTTTTTCGACGGATAATGTTATCGCTGGGGATTTAACCTTGTAGGACGTAGTTACTTGCCATGAATCCCTAACTTTTGCCTGGATTATACTTTGAGATTTCCAATCCATTGGGATGATTTTTTGCTTATGTCTTTAATTTTTGCCTGGACTGCCCTTTCGGGTTTTCAATCCACCGAGACATTTTTTTTTATTTAGGCGAAGTATTTCTTGACTAAATCAACGTTCGTGGGGTAGGTAAATTCCTCTCCTTCCATGGTTGCGAGTCTCAAGGCACCGCCTGAGAAAGCTTTCTTGACCACATAGGGGCCGTCATAATTTGGAGTCCATTTGCCCCGGGAATCAGTGAGGAATGATTGTATCTTTTTGAGCATAAGGTCTCCTTTCCTGAAGACACGGGGTCAGACCTTTTTGTGGAACGCTTTCTTCATTCTTTGCTGATACAACTGACCATGGCATAGAGTCGTTATTCGCTTTTCTTCGATTAGGTTCAGTTCATCGTGTCAACTTTGACACCATTCAGCTTCTGTTAGCTTAGCTTCCATCAATACCCTGATTGATGGGATCTCTACTTCTATGGGAAGCACTGCTTCCATGCCATATACTAGAGAGAAAGGGGTTGCCCCTGTTGAAGTGCGGACAGATGTGCGATAACCGTGAAGAGCAAAAGGCAACATTTCGTGCCAGTCTTTGTAGGTTACAACCATCTTTTGAATGATCTTTTTGATGTTCTTGTTAGTCGCTTCTACCGCTCCGTTCATCTTAGGCCGGTAGGGAGATGAGTTATGGTGTTTGATCTTGAACTCAACGCGCAACTCTTTCATCATCTTATTGTTCAAGTTAGATCCATTATTCGTAATGATCTGGCTTGGAACACCATAACGGCAGATGAGATTGTTTTTGATAAATCGGACCACTACTTGTCGGGTTACATTGACGTCTGACGCTGCTTCGACCCACTTGGTGAAGTAGTCAATGGCTACCAGGACGAACCGATGTCCGTTCGAAGCCTTGGGTTCGATTATGCCAATCATGCCGATTCCCCATATAGAAAAAGGCCATGGAGAAGAGAGAACTTTGAGATGCGTTGGCGGTACATGGATTTTGTCTGAGTATATCTGACACTTGTAACACCTTCTCATGTACTTGTAGCAATCAGATTCCATGGTCAACCAGTAGTATCATGCTCTCAGAATTTGCCTCGCCATTGTGTGTCCGTTGGCATGAGTGCCAAAGGATCCTTCGTGAATTTCTTTCATCAGCATGTTTACTTCTGGTCTGTCTACGCATCGGAGCAAGACCATGTCAAAATTTCTCTTATAGAGTGTATCACCACTTAAGAAGAAGTTGCCTGCCAGTCTCCTGAGGGTTTTCCTGTCTTTTTTGGATGCCCCATGCGGGTACTCTTGTTTCTGAAGGAAGCATTTGATATCGTGATACCAAGGTTTGTCGTCTATACCTGCTTCGATCGTGAAGATGTAAGCGGGCCGTTCCAGGCGCATTATGTCGATCTTAGGTACGTCGTTCCATTGACCTACACTAATCATGGAGGAGAGAGTGGCTAATGCATCAGCCATGTGATTCTCTTCATGAGGGATATGATGAAACTCAATTCTGTCGAAGAATGGTAATAACCTCCTCGCGTAATCTTTGTAAGGAATCAATCCTAATTAGAATGTGTTCTAATCTCCTTTGATCTGATTGATAACTAGGGTTGAGTCTCCATACACATCTAAGTTCTTGATCCTTAAGTCGATCGCTTCTTCGAGACCCATGATACAAGCTTCGTATTCGGCCTCGTTGTTTGTGCACTTAAATGATAGTCGGGCGGTGAAAGGAATATGGGTATCCTGAGGTGTTATGATGATTGCCCCAATTCCGTTTCCGTAAATGTTGACAGCTCCGTCAAAAAGATACTACAAGTCATTATATTTTAAAATTATTGTATTGTTATGAATAAAGATAAAAGTGGATGTCCATTCTTATTCTTCTTTTCATCTTCCTATTCCCTATTAATAGCTGTGACTTTCCATCTCCCTTAGGTCATATAAATAAGGTCCATATTGCAATATAAAGTGTACATTTGAAGAAGATAATATATGATTACTTTCTCTCATCCCTTCCTCTCTTTGATCTCTATATTGTTTTGTTTTGTTTCATAACACGTTATCAACACGAAACTCTCAGGTATGATTCTTTTGCTTCCATCTCAAATTAATATTGAACCATCATTTGCTTAGAATCATGGAAATAAGAAAGAAAAAGTTGAGTATGTGATATAAAAGTTGCCAAAAGATAGCCATTCCAGAAGAATGACACAAATAATTTAAACGCATCCCGGAAGGATGATTATAATTTTTAAATCATTGTTTGTAACAAATCATTTATATAGTTCCTGAAGAACTACAACAAAAGTAAGTTATAACATCGCACCTTAGACAGCGCTTTAATACAAAAGCGCTGCTATAAGTTAAAAACAAGGAAACTAGCCATTTAAAAAAGTAAAAGCGCAAAAAAATATAAGACCTTAGACAGCGCTTTGGTCAAAAGCGCTTTATAAGGTCTTATTAATTTTAAAAAAAAAATAAAAGGAAAATATTAGACAGCGCTTACCTTAAAAGCGCTGTCTAAGGTCTTAAAAATAAAAAAAAAATAAAATCAAAAGCGCTGTCTAAGGCCAACCTTAGAAAGCACTTTGAAAAGCGCTGTCTAAGATCCACCTTAGAAAGCGCTTTTATGACAAGCGCTGTCTAAGGTCTAATAAAATTAAAATATATGAATAGTCAGTATTCATTTTCATATTTCCGCTCTTTCTTCTCCCCTGCATGCGAACAGAGCTCAAAACCCTTGCGAACGAAAAACCTTCACCGTCAACCGTCCTCCACCGTGCCGTCGTTCGTTGTTGCCGTCGTTGCATTGCCGTCCGTCCGTTTCTGCTCACTGCCGTCGTTTTCGTTTCTGCTCATTGCCGTCGTCGTTCGTTTCTCTTTCTGCTCTTTGATACATTTCGTTCTTGCATTGCCGTTGTTACCGTCGTTAAAGGTACGTCGTTGTTGTGAACAATAGGGTTTTGTTGCTTTACATTGTTGTTGTAGGGTTTTGTTGCTTTACAATGTTGTAGTGAATGATTATGTTTGGTGAGTTTTGTTAATGAAGTTATGTTGTTCTGTTTTATTAATGAAGTTTTGTAGTGAATGAGTATGTTTGAAGTGTTGTTAATGAAGTTTTGTAGTGAATGAGTATGTTTGATGAAATCTTCTAAAAAACTCTAAAAAACTCTTAAAATTGATGGAGTTTTGTTAAAATTGATGGAAATAGTTTAGTTTAGTTTTATTTTTTCCACCTCTTAAATCTTCTAAAAAACTCTTAAAATTGATGGAAATGTCCTCTGAATTTTAGAATTCAAAGCTTGTTTTTGAAGCCTCAAAATTCTAGAATTTGAGATGGTTGAGTTAATAAACAAATATAATGAACATAAACATTTCACTAAAACATAAGAAATTCAACCAGTTACATATCAAACACTATCAAACTTGTTCATTTCTTGATTAATATGGTTGAATTAATGTTATTTTGTTGACCTTAATAAGTAGGAAAACCATGGATAAAAAATGGATGGATGCCGATCGATTGTCCAAAGAGTACGAGAATGGGGTATTGGATTTCGTTAAGTTTGCTGTTCAACACGCTGACGCTGAAGAGCTCAATCGAATAAAATGTCCTTGCCTGGGTTGTTGTTATGTGGGTAGGGTTGACGCAGATGGATTGAAATCGCATTTACTGATGAATGGAATTGATCGAAGTTATAAGTGTTGGATACATCATGGGGAGAAAATTAACGAGAATGTTGAACCGACGGGGAAAAGTAATACGACCTATGCTTCAGATGACAAAGACACGGAAACATACGATTGTGATCGAGTCGAAGAGATTGCAGAAGCAGTTGTAGAAGATCTTCATGATTGTCCCGAAATGTTTGAGAGGTTGGTAAGCGATGCAGAGAAACCGCTCTATCAAGGTTGCACTAAATTCACAAGACTGTCTGCGGTATTGAAGTTGTACAAAAAGGCGGGCAATGGATGGTCGGATAAAAGTTTCACAGAGTTGTTGGCCCTTTTGAGAGAAATGCTACCGGAGGATAATGTTCTTCCCAATCGAACCTATGAGGCCAAAAAAATGTTGTGTTCTATTGGCATGAGCTATGATAAGATACATGCTTGTCCAAACGATTGCGTTTTGTTTCGAAACGAATATGCATCGTTAACTGAGTGCCCTAAATGCAGTTTGTCTCGATATAAGAAAAAATTGTCTCCAGCCAAGGTCTTATGGTATTTTCCTATAATACCGAGATTTAGGCGCTTGTTTCGTAGTGAAACCGATGCAAGACACCTGACTTGGCGTCGAAAATTGATAATGATTATCCTGACTTTGGAGAAGAAGCAAGAAACCTTCGCTTGGCATTATCTACTGATGGAATGAACCCGCATGGTCTTCAAAGTATCTCACATACCACATGGCCTGTGATTCTTATGATTTATAACCTACCTCCGTCGCTATGCATGAAGCGTAAGTACATGATGTTATCTATGTTAATCTCTGGGCCTAAACAACCAGGGAATGACATAGACGTATACTTGACACCTTTGATCGAAGATTTAAAGATATTGTGGGAGCGGTGTGGAGGTTTATGATAGATATAGGAAAGAAAGTTTCAATTTGAGGGCGATGTTATTTGGCACAATTAATGATTTTCCAGCTTACGGGAATCTATCAGGGTATAGCATAAAAGGTGAAAAAGCGTGTCCTATTTGTGAAGATAAAACAGTTTCGAAGCGATTGGAGTTTGGTCATAAGAATGTCTTTCTCGGTCATCGTAGATTCTTAAATGCCAAACATAACTACCGTGGGTGGAGACAAGAATTCAATGGAGACATCGAACAAGGTAGAGCTCCACCTATGTTGTCAGGTGACCAAGTTTTTAAAAAGGTGAAAGATATGCGTACTGAGTTTGGCAAACCTTTTGCACATAAGGTTGTCAAAGGTGGGTGGAAAAAGAGGTCGATATTTTTTGAATTGCCATATTGGAAGTCTTTGTATGTGAGACATTTTCTCGATGTTATGCATATTGAGAAAAATGTATTTGAAAGTGTTATTGGTACGTTACTCAATATAAAAGGAAAGACTAAGGATGGCCTTAAAGCAAGAAAAGACTTGGAAGCGATGGGGATTAGACCTGAATTAGCACCCGTGAAGAAAGGAAGACGAACATATCTACCACCTGCTGCTTTTAATCTGTCTAGAAAGGAGAAGAAAATATTGTGTAAGTTTCTGAGTGGAGTTAAAGTTCCAGAAGGATACTCTTCAGATGTCAGAAGACTTGTGTCTATGAAAGACCTCACGTTGAAGAGTTTAAAGACACACGACTGCCATGTTATAATGGAACACTTTCTACCAATAGGTATACGTTCTATTTTTCCAGTGAAAGTAAGAAGCGCCATAACTAATTTGTGTTTTTTCTTTAGGTCAATTTGTAGTAAGGTAATCGATCCCGATATCTTACCAACACTACAAAAAGAGATAGTTATTACCTTGTGTGAGCTTGAAATGTATTTTCTTCCCTCTTTTTTTTGACATAATGGTACATCTAGTTGTTCATCTTGTGAAAGAGACAGTTGTGTGGACCAGCTTATATGAGATGGATGTACCCTGCTGAACGTTATATGAAAATATTAAAAGGGTACGTGAAAAGCCGAAGTCGACCAGAGGGGTGTATTGTTGAACGATACATTGTTGAAGAAGCGGTTGAGTTTTGTACTGAATATTTGTCCAATGTTCAGTCGATTGGACTCCCCAAAGCTCATATTTTTGAAAAAAAGGATGGTAAAAATTTAATTGGAAATAAAATTGTGACAGTATCAAGGGATGAACGGGATCAAGTGCATTTGTATGTTCTGTACAATGATAATGAGGTTGAGCCATATGTTGAGATGCACAAGGATGTACTCCGAAGGTTAAATCAGAACAGAAATGAAAATTGGATAGTACGAGAGCACAATCAAAGTTTCATACAATGGTTAAAGGATCATATTTATTCGAAGCGCTCTTCAGATCCTGCTTCAGTAACAGAAAGGTTGAGATGTTTGGCATATGGTCCAAGTTTTCATGTGTATTCTCATAGCGCATACGCAATTAATGGATACACATTTTATACCAAAGACCAAGACGATAAAAGTACTATGCAAAATAGTGGTGTCACCGTCCTAGCTGAAGCAATGCACATATCAAGTATGAAGGACTTAAACCCTAAATATGCAAATCTGTCATATTTTGGAGTTATTGAGCACATTTGGGTGTTTGATTACGAGAAGTTTCAGATTCCAATCTTTGGTTGCAACTGGGTAAATAGTAGTGGCATACGAATAGATAAGTCTGGATTTTTGCAAGTGGATCTTAATAGGGTGGGGTACAAAGATGAGCCTTTTATTCTAGCATCTCAAGCTAGACAAGTGTTCTATGTCACTGACCCGGCGACTACAAAATGGTCTATAGTGCTTCTATCTAACAAAGTGGTTGATGATAGCGGTGTAGATCAATGTGATATTGATGTTGAGAATGAGTCATGCATTAGACGGAATGAGTTGAATACAAATGATCAAGATGAGGATCTTATAGCGGATGAGTCATATATCAGAAATGACCATAACGAGGGAATTTGGATCCATTCATCCGTCCGCATTGCTAAGACACAAGTAATTCATATTCCAACCAAGAAAAGAAAGAGATGTTAGTGAAAGAGGTAAAATTTGTTATATACTTGATTTCTTTATTATATTTGTTATATATTACTAGCGTCCAAACGGGCTCCCGTGCCCGTTTGTCCGCTTTTTTAAGGTGCACCGCGTGAAAATATTAATAGTGTCAAGTTTTTATAAGTTTGATTTTATAATAAACAATTTGTATGATGAGGTCTAGAATATTTATTCAGATACTTACAAAAAAAAAATTGTAAGTATTCTTCTCTTCATACAAATTGTTTTGTAAGTATCTGAATAAATATTCTAGACCTCATTATACAAATTATTTATTATAAAATCAAACTTATAAAAATTGATACGGTTAATATTTTCACGCGGTAGACCTTAAAAAAACGGACAAACGGACACGGGAGTGCCCGTTTGGATGCTAGTAATAATAAAAAATATATTAAATGTTTCGTTAATATTGTAAAAGAGATAATTATTAATTTTTATATAAATTATATACTCATTTACACACAATTATAAATACTATTCTCTTAAACCACATAAGATCATAATAAACAATAAAATTCTTCTTCTAAAAATTTAATAACACTGCATATCTAAAATTAGATTCAAACTTAAAACCTCTGAATAATCTTGAGTAAAAGAAACAATTATTTTATGATAAAAAAATAAATTGCAAATGAAACTCTTTTTTAAAAGAAGTAGGGAATTAGTACACTTAGATGATTGTAAGACTCATGCCAAGCTAGATTTGGTTTGGACTTTGGGGCTGATCCTTGTTGGATTGAGGTTGGGATGAGAATGAAAATGATTTTGCAATACATTCGTGTATATCATTAGACAATAGAAATACAAAAGGAGACCATTAAAATTTAAATACAATGATTTATCTCACTATCTCCCACAATGGAACAGAAAGAAAAAAAAAAAAACACATTTTTACATTGATTACTAATTCACTAATGTGAAGATGGTTCATTAATCCAGTACACTATACTTTAATAAATAATTTATTCGACCCATCCCTTTATCTAATATAGCAACATAATTTTTAAAAGATAAATACATCATCTGATATTTATGTATACAATAGATAAAGCGTAAAAAATTGAATTAACCCAAAATAGAATAAAAGCATCACTCGACCATTTGATCCAAATAGCAATCAAAATTTGAAAAGTAAAACATACCCAAAAATATTAAAAATTAGAATTATTGTCTTAACTTGATAAATTAAATATAAAATTTAATGTCATGACTCATGATTGATAAAATATAAAATATAAAATATAAAATTAATTAAGATTAATAAACATTAGAGATAAGAAGTGTAAATGTTGAAGATAGCAAGTTGCAAACCAATATTTTGCAAATAAAATTTGAGAAAGATTCTTACATGTGGGAGTCAAAGACCAAAGATAGCAATTCCTCTGTCTAAGGTGGATTGATCTATACTGCCTAGGAGTGACTATTGTACACAATGAGTGATAACTAAAACCTGTATCGAATGAGCAATAAAAAATATGGATTTCTAAAGTCATAGAAGACAAAGGACTTTGCTGGTATAAATGAACTTGCCAATATTTATAGGTATAGATAACAATTGCATTGTCATTTCATTGTCTGGAAAAAGTTTCATAATTTCCATGTGCATGATACGAAGTAGTCTAGAGACAGAAACATTAAATAACATAATATTGTAAAAGAAAAGTTTAAAACGATTAAAAAAACATTACAAAAGAAAAGTTTGAAACATTTTGAAATGAACCAAAACTCAATATTCGTAGATAGAAAAACAATAACCCCATAAATGCATTTCATAAACCTTGCTACACCAGTCTCATTCCAATAATTGTGAAAATTATAATTGAATTTATGAAAATAAATGACTTCAGCATTTTGATTTCAAGACACACAAAATGATAGAGTGGATTTCAAGAATGTTAATGATGATCAAAGAAGACAAACCACCACAATTTTAAATATATTTTCTATTCCTTTCCTCACTCAAAATAATTTCATCATTGTGCCTCACTTTGTGTCAATGTTACTGTTATGAAATTGCATTGTTAAAGAAGAAAAACTGCATGGAAGTTGTAGAGACGTTAGTGTTATGAAACTACAATCTTTTAAAAAAAGAAAACTGCATGGAAGTTATGATATCATCTACGTGGCAGGATTTCATAAGATTCAGAGTGTTTATAACCTGTATACAAAATTCCAAGTGAAATAGTACAAATGTTACTCCTATTTGGCTAAATAGATGGAGAAGTTTTTTTAATTCATGTAACTGTAAAGGGTATTATTGGTATGAAAATAGGCCAGCCCAAAACACCCCATCCCCTTTATAAATAGTTATAGATGTCATATTTGTTATATATTAGTGAAAGAGCATTTTATTTTCATTTTTTACATGGTAATGTTATTTAGACTCCAACAAGATCCAAAACAAAGGATAAGCGGATTCCGGAGCATACCGAGTCTGTTGTTTCAAAAAAACAGGTACATCACAATTATATGATATTTATGCATAGAAAATGTTAAATTGGATATTTTATACTTCATCTAACAAATTATATGATATATAGCTGTTAATCTTACACTTGTTTAATCTTACAGTGGACATTGGTTGTTGGTCACAATTAACCACAGCGGAGAGTCAACCCCATTATTACATGGAATTATGTGAAGGTATATTAATTATCACATGTTTTATTATATTAGTGATGCTACTTGATAAAACTTAGGATTTATCCATATTTTCTTTTAATTGAATTACAATCTTTGTGTTTTCAGGACCTATAATGTAGATTTGAAGCAATGCTTTGGTTGAATGCAAAAGTATTAGTATAAGTAATATGTGCATTTGTAGAAAAAATGTAATGATTTGTAATTATAAATAGGTGTATATATAATTTTGGTTTGTAATTTTAAATATATATATTGGTTTGAATTGCCAATTGTTTTGCATATATAATTTTGGTGTAAATTGCCAATGGTTTGAATTGCCAATTTCTGAAAAAACTTGCTGGTTGAAAAACCGGTAAAATTCTGGTTGAAAAAACCTGGTAAAAATTGTGGTTTAAAAAAATTTATATAAAATTTTTCGTATACCTTAGACAGCGCTTCTGGAGAAAGCGCTGTCTAAGGTAGGGATTAGACAGCGCTTTTGACAAAAGCGCTGTCTAAGGTAGGGCTTAGAAAGCGCTTTTGACAAAAGCGCTGTCTAAGGTATACCTAGAAAAATTCAAAAAGGTTGACCTTAGACAGCGCTTTCACCAAAACCGATGTCTAAGGTATACCAAAAAAGTGTCAAAAAAGGTGAGGCTTAGAAAGCGTTTTTTCCAAAAGCGATGTCTAAGGTGTACCTTATAATGTCAAAAAGCGCTGTCTAAAGGTACCATAGACAGCGCTTTTCATTAAATAGACCCCCCTTTAGACAGCGCTTTTGGTATTACCCAAAGCGCTGTCTAAACCTATAGCAGCGCAGGTTTATACAGCGCTTAAAAGCGCTGTCTAAGGGCAAAAAAAAGCGCTGTCTAAGGTCTTTTTTGTGGTAGTGATGGTATGTAGTAGACATACTTTTAAAACAACTCTCATTTATTCAAACCCTAATATTTATTTTTCATATAACCACAAACACCTCATTTTGAAGACACTAATTGGTCTCTGCTTCGTTCTTTATTTTCACTCATAGTAGGAAAAGTCTTTATTGCAAAACATAGAGAATACATTCTTTTCTATTTTCTATTACTCGTTGTCGTTGGAGTCGGGTTCTAAAGCTATAAGGTAAGTTTTACACAGAGGAGTTTGTTTCTCATTATGATAATAAAGTTTTGATTTTTGGGGTTTTAGTATGTTTATTTTAAGTTTTTGGCATTATAGTTACCATGTTTGTTTATGTTGAAGAATATGACATTTGCATTAAGACTTGTTAAAGTTTTACTATCCATTGTTAAAATTTGTCGGCCTCTTTTGTAATGATTAACAATTTTGTAGATTATATGATAAATTAAATTGTAAAAAAAAATTGGTCTATAGTGCTTATATCTAACAAAGTGGTTGATGATAGCGGTGTAGATCAATGTGATATTGATGTTGAGAATGAGTCATGCATTAGACGGAATGAGTTGAATACAAATGATCAAGATGAGGATCTTATAGCGGATGAGTCATATATCAGAAATGACCATAACGAGGGAATTTGGATCCATTCATCCGTCCGCATTGCTAAGACACAAGTAATTCATATTCCAACCAAGAAAAGAAAGAGATGTTAGTGAAAGAGGTAAAATTTGTTATATACTTGATTTCTTTATTATATTTGTTATATATTATGTCATATTTGTTATATATTAGTGAAAGAGCATTTTATTTTCATTTTTTACATGGTAATGTTATTTAGACTCCAACAAGATCCAAAACAAAGGATAAGTGGATTCCGGAGCATACCGAGTCCGTTGTTTCAAAAAAACAGGTACATCACAATTATATGATATTTATGGATAGAAAATGTTAAATTCGATATCTTATACTTCATCTAACAAATTATATGATATATAGCTGTTAATCTTACACTTGTTTAATCTTACAGTGGACATTGGTTGTTGGTCGCAATTAACCACAGCGGAGAGTCAACCCCATTATTACATGGAATTATGTGAAGGTATATTAATTATCACATGTTTTATTATATTAGTGACGCTACTTGATAAAACTTAGGATTTATCCATATTTTCTTTTAATTGAATTACAATCTTTGTGTTTTCAGGACCTATAATGTAGATTTGAAGCAATGCTTTGGTTGAATGCAAAAGTATTAGTATAAGTAATATGTGCATTTGTAGAAAAAATGTAATGATTTGTAATTATAAATAGGTGTATATATAATTTTGGTTTGTAATTTTAAATATATATATTGGTTTGAATTGCCAATTGTTTTGCATATATAATTTTGGTGTAAATTGCCAATGGTTTGAATTGCCAATTTCTGAAAAAACATGCTGGTTGAAAAACAGGTAAAATTCTGGTTGAAAAAACCTGGTAAAAATTGGGGTTTAAAAAAATTTATATAAAATTTTTCGTATACCTTAGACACCGTTTCTGGAGAAAGCGCTGTCTAAGGTAGGGATTAGACAGCGCTTTTGACAAAAGCGCTGTCTAAGGTAGGGCTTAGAAAGCGCTTTTGACAAAAGCGCTGTCTAACGTATACCTAGAAAAATTCAAAAAGGTTGACCTTAGACAGCGCTTTCACCAAAACCGCTGTCTAAGGTATACCAAAAAAATGTCAAAAAAGGTGAGGCTTAGAAAGCGCTTTTTCCAAAAGCGATGTCTAAGGTGTACCTTATAATGTCAAAAAGCGCTGTCTAAAGGTACCATAGACAACGCTTTTCATTAAATAGACCCTCCTTTAGACAGCGCTTTTGGTATTACCCAAAGCGCTGTCTAAACCTATAGCAGCGCAGGTTTATACAGCGCTTAAAAGCGCTGTCTAAGGGCAAAAAAAGCGCTGTCTAAGGTGTTTTTTGTGGTAGTGATGGTATGTAGTAGACATACTTTTAAAACAACTCTCATTTATTCAAACCCTAATATTTATTTTTCATATAACCACAAACACCTCATTTTGAAGACACTAATTGGTCTCTGCTTCGTTCTTTATTTTCACTCATAGTAGGAAAAGTCTTTATTGCAAAACATAGAGAATACATTCTTTTCTATTTTCTATTACTCGTTGTCGTTGGAGTCGGGTTCTAAAGCTATAAGGTAAGTTTTACACAGAGGAGTTTGTTTCTCATTATGATAATAAAGTTTTGATTTTTGGGGTTTTAGTATGTTTATTTTAAGTTTTTGGCATTATAGTTACCATGTTTGTTTATGTTGAAGAATATGACATTTGCATTAAGACTTGTTAAAGTTTTACTATCCATTGTTAAAATTTGTCGGCCTCTTTTGTAATGATTAACAATTTTGTAGATTATATGATAAATTAAATTGTAAAAAAAAATTGGTCTATAGT